>OW626784.1:5966269-7453653 GCA_939628115.1 Tribolium freemani | reverse complement strand
CGATGTAAAAGCTTTATTTCACTGGACTAAAACTGCAGATTTCGAGAACTTCGTACTTTAAAATCGCTTGGGGTCTGTCAGACTCCTGATGTCAGATGCAGGGTTATTAATTTTTTTAAGGGACCTGACGTGATGGTCAATTTTTGAGTTCATTTTCAGAATATGCACAAAAAAGTTGATACTAGACATTAAAAAATCAACTTGACCAGTGTAATATGAAAGCATTTATTAAAGAAAAAATGTGAGGAGGCGAAGTCTAGCTAAAACATAACTATGAAATATAAAACCAAAAATAACTAAAACTAGAATTAATTGAAAAACCAAAATAGCAAAAAAAACAATTACTAAAGTAATATTTAAAATAAGAATCAAGCCTGAGCCAATTTAATTCTTTAATTTTAAGAGAAATATGATCATAACTATTTTCTAAGTTTGAAAATAAATCTACAACAATTAATTAGAATTTTTTGTAAGCAATTATAACTAGAGTCAAGACAAGGATAAAATAAAAGAGTGAGACAATAATTTATAATAGTTAATACAAGTGTTTCAAAAAGCTTTTTTCTTAATTTGAAATTAGTATTAAATTGTACTATGATTTTGCTAAAGAAGAGGCAAACACACGTTTTTTACATTTTTTACTAAAAGAAAGATATGATATTTGAAACGTAATTCTTGATCAAACATCATTTTTATTTTAGATTTTTCAAAATGTTGAGATCAATGTCATTTAATTTAGGTCCAAAACATATGAGGGAGCACTTTTCATCATTTAGTTTCAAATTGTAGGTACTATGTAGACGAATAACTTTGAATACCTTGAATATCAAAATTTAGACAAAGATTTGTTTCAACGACTACTATGTACCTAAAACAGTACTCAAGTTGGGTGTCATTCGCAAATGTATGAATGTTGAACAGAATTTACTTTGTAGAAAATACCATGCGATCATTTGAATTTATAATTAGAGTAGGCTTTGTCAGTTTTTTAACTAGGATAATAATGAAATAATAATGTTTCAAATGGTAATATTCAATTAATATACATTTTTTCCCTCAATTTGCCTAAGTTTTTCAATCACAAAGACACAAAACCGCCTACTTTAATTATAAATTCAAATGATCGCATGGTACATAAAAGGTATAATAAGAACCCTAAAACGGAGCTTTGCCACCTGATGTAACTCTTCCACAATATGACAATAAATTACTAAGTTGAACCATTTGGCTACGCTTATAAATAATGAAGAAAAAAATTAAACAGTTTTCCTCAAAAACCAGAAGTTAAGTTTAGCACAAAGCAATTTTATCAAAAGCTTTCGAAAAGTCCAGTAATATCAATGTAGTAGGTATTTAAAAACGAATCGGAAGTTGATGTTTTTTTTAAGCCGATTGTTTGAATTTGCAATTAGTTGGGCGAGACTTTGATGTGTGTTTTGGAATTGTTTAGTAGTCACGCGACTGAGCGTCTTGAGATTTATACAAATGACGAAGTGTTGACGTCAATCGGACTACATATCCCGCCTACGTGAAATTTGGATGATCATTAAAAACGCACAAAATTAGTTTGGAGTACTTGGGTTCAAAGATGAGCTTTGCGAATTATTTTAGGCGCTTTGGCGTACGCCGAACTGGGCACTATGAACACGTCATCCGGGGCGGAATATGCCTACTTCATGGACGCTTTCGGTGCTCCCCCTGCATTCTTATTTTCTTGGGCCAGCACCCTCGTCCTCAAACCATCGCAAATGGCGATTATTTGCCTCAGTTTTGGAAAATACGCAGTCGAGGCTTTCGTCAGCGAATGCGAACCGCCCGAAATCGTCGTCAAGATGGTGGCCCTTCTCACAGTCGGTAAATCCCCCAAATTGGCTCAAAGAGACAAATTTCGCCATCTCTAATTCCAGTTGTTATCCTCTACGTCAACTGCTACAGCGTGAATCTGGCAACGAGTGTCCAAAATGTCTTTACGGCGGCTAAACTGGTCGCCGTACTTATTGTTATAGCAGGTGGCACGTACAAGATGTTTGAAGGTACAGTAGATAGGAAAAAGTGCCGAAAAAGAAATTTTCATTTCAGAATGAAACGATTAAGAATCGGTTTTTTTCGAAGGTAATACTCAGCATTTGCGGGAGCCTTTCAGAGGAACGAGGTCCTCCGTGGGGAACATTGCGACGGCTTTCTATACCGGGCTGTGGGCCTATGACGGCTGGAATAATCTCAATTATGTCACCGAGGAAATCAAAAACCCATCACGGTAATTACACATTTTTATAAACACTATTTGTTTTCTAGCTGCTTATTTATTTATTTTTATTTAATAATACATAGTTATTTTGTAACAATTACCTAAAATGATGTTTCAGAGGACGAGGCGAAGCCAAGTCCGAAAAACCAGATGAATCCGCAAACATTTTAGGTAGATGTTACAAACAACATTTTTTTGTTAAAGGTTTTCTTTGTTGTACTGAACGATTATAACAAATATCTAGAAATGAATATCTAAATTAGACCTACGTTGGCCTAGCAAAACACACTACGATGTCATTCAGTTTTAGACGCTTGTTACTTTATTCGCTGAAATGATCTGCAAAAGTTGCCATTGTGACTTTTTGGAGGGAGTCCATAAAATACATCCCAAAATCAACATTTTCGGAAGCGTGTACAAAAAACAATTTCGTTATTTTCTATTCTTTGCCAAGTTAGTAACAAACACACTCATTACAAAAATCTAGACATTTCTCAACATTGTGAAAGTGTCTGTACCAAAGAGATTTTTACTAATACTAAGTAATACAAAAATGTGCAAAAATTGCTTAAAATGGCTGAACCAGAGTAACTCAAGCTACATAAATACAGGGTTATTCGTATTTATGCGACAATAAATGAACCTCAAAAAGGACCTATAAAATGATGCCAATTGGGATTATAACTCGTGTCCTATCGAAACTGATAAGAATTTTACAGCCCTGGGAAGTAGGGGTATGGAAACACGTTTTTGCACCATAACTTTGGAACTATTTGACCAAATATTACAAAACTTGGTAGACTTACTAAAGAGAACATGCCTTTTAATCTGATAATTACGAAAACCGGATACATCCACCCAGTTTCCGGTAGCAGCTTTTCCGGATCACATTTTTTGTGTTTTTTTAATTTTTTGCCCTCTTAACGCTACTTTTTTATTGCTTAAATCGATAGAGTAATCTATTGCGAATAAAAAAGGTATAACCTTCTACACCCCTAAAATGCACCGTTTAAAAGTTATTTTAATTTAAACAGAGGCTTGCACCTGACCAAAATGAAAAAAGTATGAATTTTGAGTAGACAATATCCGTAGCAACGAAAGTGCATCTGCACTCAAACCCCTGTCAAGTCCTGTCAGACAGTTGTCAATTTTAACTTTGGACAATTTAGGGCTCTAATGTGAAAATATTCAAACAAAGAGTTTACTTCAGCCTCTTAACTTAACCTACATTAAATTTAAACCAATTTGGTAGCATCTACGATTGATTAATTCATCGAAAATTCACGAAAAAAGTCATTAATCGTTACCTGATTATTTGTTCCATTTGGTAGGTTTATCACATCAAACTCCGAATAAAGACATTAAGATTCTTGAAAAAGCACAACTACTACGGGGGTGCATCTAATTTATTAGTTATTACAGCAAAATACGTCTATTTTAAAAGTGCTCGGAAATAAATAAATAAAGTAATCCAAAGTTAACGCGAATTTTTAAATCAAAAGGTATTATAATCGCTCGAAAATAGCAGATGCAGTACTGAAACGCCGACTTATGACTTATGTCTTGTTTCGATAAAAAAATCCACAAAAACATTATGATTTGCCTCGTCGCCAATCGGATAAAAATTCCTTGCGTGTTTAAATCTCTTATTTTGCTAATCAAAGTATGGGCGCAAAATTAATGAAATGTTTGTAGTAATTTGCCAATGAGCATAATAATCGGAATCCCTCTGGTAACCATCTGCTACGCCCTCATCAACGTTTCCTACCTGACGGTGATGTCCCCCATGGAGATGATAACCAGCGAAGCGGTGGCTGTAACCTTCGGCAACCGTCTTTTGGGCGTAATGGCCTGGCTTATGCCCCTTTCCGTCACCATTTCAACGTTCGGTTCCGCAAACGGCACTCTTTTCGCCGCTGGTCGGTTGTGCTTTGCGGCAAGTCGCGAAGGTCATCTCTTGGACATCCTCTCCTACGTCCACATTCGCAGATATACACCAGCCCCGGGTCTCATTTTCCACGTGAGTTTAGCCATTTTCACAAATAAAAAATAAGGAATTGGATTTTAGTCGCTGATTGCCGCTGCTATGGTACTCTACGGTACCATCGACTCGCTGATTGACTTCTTCAGCTTCACTGCGTGGATTTTCTACGGGGGCGCAATGTTGGCTCTGATTGTGATGCGATACACTAAGCCCAACTATCCTAGGCCCTACAAGGTACTTTCCTATACAAAAATATTTGTATTTTTTGTGATTTTGAATTTTTTTCCAGGTGCCAATTATCATTCCGTATGTGGTATTAGTGATCTCTTTCTACCTGATAGTAGGTCCCATAATAGACAAGCCTACCATTGAGTACCTGTATGCAACGCTGTTCATTTTCAGTGGGATGGTGTTTTATGTCCCATTTGTGCATTACAAAATGCGGATCCCATTCATGGGTGCGTTTATTCGACAAGATTGACTTTTTCTTATTTTTTTTTTCAGACGGCGTGACTGTTTTCCTGCAGATGATATTTGAAGTAGCACCAACATCGACAATGTTGGAGTAGAACGGCAGAAAGCTCAAATTTATATATTTGTAGCTGTTAGTGGGTCATGGTTACAGGTAAAACTCTTGGTTTCATCTATACAACGTTATTTTTGTGCTTACTGTGACTTGAAAATGTGTAGATGGAACTAGATGAAAATTATTATAAATGTAAAATGTAGGTAAATTGCACGGATCATTCCCAACCATCGGGGTATCTCATGGGGTGCAACATGGATATCCATAACTGTTTCGTTCGTTCAAATAAAATTAGTGTCGAGCAATAAAACTTTAGAGTGAACGCATTATACAGTAGATAAATATGAAATTTAATTACTCGGTGTAATATCGTCGATGTTTTCGCTAATTTTATTTGAATTTGATAGTTGTGCATTTTATATTAACTATACATTTATTACAAAAAGTCTGACTTTTTTATGAACTTATTTTTATATTAGTAAAGTTCCTGTAACCATGATAAAAATTTCAAAATACAATAGATTGACATGTTTCAGGTAAAAATATGAATCTGTTATTCCTTACCTAAACACTGTTAATTGCGATTTTGGGTTTTCTACAGTTGTTTATTTTATTTCTTAGTTCTAAACTAAAAGCAGTACTAAAGATTCGAATCTCAAAGAGAGTATTACAACAGTTAGCGACAGGGATATTAATTTTTTTAACATTTCTGTTTCCCTCAAAGTACCTGCTGAATAGGGTAATGAAAAAGGAAATATTTTCTTCAAATAGTCATTAACATATCTACAATACTCTCGAACGAATCTTGGAAAACATCGATTTATTAAGCAAAAATTGTTATTTTTATCATTTGATAATAGCTTTTGTATAAAATCTAGAAAAGTAACATTGTTGCCAAATGTAAAGCATATATTGTTGTGCAATATAAAGAACATTATATTGTAATACAGAAAGAGTTTTATTTATTTGTGTCCAGAACCAAACGAAACCCTTGCCGTTTTTATGCAGCATCAGTATAGTGTATCTTGTAACACATTTTGCTCTGAATTTATTAAAGTCGTATTTGTTATTTCCCGCTTCGACTATCTGATAGTACTCTTAAAAACTACAGTAGGTTGTTTTTTCCCTGTATCCTTCATAATGTTCCCACAACTTTTCAGCATCCATTTTTTGAAAATGGGGTATTGTTGGTTGTATAACATATTTCACAAGAACTTGCACTTGACACAATCATAACCTAACATTTGACAATTTGTGAAAAACAAACAAACACATGGACCAAGCCACAGCTCGAAGACTACTCTCCGAAGGCGCCTTCTTCATCCTCCTGGGAGTTCCCGAAGGCACCGAGTTCGGCATCGACCTTAAATCCTGGAACACGGGGGAGAAGTTCCGGGGGGTTAAAATGATCCCCCCAGGTGTGCATTTTATATTTTACAACTCTGTTAGTGCAACAACTGAAGACGTGGCCCCGCGAGTTGGGTTTTTCCACAACTTTAAACCGGGCGAAGTCCTTGTGAAAAAATGGTCAAAGGTAAATGAACAAATCAGTGACGAGGAAGTTAATGAGTCGGAAATCGTGAGTTTGAAGGAGAATTTGAGGGCTCTTGACGGGTTTTTGGGGCCTTATCCATTCGATATTGCAGAGAGATGGGCGAGTTTGGTGGGGAGTATCACCGGTAGGCTGACCCTAATTAATTTTTTGGGGGGGTTTGATTGAGTTTTTTTAGAAAATTTGTTGGGAAAATTGGTGCCGCGGTGTGGCCAGGTGAGGGCCGCTTTGGAGCTGCAATCATGTAGTGATGCCGAGAGGCCTAGGGGGGCTAAAAGGAAAAAAGGGGAGACGAATGCGCCGTCTTGTAGTGGAATAAAAAATTTGTCCGGCTGTGGCGAACTTGATTTGTTGCCCGCTTTAAAACCGATTGAAGGGACTGAGTTAAGGCTGACGAAATTTCCTGATAAGAATTATCCTGAAGGAAGCTCGCCTTCTGAAATTACGCAGCATTCCCTTGATTTAACATTTGTTTTTGAAACACTTTTGTCGCAGTATTCTGAGTATGTAATATTAGATTAAATGTAACATGATATTAATTAAAAAATATATTTCTGTCATAGGTCTACGGAAATCATCGGTGAGCTTGAATTCTGCTACATTTGTTTCCTTGTAGGCCACAGTTTGGAGGCATTTGACCAATGGAAAAAACTGGTGACTTTGTTTTGTTCCTGTGATACCGCTATTACAAAGTACAGAAAATTATTCGATTTATTTATAACAGTTTTAGAAGTACATATAAAAGAAATACCGGAAGAATTTTTAGCAGATATTGTTTCAAACGATAATTTCGTTTATATTAATTTAAAAAAATTATTTAGGTCAATTCATGAATCAAACGTTGACGGACAATTTAAATCTAAAGTCGTTCGATTTAAAAATTCTTTAACTTCGACGTTTTTGTGGGATTTTGAACATCTGGGTTCTGATGAAGACGACGAAGCCCCAGTTATTGTAGAAATTTAACTTTACTGTGTTGAAAATAAAACTGTTTTATTTTATATTGAGTTTTATTACAATTAGGATTCGCAGAATTATAACAAAAAATATCAGAAAATATACAAGGTGATTCATGAGGAATAATGGGCCTGACCACATCTTCGATGCAACCAACATTACATTTTCAGAGTTCAGGTTAGGCTAAAAAAAAGAAGTAATAGTGGATGCTAAACTTATATTTATGCGAAAGTTTTTTTGAGGTTCCTAGTTTTTGCAATGTTAAGCGAATCCGAAAATATTTTAGTGTACCATTAGCTGTTTCAAAACTATGCAAACGCCAACGTCGCATTTTACCAAATTATTTTTTTAAATAATGATTAGATCTCTCATTGAAACTATAAATTACATCAGCTATTAATTTTTTGAAGTGCAGAAATAATTTATAACAACTAATTTTGAGAGAAAATGCGACCTTGGCGTGTTTTGAAACAGCTAATATATCCAAAAGGTGTAAAAACTTTTGACTACCTACCACACAATATCACCAAAATGATTCGAATATACCTACCTACAAAATTTTACGTGTTCTTTGTCGTAGTTTGTTGGTTTTTGTTGGTCTGTTTCACTTCATTTCGTCTGCACAAATTAAAAACGTCTTCTACAAAATTGAAAATTGACAACATTTGAAATGAATTTCTTTCTTAACCATTAAGCGAATAATACAAACTTAATGCGAGTACCTTTCTAATGGATATTTCTTATCAATTTTTCAAAAAGGAAGCAGTAGAAATAGAGAAAGTGCTTTCAAACAAACGACAAGTTCCATAATAACAAGAAAATAGCGTTTTGTAATAACGACCTAAAAAAAATATATTGCGACCGATTGCAGTATAATAAAATACTCAATGGTTTTAAATGCCATGTAGAAAAATAAAATTGTCACAACTTTTGTGTTTACTATTTTTTTGCTATTACAATTTGTTTAGATCTATACACGCCAATTAGGCCTTGGAAAAATATAACCTTCGTATTTTTGACCTGACCTGACCTGACCTGAAAACTTTTCTAGAAGGTTTGTATCATAAAATAAAAAAATTGTTTTCAATTCGTATCAAGTAATTATAATTATAGTTAGTTGCATAGACTAGCTGATTTCATAGGTTTTCATTAGTTTATGAAGTTCAGCAGCACTGACCCCGGTCATTCCTTGGATGGGTGACCGGATAATGTAATGCCAAAAACATCGCAACTAACTCGTCTTTCGGAGGAGACGTTAAGCCGTCGGTCCCGGTCACTACTAGTTAGTGGTCGTCAGGTCAGGTCAGAGGCTGTAGATGCGACCTGAAAACTCTGGCACTTGGGTGATGGCATTACCACCATACGCATATTTATTTATAATTAATTGTTATAACTCACTTTATTAATTATTCTACTAAACATTCGTTTTGGCGATTCGTCCATTTATTGTTAATGAGAATAATTATTGTCAACAAATTATCAACAACATTGTACATTTCAAGTATCATACACTTGCTTCATAAATTATTTCTTTAAATATCGAGGAAAACAATTACCTGCTATAAAAACTATCCAATTTTTCAAAATATGATAGACATCTTCCATCACTAGATAGTAGATGGTCGTGAGTTCTGGAATAGCATAACATTCGTTAGATTTAGCTTAAGTTTTTGAAACATTAGGTAACATATGTATATACCTAATACTACAGACCTGTTCCGGCATGATACCACTATTAAAAAAATCTGAAAATAATTCTCGTATAGATTCTGAAGAAGATGAAGGAACCCCGTTACGATAGAAACTAAATTTATTTGTGTAGAAAAAATGATCTCGATTTTTATTCAAACTGAACAAATTGTTGAAAAAGGTCAATGACATAACCCGAATAATTACAGCAAATGTGGTGTTAATTTAGTGCTAATAAAATTTGGTAGACACTCGTTAACTTTTCTTGAAAATTATTAAACACTTATTTTTGTTCCTAGATCCAGTTGTAGATAAATATTCGAAACAAGTCGCTAATTGTTGAATAATTACAGCCTTGACCACGACCTATCCAATTCATAATTATTCCAATTTTGTTGTGAATATATTCACGAAACTTTCACCTAGATTTATGGCAAATGTGTTATTTGAGATAGTAATAAGCTCGGCTGCTGATGATCTATTTACGAGTAATGTCAGCAGGAAGGCCGAAAATCCGGAAAATAAGATAAAACAGTCATAAAATCGAATGGGTTTAATTAATAGTGCTATGTATCAAAGGAAATACGTCCTCCGTACAAAGATAATTAATTGTCGTAGTAGAAATTTATTGTTGGTAGTAAACAATTAGTACCTAGACTTTAGAGTTGAGCAAGCGATCGAAAAAGTGTAATTTCTAGTTAATAAGTATTATTTGAGGACATATTTGATGACTGTTATTGCCATTTGCCGTGCAATCTGATCGCAGCGACTTCCTTTATAAAATAAAATTGCTTAAGTGGTATAAAAATGGGTATTTTTACGCTTTTGTGTTTAACCATACGTCACGTAATAACCGTCTTAATAAATTTAGCCCTGATGAAAAGTGCAACCAAGGTTTATATTCACCTGCAATTTTTCTAAAATACCACAATTATAATGCAGTTGCTCAATTCCGTGGTACTTTTATTACTTAATTTTCCTCACTTGCATAACATAATGAACCGTGAACTTTCTAATCCCAGAAATGGCACTGTTGTTATTTTGCGAAAGCTCGCCACGTCACGAAATTAAATAAAATCGCTAATCAGCCCCAATGATGGTGATTTATATCGGACGGAAACGCCAATCTGCATTATCAGTCTAATGCCCTGAGCACCCTCGTCGAGGTGCTCCAGGTGCCCCCCTCAGTCGGCAAGCTCGTCTTAAGCTCGCACTTTCTCTGCTCGAGGACGCTTTAACACAAACTGTTCGACCGCTCCGCCACTCAACAACTTCCGATTAAAAGCCGGCATCATTTAAAATCATAATCAGTTGATGTCAACGCGCGAAGAGATACAACATGAAAGTGTGAAGTGATATAGTGTCAAGTGGAAATTAAGGAAATACAAGGTAGGAATTTGTGGTTTTACGCGATTCTGCAAGAGGCTGGCACAATCATTTGATGCAATGCCTTTTTCCTATTGCAACAACTGGCAGAAAAACGCATTGTTTCTTAACTTCACGTTTAAAATAAGATGATAATTTCGAGAAATACAGTGTAACGATGCTAATTAAAGATAGAAATAAACAATTCGTGAAAACCCTCCAGGATGTTACTAATTGTACGGCCACGCGAATTGATTCAATTAAAAATAAAAACGTGTAAAATTGTTTGAGAAATTGCGCAAATTCCAGGTATGTGAGAGTAGGTGGGTACTTTTTCATTAATATGTGATCTATAAATATTCGCATTGTTTGTTGGTAAATAGCCTTCGGTGTAAATTTCCTGCTAATAAAAAAATTCAAGCTGATTGGTGAAATTATAAATAATTAGAGTAATGATGTGTAAGCAGCCGAATCGCCTTGAAATAAAATATTTATCAGTAAAAAAGGGGCAAAAATTCTGAAATTTTTCTAACAGTTTAATTTCTCAGTCGTCAAAGCGTCTATTTATTAACACTATTTCCCTATAATTTGCATATTAGTGCAACCACAGGCATCTCTAATCACTTATGAAGGATTTTGCCACCAAATAAATTTTCTTCGAGTAATTAAAAATGTTTCCTCAAATTGTCGACACTCTACTAATTCTAACAATTAACGATGTGTTTACATAATGGTTAATTTGTTTTATTTACTTTTCAAATTTTGCTATTTCTAGACTAATACCTATTAAAACATTGCTAAAGGTTTCGAAAAATAGAACGATCCTCGGAACGTTCTAAATATTTTTGCAATTATCCTCTTGAGAATAAAAATACATCAATTTTAGCGGTTCCATTAATTGTTGCTCTTGAAGTCTGGAATAAATTTAGATTAATATTTCCTCTACCAAGAAAACAACACTATATTATGCGTAAAATTTTAACCCAATTCCTGTTTTTACTAGTAAAAATAAACGAATTCATTGTAACTTGAAACTCGAACTATTGAGCATGTTGTTTAAATATTTATTACAATGATAAAAAACGCAACGTTGTATCTGATGATCCAGTGACCCATCCAGAATTGTTACAAATATTTTGAGAAAACAATTAATTAATCATCGTTTATTTGAAAGTTGATTTTATCGTATTTTTGCTTCCGATAAGAAAATAGTAACAATATTTTACTTCTTATCAATGAAATTGCGAATGTCTGAGTTGACAAAACCCATGCAAATCCTTAAACTTCCACCGTCCTTGGCTTTGCTGCTTGAAACTTGATTAATGTGTAAATTTTAAGGTCATTTAAACAAATTGGGTCAAGAAGACTGCACACAAACCCATTCCCTCTGACTAATTCAGGTTCAAAAAACACAAAAACGAAAAAAATGAATTTTATCACGAGAATTAACCTTGTCAGTCGGTATTTTTTTAAGTGTGACACGTATCAAACTATTGTTGGAGTTTCCGGTTTTAGGACTTCGGCCGGAAGAAAATAACATCGAGGTTTATTAAAGGTAATAATTGTTAATTGAAGAAAGTGTCAAGGTTGGGTTTTATTGAGAGTAATACCCTTGTCAACATGTGGCGTTTCCGTGAATCCTTGGCGTCTTCGGCAAAGAAGTGAACGAATTGGGTCAAGCAAAAATTGGGGGTTTGCGAATTCAAGGATTTAGAACGGCCGAAAAATACAATAAGAGAATTAACGCGAATCTAGATCAAGTCCGAATGGATTAAACACAAAATTAAAGTGAATAACCAAAAATAAGCAGATTTTCTTTAATACTTAAAATGACTAGAGGCTCCTTTTTTTAACAAAAGAAACAGTATCAAACCACAGAACTTTAATGTGCGATATTTCTTTACTTCTCTTAAAGGAAAATTCAAACTAAAATATTGATGAAGTGATATTGTATCAACAATAATTGGATATTAAAAGCATATACCTACTTCTCAAAATTTATGAGTTTACGACGCAATTTAAAAAAAATCTCTTGTAATTCGGATACAGCCCTAGAAGGTCTAAAAAATTTTCACGTACAAAAACAAGTTTTTACATATTTTTTCCAAACAACAGTTCTTTTCAAATTAAATTAAATAGTATCTAAATAAATAAATGGGAAAAATAAAGCCAAAAGGATGTAATAATACAAATAAATTAGGTAAAATTGGCAGAAACTTTTTTTTGTAAACTAGAAATCAGGAATTGTAACTTTTGTAATTATTTTATTTGTCATAGCATAACACTGCGTGTTCCAGTTTTTTACACTTAGTATTTCAACAATAAAGAGAAGTTATCTACACGTTCAAATTACAAAACGAATTGAATTGAATTGAACATTGAATAACACACCACACATTAATATGAAACTTTCCCATAGAAACAATTTACTAAACAAATTTTGAAATTTTTGGTACGTTTACTTATTTTATAGCTCAGGAGGTTGAACTTTTTTTAAATTACTAATACGAATATGCTAATACCTACAAGGGCCCGTTTTATAACATCATTAACATTATAATAATATTATTATTATATAATATTATAATATAATATTATTATTACCAAAAATGTACAAATGTTACAAACGCAAGTTACTGGCACTAATCATTTCTGTTTTATAAAAGAAAGAGTGATATTAATTGTATTGGTAGAATTTTACTAGCAAAACTTACAATTCTTAAAAACTTAGACGGCTATTAGCGACCAAGTTTCTGCCAAAGTTTCTTGTGTTTCAATCAGCGTATTTACTTTTGCTTTCAAAATGCGTAAAAGGGACCAGGACAGAAAAAATATACCTAAAACTAAAAAGTGGCAGGAAATTTCCGTTTATGCAACATTAGTTATTATAACTATAATTATTACTTCTTCTGTTCAAAAATAAGAGTCCGATTTAAAAACTTTTTGCTTTATGCAGTGGGATACGATATGTTCATAGTCTACCTACTACAAAATCCAAGCTTATTCTTTCCTCTCCGGTTTGGACTTTAACACCATTTGTAAATATTCAATTGTTAATCATTTTGTGATAATTTTACACAATGAAATCGTCTTTAAAAAACAATAGTACTTTAAACCAGGCAACTAGAAACATGTTAATAAAAAAATATATAGGTAAATTCTACGTCATTAATATTGTTTGTTAAAAATTATGAAATAGAAATTCTAATATGATAAAATCTGTTTGTAGTTTTACAAGTTGTAAGTTGTACTTTTGTATTTTCTTTATATGAAACAAAATTTTAGAAACTGCAAGTTACAAGTCTAATAATAATAGTTTGTAATTTATTATGAAACGGGCCCCAGGTAGTGTTTTTCTTTTACTCCGAATGTCGAGATTACGTTTTGTTTTGATTTTAAATTTTTGTAAGCTTTTTAACAGAGTTTCGTGATTACACAAAGGTAAAAAAATTACAAACTTAAAAGGAAGTTTGCGGAAGAATTTAAAGAAAAGAAATATTTCTTAACTATTTCAATAATAAACATAAAAGTATGAAATGAAATTTTTGTCGTACTCCAATAATTTTGATACTACACAAAAAACTTAATACAACATTAATCGAAGTACCTACATTCGTAACCACTTTAGAAGTTATAAAATTTTAATTTTAATAAATTAAAAAACAAAAAAGCAAAATTTTTCAACTAGCAAAGAATATTATTATTCTTTATTTGGCCATAAACTTGGAACATGAATATTAAAATTTGTTATTTTCTTTAAATAGGTAATCTTTTTAATGGTTTTTGGCGAATGTGTCCCTGACTAATAAAATAATGAAAAACCCCCCATTTATTTTTTTGTCTAAAATACTGTGAGGGAGTTATGTGTCAGAATTAGAGCGGAGTTTGGGCCCCCCGTTTCCCACAATCCGCTACATAACACTTACAAAACTTATCTTATCACACGAAAGGTTACAGAGAATTCTTTATAATGATCTCATTTCACCATGAATTTATTAAAACAACTTGATTCCAGGTACGTAGCAAATTCGAGCACACTTAAATCTATTTAAATCTCGGTTGACGTTAACCATTCGTTCCCCAATATTTGATAAACTATAAATTTCGAAATACCTCAGTAAATTTACAGTCGAGTTCATTGTATGATTTCGCTGCGATTCCGCCGAATTATGTAACAGCAATTAGTTAGGAGGTCACAACAACACTAGCGTAGCAATATCAAATTCCCTTACATAACATCCCATATCATTCAAAAAAATCCCCAAATGGGAGAAAATCCTTATCGTTGTGTATCAATCAGATAAGAACCATTGTAGACCCCAGCCGGTAAAATGGAGTCTCAAGATGGTGCTCGAAAAATTACTAAGTGAGTACAATACGCAATTTTCCTTTCACGTGGGAACAATTCGCACATGTTGTTTGTTTCATCGAATTATTAATGGGCTTTTTTGTGACGAGACAACTGTTCCAGAAATGTCCAAGAAGAGTCCCGAAGAGGACGTCGTCTCCACCGCCATCGGGGAGTTCGGACGATGGCAACTCCTCATGACCTTCCTCCTCTCCCTCTTCAACATCCCCTGCACGTGGCACATCTTCGTACCCACCTTCCACGCCGCCGAACGGGAGACCTGGTGCTCCAGGCCGAAGGAGTTCCAGGATGTGGCCCCCTCTCTGTGGAGGAATTTCACACAACCAGACGGTTTTTGCAAAATCTACGATTTGGTTAATGTGACTGAGGCCGATTTGCCGCATTTGGCTCAAATGGGGAGGAAGCTGGTGCCGTGCAAGGAATGGGAGTTTGGAGGGGAAGGTAATTAGTGTGTGAAAAGCGTGACTGCAGTTATGTAACGATATATGAAAGGAATTATTCAATTCGAAAAAACGGAGTTTTATTGGTTATTAATTTGGTTGGTGTAATTGCGTGCACGTTTCATGCCCCACACGTGTTCGCAGTTAAATTTTATTTATTTTGGTTTTTATTAAATGAAAAAATGTGAGTGAAGTGCCTGAGGGAAGGACTTCCTGGACTTTGTTTTAAAATGTTGTTTATTGATTTGATAACAAGTTCACAGATAAATCCGTATACTTAGAAGAAAGGTCGATGGAATTAAGACGGTTTTAGGATCAATTAAGATTAATAATGTCTGCATTTCTTAATGTTTAAGAGTATCAATTAAAAAAAATTCTTTCTTTACTTAAACTTTTATCAACAAAAAATATTATTAAACGATTATTACGTCGGAGAAAAATAAATACTCTATGATTAGATAGTGATCATTCATAGAAAGGTCAACAGCTTACAAAATTTGTCAATTTTAATTAATTTCTCGGATTGTTATTAATAACAGATAAATGATTAAAAAAAAACTAAATACCTAACTGGCAAAAGTGAAATACCGATAGTGAATATTTCATTTGAATAAGTAAAAACAATTGGGGCATAACATTTAGCACATATACACACTTGCAATATTTTGATTTGTTAAATATTAACTTAAATTAATTCTCCCACATTACAATTTTCATTTCAATTAAGTTTAACTATACAAATACAGTCAAATGTGACCTAATTGACAAGAAACAATGCGATTTCGTTTTGGAGGTCAATAAAAAGAAAAAAATTACATTTGAAATTTTAGATAAAAGGAAGTATTTACGCACATTTTGCTATTTTAATACAAAGATTCATGGCTACTCTTAAAATAATGTTAAAAATAGGAGAAACTGTTTGGATTTTGAACGACAAGGAACAGAATTTGGACAGTTTGGTTACTTTTTTAAAATTTATCATAATTCAACAAGAATCAATAATATAAAATAGGATTAAAACCATATTTTATTTCACAATTCAAAATTATTAATTCACTAAGGTGAGCAGTTAACATGATGAAAATATCTAAGATCAGATGACATAAAAAAAACAGAAAAGCAGCTTACAAAGAAAAAACCTCGTTTTATGATAAATTACCCTGTTTCAATAAATTCGAATTTATCTTTTTTTTCAGAAAAATGCGCAGTTATAAATAAACTGAAAAACTGAACAGCACCTTCAAAAAGAAAGAAGTTTAGCTAATTTAGATGTATTTAGCTCGTTTTTCAGCCCGAAACCCACTTCAGGAAATTGGAAATACTGTCGAAACTACGTATAATCAAAACACACATTTTTATGTTTGTTTTTCGGGAAGAAAAGCACTTAAAATCAAAGTGATTTTGCGCTATAGTCGTCACTTTAATTCTGAATTCCGCTATTTGAACTAATTCCAAGCGATTTATACAGTTTTTAAAATAGAATTTAATTTTTTTTTGCTGAAACATGCCTGAACATCGAACGTTACAGGACTGAATTTCAGCTAATCTAAACCCATTCATTTGTTTCTGAGCAAACAATTCACTTAACGCATAAAATTTTATATCTTTATGAGTTAGTTTAAAAAAAATCCTGGAACAGGGCGCTTTAATTTATTTAAATGCTACATTTTAACACCATCTTGACATTTATGAGGTTATTATCGTTTCTGTCTTTTATCTTTAATGACAAGTCACATTTTTGATTAGTGTTTTAAATAGTAAACATTTTCTCTTTCTGCTAAGTATAAAAAAATTAAAAAAATAAAACAAAAAAATTCTGAAAAAGAAAATAAAATTAAAAGTTATAAAAGTAATTGAAAGTATATTATTCAAAGAGCTTTATCTTTTTATTTTTGTTTTATTTTATATGGGGTGTTTTTTGTTTATTTTTTGGGTTTAGGTGTCATATTAAGTGTTTTCATGCTAATATTGCTAATTAGTAATTATACAAAAATTATATAAAAGTAATTGCCGCTTACAAAATGAGTCGAGAGCGAAAGATTAAGCCCTTCATGTTGTCAACTAGTTTTTAATTTTTTTTAATTTGTTTTTTTTTATTTTTTTTATTATTTTTTTCTTTTTCATGGTACCAGAAAAAGATGTGTCCTATCTAAAACAGTGAACAAAAATATCGATTGACATAAAAAAAATTGAGAATGACGTGATCAATGTCACTATGATGTCAAAATGTAGGATTTAAAAAAAATAATTCGACCTGTTCGAATTTTTTTTTTTTTAAAATGGCCAATAGCAGAAATACGAATTTTGTGCGTTACTTTTGGTTCAGTCTAGATGTGAGTTAAGTTAATTCAGTCTCAGTCAACCCCGAGCACTTTGGCTCATTTTTTCCGTAAGAAACTTTTTTAATTCAAATTGAATTTGTGCTAGATGTTAGGTGTTGTTTTGGTTGAAATTATGCTATAGTAAATTAAATATTTAGGTAAGTCACATTATTCCAGTAAATTCCAAGGAGTTTATATAGTTCTCAAGCTAGAATTGATTTAATTTAAAAGATATATTGCTAAAAGCGGCACGAAATTTGTCCTTTAAGGATTTAGTTTAAGTTATTTCAGCCATTTATTTGCTGTTTTTTTAACAACCAACTGTCTTTTAGAATTGAATTTCGCTTTTTTATGTACAATGTGTTTAAAAATGGCTGTTCATCAACTCACCTATGAAATTTGAACGTAACGTGCCGCTTAATTTAAATTGTGAATGCCGTCAAAGTGACAGATCCGTCAAAATGAAACAAAAAGGCTGCGAATCCAAAAACGAAGAATACACAACAACAAAAACCACGGAAATATAAAACACAAATCAAGACAAACCCTACATTTGAAACAACTTTGCCGAAAAATGCAAAAAAGTGAGTAAAAGGCTAATTCAAAAATTTGACAGAGAAATTACAATAGTCATTTGGACGAGGCGGCACATTGAATTTGAATTCCATAACCAACTTGATGAACAGCCATTTTTGAACACATTGTACTTCCGAGCGACGCTTTAAAATATTTAGTTCAAACATAAATTAATATTAAAAAATATGGAACATGCTCGCAATCTCTACAGGAAAAAAGTTGTTTTCATATAATCTAAAATTAGCAAAAATTATTGAAAAAATTAAAAATTGATGGAACCCCTGAGAATAGTCATTATCGACTACCTTTATAAAACTTTGTGAATTAAGTAGATTTTCAAATATAATCAAAAATTTAAACTTTTTTTGTAAAAATCATAAATTCGAAACCTTGTTATAAATTATTATTATTCATATTTGAGACAAGTTTTAATTGCTTGTGTAGGCAGCACCCTGACTTCCGAATTCGACCTCGTCTGCGACCGCAAAACCCTCAACAACATCGCCGAAATGATGTTCCTCGGCGGCGTCGCAATCGGCGGCTTGGTATGCGGTATCCTCTCCGACAAATACGGCCGAAAGAAAACCCTCATGGCTTCAGTCCTCCTCCAAACCATCCTCGGTAACCCCCCTTTTCAAACTTTCTCGTCTATAATTCACAATTCCAGGAGTCATCATCGCTTTCGCTCCCTGGTTCGAAATGTATTTCATCCTGCGCGCGGCCTTGGGTTTTATCTCAGTTTCCGTCGTATTCAGTGGATTCGTTTTATCAATCGAGCTCGTTGGAGGAAACTGGAGAACTGTAGCCGGGATATCATACCTGTTTCCGGTTTCTTTGAGCTACATCACCATTGCAGGAATGGGGTATTTGTTACGGGATTGGCGCGAGTTGCAACTAGCGATTTCGCTCCCCGGATGCGTTTTTTTGATACTTTGGTACAAAAAAATAAACAAAAAAAAAGGATCTGAACATGATTTTCAGGTGGGTCCTTCCGGAATCGCCAAGATGGCTCCTTGCCATGGGGCGCACCAATGAAGTTATGATAATTTTACAAAGAGCCTCAAACTGGAATAAAAAAGAACTTCCGATAAACATAGATAAACAACTTTTGCCATGCGAGAGTGACTCTGAAACTGAATCCGTCAGCGTCATGGATTTGTTCAAAACGAGGCAAATGCGTAAAAAAACACTCTTATTATTTGTGATATGGTTCAGTGTTTATCTGGTCTACTATGGACTAGTACTCAATCTTGGCAATATTGGAGGAGACTTATACATCAATTCAGTAAGTCACTCCCTTGAAAAAAAAATGGAAATAAAAATAATCCCTTTTTCCAGATTTTGTCAGGCTCTGTGGAAATTCCTGCAGTGGCCCTCAGCATCCTAATCCTGCTAAAAGGGGGGCGTAGGTGGCCCCTAGCCCTGACTATGATCCTGTCAGGAGCTGCCTGTGGTTGCACCATCCCTATTAACCTAGCTTCAGATAACCTTCAATGGATTATAACTACTTTAGCCATGATGAGCCGTTTTAGTATAAGTTCATCAAATGCAATAATTCCTGTTTTCACAGCAGAATTGTATCCAACTATAATCAGGAACATAGGAGTTGGGGCTAGCAATGTATCAGCAGGTATTGCCTTGATGCTTGTACCATATTTGTGGGAAATGGTAATTTTCTCCAATTTAAGTTTTTTACTTGATTATTTTTATTCAGGCCAATGTCCATCAAAGTGTCCCAATGTCAATTCTAGCAGCTTGTGGGATCATAGGTGGTGCTTGTGTTTTATTCTTACCCGAGACGGGTAGTAAACCTTTGAAGGATACTCTCGAAGAAGAAGCAAGTGAGATCAAAAGAATGAACAATAATAGTTAGCTTATCACGTTCCTAATTACGTCGTATTTTATCAATTGACGTGTGTATGAAATACTTAACGTCGTTATCATAAAAAAATTCTCAAATGGCGTCGTACTTAATTTAAATCTGTATTAGACAAACAAGTAAGTAGTGTGTACAAATTAATTGTACAGAAAGTGTTTACTTCCGCCGGCTGTACGTTTGTAGCCATGACAATACGTAATTTCTAAATAAAAATGTTCAAGTATTTTTATGTAAATATGTCAGTTGTGTGTGTATTTATTTGTCGTAGATACTGCCAGATGTGATTACAGTTTTTTCTAATTAAATAACGCGTTGTATTGTGTCTAATTAGAATTACGTTATTGGTACAAAGTACTTTAGATAATTTACTCATCTATTTTATAAACTTAACTTTTTATATTGCTTTGTAGATGATAGCTGTATATATGTGATCTGTGTTATATATTTTGGAAAACCAAATTTTTGTAGGTTTAATTTTTTAATCAAGTGGAATAAAAAACTATTACAAAACAAGGCTTTTATTTATCCACTGCAAACACAAAAATATTTAAACAATAGCAGATTATTTTATAAGGGGTAAATGTGATAGTTTATGTGGGGAAGCTGAATGTTTATTTTGCCGAATGCAATGAGGCAAATAATTCAGCTGAGCCACATAAACTCACCTTTACTCCGAATAAAATATACTATTTTATCCGCAAACGTATTGGTGAAGAGTAAAGAGCAATTTTGAGCAACACTATTTAAAGGTAAATGAATAAAATAATCAGGAAGCTTTGCACGTGATTCATTACCATAACAATGTTTATAAGCAAACGTCAGTCTCGGATTTTTGTGTTGAGATTTTCGAATGTGTTGAGTGTTTTTTAATTTAACTAGTGTAGCATCTAGTGCAGTGTCTCCAGTTGCACAATGAGGGAATCATCTCCTCTTCAGCGAAGCATCGAAAGACACAAGAAAGTGAAAACAATGGTAAGTCATGATGACAGACAAAAGTAAAAAACGCTTTATCACATAAAAATGATTTACCCCATGTCCGATAAAGTGGTCCGAGAACTAGATCTTTTACCTGTGACATTCTGTCATAAATGTTGTTAGTTTTGTGACGTTTGCGGATAAACACTGTTTTTTCTAAACTATGTCTAAGAAAAATTGCAAAGAATAATGAAAAAAAAAACAGTTCAATAAAAGATTTTAAAAAAATGGAAATTTCAACAGTGTTAAACTTTTGCTAAAACATACATACATACCGTGTGATCAGTTTCAATCTTCAACACTACACACATTTCATTTTTAAAGTAATGCTAGGAATATTAGGCAAATATGAAGTCAAAGACATGTGGTGTTTGGGATTAAAATTGATCAATCGATATAATACACATGTGTCTATATTTTGTAAAAATGAAATAAAATATAATAAACTGTAATAGCTATTTGTACACCAAGGGAGGAAAGATATGGATTCCCAAAGATGAATAATCATCTAAGGGAAAGAACAGGTTTTCCTCCAGTGGATACATGATTTTTTTGCCGTCTTCATCAGAAAATATCCCGAAACAGGGAAATGAGGGAAGAAATGACGTATAGTTCTACACAACTTGCAATATCTACCATAAACCAATAAAAACTTCCCTAAAACCGCAGTGATTATTTTAGTTATTGTTAGGAATCTTAAACAGATGGTGAACCTTTTGCAGGCAGATATTGAGAAGTTCTGTTCAAGATTCCTTACTGTAAACACCAACAATGACCAAAATAATCACTGTGGAATGTGGATTTAGGGAAGTTTTTATTGGTTTATGGTAGACATAGCAAGTTAAGTAGAACTATACTTATACTTTCATGACCTATTTGGAAGGTGGAAATAGCATATTACATAACAAGTGTGGAAAGTGAGTGATATCGTGCGAGTGAGAATCTTGACGCACGAGGCGCTAGCCGAGTGCAGAAAGCTCTAGAGCAAACGATAGACACTTTCCAGCGAGTTTTGTACACTATTTTTCTCACGACCCCAAGTATTGTAGCAACGTTTCATTTGTACACCATAAAGTTTTACAACAGATAATGTTGTTTAAGATAAGCAACCCTTACAATAAGATGTTTTGACAAGGGTGACCCGAAAATATTTACGCGATCGGCTGGTCTGAAAGACTACAGTCTATCTGCAATAAATCACGCCTGAGTGATTAGCTTGAAGGGTTTTTGCGGTTTGGGGTAATCATAATAAAAACTGAATGGTGTACAAATTAAACGTTGCTACAATACACTATTTTTCCCATGACTCCAATAACCCAAAAACATTAATTTTTATCAAAGTGTTTATTTTTAAAAGAACGACAGTTTAATCTACACATTTAACTACCTACTGCTGTGCTGTGCTAATAATAATTAAATAAATAATAATTAAATAATTAAATAAATAAATAATTATTTCTTTATAACAAACATGTTTGTTATAAATATAACAAAGCACTAGAGATAGGAAATATAATTAATTTCTCTAACAAACACATATCTGAATTTGAAGCTCTTGAAATTGGACTCAAAAATTAAAGATTTCAGAAAACAATGATCAACTCCTCAAAAGAAATTTTAGCAAAAATCCTGAAAACATTTTAATGCATGCTGAAAGAAATATGTAAGATTAAATAAAAGCAGAATCTAAGAAAAAAGCAAAAGATTTAAAAAGTTCAAATGTACTAAAGTTTTAGGACAACTGTCGATTAAATATAAAATCAATATTTTGTAAAATTGTTAGCAAAATTAAGATAAAATTCATGATCTTTGATAAAATAAAAACATAAAATATATAGAATCTTAAAGTAAAAATCACGCCTTTGATAAGCTAATAGTGAATAGTGAATAGAAAATAGCTAATAACAGTGGAAAGTACCAATTTTGATCCCCAAATTCAGGATCTGACAATAATTTCAAACCTAAAATTTCATTGAATGAAGACAAATGCTAAAACGGAACATTTGGACCCCGGCGCCTCCACCAAAAAACCCAATTTTCTGCACAAGATTAATAAATTAATATTATAAATTCTGTTTTAATTCCGTACCCTCGATATAAAAACCCCCATCTACAAAATCAATTTTGTCGAACCGACGCGAAATATGTGCTCTGCACTTTCCAACCCCAAAACACGGCCGTCACAAAGATATCGATTTAAAAGTGGGTGCCAAGCTGACGTAAGAGTTGCTTTCAGCAACTGCTAAACCAAACCATTCTGACATTAAATAACAACTTAAATCAATAGTTTGCCCAGATATGATTTAAGCACATTCATCTTTACAAGTAAGTGTTTAACGAAAGAAAACGACAAGAAAACGTTAACCTAGTTCCAGGATGCTCGAAGGGGCTGTAGCGAGACTCCTGAATCATTTATTGGGCAAATATGTGGTAGACCTTGACACTGAAAATCTAAATGTTGGAATATTTTCAGGACATGTGCAGTTGACTGATTTAAAATTAAAAACTGAGGCTTTGGTTTGTTGGTTTATTTTACAAGAATTTGTATCAAATTGAGGGTTTTTAGTACGAGTTAGGTCTTCCAATTGAAGTCAAAGCCGGAACTGTTGGAAAAATATGGCTGCAAATACCTTGGACGTGTCTGTGGAGCCAACCAGTTTTAGTCAACATCGAAGACTTGCACATTATTTGTGGTCCATTGCTCTCAGACCAACCTTTCGATGCCGAAAAAAACAAGCGGCTAATTCGAGCATTTAAACGCAAAATTTTGGCCGATTTGGACACCGAAAGTCACATTATTGGCGGCCCCAACTCTTTTTCCGAACATTTAGTTACAAATATTCTTAATTGTTTGCAATTTAGTGTTACTAATATCCACATCAGATACGAGGATGTAATTAGCTATAAAACGCCGATTTCGGCAGGTTTGTGCATTGGAAGTGTTACAGCGGAAACGACAAATAGGTTTACACCTAGGCTAGGTTTGTGGCAAGCTTTGATGACCAATTTTCAGTAAATGGAAACCCAACAAACCTGAAAATAATAGCAACACATGTTACTACCTAGTGAAGCTTGAGACGTTGTCTGCTTATTGGAATTCGGACTCGAAATTATCAAAATGGAATCTTCCCTCGGAATATTACGCTTGGAGGAACGCCATGTCGAACAGTTTGCAAAATTTTTCGATCAACGATGAGAATTTTGAATTTGTTTTGAAGCCAATGACGACTAAAATAAAAATAACAATGAACAAATCAAATATAGGAAATATCGGCAAATGTTTAATTGATGTGATAGTGCAAGACTGTAATTTACAAATTTCCAAAGAACAATACGACTCAATTCTGGCAGTAAACGACTCCTTGAAACGCATTTTGATTAGTTGGGATTTTCTGGCCTCACGTCCTCACGAAAAAATTTTAGACAATACAAAAGCTTGGTGGAAGTACGCATATTTTGCTGTTTTAGACCAAAGAATTCGTCCCTACTCTTGGAAAAAAATTAAAAATGTTAGAGATTATTACCGCGGATACGTGCAAACCTACAAGCAGATTATTTTGAATCCTAACGATACGGAATTGAAGCTAGATCTGCAAAAATATGAAGACAATTTATCTGTTATTAATGTTGTAATAGCAAGGCAACATGCACGACTTTTGGTAGTACTATTTTTCCGAGAGAATTTTAAATAAAGAGAGGTTTTAGGTGCAATCACGTAGTTTAAGCGAGAAAAATTTCTGGTCAATGTTGCCCTCACCTGAACGTACTTTGCTGTGTAAAAAAATTGGGTTCTATGATAAAAACTGTGACCAGTTACAGATAGGTACATGATTGGTATTTTTACAGAAGAATTTTAATAGGTATTGTAGATCAACAGTATAATCTACGAATGGGTAATTTTAGCTTATCGCTGACTCACGATTCCAAAGAAATTTTTCTTCTAACTCTAACTCAGACAAATTTCAACTTCCATCCGAATCAATTAGAAGACACTTTTAAGGCACTTGTGAAAATCGAAGGTTTGATTTTGGAAGGTTCAAATGAAGACGAACAATTGATCTCGATCCTGGCCTCAGAGCATCTTAGTACAAGTCCGGCGTATTTTTTTAAAGCAGAATTGGAAAAAATGCCGACAAATTCAAATTCATCAAACAAATTGAATCTAGCGTTAGATTCGGTTGAGTGTTTGTATAACCAAGTAAGTGGCCGATTTGGCTGACACAAATAAAATTCGTTTGCTTCAGCAATTTTTCGACGACCTTTCAAAGTGGCTAAATAACGAATATTTGTCACAAACGTTCCTTTTTAGTCAAATGAATGACTGCCCGCAGGCAATACGTAATTTCTTTGACGAGAAATTGCAACAAAAGTGGGACTTGACACTTAATGTAAAAATCCCCTTCATGGTGATACCCGAATTCGGTTCTTTCCTAAAGTATGTCCAAATTTTGTAGGAAAAAAACTGATCATTTAATTTCAGAGCAGATAATATTCTAGTAGTGGACTTGGGCCGTTATTTAGTCACGACGGAACTTTGCCAAAACACTGACTTAATCGAACACGCGACTCAAATGGAAATGGAAGAACAACTCTACTCAAAATACCACATCGAATGCAGCGACATGCAAATCTTATTTTGCCAAAACTCAGACAACTGGAAAGACGAACGAAAGGAAAAAGACACCGATTTGCACATAATACCCAAAACGGCATTTTCCGCAACGTACGCGTGTTGTACCCGAATCGAAAAAACTATTCCGAGATATAAATTCAACATCAATTTTCCCAGTCTTAAATTGAATTTATCAGAGCGGAAAAGTGGCCAAATCCTTAAGTTCTTCACAAATAATGGAAATTACCTAGAAAGGGGAATACTAAGCCCGAAACCAGAAACCGATTTTTATGAACACAAAATCATCCAAAGCTACAATCTCAAATACTTATCCAATGTCGAGTCGCAGGTGTCAATTAAAGACAATTTCATCAAAATTAAAAGAGGGAAAATCGACACGAATCAACTAAATAAAATCGAGTAAGCGTCACCAGTTTAGTGGACAAACTATAATTATAATTTCACAGAAAGTGTGCAGATAATGTTAAAAAAGAAGACATGAATGAGGCTTGGGCCCGCTATGTAGATTTGCCGGGTTTAGAAGATAATATTTCGCCCAATAACAACATAATAGTGCTCTTGCGATTCATCATCAATGAAGTAATGTTCAATTTGTTATATATATATATTCGCATTTAATTGAATAATTGTAGTTCACTCTTGTCTTCTCAAGATCAAGCGATAGTACCGATCGCCAGTACCTAATGTTCCGTCTCGGCCTTTTAACCACAGATGTGGCTCTAATGACTTACGGGCCAGCTTACCAAATCTCAGTCAATAGTATTTTATTAACGGATAAATTGCACACAACACCCAGCGGACAATATTTAGATTTAGTCCATAGTCCATTTCCCAGTACTGTTGACGTTATTACGATCCTATACAGGAAAGTAAGTGCAAATTGTCCCGACTTTTGGAGCCACTTTCACGGTGTTGAAACGTCACTAGTGGCCGATTTCGGAACTATCCACTTGTTACTCCACCAAGAAGCGATTCATACTCTTGTCAAATACTCGAATTATTTATTCAATAAGTAAGTCACAAAAACATAGCTTTAAGTAGTACTTGATATTTCTTCTAGACTCAAACTACAAACACCTTTATCAATACGAGACGCTGCGTTGAAATCGTTGAAATTAATAAATAATGTCTTGCATCAACATCCAGTGACTCCGGTTCCTCCAGGATCTGTCAAATTCTCTCATTCGGCAAGATTTGCAGATGTCAATATTAGAGTTTGTGATTCTGATTTTGACATTATCAACATACAATTATCAGGACTCGAAATGGATTTCTTGTTTAGGGCTAATGAACGATTTGTGTTTAGATCATATTTAAGTAACATTAATGTGGAGCATTTGTCCGAAGTCACACTTTATAGTAAAGTGTTATCAACCGATGAAGATAAAGTTTTCGAACTTAAATACGTCCGACATGCTTCTCATATTAACCAAAATGAAATTTCAAACAGGGAGGAAATGACCACTGGCGGCAGTTTCAAGTTTCAACTTGGACAAATCCATTTAACTCTTTTGTATAAATTGATAGTTCAAATCCAACGATTTGTTACAAATTTGGAGGCCGTCCCTTACATTAATAATATCGCAGAGTACCTCTACAATGCTGTAACCACAGTCACTGATACTTTAAAAGCCAACACAAAAATCCATCTTGCGATAAATGTCTGTGGTCCAATCCTACTCTTCCCACAGAAATCCTCATCCCCCAATGTTATGATAATCGACACTGGTGAACTCCACGTCGAAAACTTCTTCAAGGATTATAACAACGACACCATGGAAAATATTTTGATCAAATGGACCGGCACCACCATTACCCGGGGCGTAATGACCTTAATACCGTCCCTCGAAATGCAAGAAACCCTAATCGAACCAATAAACCTCAACTTCGACATCAAACGCTACACGAATATCAAAAGCGCGCAAAAGTTCTGGGACATCGATGGGGCTTTAGACCCCATTCAGATTACTCTCGGCCAAAGAGACATTTCGACGATTTTATCAATCTATAAAGACAACATTGGTGAGGGCAAAATCGTCGATCTTTTCCCCGTCCAGATTAAGTCGCCCCTCACTTCAGCGATAACTGACGAGACAGTGAAAACCCTCGAAGCGTTTTTCTGCGAACCTAAACAGAAAAACATTGTCGCGAAATTTTCGCTCGACGAAATCACTTTGTTGCTATTTTTCGATTCGGGGGAGTTGTTAAGTTCGCCGATTCGTGACTTGAATCACGGCTTGTGTAAGTTTAAAGTGTCGGAAGTTAATACAACTTTCACGATTTATACCGATGGGAGTCTTGATGGGAAATTATCAGCTGATGGGATTTTGATTGAGGAGATCGGGCCCGATGCGAACATTTATGATAAAAGGATTCTCCAATCGCCTATTGACGATAACAAGAATAATAACTGCAATATTACGATAAATCGGGCACCGATTGTTGATATTACGTTCCATCAGAACAAATCGGGTGATAATTCCGCTGATGTGATTATTGGAAGGTTGTGTTTGAGTTTGTCGGTCCCTTTTTGCGAAAAACTCGCTCTTTTTGTGCTTGAGTGCCTTCCGAAGGATAATTCTGATATCGGGATTGTGAATCATGGCTACGAGTGTGACACTCATGAGGAGAGAGAATACACAGCTAGTCTCACAATTTCACTGAGGATTAATAAACCGGAATTTATATTCGTTGTGGAGACCACATCGAACAAAAAACGCTATTTCATCACTCACACTGAAATTTTGTCCGACTATTCCAGACACGGAAATCGGTTAAACTTAGTCGTGTCATTATCAGGATTACATTCTCTCTTTTACGACATTGGTGTGCAATCGAACGAACCTTACGTCATACTGAAACAGTGTGACGTTGAATTTTCCAAATGTTATTCGGAAGAAAAAGGCAAGAAAATCATCGCATCGATATCATCGGTCTATGTGCAGATATGTAGCCGAGTTGTTCACTCCCTAACCGATATTTTGAACGACATTTCTGAACACTTCAAAGTGCCTGAGCTTGAGTCCCGTGAAGCTGTTAACAAAGTCGAGGAAGACTTGTGGGAGTCGAAAAAAATGGACGATTTCGTGCAACCAAAAGTCGATTCAACTCTTGACAACAAACTAGTAGCAAAAGAAGTCGAATTGCATGAAATTCTTCTTGTCCCGAAATTCGATATTGTGCTTATTTTTGAACTAGAAGACACGCAAGTACTTCTAGTAAAGTCAACAATGGAAGTGACCATCTACGACTGGTCTTCGCTCCTCAACTGTACTTGCGAAATGACAATCCAAGCAAATTATTTCAACGAGAATCTGCAAGTTTGGGAACCGGTGATCGACCCTGTGGTCATAGACGAGAAGGAGTATAGACCGTGGGATGTTCTTGTTAAGATTTTTCAAGATAAATCGTTACCAATGTTGAGTAGTCTTGACCAAAAGTCACGCAATATCACTCGGGAGAAGAGAAGTACTCCCACCACAACCGAAGATGAAGATTCAGGTGAAGACATGATGTATCTCGAGCCGATCAATCCACTTCACAACCGCAACAACAGGAGGGTCAAGACAAGTCTTTCCACATTTCTCGACGATTCAGATTCGGAAAATGAGGACGGAGCGATGGAAAAACTAGCCGCCGCAATTTCAGACTTATTCACTGGTGATTGGAACGAAAGCGAAGACAGTGACTACATTCACTCGAGTGATAACGACGACGATTCGGATGATAATGTCAAAAGGAAATCACAAGATGATAAAATGAGCCAGTTTGCGAGTTACACAAAATCGACTTATATCCTGATTGATGCAAAGGAAGTTTTAAATGTGACGGTAACTCCGACGTTTCTCAAAGTTATGAATGAACTTTTCACCATCTACTCAAACAAAACTTTATCGGTTATAACCAACAAGAAAACGATTAATTTAACGAACGACATTGGCCCGCAATCAAAAGTTGAACTCTATGAAAAGAAAAGTGTGGAGAGTTACGAGGAGGATGCTTTGCTTTGTGTCAAAACGTTCGAAAATCAGGACTCAGTGCCCAACAGTCCGAGCAAAAGCGTTTACTACGTCTCGGATTTTTCAGAGGACGTGAACGAAGACAAAGACAGGTGATTTTTTATTTTAAACAATTTACATAATAATTAGATCCCAACCCGTAATTTTTAAGGGTTTTTCTTGAAACTCGGAGTAAATTTGTTTCGTTAAAAATGTATACATATATTTGATACCTTTTTATTTTTCCAAAATTTAAAAATTGATATGTTGTATCCTAAATGTGTTTTAAACATCCTAAAGTTGTATTTAACCTTCCTAATTCAAAATTGGATGTTTTTTCATTTTTTTTTGTTAGTATTTAGTTTAAAAACAATACATCCGATTTTTCATTTTAATAGTTTTTTAGTTTTATCTACATCTAAAGATTTTTTATTTTTTAGGCTTCCAGTCTTTCAATCTCATAGTTTCTTTTAGTGTTTCGATCACACAGTAGTGTAGCGTAGCGTAGTTTTCCATATTTCATTTTCATTTCCTAAATTTTTTGTTGTTTCACTTTCTTAAAATTTCAGTTTTCCAATTTTTTAATGTTCTTACTTTGCAGTTCTACAGTGTTTTAAATTATGACTCTTTCAGTCACTTAGATCTACAGAACATTAATTTTACTGTTTTTTAGTTTTTTTGTATTTCAGTTTTTAAGTTTTTTGGCTTTTTAGTCTCTTAGTGTACTGGTTCAGAACATAATGTTTCAAATGATTAGTGTATCTTTTGTCCAGTTCTATAGTTTTTGCAGTTTCTCAGTTTTTTAATATCTTAGTTCTTTAGAATTTGAATCTCAATATTTTTTAGTATTTTTGTGTTTCAGCTTCTTAGTTTCTCAGCGTTAAAGTTACTTTGTTAGTTTTTAAACTTTTCATTTTTCTACTTTATAGTTGGAAATACTCTAGTTGTTATATGAAATTATTTTTTAAGGTTGCACTGTTTCACAAGCCCTTGCACAGCAGTATTTTAGTAAAGCCACTTTAAAAAATGACTTAATTTCTCACTCTGAAACTTTAGTTAATAGTATAACAAAATTAGAAATTAGAAATATTAATATGCCTGTCACTATTGAACTAGTGAATAAAGTGTAAATTTTTGCAAAAAGTACTCCCGGAATTGTGGACAAAATAGTTAGTGACAAACTATACAAAAAAAATCTGGATATAAAAATCTCCTGAAAAAAAATAATTGAATGGAAAAATATTGGTAATGCCTGAAAAATGAACTAATTTTACAACAGCAAATTTAGAACAATATTTAGGTTCAACAATTAATCAATTTCTTTAGGTATAGCTTTTTCTTTGTGTAAAGGATTATAAGTTTTTCTAGAAAACGTATTTTGTTTTGTTTGTTTTTGTAATAGAATTTATTACATTAAAAATTATGCAATAGGAATTAATAAAAAAATTATCCTAAATTACCAGATTTTAATACCGAATGTCTGTTCTTTACAACCTTTTTTCACACCTAAATAAAGTTTTTAACTTCCTAAAAATCCGGTCTCTAATAATAATACATATTTTAGCACGCAAGGAGATGTGTTTAAAGCCGATTTGGAGAACAATTACGACTTTGCGACAATGTCAAGCCTCCAGTTCCCCACAGAAACGACTCCTCAACTATACGATAAAATCAATGCTCACTTTATGCGAGTTTACATCCCGAATTGTACTCCAATTCAGACGAATTGTTCGAAACGAGCTTGGCAAAAACTGATGAGACTGCACTCGACCATTCCGGGCCAGAAATACTACCTTGCTGCGAAACACACGATAAGTAAATCGGGCCGAAACGTGGTTATAAGCTCGCCTTTACAAGTAAAACGATTTACTTTGATTGACTCAATAATTTTGATTACTTCCAGATCAAAAACGAGACTTGTTTTGCGTTGAGTGTCTTATACCAACCCTCAGTTTTGCAACAATTGAATTTAGAGCCGGTTGGAGATGTCACAAATCCGTTCGAAACGACGATGAGGATTGCAGTTTTGGAAGCGCACGAGCATTACAATGTGCCGCTTTATATTGCTTACCATTGCAAGCTTTTTATCCAACCAGCTTATGCCGAGTGCGTTTAATTTTTCATTTTTTTACAGTTTTAAAAGTGTGATTTTAGGGGCCACTATACTTCAGATTCTGGCATTTGGTGGAAAGATTTAGCAACGGAGCTTGACATCGCTCATAATTTACACTGCAGGCCTCGAACTGATTCAAATTTAGAAGTGTTTTCGTTGCGAGTGATGCTGACCCGAAATTTGGATATACCAAACTCCCAAGCGCACACTGTTCCTAACTATGTCATACATTTATTGCCACCGTTAATTTTTCACAATTATCTCCCGTATTCACTCGAAGTCGAAAATGTTGGTTTGAAACAACTGATTAAAATCGAGCCCGGTGAAAAGAAGAGTGTTTACTCTTTGGATTTGTCCAAAGATCAGAAATTACTAATCCGAGTAAAGTATAATTTACTCACTTGGAGTGGAATTTTAAATTTTACGACATATCTCGATGAAAAAATCGTCGTTTTATCTTCGGACAGTAAAGAAATCAAACATTTGGCCATTAATACCAAAACGGATCGCGAAGGAAGCTGTAACGTATTTTTCTACACTCCGTACTGGATTATTAACAAAATTGGATTGCCATTACAAATTAAGGCATCAGCTACGAACACAGTCTATGAAAGTAACTCCGATGATATTCTTCTTTTCACGTATAAAAGACACGGAAAGCAAACTTTGAATGTGAAAGTTTATGACTCAAATTGGTCAAACGAATTCGGGTTAGAGTGTGCCGGAACCACCGGTTTAATAATCTGTAAGGACAACGAACGAAAGAAAAAATATTTGTTCTTTTTGTCCATCAAATTGTCACAAATGTGTCCAAGACTGACAAAAATTGTTACACTTTTGCCGACTTTTCTCATCACCAACAACACGAGCAAAAAATTAAGGTGAGAAAAATTTTTAAAAAGCGAACAAGTAAAATTTGTAATTTAGATTCATGGAACACAACGAGAAAACTGATCTCTGGATCGACTTGGACTCCTCTCAAACTGTGACTTTCTGGCCCGAAACCTCCTCCATGCAAATGTACGTCAAATACAGGGATAGTAAAGTAATTTCGCAAGCTTTTAATTTCGCATCTCCCAATTCAACGGTCCTCCGAATGGATAAAGGAGTATTAATTACTTGTAATTTTAGTACCACTGTTGTGACAATTTTTTTCAGGGAGCTTTAAAAGTTGAAGTTACAGGAGGCATAAGTGACTCTTTCCGTGTCACTTTTTACGACTACAAACCGGGCAATGCCCCCGTTTTGGTCAAAAACTATTGTCCTGATTTATTTTTGAAGATCCAGCAGCAGGATCAAAGCCAAGTCACTTTGCTAAGCCCTTACAATTCCCTTTTGTACACTTGGGATGACCCAACAAGGATCAGGAAGTTAGCCTGGAACGTTTACAACAATAAAGGAGCAGGATTTGTTCTTGATATCTGCAAGGACTCACACGGGGAAGAAAAAATTCTATTCCACAGTGTTACACCGACGACCAGTGTGGCCATTTCATCAAGTGAGGACTCGGATAGTTCCGACAGTGTTAAAACAACAATGAATAAAAAAGTCCGAAGAGACAAAATCGTGATTTATTGGCTTTGTTACGCCGACGGTCTACAAAGAACCCTCTTCTTCACCCAAGAATCACGTATTTATAACACGGTTTTGAAACACTATTTTTTGGAACATTGCGATTTGGAGTGTTTAGTCTCGCTCTGTGGTATCGGAATTTCCCTTTTCACGTCAGAAAATGCGAAAAAAGAGCACGTTTATGCTTCCTTTGTTGACAGTCCAGCCATTTGGGAAGTCAACGTTGGCCACAAATGGAAAACTCTGACTTTGGAATTGGCTTCGTGGATTGAGGATAAATACAAGTTGCATTACAAGAAATGCCAATTGAGGGATTACATACACATCGATTTTGAAAAGATGTACATGTTGAAGCCATTCTTCGCCGAACTGAAGCGCACATACACCCCTGCAGTTTATCTCCAGTATAGGAAGTCCAAAAATTACAATCATTTCAATTTCAAATTAAACACTCTGCAAATTGATAACAAAGTCAATAATACGATTGTTTTGTACCCACTTCCAGGGAATGTCACAAAAGGATTGCATTCTTTCATCGATGTGAATATTTTAAAGTGTTTGGCAAAAGATTGTGATATTTACAGGCACATCAAAATCAATATTAAAGATTTTTATTTGAACGTCGAGAATGATTTGTTTGTCGATATTCGGGAACTTCTGGTGCAGTATAAAAAGTTTTACGATGAAACGAACATTTCGTACGTTAATGATATCAAGTCAATCCAAGATTCGACACTTGCACGCTCGAAGGTAAGCCCATGACAACATTAATAAATATAAAAAAAAATTTTTAGGATCCTCAAACTGGTCGAAGTTTGATCGAATATCTAAGCGTGAGTAACTTCGAAATCCAGTTGCATATCTCGAATAAAACACAACTGATTTTAAAGAGTAGCAAATTGCCTTTGTGCAAAATTTTGGACTATTTGTTTCCCATAAACATTTCACCTTATATGCCTCTGGAAGGAGTCCTCCAGAAGTAAATACGCACATCCGCCTTCGATTTTTATTTTAAGTTTCTTTGCAGGGTTTCAGCTATCGAACAAACCAATCTCTGCGACCACCTCTCCATATGTCTGGAAAACCTACTCCAACAAATAATAGCGCAGTTTTTGCAACAGTATTACTCCCACGTACTCGGTTTGCAAGTTTTGGTCAACACCTTCGCCATCCAACCCGCGATTTTGGTAAGGGACACAGGTGCGGAAAAAGTAACTGTCCCTCGCTTTCAGTACCCCCAAATAGATTTGGAAAAAATGTCAAACACTGTTTTGTACGGTTCGAGATGTCTCTTGAGTCATGTTAACATGTCTCCGGCGGCTTTGGAAGCTTGCGTTGTTGATATTTTCGCACATCAAACGATTGAGAATATTCAGAGGATCCGGAGACACGGCTCGTACCAAAAATCGGAGGTGGTACCGAAAATTATAACTATGTCTTGTCGAAACTTCCACACGGGGGTACCAAACGCGTTAAATCAATTGATTGTGAGAAAACAAAACGGTACTAAAATCATTTATTTTAATTTAAAGTGTGAGATGTAATTTTTAGCTGGGATCAATTGTGACGGCGAAATGTTCTTCAGAACGACCGGAAAAGCCCTATTTTCCCTCATGACTCGCCACCCTGACGATAAAAGTGACAGTGTCGAAGTAGCCAAAGAGGCGCTGAGAAGAGCCTCGATTTTAGGGGAACCAATTCGGATTCAGCAACGTCTCACCAGATATTACAACCGATATTTGGTACTAGTTGCACTTCTTTGTGAAGTTTGGTTTTAGTGATTTTCTAGGGCCTTAAACCGTTCTCAGCGTATGAATCCATGGGACAGTATTTGCTAGAAACTGTTGGAAACTCAAGATTTATGAAAGATACCTACTGGTCGCATGCTTCGATTGAAAGAAGCGGAAAATCAGTTTTCCTAGTTTCGCTACAGTAAAATGCGCAAAAATCTAATAAAGAAAATAAATTGATTTACCTTGTTTTAGGCATGTTATAAGAATAAACAAATGTCGGCTTTGGGGACCTTGGGATGTTGAATGGGCTTTAGAGTTAGATGATATTTTATCGATGCCAAAAATTACGTCTACCGAACTTGTGTTTAATATGAGACAGGTAAAAATATATTGGACGTTAGATACATTAAGGTATATTTTTGTTTTTAGAACATAAATAACACGAGAGAATTATTGTTGACTATAAGCGGTGATAAAGAAATGTTGACTTGGATCCACGAAAAAATTGAACAAGCTATTATAGTTAGTATGGAAGATAAATCCTGGCCCGTTGCTGAAAACCCATAATGTTATCTGTATTTTCTGTAAATGCTAATAGAGAAATATTAACAAAATTGTAGCACCTTTATTGTCATCTTCCGAGCAAAAAAAAGTTAAACAAACAACTATGAAATACAAAACGTAATTTTATTCAATACAAAAACATAAACACAAATTCAGTCTCGGAAAAAAATTATAACATTTTAACATAACCAATATCAACAACATTCTGATAACACAACTTCTTTTTCTCATACAGGTGGACGCGTAATGGATTCTCTGAGAGAATTTTAACTGAAATCAATTTCCCACATAAATTCTTCATATTAAGCAAGACAAAATCGGCTTGTGAATTCTGAGTAATTTCGATGTTTACAGTGGCTATACGAATCTTGACTGCTACATTCAACCAATCTTGTCGCGTTTCTTTAATGCTCGATTTTGGGACCATTTTGATGTCACCATAATCGACAAAAAATACTCTCACATAGCCTGAATGTAGCTCATCTATTCCGTAAATGAAGGCACGTAACCATTGATCTTTTTCCGGACATAAACAAACGCAAGGTTTGTTTAATTTAAAGTCTTGCATTAATGCTTGATCGTCAATTCCTTCTTCAATCTCTGTGTTTAGCATCAAAAGCTCGGAATTGTCATCAACTTTATCTTTACTGAGGACAACTTCCAGCTTACTGTTAAACTTGAATACGTTCAAGACGTACATTTTTTCTTTATCACTCGTCGTGCTTTTGAGAGGAAGATAAAAGTATTTCAAGGGAGTGTCTTCAACCTCCACTTCATTTTCCTCACTTTCTTCAGCTTCAAAATCGGGGTTTTGCAAAACCACATGGCTCTGGTGCCGCACTGCATGTGGGCACTTTTGTACTATCAAATTATTGAGACTCAAACCGTTGTTTACGTAGATCTCTGCTAATGGAAAATCACCGTTCCAGTCTTTAATAACAACTCTTATATTATCAGTAGCGATCGAGAGCCAGACATCGAGGTCTTCAGAGGTCCAATCACCAAAGTTTGACCAAACGTCATACAACTTTATTTTGTAGAGTAAAGGGGGGACATCAGGACACAGCAAATACTTCGTGAGTTTGTCTCTAGTGACCGTGTGTTCGCTCCCAAAGTCAATCATTTCGACACTAAACTCCTCATCGCTGATAACTTGCAAAACGGTACCTCTGTACCACCTTTGCTCCCAACGAATGGAACACATATCGCCCACAGCCCACGTAACACCCTCACTCGGTTCCATGCTGTTCATCTTTGATGTAATTTTCTCCTCCAAATCAAAGTACGAGTTTTGTAACATTTCGTCTCGTACCGAAAAAGCCCCCTCACTGTCTATACAGACCAAAAACGCTTCAAAACTCGCACTGTCGGGTTTAAGAAGTGAAGGCCAGGTTTTTTGCTCGGTGATCATCAACTCATCCTCCTCACACATAATATCGTTCCAATCCGTCTTCTCCTTCACCGTTTTCTCCTTCACCGTCTTCTCCTTCACCGGCTTCTCCTCCACATCCACCTCACTTTCGCTACTATCCTCACTTTCAATCTCTTCCTTTTGTTCGACTACCTTTTTACCAGGACTCACCGAAAAAGCGACTCCACTCTCAATCAGAGCTTGATTTATTGAAATGTATCGCACTTTGGCCGGTTCTAAAGCCATGGCAGGTGTGGTCAAACAGTACCACATGACCACACCCACCATTTTCAAATCACTATTCGACTCGATTTTTTTAATGTAGATTGTTTTGTATTTGTAGAAAATCTTGTCTAACATTTCGTTGGCCATATTTGACCATTTACTGGGATCTCCGGCCGGTTTTATGTTTGTTAGACGACATTTCCACACAAAACATCGAGACCCTTTAAAATACGAATCTTGAACGAAGACCATTGCTTTAGGAACTTTTAACTCTCTAGCGTGGTCGTATAACCACACAGTGAAAACATCACTTTTGATCGGTGACTTAATCACTGCCCGATAATAAGTATGACGTAACGGGTCAAACACAACGCACAAATCGCCCTTCCTCCATTTATTTTTAGTTTTTCGAGACCCACCGTAATGAATTTGTAACTCCTTGTGCAACTCTTCGTCTTCCTCTTTGTACTTTAAAAGTTTCACGTAAATCAAATCGGGGCTTTCGCAACGAAGGACTTTCACGTTGATTTTCAACCCAGATAGCAAATGAATATCGTCTTCGTCCTCCATCAGGATATCTTCGGATTTCTTCACCATTTGGGATGCAAAGTCGTCGTCTTCGCATTTCTCATCCAACGAATTTGGCCAATAGACTGTCATAGACCTGCAATACAACCGACGTAACAAGTACCTGTCGGGAAGTAAAACTTACAAGTTCCCGGTTGACATGGCATGGTTTTCCTCGACTAAAAGTGAGTTTAGGCAAATATCAGCAGCTGGACGAGTGTGAAACAAAACCACTTCCAACGGTTCCATTTTACTCACAACCATTCGTAAGCGTTCGTCTTCAGCGATATTCTCACGAAGGAAACTAATCGCGTCCGAAGTCCACGTTGGTGTGGTTTCGAGTTTCCCAATGTCGGCGAGTTTCACAATAATACCCTTCGAAAAAATGTTATTTTTATTCTACAACCGTTTGTCAAAAATACCTGACACTCCATTTTGATGAAATCTTCGTCCAGTTGTCGAATTTCGGACCATGGAACAACAGTGTATTTGCCCCAATCGACGAAAAAAACCTCCACTGTTTTTTTACCAATATCGACAGCCATGATTTTGGCCCGATGCCAGTTACCATGAGTTTTGTTAACGTGTCGTATTACTACATTCGAACCTTCTGACGGAATACAAGAAATTGTGGGCTGGTTCTTGTAATATCTCTCCATCTCCATTTTCAGTTTTTCGATAAATACCCAATTTTCGGCCAATTGGACACAAATATGAAACGGATCTCTGACATATGTTACAGCTACAATTTCCTCTTGTCCAACACTAAACTGTTTACTGTTTTCAAAAAGCCGCAAATGAGTAGTCAGGATGTTACTCTGCAATGAAAAATTAATGAAAATGAAATGCAAAAGACCGTAATTACTTTTATTTCGTGGACAGGCTGAACAGTTTTTACTAATAAATCTCGGATGGAGACTAAACCACCACTTGAAGTAGACACATACAAATCGACTTCTACTGGCCCTCTATTTTGTTTGTCCGAGAGGTAATGCACATATAATTCTTTATCGTCGATTATTTTCGAAAGTTCCAAATGTGCATTCGCGTCAAACTCCGTATTATCGGGATTTGTTAATTTACATTCTTGGGCCCACGAAGGCCGTTTCATTGTACGGACATCTAAATGTTTGAATTTATCAGCTGTAACTTTTTGCGTATTTCCGTAATCGACAAAATAAACTTTATAGAGACGTTCGTTCCCATTAAAGTAAATCTCCAAAAGCTTACCGCGGCGCCAACGAGACGAGTTTTTAGTGACATATAAGACGCCATAAACACCACCTGAAACACACACAACTTTTGCAGTGGTAGAAAGAAAAAAAAAGTTACTAACCAATCCTGAATTCGTTCTCAGGTATTTTTTGTGGAATTCTCTTTCCGATAATGTTATTAATTGTCCTCAAAGAATCGAGAGCAGAATATTTCTGTATGTAAAAGCTGTTCAAACCGTTTATATGTGTAACGACAACACGAATCACAGCTATAATAAAACAAAATAAAAATCAAATAAAATAAGGTGAATCGAAATCACCTTGAGTGGATTTCTTTTCAGATTTTTTGAAAACTTCTCTGTCGGTATACTGACTACACGAGTGTACGTCTTCAACACTTTCTTTCTTAGTGTCAACATCTGAGATTGTGGATTCACTTTTACGTCTTATTGCTTCTAGTATATATTTTTCCTCGGCAGAGCTCCAATCATCAATCGGCAACAAACCATATTCGATGGTATTAATTGTCCTCAAAGTGATGTTTTCCTCAATATCATCGAACAAATTTTCCGCTTCAAACCTTTAAAAAATGAGTTATTCAAAAACAGAACACTCCCTGAAACTCTCACTCGATCGGCTGCAACGCTCCCTGATCCGAAACAAGTCTACAAGGCAAATTTCTAATATTTTGCACTTCTTCGTATAGTGCCTTAACGTTAAGTTGCATCGAATCCACCAATTCGCAATATTTCAAAATTTGAGTCGTTCTAGAAATGCTTGCTTTAAGGGTTTCATTTACGACTTCTAAATCCGCCACGCCTGGTTTCATTTCAGGAAGTCTTTTCTTCAAGCTGAATTCGGCAAAATGTAGCTTTGCGTGTAAGCCATAAAAGTAATTTTGTATTTCATATTCGAGATCTTTCGAGTCGAATTTTTCCAAATCTTTCACTTTCTGGAACAAGGGAGGAAAAGTTGGAAAAACATACATTTGCATGATGTGAAGAATGCCGCGGAGAGGCAAGGTGACTGTTAAGAGAAGAGAAGACGATTGCTAACTACAGGACAGTCGTTCGCGAGATGCCGATACAATAATAGTAGCGCAAAACTTTCTAAAATGAATTATTTAACGTGCGTTTTACACACTGTGATACTAATTTTAGGATATTTTCTTATTATAGGTGAGTACCCACGATAACGGTAACATTTCAAACGTTTTGAGGAGATAAATTAGTGTGACTCCAACGAGAAAGTTATTTTAACAATACGAAAGACTTGTGTTTTTATTACAACATAATGTGAGTTACGTAAAATGTAAATAAAAAATAAACACACTTGAGAAGATTTTATTTACTTCTTTTTTTTTTCATTTATAAAAATATACACCTATGGGATTATGACTTAAGCCAAGGCCACGTGTGAATTAAGTTTTGATAGATTTACATGATTGTTGTCGATGTCCTTATTCCATATTTCGAACTCAATGTTAGCTTAAAGAATCATTGTGTTTGTAGCAACCTTAAAAGAAAAAATCCTGATTTGAGGTTTTCATGTAAAACCACAATATATTACGGTCAGTGAGTTAATACTCCCATGAATGCTTTAATCAAACCTTCCATTTCGTAATCATCGGTGCATTCAATTATTATGTTAGAGAATTTTTTCATTCCGACACTCTACAGAATATCAAATTAACATGTAATTGGTGAGCAGGGCGAGTACCTATTGTTTACGAGCTGTAACCCGATTTGTATTAGGAAACTTGCATTTATTTACGCAATGATGAAACTTTATTTGAATGAAATGCGATTTGACAATGAATTTAGGAGACTGTATTTGCATAAATCAATGCAAAAACATCGATAAAAGCCAATAATCGTAAATCAAGCAATTTATTGTTATTTCTCAAAATGAAACAAATATTTTTGACATTGAGACAAACTATAATTTATTTTTATCTATAAACAAAAATAACAAAATCGTGATTTTTTTAAAATTACGTCTTACCACGAAAATAGCAAATTTATTGTTTCTTACTCACTATAATTACAAGACGTTCACCTTGAACCTAACAAAACAATAATTACAAATTCATATAATTATAAATTTTCGATCGAAACAGGAAAAATCAAACGAAAGCGCTCGCATCTGAGACTTTCACATTCACACATTCTCAATTTTCATTATCTGTAAACTTGTATATCTATTCTCAGACGGTTTTGAGCAAAAATCCAGTGTGAAAAAAGCTCGAGCGTCGGCCCCACCACCTGACGAACCTTCAAACAACGTCGGGAGTGAATACGACGAAAGAAACAACGCACTCGATACAAAATACGTACCTCCAGGCTTCGTCAGCCCTTCAGTACTCGAATACTTGGAACTAGGAAAATCAATTCCTGGTAATTAACAATGATTTTATTTCTGTTACGATCATTGAGCATTTACACACTTTCACTACTTTCGATAACTTTCGGTGGTGTATTATTGGTTGCCTGATTGTAGGACGTCCTGGAACCGATTATCCTATCCTAGGAGTGGTTCCTTACACGAATTTCTATTGCGATGAACAACCATATCCCGGATTTTACGCTGATGAAGAGACAAGATGCCAAACATGGCATTATTGTGACATCGATGGTCGACAAACGACATTCTTGTGTCCCAATGGTACCCAATTTAGTCAATTAGTGTTCGTTTGTGATTGGTGGTTTAATGTACGATGTGACTTAAGCTCAAAGTAGGTGTCTAATTACTATAATTATTTTTTCTATGTATTTATTGTTACAGATTGTATGTCATCAATAGCAGGTTGTATGGACGGCCAAAATTAGACCCGACGCGACCACATCGGACCATCACGAAACAATTATTAGAAGAAATTTTTAACGATGAATGAACTGTGATGGCTTTAAATTTTTATAATGAATCAGTTAGTCATAAAAATGTCTCGAATAGTGTAACAATATACAAAAACTAATATTAATTAAGACGTATTTTTTGTATAAAATGTAGATAGTTTGTTATTATTTAAATTTAGCAATAAATGTTTAAATAGTTGAAAAATGGGTTGAGGCCATTTCCTTTTTAATTTTCGAAATTAATATTAATTATCGGCGGAATGACCTAAAGCATCAGCATAATGTATGAATAAATGAAACGTTTACGCTTCAGAAACGGAATTAATTTTATCTAAAGAAAGGAATAATTTAAAGAAATTGCATATAATCCGATTACTAATTATACTTTGATCTTGAAACGGTAACTCAAACGAAGTCAAGGCCACGAAACAACAAACTAATCATGAAATACACAATAAAAAATTTGAAAACCGGTCGCAATTAATTTAGTTTAGATGAATAATAACTAAAAGGGTTTGTAAAATAATTACTTAATTAAATAAGACGCGTAACGAGTAAACCTTCATAACCATAATGCTTGCGGTCAGAACGAATTTCCATTTAATGAGAAAACTCAATTTCGCTTATAACTTGATCTATTTGTATTTTGTAATTAACGGTCAACAACAGTGATGTAGAAATGTGCATAGCAACCTATCGAGTTTAAATTGCTTTTTCGTTGCGTTTCCTCTAATGTTACGTTTACTCTTCGATTGAAAACTATACGAACTTAACCGACATTAATAATTCATTTCCTGCACTGTTTTACGTACATACGTTCTCCTAAAGTGATATAAAAGCAGGAAACTATTAATTTGCAAGATAGCACTATCGTTTTTCACGTAATGGTCAATCGGAGGTTTTACATAGAAAGAAGTCTATTACACAACCAAGTGATGAGAAGAGAGCCACTCGATGGACCTGCCTTTATCACTTTCACCGCTTCAACTCGAAATTTTGATTTGAAAAGGTAAACAAATGCTTACCAACAGATGTTTAAAAAAAGTATAGACTCTCCATTTTTTTATTGTACTTACTTGAGAAAGTGGCCATAAATCCGATGCCATGTTTTGATAGGAAATAATCTTTGTATAAATAATTACTTGTGAAAAAACTGGATTCTCCATCGGCAATCAAACTGTGCATGAATTCAAACAATACGCTGATTTCTAATGCAAAACCGGTACGATATTAAACTTGTCGACTCCGGGGAAATTACAGAAAATCTAGGATCGAATTGACACCGCCACCGGATTATAAATACATCATTGTCATAACATAATCATATTCACCACCACACGGGGCGGTAAAACCAATTCGTCGAGCACGTTTTCCAGTACCGACAAACATGCATCTCTTTTAAATACCGTATTGAAATTACACACAAACAAATTGATTTGATGTATTGATTCCGTGAATAAAAGTGTCACGTTTGAGCTTAATTCCAAAACAGAAAAAAGTTCAGTATTTCTCCGAGGTAACAATATTGAGAAATTTTTACACGTTCGTTGAATAAATTTAAAAACGAAATGAGAAAACCCACAAGAAAGAGAATACTTAAAAATTCATCCTGGCTTGTTAATATTCTGAGAATAGAATTCTAAACAATGCGGTGCGAAAATTTTTTGGTAAGTAATCCCCACTGATGTAACATTTTTGTACAAATAATTATATAAAAAAATACGTATAGTATGTTAATTACTTTAATTACATTCTTGCGAAACATCTCTGATTTCTATTGTACCTATCTATGTACCAGAAGCTCAAATTTCGTATTGCCTCGGTCTATTAATAAACAAGAATCTTAAAATTTCTTTTTGTTGGCAAATCAAAAATTGACTCGGGCATAATTTTATTATACCGGAAAAAATTCTCAAAATGTCAATCCAGTTTTGAGAGAAGGTATCCGAATTAAAAAATTATGTAAAATACATTACACAATTTGTAACATGAGCGGTGGTGTAAGAGGCCACGTTATGATTTTTTGCAAAATATGTATAAAAAAATGTTTTATTATTTTTTAATCGCGTCCTTCACAAGGTAACAGTTCAGCAACCGGTAGAGGAACATCTCGGCCATCGATGACATTGCCCGATATTTTCACTTACAAGTGGGGGCTCCTTGGAGCACTTTTGCTACCACAGAACCACTTTCAAGACATAATATTCGTCTTTGAGACCGTCGCCGGTGCTTGATGCAGCTATGCACTTGTGAGAGTGACATGGTGCTAGTGCTAGTGCTACATTTTCCAAAATTATTTTCTGGATGATTGAAAAATGATCAGAATTGCTATTTTATTTCTGTCAGTGCTTTCAGGTAAGAATTTTTTCATTCATTCAAGAGAAATCGAAACATCTTGAACCCGAGGAGCCAAAATTAAAAACGAATTAATTTATTTGTAAACAACTGTCCTAGTTTGTTACGTTTTCAAGTAAGAAAGTGAATCGTGAGAATTCTTAAAGTGTCTAAAGTAGCAATTAAATAAAGCGAAAATCAGTAATTAAAACCGATTAGTTTTTTACCAAAATCGCTCGGAGCGAATCTGTTTTGATCATCATCACGTTTTGTGTGTTCCCTTGAGAGATAATTCAAAAAGTTTTACATAGTTAATTCGACGTAATTAATGCAGACGCATCGATTCAAAATTAACGGTTCGTCGAATAAATGTTTTAAATGCAATTTTATTCAACTTGATAACCTAAAAAATAAAATTTATACAATACGCTCACGCTTCAGTAAATAATTAACAAAAGCGGAGTATTCAGTTGTATAATTTCATAAATAATTATTGCCTACATGGTTTATTACATTTTTCAACCGCAGATTTATCAAACTTGTGAGAAAATTGTGAACAATACCGACAATTGATATTACCGAAAAAGCTCTGAATGGAAAAGTTACAAAACATCTCCATTCACCACTTGATATTTATTCCGGTCGCGATAAAAATTGTGACAGGTTTTTTGATTGTATCCCACACAAAATTATGTACAAGGTAAAACAACCTTTTAATTAGCAGATTACTCCATAATAGGTTTTACTTTTTCTTCCAAAAGTAGAGCAAAACGCAAAAATGCAATGTTTTTAAATGACCACCACTTGACACAGATCGTTCCAGGGTTATAATTATTAAAAAAATTAAATAAAATTACGGGTCATTAAGTCAAAGTTCTAAAAACAGTGATTGAACCAATAAACCATAAAATCATAAATTCTAATGGGAAATTTAATTGCTGTTTATTACCTGTGGGTTTTTAATTAGAAGTAGTTAAATTAGATCTGGACTTATATAAACGCACCAAATCATTATAAAGTTAGCAACAAAAATAAACTATAATCACCCACTTGCATGATGACAGTTTCTGTCTCATTTAACAGAATTTGAATTTCTTTTTATTTTCTCTTATAAAATTATGTCATTAAGTAAATTGTCTCAAACGTCTCATATTTCATTCTTACGTGATTCCTTCATAACGAACCATCAAAGTAAAAGGCGATTTACACAGTCTCAAAAAAACTACAAATTCTAGTTGAATAAAAAAATCTAATCGTCATAGCAATTCATCTAAAAATCTATTATTAGTTTTTAAAAGTTAAAATAAGTTTTGTTTATCAATAGAAAAGGTATGAACTGAGAAAGTCTCAACCGATTCAAGGCGCTTTTTTGCGCACATTCCGGATGTAAAAATTTTGAAAATTAAGTTTCGTAATAAATACCGCCTTGAATTTAGCCTTGCACTATAACTGGGTACTTTTCTACCGCATTAAAAACTCGATTTTAATCCGCATTACGGAAACTGCAATACATCCGTCAGATGCAAGTGGAAACACGAATGCATTTTAGTAAATCCTGCGAACATGACTTGCGGCGCTTTCAAAACACACACACAGGTAAATAGTGTTCAAATAAACATAAATAGATGGGCTCGACCGCACGATTCTCGGATGAACGGACAATAAATTGCGCTCAGTGAAAAAGTTTATTCATTTTCCTAAACACAGTGGAATAAAATTTAATTGAAACTTTAACAAGTGACTTAACCCACAATCATTATTTTAATTGCATTAATTAGAAAATAATTTGTTAAATTGTTAACCTTCACCCGCTTTGTTAAACTTTCTTCCAAAGAAAAATGTTATTATCGCTTTCTGACGGAAGAATTTCATAACAAAGGAAAATTCATAATATGTAAATTATTTTTATTAAAAGTAGTAACGTAACATTGTTCTTATCAATTAACTCTTAGTGGGTAATAATTATTGTTAAAAAAATGTTGCATTGTATATAAATAAAACAATAAAAATGTGCGTACAACAAACACTACAAGAAGTTCCCACAATTACTTAATTAGAAACTGTTTATCATTTAAAAAGACAATTGTAGCTTGTCTTTTCGGAAATTCTATTGTTCGCTATACGAAAATAATTTTAAAAGGGAGAAAACGATCAAAGCAACTACAAACCAGCAGTTCTGCCACATAATTGCTAATTAGAGGATATGCACCCTATACAAACTTTATCAATCTGAAACGTAATAACAGAAACTTCCACTCCAACAACTCATAATACGCAATATAAAATTCTTAAAAACTAATTTATTAACTTGCAAAGTGCAACTATCGTCATTAAAATACTTTTCCAATAAAACTTCCAACAAATTTGTTTCTTTGATATCAGTTATCTAATACAGCATCCAAATTTCACTCGATATGAAAATTATTCACATTTCATTTACATAACATTTGATCGAATTACTTAAAAGCGTAACGATTCCGATACCTGTTTCTTCATTTTTTTTTTTCGCAAAACAAGTACTAATTAAATGTTCCACAAGTTTCCAAGTGTGAACAGAAACAGTGATGCATAAAGAGCATTACATAAATTCATGTCCTCTCTCGAGGACTAACAGCTTGACCGCGTACACAATTCAACGTTTACTGATTTCTGTTAATTTCAACAAAAAGTTTTATTTCGATGGTGAAGACACAAAATCAATAAGCACCAACCCTCGCTTGCAATTTACAGTTCGTAATAGAATTTAAACAATGTGGTCGGGTGACGGTTAGTAATTTACTCTGATTTGAAGAACGACGAAATAATCACATCCGCTAAATCGATCACGGTATAACACAAATTTTGAAAAAAAGTTTCGGAGCCATCAATCACACGCCAACGAGATACCGAAACTGTGTCAACAGTTTGCTTTCTAAAAGTGCTGCTTAATTACGAGTAAATAAAACTGTCTCAATACGCACTGTAATAGTTTTTTTTTAATCAAACTTAATTCAATTTACCGGGGAAAAATAGCGTTGTTCCGACTAATGATTAATAACCAGTAATTATAGGATAGTGAGTCCATTATTAATTTTAATTCTCTCAATCAAGCCATTCATAAAGTCAAGATCTTGAAATAGACACTTATGTAACTCGGGAGGAAAGGGTTTTATTTGTACAAGTGGTACAAATACAAAATGATATCATATGTAGACAATAAACTCAAAATGATGATAAATTTTAAAACTAAAATATTTTTAGAATTTTGAAGCTCATTTTGAAGTCAATAAATTTATCAATTATCACCAATCCTGGTTTTGATCATTGAAAATAGTGCTGCACAATCATAATTTTCTCTTACCCAATAGCTCGTCTCTTGAAAGACAGAAAATAAGTATTTATTTATGTCTTTTTGGTAACAAATAAGTCATTTTCAAAATCTTTATAATAAAAAAAAGAATATGAAAAAAATAAGTTTAAATTATTTATAATTAACATGAATGTTGTAAGGAAGGTTTCTTACCTAATTGTTTAGAAAAAGTATATACTAAAGCAACACTTTTCGTCAGTTTTAAAGAAGTTTGGTAATATAGCTTTGATTCATGACAATAAATGTAATTTTCTCTTAAGGTGTCAAAAGACAAAGAAATAACTTAATCCATATTATTGCAATCAAAAATTATATGAGAGGTCAATAACATTAATCAATTGTAATCAATTGTTATACGATTAATTTGTTATTTGTTGTTTTTTATAACATTTTGTCCATTAAATAATCACTACAGAGTGTGAATTTAATTTTAATTCTCTTGATATTTTTCATAATGAAAGGAATAAATAAAAAAACCATATAATTATTAAATAGAAAAATGTAGTATTAAAAAACTACTAAAATTTTAATCTGCGTGCGTGTAAATATTGCTTTATGGCACGACATTCTTGTTGAGTAATGCTTACAAAATTACAATTCTGACAATACAAAAAATGAAAACAAAAGAACCAATTTTGATTAAAACATAAATACCAGTCATAAATTTAGAAAAATTGTTCGACCCACACCCCGACAGACAAGGTCATGGTGTGGAATCGTGCCTCCGCTTATGTCAAAATCCTGCTAATTAATTTAAGTAATGTTTCTCCCAAGGCTACTTATGAAACCGATTCTCTTTCAAAAGGAAGCGAACTAAGCATTAACAATCTATTTGTTTTTTGTATACCAACTGTCTAATGAACGAGTTTGAATTATAGGAAATCTTAAAAACGCCACACGAAGTCTTATTCTTTGTTTACGTGATACACTTTCACCAACATATCGGTCGTCCTTCACAGTTCATGATTCCCGTTGATGACTTTTAGATTGGCGTGATTTGATTATTTTTGTAGTTCACGTTCAGAATTATCAATATCCGTGTCTTAATTTCCATAATAGCATAATTGCGAGAAATAAATGAAAATGTTCCAAATTATGAAAAGCTCAAGGCTAAAAAATGTCTCAATTAAACAAAACTTAAATATTTTTATAACGGACCGAAATACGCAATGAAGCATTAAAAACGATGAAAATTTTGCTTTCACTGAGATGTGTATCGACATTCTGTACGGCTCCCGAGAGAAAGGAAGTCATGAAATCTACATGTACTTATCTAGATCCCGGTGATGTAATAAACGATACATTTAACTTGAGTAACACTGTGTTGCAGCATTCCCTGATTTACTACACGGCATTACGACCATCCACCATGACAAACCCGAAGAGTCAAATATTCCCAAAATGGCTACGAAAATGACGACAAATCCCGAAACTGTTGAACGTCACAAAAGACTCCTACCTTATATGAACTACTACATCAGTAGCAATCAAAAATTCACGCCATTCCTTGAAAGTAACGCTTTACCCGGCCCTTTCATCCCCATCAAGCCCACTCAAAAATACCTCCCCGAACCTGAGAAAACCTCAAGCCCTAACTATGCCCTAATCTACGATACTTTAAGCCAGCTTAAAATGAGACAAAGGTACCAGCAAAATCTCCGTTATTTTGAGCAACCACGAATTAAAACAGTCATAGAAACGTACACTCCTGCAAACATAGACATCGAAGCGGATACGGGAAAATATAGACCGATACCAAATGACTCACACTACAAGATTTATAAACCACAAGTAGACTACGTGCTCGATAGACCGTTAATTAGTTATCAACCACAACCTAAACCTTTCTTCGGCGATAAAATAATCTACCAAAAGCCACAACCACAAACTGAAAACCCTATCATTTACATCGAAACCACTCCAAAACCCCCTCAAGTCAATACAATCATCGACGATAAGTATGTTGCCCAGAAATTCGTGCCAGTGCAACAATACTACAACGTCCCAACTGAAAACACAAACATCCTCGCAAAAATTCTCAAACAATTACAAAGCTCCAACGCTCTACCTCAAACCCTCACAACACATAATATAGACAACAGTATTAAAACTCTAGTGAAGATCTTGAACGGTTTGAGGAAACAACAAGGATTGAAAACGAAACCCATTGTTGTCGTGGACGAGAACAGTTCAGAAGAGGAAGTTGAAGAGGAGGAAAAACCCACTTACGCTCCGGGAACGATAACGCAAAGTTTTCCCGCCAATACTGTGGATGGTGGAACTCCGGGACGCCCGGGAATTGATTATCCCGCGCTTTCGACGATACCTCAGACAAGTTTTAATTGCAAAACGCAGAGGTATAAAGGGTTCTTTGGGGATCCGCACACCAATTGCCAAGTAAGTCGACCTAACAATAACACGATCCAAATTTTTAGTTTTTCCCTCCTTTTGTAAGGTGACATTTTTCAGTTTATCTTCTGGGGTGCTAGCTATGAAACTCGATTTTCTCTACCCAAAAATTTAGTGTGGTGCCCCAAATTAATTTAAATTCAACTAGTTCACAAATTGCTTAAACAAGAGACAGGAACGTAAAACATCCAATCTAAACTGACCTACCAACGTGTAACAGCCAAAACGGCGGGAGAAAGAAACTTGAAATTTTCACAGTAGATGGTTTTTATAACGTAGACATTCACTAAAATTTTTGAAAAATGACCCCCTAAGTGGATTAGATGGGGTGTTAAACTTTGCATAAAAATCCGTGATTTTTACAGTTATATCCATGAAAATTGGTATTTGTGCTTTCGGTAAAAGCTAATGATACACGTGTCTTCGATTTCTTAGAAATTCCACCCCCAGGGAGGTTAAACAGAAGATGGAATTGGTATGAAAATCGATAATTATTTTAAAATACCTAAGCAAATTACTTGAGCTTTCGGTTAAAGATAAAAAAACGCGTGGTTCAGGTTTGCTGGAAATTTCACCCCCAAAAGGGTTAAACATAAAGATTCTCCATTATTGAATTTATATTATCTAATGAAAAGTGATATTTGGACATTCGATTAAAAAAGAAGATGCGTGTACTTCAGGATTTTTAGAAATTCCACCCCAAGTGGTTAAATACAAAAATTCCTCATTTTTGAAAATATATCCATAAAAATTGATATTTGGGCATTCTAACAAAAAGGAATATGTTTCAGGATTTTTCGAAATTACACTCACAAGGAGTTAAATAAAAAATGAAAGTTTGATTGCAATAAGTATAGAAACAAGCAAAAGTAACTCGAGTTTGTATTGGATTACAATGAAAGTTCACAATAAAATGATGTATCTACTTTTTGTTACCAAGTTTTGTTTGTTTTTCTGCGTTTCAGAATAGTTGTAGACATGCGTGCAAAGGCGCGAGCAACTGCTAGTTCCTAATAAGTTGAGAGCTTGAGAAAAAACAATTAACAATTTAAAATTAGCGCTACGTCCCATATTTTTAAAATCGCTGAAAATACGATTAAAAATACAAGAAAAATGTAAGAGAGAAAGTTGTAGAGAATTAAATTTTCTACAAGTTTGCGAAACCATATCCCTATCTTTAACGCTTTAGGCCTCAAAAACGTTCAAAGCTGCTCAAGCAACAGATTCTTTTTATTTTTATCGCTGCCGTGAGAATTTTTTAATTATTTCTCCTTTATAAAAACAGAATAAGTTTTTGTGGTAATTTGTTTTTTTTTTTTTTGAAAACGTGATGTATCAAAAAATTATCTGAAAACATTTTATAGGTTTTTAGATAAATACTTTACGCGTCAAAATAGTGATAAAATAAGAATAACTGCAGATTAAGTGCCCCTTAACCCACCCATAACCCGCCACAAAAATTAAATAGATTACAAAAACCCCATAACTAGAAACTTTCACGACATTTAGTTGAAAAAAATTTGCGGTCACAGTGAACTTGTCCCCGTTTTCCTTTTATGACATTTCACGTTACAACCATTTAAAACTCTAAAACAATAAATTCCTGCCCCAGGTCTGGCACTACTGCGACTTAAACGGAGGTCAAGCATCATTTTTGTGTCCAAACGGTACGATTTTCAGTCAAGTCGCTCTCACTTGCGACTGGTGGTATAACGTAAAATGTTCATCAACGACACAACTTTACGTTTTAAACGAAAGACTTTACAAATATATTTTGCCACTAGCACCGAAATTTCCGGAAGATTATAGTGGACCTCTTGTGGACAGGTAAAAAGTTAGTTATGTTAGTCGTGGATAAAAATTTGATTGTTTCAGGTATCTCGCACTTAAGTTTCAGGAAATGGAAGAGAAAATGAAAAATGAGAAGAAAAAAGAAGATGATAAGAGTGAAGAGAAAGATGATTCTGATCAGTTGCAAGATATTAACAATGAAAAAGCTAAATCTGAGGAAAGCTAGACTGGGATAATTTTTTTTATATTGCCATAGTTAGATTAATTTATTGTTAAGAGGTTGTTGATTGTTTTCTAGTCAATTATATCACAACTTATTTATTACAGATGGAAATATTTTTTGACCACTAATTTACTATTTTATTTTTATATAATTGTCTAGATTAGGACACTCAACTTTGTTGTTACTTTATGCTTGTGGTATTTAATAAATTTGTTTGCTATGATTTCACTTACTTTTCGTGAAGCTAGAAGTTGTCCTAAAATCACTTCCACATCATATTTAAGTTTGTTCAAATTCTCCATTTCTTCCTGAGACTATAAAAAAACAATAAACAAGACATACAACAAGACAAGAACGACTTACCAGTTTACACAATCTTTTTGAAGTGTGACCATTATGATAATCAAGAAAACAGTAACTGCAATATAAATCATCACACTGTTCACACTGAATATTAATTAACTGAGTTGGATGTTCCTTGCATTTATCAAACGTAAACTCAGCTAGAGATTCATCAGTATCTGATCGAACTAAAAATTGATTTATAGAAACTGAATAAAATAATTGAAATCCCTACTATCATCAAAATCAAATTCAGACAAGTCGGGTGGTTTTTGCCCCCCGGTAACCCCAGTTGATATAAAATTGAACTGTTTCCTACCACCATGGGGGCGATTCTTCTCCCACAACAAGTGGCCAATTAAAGCAAAATGTGGTGGAAACAACTCATGGAATTTATCAACTTTACCCTTCGGTGCTGTAAACAACTCCTTGCAGACGGGACACAACGTGTTATTCAACGCACACAGCCTCCTAATGCAGTCTTCACAAACAGTGTGTTTGCAAGGAAGAATCAGGGGCACTTTAGTAATATCGACTCGTTCTAAAATCACAGTTTCAAAACTGCAACCTCGGTTATTTAGACTTACTGATATAATCAAACTGAATTCTGCAACGGGGGCATTTCTCCCAAGACAATTCTGGAGGCGCCTTCACACCGACATTTGCAACGGAAACATTCTCGCTGTTACCCGAGCTAGTCGACATCACGGGCGTGGCACAATTTAACGTAACATTCATGAAAATATCAGATTTCTGTTGTGATAATACTCAAAACACGATTTTTCACAAGTTCGCAAAACGCCGCATGGGATAAACTACGCAAGCGCGGACATTAGTACGCATGCGCAATTTTTAGTTTGCAATTTAAAAATTTGAATTTCGGCGGGTTTTCCTCAACCCACACAAAACAGAAAATTGAGATGAAACCAAGAAGAATGAAATCTATTTCAATTATAATTTTAAAGAACTTACTCCTTGTGTGTATCTCGTGTTATTTGCACTGAGAAACCGAATGATAAAAAAAATTCAATCAGAATTGAATGAACTTATTCATGTATTTGTATTATTCAATTGTCGATTAAATTTCTACGAATTTATCAAAAAACTTTAAAATGGGTGTAAAACGAGACGAAAATGTGTGATTATTAATTGTTGCAAATAATGAAAAAAAATTACAAACTGATCCGATACAAGCAATTTTTTTCAATCACTAGCCACCCACTGGTCAACTAAAAAACATTGTGATTTATTGATCTTTGTAACTTTTATAGCTTTATTTAATTTCAACTCATGAAAAATGATTACTTTACCCTCGGCTGTAAATCACCAACACTCCAGCCATTTTTACAGTTTCTAGTAACTTTCAATAAAAAAACATTTAGAATTTAATGATTTAGCAATTCGCAGAAACTGCATGTGGTAATTATTTGCCGCACCTGTTTCTCAAGCCCAAGTAATCCAATGAAGGCAAAAGGGTTGTAAAATGCAAATAGTTAGTCGATTTCGCTAATAACAATTAAATTTACAGCTAAAGTATCTCGCTTGCACAATTTCATCTACCTGCCTTCAGGCCAATCAATTGATTCCATTAATTAGTTATATGAAAAATTTCCGGTGTAAATAATAATGTGGGAACAACCATTGTAAATTGGAAGCATCCCATTCGTTGCAGTTCCCATAAATTGCGATTTTTCGGCCCATTGAGGGGTGAAAGCGTCCGTAGCAACCACTAGATTAAATGAAAAGGGGCAGTGCATCTACAGTTGCACGCACTAAATGCAAAATGTACGGTACATCATTGCACATGCTCTAAAGCTCTCGGGGATGACATAATCTAACTTACAAAATAATTGGATTAGTTGTGTGGTGACTGAGTTCGAGAAAACTACAAATTATTCGGACCACCGGCAATAAACTGAAGCTTTGCATTTATTGCTCAGGGCAAATTTGGCGCAGTGATTTGAGCATAGTTGCGATTTTATTTCACTTTCATAGATTTTTTCTTCGCTAAATTTCGAACAGAGCGCAACAGGTTAAAGCAGGCAGCTGAAAATCAAGTTCAAGGTAAATGAGCAATTCGGCGGAAATAAGGTAAAAGCCAGCCGGGGATGTTCGATGGACGTCGAGAAGACACAAAGAAAATTGCATGATTTTTTACTCAAAATATTTGTGTAATGCATGAAATGGTAATTTTATTCAAATAGGAATAAAAAGCGATAATGCATGTCTTTTCAATTTTGAATTTTTTTGCTGCCTTGCATGTGTTCTTGAAGAAGACAAAATTCAAGAATTTATGTTGTTATAAAAATACATAATTTTACAAAAAAAATTGACTGCAAAGTCGAAGAATTGAAGAAGACACAAATTTTATTATTAAATCAAAAATTTAAAGGAAATAAATTTGTTATTCGTTCTGGACAAATAAATAATAAAAATGTTATTGGTTTTATTATTTTCCCCAAGGATCCCACTTTTTTTATTGATTCGATTAAAAAAAAACGAAATATTGATTGTTATTTATTATTTAAACAGTCAAAAACAATTTTTTTTTTAAATATGTAATATAAAAATAATCAAAACCCGATGTTTTGATGAGTTCTACTTTACACATAAAGAAAAAAATATAACTGATTTTCTAGTTCTAAAATACGCAATACGCAAATGTTCCAAAACTGAGATAAATTATAATTTATTGTTAATACAACTCTACGAAGATAAATGAAGATTAAAAATAATAGGTGCGTAGATAATAGGTCTACATATTATAAAATTATAATTAAAGAAGAAATGTAAATTTTTACTGATATTTTCTTATTTTTCTCAAATAGCCCCAGTTTTGTAAGTGGTTTAATTTTAAACCTCAACAAAAACCTTTTTTTAGCATGTATTAATTATTATGTATTGTGATTTATGTGGTATTATCTATTAATATTATTTAAAAAAACAATAAAACAAAAGTTTTTTCCTATTGATCAGCTAAATTCCACCTTAAATAATTAAATTCAAAAAGACCGTACAATCGTTCATGGTTTTAAAAACCGATAAAATAGTATTTTATTTTTTAAATAACTATAATTCATAATAAATTTTTAGCAAAACCGCCAAGACAAAGTTGACAATACTCAGAACAATGCAATAATTGTGAATTAATTTTGTAATTTTCTAACTACAAATCTAGACAGCTGATATTAGTGTTATTGGTTGCATCTAAAAATTTTCAGAAATAATCCATAATTAACTCACCCTGTATAAACAATATTTTTTTAATATTAACACAACATTTAAGTTATTATTTACTAATAGAAAATGTAGTGTATTTATATATTTTGCATTTTTTAAGATTTATATTCGTACTCGAATTTTTATTGTATTTATCTCGATTTTTCTTAAAATTTTTGTCCATTATTAATTCACAATACAAAAAATACTTAAGTACACAAGTATGTTCTGTATTTCTTTTCTGTCTCTGACCCTATTTATTAGTGAAATAAGTAAGACACAAAATTGGTGAAATTACACAATTAATCTAATAAATACAATAATAAATGGAAAAAAGTCTTATTTGATTCAAAGTCTAATTAGACTTTCGCCTGTAGATTCTGCAACCAACAAATCACCCGTGTCGCCTATTACGTGGCTGTTGCCGAGATGAATAATTACGCGCTCTGTGGTCGTTCATTTTTAAGCCAATGATAATCAAAAATCGTCAAATCGGCCATTTTCCGCCCCACAAATGCCAATAACCCAGTAATAACCCCTTGGCCAGTCATAAAATAAATATCCCCCTCGCCAGTTTTTCATCCAACTGACATCAAAACAAATATAACAGTATCAGACAGTTTGCATGGCAGTGCAGGAGGTAGAAAATTGGGTGGCGTTGTAATGACAGAAACTGGGCAAAAAGGTAAGTTTCCCCCCTTAAGCAGCCCCAAATCGTGTGAATCGCGTGTCAATCGGCCCGAAATCGCAAATCGCGCGTTGGGTGTCCCGCTCGCGGCCCCAATTTCCCGACCAAAAGGCCAATAAAATTCACAATGGCGGTAATGGTGACGAACGTGGTTCTCGGTCGGAATTCGCTTGTTTATGGGGGCTGTGGTCGTGCGCTGAGCTAAGGAATTTGTGTGTGCAGGCACTTAAAATGGATCAACAGTTCTGCCTGCGTTGGAACAACCACCCCACGAACCTCACCGACGTGCTGAGCAGCCTCCTGCGGCGGGAGGCCCTCTGCGATGTGACGCTGGCCTGCGACGGGGAGACCTTTAAGGCGCACCAGACCATCCTGTCGGCGTGCAGCCCCTATTTCGAGACGATATTCATCCAGAATGCTCACCCCCATCCGATCGTTTTCCTCAAAGATGTCAATTACAACGAAATGAAAGCGCTGCTGGATTTCATGTATAAAGGTGAAGTGAACGTCTCACAGAACCTTCTACCGATGTTCCTAAAAACGGCCGAGGCCTTGCAGATTAGGGGCTTGACCGATAATAATTCGTTAAGTAGTAAAAACGACGACGTAGCTGAAGTGCCAAGAAGGGAAAAGGAACGGATCGAGAGAGACTCGCCGCCGATTGAGAAACGAAAACGAAAATCGTCTTCAAACTGTGATAATATGACGTCAAACTCAATTTCAGAACGATATAATGACTCTCAGGTAACCCCAACTGTCCCCATTAAACGAAAATCACAGACAGATTTTCAAAAACGAAACGAATTTTAGGCATCATCTCAAAGCAACTATAAAGCAAGTCCGACGCTGCCAAAGTTAAACCCTATTTCGCCGGTCGATAGAGAAAATATGAGCGCTGAAGACATGAGGATGTCTTCGCCACATATTAAACAAGAACCTGTGCACGACTCAAGCCCACACGTCGATTCGTTTCATTCAATGTCTGAAGCTTTACAAACAGTAAGTATCGCAAATCTGTTCCATTGTACTGTTAGATTATAACAGTGACATAATAGGAATTTTCATTACTTCAGTTGGTTACATCTGACGTAACACGACCTTTTTTTCAAAACTTGCCGCTTTTTTTCGATAATAAACAGACGATAATGATTTTCTGATCGTTGTTATTTGTGTCTAGATAACATTTCATAACATTCGAATTATGTAAAGTGTTAGAATTGATAATTGCGTCTAATCAATTTTTATAAACACATTTTCATACAACAAATTCTTGCCGTTCCTTCTATGAAGGGCAGAAATTGTGTAACTGTTTGGCCTTGACTGCACGTGTCTGGTTCGGAAAAAACTGAATCGCAATTATGGGCTAATAAAGTACTATTCGCTTGATTTATACATATTTGTGAACGAAATCTTTTTAACTTCATCTTCTAAAGGTATTTCTCGATTTAATAAATGACTAAGTTTTGTTCATTTATCATTTTACAGAAAATTCAATTACAATAAAATTTTAATTCGCCACTAATTTGACGTTTGCAAAGTAAATCACAATTTAATTCGAAATAGTTTAGACCAGAATTAATTTTAATTCGCTTTCTGAAAATCCACCATAAGCACATTATTATTTCTGTGTAAACATCAAATTTGAAGACTGAACAAAATGATCCGGAAATTTTTGGTACTCCAGTTGTACTATTTAAAAAAAGCGGTCCTTTTTATTTTATTTTTTTAATTTTATTTATTCAGTGATGAAATTAATAAGATTTAGATTGGTAAGAATTGGTAGCAAAATTTTATCATCTTGTCTCAGTTAAGACTTTGTTAATAAATTTCGTTTTAAACATTTAGGAAAGCATATCAACACACTAGCATTTTTTAAGGTCATAGTCATTTCAGACTTTCTTCATGAAAAAAATCCTGTGAATACTGGATCCTAGGGATCCTAGAGTCGGTTTATAGAAGCGTCATCAATTAAATGCGTGATTAACTTATCACGTGACCAAATTGAACAAATTTGATTGGTCCATTTGCGTTGTTCGGCCCTTAATGTGTGATACTAATTTTGGTATAAATAAAAATACAGAATGAATTATCATTTTTGTATTGAGTGTATTAGCTGTTTCAAATCTATAAAAAAGCCAACGTCGCATTTTACCGAATAATTTTTTTAAATAAGGTTGATAAAATTGTCAATGATTAGATCGCTCATTGAAAGTATAAATTACATTAGCTATTATTTTTTTGAAGTGCAAGAATAATTTATAACAGCTAATTTTGAGAGAAAATGCGACGTTGGCGTTTTTATAGTTTTGAAACAGTTAATATAGGGGAAAAATTAAATTGAATTCACAAAAGTAAATCAATACCTACTGGGTGAGTATACTAAAACAATTATTTTACTATATCTCAAAAACTTATAATGGCGTTTGCTATAAATACTTGCCTGTGAATTTTTTCAGGATTTTTCTACAATTCCGCATAATTTTAATAAAACTAATTATTATTAATGATTTCACTAATTACTACTACGTAACTGCAAAAAATTGTTATCTGAGAACAAGGGATGCTTAAATGTTGTTTTGTGATAAAAGTCCGTTAAAAAATATCGCTAGCTCTAAAAATAATTAAGTAAAAATGAAAAATCAAATAAACGTAATTTCGTTGTTAGCAAAATTTTTATAAGAATTTTTTGCTTAAAAACATCATTTGCGCATATTAGCTGTTTCAAAACTATAAAAACGCCAACGCATTTTACGGAATTATTTTTTTAAATAAGGTTGATAAAAATCTAAAGTAGTTATTAATGGCTAGATCTCTCATTGAAACTATAAATTACATTAGCTATTAATTTTTTGAAGTGCATGAATAATTTATAACTAATTTTGAGAGAAAATGCGTCGTTGGTGTTTTTATAATTTTGAAACAGCTAATAGTTGTTTTAGAAAAACTATAGAAATAATAAAATTTCGATTAATATTTTCATACTTTTAATGTTATCAATATATTTAATATTCTAACGCCCGGTAATTCAGTGCTTGAGTAAAATCTTTGGTAACTAACAGATGGTAAATCTTACCCAAGATTTTAACTTTAAATGCGTATTTTAGTGCTTTAGTAGAAATTGGGTTAAATTCCTAGCTTTTTGGCAACACCGCGCGCTAGGATTCTAAACACGCAGGCGTTGTTGTCGTTGAAAAGTAGGAATCTGTTTTTGATTTTTTGGTGGTTTTTTATTGTTCCTTAAAGTGCATAAATATCCACGCACTCGTTTCATATAAAATAATAATTACAACGCCACCAAAACAGCCAAAAATGGGTCACAGAAAGTGGCAAAATTGTATATCTCGCGAAAAAGTTAGGTTAGAAAAATGACACTGCTTATGAGTATGACTAACTCTGGGAAAAAAGTTAGTAGAGTACGCGAAATGACAGATCGTCCACGGTGGTAGGACTGCGCAGAGACGAAAACGCTTCGTGGACGAGCCCATTCGTAAATTTGGGGGTGTTTGCATGGAGCAGTCGTTCCTAATAATTATGACAATTGACACTTGTTGCTAAAGGTTAGCAACATAGTACGATAGGTCGTAAACCCGTAAACGCGTTTTTATTTGTTACTCTTTGTGTGTTTTGATTTATTCGGTATCTCTACTTTGGATTTATATGATATCAACTTGTAATAGCATAAAATGAAATTTTCTATTATATAATTGCTATTATTTAATTCAGGAGAGAATAAATAATAAAAATTATAAATTTGAAACCTTTTTTTACCACAGAAAATTTTTCTTGCTACGCCACTGCTCAGTATCCCCACTCAATGAAATACGCATTGGCTCCGCCTATCTGGTCGATTTTAGACTTCGCGAGGTCTAACCCGACACATTTCCTTGGGTAAAGATTTTAAACTTGGTTAAATCATAACTAACCACTGAATGAACTCACGTGCTCAGTTAATCATGCATTTAATTGCGGATTAATTTAATGACGCTTCTATGAACCGACCCTAATTTTAATTATAATTAGAGTCTTATCAAATGGCAGAAGCACACACCTGGGCGTGTATGCGTAGATAACCAAAACGCGTCTCGGACGAGTCCATTGTAAAAAGTAGGGGAGTTTATAAAGCAGTGGCGTGTAGATGTGCTTTATTATCGAAAGATTTCACAAAGAACGAAAGGAAAAGACATCCTTTGCAAACTCATTTGAAGTTGTTGCAAGTGAACTGCAATTTTGATAGTGAAATTTATTATTTACCAGCAATTGTCTCTTAAACAATCAACTAACACATTTTGTTACGCCACTGCTTCCTGTCCCCTCTTACATTTGTGCGCAATTAGGCTCCACCCAGGTGTGTGCTTATCCAATTTACGGTACTCTATAAGGAAGGGCAAAAAATTTTTGAAAAAAATTAAATAGATATCGGCCGGTCTATAAAGGCTCCACCCAAAATTTAATTTAGAGGTTTCTATAAACCCTAAGCCCTTAGTTTTTAATAGCAAACGTTGAATTCGGTGTGACTATTAGTTTTTGAGATATAGTGAAAGATACTTTTAGCAGACTCACCCTGTATTTCATAGATCATTGTTTTGAATTCCATTGTCTTAACTCATTTAAACATTCCTTGGCGATAGGATATGTGTTAATGCAGGTTCGGTAGTGTGTGTGTGTACAGTGTTAAGATTCTCCTCTGTGAAAGAAGGAAGGGATTACTCTCAAACTGCCAATTTAAAAACTCATACGCTTCCTGGTAATTACACCGAGTGCTTTTGAAATTTCCACTTGGTGTGCTTACAAAGAAAGCTATGAACTTTTCAGTCATTCACACATATCCTTTCCTTCTTTGTTAACAGACGAACACGTGGGGGAGAGACGTGGTCCTCGAAGTATTACCGTCAACGATTCAAAATAAACAAAATTTCACATCGACCAGTCAGCAATGTTCGGTGATTCAGACGATATCGTCGCAAAAAAAATCGAACGTCGGCAGGAAAGGAAGTCGGTTCAGGAGCACGTGGATGGATTCGTACTATTGGCTGCAATACGACGAACACGAAAATCTTATGTACTGCAAATTTTGTCGAAAATGGAGCGCCGAAATACCAGAAATACGGACGAGTTTTGCGGAAGGAAGTACCAATTTTAGATTGGAAATCGTCAATCATCACGACAAGTGCAAAGCGCATAGATTGTGCGTCGCAAAAGAAGTCGATTGGGAAAGTCGGAGACGTTTGACTCAGTAAAATGGCCTTGGGTTTGTTTGTTCGTTTTTGTGGCTGTGCAGATGGTCGAGAAATTTATTTTATTGTAAAAAAAATTGAAAAAATTGAGTTCAGGCCTAGGATGGTTGTGATAATTTGTGATGCGGAAGGCTAGTGTAATTTATAAAAACTAACAAATGTACTATTGAAAAATAAATTGTTTTAACATTGGTTTTTGTTTTATTTAGAATGATCTTTCGATTAAAGTTTTATTGAATTCGTGGGAAATAAATGCATTTCTTTTTGTTAGGGCGGAAGTGTAAGTGTACACCCGGAAGATATTAAATTATTGGGCCCCCATTCGTTATCAGATCAAACCGAATCAGATGGTACTCCACCCATACCTCCACCGGAAGCAACAGACACTATAGATGGTAAGTTATGTAAAATCAATAATAGCATGCTTTAGCTTTTTATATATGAAAAACTAATCAATTTTCAAGCCAATTAGAAAAGAATCACTTGGAAATTGATTTCACGTCGCATGCTCTTCTTTTGTTTAATGGGTATTAACATTTTCCGCTTTTTGTACATATTTACCGCTTTTATTCTTTTATACACTTGAAATAACACAAATCGAATCAATTTTCCGCGACTTTACGTGCGATTCGGTACAAAGTGAAGTGTTCATGATCATTTTCTATTGTATTAATTTTTTTCCAAACGTTTGTATAAGTAAGTATAAATTTTATCATTTCTTTAAGCACGAAAATTCGAGTTTTGTTCGATCTTGGTGTCGAGTGCCATCACAGCCAGGTATTGCGAAAATTTCACACCTGAGTCGTTGAAAAACGTCCATTTTCAGCGGCGTTGCGTTTAGACACTATAAAGTAAACTAACTAACCGCTTCGCGCTTAGATCTCCGCTTGCCAGATCACACCACAAAAAATCTCTTTGTTTTGCTTCTTTTTTATGGTAGATGGTGATGATGGGTCCTCTCTCTGTTCCAGCAACATGGCAGGAACAGGGACAGGCCTACCATCCTTCATCTTTCTACCCGCAAGAGTCGCAAATTCCGACGATGGTCGTTGAAACACGCGCGCCCGCATCCGATTATTGCGAGATGTTTGACAAGATATCGGATTCGCCTAGTCTATACACGTGTAAAATTTGTGGCAAAACTGTGAGCAATCGATGGCATCATTCGTCAATACACCGGCCGCAATCGAATCGATGTCCGTTGTGTCAGCAGTCTTTCACGAGGAAAGACAATATGAAAGCGCACATTCGGCTCAAACACGGACGACCGTTGGTGCTTTTCGAAACATTGGGAGATAATCGAAACGAAAATATGTATTCGTGAGAGTTTTCGATGAGCGAGGTTTTGGCTGTGAGGGGGCAAATGTAACGCCAAATTCCTGATTTGGTGTTAGATTTGAACAGTTCTAGGTTTAACAGTATTCGAATCGACTCTTATGTAATTGTATACAATTTGTGATTTTTTTAATGTTTCGTTTTACTTATATTCAAGTTACCTTTTTTTACTTACGTTATAATTTGCTTTTTTATACAAGATGCAGTGATGTATTTAATGATATTTAATCAGACAGTAATTATTGTAAACGTTACTTTATGTAATCGTAATAAAGAAGAGATTATGCTTAATTTGTCTGGAATTATTTTCTCTCTTTGAGTTTTAAATTGATTTTTTATGGAACGTAATTATAGATGCACAGATGTGCGAATCATTCAGGATACAGTTAGAGGAAAGTAGGATATACATGTGGTAGATATAAACTGTAAAATTACAAAATCAAAGAAACATGGCAAACGTGCTGACGTCCGATGAATTGAAAACAATTAGGTGAATTTGTTGCAATAATTCTGTTAAGGACTACGAAAATGCGTTTTTTCGACGATTATGGAATATGCTGTTTCATTTCAACGTTGGGGAATTCTTTTCTACCATATTATTTACTTTCGAAAAATGTCTGTGCGGGATTTTTTTTTGTACAATTTTTGTATTTAATTTGCTCGAAAAGATAACGGAAAATATCTTGAAAAATTTCCTAAAGTACATACATGGCCGGCAAAATTATCGCATCACATGAGAAAATTGATTTTTTATTGCTTAAATTTAGAAAAATAAATTAATCAAAAATTAATTAATTAACTACTTAACGTTAAATTAAACTAAAGTTACAACTGTAACGTCAACAATTAAACTACAACTAACTGATTATCAAAGAAAGCCAAAAAATGAATTTCATTCGGATCAGTTTTTTTTTTGGCTTGGATAAGGTCTACAGAAGCAACTTTGGCATTCGGAGGCAATCATTAATACCTGGTATTACCTCCTCGAGCCTAGATAAATGCCTCCCTTCTACGTGACCTGCTGTGATTTCGATAATTTGACATTTAGGGTGGATTTTACAATCGTCAGATAAACTCCGGATAAGTTATTCGTGGTATAATTACTATGCTTACAATTGTTACAACAATGTATTTTTCAAAATTTATCTCCAGGATAAAGTTATCCGACGATTGTAAAATTCACCCTTAATTAGATAACAATGAATCTACACTCTCTACACCAATTGTTTTTGAAAACCTGCTAGCCGTTGAAGTTACTTGAGAATGCTACTACCCTATATCATGAACTTCAGTACTATTTCAGAACTCTTAAGCCACAAAATCTTGCAATTTAAGTGATGCGATAATGTTGCCGGTGAGTGTATTTTAAAAAATCTGGAGCTACAAACTTATTTTGTCTCCAGCCGCCTTAAAACTTGACATTTCTAATCTTATTTTTGAGAGCTAAAATTAGCGATTTTACAGTAAGAAAAAAAAAAGTTGCATTGCAAAAGCAATTGGAACATATTTTAATCTACGTTTAAAAAAGACATTTTTTCCTAGTAAAAAAAAGTTGGCATTCAATATTAATGTCTACGGATACATGAACCTTTCCTGCAATTTCATAGTAGATTTTACGAGTTCTAAATTTTATCGTTATTTTTATTTAATAATGGCGATTTTCGGCTGGAGAAAAAAAATAGCATGTTTCATTCGGTTTAAAAGTGGTTTTGTGCTTCGCAATTGCTCCTTGAACAAAACGCCACTTTTAATCCTAATAAAACAGTCTACAGCGTTTACCAGAAGTCGCTCCCCACCGAAAAGGTGCTAGTGGTAACAGCAATGGGGATGGCAAAAATGCAAAAAAAGTAGATCTTTTATTCTTCGTTTGGGAGATACAGAGGTTTCAAAGTGACCAATCCCAGAAGTTCTCTCCTAGGTGTATTGCATACAGTACATCCGTTACTTAGCAATGAAAAATAACTCTAGTGCACTTTTTTATTGTCCGTTCCACATATTTTTGATTTCCTAGCAACGTGTTTTGTTCCCATAGTCCTCCGGAGCAAGGTGTTTTGTGATTGGTTATTTTCAAACGTTCTTATCTCTCAAACGCAGAGAATTTTTTTGTAAAGGAACTTTAGCTTCAGTATTGCCTAAACTATATGCACCTTTCCGGTGGGGAGCGAGTTCTGATACACGCTGTATATCCCATTTCAGTTAATAGTAGAATTCTGCAACAGCGCATTTGCATTTTTTTGAATGAAATGGAGCACAAATTGAGAGTTTCTGGTGGGTTTTCTTAGCTCAAAGTATGTCGCTGGGATTTAGTTTAACACAGAATTATTTTCTTCTACAGAAACTCTCAATTTGTGCTTTATTTTTCACTCAAAAAAAAACTTCAATTTTCATTATTTTTTAAAGTTTTTATATTTTACACTAAATAATTGTTCGCTAACATAATGATGAATAATTATTTTTAAATTTGCTATCAGCCTTTAGAAGTTTTTTGAATTAAAAAAAAAAAGTTTATCAAAAAATCACAAAATCGTTGTTTATTAATAACTTTAATAATTAGATTTTTTTTACTATTTTTACCTTTCTGTGTAAGCATTTCTCTACCACATACCATTGAGTTGGTGCGTCGGTTTTTGAGCATCCTGTATAGCACAAATGTTCATAATGATTAATGAGTAAAGATAATTCAATTTGCATTTTGTCGTTGATTCTGAAACAGCTGTTATGTGCATTTTTACGTCGATATCCTGAAAGCTAATTTTTTACTCTACACGGTGGTAATCAAAACAACTAATCAGTATCAGTTTCATGTTTCTTTTTCCAGTATTTTATGTAAAATATAAAAACTAAAATTAGAAAAGAATTTTCTTAATATACGATGTGATAAAGGAAATTTGAGGTCATTCCTAGACGATTCTTAGCTCAAAATTAAATCTGATCCAACAAAAGATATTAAATTATGGCTCACCTTCTTCAGAATACTGGATCAGTGTATAATCAGTGCTGTTTTGCACAGTCGTCAATTGTATAAAAACTAAACACAGGACTTTTTTTACAATTTTTGCACATTAAGTTTTTCATAATCAACGATGTGGATATTTACTTTAGTTCTGCATGTAGACTAAATTTAAAATTTGTGCTGCCCTTTGTATTAAAATGAATTATAATAAAATATACTGGGTGACACTAAAAACCATTTTATGCTGACTGATTTTATTTCCCTATTATATTCCCAAGTACTGAGGTCAACTCAGGGTTATAGGTGTTACGTTTCTAATGTTGCTCAGTATATTTTAAACAATTTTTAGCGCTGTTTGAACTTTTTCTTAAATTGTGTAACTAGCTACGCAATTTATGTTTTATTTTTATTGTCGTTAAACATTGAGAAAAAACTGCAAGCAAATTGACATCCGTGGAAAAATTTCCAACTGATAAGGTTGTGTATAAAACTCTAATTTGATTAGAGTTTTTTAGGAAAAAGGTTACACTGGGAAGCTGCTATTATTCGAAATTGAATTATCGTGTTTTTTTTTTTGTATAATAAAATCCCTGTACATATGATAAGTGTTAGATTTAAATAAACATGTAAATAAAAATCTCTCGATGGTGTTTTTCATTGGTGCAGGTTCTGAACCACCTCTGTCGTACTTTATTTTAATTTAATTAGTCTCTTCACTGTGCATGTATTCAATTTCTGAATTTCCGCAAATAATCTCAAATAACTAAAATGGCTCGGCAGCTTCATTATAGATTTTCAGTACCGGAGCGTGTCACCACACACTGATTGTTAGTGTTTTCCTAGTGCACGTCATCTGGTACTGAAAAGCTTCACTTGCTCTGGGGTGCACCATTGTCACTATTCTGCTGTCACAATTAATATTAACACACTATTAGCATTAACGAATTGCCGTTAAACTACTGTTTTCGTTTGCAGGTTCAAAAACCTGGCACATGCGGCTAACGTTTGACAAGCTGCCAGGTGGCTGCAACCTGCACCGGTGCAAATTGTGTGGGAAAATAGTGACGCACATACGCAACCACTATCATGTGCACTTCCCGGGCAGGTTCGAGTGTCCCCTGTGTCGAGCCACGTATACACGCAGCGACAATCTGCGCACTCATTGCAAATTCAAACATCCGCGCTACAATCCCGACACCAGGAAGTTCGAAGCACCCACGATTACCAATGACACGACGGCCGATTGATTTTGGCTCTACTATTATCTGTTGTACTACAGGGCCTTGGCCTCATCCTAGCCACCAACGTTCTATTCTAGCTAATTCAAGTACCTTATTAAAACAAATGCATTGAGAAAACAAAACGAGCAGTCATCGAACTGCCCTCTATCTACAATACTAAAGACTTAAATTATTGCACAGGATAATTTCCTTGGACCATGTATTTCTAGTGTTTCATTTCTTATTAATTCGAGCTACGACTGAAATCTCGGCAAGGTATTATTAAATGCAATGTAGGAGAGAAATAACGGTACTATATTCAAACTATTCATACTAAAATCCATTTCAAAATGCCCACCTTTGATCAAAGCGCTTGATCACCTCCAAAGTTAAATGTTTCGTTGAACTTGTCAGTGTTGCCAACGTTTCTGTCGGACAATTTGAAATGATTTTAGCCTAGCTATAGATAGTCTTTTTAACATTTTTGTACCATTTTCGTGCAAGCATATTTTAAAACCTGTCACCGTTTGAACCTTGACTTTCGACCAGTAACTTCTAGTCTCGTAGGTCACAAAAAACAATCCGTACTTCCGGCAATTTAAAATGTGTTTGCATCTAAATGATGTCATCCTGCAAAATATTACGACCTAAGATTGTAAAGATATCTGTGATGTTATATATGATGTAATATACAGGGTTCCAAGCAAGGCTGACCTACTGTACTTAGGAATCAAAATTGCCCACTTATACTCACAATTGTTACGGTAGCTTAGTTTTGTATGGAACATGGATTGAAAAAAAAATACATAATTTTAGAAACTTTGTGCAATCGTTTTAAAATTTTCAATTTATAGTGGCATTAAGTACCCGGCGATCCCCTGTATATGTATAACTTAATTTAAAAACGATAAAACGAATAAAAAAAGAGACTCACGATATTATAAATAGCTTATGCCCGTCCGTTTAAAATGGGTTTGCATTTTAGGATTTTCAATGTAGAGCGATTACAAGTCAAATCTTTTTTGTATTAAAACTTTATTTATCTTATTTAAATATTGCCAAACTAACTAGTTGTATAATTTAAGTGCAATTTTATTAAATAACTTTGATATTACCTCATATTCTCAACTTTTACATTTAATGTAGAGAATCTCTTTTTTAAATTTTGTACCTATTGTAAGGTATTGGCGGCCTTTGAATAGTTAATTATGTAAGTAAAATATTAACTAATTTTAGGATTATTTGTTTGTGGAACAAATTATTTAATGATCTGTAAACGAAAAACTCAAAAAACTTCTGTCCGTAATTTTTACAGGAATGGATCATTTCTATTGAATTTCGTGATATGGTACCTTAGTTATAATAAGTTGGTTCAATTTGGTGTTACAGGTGTGGTGTTTAATAAGGGTATTTGTTTTTTTTTAAGAAGATTTGCTTATAATATATTCACAAATGTTTATTTTATGATATAAACCTAGTGCATTAACTTAGGTAAGAGCATGTTTTTTTAATTCTTTTAAAAAAGCGAAACATTTGTTGTTAGTTTTTATAATAATATACTATATACTAAAGATTTCTATGATATATTGGCATTAAGATAAAAAAGTTGGGTGAGCAACTAGAATGATTGTGATAATATAGGTTTGGTGCTAACAACCTTGTACTATTTGAAATAAAATATGAAATGTGCAATATTTAGTTGTAACTGTTTTGTTGTTGTACTATCCTTGAATTTAGAAAAAAAGAGAATCATGTACAGTTTGTAAAAGGCGTTATTGTATATTGTGGTTTCATAAAAATAATTTTGTTATTGTTGATTTTAGAATTACAATTCTTGCAACGAGTTATTTTTATAATTAATTGTAAAAAATCGATTTAATAAGGTTGCGGTTTCGGAGAAAAATCATTTTATAAATATATTGTACGGCCCTAATCGGCTCTAAAAGAACAATTCGCATTTTCTTTATAAAAATTGTTTAATATGCTCAATGATCAAATATCTTGCTTAATATCATTTTCGCCACCGTTGAGTGTTACTTAAAATTCATTAGTGTTTAAGTGATGTAAAACATTATTTAAGATTGATATGCATTCATTAAGGCATTTATTATTGTATTTTATTAATTTTTATTAAAAATGGTGTGTTTTAAAACCGAACGTTATTTAATCCCTTGTGCCGTAATTATGCTACTAATGTCGAGTATCTAGTGTCATGCTTTTGTAACGTTGTAATGGCACTACGGCACTTTTCGTGTCGTATAGAGCATGCTAGAAGTAGCACATCATTGGAAATCCGGATATTATAAACCGGTAATGAAAAATCGTCTTTCAATCGACATGAATTAACTTTGTATTTTTGTTACAGATGTTAAGTGCTACAAGGTGTCGCAATTATTTGAACGCGTCGGATCGATGGATGAGAGAAGGCGATGTGTACTGTGTGGAAAAATAGTGAGCAATACACGAAATCACTATTATGTACACTTTCCAGGACAGTATTCATGTGCGCATTGTCCGGCAGTGTACACACGCAGTGATACATTATTACTACACATGAGGACAAAACATCCGACGGTTGCTTAGCTGATATTTGGTGATTAGAAATTTCTTCATACATGAGCTGGAAGTTTGTTTAATTAATACTCACATAATTAGAGTATTTTTACAGTTATTGCTCATGCTTATAACGAATCAATTAGTTGTGCAGTAGATAGAAACAAGTGATATTAAAATGTAAAGAGTACAATAGACGTAATGCCAAAAAACTAGACCAAAATATTATAAGTTTTAAAAACAATTGAAAGAATTTTCAGCTTATGTGTAGTTTTGACCTACGGTTTACGGACGTACACAAGTATATTACAAGTTTTTGATTAAGTCTAGTCACATTTCCTAAGTTTTTTGAAGCAAATGATAGCACATGTGACATGGGTGCTAGTAGTCTTCCTACATCACGTGATTTTATTTTACAACAAATCCATGCAATATACTTGTGGACTCGCTCAACGAGATAATATATACAAGTCTCTCCTGTAAATAGTTTTTTCCCGAACTTTTAACAAGTAGTCATATTGTAAAGAATGTAAATTGTACAATTATCTATGGTCTTGTCATTGTATAATAATTTGGAAATAATAAGTAATTATGTGACTGAGAAATAATTTTGTAACGTTGTCAGCTTGACAATTTTTGAAGAATATTTTCAGGTATATGGTGTATATATCGTAGCTAAATTGAACAAATTTTGTCTTATTGTTTTCAAATTTTTTATTTAATTATATACGATAGTACTAATTGTAACTAGTCATAAGATAGCCAAAGTGAAATTTGCCAAAATTAGCTTTTAATTTTGCTAGTCATAATTTAGTTGTAGTGTTTATTTTCAAAATAAACAAAAAATCGTCAGCTACTAGTTTAGAATAAACATTTGAGTGTTTAAACAGGGACAAGCTATAGCTTTTTATCGCAGAACTACCAAAGGTGTGAGGGTGTTTTTATTTAGTGTAAAACGGTGATGTTTGCTGCCATATTATTTTAATGATTTCCTTTTCGGCGACTGAGTAAACTACAATCAGAATTTTATATATATTTTTGGTTTACGTCTAGTCGTCATAATTAACGTTCAAAAATCTACTAATTTATTACTTGTAAAGTTAGTATTTTATAAGCTAAATAGTCGTAATTTGTCCATCTTTGAGAACTTGTGACTCAGGATCGAACTTTCCGTTTTAAAGTCACCCAAGACTGACTTGCCAAATCACAACGAACTGACGCGGAGAGATGAAAGACATACAAGTTCTCATTTTTTAGGAAAAGCATCAAATACTGATTTTTCGATAATTATTGACAAACCAGCCCTTTTTTCTGTCAAAATTATCATGTAATCAGGGTATAATTATATTCCAATGTTTTTTTTATTATAATTCTTGTATCTATTAATAATTGTTTCATTAAATTGTATATAAAGACCTGCGTTTTATTTCAGTCTTGTTCCAGTGTTGTTTTGTGTTATTTAATCCGAATTTGTTTCAGCAGAGCAAAATGGGGGCGCTATTCTCACTTACAACGAAATGTTTGAGCCGTCCCTTTCGAACTTACTCTTATGGAAATGTAAAGCTTGCAGTAAAGAAGTAACCAACCGGTGGCATCATTTTCATTCACACACAGCTCAAAGGTCTTTCTGTCCCTACTGTCCAGCCACTTACAGCCGCATTGACACCCTCAGAAGCCACATGAGAACCAAACACAGTTTTCTAATGAAATGTAACAATTTGTAAATGTGTTTTACTATTGCTGTGATGTAAATACGTAACGTACTTAACACTAGTGTATTGTCTGCTTTGAAATGACATGTGATCAAATGTGATGTATTTTATTTGAAAATTTATTTATGAGAATATATGATGAACCTGCAAACGCGTCTCATTTCCCCGCGCAATAAAGGAATTGGGAAAAATTCAAAAGTTTATTAGTTGTGGCTACTCCTATCACCTAACATTAATCTGAATCAAATTTACATAATGAGCCACTCATAAAAAAATATAAATTATTTTTCATAGAAAATATTGTAGAAGCATGTACAGGATTAAGTATCACTTTTCCATAATTTTATGGTCTTGTCGTGTTCGAGAGCAGCCGAAGCAATTATATTTTCAGTTGGATGACATGTCGTACATAACACCACATCTGAAAAAATCAATTAGACAAGATAACAAGAAATAACGCATTACCTGTGTGTCCTTGCAGTTTTTGTACAATTTCCTTCGTTTGCAAATTCCAAATGTAGACCAAATTATCCTCAGACCCGCTAACGATCCATTTACCCCCAGTAACAGAAAAGTTTGCAAAAATACAATATTTTTCATTTTTATGCCCTGAGTATGTTTTCAGACATTTGCCTTTCGCATAATCCCAGAGTTTGAGGGTGTTATCTAGAGTCGCAGCGAGGATGTATTTGCCGTTTGGCGAGAATTTAACAAACGATACTGGGGGGTTATCATCATCGATTAACGTCTTTAGACACTGCCCGGACGCTGTATCCCAAATACGACTAAAAGCCCGGTTTTATTATACAAATTTATATATTTTTTTCTAGACAAATGTAGTTTTTAAAGCACTTACCACAGTCCGTCATAACTGCTGCTTACAATGAGAGACCCGTCCCTGTTGAAATGCACCGCACTGACGGGGTCCGAGTGCGCTGGTAGTGTCTTTAGACACTTCCCAGTTCTCACATCCCAGATTCTTACAGATTCGTCAAAAGAACCAGAAACGATTAAGTTTGATTGGGGGTTGAAATTGCAACAAAACACATAATTGCTGTGCCCCTTTAACGTCTTCAAACATTTCCCTGATGATAACTCCCAAATTTTAAGAGTTTTATCATCACTTGCTGATACTAGTAATCTGCTATCGCTAGACCACGCCACGTCACTTATTCCTAACTTATGCCCTGATATTGTTTTTTCAAATTTGCCATCATAAGCGCCCCATATTTTAATTAACTTGTCCGCAGCTAAAACTTGAGTTACACCTGCAAAGTTGAAACAATCTGAAACTTACAAGAACTAGCCAACCATTCGCCGTTTGGGCTAAATTTAACAGACGACACCGCCTTGGTGTGCCCCGCAAGCGTGAATTTAAGCGTGTAGTTAGGTTTCTGCAACAAATCTATTAATCCGCGCCTCTAAAATTACAATAATTACGCACTAGGTTACTACTGGACTTGTTAGAGCCTCCCGTTGGCGTCAGGGAGTTATTAGTAGCGGGGGCCGGTGGAGCAACATTTGTTGAAGAATGGACAGGGGCTGTGCCCCCTAAAGGCATCATTTTGTGGCAATTCAAGTATCTGAAATGCCACTCTTGTGAAGTTGCTAACCTGGATAATTGTAACAAGCCACTGGCACGGAATTATACTGCGGAAATCTCGGTTAAGAGCGTTTTTTGCGATTGTTGTCACAGGTTTTAAAGCAAATTGTGCTTTATTCAGCCGCCATCACAAGCGTCAATAATGCGCCAACGCCGGGTTGACAAAAAAAGTCACTAGAAAATGGCGCCAGGTTTGAATAAAAAACGTTTTATTATGGAAATATCTATTTCGTCGGGTTTTTTAAATTTACTTTGCCATACACGTCTAACAATCCGCCCTTTGCTATTTTGCGCTTACGGTCAAAACCTTTTCCTTTGGCTGTAGATTTGCCAACTGCATTTTTTCCCAACTGTTGGAATTGAGATTTTGTTTTTTCTTCCAACTTAAGTTTTGAACGTTCTTCCTTTAATAATTTATAATTTTTATACTTGTTTTTCTTCGGTTTTGCTCCTAGAAATGTTTATTTTGTGAAGTAACGTGCAATAATAGTAATAAAAAAAATAAAAAAAAATTATAAAAATTTACCTAATTTGATAGCTAACTGAATTTTTGCTTCTTCCTTCTTTTCCGGGTCAAATCCTGACATTCCAAATTTAACAATTTCGTGTTTCGCTCTCTTTATGCTAAAATCGTCAGATTTCTTATCCTGGGGTCCCTGGGGTTTTTCATTACTTGTTTCAATTTTTTCGTGTTTTTTGGGTTTATACGATTCAAAAAACACAGACTTAAAATCAATGGATTGTGTACCTTTCTTGAGAGAACCCCTCGTCGGAATAAAATCTTCAGAAATCATTTTTCTGCTAATAAATTAAAGAATTATCATAGCTAGACATCATAACCACATCAATGTAAAAAGTAAGGTTAGAAACATAGGGTTAGAAAAAAATCGCTCAAAACCATGGCTCAAAACCGATATGATTCATTAATGTTTTTTATAATTTTTTAACAATTGATAACAAATAACTGCGGAATTGTTACTGCGTCTCCGTGTTATTAATTGTGCATAGAATTTCCACAAGTCTAAAAATTATCGAATTTTTTATAATAGCTTGGCAAATGTTGTTATTCAGGGAAAACCGATTTATGTTTTCATCTACGTTAAGAAGTAAAAGTAGGCACAATAGTATAACCGTTCAAGTGAAACGTACGAATTAAAATTAAAAATTCTTTGAAATGGCGCCACTTTTTGAATAATTAACGCTCGAATGGGCCTGTAGAGGGCGTTCTGTCAATTTCTAGAATTCGTCATTTCGTTACGTCTCCGACCTTTCTCTTCGTCGAATTTTCCAGAACCTCGTGGCTGGGAGTTTTATCCCTGAACACGCGCTCTAGAACCAGTCTTTGCTTTGTGCTGCGTCAGTGTGCAAACTTAAAAAAAATCCACGCGTTGTAATTCCCGTTCCAGAAATATTGATTATTTCTGAGGTAACTTTAAGTTTTCCATTGTTTCCCGAAAATTCTAATCTCCCTTTTCTTCCAGAACTACAACCATGGTAAAAGAAACGAAATTCTACGACATCCTGGGCGTTAAGCCAGGCTGCACTCAGGACGACCTCAAGAAAGCCTACCGAAAACTCGCCCTTAAATACCACCCTGACAAGAATCCCAATGAAGGGGACAAGTTCAAACAAATCTCGCAAGCCTACGAGGTATTGTCCGACCCGGAAAAGAAACGCATTTATGACCAAGGGGGCGAACAGGCCCTTAAAGAGGGCGGTGTCTCGGGTGGTTTCTCGAGCCCTATGGACTTGTTCGATATGTTCTTCGGTGGACGCGGCTTTGGTGGTGGCAGAGGCCGACGTCGCGAACGTAAAGGCAAAGATGTTATTCACCAACTTAATGTTTCTCTGGAGGAGTTGTACAAAGGAACCGTCCGGAAGTTGGCTCTACAGAAAAACGTCATCTGTGATAAGTGCGAAGGCAGGGGTGGGAAAAAGGGGGCTGTGGAGACGTGTCCCACGTGTCGGGGGTCCGGTATGCAGGTGCAAATCCAGCAGTTGGGGCCAGGTAAGGCGCAAGACACCCAAATCGAGTAAATCGGGTGCAAACGTGGCGAAAAGAAATAGTTTTTTAATTTTAATTTTGTGAAAATGTTACGGTTCAGTAGCCACTATGGAACAAAGAGATGGTGTGTTGTGTTGACATAATTTAGGTACAGTCATTGTCATAATAAATGACTATTGAAATGACATTTATGCCGTTGAAAAATATGACCGAAAAGATTTGTTGGTTGTTATTAAAACTTATATTTTTCGCGACATTTCGATTTTTTATTAAATCTTCATCAGGCTGCAATATTAACACGTGTTGCTTAAACTTGGCTTCGCACACACACTGACTGAGTCATAATAAATGACGTTCTTATAAATTTTAATTGCCGACAAAATTTGTGATTTTCTTGGTTAAATACTCCGTCACGTTCTGTTTACATGTTCATTCTAATAATAGGCAGTCAATATCATCAAAAAGTTATAATTAGATTAATTTTAAGTGTGTTAATTTTGATAAAAAAAAAACGGAAACTGTAAAATGGAAATTCGATATAAAGGCTTTTCTACTTTGTAATGGATTACTAATATTAAAAAAAACAGTTTATACGCAACAATTAATAACAGACTGATGAGACAAAGGAACGAAGAATTTGTTACACAAGTGATATAGCAGTTGTAAATTTAAATAATAACATGCTATGGCAAAAAAAAAGGTTTGATGGACCTTTCTTTGGAAATGCTTTTTAAGGGAGTTGGAGCTACAACTCGATATTATTTGAACGAACTATAGAGGTATTAGATAAAGAACCATATATTTTACGCAATTTTGACTTTTGATTTAAGACCCTGAATTGCAGGAAAAATTTCCACTTTCCTAAGCAAAATTTTAAGTTTTGGATAGATTGACCAGAGTGCAATTTATATAGCGTGGCCCACAACTCATTTCCCACCGGAAATATTCCGGTGGTAACAGCAATGGAGATGATAAAAATGCAAAAAAAGTAGGTCTTTTATTCTTCGTTTGAGAGATAAAACGGTTTCAAAGTGACCAATCGCGGAAGCTCCCTCCTAGGTGTACAGCCTACAAGTAGATGCGTTGCTAAGGAATGAAAAATATTTCAAGTGCACACACTTTTATAATCCGTTTTACCTATTTTTAGTTTCTTAGCAACGTGTTTTATTCCCGTAATCTTCCAGAACAAGGCCTTTGGTGATTGGCTACTTTGAAACGTTCTTATTTCCCAAACGCAAAGAGTTAGAACTTTTTTGTAAAGAAACTTTCGATTCAGAATTGCCTAAACCGTCGTCTGCGTTGATTGACAGTAAGAAAGACAGTAATATAAAGTCTGTCCACGAGCCCAAAATCGTAAACTTGTCAAAATGGAAAATTCCAGTAGATGACGCGCGCGTCACGCTCTAAAGGAAACTGTAATTATTAAAATTTGAAAATTTACGTAAAATTAATGTCACAATTGTTGACATAATTGGCAAAATATTGACCTGACGCACAAATAATCCGTTTTTTCAGCTTAATAAGCGTAATATATAATATGTAATATATAATTTCAGACTGTATATTGAATTACTAAGACACCAAGTATCTGTAATTGTTATGTTCCAAACTGTGAACACGTTGAGAAAGATGAAGTTACCTACTTTAAATCAATTTCCAAAAATTCAAAATCAGAAGAAAGAATGACCTATTCAGGATATACTCTGCAATTTGAGAAAACATTTTAAAACATTAGTAAAAATTGGTAGTAAATGGAGTTCCATTTTTGCTGATGAAATTCTAAAACGATTACTCGTTTCAGATCATTTTTGTCTCTTCGATTAATTCGGAAAGTAAGCCGTAAGAAACGCCTGCACTATGCCCATGTCTTCAAAATCATTTGATACAAACTACGTCCATTTTATTTGGAAATGCAGTTTCAGCTTTCCTGCTGAATTCTAAAACAATTACTCGTTTTTTCTTTTTGGATTAATTCGGAAAGTAAACCGTTAGGAAAGCTTGAAATCTTCAGAGTGATTTGTTTAAATCTGTTTTGATTTTGGTCTACAAATCGATTTAAAAGTAGGTGGCACTCATAATTCTGACTTATAAGATGTTTAGATGCAATTAATTGTGAATTGTAAATGAATTGTGAAGGACTGAGACTCAACGATTCGAAATATTAAAGCAATAATAAACTAAATAATAAACTGTGATGTTTGATTGTGCTATTAGAAATTTGGAAATTTTAAGCATACCTAAACTCCGTGACCCAAATGTAAATTTTTATGTTTCAAAAATAACTAATTACTATATTTGGGTATAAAATATCGTAATTTTTGTTGTTTTTGATTTAGTTAAAAAAAATTAAAAATATACAACCCACAAAACACAACAGCATTTTTTTCGCAAACGAAATTTAGCAAATGTTCAAACCAAAATAAATAGATTCCATTGGAGCGCCAACTCATAGCTCCCCCAAGCGGTCATTTTGACAGTGGACAATCTTAGTTTCGGATGTCCCCTATTCGGACATCCAAAATGCAGCACCCTGTACAGTGGCGAGCACGGAATTTTGGAATTTCGTCGACAAAATGTATGGAGTACATACCTTTTGACAACAAAATAACAGAAGTGACCGAAATTCCGTGCTCGGAATTGTATATCTCAACTCCCAACTGGTTAATAAGATAATTAAAAAAAAATCGTCGGCTTCCTCAGAAATTTTTTTTCACCCTCTAATTATTCCATGAAGTAGTACCATCGGTGGACATAAAATACTAATACATTCAAAATTTGCTCATTGTGCTTCGAACTTTTGAATTATCATTGAAGTCAAAACTTGTCTTTGAATCTAAGTAGATGCTAAATCAACTGTTATTTATCCAATCTTTGTAAATGAAGAGAATATGAAATTACTGAACATTAGCTTAATTTTTCTGACAATATGTCATTACTATGTCACAATTTTTATAACCTTATTTGCAAAAACCCAAATTTACCCTATATAAATTTATGATTTTTTGACTTATAGAATTGTTTTTTACGTCTACCGATAGTACATTCTTTTTCCCCAGGGAGCAAAGTATTTTATAAAGCAATTTCTTTCTTCATTTTTTCCTTGGTATGAAATAACGTTTTTTCATTGATTTTTTGAAGGTGCAAAACGATATTTTCTGATAAACCGTCGAAAAAATTGTACATATTATACTGGACGAAATTCTCTTGACTACCTTAGGCGATTATTGCTCTGTGCTTCGCGTCGGGCATTAATTCGGGAGAGAATACATGTCTTTCTTCTTTTTGTATACAAATTGCTCTTAAAGTATTTTTGTTAGCAGTTTGCAACACTGCAACAGGTTTAACTTGACAAATATTTGATGAACAAGCTTACAGCATTGTTTGTTGTTTGATTAATAATTACTGATAACCGGAAGTGTCTCTCTCCTATGGTATTATTTAAAAATAAATTTACTGGCAGAAGCAGTCATTTTGGATCACTTTTTATTTTTTTTATTTTGTAAAAGAAACTGTTGGCAGATTTATAAATTTCAATTTGCTCTCTTTGAAAGAATGGTAAAAAGTCGATGACATTGTGTAATCCACCTCAGAAAATGATAGGAATTAATTTGGAAGTGATGTTACTTGTAAAACAGTACGATCAAACGTCATAATCATCTGATTTTGTCTACGTTGTCTACCATTAAATGTTACATGGTTTTCCTTCTATCACAACTTTTAATCAAATTATCTTATACATAATAGAAAATAAATTAGAAATAAAAATAAAACTAGACTATTTTTATCAGTTCCTAAAAGACATAAACATACTAAAAACGCATATATCTAATTAATTTTGTATGAGGAAAATTTCGACTATGAAACTTTAATGTCGGAAAAACAACTTTACGATTGTGTTTTGTTTAGTAATTGCATAAGTGTTATTAGCAAACCCACTTTGTTGCGTTTTATGGATTAATAAATTCCGTGAATTCACAATTTTGCAACCTCATGTCGTTTTAAATTTGCATGTCATTACTAAAAGTCGTCTGATTAGACGAATATAGCAAGGATAATTTCTAGGCATGATCCAGCAAATCCAGAGCATGTGTTCGGATTGCCGAGGCCAAGGTCAACGCATCAATCCCAAAGACCGTTGCAAGCAATGCCAAGGCAAAAAAGTGACTCGCGAGCGCAAAATTCTCGAAGTCCACGTGGATAAGGGCATGGTTGACGGTCAAAAAATCGTTTTTAACGGAGAAGGGGACCAAGAACCAGAACTAGAACCTGGCGATATCATAATCGTACTTGAAGAAAAAGAACATCCGGTTTTCCGAAGATCCGGCTTGGATCTCATAATTCGCATTGAATTGCAGTTAGTAGAGTCGCTTTGCGGATTCCAGAAAGTAATCAGGACTTTGGACGACCGCGATTTGGTTATCACATCGCTTCCGGGCGAGGTCACGAAACACGGGGATGTTAAGTGTATTATGAACGAGGGAATGCCGCAGTATAAGAATCCGTTCGAGAAAGGACGGCTTATCGTACAATTTTTGGTACAGTTTCCGGATAAGTTGCCACCAGAGGTGATTCCGGCTCTGGAAAATGCGCTACCCCCCTCGGCCTGAAATTATGATCCCGGATCAGGCGGAAGAATGTATTTTGTTGCCGTTTGATGTGGATAAGCAGGACTCGAGGAGGAGGCAGAATAGGAATGTTTATGACGAAGATGATGAGATGCATGGGCCGGGACAACGGGTCCAGTGTGCGGCTAATTAATTTTCGAGTATTATTTAGGGACTTTGATATAGACAGACATCTTGATAGCATAGACGAAATTGTTTTAGTAGGCAATTTTAATAAGTAATTGTAATTATTTAAACATAAAATAGGGACAGCAGAAGGTTCCGTTCTTGCTGAATGTATGTTGTGGCTTTTTGTTGTATTTGTTTACGGTCTTCTAATTGTAAAAATTGATCAGTCTCATGGTATTTATTTTTTTATTTGAGGCGTTTTACCGAGATTTTTTGAATAAATGTTTCTTTATGTTTAATGGGTGTTTTTTTCAACCTTTTAAAAATTGTGAAGAAAGAACTTTGGTTTTGTGTGCTTGGTTTTTCTGTTTAAAAATTTGTTTGCAGGATAGAAGTCTACTTTACCGGCCTGGCTGTAATCAAAGGTCATGCTTAGATGGCGCAGCGATCTGTAATTAGAATAATGTATCTGAAATTAAAAATGAAAGTAAACTGTAGCTATACTTATGTTTAAGACAAGAAAATAATTAATAATTTTCAAATTAGACAGCTTGTTTTTTATGTTTGTGAAATTTTTATTTAAAATTTTGTGTGTCATCTATCGGATTGGATTGTTACTAAAATGATTTTTTTATGTCAATTTGGCAAAAAGATTATTATTAAGCTATGATTTTTAAACGAAATAATTATCAGAATAAATTGGCTAAAACTAGTAATTAAAATCTGAAGAGTAAAAGTGATATCATTATGGTTTTTAATATTGTCACGAGGCAGTTAGGTATAAGGAACTGGATTTTTATAGTATTTTGGGTCTTTTTTTTAATGAGCAATGAAAATGGGGTAATATGCCATAAAATCTGTTCAAATTTAAATGGTAGAGTCCATGGTAGAGTATTGTTTTAGTTACGCAGGCGCATGTGAGTCCATAATGGATCTCACCGCAAAGATTTCTGGGAGTGTGAGATGGTTTCCATTTTCAGTGTCGAGTTTTATTACGCGGCGCATAACATTAGCGCGAATAAATCCCTATAAAATAGGTGTTGTAAGTTGTTAAAGTTGCGTTTTGTCTTCGCCAACAACTCGTAATAGCTAAAAATGCCAAAATTGAAATTATTTCAGCCGAATGGAACGTAATTTGTTAGAAGCAGGTGTTGGGTTAACCACGGTGAAATTAAAACGTAGAATATCCTGCTCAAATCGATGTTTTAAGAGATTGTAATGGTAATTATCGCTGGTCGTCGCTATTCTGAGTACACAGAGACGAGATGCAGGTAAATAATCCATCGTTGGAGTGTTATTTACAGCTGTCATAGTAGTGGCTTTAAATTTTATTGCCCGTTGTAAAGCTATGATCTCCATCGTTTCACTTTCCCTCGCCCTAAATGCGTGAAAATTTTTCAGCGGGGGCTAGCAGGGGGCTCGACGCGAGCGCCGTTATGCTGTCACGATGGCAGGAAAGCCTGAGCTGTCGCCCGCCCCCGGCGTCCAGAATGTGGTAGTGTACGTTTCGAACGACAACTTCGCCCAAGCGTACGCCGTCGGGGGGCAGAATGCGCCTCAGTACGGCCCCCCGAAACCCTATCCCGAGAAGCGGCCCGACTACCCCGAGGGCTACTTTGTCTCGGCCAACGGCTACGGATACGAGGAGCGCCCGGCCAAGGAGTGCGACTACGACCCGGCCTATGTGACGGTCATGGGGGCCGAGGGGCCCCCGCAAAGTGTGCGGTGTGATTCAGTGCGGAGCGAGACGGCCGAGTCGAGCTGCAGCAGCTTGAGCTCGGCCGACGAGGGGATGGTGCTAGTACAGAACAATCAACCAGAGATGGTGGTGTATGATCCCAGTGTTAGTGTTAGACCCGGTGTCGTGTTTGTGGGGGCCGGCGTCCACCACCACCCCAATGTCGCCGCCGCCACCGCCTCCGTTCCCGCCGCCCAACAGCCCTCCATCACAGTGCCCTACGGCTGGAAGAGGATTCTCAACAACGGATCCATCATGTACATAAGGTAAACACAAATACTACAATAAACAAACAAATACGGGGTGTTAGATAAATAAACCAGCCCATAATAACATCAGAACGGGGGCTTCCGAATTAACCGACGAGGAATTCATTTCCATAAAAATTACGTTTTTCAGAAGAAAATACAGAGGTTTTTGTTTTATGTATTAAATTTGTCTTTATAAGTACAAAAATTAATTAAAAAAAGAAAAAATAATGTTTTTCACAGTGTGTTAAGGTGACCGAATCATGGACATAAAACTTATTATACAATTTTACAAAATAAGTATTAATTATTAATATTATTACACAGGGTGTTTCACGTAATTTTGCGAGGCCTGCGCCTCGACAATACATATTCAGATACGAACTTGATTACAAATTTTGAAAAATTGGATAATCTTTGGTTTGTTCACCCCTTCAAAAAACTGCAACGTTTTTAGTTTAGATAGATTAGAATTCCATGATAGAACACAATACATGATAATTGTTTCTGAAAAAAAGCAATTTATTACTATTAATGAAACAGTAATTAGTTTGACAAATACTGTCATGGGTTTCCAAAAATTAAATAAGTAAATGTGTATTTGTATACATGGATGCGTACAATAGGCGCAGGCCTCGTAAATTTATGTGAAACACCCTGTATTCTCAACTTAATAAAATAAGTAGAAAGTGATATTAAAGCGAAAGATTTGTTAGCTGTGATAGAAATGTTAAAAAAAATGTTTTTATTCCATCGTAAACGGTAAAATGGCATTTTATCTACAGTTTACTTCATGGCAGAATGAAATTTTATCGTCTAAAGTAATATGGTCAAAATAACTCAGTAAGTAATTCAATCGAAATAATGGAAAATGGAATCAAATTTTGTATTGTACACGATGATAAAATTCACCATTATATTCTCAAGCGATCTTGAAGATAAAATAAAATTATATTGTCTTGTATACAGAGTGTCTCAAAATTGACGAATTCCGAGTTCAGAGCATTGGAGAGAATTGCATTGTAGAGAGTCTTTATTGTTATTAATGGTGTAAATGATTGTGGAAAGTAATGATGTATAACAGTTTCTCGAAAAATTAGCTTCATTTTGGAGCAAAAAAATCTTAAATTTTTGTACTTTTTTTTAAAAATGAAACAGTAAGTTACAGAACATTAAGATTTTTTTACTACAAAATAAAACTAGTTTTTTGAAAAATTCTTTTACATTATTGTTCTCCACAATCATCTACACTATAAATAACAATAAACACTAAAACTTTTAGCCTGCATTTGAAGAAAACGCAATTCAAAGAGTGATCTTCAAACCAGTGTATCGTTGTGGGGAAGTCTCGAACTTTTTTTTTCTATATTTGGACTACTGAAGTGATTCTCTACAAGGCTCTGAACTCGGAATTCGCCAATTTTGAGACACGCTGTATAATAATTGACTATTCCATAATTGAACTTGGGGCAGTTTAAAAAAATATCGCACATATGACGGTGCAGAAAAAATAATAAGAAAAATTGAGACTATTGATATTAGTTATTTATTACACATGATAAAATTTTATTTTATTTTTGAGAGCGTTTGAGAAGGTAAATTAGTGAATTTTATTGTCGTGTACAATACAAAATTTTATTTCATTCTCTAGATATTATTTACAATTATTTTGATTTACAATTATAAACATAAAAAATTGAGCAATGAAAAAAACGTCAAAAACAAAGAAACAATGGTTGTATACTTTATTTTTCTAGACGATAAAGTTCCGTTTAACCACGAAGTAGAGTGGATAAAATACGATTTTATTTTGGCGATGGAATAAAAAATGGGTTACATTTAAGAATAATTAATAAATTAGCAAAAAACTGTTAAATTAAATATACTATCTGACCAGATGATAGACTACATTGCTGGTTACTTGGTGTTTTGGTGATTAACTGATTAAATCAAATCAAATAAAATCAAATTGGGAATGTTCTAAAGCAGTTTCATTGAAAATTAGATTAGGTTTTTTTACATTTCCGGAAACTATAAATTTAACAAAAACTTCATAAAAATTAGTAAAATATTTTATCCGCAAACGTCACAAAACTGACAATTTTGTGACAGAATTCTCAGGTAAAAGATCTAGTTCTCGGACCACCTTTACCCTAGTTCTCGGACCACCTTTACCGGACTGGGGTAAAACGTTTTTATGAGATAAAGCGATTTTTACTTTTATCTGTCATCATGACTTACCATTGTTTTCACTTTCTTGTGTTTTTTGCTGTTTCGCTCAAGAGGTGATGATTCCCTCATTGTGAAACGGGAGTCACTGCACTAGTTAAATTAAAAAATACTCAACACATTCGAAAATCTCAACACAAAAATCCAAGACTGACGTTTGCTTATAAGCATTGTTATGGTAATGATTCACGTGCAAAGCTTTCTGATTATTTTATTCATTTACCTTTAAATTAGTGTTGCTCAAAATTGCTCTTTACTCTTCACCAATACGTTTGCGGATAAAATAGTATATTTTATTCGGAGTAAATGTGAGTTTATGTGACTCAGCTGAATTATTTGCCTCATTGCATTCGGCAAAATAAACATTCAGCTTCCCCACATAAACTATCACATTTACCCCTTATAAAATAATCTACTATTGTTGTAAATACATAATATTAACCGTTTAACCTACGTCAAAACACAATTATAGAATTATAATAACAGCTCATTTGTCATAAAATTAAGGAGTTTTGTTTAGGAGCCTTTTGTCGCAAAAAAACACTTTAGTTGTGAAGGACTTACCATGTAAGCAACAGTTCACAAATCGAAAATAAACTGAGCAAAGAAGTAGATCATTAATTTCGTCCAAATCGCCAAAAAAATTTGTTTGAAAAGCACAAAACGATTTGTTTGTAATTGTGGATATTATTCGTAATTCTTTTACGGGTACTATATCGTCGATGAATCGAAGGAAAAAGGTTAAAAATGTGGCGTCGATTGGTCATCACTTTTAAGAATTAATTCGAATGTCTTTTACAGTTGGAAGCTTTCTAATTTGTTTTATTACTCTTTCATCTCTTAAGTCTCGACTTTCACTTCGGGATATAACAGTAATTGTCTTATTAACTGTGTGCATAACAATCACGAGATAATAATTATTTACTCAAATTGTTTTAAGTAATAAATTTTAAATTACATAATCTTGTTATTTCCTTGTATGAACAGATAAATTAATTTTTAAATAGTCTTGTTTTTATGCTGATTCGTCTCGATTTGATAGCGTTACAAGGTCATGTGCGCTACTTTTACTTATAATTAGCTCCAAAGTATTCATTACGCGACTAACTACAGATTAAACATTATTTTATTCATGTGCTTTGACGTTACTAGAATGAAAATAGCATACAATCAAAAATTTAGGACACTCCGCCTATGGCTCCTATATTATTTTACAATAAATAATATCAAGTGTTGCCAACCCAAAATACAAATTGATTTTATTAATTCTTAATAAATTGCGAATGTAATCATTAAATCTGAGTTGGCAGTGACGAATACTACGGGTTGGCTGTCATCAACTATCAAAAAATAATGTTCTAGTTGGCCATGACGGGCAAGTTACTGATCGATTTACATGTTTTGTTGCGAGTTGAATATACGAGGTGTCAAAAAAAAAACACGTTTATCGGTATATTGACTGGCAATGACGTTTTTGTAAAAATTGGTGATGGTTGGCCATGAGCGGCTTTTCTTTTGTTTTAAAAATGTCAAATTATTTGATTGTTTCACGGAGGCTTGATCAAGGAAAAAATAATTTTTTTTTGTTTTTATTTAAAAGTGACTTTTACGAGACAAACAACTTGAAAACTGTACCATAGTCGCGATCGTAAATTATTTTTACTGCTCGTTCATAAAGATTTAATTTCGCTCGGGGGTGAAGTAAAGTCACCCTCGTCCAATTAAAAATAATTAAAAATCCGTCGATTATGAATTTTTCTTTAATAAAAGACGTTAAATGAAAGTAGCAGCTCGAGCACAGATTAATCATTTTTTATCCTGTCATTTGTAAAAAAGCTTCTAGGATGGTCGTTTTTTGTGTGTTTCCGCCCCACGTCTGTGTCCTCGATTTCGGTAATCTTTTCTTTCTTTCTTCTACCCACTCTTTTGTCCCATGGCTGGTCATAAATCCGTCATCCGTTCCGAAGTCAGTTTCACAAATCCGAACGAAATTTACAGCACCCTATTATCCTGTGTACAAAGTAATTATGAGCATAACAATGCTTTTGAAAGGAAGTCGAGGGTCCGTCTGCCTGCCGAATATCGACCTGTCTTTTATTATCTTTGACGAACGACTGAGAGTGCCGTAAAAGTCGGGCATCTGTTTTGCGGCTTTTGGTTATTAGGTCACATTGTATAGGTATTATACAGTGTGATTATTTTATTTTTCTTCGACTACGACCTCTTGAAATTATACAACTATTAAATCACCCTCTTTAAAAAAAAATACTTTGAGGATTTAGCTTTTCGGCCAAAACTAATCGCCTAATTACTCCGCTTTCATCGCGTCGTGGGTGATTGGCAAGTCGGAAGTGTCGCCGAAGTTCCGGCCGGATTATGCGGGTCGGAATTTAATTCCGAAGGCCTTAACGTCATTACCTTCGTCGACGACTATAGGACGTTTTCATTCGGGACGCGTCCATTCGGCGGGAAAGGGACATCAATTAGGGAACGGCGATGACGGGTTATTTTATCGATTGGGGGATTGCGTTATTTTCGCCGGAAAAAACGGTAAGAATTTTGACGTCGAAACGAAAGGGAGGGAATAAAGGTGCGTGTCGAGTGGACTCGTCACGAATTTTTCCCCAATTCTCGATTTAATGTATTCATTAGAGGAAAAAAGAAAAGGCGATAAAAAGGTGAGAGGGTAATGTACCACGCCAAGGAAGGAAGTGCGAGGGAGATTTGATGTATTGGGTGAACAGAAATTGCTGCATAATGTAATACGGGGGGAGCAAGAAAGTTATTGTTTCAGGAGATTTATTTTCACTTTTTGTTCGATCTGATTTTAAAAGAATATTTAAGAATCAGTTCAATCACTCAGAATTTCGGTTTTGTGTTGAAACTTAGGTGGTTTTGTGGGTACAGATGAGAGTTGGATCTAGTTAACCAAATCATCCTTTTGTCAGGAAGTGAATTGGGGTTTTATTTTTTTTTGCTGGGATACGGTAGCACCCTTTTTGTTTTTTTTTTGTAGCTTTATAGGGGTTTCTGGTTGATGTAAATCATCCGAATTTATATTGTAGGCCATTCAAAGCCGCAAAAAGTTCTTCTGAAATTTTATTGCTCGAGTTAGGGTGCTAAAAGTGGAGTTAGCGGTTGCACCCGTCGTAAACGAAAGAGAGGAACCGGGTGATTTTATAAAAAAAATGTTTAGTCGCTAGCAAATTCATATTTTATGAACAAAATCAGACAAGTGGATATTTGATCAAGAATTGTGGCAATCCGTTCATAAAGGGTGACCCCCGTTGCTAAATTTGATATAGGTTGACCGTTGAATAAACGACGTGATGGAAGCTGTGGTGAACACGTGATACGAATTGAATCAACTTATTCAAGATCATGTTCCAATAAACCGGTAAGTAAAGGAGGGTGGACTATTTTAAAAGGCACCGAATGGTCAGTAATTTTGACGGGCGAAAGTGGACAAACTAGCCTCGATGAGACCATGAATAAAAGATTTTCTATACACACACAACCGACTACATAATAATTAGCAGTAACAGAATTCAAAATGTACGAATAATTTTATTAAAAGACGGCGAAAAATAAACTTGTTTTTATTGACTTCGACCTCATCACCGAGGTCTACCTACTATTGTGTGAGTTGTCTAGCTACGTTTGCAAGGTAACTGGCAGGTAATAAATAGTATGTTTCAACCGACTAAGAAGGTAATAACACAAAATGTACCCTCACGTCCGATCAATAACGACACGAACCGTGCGTTAGGAAAAATGGACGCATAAACCACGATTAGCATAGATGGGCACAGGTAGATAAGAGTGACTCATATACAACATCTACGATAGATGAGGTCATGTGTACCAATAGTGCAATACAATAATCATAGATCAGATGCCAGGAAACGAGCCTCACAACCAACAATCATGTTAATGGTTGCTTATTAACTCATTTCAATTTTTTATGATTATAAGTAAACGATTTATATGCAACCAATTATACATCGTGACATTTGCCCTAGAAAAATCGCTTGACATTTCGTTTGACATTCAGCTGGATGATCTAAAAATGACGAAAATTATCGCCTTTGGAATTTCCGTTTTTGTTGGAAAAAATGTCAAGTGTTCGCATCACAGCATCATCGCAAAAAGATGTTGGTTGCATGTGCACATTCATTTCTCTGAATTAATTACACATCGTGCAGTCTGACATATCAGCTTCATAATATCTGGAGAGGTGCTCGGTCTCGAATGCGAACAAAAAGGAGAAAATAAAACCGGCTTGTACGACTCTTATTTATAGGAGACGTTTAACCGAATAAGGGAAGACCGGCGGTGAGTCTGTCGTGAATTCTTCGAGAGACTCTCGCCTTGGCCGCGAGAACTGGTCCCAACACTCGCCTCACCAGTAGCGCTTCTGTCTCTTATTTCTTTGGCGAGGAGACTTTTTTAAAGGTCGCTTTCCCGCCACTTTCTCTGGAAAAATCCACAGCGAAATCCCTGTTTCTGCAGTTTTGGTTTTGTTTTAAATAGTAATTGAAAATTGAAATTTTTTTGTAGTTTTCCAAAATTTTTCTCTTGAACTACATGAAATTTTTTGTAGAATTAATTTTGCGGCCAAGTGCTGAGTGTGGGCTAATTGAGACAAGGTTTGAAGCATTTATCGGGTATGGTTTAGGGCAATAAATCATGGCGTTATGACTGGATGGGGGTGAGCATTGCTCAAAGTTGACAATGACACAATACAGACAAAGCCTCAGGCGAGCGCTAGTTAAATTTAATGATTTAATTCGGTGGCTTTCATTGCTCATCCCGTCGTCTTTCGTTTCGTAGCCAAATCGCGCAGTAATATCGTTTGAAAACTGTTAAATATTCACGAGTCCGCTTGTGAAACGTCGATTTATAATTTAAAACGACGTAAACTTATTTACGACATTTAATATTCTCCTGTCTGAGCTTTTGAAATATTATGTAACTGCTTTGCCAGGTAAAGGAAACGATTTCCCCTATCTCGGCCCCCTCATGACTCATTTACCGACGAATGAAATTTTAATATTTCCTTTTAGAAGGTTATAACTAGCGCACAGTCGGATTCTGGCAAAAACATTGTGTGTATTTCGCTTCGACAGTCGCAAATTCACTTTTTGTACGGTCGCTCGCAATGAAATTTTACGACGTCGTTAATTAGAGAAAATTTTATTGGACGATTCAGTGTCGGAACAAAAACTGAAATGAAGAACTCGACACTGAAATATATAGGCGTTCGTGTATTGTAAAGTAGGCGGATTCGAATCACATTCCTGTATCTATCATCATGGTGGACTATAAATCTGTTTGTGTCTAAACGCACCTGTTGTCTCGTATTGTATCCCGAACATTAACACTTTGCTAACTGACAAACAGTGAAAAAGTCTGTGGGATTGTTTTCCACTTTTTTCCATATCGTACATCTGGTCGGAATGTCTGCCAGATTAAAGCCGAAAAAATTTTACTCGAGTTATTTTACAAAGTTGACTCAACTCGTAAATAGCGTTTGTGTACAACATTCGCGAGATAAAACTTCCTAAACGTGTTTATTTAATTTACGAACAGCTTTGGGAAGTTCTGATCGAGTTGCCAACTTGCGCGAGGGTTAATTCTAACAGAAAAATCAGACATTTCCACCACAAAGAACTTGATGAAGAAATTATTTGAATTGGAACGCTTTCAACTAGGTGCACGCAGAGGTGATTTTCCTGTAAAAGTATAATAATAGATTAGCTTTCTGCGGATAAGAAACGATGATATATTATTGTAAATTGCATCGTTTAAGCCTCCTCGAAGGTCATAGACTAAGTAATGATAGCTCTTTTTCGCCGGTAAAATAACCAATTACACGAGTGTCCGAAAAAGATTCTTGTAAAACAAAGAGAAGGTGAAAACGATGCAGTTGCATGCGAAACAATGCAAAAAGAATGTTAAATGGTCATCGGTTGAGTGGAAGCGAATGCGAGCAAAAACGAAACAAGGGAATGGTTAATATCGACGAAGATAATTATTCTTTAGACGTTAATTGGTACTTGGAACACAAGAGTTTTTTATTTATTGAAGTACAGTTACAATATTGAATGGATTCGATTTCGTTTTGTCTTACTGAACAAAAACATTCGGTCTAACGACCGCAAATGGTATAACTAGTACGTTGTCGTCAATAAGTGGCTCATAAAGTACTTTCGGATTCCTAATGTTCCGATTTACATACAACGTATACCTTTTGCGTTTAGACCGTACTAAATGGATGTGGTAGTTAATGGTTTCTCGGATTCAATTATAATAAGTTAGACTTAAGCAGATAAGATAATTAAACAGGATGTGCCACAAAATTAAGGACGAGTTTGTAATTTTTGTTTTTGTGATCCGATTTGAATGAAATTTGATTGTGTTGTGAGTGAATTTTAAAAAAAATCCGGGATCTAGATTATCTTCTCTGGAATAATGGTCGACCGCCTAACAAAACCAGGACGCAGAGTAATGAAGTCTGATACAGATTATCTGTGTAATCGGGGCCCCCAGCGCGACGCTAATGAATTAATTTCGTGCGCTGCGAGGAAACAAGGCACCGCTTTGTCATCCCATTTTAATCTTGTTTAATTGTCTTTTAATCTAGCGTCGGAGTTAGGCGACAATCCCATTAATGATTCGCATCATTACTATTCATTTCGCACATGAGATCGGTCGTGGCGACTAATCGCTCGTTAAAAATTACCAACTATCATCAATTCGATTTCGAGAAAAATCCACTTTACGATTTTTTAATTGAAAAACCCACACTTGTCAGCTGTGATTGATTGCGCAGATTTGTTAAACCAACCTTGAATTTTTTTAAACGAGTTTTGTGACACAAAGGCCCAAAAGAATTTCAAATACGTGACCATTTAAAGAAAAATTAAATCTGTTTATGACGTCCAACGATTAGGATACAAGGGTGTCATAAAATACAAACATACTACCGGAAAAAAGTTTACTACTTGATAGAGTGAAGAAATATTTACATAAACACCTGTCAGTAACCTCAACAAGATAACCTTCAAGGATACAGATTTTTAGTTTCTATGATAATTAGTGCGCATTTGTTTACTTTAAAAATATTCTTTTCGAAATATTTACACGACTAGAATTATCTGGTTGTGTACAAATTTAATTTTATATAATTTTAAAACACGTCATTGTTTGCCTTAAACGAGAATAGAAACGTCAATAAATGCGCACTTTGTGTTCGAGATATGTAACCGCAGAAATTTTCGCAACGGTGGGTTTAGTCAGAAACCTTGGAAACATTAATTGACCGCAAATCATCTTGAATGTCGAAAGATTAATAAAAATTTGCGGTTGACGAGCGAACAACTAGAAACTATTTTTATAGCAGTTGCTTTTCATAGGCGTATATATGTACAGCGTGACCCAGCTAAGAATCCCACAAGAACCAGAACCAAAAAAATAAAGAAAACATTTTTTTATTTTATTTTTTGGGCCAGCCACTGGTGGCGTTATACTATTAGAACAGAACTATTGATTGAGCAATCTTGGCTGGGCGTACCTGTACAAAAACGCGTAAAAATGCGGTTCTAGCTCGTTCGTTTTAAAACCGCAAAGTTTAGCTTAGCGATCATAAACCCGTTTAATGTTAACATAACCAGATAGATAACACTCCTTTTAATTTTTTGTTTGTCTAGGCGTCAAAGCAAACGGCTAATTACCAGTATGAGTAGCAATAAAACAAAATCGTTTCGTTTTGTATATTGAACAAACACGACCTGGGAGTATGTTTGAATAAGGAGCTGCACAATGTGTCCATGCATATTCATAAACTACTCAGCTGCAATCTGTGAGACTCTTCAAGTCTTGTTTTCACGACTGGATGATCCGTCTAGCGCAGCTTATTAATTTGCATGTGACTATATTAAAGCTGGCTCGGAATCGATTTCATTGTGTGGATAATTGAAACGATTAAATTTTTGCGATTTGCATAAGATTTACTGGAAAAATTGTTGGAGTCTGTGTTGAAATCTCGTCTGAACATCTGCTCCGAATTGAATAGCCCTTCATTTCTCTGGAGCGCTCTTGGCAACTTGTACCTTTTATTCTATTGTTTCGTTTGTGTGACGCTCGAACAAGTATTTCACTTAACTTGTGTTACAATAAAAACACTTTTAAATAGGTGGTAGAAAAAATAACGTATGATGCTCGGGACCGATTCCAGTTTGTATGGTCGTAATTAAGCGAAATGAGGAGCGGAGATATTATCTAGTGTTACTGAATTGTGAATAGTAAGGTTGTAAATCATGTAAGTTAGTGTGTGGTTGTTCTCTAGTCTAGTCTCGAGTTTCGATCTTTATCGTATCAAACGACCGTACATTGGAACTATTTGGTTCATTAACCGGGATGTAAAGGTGTTGTCTTTGATTCCGTACTTTGTTAAATGGGAAACCATAAACGTGTTCATTGCTTTCCATTAACTCGACATTAAAACACTGTCAAAGCTATTTTAACTTCTCACAATTATTTTTAGAAATAAATCCAAGTGTTTTTTTTTTGTTCCAGCCCAAGTAACACAGCTTTAAGTTCTCCGGAACAAGTCAAAGACTATCTCCTCACGTCGGGCACTTGCAAGTGTGGATTAGAATGTCATTTTAAATATGACAACACCTTTAATTTCGATCCTAAGGTAAGTGAAACGAAGCAACAAGTTTTTCCAAGTTTGTCGAAAAGTCGATGCAATTTTGACAAGAGTCTCGACACTTGTCGAGAAAATGCGAAGCGGTGAAGATAAGGGTGTTTGCAGCAAACATCATTCCAACGTCTAGATACAAAAGGTAATCGTTTTTAGCGAAACGGGGCGAACAACCTTACTAGGAGATGCACAAAGAGACGGGTAAGAGGTGGATGGTCGACGCTGGTATCGATCGCGAGTTGGACCGCGCGTCTAAACGCGTCTGATGGAAATCCTACGCTGATAGAAAGCATGATTTATCGACCGAGATTTGAAAAATTGGGGCAATTTATCGCCAGCAAAAACAAACTAAAAAACAAAAATAAGTTAGTTGATTACTATTAGTTATAAGAAACAAAAATTGGTGACATTTGGGTCGTTAGGGTTGATTTAAAATTATGTTCCTTGTACCCGTGTCGAAATAGTTCCTTTATTTGCCTTTGGAAGCGCCGCTTCACGTGGAGTAAATTTTTGTGGTACAATCGTTTATAATGGTCAGAGGTAATTTAGTGTAATTTAGGCATTATGTGTAATCACGGGATTGCCCCCTGAGGTGGTGGTACACATAAATGCATTTTTACCAGTTAATAAGGTGTATTTTTGAAAGAATCTTTCGTTCATGCGGCGGTCGTCCAGCGGCCAGTTTAAATAGGGAAATAATGAGTTCATCAACCCTTCCGATTTTGAAATACGTATACACCTGTAGACTGGAAAATTGATGGTAATTTCCAGTACCGAAGAGTGATTATAGGTATAGGTGGTGTAAAATACACACTTGTGTCGAAAACAGCAAGAAAAATCGAATAAATTCTGGGGTTGGGTTGTATTTCGCAAAACGTATGAAACGTCGATCGTTCGACGTTAATTAATGGTTATTAGTATTCCCATCTGGGTATCAATCAAATGTGCAACGTCAATAGTGAATGTTGGATGCAAAGTTACGAAGCTAATTTTGTAGATGGATATGACGTCCGATGAAAATTCAGGATAACTAAATCAATGTCTGTTGTGTCTGTGCATTTTTTTTCCGAGTAGTAGGTATTTCCGGCATGTTAAACAAGACACTTTTCGATCTATATCAAGGTTTTACGTTGTGTAAGTTTCACGTTACACCCTTGCGACACATAAACCATATGTTTGTGAGTTAATTTAAGCCGGAGTCGATCGGTAACGTCTTCATTTCCGCCCTTTTAAATCTCGTTACTCGGATGATTCCCCAACAAAAGCTCAAAACCTATTAGTAAACTTTCCGCCGACACGCACAAAAAACCGTTCGACAAAAACTCGCAAGCATCGTTATCGGAAGACGAGCTTAATTAGTTTTCCTCCCGGAGCATAATCCGGCACGGAACGACTTACCATTTACAAAGTTTTAAATCCTTTTACGCGACGTGTGTCATCTTAAAATCTCGGAAAACAATAAATCACGTCCGGAGAGTAATGGACGACGTAAATACTCTACGTTCCCGCATAAAAGTTGGGAGCGAATTGCCGGAGCGTTACACGATAGTCGAGCAGCTTTTCAGCTGAATAATTACGGTCCTTTTCAAAAGCTCCCGGACTCCTGCGAGAAGTTAATCTCGTGATAAAAACTTTTATGGCCCGCTTGCGGTAAATTGTTTTCGGAAAATCTGTTAGTTTATCGAGATCATCTCTCGACTCTTGTGCAAAGGGTGGATTTTAAATCGCTGTCTCGAAAACACAAAACAACAAACGTCGGATCGCATAATAGGGATACGCTTCGACATCGATTAGTACACAAACTCCGACCGAACGAGGACGATAGCTCAACCCTCGATTGAGTTCGATCGACGATAATTAATGTGCCATAATTGTACCGTTGAGTGAGTGCATCAGCGATTCCACGATTAAAATCGTTATTTTTTTTTCTGTTAACGAACAAACACAATACAGTTTCGAAAGTTTTAAACAAAACGATGGAAAGATGAATTTGGAAAAACTGGTTTTCAAGTTGTGTCTTGTGCCAGGAAAATATGGCAGTAGAAAAAATTAAGTGTAATTAGGGGACGCATCAGTGAGAGATAATTTGTAGCGATAGAATCTTAATTACGTTAGCAGTCGTTGGTTCGTTCCATCGGAGGACAAGCAACTGACATATGTTCCTTAAGAGGACCTCAACGGCAGACACGTTATCTCAATGTCATAATTAAATGTATATAACTGCTCATCAATATTTATATTCACGGATCGCATTCAACGACAATCGTCAGCTCCTCGACCAGTTTTATTATCCTAGTCAACAAATCCATTTACGTTTTTTCAAAAAATTGAAATGGTTTTTTTCTTTCTTTTCTGTCATTCTTTGCACTTATCTAGCAAAGCATAAATAACTCGGCATATTAACTTAACTCGACGGTAATAGCAGTGTTTTTATAATGGATGTGAACACAGACGGAAATGAAATTCGGCTCCTCGGCGGATTTCTTATTGGAATTTATAAACGAAGTAATTCCGCTCGAGAAATTCACTTTATTTTATATGATGAGAAAAGGGAAACTCGATTTTAGAAAGCATTCACGATCCTGAAAGCTAAAACCCATTTCATCGTCGGGAGGGAAAAAGTCAATATTTATTAACCCCTTTACGAATTTAACTCTCGTCATTTCGGTTACTAATTTTAGATAATGCAATTTTCATGAATTCTCCCTTAGTTTAATTTGATTACGCCGCCAACGTCGGATTATTTTTTACGAATTATGTAACTGTGACGTTACGTAATTAAATTGTGTTACAAAAAAGTAAACATGACGATATTGAATAACCTTGAAACTAATAACTATAGAATGATGAAATAGACAAACCAAAAGAAAATTTATTTCATTTGTGTGGAAAATTATCATTTTGGGTGTCGATGAATTTTTGATGTCAATGAGCAAATTCAGTCTAGTCCTTGAGGTTTTTTCGAGGTTTAATGCCATTATTCCGGTTTTGTGCTCTTAATTAACAGGTTGTAGTAATGCCCTTTCGGTATATTTCGTATGCGACGCGGAATTAAGCTTTTGCAGTTGCGAAACTAATAATGTTTCCTGCAGTTCGTCTTCATTAAGTGCGCTCTTGTTCTATCGTTTGTTTTGTCGTATTAAAATGATAAATCGTTGCGTCTTGCGTTTTCGGCCTCGACCGAATTTTCGAACGTTCGACATAAATCAAAATAATACACGAAACGATCCCTTAATTAATTTTGTTTCTAGTTCAGTGGACGTTCCGTGATTTATTACACAAATGCTTCGTATTATAACTTCATGTTTTATTAATCTTTTCGTTTATTTTTCTTGCGAGTTTCCGCATAATGTCGAATTGAACCACCGGGAGTGGGTGTGCAAATATGAATTCTTATCGCTATAAATAAATCATGAGGCGAAAAGACGATTGATCTTGTAAAGCTTTGAATCGTAATTAAAACGTCGGGGGTGTGTATTTGTTGGCTTAAATTCTGACGTACTTAACAAGTTGTTTTTTTGAGAAAATTCCACGAAAGAAACAAATGAAAGATTACTTTGTGCGATGATATCGCTCAGTGGGCAGGAAATTACAGGCGGAATAAAATGAACTTTATGTTCATAGATGCCCCACTTTTGTGTTTTAGTTCAGCTTCACTCCGGCTTTGTTTTCTATTGCTTTTGAATGCACAGTCTCGTAAATCTCTTGAATATATTCTATTCTTAGGTTGCGACCTCTTTCATGCATACGTTCGGACTGAAATTGCTTGCATTCTCTCGAAGATATTTTCATGAAATCGCTGACTTTCGGACACTTCTTACGATTCAATTTAGCTTGTTTACTGCTGGGAAATTATGTACCTATGTAGTGGCATTGAACAGTAACCTTCACCCGACTAAACTAAGTTCAGACACAGCCAAGGTTGTCATTAATAATTCACCATCTTCTTGTAAACTCATTCGAGATATCAAAAAACCGATTTTCTTTCTCCTGTGTAGATAAACCATCGAAGGAAAAACCTAATTAGCTTTGTTTTTTAACGCGCGTTATATATAAATTTTATGACCGTTTCCTGGTCATAAATTCATCCATGTAGAAATCATAAACTGAGGAAAATGGAATCGACTAAAATTAACATCCGTTCGAATACCAGCGTCCGAAAAATTAATTCCGAATTAATTAACTCCGGGGCTTTTTTCATTTTTACGTTGACATGTTGATTTACATTTTTCACCGGCGGATCGCAAATGCATCCGACGTTAATGAAACGTTATCTCTCGACTTTTTTTCGGCTTGTTGAATAGATGCACCCTCGGTTCGAATTTTCCAATTCAATTTGAACATTTTTTAGGTGGCCAGTAAACCGTGGACGCTATCGCCGGACACTAATACAGGGGACCTGACCAAATTGTGTAACCACAAAAGAAAAATCATCGCCATGGCCTCGTTGGAGTGCAAGCCTCCGGATCCCGCCGCCAAAATGCGAAAAGGAGGTAATTTTCTTAGTTTGGTTTATTGTGCTTCATTTTGACCCTTGTGATTGTATTGGGGGTAAATTGCGATGTGTTTAGGGCCTAAATATTTCTCTACGCGAAAGGAATATAAGAACTTCTCATTGTGATGCAAGCTCGGGCGACGCTTTTCAATCTCTCCCGTTGGAGATTTCCGTAAGGATTTTTTCGTTATTACCCGGAACCTAAACCTGATACGCGTTTTATCGATGAAGTTATCGTCATGTTGGCGAATTTGTTTTGGTAGTCGTTGGGCGTGTTGGGTCATTTGGCGACCATTAATCAAGGAGTGTCAGTTCGGCTCGCCAGGTAGGCAGTAAAACTGTGTGTACCACTTGATTTGGGTCGATGGCCCGTCGCAGAGATCGAGAGTCGCTCTCTGTAGGTATTCCTGCAGGAGAAAGCCTCCGAGAGGTCGTTCACCGATGACCCTTTGTGATCGACCAAGCAGCCCCAAATCTTGCATAATACCCAATGTCATCATCGGAGGCCCCCCTCGAGGTGTGTGCGTCGAGAATGATTTTTTTTATTCTATATCAGAGCAGCAGCAGATCCGAAAGGATACGTCGTGACTTGAATCACACCCACCGGGAATCAGTTAATTTAATTTCAATGTAGGCTTTGCCTTATATGGGGCCAGTTCTTTTCATCGAGTTTATCGTGTTTGGCCTCCAGACAATTATTATGGATCGATATGATGGCGAGCTTTTTATTTGCTTCTTCACGCGTTCAGATCGCTTTTCATGATCGATTAATGCAGGGAAAGGAGACCGCATTAGATTCAAGTTTTGTTTGCTTTGACAAAGCGAATGGCGTTAAAACTTGCCTCACCCTGTAGAATTGTGCCGAAATTTTGAATAAAATATGTATGAAAGTGGAATTTGTAGGCGTCGCCGGTGGAGAATAAGTAAATGAATAACCGTTTTGTCTGAAGGAGTGGTTCATCGGACGACATTGCATTGTAAGCAAAGTAATACAAATTGTTCTGCACGACATTGACACTGAGCGGGAGAGACCTTAAAGAGAAAATTTTATCTATTTATGCTGTGGGCGTGAGGGATATTAGAATAATGCATTCTGTTCCCACACTAGCATCTCCGGCGAAATAAACCACAAGTCTTAATATTGCAATAAGTTTTATGTAAATACCCCAATGTTCTCCGATTTGACCTTTGAACGTATCGTGCAAGAGCTGCGATTCGAGTTATGGCTCACGATACGAACGATAACCACTAATTTCCCTCTTCACATTGTCAGAATCCGTGAGTAGATTTGAAAAAATTAGACAATAGCGACACATGGCGCGATGTTAAATTCATGAACGGCGACAAACCGGGAACTTGTGTCACCGTGTGATCTATTATAGAAGGGAAAACTCGAACTCTATCGCTGATAGTAAAAATTTGACGAGTTGTGCCGAAATCGCCACCCTCTTTTATAAGCTAATTGAGTCACAGTGACACGTTAAATTTTTAAATGTATTATTATGGGAAACTGCACTCTCGTTAAAATGCCACGTACAAATTACTATTGTTGTTTTCTTTAATTTGTGCCACAATAAGAACGAGCAGAAGGTCGGACGTGGAACCGGCATTTACATAATGACAAAGACAATGGGAGGTTTTCAACAATAAATCTCACAAATAGCAGACTTGTCTTTGGACGATTTTTATCATTACGTGAAAATGACAACCAACAACTCCCCTCAAAGCCGATTTTTTTCCAATTTCCTATCCATCACTTTTCTCCTAATTTACTAATGCATCACCACGTCTCATGTTTGTAATTACTTGGAAGATGAAACTTGTCATCACTTAATTTCAGCAGTTGGTGCAAGTCGACACATGTTACACACTCATCCCAAATCTATCTTATAAAATTTCGTTAAGTAAGCAGTTTTTTGCATGTTTGCCACCTTGTGGAATTTTGTTGTGATTTTTTAGGAAACTCCTGGTTTACTAAACAATCGTAAAACAAGCGATTGTTCTTCGGATAACGGCCTTCGAGTGTTGTTTTGTGATGCGAATTTACGATTCGTGTCTTGACTATCCCGTATCTCGTTTTCGATCTTTCTGTGTGTCTAAACGTTATCAAGCATAGAACGTAATTGCCAGGCGTTTCCTCTACGTTTTTGATTCATTCCCCAGCGCGATAACAATAAAGTCGCAATGTAAATTTATCTATCCGTCCTGGCGCATTCGCCAGAAAATCCTTTTTAAATTTTTATCGCGGTCGTTCCCTTCGACTTTCTGTTTGGTAATTCGATTCTCGACTTTTCAATATCGCTTTAAATGACAAATTTGTTGTCAGTCTGACGCTCCAACAACGTCGTAATGGCATACAGTCGAGTCGTCGGATGGCGATGACAACGTTTTACTCTGATACGAATTTAACCCTTATCAACTGACGTGCCTTAGAGATGTCGCGCTTTCCGGAGGACGAACTATTGATCCCGGACGACGCTCTTTATTCTTTAATATATAGAGTGTTCGATTTACCAACAATTCATAAAAAACACGATGAAATAAAAACAAGAATCTCGGATATAAAACTCGACGTCCTTTTATCTTGTTTGTTTCCAGCACCGGTGTGTTGCGCATCCAAAGATCAAAGCGAATAATAATTCTCGAATTCTCTTCAAAACGTTTTCATGATGACGTTTTTTTTTCCTTCTGCTCTCGCAACGAGAAAACGAGCCGGGTTTTGCTCTCTTATAACGTTTTTCGGTGCACTAAATTCAATTCAGCTTCACTCCTGAAATTTATATTACGAATCTTGCCGCAACAGAGCTGTTAAATATTTTATAAAAGGCTTTATGTAATTGCGAATTTCTACCGGATCTTTCCTTTAAGATTATTCGGGCCGAGAGTTATTCACGACGGAACGTTTTATCCAAACTCGAGAATTTACAATTTTGAATTCATTTAACAATGAAACACTGTTTACCGCGCTGGGTGATAAAAAGGCTTATCGAAAGCCGCATCGATTTTCAAATTTCAAAGTTTTCTAAAAATCCAATTAATTTTGTAGCAGCACCAACAGATTACGCAGTTAGCAAACATTTACAAATTTACTATCTGCTGGAGTGTTATTTTAATTCATTTAAAAATGGGATTTCTTTTTAGAAAAAGTGTTTAATGACGTGTCGGGGGCGAGGGTGCGTCCACACCTGGCGCCGCCGTCGTCGTCGAGTGACGCCGCGGCTATTCGTTTCGTTGGGGCAGCTGTCTGAATGTATTTATCATACATAATATGCTAGGTAACACCGTAATAATGGGAACCAAGTCGAAACAATGAAAGCCCGTCACGGCTCGCTGACCGGCTCCCTATTTGCCCGTCAGATCGCCCCGTGCCACCGACACGCCATTGTTTTAGTTCTGTGACGGCTCTCGGGGCTGTTTTTCCCCGAACACATGCAAAACACTCGGAAAAAAATCAAATCGGGTCGTGTGTGTGTGGTCCTTTAGTGAATTGTATCTCTGATAAATTACACTTTCCTACAACAGCCCAAAAAGGCAACGGACCGTGGCAGTAAATGTGCATATTCAGTCCTTTCCGCTCGGTTAATGCATGAAATATGATTAATTTCGTGTCGCGGGATGTTGTTTTCGAAAGTCGACAAATTATCGATTACCGAAACGATTGTACGAGATTAAGGGTTGTAAAAGCGTTTTTATGTGCCAGCAGGTGATGTTTGGCTGCGTTCGTGGCATAATAAATTAATTCGGAGTAATTATTCGTTTTCCATATAAAAAGTACTTTTTCGAGCTACCGGGCCAGGTGATGGAATTAATTTAAAATTTCATTTATCGACGCGTCTCAAATGCAATCATTTTTCAGCTTTTATTCCGAAGCGGAGGCTGGTGTGGCATGCCAGAAACTCACTCTACCATGAATTCAGAGCGATAATAATTATACCAACGGTTGATTAAAAAATTGCCAACCGGCTTTGTTATTTATTGCAATAATTACAGTAAATACCTCCGTATTAAGCGTTTTCAAACATTCGTAATACTTTCTTTTGTAGCAGCGTGTGTGGAAATTAAGATGTGTTACCAGTCGCGGCACTAATTAATTCCGAATGTTTTACTAATCCCGGCGATAAATTGCGAGAAAAAAACCTAATTGCGATACTTAATTTATGAAAGGATATTTACGTGAGATACATTGAGTTTAATTCGTACAAGAGACCGGCTAAAAGCAGGAGAGCATTAAATGGAAATTTAAATTTTTCATATTCGAGCAGACTTTGCCACTTTCAATTTGTATGCAAACGACAATTTTGCATTAAGCAGACGGTTATCTAAATAGGGAGAGGAAATACTCAAAAACGAACGTTTTCTTCGGACTCAAGCACCGAGATTATATCGTTTCCAAATAAATTGAATTAGTTGATTACGAAATTTGTAACTTTAGAGCCAAGAAGTTAATTATAGTCTGTGTTAATATTATTTATTACTCCTAATTTAATGTGAAATGAAACGAAATATTTAATTTGTTGTTCGAATTAAACCGTCAGTAAATAAAATTTTCAAATTATTTTTGCGCAAACATTTGGAAAAAGTAGTTTGCCTGTGATTTAATAATTTTTTATTCGCGTCGGTTGGGCTCGTAAACGTGATTGAAAAATGAAACGAAATGTGTACATAATTTATGCATTAAACGATCAGCTTGTTAGATTTGAATGTTTTATTTTCCATGGTAGATTGGCATTGCAAAGGTGTAATCAACCCAATGGCCTTGGCTTTGAACATCGTTCCATACATGTACGATACTCTTCTAACAAGTTGCCGGGTAAAACAGTACATACCATTCTTCGGATTATTATAGAGTAGCATGTTTTTCTGTTGTTTTTTTAATACAGAAATAGGTAGGATGATAATTTCTGGCTGGAAAATATGTCAACAGCGAACGAGACAATTCCGTTGAAAAGTTGTAGGAACAGCTCTGTAATTTTCCAACTTATTTCAACTTTACACCGAACAAGTTAAAACTCCATTACAGTCAAATTTAATTTTACTTTGTAACAAGTTGCGAAAGCATTTTCTTAATTTAAGTATATTGTACAGTGTCAACGTAATTGAAACTGGTAAGAGTTTAACACGAGTTAAAAAAGCGTGCAATTTTCGCATTGTGTGAAATATGAAAAGTTTTCGTCATGCGATAAGTCCGAATTTAGAATATAAAGCACTAAAACGGACTTAATTAAAACGTTATCAGGGACGAACGTAATTAAATTTCATACCTACATTATGTTTCTGTTCGCTACAACAGTCGCCGTTGGTTTACATCATGAAATTATACAATTAATTTGAATATTTCCCAACAAGCTCCCAATTTAATTTTGCCCATTGTTGTTTTATGCTCGTTTTTAATCAAGATCGATATTCAATTAATCCTATATGAAATTTAGTTTTGAGTAAACGTATAAAACACCCAACGTTCACTTCATAAATATTTTATGAATCTTTCCCTATTTTTTCACCAATCAAATTATTATATACATCATCATAAAAGCCCAACTGTAATGGACAAAAGAGAAAAATCGTTTCTTTACCTACAGATCATGTAAAGTTTATTTTTCAGCTTTACGAGGCCGTAACTTACCGTTTGATTGTTTCATACACAAGTTACGGCTTTTTTGATACCTCGCGATTTATTAGCACGGAAAATGGAGCAAACAGGGATTGGCGTACGCAAACAAACCAAAAAAATACAAAATTGGTTTCTTTTAAACACCGGCCAGGAGAATTTTTTCATTGATTTAAAATTTATTTGCCTATTTTGCGCGAATTTTTCGTCTTGTCGAATGCCCGGGTTATAATGGGCATGTTTGAACCTCTCGCACGTCGTAGTCTTTGTAATTTGCGGAACAAAAACGTCTGAAATAAATAGCAACCTGTCGATGCTTTATATAGATATGTGTTTAAAATATTATCGAAAACAATGCTCGGTCGTAAAATTTTACGATGTAGCCGTTTCGTATTTGGAAATCATTAATATTAATGGTAATAAACGTTGGTCTTAGGCGCATAGTTGTTGTGTAAATCGTAAGCAATCGTTCTTGTCCACGCTAATAAATATGTCTTGTTCTCATGAAAGATTTATCCGGCTCGAAGCGACCGAAAATTTAATTACAATAATTGCGTTATTCCCTGATGTGTTTTGTGTCGCAGCGTCTCGCGAGACTATTACTTTAATCGTCCTTCAAGCCATAATCTTGTAAATGAAGCATCCCGAACGAATGAAGCATAATGTCGGCAATATAGTAGTCTATTGTTGTAAACATCTGTGACATGTGTAATGTTGTGTGTTTTCCGTGTTATTTGCGGTTAATGTATTGCCCTGACCGGACTGTATCATGCATGGTATACACAAGCTCGGTGCCCATTAGCCGACTCGATGTGCCCTCTAAACCTTCTAAGTAAATTACAGAAATGCACGTGGATAGATATGCCAGTGCACGCTTCATTAATTTAACAACTAGTTTATGGCCGCTGTCAAATTTAATAGATCGTGTTTTTGAATAGATTATCGTTCTTCCATTCATGCCTCGTAACTCGCATAATAAATTGTCTGCTATCTAACGAGTTTTACTAGCAGCGATTGTTTCCACATTGGAGATAATGACAGACGATTTCTTACACTCGGACATCGTATACCAAAGTCAAAAATTAATTGATCTGAGCGATACGCGACAGCTTAAAAGAGATTATCTCCTAAGCTGATCTTTAGAAATTTTTGAAACTGTCGACTGTGGGTTTTAGACAAAATAATGTATCGCACGTGCGTTGCGACAAATGTCAGTCGATTAAATTATTTTTCTTGTGCCGTAAATAACGGATCTTAAAACAGATAATGCCCACTTGCGCAACTTTTTGTATTCGAGCTCGAAACTTGTCAGACTATTATGTTATGAAATACAGCATCGAAACTTATTTTTAGCTTCTATTATTTTTACCACATTCTTTCTTCTTAGATACGATTTTCAATCCTACACTTTATTACACAAGAAATTTATTTTCAGACTGCAACAATAAGAAAACCAAGCGAAAAGTCGGCATGCCTTACGCCGGTTGTGTTTCTTTATCGCAAATTTTCACTCGTCCGGACAAACTCGCTTTGAGTCAACAGCATTTCAACAAGGAAGGTCTCGGAAATCAAGCTCAGGTCATTACTTTATTACTTGCAATTTTTTTAAATTTATTGTATGATTATTATAGGTGTGGCCTCAATCACCGACTAGTAGTTCTCAAATGGGTAATCGTCTGCAGAATTATCCGGAGAGCCAGCAGATGGTCCGATATCAAAACCAGGAGCAACAGAATCGAATCATTAACGGTTCACCCATGGTGGTCGGTGATAACAGTACCATGATGGTACCCCAACAACAGTCCAACATATCACAACAGATCCACCAGAACCATAATGGTCAAAATTCGAACGTTCCTCAACAGCATATTATCGGGCCCAATGGCCAAGTGATAAGTCTCCAAGGGGCTCTCAACACGAATCAGGTCAACAATGGAGTGGTCATACAGGGTCAAAACGTCGTTCCTAATCCAAATCAATCCCGAGTTTTCATCAACAGTCAACCCAGTGAACCTAGTGGACCAGGACGGCCCAACATCCAGATGATTCCCGTAGGAGTGACGAATCAAAGAGATGCCCAAAACCGTCTTCACCACTTTTACAATAACCAACAATACCCCCAGATACAATACGACGCGTCGAAACAAATGCGACCGACGTTTATGCCTGGCCACAACCAAATGAACGGTTTTCGGCCGCAAAATAATCAGATTATGCAAGCGCCGGTTATGATTAATAACCACCAAAAGATGCCATGGCCTAATCGAATCCAAAACGTGCATAATTCGCCCAATGCCTACGAAAGAGTTCCACCATTGCATCCGCACACGCCGTCGCCCACCATGTGGCAAGATGAGGTCAAAAGGAAAAAGGTCAAATTGGGGAAAATCGTAAAAAATCGGCCGTATCATATGATGGATTCGTCGTTGCATGCACCTTGTCCTAACATAGACGTGCGGCAAATACCCGCCGAGAACGGGCGACAGGTTATTATCAACCAGAATTCGGCGAGTCCGTCGTTTATGGAGGATCCCAGTGGGTATTTGGCCCAACAAACGGCCCTACTCAATAATACCATCAATAGACAAACAGGTTGGTATCTATCGCTGAATTTTTTTTTCACTTTTTGGACACGCATTTTTTGAGCTTGCAAACATTCTGTACTAACAATTACCCGCCGCTTAGCACGCACGTTCGTTCACAACTATTTTAAAACGTAGAAAAACAGACAAAACTTAGGTTTGGTAGAAATACATAATTTTATCGCGAACTTTAAAACCGTGACTCAATACGAACCCGAGTTACTTTAACTTTCATTTCCTATTTAATCCCTTTGTTGGTGTAATTTCTAAAAATTCTGAAACACATGTTTTTTTATTTTTAACCGAATGTCCAAATAACAATTTTCTTGATTATAACTTCAGCAATGAGGGATTTTTACGTTTAACACTTTTATGCCCGGTATTTCATTTGATGGTTAAACTAAAAATTTTCTGGTTACCAATTTATTTCTTGGTTTGGCGTATTTCAGTGCTTGGTTATGATTTACCCAAGGTTAAAATCTTTACCGAAGGAAATGTGACAGGTTACCAACTTTTTTTCAGGGTTAGGTCCGGTATTTCAGTTGATGTTTAAACTAAAAATATTCTGGTTGCCAATGTATTTCTTGGTTTGGCGTATTTCAGTACTTGTTATGATTTACCCAAGGTTGAAATTTTTACCAAGTGTCGGGTTACCAATTTTTTTTTTTCAGGGTTATAGTCATACTCATGCGCAGTGTCTTTATTTTTCTTACCTAATTTCTTCCCGAGATATCACGCAATTTTACCACTTTCTGCGACTCGTTTGTGCCTGTGTTTCGAAGGCGTTGTAATTATTTTATATGAAACATGAGTGCTGTGGATGTCTATTGCATTTTAAGGAACAATAAAAAAAATCATCAAGAAATCTAATACAGATTCCTACTTTTCAACATCAACAACGCATGGGCATTTAAAATCCTAGCGCGCCAAAAAATGGAAACTTAACCCAAAGCACTGAAATACGCATCTAGAGTTAAAATCTTAGATAAGATTTACCATACGTTACTTACCAAAGATTTTAATCAAGCACTGGATAGTGCTTGATTAAGCACTGGATAGTGCAATTGATAGAGGTGGAATTTGCAAGTCTTAAAACACGTGTTTTTTATTTTTAACCGAACCGAAAAGTATCTTACCAATTTCCATGGATATAAAAAACAAAACAAAAATACTAGAGTTCCTATATTGGAACTCTAAAAAATACGAATTTTTATACAAATTTTATCCTCTGTTTAACCAAACCCTCTTGGCAGTGAATTTCCAATAAAACATAAACAAACAATGTTTCTTCATTTTTAACCGAGAACCCAAATACCAATTTTCATGGATATCATTTTTAAAGTGACGGTTTTTTATTAAAACATTAACACTTTATTTAACCTCCTTAGGGGGTGATTTTCCAAAAATTTTTTCTTAATGGAGGCCTACGTTATAAAAACTATCTACTGTGAAAATTCCAAGTTTCTATATTCCCAGTCGTTTTGGCTGTGTGTTGATAAGTGAGTCATCAGTCAATCAGGACAAGCAATTTTATATTATGTACCTACAGATTTCACTTCTTTACTCGAAATTTATCGATTTTCTCATCAGAGACTAAAAATTCTAGTAAGTTTCCCAAAAGATTTTACAACTTTCTCTTCCTAATCACTTTATGAGCTGCTGATCGAGTGGCACGAGTACCGCAATCAGGACCGTACTTAAAATTTTTCTATTTGCAAACAAAACAGATTGGAATAACATTAATAACATGCGTTAGACCGTCTCGGCTCCAAATTGTTTTAAATTGATTTAAGAACTACTTCACTAGCTGCTTAAAAAAAGAATCATTGCTCATCAAATTCTAAATAATGTGGGAAAAATAAAATTAAAATTAAAGTACACAGAATTAAAAAAATAACTGAAAGTTAATTTAAAGTTTGTTATTATTCTTTAAAACAATTATCAATGTTGGTATGAGCACAGGAGGTGTGAGTCACTATCACCGCTAGTTTTTAGATGAGTATGAATAAATAAATTCCCATTTTCGTATGAATGAATAATAGTCAGTTGCGTTTTTCTATGTCGTCATCGTCTTTAATTCTTGTCTTTTGCAATAAAATTTCTTTAAGCCCGTTGAAACTTTTCTGACATTCAACCCAAAAACCTGATTTTTTCGATAGAGGTGTTCTGAAACTAAAGGTCTTAAGGTGTTTTGACATTAACAATTGTTTTAAAAAATAAGTGGACTTTAGAAAAGTGACGTGTGTTCATGAGTGCAATGGCGGCCGCGCACCAGCCCCACGTGTGTTTATGTTTGTCCGAATTTTTTATTGCAATTTTAGTTCGTGTAGAGGTTTTTTTTTTACCTGTCACGCCGGTAACCAGGCCGGATGGCACCGGATGTGCCCAAGTTTTAATTACAAACATTTGAGTTCGTCCTAGGATTTGACTTGTTACGCCGGTAACCAGACCGGATGGCACCGAATGTGCCCAGGTCTTTTTGTGAAAGGCATTGGCAACTTAAAAAGCAACTTTGTCTTAAATGATGGTACAGGAAATGCTTATTACAGTAGTGAAAACCGTTTCTCTGTATCTGCTCTCTAACTCGAGGTATTTCGATTTAAAGTTGAAATTATGACGTCATAACCGCCTTTCGAGCATTTGATCCAATTTTAAGATCCAATGGTTTTTGACTTTTAAGTGACACTGACAGAGTTTTGATTAACTTGACAAAATTTCTGAAATGTTTTCGCGAAGTTCAAGACAAAGTTTAGAACAGAAAAAAGTCGAGAAAGTAGTTAATTTGTTATTTTGTGGAAGATGTATGGAAAATGTTCAAATATCTGTCAAGTTTTTAGTGAATGAGAGGGTTCAGTGATGAGAGGACTCTGCGATGAGAGGCGGTTGTGACGTCAGGTTTTCTTCTTTTCGAAGTGATTATCTCCCTTATTTTTCATGGCAGAAAATTTTGAAAAGGACCTACCGACATAAAATGAACCACATTTTCAATTTTCGTTAAAACATAAAATAGGTAAAAATAAGTTACCAATGCCTTGAAGTGAAAATTTTATCGCTAAAACTTTTTTGATAACAAGAACTTTTTTAAATCGATAATATTATTGCGTACGTGGGAAACCTCGCTCTGGCCGTATAGTCCTGGTAGCTGAGGCCATTGTTTTTAGAATTAAGAAGAAGAAGTGGACTTTATCCTTCAACACTGTCAAAATTTACGGTTTTTCTTCTGTGTAAAGGAGTTAAGCATTTCTCAATACGAAAGGTCAGTTTATTTTTTCAGATTTAAAGCAATTTTAAGCTTTGTTGAGTCTAATTCGAAGAATAAAATGGATCATCATTAGTTTATTCGTAAAATGTATTCTGAAAGTGTCCAAGACGTTTTACAATGTGCCCCCAACGAATACAGGGTTTTGTGGCAAATACGCGGAATTTGAAAATTGGCCTAAAGAGAATTGGATCTCAAATTACTTACTTGCACTGGCTTTTGAAGTTATGTTTGTCATTACTTGGTGTTGGAAGGTACTACATATCAGGGATGATACAAAGGCCTCTAAAAGTTCGAATTTGATTTATTTGATTAAATTATCACTTGAAACAGGTGCCGATTGACACTGACAGGTCTCTCAGATAATTGTCAAAAAACTAGGTTGTCAACCTTATCCTACGAAATCACCCTGGATTTTAGTGTAATTATTATAGCAGTCTTTTGGATATTACGATACACAAATCGCTTATCGTAATGGCCTCAGTACGAAATCAAAGTAAAAAAAATAACTATTACATCATGTTCGTATGTCAGAGAGAATGAATGTTTAATTGATTTTTGTCGAAATTTTTCTGAAACTTAAAGCATCCTTTAAATTCATTTCTTTCCAGGAGTGAACGCATGCACCGGCATGGTGTGCAACAGTCCACAGCAGCCCCACCTAACACCACCGAATTCGCAAACAAACGAGGTGCCTTTACCCAGCAACGTGGTGATATCTCATATGAAACAAACGCAAAACATTACAAATCGAACCAATCAAACATTACACGTAGTAAAAAGCCAAGTTCCTCAAGTAATGTCACAGCAGTATAATCAAATGTTGGCGGCACATGCCGATAGTAGTGTCACCAACGACCAATGTCAAAATTGCGAGAGTCATAAAGGTCATTCGAGACCTAACAGTCAACCTGGAACTCCAAGTTCGTCCGCTATTGACGATCCAGTGACATCATCAACTTATTCCGATAAACAAAATAATCAATCACCGGATTCAAGACCAATTCAGGGCGGTACTGTTAGTACTAGTAACGTATCGCCATTGGATGGATCACAATCGGACCCACCTACACCTAACCCACACACTCCAACGCCTCCTAGAAGTGATAATATGTCATATGCTGTCTACCAATCGCGTGAGGTTTGCAGTACGAATTATCCACCGAAAAGTGACTGTTGTTCAAAAATGAATATCCCGTATATTTCGAGTATTGTTACGACGATGGCAAGTGGACGAACTGTCGGTAGTAATACTATAACGTCGGTTTTGGCCGGTCGTGCCAACACTGCAACAGTTTCAGTCAACAGTCCTGCAAACCTTCCGGGATCCTCAACCCCAACAACTGTCACACAAACCGTTTCCAAATCACCACTCGAAATGGTCCAAAGCGTCGTTAGTAGCATCCAAGTACCTCAATCTCAAACCAATCCTCAAATATCACCACCACATATCGTTAAACATTCCCCAACAGGGTTACCCCCAGGTCACATCCTTGTCTCAAGCGGCGGTCAACTAATAATGGCAAACACCGGAAACAGCCAATCGGGAGTGATGCCGCCTCCACCACCTAAACTAGTCTCCAATCAAACAGCAATGCCGCCAATGTCCGTCTCACCAATGATCACAAATGTCACTGCTGCAGTCAGTCAGGTCATACCGGCAGTAGCACAACAAGTCTTAGGCCAACAAACCGTTTTAGTCAACGCCTTACCCACACCTTTTGTTTTACAAGGCGGGGTTACAATGACCATGGATGGGTCCATGGTCGGTCAAAACATGCAATTACCTCAAATCGTTGCTGGAAATGTGATACAACAACAAATCCAATTGGATAATAGTGATCCAAGACGGACCACTGCGTTACTTTCACCCGAAACCAAGAAAAAAGGAAAGAAACGAAAAATGTCGCAAACGGTGGCAAACATGCTTCACATAGCTGCGCAACAAAACTCCGGCGTTGTGATGTCACAACAAGGCTTTCCGCAACAAATTCAAATGGCTCATAGTCCGCAAGGTTTAGCAACCGGACCAGTGATGCAAGCCTTGACCATAGTCCCTAGTAAAACAGGGGGACCCCCTCAAATTGTAATGAATGGACAACCCATGACTAACACGAGTCCCCAACTTATTACAAACTCGCAACCGGCGCAACAAATCAACCTCCTTCAACCGGTGAATCTCATCAATGGTACCACCGGAGTGGTGCAGAATTTCCCCACAATTCAACAATTTATAGTTCCGAATTTAGGAGGCATGGTTATGAACCCCGATGGTACCGCGACAATATTACAGGACACTTCAAATATTGGCATGCAGTTGCAATTACAGAACGTTAATGGGCAAAATGTCCTAACTCCGGTCCAAAATAACGGAATGTTTAACGGAGGTCAGAGTATTTTAGCGGCGAGTCCGGCCGGTATGGTCATTAGGGCCCCCACGTCTCAAGGGAAATTGATACAGCAACAACAGCACAGTCCAGGAGCCCAGTTTTTGTCACCCAACGGGGGTCAGTTTGTCGTCAATGGGACACAATTTAGTGGCCAGTTGAGCCCTCTAGTGGCTAGTGTGAGTCCGAGTCAGCAAGTCACCTTTGGGACGTCCACGCCGCAGATTAGACCAACTCAGGGTCAACAAGAATTTATTCAATGTGGTCAAATGGGTCAGACTTTGATGGTTCCGTGTGCACCAACCGCCAATATCGCCGTTTCCTCCTCCCAAAACACGACTTTCGTCCAACAAAACACTACGATAGTTCAGCAACAAACCACGATGGTTTCGAATAGTCAGCAATTGCAGAATTTCCAAAATAATGGAGGGAATAGAACGACGGTGAATGTAGATCAGAATTTTATCATCGCGAATGATAATAAGCAAGTGCAGGCGCTTGTTCAGGTACAGAGGGAGAGTCCGGGGGCGAATTCGTATAGACAGTCGGTGTCGACGCAAACGGCGGTTAATCAAAATGCACAGACGGTGACGACGTTCTGTCAGACGTCAACGTTGTGTGCGGGGAGTCCCCCAGATACAACAACGCATAGCCCGTTGGCGTCGGGAGGACAGAGTCCTGCAACGGCCGATACGACTACACATACGGGAAGTACAGACGATGGGTTGTCGCCAGCGCCGTCGAATTGTTCAGTAACGTGTGATAGTGTAGGGAGGCAGCCGGCCTGTACGATGGTAAGGAAATTATTATTTATTATAAAGTTAAAAGAAAATTATTATTTCAAAAAAAAACCTATCGTATAATGAACATCAAAAAAGGTAAGGATATTTTACTGATCGAAGACAATTCCGTTTCTAACGCAACGTAAATATTTCGGCACCTTTATTTTGGTACCCACAGGGGGGGACACAGTTCGATATGTTACCTTTTTCAAATTTTCAGTAAATTTGTAAAACTTTTTGAAAAATTATAAGTAGGAAGTATTTCATTTGATGAGGTCTGTTACCTTTTAAAATTAACACTCATATTTTTGATACACCCTGTATATTTAGTAGTTCTGTTTTAACAAATGACCTTTAACCAGTTATAATTTTTGTTCCCTTTTTTAAGGAAAATTAATGCATACTTGATCTTATAACTTTTAAATGTTCAACTGTAGTACTTTGTAGTATTTATGTCCACATGGCGACATGACGATTCATACAGTTTTTCAGTGTCTTGAAGGCTTTTTATCTTCTAGGTCGAAACGTTCTTTGACTGTACCATCAGAATGTTGCTGTCCAATTCATCTCTCAAGAACAACTTTCTATAGAATTATAACGCCAATTTTCTTTCAAAATTTTATTGAATTTGAAATAATCTTGCGAAAACAAAAAGTCAAATTTGCGCATGCAACAATTAATTTAATAAACATTTTGATAAAGATACACCGATACACCCACTTCTTCAGTTACAGGGGTCGTATTCTTTTTAAAATATTTAGTTTAAAAAAATATTTTTTACAGAACTTACTCATTCAACGACGTCAGGTCTTAAAAATTGCTCATTATTTTGTCAAATATTTTAATCATTAATAACCAAAGGCGATCACGAAGTTTTGCGATTTTCATTCAGTTGGCTTCATCAAAGTCAACTGAAGCATTTTATTTTAAAAATACAGGCTGAGTCAATAGTGGGTTGCTTCTGAATTTCCTAAGATGCAACCAAAAATACTAATTGCACTTACCATTGGATACTTCGTTTGATTTTTTAAAACATTAATTGAATCAACACAGGTTTTTTAGCTTTTAAATAATAATAGTCCATAATGAAATTTTAGCAAAACTATCAAGACAAACTTGACAACACCCAAAACAATGTAATAGTGGATTAATTTTAATTTTTTTAACGATTACCGATCTGGTCAGCTGGAATCAGTATTATTGGTTGCACATTTAAAAAGAATTCAGAAATAACCCACTCACCCTGTATGTACCTTAAGATCTGTGCTTTGTAATAACTAATAAGTAGTATGTACATTATTTATTTATTATTCAGTATTTTTCGTCACAACAGCAAAGTTGACATAACGATTCATCTAATGTAAACATGGAATTAAGGAAAAAAAACAAAATTTTAGAAAGTTTTGAGGTATACAGGGCTTTCATTTCAAAAGGAGCCAGTCTTAATAACTATTGATATTGAGTAAATATATTTTTATGTAGAAATAGGTCAATTAGGATCGCGAAGGTGAAGTTCAAAACCTACATCAGTTACATTTTACGTTTTGTCTCCTAGTCGTTAGTCACCTCTACCTTAAAATTTTCAATAGCACCTCTTTCTTTTTGCAACATTTTTTGAAAGGAAAAAAATGAGCGTATCAGCCGTATCTGTCAAAAAAAAATCATCGATTTTTTCAGTTTTTCTGTTTTTCAGTTTTTCTGTTTTTCAGTTTTTCAGTGAGGGTTGGTTTTATACAGCGTGTATCAGAACTCGCGCTCCACCGGAAAGGTGCATATAGTTTAGGCAATTCTAAGAATTCTAAGAAGAAGAATAAAAGACCTACTTTTTTTGCATTTTTGTCATCCCCATTGCTGGTACCACTAGCACCTTTCCGGTAGGGAGCGAGTTCTGAAACACGCTGTATTTGAAATTGTCATTCAGTTGACATTGATTTTAAACCACTTTAATTAAAATAAAAAGTATGTCGTTTCGGGTCGCGATGGGAGAGTTCTAAATCAACATAAAATACATTTTACGTGTTAACAGTAATCGCTAACAACCCTTATTTTAAAATTTGAAATTTTTTTCTCATACGAATTTAGGTTTTCCTGTTTAATTTTAATGTAGCCCATTTTATCAACTGTCTCAAAATATACATTTGTATTTAGAAGTACAATGCTGGTAGGAATGGCAGTACTGCTTATGATACTTTTATCAACACATGAACACAAACGTTCATCTATATATCAACGATTTCTCTTGGTTTCATTATGTTGTTTCCAATTTTGCACACTGATTTGGTCTGGAGTTTATCCTTCCTGACTTTTATTTTTTCTGTGTTCACAAAAATCAAATTTAAGAACATCTGACATATTGATTCTTTACTATGATTTTAAAAATATGATTTTTTAATAATAATGACTATCTGTTCAAGAATGATCAGTACGTTATCCGCAATCCGCAAAAGTAGATATGATAGATTAGTGATAACTGATAACTGATATCCGAAATAACACTGTTTTGTTTATGTGTTTGTTTTTAATTATTATTTTTTATTTTATTAAATATCGTACCTAATATTTCCACAAACTTCTAATTCTTATATTGAAAAGTTTGTCGCCTCTAATTTTTTCTAAAACATTCGTATTTCTTTTTTACATGAATTTCAAATTTAGACTTGATGATTTCTGCTGGACGCTCACGATATGTAAAATTAAATAAATTGATTGTACTTTTATTTTTCTTGTGTAACGCCTACATTTGCTTGTTTCAGGCGATGGTGCACTGCATATCCAGCAGCGAGCCCGATTCGGCTGATTTGAACACCCAAAGCTCTGACCATGACTGGTCTCGAGCGTCTTCAATCCCTCAGCAAAAAACCGATTTGTCGGAGATACATTTCTCCAAAAAACAAAATACTCCGACCCACGTGGCTTACGCCGAATCGTCAACAATGATGGCCGGTTTGCACTTTATCGGCGATCAAATGAAAGCCCAAGAGGCTGTCGTCAGTTCTCACAATTTCGATAAAATCGTACAGAAACGAAAAAGCAGCGATACATTGCTCGTCATGGAGACCCATCACATGCATTCATCACTTTTCGACGAGGAAGAAGGTAATTGAGTTGCGTTTAATTGAGGTTTGCTTTTTCGCTTAGCGCTGGGGTTGAGTTTCTCTTTTTTTCTGCATGGTTCATTCATGTCAGGATAAGAACGGTAATGGAAATAACATAAGCACAGCGTTGAGGCCTACTTCTCTACCAACATTTCACATAATCACAGTGTGGAATATTACATGGTGTGGCTAACCTAAACATTAATAATGTACAAAGGATTTATTAACAAAGTGGTGTGTGTGAAATTTTGTAAATAATTCACTTTCATCTATCACGATCACTGCATTTGTCACGAACAGCTTTCGCATCAAAATCATACTAGAATTAAGTCCCAATTGATTTTTATTTGGTGTTTAGATAATGAGAAAAGTGAAAAGACAGAACATAACTTTGTTGTTGGCGATTTGGTTTGGGGGCCGGCTAAAACAAGTCCAGCTTGGCCTGGCAAAATAATACAAGTCGATGGGAACGATGTTTCGGTTAAATGGTTCGGCAGCGAAAAATTAATTACAAAATTAGACAGAGGTTCCTTGCAGACACTCACTGAAGGTCTTGATGCTCACCACCAAGCGCGCAAAAAATGCAGAACGTGAGTTGGCCACATCATTAATATTCGCTACACCATTTTAAATAGTTTTTTTTTGTCACTTTTGCACGAATGTAGTCTTAAGTTGGTCTTTTTGGACAGATCTCGCAAATTGAATTCTCATCTGGAGAAAGCCATCCAAGAGGCCATGGCTGAGTTGGATAAAGACTTGGAGCAAGAAACGAAAGAGGTGAAACAGCAGAAAAAGAAAACGCACCGAGTGAGAAGCGGTCATCGCTAGATTTTATATCAAACTAATAATAAAAACGGACCAACATCGAATCGAATGAAATGTGTATAAATGTACGTAGCGAGTTGATGAAAAAAGTAGAAGATACATTTTTACTAACGCTTCTTTAATGTAAAAAATATAATCATAGACCGATGTTATAACTGGTATTGATGATTCCTAGATGATAATATAATCGTATATGAGATATTTTTCAAATGCCTTTTTTAAACTAGCGATATGGCACCATAATAAGCCTAATCTTTAAAATTTGTACTAACACATATTCAATTTATGTAAAAAAATCATAACGGAAATTGGGCTTTCATAATGTTTGTCTAATTAGTTATGTAAAAGATACATAGAGCTTAGACTTTATCCAAAATATATTGCGGGTCTTATAAAAATAAACAAATCATTTATGAAACGACACCTACAAGTTTTGTATTTCTAGTCAATGTTTTAAGAGCTGACAGTTAAACGACAATAAGATGTACCATTGGTTTTAAAGCGTTTATTTTTCGGTACTGTGATATGCTGGAAATATATCCAATATGGGTTTTGTCATGGGTTTATTTGATTTAGGGAAACTTGCCATGTTTCGAATCGGCTCGAAATGAGCAAGCCATATTAGGACTTGGTTTAATTACACTGCAGTGTGCTGTATAGGTTTTATTAATTGCATTTTAATACTAACAAACCATAATCAAATTATGAAACAATGCTTACATTAAGTAGTTACATTAAGTGAAAGTTGTACATTATATTTTTATATTATGTATTTATTGTTTATATTTCTTTCCGGTCTTAGTTTTAAGTAGGATGTTTAATTTATTTCGTGTGTGACTCGAAAGTGATACTTTTAAGGTCAAGTGTCACTGTCGGGTGCCAAAATAAGTTGAAATTTATTTAACCCAGTGTTTTACTACGTCTACATCACAATAATCTCTAGATTAAACAAAGTGAAATAGGTAACCAGAGGCCGTCCGCTTTAAAACAAATGCAATGTGGCATTTCTCGCATCACCCTTAGAGTGGACAAAGCATTTTTCAATTTTTTTTCTCTCTTTATTATGTATTATTTATTTTCGTCTTATTATGTATATATTTTTATAGGTACCTGTTCTGTGTCACAGATATGGATTGTATAACCGGTGTCATTTTTTGTATTGTGTTTATGGAGTGGTTGTGATAATTACTGGAAAATAAGAGAAACGAAACTACTCTGTAAGCACGATTTCGTACTATAATCCAGTGTTAGAGCTACGCGTCACATGAATGAAGCATGTGCGGTGGCTGTGTCTGTTTCTGTAAATATATTGTATTAATACTTTACTGTTTGGCCTGCTATGTTGTGGTTGAACATTTCTCCAGCCCAATAAATACTGGATTAGACACACACTTTTATTACACACAGCCTCCCCCAAAACCCACTTCAAACTTTGAACTGTACGAAGCTACACATTATAACTATTATGAATTAGTGTTGAGTGAATAATTAATTTTTTATCTTACTATTTAATGTTTAATTGATTGCCGCTTATTGAAAAAAACAATTTGTTATAATGGAAGATGTATTTTTTTAAAGTTATTGCTGACTAACCATGTAAACCGCAATCTTGTGTACGATTTTCTCATTCTTTTCTCCTCGGAGATTCATCCATTGGCATAAACTAACTTATAAGTAATAACCACCACCAACCAAATTTTTAAAAATGCTTTAGCTACTCGAAAATTCACAACACGCATTGTTTGAAAAGATTATTGCTTATTTTTATTTAACTGTTTAATAAGTTAATGAGGCGTGCATTTGTGACACAGCAAGTAACAAATATATCCCATTTCAGTTCACAGTAGAATTTTGCAACAGCGCATTTGCATTTTTTTGAATGAAATGGAGCACAAATTGATAGTTTCTGGTGGGTTTTCTTAGCTTCAGGTGTGTCGCTGGGATTTTGTTTAACACAGAATTCTTTTCTTATATAGAAACTCTCAATTTGTGCTTTATTTACTACTCCAAAAAAAAATTAAATGCGCTGTTGCAATTCTACTATGAACTGAAATGGGATATAACTGAATAAAATTAAACGACACATCATTAATTGTATAAAAATATGGAAAAATCATTAACAAATCTGTTAATGAGTTTAGATAATTTGAAGCAAAGGTGCGAACAAGAGGTTCGTCTGATTCATTGACTTTTGTTGCAACCTCGGTTACATTACCCGGTTTCACCTTCCAAAGTTAAATTTAGTGGTAGAATAAATCCACAGAAACGATTTTTATAATCAGTAACGATTGGTTTTAACTGTTCATTAAATTTAACCAACGTTGGTGAAACCGGGCCTTAATATAATTTTTTCACTATAACAAAAGTTTACATTTTAACGAAATCTTTAAACATCCGTATCTTCGTTACAATAGACGAGACACATTACAAGGTAAATTTTTACGTTGGATTTAGCAGTGCACTCATCACTTTTTTTTAAGTGATTTAACTGATGAAAATTCAATATTTGATTGATTTGCATTTTAAGTCCATTTGACAAGTAACAAGCGTCTGAAAATGAATTACATCGCAGTGTGTCTTGCCTAGACCAACGTGAGTCTAATGTATTAGATATACGCTGGCCTAGCCAAGACACTACGATGTAATATTGTAATTCATTTTTTGTACTCAGCTCTTAGACAGGTATTTCCCGGTTGTCCCCAGCGTGTGGGAAAGTAACTGTCCCGTACTGCGGTGTTTTTTACTTTCCGACAGGGGCTAGGGACATTTAGTAGGTTGGTATCGCTATTGTTGAGATGGAAACGACAATAAGTGACAGTTCATGTCAATTTTTTGATTGTTTGACCTGTTACCAACCCAGTACCAAAAAAAAACTAAATTATAAAAAATATTAATTTTTAATTTTTTTTAAGAGATTCGTTACAAAAAATATTGTACCTAACTTGTTTGGAAAGCAATTTTCCACATTCGCACTTGATGCGAATGCGCTCATGCCGCAAACAAAGTGCTCATGTGGGAAACTGTATTTTCCAAACACGTTAGGTAAATAACTATTTAGACGCTTGTTACATTAGCAACAGGGTTCAAGATTTATGGGTTTAAATATTTCTCTCTGTTTAAATTTTAGTGAATTATCTGTCGTTTATTCCTGAAATTTCCTTAGATGCAACCAAAAATACTAATTACACTTACCACATATTAATACTGCGTTTGGTTTTTAGATAACACTGACCGACATGATTTTTGGTGTTTATTAGTAAAACTAACAAAAAAATGGTATCGTTCCATTTAAAAAATTCTGTGATGACGTCTTAGCGCCGCCATATTGGCCACTCTGACTGATCCAGTTGGGTAAAATTTGAACTCAATTATTAAAATGATGTTACCTGTTTTTGCATTTTTTTTATTTTTGAAAAATAAAAGAATTACGAATTTTATGCATTACTTAAACTCACTCTGTATAGTTGACAATACTTAGAAATCGTGGAAATTTTCATATCATTGCAAATTAATGCAAACCACAGAAATACTATTAAATTTTTGCTGAACTGATTCAAAAGAATGATGGAAAATTGAGAGTAATACAGAGTTACATGTGTTTAAAACCAGAGCCATTTTATCGAACATGTTAAACATGTTGAAACACTTGTAAAAATAAGATTTATTTATATTCTTCAGAAATACTACATTTATTTACACTATTTCACTACTTACATTTTATATGCAGGTATTTTATTTATTGTACTTTTACTTGTAGTATTTATTCTTGACCGTCTATAAAACTTGGAATGCTCTATTTTACAAAACAAGTTTTCATTCTTGCTTATTTCTTTGTAAAGCTTGCGTTTCTAACCTGTTGCCTTCTGATTAACTTATTTTTCTTTTTTTGTCTGTATTTAAAATTTATTTGCTTTTTTATTACTTTTTATTTTATTTTTCTTATTTTTGTTTTTATTCCAAATCTTTATGGTTAATGCTCTTTTACTAAACATTATTATAACAAGAAAAATTGGTTTCATTATAACACTGATTTTACAACTACTGACTTTAATTATCTGTTATAGTTATAGTTTTTTTTTACTCCTATTAGTTCATATCCTTGTATTTTTTCTTATTTCAATTTTCTTTTGTATTTTTTTCCTGTGTTCTCTACTGAAATCGTGTTTTTTATTTATTTTGGCTTAAACCCTTGAAAAAGTATGCTCTACCGCTGATTAGTAACACACTAAAGGAAAATGTCTCAATTTTCCTGTGTTAAACTGGATTGAAACCCTTTTTTGCGCTCATTTGATCTAATCCCGGCGTCGTAAAGATAAGATTTTTGCTTAAAAGCTGACACTAGCATGTCGGTATTGAAAAGATGGGCCATAAAGTGGAATGCGGACATTTCTCTTAACGTTATGAGATCGGGTTGCGGCACTCGGTCTGGAATGGAACCCAAATAATGCTGCATGCTCCATTACAAAGCTTTAATGAGATCCCGTCTTTATTCGGTGGTCACAATAAAATCTGCTCAAAGCCTCGGAAAATAGTTGTCGCGTTTTGATGAATGTTTACGTGGCAATTAAACGTCACACTTGAACTAATTACTCAGCTTCTGAAGGGGATTTATGCTAATTAGGCCGTTTAGAATTTGGATATGCCATAAATTGGCGCCGCGACAAGAGAATGCTTCGTAAGTATTTTCTTTCATGGCTTTCCACACATATCCGCTCTCACACTATACATCCTTCATTTGATTTTCGCACTTTGCATAAAATTGACTTCTAAATCACTACCTATCGGAACGTCGATTTCCTCTCTCACAATGGGAGATGATCGAAAAAGTTTTTATGGCGTCAGCGAAGTGAAATGTTTAAATAATTGTGACCTGACTTGACCCAAGTGAATAGCTCTAGCTGTGTAAATTAGGCGACTGCTATCTGTGTAATAAAGTGGTTGTTATCACTTCCGCCCAGTTACTAATAGGACAATGCATTACAGCGTTAACTCCACACGAGTGTGTGTAAACATGTATGATTTATTGCAGACGTCTAGGCTGCTTTATTCAGCAACATTTTATCTAAACGTAGTAAATTTATTCGGCTTTTTTGCCAGGGGGCGAATTGGCCAAAAAGCGTGCGGAAATGTGCTCCTATCGCCATCGCAGATAACCCAAAATAAACACCGGTGTAAATCATTCGCGGTTTTTGGACAACTGCATATTTCTGGTGGCGAAATGAAGGAGAACCCGCGTTTTCAGCGCGTTTTTCTCATAAATTATGGCCCTGCAAAAAATTCTAAAGATTAGTAAATTTGAATGTTTTTTTTTCTCAAATCTATATGCTTGTGGCACTTACCTCGATGAAGATATTACTCATTTTGTTAAAACCGTCCACGATGGCGTTACTTTGTTATTTCTGTCCGTTGAAAACGTAACAAATGCGTAGGTTTAGTGTCCCATTTCTATAAATTGCAATCATCTCGGTTGAACGTCGAGTTCTTTCACAATGTCGTCGCGCGACACTCCATCAGCAAATGACAAAAGAATTTAAGATTGAATGAACTCTCTTCCACAAAATGAGTTCGCACAAAAGTATTAAAAATAACCAACGGTTAAGCTCTTGCCGTAACAAAGCTTCTCAAATCACTTGTTTCAGTTAAACTTTTCCCAGTTTTATCTATTACTAGGTCTGGAAATCTCGCGGATTAAATTTGAATGCGTTACAGTGTGGAAAGGCACTCGCATAAAAATTCATACGGACTCTTATGCTCCGTTAGTTTTTGCCTTTCATGTCTACTTCAAGTTTGTTCGGAGAGTACGATTATATTATTCAGACGCCTAGCGAATTTTTCTACAGACAAGTGTCTTTAAATAAATGAGCAGAGGGAGCTTTTACAAAGGAAATAATTGTACGGTTACAACGGTTAGTTATGATTAATTCAGTCGAGGCCTCGAGGGCTTAATTCGTAAACACAGAGAGGGAAATAACAATCGGGGCTTTTTATTAACGGTGCGGCAAATTTTTTCGAAGATTTGATGTGTGACATTGCCGGATCTGCTTTGTGGCTAAGCTCTGCTAAGGTGGGCAATAAAAGTCGGCTCCCGCATTTCTTTACGACTTACATGCGAGATCGATGTTTTGTCATCGGACCTACGTTTATACATTCGCAAAGAAAATTGATACATCACAAAAAGCTCGGCAAAATCTCACGCTTTACAGAGATAAGCTTTGGCCAATCTTAATTTTAGAATCGAACCCTAACAGAAGGCCTTTCATAGGGAGGTCAAAGCCGGACCAAATCAGTTTAATCTCCAGAGAGCAAACATTTTCCTTTTAGTTTATTACTTGACACGCCGAGGGCGACGCCAAGCGAGCAAAATCGTATCTAAAGGGTCTACAAAATTTCTAAATTCACTTGTTTACAAACAAATAAATCCCATTAGCGTAACAAGTGACTTTTTTGGTTCTTGGGGGTGTTAATGCAGCAATAACCAAAAATTGATGTTTTTAAGTGTTTTTGCTAAGAATCGGTTAAGAGTTTTTAAGTCACTCGCTCATATTTTCTTGATTTTTGGTTGTTTCGGGGCGAAATTTGGACAAAGGCGTGAGGTTTCAAAATCAACAGTAATTTCTACAAACAGGATCCAAATATGTCATTGTTTTTAAGAGAAATCTAAAAACTTTAAAAAATCCGCTTGTAAAATGGTTTGTCAAACCGTGACAAACCTTTGCCTAAATAATTTGTTGTAGGATGAAAAATCGTGTGTTGATTCTAAAGAAATATTGTCGTAGGTACATTGTTTCCCAAAAAAACAATCTGACTTTTGGAAAAAATTTGAAGAATTTTTAATACTTCCGCTGTCGATTACAGTTGTAGCGGCTAGCTACGTTTTAAGTTTCCTGAATTGTAGTGTAGTGAATAAAAGTGTCCTTCGTTAGTGAAGTGTCCTTATTCTCACACACTCTACACAGATATGTAAATAGGCGTATTTATAATCACCGTGCCAGGATCTATAAGATTTCTCTCAACTAGATTTTGTTAAAGTTTTGTTGACTTAAGTGAGTGACTACGACTGATAACGTAGTTTCGGAATTTTCAGTGGATATCCTGTGAGTGTTGCCAAAAGATCAGAAAAATAGCAAACCAAAAAATAGTAACTCTGGATAACGTTTTGTTTACACATACGAGTCTTATTAGAGTATTGAAAAGTACATAGAAAATTTGTTTGATGTAACGATTGATTTTGGGTTCTCGCCCGGCGCATCCACCATTTTTACACTTCTGAAATTTGCCCAAAAATATAGAGATAGGAATAATCGTTCTTTTGTATGAACTAGTTCGCGCGAACTAGTTCACTAAAAAGAATCGTTCGTCTTAATAGTTCGTTCGCGAACTAAATCAGATAAGATCGCGACGGGAGTGCGCAGAAAAGCAGCAGCAGAGAACGATGTGTAATGTGTAGAATAGAGATGGTACTGGTAGTTCGCGAACGCAATGCGTGGTAATGCGGATTGCGGAGCGGAGCAACGTTCAACAAGCAACAAACGAACTACAACAGTGCAGATCATCTCAGGCATTTCGATCGTTCGCCGTTTACCAGTTCATACTTCATTGTAGATATTCGTTCGATCGACCGATCGTTCGCATAACCTAATGGAGAGCCGGCTGGACAGACACACGTACGAAAAGTGTCGTTCGAAATTGGACTAGTTCGTACACAGTTTGCGAACTAGTTCATTTAGTTCGCATAAAAGAATCGTTCTTTTTATTAGTTCGTTTGCGAACTACCCATCTCTACAAAAATAGTAAGGCAAATGCTGGAAATAAAACTATCAAATTTGATACTTTATTGTATCATCTCCAGGTGAAGAACTTGTGCACTTGTGAGGCATGGCACAGTCAAGTCAAGGAAAATATTTTTTCTACTCCTTTTATTAAAATGACATTTATCGCATATGTTTCCCTATCGCTATATATTTTTTTTGGCACACATTCACACGCCGCGCCGTGGCGTTTTAGTCATGGGCTGAAATTATCTGTAGATTTTTTAATGGCAAAAAATAAAATAATTTCCAAATTGTTTTCGTCGTAGAAAAAGTATAGTAGTATAAAATGACGATTATAAAATAATATACTATTTTACATTTACTTTCGCAATTGGTTTTTAATAGTGTTTAAAATTTTTTGTTGTCACTTTTGAGTACAAATTTTGTATCTTTGAGATTGCATTTATATTCCTAAAGCATACAGTTCGTCAAAAATTAATTCAAAAACTAAATAGTTATACAAAAAAATCGATCAAAAGGACGCCCAAAGGAGACGACACATTATTATTTTTTTTATCTTTAATTTTAATTAGGTACATATAATATTCATTATTTATAACATACTGTTATATTAAAAATTAAGATGAAGCATTTTTTTAATGTGGCTCAAAATTTATTTTGTAAGCTTTAATAAAACCACCTGTGTTACACCCCCAATTGAGTAGGTGAAATCTCGGCAGACCAGCGTATTTTCATCATCGTTGTTTTGATTTAGTGAAGGGGAGAGTGAATTTTGCTTTAGGATAAATATTTGATGAAGGTGCAAACAAAATAAAAGCCATACGAACAGCATATCCCTTTAAATACGATTAGAGTTCGTGCTTTTGTATTTCTCTTCAACAAAAATGACTTGAACATTGTTAATATTTTATAAAATCCCTTCTCTCTAAGCATCGTTCCAGTGGGAAAGGTTGCAGCCTCTCATTTCAGAAATGGACCTAAATAATAATTAATAAGCGCTCGACTCGCAAAAACTCCATCAGAATTTTTCACAAATTGACAAATGATTCATTCTGACAATCTTGTCATTTATTCAGAATGAAACCGAAAAAAGCCAAGGCGAAAAATTCCGAATTGGCCGAATCTCAGCACCACGCCATCAAAGAAAAGCCCTACATAACAAAGGAAATTGAAACATCAATAACCCTCCTCGAAAGTCCAGAAAGCAGCCTCGTATTGGAGGCGCTCCTATTCCTATCAAAATATGCGGACATTCAACGGAACAACTTAATATTCATTCGCTCGCGTGGCCTCATGCCAAAGCTGCTGGCACTGTTCGACCATAACATTTGCATCGTGAGACTTTCCTTAAGATTATTGGCCCAATTACTGGCTCTAGAAGTCGCCCAGCTTGAACTCAACCAACAAAAATTCGACGAGCAAGTCCTCAAAATCGCCAGCTTTTACACCGGACACAAGGACCCCCACGTGAAGGAATTCGCAATTCTCATTTTGGCGGCGTTTGCCAAATTGGGACGCGCCCATATTTTACTAGCTGAACCCGGCTTAATTTCAGCCATTCTGAAAACGGTGAAGACGCCTGAAAGTGACACTATTCTGAATAGTTCGCTTGAATTATTCAGCAAGTTTATCGAAATGGAGCAAGTGAGAAGGGATTTACCCGAAGAAAAGGACTTCAATTTGGACTTGTTCATCCAACACATGAACACTTCAGAAGCCTGTTTCAGGACCATTCTAGCAATTTTCGAAAAGATCACCTACTTCAGTGACGACCATCTCTTAAACCGGCTCAAAGAATGCCAAATTGTCGAACACATGTTTGATATTATCATGGATCCGAGCCACTCAGAGCACACCCAAACTTGCCTCAACATTATCTGGCATTGCATGGGGAATGAAATCACCAAAACTTATTTTGTTACGACCCTCGAGTTTTTAAAATTCTGTCAATGGGTCAAAAACTGCCCCCCGGAAGCCAGTCTCATATGTGCCAAAATTTTCCTCGAACTGGCTAAAATCGACTCGATTAAACAACTCCTCTTCGATTTATCAATCGAGGACACGATTTTATCATTTTTCAAAAACGAAGATAAGCAAGTTTTGAACGTAACGTGTGATTCGATTTGTTTCATGTCCAAACATAAGTACTGTTGTGAAAAAATGGTGACCCCTATCGTTGTTAAAAAAATACTTGCGATCTTAGGTCGGCAAAATGATGTTTACGACCCTGATAATGAAACTGCTTTATCGACTTTGTATTACTTGTGCCGGCGTGACTCGCGAACAATTCATATGATGCGGGCTTATGACGGGATTCAAATTTTGATGAGGTATTTGCGCAAAAAAATGCCCGAAAACTCGTACCGGAAGGTCTTAGAAATTGCCAATATGTTCGTTACTAATAATCAACTGCAAAAAGTGATTCTTTCCCCAGATTTGTACGAGATAATTCTCACACAAACTTTGAGTAAATTTGATGAAATATGCATGAGGAGTTTGGAAATTATGATAAACTGTTTAAGCGTCGAAGAATTTCGAAATTACTTTTTATTAAATCACGGTTCGCAAATTATTGTTGATAAACTAGCGATGAGTACGAATGAGGAAACTATTCGTCTACTTGTGATTTTTGTTCACAATGCTTTGATGTTTGAGAAATTAGCAAATGATTTTGCCTTGAAGAAAATCTTACTTGTTCTTAAGAAAATCCCGGACGGTGTGAAATACCGGAACCCCCTGATTCAACGTGTTATAAATTTGGTGTTTAATATGTGTTTGCCGGTGAAATTCTTTGAAACTGGAAAACTGGATCTAATGGATAAATTGCACGAGAGATTTTACGTTATCACAGGCCCTTGGAGTGAGCCTTTTCCATTTTTGGAAGTTTTAGAAATCCGACGAATGTCCACCATAAACACAATTTACGTCATAGATGATTGTGGACAACAAAAAAACGACACGAAAGAGACTCACGATTGTATCAGTATCCAAAGGCAGAGCCTCACCGGATCTACTCTGCGTTCGTCGTCAATTATATCAATTTCTTCCGATCAAATGAAGTGCGTGATAAATTACGGCCGGCTTTCGCACGACCCCTTTTTACCTAAATACTTTTCTCGTGTTGAGAAACTAATAAGTGGTGTGTCGCGTTTGCCTGAAAAAATCCAAATTCTGGCGAAATTCGTTGCTGATTGTCTCTGTGGTCCGACAGAGAATTGTTCGATTTCGGATAAGTTGCACACCTTCAAGCTTCATATCGAATGCATTAAGGAAAAGCTCGGTACTAGCATGATCCCGATCGGGTATTTGCGTTTGGGTTTTCACTGTGAAAGGGCTTTGCTTTTTAAAGCATTGGCTGATCATGTTTACATACCGGCGACTTTGGTTAAAGGCAAGAGTAAATTGTATTGGAACGAAGTAGCGCTGATTCAGAGTGAAAAGAAGACGAAGGTTTTGAGAATGTATGTGGTGGATTTGATGGACAATGTGGGACAGTTGTTGCCGGTTGGCTCTAAGGAATGTAACGTGTATTGTGACATTCTTTAAATAAATGCCCCGTTGTTGGAATTTTTTTACTTTGCAAATTGTTTTCTTCTCGAAAGTGTGTAAATCGAATTTTGGATGTTTTTTCGTTTATTTTGAGTTGTATGCGTGATTTACTGTGTCATTTGAGGCACCACACTTTTGTTGTAGTTTTTCAATTTAAGAAGGAAAAATTTAGAAAAATGCAAAAAAAAAGGTGGGGCTCTAGTGTTTTTCCGCCTCGCCCCGTTGGCAATTTTCTCTGAGCTCGGCAAATTAGGTCAAGTAAGTGGCGCTTTTTCATTTTTCACTCAGTGAAAAATATCAATTGTGCCGGTCCCGATTAAATTAGAACGTGATCGGAGTGTTTAAGACGGCTTTAAATCTTAATAATTCCAACACAAAGGCCCTGAATCTTGTACGGTTAAGCACGCCGGTATTCCATAAGCACTAATCCTAGTTGTAAAATTCCTAAATTAATTAACGGGGGCAATTCAGTGGGGAGACGCAAACCACTCGCCGCATTATCGGCACACCACTAAGCGTCACGCTTTAGATGAATTAACCATCACTTAGCGGCAAAAGACAAACTCTTGGACGGAAAATTAATTAAAGCCAAGGCAGAGAACAAACACAAAACGTTGTGATTTCGACAAGAAAAGCGGCAACGTTGAATCTAGGGAGTTTTTACGGTTGGTACCTACCTGCAGCCATTTTCGTGATGAGCTCTGCTTTTCCACTTTCTAATCCTTTCAGAGCACAGCCCCATAATCATCCCCTTGCTAAAATCTCGGGCTGTATTATAGCGTTCTCAATCCTCCCTTGTTTACTCGGCCATAGAATATGTGTAAATACGAAACAATATTAAATTCATTAGCATTTAAGGCAAGGGTAAACACACGTTAACTAGCCTTCTGAAACATTACGTCTACCGTAACTGAAGCATCTGTTAGTGCTCCAACACTTGCTCCAAACTACACACTATAACTTCTGTTTGTGAAGCAAGATCTTGCCTTTGAGAATAATTGAGATCCACAAACAAAATATTTTTATTTTGAGCAACGTTGGTCAAGAGCTTAATTTGACTAAATTCGTAGATTACAATTTTCATTGTTTCATGAGTTCTACGAGCGACCTTTAATTCGGCAATCTTTTCCAGCTTAGGATTAATTCAAGCGTCAATCCTTGAAATCTGGTCTCGAATTATAAATATTCAGCATTAAAAGCCGACTCAACTTCATAAAACGCAAACTTTTTTATTATCTTAATAAATCGACAAAATTTCTGTATTCTTTTAATTAAATATTCTTTCCGAAGTGGATTCATTAAAAGTAAAAAATGGAACTTCTTATTTCACTCTTGGCGTCTAATTTTATCGATTTTTGCGTCAGGAGGAAGTGTTTTCTTGTTACATTTATGTATAAAATGTTTCGTTTTATCATAATAAAGAAATTAGGATGCGCTATTTGGTCCGATGTCGATCGTTTAGCTTGACAAGACTAAAAGTGCTGAGATACAAAAGAGGGAGAGAAAACAATGACTACAAGAGATTTTCTAGGTGAAGTTGGAAACTCTTATTGGACTTTGGTGTTTGCAGAGGACCGCGGAACTTGGCGAGAACTGAATAGTTTAGTTTTTTAAGTTAACACTTGTATTAAAAAATTAATTAACTCTGTTTCTTTGGCGTCGGAATTGAGATTATCTCGATGAAGCAACTTTTAATAAATAAGAGCCAAGCAAGTCTGGGGGATATTATTAAATTCTTTTATCTCAACTTAAACAGTGTTCATTTCGGCACCAGCTCCAAGTACAAATAGAGACTCGTCTTGTTATTAAACTCATAACAAACATAACTCGTCTGAATTTTCCTTCCGGTCTTTGAGACTTGTCCGTTTTTTCGCTATATCTTATCATAAAATTTGATTTTGTAAAATTGCGCTTTAACTCAACAAACCAATAAATAAAGCCTAACTGTATTTTCGAAGACTGAGGTCACGTATTTTCTCAATGGATTTTCAAACATAATAGAGTGAATGTCAAAGTTGGGAACATCTGTGCTGCCTCCATCGACTTTCTCCGCTCGACGTGATTTAACAAAGGTAACAATAACAAGAGGGAAAATTAAAATAAACGCGACGTCACTGCAAGAGACGCTTCGACTCGTCTAATAACCGTAATTTATGAGATAATGACATTCCGGGGGTGAATTGATAGAAACGAGGGATCGCAATGATTACATACATCGTTTGATGTGAGTAACGAATGTTTTCGCTAAATTAGAGCACAGGAGCTATCTCCCTGCTTCCTCTTGATTTACACTGCTTTGCCTAATTACAAATCCAATATTGGCACAAAAGCGACATTTATTTAAAATAATTAATGGAGAATTTTTACCTGAAAATGTTCAGTTTGTGAGATGATTTCGAAGCGCTTAGGTTGGCTGCATTATTAATTCTCTTATTTTAGGCTTTTCTACCTGCAAAGAGAAAATTTGAATAAAATAACACGCCGCTTGCAAATTTTCTTTTATTGGCGAATTTCCAATTTGAATATTTGACTAAGAGGCTTTTGCGTTATTATACCACATTAATGAATTTAATTCCTCTTTTATTTTGAAGATTTCGGCAAACTGAAACCTCAAGTGTAGTCTTTTCAGTGTTCCACAAAAAGAGAATACAACATTTTTGTAACGATTTGTAAGCCGAATTTCAACGATAATTGTTATTTGATATATTGTGTTTAATTAAATTAAATTAGACTCACACAAAATCAGTAATAAGACTTTCCATACAAATTTGTTGTGATTTTATGTTTCATTAATAGCAAAAATAGTTGTATTCAGAGTTTGTGGCAATTAATTTGGACAGTTATGATCTCCAATTTATTTTAAACTTTGCCATTCATAATTTATCCCCAAAGCACGTTTATTTTTACTCCTGAAAAACAGAGTTAGCAAACCTTCACAAAACATTCAAACGAATTAATTAAATCGTTTTCAGTAAAAAACAAATTACAGCAAACGAAGCAAGAAATCTGAAAAGCAATTCATTAATTTAGATTCCCACCTTTTTGCCAAATAATGAACATTGTTCGTCGTCAAACCCGTTAATCACAATTTTTTCTGTAAGAAAAAAAAAAGTAAAATTTGTTTAATTAATATTGTTTGGAGCGCTTGTGCAAACCGTGTGAAAGTCCCCGGGAATCCAAATGTGATCCCATTTGGGGCTTCCGGTTGGTTGGCTTTGTAATTTATTTTTTAATGTAGATACGAATTCAATTTGTCCGAATTTGTAAAGCTTAATTACAACATTAGAGAATAAATGAATGAAATCTGTGTCGTTTTTCAGGATTTGGTAAAAATGCGATTCGATTGATCGGCTTTAAAAATATTAAAGCGTCCGATAAGAAATATCGGAAAGTTGGTAGCGGCGAGGCCTAACCTCGAGCCATTTGTCGTGATTGATTGATAGATACAAAAGCAGTAAATCTTTGATTTGTTGTTGAACAAAAATTGGCAAAAAGCCCGTCCACTTTATTTCTTGTTTTATTAGTTTTGTTGCGAAACTCACTTAAATTTCGTTACCGAACCATAAATCGAACGAAAACTAATCCACAAACAAATTCATCACGCGGACATAATGGCCCGGATAATACATAATAAACCGATACAGAATCGGCGATCACACACTCGAATTATTTATAATATGTCTATTCGAAATCAATTGGCTTAAATCATTCGCGCAACGCTGCTCACCCAAAAAACCCTAAAAAATTATTGACTTGTTTTGCCGACCTTTGACACTGCGAACGCAGCAATCCTTTAAGTGCTTTTTAACACGTAGAAACCATCAGAAATTAAAAAAATGCAACATTGTTGAATAAAAATTTGTAACTCATTGACCCGTCTGACCCGAGTGGAACGGAGACAAAGGAGTAATTCCATGTTAGAAAAGTGACAAGAAATTTCTTTTGAGACGGGAAAGTGGCAAGTTGTTGGCAATCCTCTTGACGAGGAAGTATGACACCGGTTGTGCATAATAAAACATTGCAAAAACATCCATTTGCTCCTTCTTGCAGGTTATTTAATAACGTTTCAGTAAAACAATCCGTTTCAATATTCCCCAACGTTATTTGCGCAATTCGCGATGATGCCGTCGTTTGTATTCTTATTTGTTCCCGTAAGTTGAGCCTCCCTTAAAATATGTGCCAATATTTGTACAAGATTAAATTATGTTCCTGCAGGCTTGAGTTATACTCGAAATTAAATCAAACAGTTGTTGTTTTAAGTGACTTTCAAGACTGTTGGCGAAACGTAACAAATCTTGGTTATGTTGGAGCCAAAATTAAGAAAAATAATGGCACGGAAAGTCTACTATTGTCGCAATTAATCTCGAAATAAAGGTTAAAAGAAAGTCACGAAAATATTTATGTAGACAGTTACAATTAACTGCTCGTTATAATTTTAATCTGTTGAGATTTTTTACTCCCATTCAGATGAAAAATTGCAAAGCTCACGCTTGTCAAAAGCATTGCTCTCGGCTTGGGTTTTTTCAAGCAATGAAGAGGATAATATTTCAAATGTCATTGCATCTAGCATTTTTAATAAACTTATTTTTTCCATCGATTCGACACCCCCATCACGACGTACAAACTTCAACTTAACACATTTTCTTAACTTTGGAGGTGAGCTCGAATGAACAAAACAGTTGTACACGGAAGTGAAGCCGGAATGTATAAACACGTTTCCCTACTCTATACATTTATAAGTAGGTGAATTTCTTCGCCCGCAGCTTACAGCAAGTTCTCGCGCATACCAATGCTCGACCCGAGCTCGTAATTTAATAAAAAATAAACCGCGATTCATTTATTTCACCCTGACACGTATCGAAGAAGCTTTTTCGTAATTTATAGAACGCCGCGCTACAAAATCATTACTCAAATCATCTGTTAATTGTGCGCCACTCGGCAACGCTCCACCAACATGATGAATGGCCCACAGTGCTCCAAGGACGTGACTGTAAATCAAAAGGTGCAGAAAAGGCGGTCATCCCAATGCAACAATTATTTTTCAAAATTGTTCTTATTTTTTATTTATAATTTTGGTTCCGCCCCAACACAAGAAGTTTATTTCTAATCCTTTAGCTTATCTAGATGTGATCATAGCACTTATGTATTTATCCAAAGCATTAAAAAAATAACGATTTTCGGCTTGGGCCCTGTTTATGTTTAAATTCTAAACAAATTTGTTTTGTTGAAATCTGCTCAAAGAAGTCCCCTTGAGGCCCAACACACCGTATTGTAGAGCATAGCGTTTTCCGTTCACGTATCACGTCGCAAATTCGAAATTCGCGTAGAAAAATAAATTCGGTTTTGTTTCTCTGAAACTAATAAACCGTCGAGAAATTTGTTTGAAAGTAGCTTCAGTCGCACATAAGTGATTAAATTTCGTCCAAGTTTTCTCAATAGCACAAAGAATTTAAAAATTCCGCAAGGTAAACTCGCTCGCCAAATCCTTTCACAGTTCATTGGAACTGCCGAAGTTACGGTCGAGATTGAAGGCATCACTTTTCAGAGTTATGTTCTTATTTTTGCCGAAATGCGACGTGATGTTATTGGCCATTTGGAGGCAACTTTTATGGCCAAGGCACTAACGGTCAGACTGACTCCGCACTGACCGGCTTTTCTACCCTTTTTGCACCGGGATTGCTTTATGGCTTTTTTAAGTTTTTACAATTGAGATAAGTTTTATAGAGGGGGTGCTAAGCCTAACTCCGCGGGTTTACATCATTTTTACGGTGTTGCAGAGTTTATAGACTTTGTTTATTCACTCGAAAATTCAATTCCAGTTTCTATAAAAATTGATTTTTATGGTGACGCTATGTCTAGGGTTGCCTATCCCTTATTTCATAGGACAATGTTTTATTTTTATTAACTGTAATTTTTTGACCACAGAGACTAAGGAGGTTGGAAAGGTTAAACCCTAGTTATGCTGAATTTGAAAAACTTGTTATGAAATAAACTTTGCGTCTATTATTTTGTTATTTTGTTGTCTATTGTTGAGACTTGCTAGGTAGTTCAACTTCTATTGTTGCATTTGATAATTATGTTCTGAGGAGAAACCGTAAACACTTGCGAACACGAAAACAAATAACTTACAAACGCTAAGAAACATAAACACGGCGTATCGATTCCTTACCTCGAAAGTTACTCCTTTATATTAAACAAATTAAGTTTGGGTTTTAGACTGATCTTTTGGTTTCCGCTAAAATTGAAATCAGTGTAAACCGTGGCAGTTAGTCCTGAATGTGTAAAGCTTTGTCGATTATCAATTGGCCGTGACAGGGGAATCCTTTCAAGTGAGCTTTCGCTTACTTTGTAGTGAAAATGTTGCGGTTCGAATCGAAGCACATTGCCGCATTAAAGTTTCGTCGACTCGCAAGTCGAACATGTTTACAGGTGTGCACACTCTGCGCCCGCATTCATCCTCTCTCAGGCGTTAATTCCCTGATTGCTAATTGCTGTTGCCTAAATACACCGACCGGTGAACTATAAACGCCAATTATTAATCAAGCGTGGATTTGGGAATCTGTTATAATTAAAACAAAGAGGAAAAATGCTCAAAAGAACTAATTACGAAGGACATTAGACGCCTTTATTATAAATAGTTGAGAACTGTTCAGGCTGCGGTACGGATTTACTAAATGAATTCTAATTGAAACCGGAAGATTAAAAGCTTTGTGAGGCAGATTCACCGACGGCACCGTCCTGTGCAAACATTAGATGATACAAGGGATTAATAACAAATTAAACGCGACGACAATGCTCGTTGCTGATTTATGAGCAAAGCTTCGGAGCGGTAATGAAAGTTATTACAAAAAACAGACATTTTGTTAAACATACTGCCTAAACAAAGGCAGATTTTTTCAAATCTTTCGAATTTTAACTATAGAACGACAGGCAAATTTTAAACGAAAGATATTTTAAACATATTGGGTATGAATTATGAAGCAAAATCAACGACAATTAGCGAAACTTTGTATAATAGTTTAAGCTCGCCACAATGTTGTTGATATAATTCTTTGAGTTCGTTTTGAGTTGGTTTTGTGTATCGAGATTAGTTAATATAGTAAGTTGATGGAGCGCTAATTAAAGCACCTCTGATCATAAATTAATCCTCGTCCATTTCCGCGTCTGCATTTGGGTGACTGATTTCTGTCATACCTTTCATCTTCATCTAAACCCTCATATACGTGCCACAGACTGATGAATATGCATGCCACATCTGCTCTACCTACCCCAAATTCCAAATTAAATTCAGACATTTCACTTAGATAAATTGTATTTGCTTTCGGCAGTTGAATATGGCTAAAGTTGCCACTTAAATAGCTTTGTGACGAAAAGGCCCCGATTGTCAGCTTATCGGGGACCGTTCTCGTTTGAAATTTAACATTTGTAGCGAAATTGATGTGCCGCGATAAAATACAGCGCTTGAAAGGCACTTAATATTATTATAATACCTTCTCTCTGAGCAAATGTTTACTCAAAGCTCCCGAGAAACTTGAGAAATACAGACCAAAGCGAATTGTTTCGCTGCTTCATAGATTATTCTCCACAATAATTCCGAATCCGTTAATTAAAATTTGAATTTATTCCCAAAATCAACACCTCGCAGTTCCGCCACGTTTCGAAATTCAATAAAATACGCAATAATCGGTCGTTTTACATACGAAAAATGCGAAAGCAATGCGCGAAATAGGAATTTTTCTCATATTTGAAAATCAATTTATGTTAATGCGATTATATATTTTCTTTTGCCGGTTGACGGGAGGAAACGACGGGCTGGTAAATATTTAAATAGTGAGAAAAAAATTCGAAAACAAATACTTCATTTTAGGTTCATTTAAAAATAATGGTCGTAACCTCGGGATGAAAAACAAGACCGGAATAAAATATTACGGAGCACTTCACCAACTTTCTTATTTATTCCAAATGTTGCCTTTCGCATTATTTATAAACCAAACAAAGTAATATGTCTGTCAACCAAACATATTTCATTCGGATTTAAACAGGTGTCAAAACAGAATGTTCTAACCCGGCGCATCCACCATTTTTGCCTGTAATTTGATTTTGGTTAATGAGTTGATTCGTTGCAATGTCACGTAAGAGATCGTTGTGTCCTTATTTATAGCGTTATTAAACGTCGTGTGTATCACTTTTGGCATGAAATGGAGTAATACATCTCCAAGGAGTCGGTTAGTTATAATTCCGGGGTTTTGCGGCTCCGGTCTAGAGTCGGCGATCAGAGAGCAATTTCGCGCTCCGGTCAGCATTCAGGTAATAAGAGGGACCATCTGTGAATACTAAATAACTGCCACAGCACGCAAAGCACGCGCCATTCTCCACTTCATCAAATATTGCCTCAATTATTCAAATTCATTTGCGTCAAAATTCCAAATTAGAAAGCGGCCCAACTCTAATTTTTAATTTGCACGACATATCGTGAAACTGTCGATACGTTTCATGTCACTAAATCAAATAAACATAGCGCGGGAAAAAACGCAGCAAGTATTTTAATTAAAGCTTGTTAGCGGAAATTAGAGGCAAAGTTTTCATATTGACACATTCTGATAAGTGAACTAGTTGGACAGATATTAATTATCTGCAATATTTTCACGTACAAGAACCGTTTTTAATTACATTCCGTTAGGTTATTAATTCCGTAATTTGGGCCTGGAGTTTCCGATAAACCTTAGATCCAATAACTTACACAACAAATCTCGAGTGCTTTTGGGCTATATTAATCGCAAGTAACATGTGCCCCATCATAATTTATATAAGATATTTAGCTGCAATGTCAGGAAGTGGCTGTCTGCTGGAATACAATGAGCCGTAAACAAGCAGGACAATGTCGCCTCTCTCACCGGAGGAATGCTAATTTTTTGAAAGGATTTAGTTTTTGTTTATTGACAAAATTATTTTCTATTTGCGGCGTTCAGCGTCGAAGCAATAAAACGTTAATATCGCGCTGTCCAAATACAAGAATGTTGCATTAAATCATTTTGTTATGTATTTGGGTTTCGATTGTGTCTAAACCCGACTGCGCTTATCTCCGATCGATAGAAGAGGTTGAGCGGCAAGTTTCGTCCAGGGAATGCAGTTATCTACTTTTTGCAGCAGTTACTTTTTCTAGGTTACGTGTGAAAAGTGACTTTTTGTCGTAATATTTCCTCGTTGTGTCATATAGCAGAATTCGATTTGGGATATGGGAATTCTCACAAAATTTCCCGAATTTTTACCAAACTTTTCTTTGAATTAATTCAAGCCGGAAAATATTTTTGGGTCCAGCTGCATTCAGGTGGCATGCAGTCGTCTCAAAGGTGTAATAAGTTAGAATTACCGATGCGATTCGTTTCCTATTCCGGTGTTTATCTGGTTAGTGTCGGCGACGCAGCGTGCTCTTGTCCCCAAGTGGGCATTAATATTGATAGCTTCTCTCCGACCGCCCTTTCGTTTGCCAGACCCTTGTAATTTACCGCTTTACATGGACCACTATGCCGTGTCTTCGCGGGACAAGAGAATTCAATTATAATGCCCCACTACAGATTGGCTCGGAAACAAGATGCGAACCATTCTTACTACTTCACAAGCGATAAAGACAACAAACTCATAGACTCCTCGGTCCAAAGCGAACACAAGTTTATTTTAGTTTCAGCCAAGCACAACCCCAACACTTAATTAATTTAAAAAAAATATATCCATTTTTTTCAAATTCATTACTTAGCAATCTAAACCAGGTTATTTGGTTGAGATTGCTCGTACTTATTGCTTTTTTGTTCCCATTTTCCCTGTTTGTCTTTCCCTCATTTGGAGCACTTGCCCTTAAATCCTGCATCGACCAATCTACCAAAAAGAGCTTGCACTTCCGTCAATGCGTCTCGTGAAAGTCGCTTCAATTGTGAAGCTTAATCCTCTTGTGTTGCTAACTGGAGGGCCCTCGTGATAACACGAGCAACAGGACTTAGGCCCAGAAATGTCCGGTGATTCAGCATTGAGCCTAAACTCCGAACAGTCATTATAACCCGGGCGGGTTTAGCAGGATTTGAGCGGCCATCGAGACATGTATAGAGGATCAAAGCAACTATAAATAGTGGAAACAAGGGAAATTGTTTGCTTCCTAATTCGTATGCTGTTGTTGGATAGTGTGTGTGTTTGTGCCAGTACGTTGGTTATTTTTATGTGAAGTCATTTTTATTCTTCCTTGACTTGAGTTTTTCGGAGACGTTGGCGGAATCTTAACCAAAGTCAATATAAACACACATTTTTCAAAGTTGATAACACATTTTTCGTGCGCTTTTCTGTGAATTGTATTCAAATAAGTTTGGAAATAAACGAATTTCCGTCGATAGTAATGATAAAGAAGGTTTGGTGTTTGATGGAGACGGTAATAATTGTCCGCAAATAGTGGTGTCAAACTGTCTGGTGCAAACGCTCGAATATGTTTCCATTGTGCCTTTGCAGCCATTGTGTAATATTCCTAATTAAACCAAAATCATGACGGAAGCCAAATAAAAGAAACTCGCTTTTTAATTAACGTCAAATTTAATTAAGAATAATATTGAGATTCGTAACGAGGTCGGAAGAAAGTTTCTACACATTCGACGAAAGCAAATCTTTTTATTGTTCCATATAAAAGTGAACTTCATAATTTAGTTAAAACTTGAAACACAATAGACGAAAGTCGAAAGAAAAGTTTCAAAGTCGGTGTCATTGTTAATACTTTCGTTAAAGCCGCCACCTTTTGTATAAGAACGGGGATGAAAGTCAAGATGGCGTAGCTAGTAAAATAATGGCCCAAGTTTTCACCCTCAACTATTTTGACGACGATATCGTCGCACGTTTTTCCACCGCTGCTAATTATCCCTCGTGTTTGAGATAATCTTGATTTATGCAAGATTCAGCAACTTTTGCTCTTTTGCCGATTATTATTATTGCGATTTTTGTCCTGTTAAGCGAACTGTGTGATTATTTTTGCACGTAATGAAACACAGAATGGGCTGATCGAACTTCAATTTATTTCCCCATTAATATGGTAAATGTAATTACCAATCCAGTCAACAGGGACCTAATTTCAGATATACGTATAATAATACACATCGGAGCTGTAAACAAGGGTAGATTACGGCCCGTCTCTATTTCGCACTGGTTTTCAATGTTCACGTGCGCTATAAATCTAATAGCAAAACAAATTATCGCTTAATTTAATATTGATTGGTTTTATGTTTGCCTTCGCTGACGGGTCGCCCACATTCCGCGACATTCGAACATCAAACCTTGTCATATACAAAAATGAGCAAAGCACAAAACTGAAATTTTTTGTACAGTGTTAGTAGTTTTAACAGAAGTCTGTTTTGTTGTTAAAAAACTAAGTGTACAGTGGAACTTTGATTATCCCACCCCTTTATAGGCAAAGCCAAGCACGATACTTGAAAATTACAAACAATTGAATAGATAAATATTTTTGCCTGATATTATTTACTCAACTCTATAAATACATTTATTACAGTGTGAAAAATGTTTAATATTTTAAACTAAAATTTGGTCGATTTCCCGGTAACCTCACAATCTCGTAAACGACAAGTTGATTAAGTTTTTAACTCTGACTTCTAATAATTTCGAATAAATCTATTCTAATTTTAACCGTTTGTGACATGTTACATCAAGTTCTACACTCCCACGCCATTTGTTTCCATTATTTCAATGTGAATATATTTATGTGCATCCATTTGAATGTTGGAGACAATGCAGCGTTGCAATCTGGAACAATTTATTCAAAAGTTGCAGCCAACAAAACCCATAGTGCGAAACTTTACGTTCAGCAGAAATCTGATTTCACAATACAAAACATGGCATCATTTGTTAAATATACGGTGACAATTGAAGCCATATCGTCTTGCACTTTATTACAAAGCTTTGTTTATTTTACACCCAATTTTGAAGAAACTCGTCGGTTCATGGATTTGGCGGAATTAAAAAGGGTGGCAAAATCCGATGAAAGCTTTCCAATGTGATATTTTCTCCATCAACGAGTTTAAATAAAATTGTTTCTAATGAATAAGTTGAAGTTTTCAAGTTTCAGGTATGGTTTGTGGTGGGTTTACTCGTTTGGAAAATGGACGAGGTCTCCAAGGAGTGCAACAATCTTGGTGCCCACAATGCGTAACTTTGCGAGTTTAACTACACTTTTTGACATTTCATTTTGGATTTGTTAGCGAAAGAATGATGGATTAAGAGCCGTCTTATTGCTCCGTTATCGCCAATTATGAGGGTTATGCAAATACAAGAAAAAGCCTTAATTAAGATTCCCCAGATAATTGCAATAAAAAGCTTAACAATGCCGCCTTGAAACGGGCAAATTATACCGAGGGAATCTCGCTAAACTACAATAGGCTACAATTTAAGGAGCTTAGCTTAAGCAGTGCAAGAGGCCGACAAGGCAATTTCCTTCCTCCCGCTGGCCCCCAGATTCTTTTTTCTCCACCTGTGACACATAACCGAGTAATTATAGAGTATTTGACGCTCGGCTGGATTTCATTTAACGGCAATTCGCATCCGCTTTTCCAATTTAATCGGAAAGTAAATCCGTATAGGTAGTTTCGCAATCCGTTCGAAATGCATACCCCATAGAGAGTTGAAAGTGTTATTTTGCTTCTGTATCCAAAGTATTCAGATGGCAGGATCAAATCTAAATCCGAGATTTTCAAAGATAAAGTCGTTCCGGCGGGCTGCCGTTGCAGCTTAGGTGTGTTTCTCTTCGGTGATATCACCGAGACTCTCATCAGCTCGGATCGCAGCCGTCCGCCAAGATATCACGTCTTATTACATCGCCGAGCTCACTTTCTTATTACAATAACAAATACGGGGTGAATATATTACACCTCAGGGCTGACATGACCCCATAAGAAACACATTCCACTTTTTACGCTAATAACTCTATTGATTAGAAAATTAAACCATCAGAAGGCTAAACGAGATGTCATAAAATTGTATGTCCCTTTCAAAACCAAATAAATTGATCATTAGTCCAGGATTCTTATTTCCCCGTTGCTCCATTTTCAATAGTTTTATTTATAATAGCAGGACGAGTAAAAATATTTGTATCTTTTAATTCCAGTTTTATTTTTAGATAAGAACATTATTGGTGAAAAATAAAATGACAGATTAATCTTACTGCATTCTTTTTTCAGTTTAGATCTGTATTTGTAAGTTAGGATGCTGAATTCCAACTGACTTAGCATCATTTTCTCAAATTTTTTATTGGCCTTTTGTAATCGGTTTTTATGTGTGTGTTTACAATTGGTTTTTCTGTAAATAATTTTGAGACAAAACAGCAATTTAGCCCGAAATCCAATCTCCGGAATCTCATCATTCTGCCGTATTTTATTCTTCGATATCAATAAATCGGTTTACTCAGCAAATGGTAGACAACAGCGCAACTAATAAAACTACCCGAACAGGGCGATAGTGACAGCTTTCGATGTAGTGCTGCATCCGAAACTTTTCACTTCCGTTCGGTTCCAACTCGTATTAAGTTTCCGGTCAAAGTTCTGCCTCTAAAAAAAATGTATACATTCGTGTGTTTTCCCAAGCCAAAGATTGAAATAATTCGCTTAATCAGTGTAACTGTTGAATTATGCATCTGCTCTTTGATTAATAGTTTTAATTAAATTACGGGACTAGAATGTAAATCAATTAAATAGTTACTAAGCTCGAAATTGGAGTTTAGTGCAAGTCCGAAATTAGATTTAATGCCGCAGCTGGACAGTGAGTGGAAAGATGAGATAAATAACGAGAGAAGCCGTGTGATAAGTGCCGTTTTTTTGAGCACCTCAATTTTGGGAGATTTGTATCGGAGCCAATCTAAATGAGAAACTCCCAAACCACCAGTCAATTTTCACAAACAAGCCTATATCTGATTATGGCCAAACAGATGCAATCTATTTCCAGCGCTCTGTCATAATACCGAAAACAAGAAAAATACGAGACAAGATATGGGTTTATCTTCGTCGACCTTAATTTACACGAGATGTTAACATAATATTCCACTCCGATATTCATGAGTAGTAATTCCGGAACGTTATGTGAGGATTATGCGACAGGACCAAATTAATAAAAGAAAACACAAGACGAGGAGGCTATCGTTTTACTTGTGTAAATGTTATTGCGAGACAAGTAAGAACTCTTAGAATAAAATATTCCGTATTTTTGAGGAAAGTATTGTATCAAGAGAAGATTTTATTTAAAAAATAACCTTGTGGGAACAGCACCTGGCCTGTGGGTAGGAAGACTCGATTTGAATCCGGGTCTTTTTTTAGGTGTTCCAGAAACTCGGAACGGTGTATAGAATGTTGTTAAAATGAGTTTGACGAAATCAATTGTTTCTGGGCACTAATGTTCAAATATGGCTTACATTTTTTATGTACTCGTACCCGGATATTATCTGTAGCGTCTCTAGCCGTTTAGTTAGTTTTATTATTATTATTATTTTTTTATTTTATAAATAAAATTTATTGTAGCCAATTTCCATATATTTCTATATGGTTGGCAAATTTTGATGTAGTCGACTTATTTTTTCTTTATTTACGTGATTTGTATCTATCGATTTTAATTTGTTGAACCATTTTTCAATTTGAATTTTGATTAATTGACCTATCAGAATGATTTCTACGCATTTTTAGTACTAACTGAAAAAAGATAATTACACTAGTTTACAACGTTTCTTGACAATAGATGAAACCAATCTGTATCGATGATACGCTCCTCCTCCAAACAATTGTCTTCGATCGGTAAAGTCTCCTTACCGTTCTTGATACTTAATATACTATTATTCCCTAAGTCATTATTTAAACCCCAAGTCTAATATTGAAATCGAAAAAAAAATAGGACGTCAAGTTTTTTAAATATTCATTATAAAGTATCAGTAATTGACAATTTTTGCAACATCAAAAATGTCACAGATTCAGGGCCGGATTACCCTTTAGATTACCTAGGTTACAGTCTAGGGGCGCCAGCTAAAATGGGGCACGTGCGAAAACAAATTAAATTTTTTTTAACAAATTAAAAACAAAAAACTTTCAAAAATTGAGGCGCCCTTTTTACAGACGTGGCCGTTCTCAACTATTTCAATGTGATGTGCCTGATAAAAGATAAAATATCAAGTTACTCATACAGTTATACATAAATACCCAAAACATGCTTTGTTTCTTTTCTCGATATGAAATCACTTGAAATGCATTTTTCCAACAAAGTATAAGTTAGTATCAGACGAAACATGACGAAATTACATTCGATTGTGTATGGGTCATCTACGATCATTTTCAAGTTTAAATTAATAATAACTTATTTCAAATCAATATGAAATCAAATTTTGGATAATAAAAGCTTGTGAGTGATTTTGGATTGAGGAAAGAAAGGAAAATTAGTTTCTAAATTCTATATCTACAACTACAATGTACAAGGTGAGTCTCCTAAAAATATTTTTTACTATACCCATCTAAAAAATTAATAACCATTAATCACACAGAAATCAGTGTTAGCAATTAAATACTTTTTGTTTTTTTCTATACATGTGACTTTTTTTAGAATTTTTCTACGATTCCTCATAATTAAAATTAATTAATTAATTAAAAATATTTCAATAATAGTAGATATATTAATTAAAATAAATATTGAAATATTCACGAATCGGAATTTCTATAAAACAAGCAAAATGTAGCTTGCTAGTCTCAAAATTACATTTATTTCAATTTTTTATTTATGTTTAATTAATAAAATGTTTTGGTTAGGGGCACTTTTTTACATATTTTTTACACAAACCAATATTTAAGCATCACTTAAAGACGTATATGAACAAAATAGTATGCCTACTTATTTTTTTTATTAACTACAATTACAATTATCTTAAAAAATTTCGAATGCGCTCAAAAAAGTTGTATGGAGTGGCAAAACTACATTCTGCTACTCTCGTATCAGCAGGTTAACAAAAATTTAAAAACCGTTAAAAAACTAAAAGGACATACTTTATTAAACCTATTTAGTTTTGTATAATAGGAGTCATACTTTTTTCAGTTAAGAATGGGCCCGTCCCGCAATTTTTTTTAACTGCATTTTTGGAAAATTCATAAAAAATTAGGTTACTCTTATTTTTTTATTTTAATAGATTTTCAATATTAAGGCCAAAAAAGCAATTTTTGATCGCGTGACGTAGTAGGCCGAGCTACTCCCATTTCACAGCGCGCATGAGCACTCACTATAAACGCATACGACCATTTCGAGTATTTCGACGAATTTCGACCTTCCTCAACGATTGGTTGATTAAAGAACGCCTGGGTGCTGGTTTTCATTATTTGTATTAACTGATTTAGGTTAGTTTTTGTATTTCTTACGTTGTTTATGCTGTGTTTGCTTATTGTCATCACATAATTGCTTATACACACCAGTAAAAATACGCTAAACGTTATATGAACATGAACATAACCTAACTTTTGATTTGCGCTTGTGTTTACGCTTGCATCTAGGATACCCGTTATTTTGTCACGTCAGGTTAGTGAACCAATCAAAAAGCTAGTGGGCGGTTCTCGGCCTGTGACGTCATGATGACTTAAATTTCATTTCTTGCAAATTTTTGGGCATAGATCTCGTAGAAATTGTGTTGTTTCTCTTTAAAGTTTCATTAGGTATAAAATTAACAAAATCTACGATTTGCGGGACGAGCCCATTGTAATTTCAATGATGTTATTAATGAATTTTCTTGTATGAAATGTCGTAAAATTCCACTTTGGAGTAGATAAGGGAGACTTTGTTATGTCTTTTTCGTTCGTTATTTATAATTTATGTTTTTAATTTTATTAAGTTATTTACTGTTTTACTCGTGTTTACCTTGGTTAAAGAAATAAAATGTTTAATAAATCATATAAAATTAAAGATTATAGTTGTTAGCTGTTTTAAAACTATGTAAATGCCAACGTCGCATTTTTTCTCAAAAGTAATTGTTATAAATTATTTATGCACTTCAAAAAATTAATATATCCCATTTCAGTTCATTGTAGAATTTTGCAACAATGCGTCTGCATTTTTTGGAGTTTCTGGTGGGGTTTCTTGGCTCAAAATTTGTCGCAGGGATTTAGCTTAACACAGAGTTCTTTTCTTATACAGAAACTCTTAATTTGTGCTTTATTTTACTCCAAAAAATTCAAGTTTAGCTAATGTAATTTATAGTTTCAATTAGAGATCTATTCATTAATAACTATTTTACATTTTTAACAACCTTATTTAAAAAAATTATTTGGTAAACTGCGATTTGGCGTTTACATAGTTTTGAAACAGCTAATAAAAGGTGTAGAAGGGGGCGCCGTGTCAGATTAGCCTAGGGGCTCCCATAACTATAATTTGGCCCTGAACAGACTGCTTCTTTTTTGTATTAGGTATCAGGGTCAGTTTATCTTAATGTAGAACATATTTTTATCCCAAAAACCTTGGTACTACCTCTTTTCATAAGACTTTAAAATTTGATGGAAACGTTCACCATTTTATCCCAGGTTTTATTAGGAATTTTATCACAAACAAAAGAAAAGTTTTTTGGGTTTAATCTATAACCATGGTTTAATCTATGTTCACTTGACGATATTTTAAAACAAATGAAATGTTAAACGATTAGTTTATCACAAAAATGAATGCCAAATTAGCTACCAGAAACAAATTTTCAAAACTTTTGGTGAATAAATTAAAAAAACTAGACGTGATGGACAAATGGGATATATATTTTAGTTATCAGTGAGTAAACAGAAAACACAATCAGAATAAATTATCTTTTGGTAAAAAAAAATTGTAAACTAGTGTTATTTTTATGAAAACGAATAAAAAAAAAGCGAAATTTTAAAATAAAAAGGTCGCGGTAAAAAGATGTAATTATACAGAATCGAGCTTTTTTAAATTATAATATTAAATTTAAAAGAGATCAGTGATCACATAAAAAATCCTTTTTGTGTATTTTATTTGTACGTAAATATTAAATTCCTTATCCAGTTGCGCCACCTACACTTAATGTGCCTACACCTGTAATAAATTAGCAAACTCCCACGGAGAATTTCCTAATATTGATGAAATTTTATGATAGGAGAGTCTATTATTAATGTGGGTACATGCAAATAACTGAGGAAATTAATTAAAATTAGAGTTGAATTAAGTACGAGAGTAACAAATTGTTCGGCTCTTGGTCTAATTACTAAATTAGTGTCTTTGAAATAAAACCAACAAAATAAAAGTTAATTTAATTATGAGATTTGCATATAAAAAGGTTGGCGTATGTAGCGTAGCGTAATCTTGTTGTGTTTTTCTTGTATGAACACAAACATGGCGAAATCCGTGATATAAATCCGGATCAATGGCCCAGATCTCTTATTATAAAAGTTTTAACATTCCGCCATTATTACACCTATAAAAGCAGATAGAAATTTTTAATACAATTGCAAATTGGTAGAGATAGAGTTCGCGATGATAAAGCGGCTCACTCGTCTGCGATTTAATTAAAATGCATAATTTAATAGTTCCAGAATCGTTAAAGTGATTCAGGTAGATCCGAAATACTAAATCACTAGCGAAACGTGTTCGAGTCTGCGACACGTGCGACATAAACGGTGTCGTGTGCACATATTTTAATTCTCGCAAATTTACGACTGCTCTATCTGCTTTCCTTAATTTCCGTCGTTTCTTTCCGTTTTCATTTTCGAGCAATTCTGCAGTCGACAAACGTACGAGATTAGACATTCAAACTCTTTAGCCTCGCACCTGCACAATTCTGCATATTTATCTTAATCCTAAGATTATACATTCAAGTCGGCACTGTATGCAGATAAATTTATGGCGTGCCGTGTGGTTTTAGGCAATAACAGTTTCCAGTCCGCAGCTGCCGCTGATGCGTACGATTGCCAGAAATCGCCCAAACTTATGCTACACTAACCTACATAAATGATGTTAATATTCCCGACACGACCCTATGTCAATCCTGCACTTGCATCCAATCCCTCCAAATTTAAATTCAGAACGGCTACTCTTCATATAAACTTCGCACGAGAGCCAAAAGACATTTTTTTCGAAGAGAATCACCATGAAAGACATTCTAATTTTACAAAAACGGAGCTTTTGACTTTTTTTTAATAGACTCGACAAAGCACGAACTTTTCAAACGTATCATTATTTGTAAATAGAGGAAACGGTGAAAAGAAAACGAATTGTTTCGGGACAACTGTCCCAGAAAACGTTTATAAAAGTAACTGGAAATGTTGCTTTGATGTCAAAAAATCGAATAATTAAATTTCGCCTCGCAACTGATCATTGGAAAGAAAATTTACTCGTATGTACGGAATCTGCGTACGTGTTTTCGTAATAAATGACTTGATAAAACTAATTGTTTTTGCTCCATCTATATGCAACATTTGCGCCAAGTCTGGAGCTTTATAACGAACAAGAGATGAAATTGCTGAGATTCAGCTTGTCACATCGAACGTCTACTTCATTGCCATGAAGATTATAATATTATATGAGCTGAAAAAAGCTGAAATAAAATCTTAGTACAAGACCCGATGTGAAACTCAGCATTTTACATTTTATTGATTTTCTTATCAAGTTAGAGTTGGAATAAAATTAGACTCGCTTAATATCACTATTTTTATTTTAGATAGTCTCTAAAAGTAATTTGCATAATTTTATTTGATGTGATTAAGTAAAGTTGAAGCGTGAAAGAACAAAACTCGATGAGAAACTTTCACGGATGTGCAGTTTGAGGAACAAACAAAAATTTTACTTTGATTATAACTTCAAATCGTCGCTTTAATTGTTCATATTTGGAATTAGTTTTATATAAATTTAAAATTATGTGGCACTTTTTGAAATAGTGGAGTTGGTATAGTTCAAAAAATGTAAATTTGCCCGGCGCATCCACCGTTTCCGTACAAAGTCAACACTTAATTTTGAATTTGGTGGATCCTTATTAATTGCAAGGATGTCGGCCAAATCGATGCCATCTGAGGGAGAAAAAGCTGGTAATTTGGTCGATCAGCGAGGCGATTTTTTCGATGTGAGTGAGTTAAAGTCGACATCGAGCAAGTAGAGAAAACTCATTACTACATCCGAAAGTCGTTTTAAGGATCGAAGTCCGGTACCGTATTCCAGATAGTGGTGTATAATCAAGTCGGCCGTGTCTGATAGTAAATGAAAATTGCTTTAGCTATATTGGAGAATGTGCTACTAGTGCCAATTCCAGTCCGAGTTAATTATGGTTTCTCGCCTCAGTATACCATTCATTGGCACTGATATGCCACTGTATGTTCCAATAGTCGAGCTTCGTTAATTTGTAGTATGGTGGATAGTAAATTCGTGTGATGGGAGCTTTGTAGAGCAAAGGCTATACAGAAATTAGCTGCGATAGCAAATTTCGCATTGAAGCTGGGGAATGGATGAAATGTTTCAAAAATAGATAAGAAATTAAGTTTAAATTTATTTGCAGGGTTTGCTTATTGAAATATTTTTTTAAAATAATTGAAATGAAAGTTAAAATGATGATTACCCCACTCTCAGTAGACATATCTTTAACTATTTACCATTCCCGAATTCCAATTATATAAAATTACACAATACACAATTTAAAAGTTATAAAGTTGGCACAGGTCAAAATTTAAAAGTTTTTTTCTAAATTATAACAGTTAATACAGGGTGTTTACGGTCTTGAGATGAAACTTACGGGAGATGATATGTGTGATATACAAAATAAAAATTCACATTATAACAGAAAATCATTCAATTTACATTATTTGTTTGTGAACTGCTGCTTCGATTACAACATTTACTATTACCCTGTGCTTCACCGTAAGTCCTAATCATGGCAACTAATTCATTATTTTAATAATTGTAGTTCATAAACATAAAATTGATGAAAAACCTTCATAAAACACAAATCACACTTACTCGAAACACTTTCGGGTTGAAATAATCAAACAGTCTTTATCGAAAGTACCGCATTGCTGACTTGCTGAAAAAATATTTAAAAAAATAAAAAAAGACAACGCTAATTATCTTTATTTATTCACACATTCCTTGTTCCTTGTAGACATATCGATATAGCCGATAAACATATTTAATTTTGTATTAATTATACAAAACAATGTTTTAGTCCTTTATCTTTCCACAAACTAGTCCTTGTGTCACAGATATGAAGTTGAATTGTTGGGGGCACAGATTAGGGGTGTATTTTGTGTTTACGATGCAAATTTGGTTGAAATCGAAAAATCCCATTAAAGGTGCCTCTTCAAATCTCGCAGTGCAAGTTTAAATCTCGTACTGCGTGTTTAAATCTCGCACTACAAGATTAAATCTTGCACTGCGCGTTTTAAACGCGCACTGCGTGTTTAAATCTCGCAGTGCGCGTTTGAAACTCGCAGATTTTAATCATGCACTGCGACTTTTAATCTCGCAGTTTAAAAATAGTTGTGATCATGGCCCTTTAAAGCCATCGTATAAACGAGATATCATACAGTATTTTTTCTACTTTTTTCCACCTTTTTTATAAAAAAAATTCAATTTCGAAATTTAGGGAATTTTGTGGCAGTTGACAGCATTTGCGTGGGTCATGAAATTAAATTAATAATTTGGATCGTCATTAGTTTATTCATAAAATGTATACTGAAAGTGTCCAAGACGTTTTGCAATGGAACCCCTCAACGAATACGGGCTTTTGTGGCAAATACGCAGAATTTGAAAATTGGCCTAAGGTGAATGGGATCTCAAATTACCTACTTGCACTTTTAAAGTTATGTTTGTACATTACTCGAAAGGTGTTCGAAGGGACTACATATTAGGGATGGTACAAACGCCTCTAAAGGTTCGAATTTGATTCATTTGATTAAATTATCACTTGAAACAGGTGCCGATTGACACTGACAGTTCTCTCAGATAATTGTCAAAAAACTAGGTTGCCATCATTATCCAACTAAATTCCCCTGGTTTTTAGTGTAATTATTATAGCACTCCGTTGGATATTACGATACGCAAATGGCGTATCGTAATGGCCTCAGTACGAAACCGAAGTAGAAAAAAGCTTTTTTAAAAAAAAACATTTTTTATATATTTTTTTATCATCTTAACTTTGTTTTAACTGTTTGAAGTAAGTCCATACCATTTCAGGAATAAATAATTTTGTTATTGTCCTCTCTTTCTGTAGCGGTCCTGATGATGTTCAATACTTTGAGGAACGAATCTAGTCGACTGAACACTTTTTGTTTTATTTATCCTGTTCCTGTATTTGGATTAATCTTCACCTAAATACTCAAGGGAGTGGTAACATTTCAATAAAAAATATCTGTGAGTTTAAAAGGCAACGTAATAGTGTATTACCTAACGAGAGTTGTAAATATGTAGCATTTCACATACGACTGGAAAGTTACATACGAGCGACGAAAGAACGAGTAATGTAATTCCATGAGTAAAGTAGCCTCCACGGTATTTGAACTGTCATAAATTTTAATACGAGTACCCCAATTACTGTTAACAATAAGAATATTGGGGTGGTTAGCCTTGAGGTTTGGATGCGGCAACATGACAGAATGATTCGGAGTTATAAAAATTAGGATTTTTTACGACATCTAAAATCCCTCTATTGTTAAAGATAATTCGGGTGCTCGACTTATTATTTACGACAGTTCAAATACCGTGGAGGGTACTATACGTAATTGCTTTACAACTCGAACTACGTATTATACTAAACTTAAACTACAACCATTTTTTCGTTTTCAAATCTCTTTATTTTCGACTGATTGTTTACAATGGCTAGGCAAATTTATAGTAGCCTCGTATTTGAACTGTCATAAATTTTAATATGAGTACCCGAATTACTGTCAACAATAAGAATATTGGTGTGGTTAGCCTTGAGGTTCGGATGCGGCAACGCGACAGAATGGTCCGGAGTCCGGACTTATAAAAATTAGGATTTTTTAGGACAACCCAAATGCCTCTATTGTTAAGGGTAATTCGGGTGCTGGACATATTATTTATAACAATTCTTTGGCGAGCGTCCAGATGACTACAAGCGCAGTCTCCAGCTCGTCGTTGTGTTCCCCACAACCACCACAGGTGGCACTTTGTGCTACCTATGTCTCCTAAAATGTTAATTACTTCTATTGCACCATAAAATTCAACAATATACAGGGTGTCCGTTTTTCGAGCTCCACCATGGGGATCTCAGTTATTATAAGAGATACGAGGTCGGCTAAATTAGGGCAAAGTTGCGCATTTTTATGCTAAACAATTACCTGAAAGAAAATTTGATGTGTCATTTTTAGTTTTTGAATACTTGGGAAAAAACGGAAATTTGCAATTTTCGTTTTCATTTTTTTAAGCAAAAACCAAAAGAACTAGACGTTCTTGACTAGGACGTTCTTCAGGCACTTTTTTGTAAGGAATCTAAATCTGTCATCGTATTTTCCAAGGCGTTCTTGATGTCAGAGTTACAACACTCAACTTTGGTTTTTCTTATGGACGCCATAATTAATTTTTGTATTTTTGAAAAGTGTTTTTATTTCTGATTACAACGATGTATCACATGATATGATCGAATCTTACATACTGACCAAAATGGAAAAAAAGCATTTCTGCGAAGAGTGCTTTGGAAAAACCGTCAACAATTTTGTTTTTAAACAAACTAGATTTTGGAAGTTTAATTGAATTCGGATCTGGAAGGTTCACATTTCCGATAAGATTACTTATTTAAAAACTAAACGAAATGATAAGCTAGAAGTTTATTTTTTGCAAAACAAACAAGACAAAGTTATAAAAATTTTGCTCGCATACTTAATAGAACTGTCAAAAGTTACAGTTTGTTAAAAAAAATTTTTGGTCTTTTTTTCCAAAGCACTTTGCAAAAACGCTTTTTTCTTAATTTTATCAGCATGTAAGATTCGATCATATCATGTGATACATCGTTGTAATCAGGAACAAAAAGACTTTTCAAAAACACAAGTATTAAATGTGGCGTCCATAAGAAAAACCAAAGTTAAGTGTTATAACTCTGACATCAAGAACGCCTTGAAAAAGGCGATGACAAATTTAGATACCTTGTAAAAAAGTGTCTGAAGAATGTCTTACTTAAAAACGTCTAGTTCTCTTAGTTTTCGTTTAAAAAAATAAAAACGAAAATTACAAATTTTTGATTTTTCTCAATAATTCAAAAACTAAAAACGACACATTAAATTTTCTTTCAGGTAATTGTTCAGTATAAAATTGCGCAACTTTATCCTAATTTAACCAACCTCGTATCTCTTATAATAACTGAGATCCCCATGGTGGAGCTCGAAAAACGGACACCCTGTATAGACGGACTAAAACTAAGCAAACTCCAAACTGTGCGATTAGTTTACGGTTGTGCGTAAGAATGATATATTTACAGTAACTACGGATAGTACGAAAATGACCACTTTCAACAATGGCCGTAAGTAAAACATATTTAAGTTGCTCATAGGTGGTGTAATATACAGGGTGTATCAGAAATACGTGTGTTAGTTTTACCACGTAATAAAACTCTTCAAATACAACAACTTTTCTTTTGCAATTCTTGTGTATTATTTTCACTGTTTTCCTCCTTTCTTTTGTGCAAACGAGCCGGTCACTGTTTAATAATTAGTTTGTATTCACAGCAACAATTTTCATTGTTGTTTTAAATTGTTTAAATTGTCCTTTTCTATCACAACAAAAATAGTCCGCCTCTTTTATTTTTGGACCCATAGGCGGGTACACGTTTCAGTATGTTACCTCTTCCAAATTTTAAGTAAATTTGCAAAAATTTTATTGAAAAATTACAAACAGAAAAAATGTTTTATTTGTTGAACTCTGTTACTTGTTAAAATTAACACACGTATTTCTGATACACTCTGTAGATTCACGACGAAATAAAAGTAATAATAAATACATCTTTTTTGGCAAGATTTATATGTTAAAAATAGAAGAAATTGAAAATTATCGTTGTCAATTGCCATTGAATGAATTCTGCGAGATGGTTTCGATCAGAAATAAAGTGATATTTTTCCTGCAAGTTAGTTTGTGAGTAATCCATCCGTTGGGTCTTAGTTGTGAATTACTTTTTATTTCCTCTCGCTTGGGATATTCGGTTATGTTTCATCTTTCCGATCAGCTCCCCGCCATATATCAGCAGTGTCTGCGTCCCTTTTAACACGTGCAATAACCGTGCGACCTTTTCTTATTTGTTGAAAAACTCGTATCATCCTCGCTAATCCTTCCAAGTCCGTATTTATAGAAAAGCGTCGAAGTTATCAGTTCGAGAGTGACATACGGAGGGTGCACAGGTCACGAAGATCCAGCATCAAACTCGCAACAAAGGGATAGAATCGCATTTAGAAGCTCACAGGGGATTTACGTCCGCCATTGACATCTCCAATCACGGCTGCGTAGACCCTTCTAGCGCTTGACCGGGGACAGATGACATCATAAATCTGCGCCAAATCCCGGATCAAGGTGGTGTGCCGGAGCCCCGCATGCTGCTTTTATGGCAGGAATCATGCAAACTTAGGCCCTCGTTACGACCGATCGGAATTTTCAAGTAGGATATGACGACTTAAGGATGGCAAATTGGAGACGGGATAAATCAAAATGCGATAAATAAGCAAACAACGGATTACACAGACGAGCCCAAATGCAAACAATGCTAAGTGCCACTTGGGGAAACTAAATCTCATTATGCAAAGATAATAATGCGCAAACTTACACTATATCCACTCGGGCAAACACAAATTTCAACTACACATTTTTCCTAGTTTGATGCTATGATAAAACAATTAAGATATTCATAAGATCATAAGCATTGAAGTTGTGAGGCATTGGGGCTTGTGCCCTAATAGTACATTTTCTTTGTACTTTGGTTAGGTCAATCCAGGTCAGGTCTATTTTGGTCAGCCAGTGGGAAAAACGCGCGCAAAAATCATAGCTGCTTTGTCTTTGCTAAAATTTTTTCAAAATTTTGCATGCAAAGCTAATACGCAATTCTGATTGAAATAACGGATATTTTGAAAAAAAAAGGTGAAACTAGTTATCAGGAAGAGTAAAATCTGAAGGGGAGTTCAACTATAAATCGTAATTCATTTAAAAATTTATATTGAAACAAAATTTTAACAAAACTCTTTAAACCACTTTTCCACAAACTCTCCCTCTACCTCTATGCACGCTAAAGTGGCTTAAACTGACTCTAACCGATGAGGTCGTAAAAGAGGTGGAGATTTTCAACACGTGCATGATGGTAAAAGTACGAAACAGTATTGCTCTCAAGCGAAAAAGTACCATTCAGAAAATTTTCTTTGCAAGTAATGTTCTCTTAAAACATTTAGCCGGTCTACAGAGAAGCCGTACCATATGAAAATGGGTTTTTTGCTCCATGGCCCTTAATGCACGTGCAAATAAGTTCATCGTCATTGTGGAATCTAAACGTTTTCCATTACCTCTTTAGGTAATTAAAAAAAGGTGATATATTAGGGCTATAAGGGGGATATGTAAAAGTTTTTTTATTGCAATTTTTCCATCAGGGTCTTTGTGTTCAAATGGGCTGTGTGTGGTCGAGCGGTTTCTTGCAACAAAGTCACACTTCTTGCTCAAAGATCTCGACTTATTGATCACGAGTGCTTAATTTTTCAGGTATCAATTGAAAATAGTAAAGAGCATTGATTTGGAGGCTTGTCTTTCAAAAAATCCGTATATACAGGGTGTATAAAAAATACGTGTGTTAATTTTACCACGTAATAAAACTCATTAAACGCAACAACTTTTCTATACAGGGTGTCCGTTTTTCGAGCTCCACCATGGAGATCTCCGTTATTATAAGAGATTCGAGGTCGGTTAAATTAGGGCAAAGATTTTTATGCTGAACAATTACCTGAAAGAAAATTTGATGTGTTATTTTTAATTTTTTAATTATTGAGGAAAATCAAAAATTTGTAATTTTGGTTTTTATTTTTTTAAGCGAAAAAAAAAAGAACTAGACGTTTTTAACCAGGAATTTCTTCAGGCACTTTTTTATAGGGAATCTAAATCTGTCATCGCCTTTTCCAAGGCGTTCTTGATGTCATAGTTACAACACTCAACTTTGTTTTTCTTATTTGAACCCTTTGGGTAAAAGTAAAGAAAAGTTGTGAGTGATGTGTTTCTGAAACAAGTGCGTAGCACCATGAGATTTAGAAGAATCACGAACTGATAGTGGCTACTTTTCTTTAAGTGTTTTCTTTTATAGGTAGGTTGATAAATTTTTGGTATTTATTTTTTCACCAACAGAATAAAAAAAGTTACCAATAAGATAAAAAAATCACGAAATGTCATTATTATATCGAGTAAGATATAATAGTTATTTAATTAACGAGTTTGAGTGTAAATCGGACGCTTTATTTCACGAGTGGATTATTAAATTATGAGTAAAAACGAGTTGTTTATCATCCACGAGGTGAAATAAATGAACCGATTTACAAAAAAAACCGAGTTGAATACAGCATTTTATTCATCGAATTAGACTCAACATTCCTATTTAAAAAAATACAACTTTATGTTATTCCTCCTAAACGAATGGTTAAAAAAAATCGCTGACAACATTATTAAATTATCTGTAAAAATGTGCCTGTATAATGTCTTTGTTTTAAATGTGTATCAGTGTATCTTCTATAATAAGGAACATACGAATTTTTTATGATTTCGGTAAAATGTCAACTTTTGTTTATAAGTCGAAAACAAAAGACGATAGCGAAATGTGGTTTTGACCAAAATTATTTTCTCTAAAAACGGATTCGAGAATGTGTCACTCGTTTTTCTCTAAACCATTTAGTTTCGGAGATCTCCTATTCAGACATCCAAAATGCACCACCCTGTACATAGGTACTCCGTATTTTAAAGCCGTCAATTGTTATTTACGCTGCAAATTATAGTGTCACGCAGGAGTATTTTGTAATGCAATTGTTGGAACTTGCAAGTTAGCTGTTTAGAGTTTCGGCAATTGGATTGAAATTACGACAGACTCAAAAGAAGGACAATTTGCAATTATACCGGGTGCTCAAAAAGTGGCGCACCAACTCAATGGTGTGTGGTAGAGAACTGCTTACCTATAAAGGTAAAAATAGTAAAAAAATTCTTTGTATTAAAACTATTGATAACTAACAAATTTTAAATAAATGAAATGTGGCAACGTTGTCTAACAGTCGTGATCACAATAGAATTTGATCAACAATAAAAATAAATTAATTTTGAAACGGTTTCCTAGGAAATAATTCCCAGTGTTGGCACATCTACAAATTAGAAAGTAAAAGTCTGATAGTAAATTTAAAAATAATTATTCATCGTTTTGTTAGTTAACTATTACTTAAAAAATTACTTAAAAACTATTACATAAAAAAATTAAAAAATAATGAAAACAGAAGAAGTTAACAAAATAAGTTTGAAGCTCCAGATTTTTTGAAATATGACTTTAGGAATTTTTCAAGATTTTTCCCGTAATCTACATATGTTTCTCAATAACGTACCACTGCGCCACTTTTTGAGCATCCTGTAATTATTATTCCCGTAATCGGGACGGTGAGTCGTTGGGTGCGGGGCGTGAGCGACCCCTGCTTATGGTCATCCTTTTGGGATGTGGTGACATATGAATGAGCCCTTCAAAGTTGGTGGTTGTACGAGTACTGTGTCTCATTGCAATTACGTAAGTACCTCTTGTTATTTCTAAATAAACTATTTTTGTAAATTCGCCTTTCCCCACCACCTGAGCAACCCCCAATCACGCAAGGCGTGACAATAGGTACTCTCCGTACTTCCCTATACCTATTAAAATAACCCGTTTCTATGAAATTTTTCAAAAAATGAACTTCGCTTGAGTTTTGAACAATATGGACTACTGTGGGTCGTCTCCACCGCTAAAGAATGCATAGGAATCGTCATTTGGCTTATTCGTTTTTCCGAGTCAATTTCCTCCTGCTCCGCGAATTCGATTTGGCAAGACATTTACACAAAGAGTGCCCAAATGCTCCCCGAGGATGACCGCAGTGATTCAACTTCCTTTTTGTCTGATGCTCTCCCTCAAACGCATCCCTAAAACAATAATTTCCGGTGCATCTGGCCGCTCTTTGATTTTCAATCTGTGTTGGCAAAAAAATCGTTAATTTTGTTTTAAGCGACGTTTTCATCCCGTTTTTGAACGCAACATGTAATTGGGCCGTCGCGTCGATAGGAAACGATAGGTCTTCTGGATCACTGGATGTGTCAGCTGCAGGAAATCTTAGACGAAAGCCGCTTGCAAGCTGCTCCACTAAGATAAGAAAATGAGATCTTCAAGGCGAAGAGGAGACCCTCAATTCCACAACTGGGCTGAAATCGCTCCGAGTTTTGCTATCACAGAGCCGATTGGATTGACTGCTGTTGATTCAAACAAACAACAAAAGATATGACAATGTGGACTCGAAGTTTTCCTTTATTCGACGTAATTAAAGCGCTGATACTGCAACGTTAGGTAGATTGGAAACGCCACAAGAGAAAATTAACTCGGAATTGTCAAGCTTAATTCATTTCCATTTTACTCTAAATGATTTAAGATCCACTGTTATTTCAACTCAGCAAACGCGTAAATTTAGCCAAGTTGGACGATCGGGAACAGTCATTTCGACATCCATCACGCAGTAAAAAATAACAAATCGTTTATTGCAATTAATTAGAAAACCGCGATGCGCTTCATCCGATCGAAGAGTGGGTGTTAAATCGGGCGCTAACCGGGTCGCAGCTCATTTGTAGTCGGCTTCCGTAGGGCATCTTGGACCCGGGTCACGTGTGAGGTCACTCCTGGCCTCACGTGAAGCGTCGGAAACCCGACCGTATCAACAAGCTGCCAAAAAATTTTCACTTTTCCAGATTTCGAAATAAATGAGAAAGACCGCAATCGAGGGAAATTCCAAATAAAAAGCTGCGTTTTTTACGAGTTTCGTGGGTCAGCGGGCCCCTAGTTTCGCATTAAAATGCGCAATATTCCGCAGTCTGGGCTTGGGTTGCGATATATTGCCAGACTATAAAGGAATTGAGTCTTCCACCTTGTAGAGGGTTATAGTTTTCAGATTTATTGGATTAATTTGACTGTATTTATTGCATATGGGGGATGCTGCCGAGTCGGCAAAAAAATCAAACGAACATTGGCTCAACGGCGAATTTTTATTCGAGATGAAAACATTTATAAAGGCGTCTTTGTGGCTTGATATTCGCTGTGTTTTTCACAAGAGAGATAAAGGGAAGAAACGTAATAAATCATTATTGATTTCGGTTTTTATAATTCTGTTACCGCTTCCACTGTGTGAATTTTTTATTAACATTTGTGACGAAGATGTCAGACGAATAAATTTAGAATCTAGGTATGTATACATGTGGCAGTGGCAGCTGGTGGGGTCTAAACTAGGTGAAAAACTAATCCAAAATTCACAATTTTTTTACAGATTTGATACCTCTAAGATTTCGTTTTTAACCGTAAATATTTAAGTTATCAAAACCCAGTCATAAATACAGGGTTAGTCTACTAAAATATACAGGGTGTATCAGAAATACGTGTTAATTTTAACGTGTAACAGAGCACAACAATTAAAACATTTTTTATATTTGTAATTTTTCAATAAAAGTTTCGCAAGTTTAGTTAAATTTTGTAAAAGAAAACATTTTGAAACGTGTACCCGTCTATGGGACAAAAATAAGAGTGTCTAATTATTTTCGTTGTGATAGAAACGGACAATTTAAACAATTTAAAACAACAATAAAAATTATTGCTATGTATACAAACTAATTATTAACCACTGACCGGCTCGTTTGCACAAAAAAAGGAGGAAAACAGTGTAAATAATAAATAAGAATTTTGCAAAATATTATATAGAAAAGTTCTTGCGTTTGATGAGTTTCATTACGTGGTAAAATTAATACACGTATTTCTGATACACCCTGTATGTACCTATCTCAAAAATTAATATCCCACACAATTCAGCGTTTGCTATTAAATACTCTAAATTGTTTCTAGGCATGTAATTTTTTTTAGAATTTTCCTACAATTCCGTATAATAAAATTAATGATAATTAGTGATAAAAATCCTTAAAAAAATGTCGCTAGCTCCAAAAAATAGTTAATTAAGTAAACATTAAAAATTCATATAACCGTAATTCTGGTGCTAGCAAAATTTTTAGAAGAATCATTTAAGCATCGTTGTTTTAGAATAACTGTAGAAATTATAAAATTTCGATTATTTAATATTTTCTTATTTCATAATTTTATTGATAGAACTAGTATTCTTGCCGCATTTTACCAAATTATTTTTTTAAATAAGGTTGATAAAATGTAAAATAGTTATTAATGATTAGATCTCTCATTGAAACTATAAACTACATTAGCTAATAATTTTTTAAGTGCCTAATTAATTTATAACAACTAATTTTGAGAGAAAATTCGACGTTGGCGTTTACATAGTTTTGAAACAGCTTATACCAACATGCTAAATTTCAATTCAGTGGGACAACGGGAACCCTTTCAAATTTGGCTCCGAAAAAATAACCGACCGACAGATAACATTGTGAGCTAAATAAAAGCTTTTAAAAATTGTTTTTTTTATCGGGTAGGCTTTGAAAATATTCAGAAAACAAATAGTGCGTTGTATTACTTGCAAAGTGGTCTTTCACAGGAGGTGTCACATGACACATGAAAAAAAAAGTTAGAGGTGGCTGTGCATTTCTGACAACAGATAAACAAAAACCATTCCACCAAATGATGAACAAGAAAAAATAAAAATAGACCTGTTTCCGGAATTTTCACAAAAATAGCCTATGTCCAAGTTATGAATTTTATTCCAGTTAAAAATTCCACTCTGTATAGAAAAACATTAGGTAAGTATTTAATAGCAAAAGCTGAATTCCGAGCTGAATTCGGACTATTAGTTTCTGAGATATAGTGCAAGATACTTTTAGCAAACTCACTCAGATAGATATGACCAATATTCGTATTTCCATTTCATCAACACGAGCATAAAAGCAAAAACAGTCGGGAATTGACGTTTTTTAGTCTGTTTAGGATGACTTTTGAGTTCGAAAATAGCGTTCAGGGACAAAGTTATAAATAAGTTTGAATCGGACGGAGTTAACAATAAGGTTGAAGCAAAGAGAATATTTCACTTTTCGAGCCGCCACTGAGTGCTGCGTTGGCTGCTTTGGCAAATGTCAGTGTTATTAAATCTACATTATGCTCGTCTTGAACGACACTCGGCGGAAACATAAACTTGAAAAAAATATTTCTCTCTTTTTGTAATTTGTTGAATTGTTACAATCACTTTTATTGCTGTTGGGAGTCCATTTTTCTTCCAACTTGTAAAATATGAAAATTTTTCTCGGCATAACTCATCCCGACCCGTTGAGGGAATTCAATTAGAATTTGGCTCAGTCTGCGAAATTAATCACGAGTTATTGGAAATTTCTGATGCATTTCTTGCATTGACAAATGATAAAAGTTTCGTAAATTTAGCAAGTGACGAATGAGCTTTGAAAGCAGGTAGGAATTTTCGAAGGGAATGAAATCTGGAAATCGGCTCTAGAGCACGCACTTATTCGCCATTTTGTATAATAGGGAGATTTCGAGGGCCTAAAATGAGCATAACAAAGAGAATACCAGATAATGCTGATGGAAGCAAAGTATTGGCACGAAGGAAATTCGCCTCGTTTCTTTGGAAAAAAAAAACGTTGGAAACAATTAGTGATGAATTCAACGTCTGGAATTCACGAGTCAGATATAAAATAAATTCGTGATGCTTCCTGCATGCGGGAGCTTCGGGGTTTGTCGACGGGGATAACGGCGGTGTCGTTTACATTAGTAATTAAAGCAAGCTTGTAATTACACGTAGCTGACGCCAGATGACGCTGACATGAAGAGTGTGATTGCAGGAGTCAGCAGGAGGCGAGCTATTACATCAGCTCTTTCGACTGCTTCCTGCTTGCTTGCGAAAGCGAGCCTCATCTTTAGTGCTGCCGTTCCAATATTTAATTAGACATGCTGCCGGTGTTAACTCTAGCTTCATTCGCTTACTTGCTTCGGAACATTCTTTGATCCACTTTTTACGCACAGGTGGGCACAGGAAGACCCACATAAAATTTTTTACCTACATAATCAAATTCCTTTTTATCCTCGAAGGTGCCAAACTAACGTATAAATTAATTAAACACGAAATTTCATTATATGTTCAACCAAACATGAAAACAATTAAAGCACGTACGCGTCTGTTTTACAGCGAATAAATTAACATCAGTTTTATAAACTTGAAAACAATTCTTTGTATTTGTGTTTCACTGTTTCTAGTTACGTTCAACTCTTGTAAAGTTTTATTGGCATTCTCTTGTTGATTCTCAAGTACTCAAGTCTAGAGCACAACTAATAGGCAAAACAGCGACGAAAACTAAAACGTGGCAAATAAATCTGCAAGCTAATTCTAAAATAATTAAACTCGCGCCATCGCTCGCATTTTCAGCAACAAGAGTACCATTTTTCCATTAGTTTGAAAACTCTCCAGCAAAGATAAAAGAAACACGTTGAATTAACACCGTAAATAATTTTTTGGTACACACTCTCTAAAATGGTTACTTTGGGAACTGCTTTGACTCCGCAAATAGTATATTACGTACCGTAAACTGTAACTGCAATTTTTTTGGTCGAGAATGCAATATTGGGAAACCGAGGGTACCGAGGTTTCCTGAGCGTTCGAGACCAAAAGAAGAACTTACAGTTTGAGGTTAGTAAGCTATTTTTAGCAATACCTGCACAAATAAGAAAAAGTAAAACATTTTCTGAATGAATTTTTATGAAAAATCAATAAACGTCAGATTGTTGTCAAATTAAAAATTTGTGTGACGTTTGTTTCGTGTTAGGGATACAAAACAAAAAAAACATCACTTTAGATCAACATTTGTTGCAAAATCAACGCTTCAATACTGTTCTGAAGGTATTTCAAGTGAAAATAGAAAAATGGATGATATTGAAGAGGCTGCAAGGTTTGCTTGTGCATCATTTTTCATGGAACATGAATGGCATACGTTGGTATGTAATATTTACTTACAGACCACGGGCTGTAAGTAAAATATTATTGCACAGTAACCATGGAAATTTGCACCTGACTAAAAAGTGCCGCTTACTATGAAAGATATTTGTCAGTGAATGATGACTTACAGAACAGGTATTGCTAAAATGTCATTTTAAAGGACAAGTACTTAAAGTCGTCATAGCAACACTTTGCGGACTCTAATTCATTTTGGGGACTCTAATTTATTTATTATTTGAGAAAACAATTATTATTGTTCCAATAAATCAGTCGTTGCTATGACTATCGATCGACTGCACTCATGATGAGGATGGATTGGAAATGTAAAAATTTTTTTCTACTTTTGTTTCGTCCTGAGGTCATTACGATACGCCATTTGGGTTTCGTAATATCCAACGGAGTGCTATAATAATTACACTAAAAACCAGGGTAATTTAGTTGGAAAATGATGGCAATCTAGTTTTTTGACAATTATCTGAGAGAACTGTCAGTGTCAATCGGCACCTGTTTCAAGTGATAATTTAATCAAATGAATCAAATTCGGACCTTTAGAGGCTTTTCTACCATCCCTGACACGTAGTCCCTTCGAACACCTTTCGAATAGTGTACAAACATGACTTCAATAGCCAGTGCAAGTAAGTAATTTGAGATTCCATTCTCCTTAGGCCAATTTTCAAATTCCGCGTATTTGCCACAAAAGCTCGTATTCGTTGAGGGGTAGATACATTGCAAAACGTCTTGGACACTTTCAGAATACATTTTACAAATAAACTAATGACGATCCACATTATTAATTTAATTTCATGACCCACGCAAATGCTGTCAACTGCCACAAAATTCCCTAAATTTCGAAATTGATTTTTTTTGTCAAAAAAGGTGCAAAGTAGAAAAAATAGTGTATGATATCTCGTTTATAGGGCATTTTGACGCACTTACTCCATTATGACACTCCTCGCTGCGCTCGTCGTACCACAATTCCGTGCGTGCGACAAAATGCGTCTTATAAAACTCGTATCATAATATACTATTACAATTTTGTTGTTTTAGAGAGCTGGTACCAAAAAAGTTTGTATGCAACACTTCCACAAAATAATTTTAGTGGACTTGTTACATAAATAACTATTATACAAGGTGTCCCATCCATTTGAAAATGTCCATTAGTGAATGTTAAATGTTAGAAAATTAATCTTCTATTTTACCAAAGCCATATACAAAGTGTATCAGAAATACGTGTGTTAATTTCAACAGGTAACAGAGCTCAATAAATAAAACATTTTTTCTAATTGTAATTTTTCAATAAAAATTTCGCAAATTTACTTAAGATTTGGAAAATACAGGATGTAAGCGAAATAAGTACATTAATTTTAACCAGTGGTAGAATTCATCAAGACAAACACTTTTTCTATGTACCATTTTTTCAAAATCGCATTTTTTTAAATCATTTTTTTCCCCCTACAAATTGATGAGCCTTTTATGAAATGCTCCAACAAAGAAAAGTAACAATAAATAATAGCCGCAACCAAGGTAACCGTTTCAAAAGGTAATCTTGTCGACTAGGTAACTTTGCTTCCAGTGGCGTGTAAGAAAATTGTGTAAGATTTTAAAATAATCTTAACTCAAAAACTAAAACGTTTTGAAAAAAAAGTTATTAGGAAAAATTGTTTGTCTTGACGAGTTCTATTCCCAGTTAAAATTAATGTACTTATTTCATTTACAGCCTGTATAACGTATTGAAACGTGTACCCGCCTATGGGTACAAAAATAAAATTGCCTAACTATGTATTTTCGTTGTGATAGAAACGGACAATTTAAACAATTTAAAACAACAGTGACAATTGTTGCTATGAATACAAACTAATTATTAAACATTGACCGGCTCGTTTGCACAAAAGAAAGGAGGAAAACAATGAAAATAATAAGTAAGAATTTCGCAAAATGTTATATCAAAAGTTGTTGAATTTGATGAGTTTTATTACGTGGTAAAATTAACACACATATTTCTGATACACCCTGTATATACGAGTACTAACCCCGTGACTCATCTAAAATTATTTTCAAGTATAAAGGCTGTTTCAGAAGCTAGCTACAAGCTACAGTATTAACTTATGTTTTTTTTTTTAAATAGAATAATACTTAAAATTTTTCTACTTTTAGATGTAGCTTTTAACACTACAATTTTTTAAGCTAAATTGTTATTGGTCGAAATAATTTGATTTTTGTGACGACGAAAACAGGCTTTTTATAAAAAATGTATTACATAAAAACTAAGAATCCTAGAGAAGTAGGACATTCACCACTTTATTATTAATATAATATAATATATTAATATTAAAAAAAATAATATACAGCGTGTATCAGAACTCGCTCCCCACCGGAAAGGTGCATATAGCTTAGATAATCCTGAAGCTAAAGTTCCTTTACAAAAAAATTCTAACTCTCTGCGTTTGGGAGATAAAAACGTTTGAAAATAGCCAATCACAAAAGACCTTGCTCCGGAGGACTAGGGGAACAAAACACGTTGCTAGGAAATCAAAAATATGTGGAACGCACAATAAAAGTGAACACTAGAATTATTTTTAATTCCTTAGTAACGGATCTATTGTATGCAATACACCTAGGAGAGAGCTTCTGGGATTGGTCACTTTGAAACATCTGTATCTTCCAAACGAAGAACCAAAGACGTTCTTTTTTTGCATTTTTGCCATCCCCATTGCTGTTACCACTAGCACCTTTCCGGTGGGGAGCGAGTTCTGGTACATGCTGTATTCTTTAAGTTTAAACTTTCTTCTTTAATAAATTATTAAAGAAGAAAGTTCAAACTTGAAGAATATATTTTTTTAGCACTGCAATCAAGAAGATAAAAAAATTAAGAGGTTTGTTGCAAGTTGAATAATTTAAAATTTTTAAATTTTAAACACCATATTTTTATTTTCACATACAGGCTGCTCAAAAAATGGCGCACCAACTCAGTGGTACGTTGATGAGAAGCATGTGTAGATTACGGGAAAAATCTTGAAAAAATTCCTAAAGACATATTTAAAAAAAATCTGGAACTACAAACTTGTTTTGTTAACTTCTTCAGTTTTCATTGTTTTTTAATGTTTTTATGTTTCACAGTAAGTAATCGTTCCATAACAAAACGATGAATAATTATTTTTAAATTTACCATCAGACTTTAGCAGTTTTTTGAAATAAAAAAAAATATATTCATCAAAAAAATCACAATTTGTAGATGTGCCAACACTGGGAATTATTTCCTAGGAAACCGTTTCAAAAATAATTTATTTTTATTGTTGATCAAATTCTATTGCGATCACGACTGTTAGATAACGTTGCCACATATCATTTATTCAACATTCGTTATTTATCAATAATTTTTTAATACAAACATTTTTTTTACTATTTTTACCTTTATATGTAAGCAATTATCTACCACACACCATTGAGTTGGTGCGCCACTTTTTGAGCACCCGGTATAATAGTACTAATAGTAGATTATTTTATAAAGGGTAAATGTGATAGTTTATGTGGGGAAGGTGAATGTCTGTGCTGAATGTTTATTTCGCCGAATGCAATGAGGCAAATAATTCAGCTGAGCCAAATAAACTCATATTTACTCCGAATAAAATATACTATTTTATCCGCAAACGTATTGGTGAAGAGTAAAGAGTAATTTTGAGCAACACTAATTTAAAGTTAAATGAATAAAATAATCATGAAGTTTTGCACGTGAATCATTACCATGACAATGCTTATAAGCAAACGTCAGTCTCGGATTTTTATGTTGAGATTTTCGAATATGTTGAGTATTTTTTAATTTAACTAGTGCAGCATCTAGTGCAGTGTCTCCCGTTTCACAATGAGGGAATCATTATCTCTTCAGCGAAGCAGCAAAAGACACAAGAAAGTGAAAACAATGGTAAGTCATGATGACAGGCAAAAGCAAAAAACGCTTTATCTCATAATAGTAGATTATACCACAAGTGAATAATGATAGCTATTATCCCCGAGGAAAAGTATTTACGACCTGAGCGCGCAAGCGCGAAGGAGTAACACTCCTAGGGAATAATAGCCATTATTGCGAGTAGTATACTCTATTTTATCTTCGACGAAGAGATTTGTACAAATTTACAAACACTACGCGTTGACATTTTTGACTTTAAGTATTTTGTTGGGCAACAATTTGTTCCTAAGAGAATATTATATGGCATTATAGTTCAAAAACCATAAATATAAAACTTCCATTATATTTGTGGTTTTTAAGCTATATTAGCTGTTTCATAACTATAAAAACGCCAACGTCGCATTTTACCGAATTATTGTTTTTAATAAGATTGATAAAATTGTAAAATAGTTATTAATGATTAGATCCTTCATTGAAACTGTAAACTACATTGGCCATTATTTTTTTGAAGTGCATGAATAATTTATAACAGGTGATTTTGAGAGAAAATGCGACGTTGGCGTTTTTATAGTTTTGAAACAGCTAATAATGCCATATAATATTCCCTTAGGGAATATTGACCAGGGAATAATAGTCATTATTTCCGCTTGCTCTCCAATCACAAAATTTCATAGTCATTATTCTCTCTTGCTGACCAATTACAAAATTTCTCAAACAAATTGTTGCCCAACAAAATACTCAAAGTCAAAAGTGTCAACGCGTAGTGTTTGTGAGTTTGTACAAATCTCTTCGTCGAAGATAAAGTAGAGTATACTACTCGCAATAATGGCTATTATTCCCTCGGAGTGTTACTCCTTCGCACTTGCGCGCTCAGGGAGTCAATTTTTGACATCCTTCGTTAAAATAACGTATTCGCAATTTAACGAATGACTTGTAACGATGACATCTAAAAACTTCAATTTTTGACCTCCTTCGTTAGTCGTTCGGTGATCGTTCCTTAAATAGCAAATGCCAGATTTGACAACATCGCATTATTTGACAAATAAATTCAAATCAATGTTTGAAATATTGTTCTACAAGCAAGATCTACAAAAATTTCATATGAAGAGAAATGCTTGTTAATCAAATATGTAAAACACTTGTCAATGCTCATAAGTAGCAAGTTTGAGCCTTCTTTTACCCAAAATACGCTCAGAGAAAATGGTAAAAAATTCATTAAGTCTTAGCATCACGAAAGAGGTAGAAATAAAACTGAAAGGGAAAGCTACTTATATTTTATGAAGTTGATACAAAAAATAATTAAACGGTTTTGGATTGTATAGATGAGAGTCTCACATCTAAAAGCAAATCCAAAACTAGCAGCAATCGATGTAAGACAAAACAGGAAAATGTTTTATGCAAAGAAGAAATTGCATCATTTTAAACTTAAACCGGCCTATCACGTACATTATGTACTGTATCTCCTAAACGAGTAGAGATCCCATTTTGCGACTTATAGTGTAAATTCTATTTACTTTAAGCTATTTTTTGAAATAAAAATAATTCAAAAAAAATGGTCCAAGTTACTAAAATTCGGATTTGAAACTTCACTTCCGGTTTTCTACACGAGAAAAATTTCAAATTTCAAGTTTGATTTTAGATTTAAAAAGAACAGTGAATTTTCTGTATAAAGCACCATTTTAAATTTTTTACTATTTACTGTTTAATTAGGAATACAGTTTACAAGAACGTTCTACTTAATATTTGGTCAATTTTTAGAAGTCAATAACTTTTTAAATAAGTCGCTCACAAAAAAATCATCACGTATTTACATTCATACCTTTTAGGAGAACAATTGTAACCGAATTTCAGGTTTTGAGTTGTCCGCTTCACGTGAAATGCCCCCTCAGTCATGTCAAAATAATGTAAACTCTAAATAAAGATAAATGAACATAAATCAATTTATAAATTAATGTGCAACAATATTTTTTTTATAAATGTGTACTCTTTTATTCAAGTTTGAACGTTTCTCTTACAGATAAGCTCAGAGATTCGTCTTTATAAATCTAAAGGTTCATTCGTTAAATAAAACATTTTTATTAAGATTTGTTTTTGGCGATTAAATCTAACGGATTTTTTGTGTCTCTAATATTATTTTGTAACTGCTGTTAAATTCTTCCATATTTTCAAGCACTGTAACCACTATAAAATCACACAAAACACCATTTTAATATAACACGTCGATGTGTCGTCCGCTCGCATTTTAGCGAATGATCCATTGCGAATACGTTAACCCCTTACCGCATACTGTACCAAATATGGCACACCACAAAAAAAATTTTTTTCTAAGTTTTAATGCAATTTTTGCCGTAACTGCAATCTGTTCCACATTTGGCACGTTCGCATCTATGATACTCACACTCTAGCATTCCTTCACAACGAAAAAACAAAAAGTGGGGTGGGTATCGACAGTCGTTTTGTCTAAACTAGTTTCTGAGCCACATTGGAGGGATTCGCATGCCTGTAACTTCGTAAAAAATATTTTTCGCAATAAAAAAAAAATATTTGCCAAAAGGTAAGAGCCTACATTTTCCAGTTTTGTCAATGGAAAGCAGTTCTGTCTTATGACTTCTGTTTTTTGGTTGATATAAGACATGTGCCACATGTGGAACAATTTCATGTTAGGGATACATTTTTAGGTTCTATACGTCTTATTTTGAAAATGACCCAGGAACCTTTTATGGAAAAAAAAGTTGTTACATGAGGTAGTTCCAGACGGGATTACAAGTGAAGACGAAAATTTAACCGATGATGATAATTTCTGTCAAAATACGGAATTTGAAAATGTTTTGAAAATGACCCAGGCACCTTTTATGGAAAAAAAAGTTGATACATGAGGTAGTTCTAGACGGGATTACAAGTGAAGACGAAAATTTATCCGATGATGATAATTTCTGTCAAAATACGGAATTTGAAAATGTTTTGGTGGAAAAATATGATAATCTTAGTAAAACTTTTGCTCAAATTCCTGCTGCAGAAGTTCGATTTGACAACGAAAAACACTTACCACTATGGGTAGAAGATCGTCAACGTTGCAAGTATCCTGAATGTAAAGGAAAATCTTCAATTTACTACGAAAAATGTCAAGTGAACCTCTGTTTTAATAAAGACAGAAATTGTTTTTGTTCATTTCATACAGAATGCGTTTATTTATTGTGTTCCAATTAAAACTTTATAATTGTTTTTATTATTAAAAAGAATTTGTTTAACTTTTAAATGAAATTTGAGTTTTGTAATATGTTCTAATTTTTGCCTTGAATTTTGAATTCAATTTGTCCCATATTTGGCACAAACTATTTTTTTGAAATTTGTGATCAAAAAATGTCGACAATATTTTTTTAGTTATTTTTCTTGGATTGTATACCTAAAAAATCAAAACATATATTTAATTGAACTAAAATAAAAAAATCATGCAGTAAGGGGTTAAATAACGAAGGGTGAAAAATTGACAAATTCAGATTTTCATTCGAATTCGCTATTTAGCGAATGCGTTATAAAATAGCGAAGGATCAAAAATTGACCCCCAGGTCGTAAATACTTTTCCTCGGGAATAATAGCTATCATTATTGACTCGTGGTATAGTCTACTATTAAATTACCCCAGTCCGGAAAAAGTGGTCCGAGATGTAGATTTTTTACCTGTGACGTTCTGTCACAAAATAGTCAGTTTTGTGACGTTTGCGGATAAAAGAGCTTTGAATTGAGCTTTTTTTTGTAAAATATAAATAGGTAAATAAAATATTTATTTTTAATTTTTAATTTATTGAATTGGAATGGATATTACCCCAATTACGAGGGTGGGATGATTAATTTGTGGCCTCACATAGAAAACAAGAATTTAGCCATACAATTTTTTGTTTAATTTTTAGTATTATTTCCTTCTAGTTATATGCACTTGGTCAATCGGCGTTCCGAAGTCTTTAACGCATCATTGTGAGCCCATTCTTGTAACTCTTCAAAAAAGCTTTTTGTAGCTGTGATTTCTTCAAATTTTGATTTATATTTCTTTCCAACGTAATATTTTTTAAATTGTGGAATAGAATAAAGCCCAATTGCTATAAAATGGCGCATAAAAGCCATTGGATTGCACTAAAATAGCTCTAAACATTGCTCAGATCTGATTTTTCCAGTGAGCTTTTGTGCTCAGAAAAGGTGCTGTGCGACATCCATCTTACCAATTTTTTCTCATACCCAAAATTTGATGAAAGATATGATGTGTTTTTTAAATCTCTAAGGTTTGAACTATCTCAGACAACTTTCATTTGTAATCTCTTCAAATATCGTTCTGTGTACTTTCTTGGCGATTTCCTCAGGAGAAGCACCTTTTGACTTTCCTGAACGTGGTGCATTCTTAGAGCCTGTATGACCCTAAATACAGTTTTAACCATACTAAGCGATGAAGAAGATGTACCTAATGTAGAATCTAACCCATCCATTGGGTTGCGACAAAATAGCTTCAAACATTGCTCACATCTCATTTTTCCGGTGAGCTCTTGTGCTCAGAGAAGGTGTCGTGCGGCACCCATGTTGCCAATTTTTTTTTTTCATACCCAAAACTTGATGAAAAATGTGATGTGTTTGCTTTTTTAAAATCCTCAAGGTTTGAGCTATCTCATACAACATACACTTGTAATCTTTCAATACCTTACCTACCTGTGTACTTTTTTGACCATTTCTACAGGAGAAGCACTTTTTGACTTTCCTGGACGTGGTGCACCCTTAGGGCCATTATGGCTCAATTGAGACTTTGAAATGTAGTTCTAACTACAGGGTGAGTCAATAGTGGGTTACTTCTGACATGTCCTAAGATGCAACCAAAAATACTAATTGCAATTACCACTGGATACTTCGTTTGATTTTTTAAAACATTAATTGAATCAACACTGGTTTTTTAGTTTTTAAATAATAATAGTCCATAATGAAATTTTAGCAAAACTATCAAGACAAACTTGACAATAATACCCAAAACAATGTAATCGTGGATTAATTTTAAATTTTTTAACGATTACCGATCTGGTCAGCTGGAATCAGTATTATTGGTTGCATATTTAAAAAAAAATCAGAAATAACCCACTATTGACTCACCCTGTATGTTAAGCGATGAAGGAGATGTACCTAATGTTGGATCTAACCCATTTTTAAATACTTAAGGTGTTATTCTTCTAATATAAAAATATTTCTTTACAGCTCGAACCCCAGGTTTCAACATTTCTTAAAAAATTGAGAAGTTATGACTCTTGATAAGGCAGCAATTAAAAACTATTTCACCGAATTTGATAAAATTTTAACGTCACAGTACGAAAAGATGGTACTATATGAAAACATAAAAATTTATGAAAAAAACAATTGCCTTCTATAAGAGGCCACGAAGTAATCATCCCATCCTCGTAGCTATATCAAGATACAATTTTTATCAAAACTTGAGAGTACAGTTAAAGAGTGCATTAATGACGTCCATAAATACAGTGTCGCTAAAATTGTTTGGATACAGCTAAAGATTTTTTTTAATTAAAGTTTGTGCTTTTTTAGTTAAAAGATTTATTTTGGTAATTATTATTAACTTATTTGGTGAAAGTTCAGACGGTAAAGAGCTACGGTTAGATATAGACAACATTTCCAACAAAGCTAACAAAATTTCATGAGTTCGCTAAATTTTTAAATAATGTATGCATGTGTTACATCAAAATTCAGAAAAAAATTTCTTAAAAATATTAAATTTAACTTTTATTGCCATTAAAAAAAATCAAGTTAGCCTTGTATTCCCAAAACAAATAAATGTGGTAAACCTCTGAGAAGAAAAGAATTTAAATACTTTTAAGCATACAGGGTGTAAGCGGAATAAGTACATTAATTTGAATCAGTGGTAGAACCCATCAAGACAAACACTTTTTCTATGTACCATTTTTTCAAAACCGCGTTTTTAAAGGTCATTTTTTCCCATACAAATTGACGAGCCTTTTATGAAATGCTACAACAAAGAAAAGTAATAATAAATTTAAATTGTTTTTCATGAACTTGCATGGAAACGGTAATCTTGTCGACTAGGTAACTTTGCTTCCAGTGGCGTGTAAGAAAATTGTGTAAGATTTTAAATTAATTTTGATTAAAAAACTAAAACGTTTTGAAAAAAAAGTTATTAGGAAAAATTTTTGGTCTTTACGAGTTCTATTACCAGTTAAAATAATAGTATATTATGATACGAGTTTTATAAGACGCATTTTGTCGCACGCACGGAATTGTGGCACGACGAGCGCAGCGAGGAGTGTCATAATGGAGTAAGTGCGACAAAATGCCTTATAAACGAGATATCATACACTATTTTTTCTACTTTGCCCCTTTTTTGACAAAAAAATTCCATTTCGAAATTTAGGGAATTTTGTGGCAGTTGACAGCATTTGCGTGGGTCATGAAATTAAATTAATAATGTGGATCGTCATTAGTTTATTGTAAAATGTATTCTGAAAGTGTCTAAGACGAATACGGGCTTTTGTGGCAAATACGCGGAATTTGAAAATTGGCCAAAGGAGAATGGAATCTCAAATTACTTACTTGCACTGGCTATTGAAGTCATGTTTGTACACTACTCGAAAGGTGTTCGAAGGGACTACGTATCAGGGATGGTAGAAAAGCCTCTAAAGGTCCGAATTTGATTCATTTGATTAAATTATCACTTGAAACAGGTGCCGATTGACACTGACAGTTCTCTCAGATAATTGTCAAAAAACTAGATTGCCATCATTTTCCAACTAAATTACCCTGGTTTTTAGTGTAATTATTATAGCACTCCGTTGGATATTACGAAACCCAAATGGCGTATCGTAATGACCTCAGTACGAAACAAAAGTAGAAAAATGTACTTATTTCATTTACAGCCTGTATACTAAATTCCAATAAGTATTTTTAGCGATCTTGTATATCATTCTTTAGGCAAATCATTATGATCATGATTCATGAGTCATGAATTCGACATGACATTACCAAGCGGTCAACCGAGCAGTGAACAAAAAATCCCAATTAATGTTTTAATTTGTTATTATTCTTCGGCACTGTCAAAATTTACGGTTTTTCTCCTGTGTTAAGGAAGTTTTGACAACTGTTAATACGAAACGTCAGATTATTTTTAGCAGATTTAAAGCAATTTTAAGCCTTGTTGAGTCTAATTCGAAGAATAAAATGTTGTACCCAACTCGGTTTCGTGTAAATAGGTTCATTTATTTCACAAGTGGATTTTTAAACGTCGAGTGTTAACCCGATTTACACTCAAACTCGTTAAATAAATGACTATTTTAAACTGCCCCATTACTAAAACCGCAAAAAATTAAAAAATTATCAACTTACAGGCTGTGAGGTATAACAAGATTTAAAATCAATAATAAAACCTAGAAAAAATCTTTTACCTCTACTACGTTTCGATATCCACTTTCCCCTTCGCTAAATCAAAACAATGATGATAAAAATAATACACTGCTTTGGGGAGATCTCCACCTATTCAATTGAGGGTGTGAAACAGCTGGTTTTTATTTGGGTTTCAAATGTTTTAAAAACTATTGATTTTATTTTTTTAAAGAAATAAGTTGCACGTAGAAAACATAAAAGTACTATAAAAATTAAAATAAATCACTGTGTTTAAACAGTGTTGTTAAGCTTGTTTGTTTGCTTGTATCAATCATTATTATTATGTATTAGGTTCGCCGATAATTTAGTTATCAAAAATTCAATCCTGCTAATTAAAAGTTTATATTTTAGATCTATCGTAAATAAAATTATGATAATTACATCCAATAATAATGTTTTAATATCATTAGCATGCCATCACAGTTAACAAAATTATTTATGCTTTTATGTGTAACAGAATGTAAACAAAATAATGGCCAATAAATAAAAGCAAAACATACTAATTAGGGATAGTGTTTTATTTCAAAGTCTTTTTCACTAGTTTTTCGATAGGTTCATTTGAACTAAATTTTCTAGCGAAATAAAGAAGAATCGGAGTGATTTTTAAGGATTGTAGGATTTGGAACGATTCGATAAGACTCGTCTCTTCTTATTATATTCTTGCTAAGAATTGATTTTTCATTTCGCAATTGAATTAAAAAGCGGTTTTGCAATTAGGGCGACGCGCAGCACCCGATCAGGCCAACATTTCCGCTTGAATCCCTAGTAAATGTTGTCACTTAGCTAGATGGATGCTGGCAGTCTTAGCATTTCCGTCCCTAGACACATTCCAAGAGCTGGCCTGTTTCAGTGCTAACTTACGATGTTCGAGTCAATTTTCGTTATTACGAAGGGTTTGCTACCTATAATCATTTCCGCACCGGTCTAATCCTGATGGATAGAGAATGATATGCCATAAATTTCGCCGGCTTGGAATATTTGTTGCATTGATGTATTCCCAGAGTTGGAGGAATTCGATGCTTCACCCAAACTTAAAATTTATTTAATGCTGAGGGGGAATTTTTGTCGCGTTTCCATTTCCGCACATTTAGAACTCCTATGAGACGCTGATTTGGTGGCAACTTTGCGAACCACATTCATGACAAATTGAATGGGATATTGGCCATTTACGAAACAGCTTATTTCACCTGTCGATATCGCTAATTTTCCAACTGGCGGAAATAATGTGGGAAGTTTAATTTCCACTTCGTTGTAAATTGATGGAAGAACGATTTACGAAATTTTCAAAATTGTATAGGCAACCCTGTATATACCTATCTGTATTTCGAGTGCTTACGCATGGCTTCGTGCGTTTCCGGACAATGACAGCTGTCGAATAATTTTTGGCGCGTTTTTTCCTAACCCTATTTTTTATGAAGGTGTTGCTTTTTTCAGTTTATTACACTAGTTTTAATCTCGCGAGTGTTAAAACCTCGAAAAATAAACTTATGTGGCGCTCGGCGTCCGTGAACTAATAATTACAAGTGATACAATAACTAATTAATTTAACTTTGAAACTAATAAATCACAACTTGTGTTTATAACTTCCCCACATTAATATAAATTCTTGTTAAAACTTTGTGTGTATTTTAAGTTAATTTATGTGACAGTGTTTTATAAAACTGGGTTTTGGTATTATTTAGTGATACAGGAATGTCGTCGCTTTTGTCGGCCGAATTGGCCGCTACGTGCAGCGCTTTGGGTTATTATGATGCTACATCTAATAAATATTATGCAGATTCTAATACCCTTGAGACTGTAAAAGATTTAATTCGATACTTGAGACGGGATGATGAAAGCCATGATATACGCAGACAACTTGGCGAAATTAAGGTGCTGCAGAACGATTTAGTGCCCCTTTTGAAAAGCTACTGGGAGGAGACTGACCTGTTCGACGTTCTACTGAGGTAAAATGACTTTAACTGTGCCACATTGCATATAAAATTTGAAAAAATATACATATTTTACTATGGCTTATGCAACCAATTATACAGAATTCTACAAAAAAAAATTAATAAAAAAAATAACTCGCCTTGTGTTGTTCGAACTAATATTATTTAATCAACGGGAATATTAATCAAAGCGATTAAAAGTCGATACCGAGATGATAATATAGTCGATATTATTACCCGCTGAGTTGATTTTGTATAAACAGATCGAAAAAAATTCGGAATATTACTACTAAACTAAAAAACTCTTCAAAAGCATGAAAAATAATATGATATTCAGTATCATACTATATGTTTTTGATGAATTTGTTTTTAATTGTTTAGAGTACAAATTATTTCAATTTTATTGTATGTTAATTTGTGTAATTGTTGATTAATAGGATTTGAGTTGCAAACAGTTTTTCTTTTTGAAATTTGTTGTTTTTTGGGTGACTATGTTATTTATGTTTCAATTTAATTAAAATTAGGGCTAATTATGGCGGTATTTCGTCGTCAATTTATGTTAATTGAGAGTTTGAATAATAAAGTAGGAAATTATGAAAGCAGAGAGTCACAATAATAGCTGAATTGGGACGTAAATATTGCGATGTTTGGGTCTTATTTAATGGAAACATTAAATTAATTGCTGAATGGGGAATTTATTAGAGATTTTTATTTTATTTCAGACTTTTGGTAAATTTAACAACCCCCGCTTTAATGTTGTGGAACGAGGAGCTGCCTACAGACAAGATAACAAGAAACCACTACTTGCAAATAGAAGACCATTTAAAAAGCTACAAGCAGACGTTCGCAGATGAGACCTTTTGGGCCGTTCTGAGTACGAGATTGAGTAAAATTTTAGAAACTGTAAGTATTCACGAGCGAGAAGTTTTGAAACTTTAATTAAAATTAGTTTTTGTTTGAAAAAAGGATTTGAGAGACGTCTCATTAGTGGGATTTTAGAAAAAGGAAGGTTTTTATCGCTTTTATTACCGCAGTGAGAGTAGCAATTTTCAGCTCTTTAATAAGTTTGAATTTAATAATTGTAAAGATTTTTGGTCGTGTTCTGGTTTTAATTAAAACTGTTGAGCTGGCAAACAGATGCTAAGAGAAACTTTTCCTGTTTGAAAATAAAGCCGACACTTTATCGTTTGTAAATCAGTCATTTAAATATTTAATGATTTTACCTAAGACTAACTCTTAATTTAAAGTTCTGAAATACGCGAGAAGTTTTCCAGTCGGCGTCTAATTAGTTAGTGGAGTAATATTGGCAGTTTACACAAGATTGTTCTATCTGCGACTTTGCCACAGATGGCTTTACAATGCGACTTCTTCGCGAAATTATCCGATGATTTGTGTGTCTAATAATTGGGTCATTGCGAGTGCAGCTCTAAGTGGAAGTAACGACTGTAGAAACGCCTTTTGAGATATGGCTTTTTTGTTACAATTACACTCCGTACATCGAAAACGAGCTTAGGGTAATTTAGTGAAACGACTGGAGGCATTTCGAGCTCTCGCATGTTTGAAACAGACGCCGTTATTGCTAATGTTTCTGTTTTATGCCGTTTCCACGTAAACTTTGGGTGACTTTAATGTTTTGCAAGGGTCTCGTCAGAAAACGATTTTTAATACTTGGGATCCAGCTCCATTTGTTTTGAATAATTGAGTCGGACGTTCCAGTTTTTCACCCGCACAAATTGTTAAGCAACTTGTTGTGCTGTACAGATTTTAATTAGGAATTTAATCATGTTATTCCCTTCTGAAATTTTAATTAATTCACTTTGAAAGAAGTGGTTTTTCGGCAAAGTTACCGCAAATTTCAAAGCGAGAACTTTATCAATTATCGGGACGGTTGATCAATATTTATTCAGATGTGTGCGATGTCAAGGCGAGAAACTTTGCAAAAATCATAAGTCTAGCTTTTTACATTTATCAGTTGATTATCACCGCAACATTATTTTCTTTTCCAGTTTTTTTTTATTTATTTTTCATTTAAAGCAAAGTATTTATTTCAGGACAGAACTTTATTTAATTACTGTGATGGTTAATCAATATTTATTCAGATCAAGGGGAGAAACTTTGCAAATAAAATTGCTCTATAATTATCTCCTGTTGTATTACTTTACCCTAAGTATGGACCCCCTAACGAAGTTAATAATCTCCAAATAAACAGTTGATGCGAGCATACTGTATTATTGATATTTTGTAATAGTTTTATAACATCTAGATCTACGATCGTATCTACTCGTATTATCGTATTACAGATAACTAAATTATTTAATTAAATTTGCGTTAATGGTGCGGTTTTTGCCGTTTTTGGCTCAGAAATTTTGCGTTAATTGTAGTGAAAAAAGGGCCGTGTTTTTTATTGCAGAGTTATGCGGAACGCGGGGACGAAAACAGCTTGATAATAGAGAGGATCCTCATCCTGATTCGAAATATATTATACGTTCCCCCTGATCCAAACACCGAAAAACGCCCCGATAACGACGCTAGCATTCACGACCAGGTATTTTTTCTCGTTCTTATTTTAATTTTTCCGAGTGAAACGAGCGTTGAAAATTCATGTAGGTGTTGTGGGCGTTACATCAATCTGGAATGTTGGATATAATTTTGTTCATAACAAGTTCTACGAACGAGAAAGCTTATTACATGCACACTTTAGAAATATTGTCGTTTATGTTGAGAGAACAGAACGCGGCGGAGTTGGCGAGGGCAGCTCTCCAACGAAGTGAGACGGAAAAAATGAGAGATGAAGCTGAACTACTCGCGATAAGACATCGCGAGACCAACCAAAGGCAGCAAAAAATCAAATTGTATAACGGAGCAAGGTAAGGACTCCAATTAGTCGTTCATTTATTTGACCATTTCTACATTTTAAATTGTCTTGCGGTCACACAATAATTGCCACATTTTAAACAAAATTGTTTGAAAAAAAGTTGGTGGGTTCTGGGTTCGAACCTTGTTGTTTTGAGTTGCTGCTTCCGAGCATGCGGCCGCTGTAGTCCAGATCAAAATGTTGTGGAATAGCTTGCATTTTTGATATGTTGCTGTGGAGTATTTAAAAATATTTAGTCAGAAATTTTTTGTTTTAACCCCCGAGAAGGGGTGGAAAAGATGTTTTAGCAAAAATTTACAGAAACCTAAAATTGGACAAAATTTTCGTTTACATTCTCGTATCTTCCTTCAGGATAAAGCTAAAAACTTATTTTTTTTGCAAAAGATTCCTCAATGAATGCAGAGGTTTACGTAGTTACACAAGAGTGAATTTTTATCAAGGGAAATAAAAAAAAATACTTTTTAACGTTGCATATTTGTGTAGTGAAATTTTCGAGATGCGAGAAAGTTTTTTATTTTAAAAGATAGACCTCTACATATTCGAGATGAAATGAAGCAAATACTTCAAATAAGTTTTTGGTGCAAAAATCATTTTGATATCTGTAAGACTCACCAAGTTATTAGCCCCCGAAATGTTTTCAAAGGTGGTGATCACGTTTCAGAGGGAAATACGCTACCATTTCACCTCGAGCGTATTTTGCAGTAATTGTAAATTGCAATAATTTGGTGAGTGTTACAGTACAGATATCGAAATGATTCTTGCACCAAAAACTTATATAAAGTACTAGCAGTTACCCGCGACTTCGTCAGTGTAAATTTTAATTCAGACTGATTATAAATGTTTTTTTCCATCTAGTTGATGATGGAATTCCTTGTTCCAAAGCTTCTTGAAGTTTCTGAATGTTGTAATTAATAATGAAACATTTTTCTCTTTTTTGTATAAATGGGTAAAGTTGTTTTAATTTTTTTTTAAACTATAGGAACACCAAACAATCGAGTCATTTGGGCAAAGCGGCACAGCGCATTAGAACTACAGAGTTCATGAATATCTAAATATTTTTGAGCACAGAGAGTATTTGAGGTGGATTATTTCAACAACAGTGCATTGATGAACTTGATGCGACTTTTGGCGATGAAGCACCATAAAAAATAACTGTATATCAGTGGCAAACTTCATTTAAGTGCGACCCTGATTTGGTGTTAATGATGAACTTCGTGAGAGTTATCCAAAATCGGTTGTTGTTCCCGAAAACTTTGATACTGTTCGTGAAATGATACTGCAAGATTGTAATGTGGCATATCGTAAGATTAAGACATCCGTGGGCATTCAAGGGATTTAACATTGCATGAACATTTGGCCGGTAAAAAAATTTATTCGCGTTGGATGGCATTTATTTTCAAAAATTGCTCAAGGGTCAAAAATGGGTACAAAAATTGGTTCAAAATAATACTAATGTGTATTAATCTTCATGGAGAATATTATGAAAATTTTTAAAGCCATATACAATGACGAATTTTTATTACTGAACTCTATTCCCGAAATATCAAAGGCAACCCACGTACACACGTAAATATTACATGCTGATTAAAATTAAGAAAAAAGTGTTTTTGCAAAGAATGCTTTGGAAAAAAACGCCAAAAATTTTGTTTAACAAACTAACTTTTGACAGTTATAGTATTAAATATGCGAGCAGAATTTTTATAACTTTGTCTTGTTTTGTTTTGCAAAAAATAAACTACTAGCTTATCATGTCGTTTAGTTTTTAAAAGTAAGCTTGGCGGAAATGTGAACCTTCCAGATCTAAATTCAATTAAACTTCCAAAATCTAGTTTGTTTAAAACAAAATTGTTTGCGTTTTGTCCAAAGCAAATGCTTTTTTTCCATTTTGATCAGTATGTAAGATTCAATCATATCATGTGATACATCGTTGTAATTAGAAATAAAAACACTTTTCAAAAATACAAAAATCGAATATGGCGTCCATAAGAAAAACCAAAGTTGATGTTGTAACTCTGACATCAAGAACGCCTTGGAAAATACGATGACGGATTTAGATTCCTTGCAAAAAGTACCTGAAGAACGACCTAGTTAAAAACGTCTAGTTTTTTTGGTTTTCGCTTGAAAAAATAAAAAATATAAAAAGGAAAATTACAAATTTCCGTTTTTTTTACAATTATTCACAAACTAAAAATGACACATCAAATTTTCTTTCAGATAATTTTTCAGCATAAAAATGCGCAACTTTGCCCTAATTTAACCGACCTCGTATCTCTTATAACAACTGAGATCCCCATGGTGGAGCTCGAAAAACGGACACCCTGTATACATACAGCGTGACCCAGGGGTGCGTAATCGGTCTATAACTTTTTTGCTATTGAAAATATTGCGATGCCGTTTTTATTATTCGATAGATCCACAAACTAAAAATATTTATATTTTATACAGGATGTTGTATACAGGGTGATAAACCAAAGCTATATTTTTTAAATGGAACACCCTATATATTTTTGCATAATTAGATTTTACGTAAAAAATAATTGTACTTTGTATAAACTGTTATAGGCCTATCTTTTTTTGTTTCGGAATTATTCAACTTTTTGTGCTAAAAACAACCCACATTTAAAAAATCACTGTGAAGCCGCCAATGAATATTTTCCGACAAATTTGCTACAGAAAAACTTAGAATATCTTGTAGTTTTAGCAAATAGTCGACTGTATACAACATCCTGTATAAAAAATTGTTATAGTATTGGTATATTGGAGCTTTCGGTTCAAAAGAAAGAAACACGTGTTTCAGGATTTTTGAAAATTACATCCACAAGAGAGTTAAACAGAGAATGAGTTTGTTTGTTATAAAAACAAACAAAATTTACTCGGGTTCGCATTGGGTCACAATAAAATTATGTGTTTCTACTTTTTCTTAAACTAAGTTATACATTGTTTTTCTGTGTCTCAAAATGGTTGTGGACATGCGTGCGAAGCCGTGGGCAACTGCTAGTATAGAATATAGCAACGTAATAACATTTGTTATTAACTTATTACTGTAAGAGTAAATCCAAGCGACTAATTAAATGGCAACTGTCAGGTTTTTTATCAACACCTATGATTTTTTTCTGTAAATTTGCATATTTAATTAAAATCGGCTTCAATAACTAAAAAAAGTAATTATCGTCGTTATTTTCTTATCATCACCATTTTATTATAAGGTGTTGAGGTTAAAAGTTCTAAGAACAATGCATAACATCACACGTTAAAAGTAATGTCTCAACTTGGCGAACACCCAGTATAACTTAAAAATTTAGAAATATTCATACACACTTTTATCTCTTACTTAGCCCCATTTTGATCAAATTTCCAAAAATAAAACAATAGAAATATCAATTTACACAAATATACCTAACTATAAAAATATTTTTTTTATTTAACACTTGGGGATAGAATTTTCAAAAATCCTAAAACACGTGTTTCTTTCTTTTGAACCGAAAGCTCCAATACAGGGTGTCCGTTTTTCGAGCTCCATCATGGGGATCTCAGTTATTATAAGAGATACAAGGTCAGTTAAATTAGGGCAAAGTTGCGCATTTTTATGCTGAACAATTATCTGGAAGAAAATTTAATGTGTCATTTTTAGTTTTTGAATTATTGAGAAAAATCAAAAAATTTTTATTTTTGTTTTTATTTTTTTAAGCGAAAATGAAATGAGCTAGACGTTTTTAAATAGGACATTCTTCGGGCACTTTTGTACAAGAAATCTAAATCTGTTATTGCATTTTCCATGGCGTTCTTGATGTCAGAGTTACAACACTCAACTATGGTTTTTCTTATGGAAGCCATATTCAATTTTTGTATTTTTGAAGTGTTTTTATTTCTGATTACAACAATGTATCACATGATATGACCGAATCTTGCATGCGGAATAAAATTAAGAAAAAAGCATTTTTCCAAAGAGTGCTTTGGAAAAAACGTCAAAAATGTTGTTAAACAAATTAAATTTTGACAGTTGTATTAAATAAATATGCTAGCAAAATTTTTATAACTTTGTCTTGTTTTGTTTTACGAAGAATAAAATTCTAGCTTATCATGTCGTTTAGTTTTTAAATAAGTAAGCTTGGCGAAGATGTGAACCTTCCAGATCCAAATTCAATTAAATCTCTAAAATCTAGTTTGTTTAAAAACAAAATTGTGGACGTTTTTACCAAAGCACTCTTCGCAAAAATGCTTTTTTCTCCATTTTGATTATCATGTACGATATGATCATATCATGTGATACATCGTTGTAATCGGGAATAAAAACACTTTTCAAAAATACAAGTATGGAATATGGCGTCCACAAGAAAAATCAAAGTTGAGTGTTGTAATTCTGACATCAAGAACGTCTTGGAAAATATGACGACAGATTTAGATTCCTTGTAAAAAAGTGCCTGAAGAACGTCCTAGTTAAAAACGTTTAGTTCTTTTGGTTTTAGCTTGAAAAAATAAAAACGAAAATTACAAATTTCAGTTTTTTTCCAATAATTCAAAAACTAAAAATGACACATCAAATTTTCTTGCAGATAATTGTTCAGTATAAAAATGCTCACCTTTGCCCTAATTTAACCGACTTCGTATCTCTTATGATAACTAAGATCCCCATGGTGGAGCTCGAAAAACGGACAGCCTGTATACCAATACTATAACAATTTTTTCATATATTATCTTTACAAATAATGGATTTTTATACAAATTTTGACACCTCATTTAACCAGAAATCCTGAAAACAAATATTTCTTCATTTTTAACTAAAAGCCCAAATACCAGTTCTCAAAAATGACGGATCTTTTTATTTTACCCACATGGGAGTGGAAGTTCTAAAAATCCTGAACTACACGTTTCGTCAATGAAGGAATTTTTAAATTAAATTAAATTTAACCCCCTTTGAGGGTGGAATTTTTAAAAATTATAAAACACGCGTTTTTTTATTTTTAGTCTATAGCCCTAATAAAAATTCTTATGAATACAAGTTCAAAAATGAAGAAAGATTATATTTAACCCCCTTAGGGGTGGAATTGCCAAAACTTAAAGCATGCGTTTTTCATCTTTAACCGAAATCCCAAGTACCAATTTGCATGGATATCATTTTTAAAATTACGTATTTCAACTTTAACACCCCATTTAATCCCCTTAGGCGTTGATTTTTTGAAAATCCTTGAACACGTGTTTCTTCATTTTTAACGTAAGGCCTAAATACCAATTTTCATGAATATAACTGTAATATTTCTTTTAAAATGACGGATTTTTATTCAAATTTTAACACCTCATTTCACCTCTTTAGAAAGGAATTTTCGAAAAATTTCTTCTTAGCGGATCTCTACACCCTCTAACGCCCGGTATTTCAGTGCTTGGTTAAAATCCTTGGTAATTAACCTATGGTAAATCTTACCCAAAATTTTAAGTTTGAATGCGTATTTCAGTGCTTTAGTAGAAATTGGGTTAAATTCCCAGCTTTTCGGCAACACCGCGCGCTAGAATTTTACGTTGTTGAAAAGTAGGAATCTGTATTTGACTTCTTGATGATTTTTTTATTGTTCCCTAAAATGCAATAGACATCCACAGCATTCATGCTTCGTATAAAATAATTACCGTGCCATCAAAACACGGACAAGAATGAGTCGCAGAAAGTGGCAAAACGGCGTGAAATTTCGGAAAAAAAATTAGGTTAGAAAAACAAAGACACTGCGCATGAGTATGATTAACCCTGAAAGAAGTTGGTAACCAGACACATTTCCTTCGGTAAAGATTTTAACCTTGGGTAAATCATAACCAAGCAGTGAAATACGCCAAACCAAGAAATAAATTGGTAACCAGAATATTTTTAGTTTAACCATCAACTGTAATACCGGGCGTAAGGAACGTATCTTCCAAATTTCATGTTTCTAGGTTCAGTGGTTTAGGCTGTGCGTTGTCTGTCAGTCAATCACGGTACTGTTTTATATGTATACAGCGTGTATCAGAACTCGCTCCCCACCGAAAAGGTTCTAGTGGTAACAGCAATGGGGATGGCAAAAATGCAAAAAAAGTAGATCTTTTATTCTTCGTTTGTTTCAAAGTGACCAATCTCAGAAGCTCTCTCCTAGGTGTATTGCATACAGTAGATCCGTTACTAAGGAATAAAAAATAACTCTAGTGCACACTTTTATTGTCCGCTAAACATATTTTTGATTTCCTAGCAACGTGTTTTGTTCCCGTAGTCCTCCGGAGCAAGGTTTTTTGTGATTGGCTATTTTCAAACGTTCTTATCTTCCAAACGCAAAGAGTTTTCTTGTAAAGGAACCTTAGCTTCAGAATTGCTTAAATTATAGGCACCTTTCCGATGGGGAGCGAATTCTGATACACGCTGTATAGAGATTAGCTTCATTACACCTCGATTATGTAGGGGTCTATCTTTTAAAATAAAAAACTTTTTCGCATCTCAAAAATTTCACTACACAAACATGACACGTTACAAGAAAACTGAAATTTTCTCAGTTTTTATTTGCAAAAACTAAAGCTTGTGTGTATTCGTTCGAAGCTACATTCATTGAGGAATCTTTTGCAAAAAAGTTTCTAGCTTTATGCAGAAGGAAGATACGAGAATGTAAACGCAAAATGTGTCCAATTTTAGGTTTCCGTAAATTTTCCGCTAAAACGTCTTTTTCATAATGAAGACAATTTTAAATCCAAAAAGGACCTTCGGATTGGATTTCAGCAGAAAATTTTACATGACAATCAAGTGTTTTTGATAGTTTTTTATAATTATACATTTCATCCCTTTACACTTACTCACCCTCTGTTAATTTGAATAATATCAAAAAAAGTCTAAACAACATTTTTGTGTAAAATTTTATGCTTTACAATTTTTATTTAAAACTTTTTTTCTAGCTTTTACCGATTTTGAATAATCTTTAAAAAACAGTTTATTTTCGTTTTTTCAACCCTTCCTCGGGGGTTTAAACAAAAAATTCTTTGACTAATAAACGTTTTTAAATACTCCATAATAACTTATATCAAAAATGCAAGCTTTCCCACAACATCTCGATTTAAACGCTTATTTGACTGGACTATTGACTGTTTTATTGTTTGGGTTAATTGTTGGCAGTTTATTTTTAATTCAGATTGGTTATTTTTTAGCAAAAAGTTGGTGTTTGTGCTCAAATCGGTGATTATTGAAGCTTGAATTTTGCAAAATGTCAGTTTCAATAAACGTGGCATTAATTAAACTAACCGCATTCGTTATGAAATCCAAAGTGTGTCGGTAATTTGCAAATGTATCATGTATTAAAATAGAATAATAATTAATTAAGCAATCGTTAAATATTGCGTAATTGTATATTGTTTTTCCACATATTGATTCTGGATGCAGAATTGCGTGTTTGTGATGTTTGTGTTTATTTTTTGAAATCGCTTGCAGGCATTCGAGATTTGGCGGCACATACGTCCTAAAATCAATGAAATCAATTAGCGACAACGAACTTATTTATCACAAGCCGTTAAATAAACTCGAAGCTTTGAATTTCGACGCTGACAAAAAGAAGCCCAAAACACCGAAAAATCGTATGCCGGTGCAGAGTAGCACGTTTGAACGACGTTCGGCTTTCAGCATTAGATTATTTCTGAAAGAGTTTTGTGTTGAATTTTTAAATGGGGCTTACAACACGCTTATGTACCACGTTAAGGATAATTTAGTCCGAGCTAGGGCACAAGCACACGATGAATCCTATTATTTATGGGCCCTTAGGTTTTTCATGGAATTTAATAGATGTTATAAGTTTGAAGTTAAATTAGTTAGGTAAGTCCTTTTGCATGTTTTAATCCACTTTACCAACGGCTGCTGAGAGTTAAACGCTTGCTCCACTTTTTGCCAGACGCTGAATTACTCAATTTGTTTAATTTACACAAATCAGTTTTGTTGGTGCCGTTCGAGGACTTCACACGAACGATGCTTCATGTCCCACTTTGCCCGTTTTTCACTTCAGATGGAAATTTATGACGCATCAACAGAAGTTGCACAAAATTTATTTTAAAATATTTTTGTTATGGTTTTTTTCATTCTTAATCTGTTGCGTAGTTTATTCCTTATCTCAGAGTTCTGTTGTATCTTTGTATTATAAATCTGGATCTCAACTGTTTCGAAGGATTTATGTTTAATAATATTTTTTGGTGTTTTATTTTGAAGTTTTTGTTTTGTTTCGTTTTTGTTTTTAGTTTGTTTATTGTTGAATTGTCTTTATATTTTATTTACTTTACATTTGTTTTTGCTCATTATTCTTTCGATATTTTTTTAGCTTAGCATTTGTATTTTTTGTTTTTGTTATTAAATTTAGTAAATTATTAATTTTTTCTAGATTTTTTTAAATGAAGTTGTTTTTCCGACATTTCTGACTTAGTTAATGGAGAAATATTTATTTAGCGAGATCGTACTTTTTTTGTTTTTCAAATTATAATTATTTACTTTCTGTTTCAAAACTATGGATGCCAACGTCTCATTTTCTCTCAAAGGTTGTTGTTATTAATTATTCATGCACTTTTCAATGAGAGTTTCATTAGTTTCATTAATAACTATTTTACATTTTTATCAACCTTATTTAAGAACAATTCGGTAAAATGCGATGTCGGCATTTCCGTAGTTTTGAAATAGAGAGTAACCACTTTAACTGACTTAAATGACTAAAAAAATTCCGTTTAACATTTACTATTTTTCGTTTATTAGGAAAAGTTTTTTCTTTTCTTTTTTGGTAATTTCTATTTTTACAGGTGTGTTTACGTCGCATTATCTGATGCTTTCATTTGTTTGTTTTATTTGTTGTTCTCGTAGCTAAAAGTTTCTTTGGCGTTTTCTTTCTTTTATTTCTGGATACTTTTAACCCACTCATTACTAATTTTATTTTGTTTTATTTTTTCTTTGATTTCGCTTCTTTTAAAATTTGTGTGTATTTTACGAATCTACGGTTTTTCTGTTTACTTGTTTTTGAAAATCTTTTACCTATTCCTTTTGTTTTTTTTTCTTCACTTAAAAATTCTCCTTAGTTTTCCTAGCATAACGGTTGTCGGGGAATAAAAACTTGTATATATATTTTGTTATTATTCTTCATTTTACAGGTTTATGGTTCTGTAGTTTTCTAAAACTATATTTTTATTTTTATAATTTTATTTATTACTTAGCGAGACGATGGCAGTGCAAACCTTCCGCTACGTGCAACAACTGACGGAGAAATACTTCGACATGATCCAGTCCGACAAGAAAAACTCCGTGCTGTGGTCCCGACGCCTCCATCTCGCCCTTCTCGCCTACAGAGAATTGTTTCTAACCCTTTGTGCGATGGATAAATCTCCGGATGAAACAGTCCGCGATTCGGCCCGCGTGATAAAAAGTAACATATTCTATATTGTGGAATATCGCGAATTCGTGGTAACTTTATTAATGACTTACGACGAATTGAAAATGTCGAACGCGTATCTGAAGGATCTCATGGAGACCCAGCATGTTTTCATCAAGTTGTTGGAGAGTTTTTGCGGTTCGAACGGATCGGTTGTCGTACAGAAAAAACTGAAAAAGAAGGGGAGGAAGAAAAAAGGTAAGTGTATAACAGATTTTCCATTGTTGCGTCGGTAAGTAATGTGTTTGCGATGGCCATTAATCTTGCGAAGCTTTTAAAATTCGATTTTTTCGTGTTGATACAGCGAAAGTTGCACATTTTTGATCCGCTCGAGCCGACTCCAGTGTCTCTCTTCCAATATTTGCTCGTATATTATTACTTATTCGTGTTTGCTTTTGTAAAAGTTGTCGTCTTGATTCGTCGCAACAAGACAAATAATTGAAGTTAAAACGTTGTAGTAACAACAGAAGCGGGTGACTTGAGTTAATTTGTAATTTTATAGCGAGTCAGGATGATGGCGTGCCACAGCCAGATGTAAATTTAGAAAGACGGTGGGATGAAGCCGCCCCACAGCTGTCCACCGTTCTCGAAGGAAATGCGGACTTTTCTACAGACGTCGTTCCATTTGATGCCGCCTCCGACGTTCCCATAGACGAACAAAAGTACGCAATAAACTCGAATTTTACATTTTACTGTTTCGAATTTAATTATTCAAAAAGGTGAAGTCATAAATCCGTTTATTTTTTATTTCCTCAGAGCCGAAGCTATGAAAAACGTCCAGAAGAAGCTACGGAACGCCGAATATGAAAATGCAATCAGTCTCCTGCGGGCTGCGAGGTATGTATATCGATTTTAAAGCGGAAAAACTGACTTCAAACTAATTAACCTGCGCAAACACACGGCATTTAAGTTTAACTTCACGCTTAAACACCTAATTACTATAATATCAGGACGCGGTGGTTGGGTTACATTTGCTCTGCATAAGCTTGTTTTACTTATTAAGGACTTTGGAAGTTTCGGGATAAATTTTACGAGTTGGTTGTCATTTACTACAGTTCACTCAACTTTTACACTGTGGAGAAATTAAGACGGCGCTTGGGCTTGTTCTTAAAGCCTCTATATTATGATTATTGTCACATAATTTACCCCGCAGGATTCCACAAGTGGAAGCGATAACACATTTTTTTTTGTCTCCAAACTGTATCACTAAAAAGAAAAGAAAAGCACACAAACTATACTGCGTATTATATCCAAGTAACGAACTAAAATTGGACAATATTATTAGGAAAAGTTTCAAATTACTTGTTGTGAAGGATTTAGGTCATAATTTGAACAGTCTTTGTTCAACTGTTCATTTCATAACAAGAAAATTAAAGTGAAAAATATTTTTTTTTGGCTTATTTATTTATCCCATTTCAGTTCATAGTTGAATTTTGCAACAACACAAATTGAGAGTTTCTGTATAAGAAAAGAATTATGTGTTAAACTAAATCCCAGCGACAAAGTTTGAGCCAAGAAAACAGACCAGAAACTCCCAATTTGTGCTTCATTTCAGTTCACAAAATGCAAATGCGTTGTTTCAAAATTCTATTATGAACTAAAATGGGATATATTTACGGATTTTATTTTTTTAGTTGGTTTTTTTTTGTCATTTTTTTTTAATATTTCCTAAAACTATTTCATATTTATGTCGTCTTCTGTTTAGTAGAGATAGTAGGAAATAATTTTGAGAAATAGTGAAATACAAAAAGAGGAAAACCAAAAGAACACTGTATCGTTTCAAAACATAATTTATATATAGTTTTTAAATTTATTCAGTCTTTTAGATTATTGAGAGACAAAGGTAACACAACGTGCCACCTGTGGGGGTTGTGGGGAACTACGACCTTCGCAACGACAACGACAAATTAGATTATTAATTTGGGTCAACTTTTTGTTATGTTTTTTTAAAAACTTATTGTTCTGTCGACGCTTAGTTCTTTCCTTCAATGTTGTTTTTTCTCTATTTTATAGTTTACGTTGTTTTCTCACAGCAATATTTTATTAAGTAATTTGTTTATTTTTGTGTTGTGTTTAAGTTTTGTGGAATAAGTACTAGTTTCATATTTTGTTTTCCGATCTTTGGATTTTCAATTTACCTTCGCAATCCTCTATTTTTTTGTACAATATTTAATTAATTTAATTCAGGTTAATTAATAATCAGTTTTGGTCAAGTGTGCTTGAGCCTAGGTGAAATGCCTAGGGTGTTTGTTTTAAATAAAATACACAATTTTCGAACATCAAACAAGCCAAAAAATTAAATTTTACAATTTTTTCTATTTTCGGTGTTTTTTTTATTAGTGAATTATAAATCATTGAATAATAATTGTAAATGTGTTATTGTACGCTCGTGTAAGTTTGGGCTGATAACGCTAATAAAATACAGTCTAAACAAAACATAATCGATTGTTTTACAACCCGTTGTGTTGGTTGTTTTGCAGAGAAGTCTGGCCTGAAAATAATTGCTTTGGGAGCAACAATATGGCACCCGAGGAGGAATTCTTGGCACTCCGCGACATTTTCTTCGCGGATTTAGGTGGTAAGTCGTCTTTTAAATACACCAAACATAAAAACGTTTCTTATTGTTTATTATCAGCTTGTAAAACGATCGTGAAATTTTTATCTGCTGAAATTTTACGTCCATCGTCTCGGTTTATTACTTTATAATCTTTTTCGTAACGAAACAACACGTGATTTGTCTTTTTTTTATAATTGGTTAAAAGTCTCAAGTCCCGGGAGAAATGCGCCCTTTTTTGCATTAAAGTTCGCGTCTGTTTTGCATGTTTGTGTCTCGCGTCAAGCCTAGGGCTGCAAAATGACGTGTTATTAGATCAGCACACCGATAATAAAGTACAAGGGGTAAGGCCGTCATCTACACCGCGGTTTGCCAGAGGCGTCTATTCAATTTCGGCGTCTCGTAGTCGATTGACTCCGACGTGCGCCACTGCACGATATATGCATCCGGATTTTTGATACAGTTCCAAATCGAATTTCGGGCAAAAGTACGTGCGAAGGGACAATCCCAGCGATGATCGGAGAATTACTCCAACACTGCTGCGAGCTATTCAATTTTTCTTACGCTAGTGTACACAGAGGAGTAGTTACGGTGATTAGAGGAAATTGAAAACCTGAGGCGACCGCCGAAAACAATGACAGGAGATAGGTTTCTATTTTACAAGTCGGACGTGAGCCCAGTCGAGCGAAAGATAGAGAGAGGGTGGATAAAAAATAATAAGTTAATAGAAATTGGTTGATCTTTTTAAATTTCTTTGGCTAAAATATCTTATCTTAATATTTCATTTTGTTGTATACAGTGGGTCCCAGCGATATGGAACAGTCCATTATTGATCTTTAAATAATTAAAAATTATTAAAATTATTTTTGTACTCATAGCGTTTAGATAGCTATTTCCCGGTTATCGCCAGCGTGTGGGAAACGGGCTTTCCCGCACTGCGTTGTTTTTTAGTTTGCAACAATGGCTAGGGACATTTAATAGGTTGGTATCACTATCATTGAGGTGGAAACGGTTAGTTTTTTACGATAAGTGACAGTTTTTGTCAATTTTTTGATTGTTTGACTTGTTACCAACCCATTAGCAAAAAATTATAAAAAATATTAATTTTTAATTTGAGAGATTCGTTACAAAAATTATTATACCTAACTTGTTTGGAAAGCAATTTCCCACATTTGCACTTCATGCAACCCTCGCTGCGCTCGTGTCGCAAACAAAGTGCTCATGTGGGAAATTGTATTTTCCAAACACGTTAGGTAAATAACTATTTCAAGTGTACTACAGATCATTTGTTGGGGTTTATACGGGGACTTAAAGATTTGCCATAAATATTAAAATTTTTGTTATTTCACTGGTCTATAATGGTAATATTAACGTTATTGTTAACTGAAAGTTTTACTTGGGGAGGTGGGAGGTTCGAATTCCGGTTCTGGCATAAATTTCTTTCTGTTTTTTTTTTGTAAAATTTAATAACAAAACACAAATTGAAATAAAAGAATTACGGAGTGGACCAAGAAGTTAATTTACCTCTGCCGTTTTGTCAATAATTTTAAAGTATAGTCACGCTAATTTTTATCATTCCAATTCAGCGGTTCTCAAAATTTGAGGCCTTAAGTTCAGAACGATTTTTTGCGAGAATTATGCATATACACAAATTTTACTTAATCGATTTGTTTTGCCATTCTATCTACCTTCACATTTTTGCTAAACCTTCCCCTAACACGCTGTATAGCGTATTCCATTTAAAGAAAACTGTATTCTTGAAAATAATTTTTGGTGAGTCATAGGGTTAGTATTTACGGCTTTTGTAATAAAAAAATATTTTCTAACATTTAATGGTCATTAATGGACAATAATTCTCTGGGACACCCTGTATAAATCGACTGAACATAAGTGAGTAGATCCTGAAAACTAGTGGTGATTAAAAGTTAATAAAATACGATGTTGTACTTGCGAGTAAAACACTGACAACGCAATTTTAATTAATTACGAATAAAAAAATTATAAAAAGTTTACAAGTTAGAACTTTATTTATAATTTATAATTATAATTTATAAAAGCTTTGGGAACAATGGTCAATTCAAGAAAGTAGTTCTGTAATACCGTATTGTTATGACCATTCCCAAAGCTTTTATAAATTTTAGAGCTCTAACTTGTAAGCGAAAATATTCTCTTCTGATAGAAAAACATTATTTTTTACTTTTTAGTGTATCTTTTAAATAAAAGCTTTTTTCTAAAAAAAACTTTTATTTTTTTTTATTTTTTACTTTTAGGTAAAAATTACCCAAATTAAAACTCCGTGGTTAAAATAACCTAAAATGTTACCACCCCAAATAACCCCCTCAGGGGTGATTTAACTAAATAATATTGCATTGTCATGCACGTATGTAGGCAAAATTTCAACTCATTTAGACAACAGGAACCCTCTCAAATTTGACTCGGAAAATGTGAAACAGACAGACTGACAACAAAGCAAGTTAAATAAAAGCTTTTAATAAAGGTTCGGTTTAAAGGTAGGTAGAGTTAGGGATATTCTAGAATGCGCACTCTACGCATGCGCATTTATGCATCTTTTGCGTGGCTTAGAAAGTACCGAATACTTTATTATTAGCGCTTTTCCACACTCATCGAGTTGTTACTTGCGACTTTTTTGTAAAATTATTGGATGTTTTAAGTGATATTGTTTTAGCCTAATTTCGATGAAATAATGAGATTGTTTACTTTAAATACGTCTATATTTTTTTCATTAAATTTATGGGACTATCACAATACACAGAACAAATCGCACTGAAATATAAACATGACAGGTATGTACAATCTGTAGCAAAACCGATAATCAGAACATTGAGATCGGAAGAAACGCAAAACACACCTCGGAAATCCTTGGAAATCACCTAAAATATCACACAATTATCGTCAGACACAGTATATCGTTCCGTTTGAATCTCGTCTAAAATATGGCTATCTTACAATTCTCAAGTAAAAAAATGGCTCAGTCATACAAAAGTATAATTCACTTTTATCACAAGCACTTACAATCGCTTAAGTTAGGTTAGTTTCATAGAGCATTGTTCTCTCTTCGTCTACTTGTCTTAAATGTCACCATAGTTCCGTCACGCCTGGAAGCGAGTTGACCTCGAGATCCTCCTGTCTGAGCCTGGACGCGTCTCTCCTCCGTTTGGCAAACCTTATCCCGAGTAAAACTAGTACTAGGGCTGTTCCTAGCATTGCTGCAGCGAGGACTAGCCCCGGGTGGAATCTCTCTTGCGCCCCAGCACTAAACATGGACATTTCTCCACGAGAGGAGTTAGTAATTGGGAAAATTTCCGATTTGTTTTCTCTGAGAAACGACTCGATATCGATGTAGTCCTCCATTTGTGTCGTGGGTGTTTGGGTGGTTGTGGGTCGACTTGGGGTCACTTCAACCGGTTGGAGGTCGATGAGGAGTGTGCCCCACAATTCAGGGGGACTCACACATGTCACTCTTTTGTATTCGGGCTCGTCTTGTCGCCGCATCCAAGCCGCTAGCCATTCGAGTTGCGTGCAATTGATTCGGTTACCGTCAATGTGGAAGATCCTCAATTGGGGTAAAAAGTGGAGTAAGTCAGATCGGATAAACTCCAGGTCGGTGAAAGACAAATCAAGCTCTTGTAATTGCCGCGAAGCGGCTAGAGCTGCAGTATCGACTAGCAATTGTCGGGCAAGTCCCGGGCTTCCGGACAGATCGAGTGTGATCAGGTGTTCGGTTGACGATAAGGGAAAAGAAACTTCTTTCGGTGGTGAATCGACATCGATGTTGGATAAACGGAGGACTTGAAGGGCCATCGAACCGGACAAACAACCGGCTTCGAGGATTTTAATAGGGTTACGAGAGATATCAAGAGTGACAAGAGACGTCAACTGGTTGAAGGCTTCCGCTTCGATCAAACGGATTTTATTGTCGTTGAGGAGAAGGACTTCGAGAGAGGTCAAACCTTGGAGGTCTCTAGTACGCACTTGTTGGATTTGATTGTGTTCCAAATGAAGGACTTTGAGCTTCTCCGAGAGACTTTTCGGGATTTCACTCATGTTATTATTAGTCAAGTAGAGAATCGTGAGGGAGTCAAGACGTCCCAAAGCATCATCTTCAATCACTTCCAATCCGTTTGAATCAAAATCAAGCAATTGTAACAGAGGATAAGAATCGAGATCTCCACACCGGACCGTCTTTATGCTATTACCAACCAAACGAAGGGTTCGAATCGAATGAGTCAATGCTGGGGGTACTTGTTCAAGTCCAATGTTTGAAGCATCAACAGTTTGGAGTCTTTGACCAGTCCCGACAAGCATTGGTTGTTTCGAAGCCCCTAGTTTAGAATTCCCAGCTAAGAGAAGTCTCGCCAGACTTGGTAATTGTAAACTCCCTAATTCGACCCGAATCAAGCGATTAAAAGAAACATCAAGTTGTTGGAGTTTCACTAAACTGATAAAACACCGTTCGTTAAGAATTGTCAATTGATTGGAGCTTAGGTTGAGATATTGCAACGCTTGTAATGGTTCAAATAGTGCGTCATCGAGCCTTGTCAAATTATTACGAGACAAATCTAAACACTTCAAGAATTCAAGTCCACTAAAACTGTCCGAATCGATCACTGTTAAAAAGTTTGCACTCAAATTGAGTATCTCTAGACTCCGTAATGTCCTAAACTCCACTCCGAGTGTCTCGATCAAATTCCCCGACAAGTCCAAGTGTCTTAAATTCGTGACATTCAATTCCGGGAGAGACACAATACGATTTTGCGACAGTCGCATCGACTGTAATTCTAAATCGTCGACCGACACATTGGATAAATCCCCGAGGTCGCTGTTTTCGATTACCAACTCTTGGAGGTTGGTTAAATTGGTGAAAATTTCAACGGGCACTTGTTGGGTGCAGCGAACGGTGAGGTGTCGGGAACACGTGCACATGACGGGACACGCACCCGTCCGTACAACGGCAACAAGCACAAGAACTAGCACCAGGTGCGTCATTTCTTTGCGGTCACATGCCCGTTGGTGGACCGGCCGGCATCTGGCGCAAGACTGGATGCGGTGGGTGCGAGCTGACTACTGGAGGCGTCCCGACGTTCGACCCAGTGATGACGCGCGCGCCGTGCACCGGCCTCACTGATATTTTCTTACAGGGGATAAATAAACTGGACTTATGCACTGATGGAAGATGCGAAAGGAGGGGAATGATTCGATTACGACGATGGAAAAATTAAAACTTTGATGGATAAAAAGAAGCATGGATGCGCTTATGTAACACTTCAGAAAGTATTATTTTATTACAAGAAAGCAACTTTGAAAGAATTACCGTTGAGTTAATAATACAAAATTTGACGATATGTGCACACAATACTCTGCAACAAATATTACATCATAACGCAACAATGATCTCAATTACACGGACAGATTTTGTTAAAACCGTTTGAGTTCTTTCAGAAACTACTCGTACTTCACAAAATTTTGCTTTTGCATTTTTAGAAAGACTGTTTTTATCAAAGAATTAGAAAATGCAAAGAGTGCGTTACTACAGGTTTTTGTGATATTCTGTATAATTTCAATTATTTCAGGGAAAATATAAAATTTTAACAACAACCAGTACAAGGTGAGCTCTAGGTCGGACCCTGTGTTTAATATAAATTTATCGAAAAAAGCTTGAGTGTTGAAAAGACCAAAAGATTGTGAAAAATTCGTTTATCATTAATTTTGTACTTGTAATCTCAAACTGACTCTTCGTAAATCGACAATCGAAAGAGTTTACAGCAAAATATTGTTAGGTGAACTTTGGTCATTATCGGGTATATTGACCATTTAATGTAAGAGATACAGGTTGTTCCGTTTAAACTCCACATTAAGGGCCGGTTTGTAGATAACTCTGTTAAAATTTAATTCGTTGTTAAAAGTTAACAACGCGAATGGACCAATCAAATTGCTTCAATTTGGTCACGTGGTCAGTTAATCACGCATTTAATTGCGAATTAAATTAATGACGTTTCTATAAACCGGCCTATGTATTGGAAGATCTGATAATGATATTTACGGGTATCTGAAAATTAGTACATAGGTTAGGTCTTGTTTAAAGAAAATATTTTCAAGATGGCGGCACTTTCGGTTATACCAGAAATCGGTATCAACTTTCTTATTTTAAATGGAAAGATGTTTTTTTATTGTGTTTTGGATTACTCGAGTTATTTTAAGAGAGTTTTTATCAGCTTTTTCTATATCTAAATTTAACCGTTTTTGGAATAGTACACTGACCGGCAAAATTATCGCATCACATGAGAAAATTGATTTTTTATTGCTTAAGTTTAAAAAATTAATTAATCGAAAATTAATTAATTAATTACTTAACGTTAAATTAAACTAAAGTTACAACTGTAACGTCAACAATTGAACTACAACTTACTGATTATCATAAAAAGTCAAAAAGTGAATTTCATTCGGATCAGTTTTTTTGGCTTGGATAAGGTATACTGAGGCAACCTTAGCGTTCGGAGGGAATCATTAATACCTGGTATTACCTCCTCGAGTCTGGATAACTGCCTCCCTTCTACATGGCGTGCTATGATTTCAATAATATGACATTTAATTAGATAACAATGAGTCTACACCAATTGTTTTTTATAGCCATCGAAGTTACTTGAGAATGCTACTACCCTATAACATCAACTTTAGTACTATTTTAGAACTCTTAAGCCACAAAATCTTGCAATTTAAGTGATGCTATAATGTTGTCGGTGAGTGTATTTATATTTTTTTGAAATTTTTTGAATATACATCTTTCACTTCTAAAATCAATAACTTTTTTTGAGATCGTTTCTTGGTCATTTCACAGGGAAAGTTCTTTCTTTCAGCCTCTGTAAAGACACTGGCAACTTATTTTATTGTATTTCCGGCGAGAAATTGGACTTTTTAAATAACCTGGAAAGATTAAAATCACTGAGATCTACGTATGAGCGGGGTGTTTAATGCTTACTGTTAGGTTGGTAGTATTCCCGCGCTTGTAATCCTCCGTCGATTTTGCACCTGTCATGTTTTGTCGTCCTGTCAAATTCGATTTGAAAACATGTGCTAAAGATTTGGGATTATATTTGTTTAACGACGTTTGTAAAATGTTTATAATCGTTTATAGATTGTGTTCTAGTCAACATTTATTGTGGGTAGTGGATTTGTTTTTAGTTATTTGAAGACATTCACAAGACGAAAATTTTAAAGAATTTTAACTATTTTCCTCAGGTAAATGCAAATATTCCTAGTTAATTATTAATAGGGGCTTATTCCTAAACATTGTGATTCATCAAAACGAAAAATAAAACATTTTAAAAGAAAAACTAAAATTTGGTCCGGTACTACTTTAATCGCGGACTGTTGGTAACTTGTTTTTCACTTAATTATTGGCTGGAAATAGTATTAGCTGTTTCAAAACTATAAAAACGCTAACGTCGCATTTTACCGAATTATTTTTTTAAATAAGATTGATAAAATTGTAAAATAGTTATTAATGATTAGATCTCTCATTGAAACTATAAATTTCATTAGCTATTCATTTTTTGAAATGCATAAATAATTTTTAACAGCTAATTTTGAGAGAAAATGCGGCATTGGCGTTTTTATAGCTTTGAAACAGATAATATACCTGTTTTATGTTTTAACGGAAATTGAAAATATCGGTCGTTCTATACCGTAAAGTTGTTTTCAAAGATTCCTGCAAGGAGAAATAAGCGAGATAATCGCTTTAAATGATAGGAATCGTGACGTCACAACCGCCTCTAATTACAGAATCCTCTCTGATAGATAATTGAACAGTTTACACACATCTTCCACAAAACCAAAAATAACTTCTTTTTTGACTTTTTTATGTTCTAAATTTTGTCTTGATCATCGCGGACACATACAGGGACATTTTTTTAACTCTGAACATAGCCCTATGTTCAATCTGAAAAAAAAAAATCAAAGCATTGATCTAATTTACGTTACAAAGGTAATTATTTGATGTCGAGATATTTGACCCAATTTGAAGTGATTTCAAATATTTGTTAAAGTAATTTATCATTCCTTACATGTTACTACTACCTGATGTTTAATAAATTTCATAAAAATTAATTTTTCTTTACTTGAATAATCTTGGAAGATTTAATTGACAGGTTGAGGTTTTTGACAGCGCGTAGAATAATTAGTTGCATAGCAAAACTCGCAATGCGTTGATCTGTTTTTTTCAGATTGAACATAGGGAACAATGGGTATGTTCAGAGTAAAAAAAATATCTTCGTATATCTGAGACATTTTGTCCAAGTTTTGATAAACTCTATCAGTTACACTTACAAAATCAAAAACTATTTGATCTTAAAATTGGATCAAATGCTCTAGAGACGGTTATGACGTCATAATGCTCTAGAGGCGGTTATGACGTCATAATTGCAACTTGAAATCGAAATAACTTGAGTTAGTGAGGAGATACAGAGAAACGGCTATCACTACTGTAATAATAAGCGTTTTTAGTACTACCATTTAAGAAAAAGTTGTCAATGTCTTTAACATTAGAAAAAAGTTTTCCAAAATTTTAAAGGTTAAATTTCCACAACTTCAAGCAGCCATAACTCAATTTTTTCAAATCGGATGCTCCAATTTTTATTGCACTATATGAAACAGATTTTTTTCTGCTTCGCTCTGTATTAGCATTCCCTATACCTATCTCTGATAATTTTAAAGTTAATTATGTTTTTGTTGACAATGTGAGAAATTCTTTACTAACCGCAGATATTTTTGCATAGTTTGCCAAAGAACCATTTCTGATTAAACAAACGACAAATTCTGTTCAAAATTTTGTTATTCGTCCAGTTAAAACAAAATAAATTCATTGAAGATGAGGAATAAACGAAAAGTGTGAAGTAAAACTCATAAAAAGTCCTCCGCTCTGTTGCGATCAGGTTTGTTAACATTCTCCAATATTAGCAAGAAATTTGAAATGAATATTTCGAAGAAACTTTTCGGTAGAAACGCTTTTTTTCATTAAAATTTTTGAACGAGACACTCATTTTTTCTAATAATATGGTATTTGTTCAATATGAAAACAAAAAACAAGTGGAATTCCGTTGATTGTAATTGTTAAAACAAATTAATAAACTATGCACAAATAATAGGGATATTGTTAAAAAGACGTATTTTTTCTTATTGATTGCTAAATGCATTCATTTGTAATGCTTTGATGCAATTTATTATTTAACTAACAAATAAAACTTTAGCTTTAACTAGAAGTTAAACTAATAACAATATCCCTATATTCATTTGTGCGTAGTTTAGTTTACAATAAATTTATGTTTCTGTAGAACTTGCTCGAGTTTTTTTTTATATTTTATAATAAGTTGTGTTACGTTTGTGCTTTTTGTTGCAGATAATTTTCTTTGTTATTCTTGGATTTGGCTTCATAGTGGTTACTTTTTTATGATGTTTATTATTTCATATCGGATGTATGTCAGTCAGGTCACTTTTAATCGTATACACACCGCCGTGCACACGCACACAAAAAATCATAATTAACTTGAAAAGTTTATGTTTGCTGAGTACACTTTGGTTGCTATTACATTAACCGGGTTCTGATTGTGGGGCGGTCATGTTTTCATTTCAATCAAGTCCGTAATGCTGTTTAGCTCCGAGACGTATTTTACTGTAATCTTATTTTCCACTCTTGTCCTTGTAATTTTCTTTGTTTTTAAATGACCGTATTTTTTATCGAGGAAAATCTCTGTGTCGTTTTTTCGCTCGCAGGGACGATAAAATGTTTGCGTTTTAATTACACGGCCATTTCGTGTGCCAAAATTGATAAATTGAAAAGATACTTCCCCCTCAAATTGAATTGCATCATAATTAAGAAACTCGCTTTTCATACGCAACGATAGTTGCCGATGAAAGTTTCAAAAAATCGACTTGATATTCATGATGGGATGAATCCATGAATGTTAATTGGCCCTAGCCCCTCATAGATCGACATTGATATTAAAAATTTATCTAAATTCAGTACTCAGATACGGTCAAGTTTTATTTTTCGCCGACCGCAATTTATTCACCCTCACAAACTCCTAAACTTTGACTAATAAGCGACGAGGGTGCGTTCCAAACAATTAAAATGTTTATTTCATATTTCGGGACTCTAATTATGGCCCAGATTTAAAGTCGCCACTTTAAGACTTTTTAATTGCAAATGTGCAACATAAATCTTTTACGAGGACCCGAAGATAAAAACAACACCGGAGAGGGTGCATATGGCACAAGGGTGATAAAAAGTCGTCACCGTAGCAACTACTTTTTAAATTTTTCGTGAAACCTTGGAAACCGGCACTTTATTTTAGTGGTAACTAAGCAACGCAGCTTATTTTGAATTATTTAGACGGTTTTAAGGCATCGATTTTATTCAAAGGGCGAAATATATGTTTTTTGAAAATCAAAGCGGCTTAGGAGGAATCCATTAAAGTGTCTTTACTTGAGGGTGCATCGTAGTTGGTGTCGGATGATTAATGGGGTGCTGGTGATAGATCACTTTCGCATATGTCTACTCGCGGCATCTTGTTCATTAAATATAACGAGCTCGCACTCGAATCCTTGAAGTGAGATTAAAAGCTTGTCATATGAAAATCCCGGCCGTATTGTGCGTGAAATTATTGAGATAACTGAGTTACTAAGTCACTTCCCATTTACAGGTTTCTGCAATTTTTGGTACAGCTCGGGTCTTAATTTTACTGTTCCTTCAAAATATGCAGCGCTCTGGTGGGATTGCGTCTAAAACGCTATTTGTCTCGATTCTCGTGATGGTTACCACTTGTTTCTTTAATTTACTTTACTAAGTCATTGTGCCATAATTTTACAAGAGAAAAACAGGTTTCATTTACATTGAAACAATAGTTGAGTTAGTTCTTTTTGGTTTAATTTGTATTTTAATAGGTGGGCTGTAAGTTTGTGTTGTGCGCGAAATTAGTGAGATAGGGAGTTGCTAAGTCGTTGCAGGTTTCTGTATTTTTGGGTAAAGTTGGTAAGTTGTGTAATCGGGTACTTAGGAGGTAATAAACCGGACCTAAGTTGCGGTGTCGTCTGAAAGGAAGGGTTATGACAAGGACTTAATGAAACATGCATCAAATGCCATCACGCCAAGCTGTGGCGGACGTTCGGTCCCCGATTGATATAATATTACATTGCGTAATGCGAACAGCCGGCGGCCGAAATGCACACACGCCGAAATTTCGCACAAACATCAATATTAAAGCGGCACTCGCTGTGCGCAATTAGTAACTGATAAATTCGTAATTTCAATCCTGGATTGCGAAGAAATTTCGCCGTTTCGATACGTTGCAAAAAACGTAAATCTCAATAAACCAAACAGAAAAGTAAAAGGAATAAAAAGTCGCGAAGGGCGGGATGCATGAAAAATTATTACTGGAATTTTTAACATAGAGAAGATTTATGAACGTAGGGTAAGAACCTATGAAAATCTTAAACGAAAGTCGAGAAGTACTCCGGAATAAAATGATACAAATGGAAGCACAAGAAATTCTATGCGAAATACCTCTCGATATTCCAAATGCTGATTTGATTTTATCTTGCGTCACATATTGAATTCGCTATGTGTTCCATTTGCAGTGAATGAGTGATGGATGAAGGATGGTAATGCCAACAGTTTTTCAGTATCGGCTAAAAGCTTCGCTCTATTGCACCTGAAGTAATCAATTACCCGGTGGACGACGAATCAGATTTACGACGAACAGAAGTGTACAAAGAGAAAAATAAGCAACAATATGTTTACGAAAGAAAATTTATTCAATTGCTAGTCAACAATAATTGTAATTTATAATGAGTGCACAAATGGTGGAGGCGCCGGGATAGCTGAACGATTTATTTAAATCAATTTTTTTATTTGACATGGATAACAGCAAACGGAACTGTTTTAACTAACGTTCTATTCTATTTTGAAAGTTGATTTAGTCACGTCACGTTTGTTTTTTTAATTAAGGCAATTTATAAATTATAAATATACAGGCTGTAAATGAAATAAGTACATTAATTTTAACTGGGAATAGAACTCATCAAGACAAACAATTTTTCCTAATAACTTTTTTTTCAAAACGTGTTAGTTTTTGAGTTAAGATTATTTTAAAATCTTACCACAATTTTCCTACACGCCACTGGAAGCAAAGTTACCTAGTCGACAAGATTACCATTTGAAACGGTTACCTTGGTTGCGACTATTATTTATTGTTACTTTTCTTTGTTGGAGCATTTGATAAAAGGCTCGTCAATTTGTAGGGGGAAAAAAATGATTTAAAAAAATGTGAATTTGAAGAAATGGTACATAGAAAAAGTGTTTGTCTTGATGAATTCTACCACTGGTTAAAGTTAATGTACTTATTTCGCTTACATCCTGTATATCCCATTTCAGGTCATAGTAGAATTGCAACAGCGCATTTTAATTTTTCGGAGTGAAAACTAAAGCACTAATTGAGAGTTTCTGTAAAAGAAAAGAATTCTGTGTTAAACTAAATCCCAGCCACACGTTTTGAGCTAAGAAAACCCACCAGAAACTCTCAATTTGTGCTCCATTTCACTCCAAAAAATTCTAATGCGCTGTTGCAAAATTCTTCTATGAACTCAAATGGGATATATAGGGTGATTCTTAGATAGACCGGCAAAATTTTGTCACAGCTTTTCAAGGATAAGCAGAAACGATCTGCACCATATTTATGTCTTTATTTCGTAAGGGTAAAAACCCCTTAATCTGTGCCACTTACGACGCTCATGAGTTCAAATTAATTATATTGGAAAAAATGTGCTTGTTTTCATCATGACTATCGATAATAAACAGTGATCATTGTTGCATTGATCAAGTACATTGTGATCAGATGATTATCATGCTTTCTATTAGCTGTGCTAATACTTCCAACGAACACATCACTGGCGTACGCTTTATCTCTAACATAACTTTAAAAATGTTTATTTCAAAAATGGTTATGAAAGGAATTTTTTTACTATTTTTCCCAGCATGTACTCATTTCAGACTACCATGGGTAGAATTTTGTCGGTCTATTTAAGAATGTATGTAATATTTTGGCACTCATTAATATCAGTTCCAAAATCGGTAGAATTTGAAACATATTGCAGATAAAACAAAAGATATTTTGTGTTCAAAATTTGACATGTTTTATATGGGGTGAATTTGATAGTTGTACCTACAGGATGGACCCGATATAACCTCCCAATTAAAATCTAGTAATAGGTGACTATGAGTAGAACTCATACACAAAATTTTTTTAAATAGACTTTTCGTTTTCGAGATAAAAATAATTTAAAATACCATTAATTTGATTCCATTTTTCAGATTTGTCACAAATATCGGTCCCAAATGATGTGTTTAGTTAGATATTGTCATTCTTACAAGCACTAACAATTAATTCCTGACTATGATTGTGATCAGTAGCGTCGAATGTGTGTGGATAGGGGTTAATTTATCCCCATTATTTTTGACCTAACAAAAAAGGTTTTCCGGACTTGTTGGATCTTTCTAATCACCCAGAATTTCTTTGGCGAGTTATATCGCGACCACGCTGTATTTTAAGGGATGATAGTAGAGCTTAAAAGAAGTTAAAATAACTCAATTTGCCTTATCCGAATGTTTATAGTTTCTTAGATACAGAGGATGCTACCTCCACTTTAGCGTTCGGACATTTGTCAAAAAAATGCAATGTAAACGAAGTTTGTGTTTTTGAGTACTTTGTTCCCAAGTTTACATGGTTAGTAGTCGGTGATATTTGAGGGAATGAAATTCGGTGTGGTATTTTCGACAAAATGTATTGATAAAAAATTTTTCCTTTTTTATAATATTTTTATTTATTTTTATTTTATTATTTCTATGGCTGCTTTTGCAAATTTTAGCAAAATTTATTTAAAACAATGTAGTAAGTTTTTAAGAACTAACCTCAAAGATCACATTTTTTTACAATTTTTGTTGGTAAAGTTTAAGCCTGCCCTGTAAATTTAAATTTATTTGCCGACTAAAACTCACTACCACGATCATAAAATGGCAGGTCTGGAAACTCCATTTATAACTACGTTACGAAAATGAAGCATTTTTCCTGGATCACGGTAGCTATGGAGGGCAACTATACCCCTGGTGCCCTCACATGGTGATTTATATGTCTCCAATTTGGAATAGAATTTTTTATTCTTCCAATAGTTTTTTGGATAATTCTTATCATAAAACTCTGTCATTCTGTTCTTGTGACTTTTATTTTTGTGTTACTCACTTGCTTTTGGATATTTATCCCGTTTTTTATCTACTTTACGTGATAACCTCTGGGACTTGATTACCTTTTTTAAACTGTTATTTTATATTAAAAAAAGTAAGTTATTACTGCATTACATTTACATTACTGCACAGAAAGCATTTTTAAAAGGAAAATGCAAATACACACTTGCGTCTCACGTAGCCCTCCTTGCAGTTGTGAAAATTAGTTTCTTTTGATAGAGACTTTCGTTATACAGCGTGTTCGGTAAATGGACCGCCATCGCTTTACTGGGAACTCACAGGAGTCAGAAAAGTATAATTCTGCATTTGCATTTTTTTTTATCATGCTGCACAGTGGACCAGATTGAGATCGTAGAGCGAATTAATTATTTACGTTACAAAAAATAGTTTTTCTATTTCGCATACACAAATGTAATTTTGTGCAACTGTTGTCAATGGAAACAGTTAGACAAAATGAAATTTTGTCTCATTGAAATAGTAACTTTTTTGTTCATGATTGGTAATGAATTTCTGTCAGTTCTGTCAAACCGCAAACCTCCCAATTTTCATATTCAATGTCGTACAACAGAAATGCTACAGAATTTGGTCGGATTGAACATAAGTATTAGATAGTTAACTTGTTATCTTGTGTTTGACCCAAAAGAATATCCCTTTGGTTACTGAATGCGATCGCGTGACTGTCGTCATCGTCAAACTCACAGCGAAGCCGGGTCAACTGCACTTCGTCGGGAACAATTTACTCACAGCAGTGTTTGCGATGTCTCTCAGCTCGGGAGGAGTGCACAACATCCATCAGAATCCATATTTAATTAAACGAAGTAACTAGAAAACTATCAAATATGCAGTAACAATACAATAAGATTTGAAATTTGTAATTTATTTTCAATAAACTGTCATTTCATCCCATACGTCATATTACCAACCCAAAATCTCAAAAGTTACTAGGTTATTATTTAAATGATTTAAACAAAGAATTTCAATAAATAAAGGCGAAATAGAAAAAATAGCATATTACACTCGTTGTACAAGACATCTTGTCGAACTCGTTCCTCCTCGCTTCGCTCGTCGTGTTCCAAACCCTCTCGTTCGACAATGGATTGTCTTGTACAACTCGTATAATAATATACTATTTTATGTCAATGAAAAAATTATGTAGGTACTTTTAACAACATTTGTAACAACAACCAACATTACACGACTTATAACTTTTATAGACATAATATCATTAAAAATTATTTGCTTTCGGAAAAATCTGAGCCTATAGTTGAAAAATTTGAAGACATATTTTGGAGGTTTGTTTGTGAAATATTTTTCACTTCATGCAGGTAGTCCCCTGAATTAAAACCAACGCTCATTTCTTGGTAAATCTTTTAGTTTTAGCTACTCGTTGAATAATTTGAGAAATTATGGTTTCGAATTCTAAAAAATAAGATAAAATTTTATGGGGCTGTAGGGGCACTTGAATTTAAAAGTAAATTAAATTAAAAACATTATTTTATTTAGGGTCGGTTTTACCAACGATAAATAAATCGTCAGTGTTATTTGGCCAATAATTTTTATTTTTCTACTTTGGTTACGCCATTTGCGTTTCATAATATCCAACGCAGTGCTATAATAATTACACTAAAAACCATGGTAATTTAGTTGGAAAATGATGGCAATCTAGTTTTTTGACAATTATCTGGGAGAACTGTCAGTGTCAATCTGCACCTGCTTCAAGTGATAATTTAATCAAATGAATCAAATTCGAACCTTTAGAGGCTTTTGTACCATCCCTGATACGTAGTCCCTTCGAACACCTTTCGAATAATAAAAAATATAACTTCAAAAGCCAGTGGGAGTAAGTACATTGAGATCCCATTCTCCTTAGGCCAATTTTCAAATTCCGCGTATTTGCCACAATAGCCCATATTCGTTGAGGGGTAGATACATTGCAAAACGTCTTGGACACTTCCAGAATACATTATGCGAATAAACTAATGACGATCCAAATTATTAATTTAATTTCATGACCCACGCAAATGCTGTCAACTGCCAAAAAATTCCCTAAATTTTGAAATTGAATTTTTTTGTTAAAAAAGGTGCAAAGTAGAAAAAGTACTGCATACTGTCGCACTTACTCCATTATGGCACTCCTTGCTGCGCTCGCCGTGCCCCAATTCCGTGCGTGCGACAAAATATAAAACTTATAAAACTCGTATCATAATATATTATTATTATCCAGTTAGTTAGCTGAATACAATGTTTTTAGTAGTCACAGTACAAAAAGTGTTAAATTTGGGATTCGTGTGCGTAAATTTGTTAAGAAGAAGTATTTTATTGAGCTACAACAGCAAAAGAGAAAGGGCAAAAGAAGTCTCGCTTTTTTTGGAAGAAGCAAAGGAATTTTTGTAATTCTAAAATAAAAATGTCAAAAATGACAACCAAATAAAATTTAACTGCTCTATTTCGTCCAGTTAGTTTATCTGATGAATAAGTTCTAATTGAAATCGGTGAAACAGTAAGTGTCACATTTATTTAATAGTTAGCGCTATTGGCTAGTTATCTTATTTAACTGAGGTTGGTGAAACGGGCAGGGGACGATTGCGCGCCGCGGTCAAAACGGATCCGAGATTAGGTTAATACTACAAGACGATTGGGCGCCACCATAAATTAGGGACCGGACGATTGCGCGCCGCGGTTAAGTAATTTTCAGGTTGAAATAAAAGACTAATATCATTCTTGCTTACATTTTATTTTTTAATATTTTGGTAACTAGTACATTCTACAAAGTTACATCTGTTAATAATTTTGTTTTTATAAAAATTTATTAAAGTATTTTTATATTGAACACATTTTCTATACAAGGTGTTTACGGTCTCGGAGTCGAAACTTTACCTGGTGTTAAATAGTGTATAAATAGGGTAACGGCGTAAAAAAAAACAAGGAAGTTTTATTTTTAAGAATGTTATTTAACTCCGAAGTATTGGTACAGGGTTTGAGGGTCACTGGAATCCTTTCTCTGCTAAGGGGGAAAATATCCACGCTAAAAAGCGTCGAATTTCAGTCATTTTCCTCGTTGTCTTACAGCCTTTGTAAGCAACGTTTTTAACGTTTTTCGGTGTATCATCTCATCATCTCAACATCAAGACCGTAAACACCCAGTATTTAGCATTTTTACTTCTTCCTTTTTACTTATTTGCGATATCTTTTTAACACCGACACGAATTGTCTTCTCAAAATCACAAACAATTTCTGTTGGGTCTATGTTAATATTTTAAGACTGGGTACCAACTTTTCGGAAAACCTAATCCCCTTTAGCGGGCAATCGTCCCATGTCCCTTTTGAGGATTAGACGCACAGTAGGTGCTGAAACTGACCGCGGCGCGCAATCGTTCAACACCCGGTGAAACCGACCCTTAGTGTAATAGTTATGAAGTAGGGACATTTGCGCCCGGGACACTTGCGCCTTTTTACCTGAAGTGGGTCAGTTGCGCCCGATCCGGGATCAAGCCTATTATCTACCTGTGATTCAGGGTCTAGTGGGTCACTTGCGCCCGCTTATATACTCCGTACTTATGTAAAAGCTGAACCAAAAAAATAAACATTGACAGAGTTTTGAATAAGCTAATAATTTTCTATGATAAAGGTGGTCCGATAATGTTTACGACATTTCATTTCATTCACTTAATTTGTAAGCCGGACTCGAAGGATTAGTATCCTGCTGAGTGTTTCCTTTTTAAATTCGTTTTAAATGGCTACACTATAAACCTTCAATTCCCGTAAATAGTTACCTGAAAATGTATTTTGAAGAAAATATTTAAAAGAATGTCATCTGATTTAATTTGATCTAATTCAATTCATATCACTTGTTTGGAACATGGTATTAACAAAGTTACAGAAGAAATTAGAAACCAATTCCCTCATTCTCATAAGTTAATCAGTAATATAAAAAAATCTATAAAAGCACCAATACGGACTCAGTTGTATAAAGAAGCATTTCCGAGTTTACCAGTACCTAACAGATTCCTAGTTACTATTATCCGTTGCTTTAATTGAAGAAATTTATATAACTAGGTGTATCGCCTTTCTTAAGGCGATATGAACTAGTTTTATACCCGATTTTGACAATGACAATTGTTTATAAGAAAAAACAGACCATAGGTGGACTGCAGCTAAATGCCGTAAAAGAGCTGCTTTTGTATGAATCAATAAATTTGGTAAACAAATGCCATGGTTTTGAATAAAAATAACGTATTCAAAATTCTGTCAGTGTTTATTTTTTTTGTTCAGCTTTTACATAAGTACGGAGTATATAAGCGGGCGCAAGTGACCCACCAGACCCTGAATCACAGGTAGGTAATAAGCTTGATCCCGGATCGGGCGCATCTGACCCACTTCAGGTAAAAAGGCGCAAGTGTCCCGACACCAAAAGTTATAACACCTGCCTAAATCTGCATTTTTAAATACACAAAAAAAATAATTTTGGTGTACTTAAAGGCATTGGCAACTTATTTTACTTGTTTTATGTTTTAACGGAAATTGAAAATATCGTTCGTTTTATACCACTAGGTTTTTTTCAAAATATTCTACGATGAACAATAAGCGAGATAATCGCTTCGAAATAAGGAAATCGTGACGTCACAACCGCCTCTCATCACAGAATCCTCTTATCACTGAACCCTCTCAATCTCCAAAAACCTGACAAATATTTGAACATTTTTCACAAATCTTCCACAAAATCAAAAATTAACTATTTTTTCGATGAATTTCTACTCTAAATTTTGGCTTGAACTTTGCGAAAGCATCTGAGGAATGTTTTCAAGTTTTCTTAAACTCTGTCAGTGTCACTTAAAAGTCAAAAACCATTTGATCTTAATATTGGACCAAATGCTCGACAGGCGGTTATGTCGTCATAATTCCAACTTTAAATCGAAATAATTTGAGTTAGAAAGCAGATACAGAGAAACGCTTTTCACTACTGTAATAAACGTTTGCAGTATTATCATTTAAGACAAAGTTGTTTTTTAAGTTGCCAATGCCTTTAACAAAACAATAATATCACAATATAAAATTGTCAATTAATATTTCAGAGTAAAGTTTCTTAAACAAACTTATTAGTTTACCTTTGTTAATGTTTGAAATAATGTTTTCAGTAAAACAGGAACACAAAACACTGTAAAAACTATGTATTTTGGAAAGCAATTTATCAACGAGTCTCGTAAAGCGCACAGGTAGAAACAGGGTAGAAACTTGCTTTGATACTCTGTCAGTTTAGATTGGCGTAATGATTTTAACTAATTTCTAAGTACCTGATAGGTGTACTTTTAAATAATATGAATTTTAAAGAAAAATTAAAAAGGTCAAAAGGAATTTATTGTTAAATAAACTTCAAGTACTACCTACTTAAATTTGTATATGAAATGCTCAATTGCTCAAACAGGTGACCATCTTGCTGTGTATTACCAAACGGACTCGTCTTAGCAATGATGTTCTAACATTTTCGAACATATCACAATTATTTCGTATTTCAGCCGCCAAGAGTTGGTCCTGTTGGTCCAACAGCTATCAATTCCAATGTGCTTGTCCCTGACGAAAGCACTAACTGCTGCAAATCTACCTCTGTCCACAGTCGTTGGTCTAATTTTTAAATTCTAAAAATACACAACGACAACGAATCTGGCGATCTGGAAATCTTGCTTTGTTCAAACGAACTGCAGCTCTAGCTTGTTGAAAATGTAGATTCTTTCTATTTTCACAACTTTAAAGTCTAAAATAAACCCAACAAACGAACACCACTGATTTGAAAAACTATTGTTCGAACAAGAAGCAAGATGGGGAAAATTTAACACTAGCCTATGACACTAGCTTTTGAATCCTGGTGGTTACCTTTACCACGCCTAAAGTGATGGCGGTCAAATTACCGAACATGCTGTATGGCAACAATTCTAGACGTAATATTCTGGTTTGTTCAATCATCTACCTCAAAAATTTGCTTTTGTTAAGTTTGGCTCATATTTTGAGTAAAATAAAGGCCAAAAGACCGGCTAATGCACAAATAAGGTTATGTTCCTAACTAACTGTTTCAGTCAGGGACCCGGACCGAACCGAAAAGAACCGAAAACCGGACCGGAACCTAAATTTTGTTTGGAACCGGAACCGTTATTTTGATTTAATTGGTTTTGGCTCCCGGACCGGAATCAAAATGTTTTCAATAATACAGAACCGGAACCGGAACCGTTACGGCAGAACCTTTATCTTATTTGGAACATTCTTTCAATTAAGAGAAGTAAAATTTTGCTACATTATTTTGATTACACACATGTGGGCAACTGCAATTGTAATATTATTCATCTCTTTACATAATTATTATCATCAGAAGATAAAATTTATACACCAGTTATAGTTGTACCTTAGAGCCTTAGACCATTCTTAGGAAATACAATAATTAGAACAAATTTAGACTAAATAATTAAGTTAAACATATTTATAACCAAAGTAGAATTGGAAACCAGACCGGAACCAAAACCAGAACTCGTATTCTCGTTTTTTCATTCGGAAAAACCCAGTTTCATCGTAATATCCACCAGAGGCGCTACGGGTATAGTGGCTTAAATAGCCACCCACGATTCAGTAAAAAAACTTCATTTTTGAGACATGAGTTTCCAGACCTGCTAATCAAAGACCGTGCTCACTACATTTCAGAAACTATAAATATTCGGATAAGGCAAGTTAAATTATTTTGATGAGTTCTATTCTGCTCTACTATCAACTGTTAAAATACCGGGTGCTCAAAAGCCGGGACACCAACTCAATGGTGTGTGGTAGAGAATTGCTCATAATATAAAGGTAAAAATATTAGTAAAAAAAATCTTTGTATTAAAAATATTAATAAATAACAAATTTTAAATAAATGCTGTGTGGCAACGTTGTCTAACAGTCGTGATCGTAATAGTATTTGATCAACAATAAATTAGTATATTAAAAAACAAGTTTCATAAGACCACTCTTGAAGCACGAATTTAGTTTCAACGAGTGGCCTTAGCCACGAGTTTTTTGAAAGAATGAGTGCTTCAAGGTCTTATGAAAAGAGTTTTTTTATACTATTTTGTGTAATTTGCCCCCTTTCTGCCGATTTTAAACAAAAATTGTTATTTTTGTCGATTTGGGGATTTTTGTGACGGTTGGTAAACTGTCAATTTTGAAAGTGAAAAATTGATTTAAAATTTTTGTTTTATCCAAATTTTGTCAAAAACACGAGTATGAATGATAATGAAGGTAATCTTGCCTGAAATTTGTGAAATTGGCAAAAATACGGTGGCAAATTCGCTTCCTGCCAACCTAAAAATTTTCGTAAAATGTTCCGTGAAATTATGGCTATTATGACATCGCACTTGATGACGTTGCGTGCTTTTAGGAGCCCATTAAAGCATCCAAATGACGACAAATTACAAAAAGTATATTACGTACCGTAAACTGTAAGTGCAATTTTTTTGGTCGAGAATGCAATATTGGGAAACCGAGGGTACCGAGGTTTCCTAAGCGTTCGAGACCAAAAGAAGAACTTACAGTTTGAGGTTAGTAAGGTATTTTTAGCAATACCTGCACAAATAAGAAAAAGTAAAACATTTTCGGAATGAATTTTTATGAAAAATCAATAAACGTCAGATAAAACAAAAAACTGCTAAAGTCTGATAGTAAATTTAAAACTAATTATTCATCGTTTTGTTAGGAAACGTCGACTCAGTGTGAAACATAAAAACATTAAAAGATAATAAAAACTGAAGAAGTTATCAAAATAAATTTCTAGCTCCAAATTTAAAAAAAATGATTTTAGGAATGTTTTCCTCAAATCTGCATATGCTTTTTAACAATGTATAGTAGCCTCCACGGTATTTGAACTGTCATAAATATTAATACAAGTACCCGAATTACCGTTAACAATAAGTTTGCCTTGAGGTTCGGTTGCGGCAGTACGACAGAAAGGTCCGAACTTAGGACTTTTACGACAACTCAAATGCCTTTATTGTTAAGGGTAATTCGGGTGCTCGACTTATTATTTACAACAGTTCAAATATCGTGGAGGGTACTATACCTCTGAGTTGGTACGCCAGTTTTTGAGCATCCTGTATATGGAATATTATCAAATTCACCCTGTATAATTTTTATTGCGGAATGAAACTTTGAAGGTTTTTTTTAATTTTAGTGTTATAGAATTATTTTAAGTTAACAAATCTGTCATAGCGACGATTTTGAAAGCTCAAATATATAAATTACAAATTTGCAGATCAATGAAAAATATAAAAATTGTATTTTGTACCTACTCGTACTCTCTGATTAATTGATCACGTGATCAAACTGAGCAAATCGCATTTACTGGCTAATCGCGTACTAACTTTTAATAGCGAAATAGTGTTTAATTCGCCTTTTGTAAGCCGGTTCTAAATCAGCTGTAATTTAATTTTCCCTAAGGTGGTCTCTAGGCTCTTAGACTAAAAAAATTAACAAAATAGATGAGTGTTGTGCGTTGATTTTTAGAAACTATAAAAATATTGCTTCGTGAGCAACACTTCAATGTGATGTCAAAATTTTTTTTTACTTTTTTTTATTTTAACAAAAATGGCATTAGAGGTGTTTAAAGCATATTTTGTGAAATAATATCTAAGTTGTTGTAGAAAAATGTTGTTTTATGCGTTAGTTAATCAATTAATGAAAAATATTTATTTCGGTACATTCAAGCATACCTAATTCCTATTTACATTTATAATCCGAATTTGCAAATCATCAATTATCGAAAATTATCGATTCTATTAATTTTTGATATTCCATTTATGGGCACTCAACACGCCACCTCATAAATCAAAAATCTCTCAGTATTTATAAACGACTCTATAAATTCCCAAACTCGTATAAAATTTAATATTCACCCGAACATGATAGACATAACACCAGTGCTGCGCTCCTAGACCATTCCATTTACTTTTCGACGACCTCACAATTCCCCATAACTCTGGAATATTTTTGAAATGATCTGTTTTTTGGGCCTGTTGCACCCCGTCGCGTGTCACAAATCAAAGAGATCATAAAAAGCAATTGCTGGGGCTAACGAATATTAGTGGACACGACTGGGGCGATTTCAGCTCGCATTCGAGCCATTAAATTAACTATAATTACAGACATTTAAGTTCCCTCGACTATGCAGCGGTCGGAAATCGTGTCCGAAACACTGATTGAAGCTCTGCAAAAAATCGCCGATGAATAATCGTGTTTCGGGTGGAAAAAGCGCAACGCCTCGATTAGCCGTTAAAGTTTGATTGACGCAAATAGCGCTCTGTATCTTCACAATTTAAAAACGAATTTGTTCGAGCTGAAATGGGTCATTACTGGCGATCGAACAAAACGGATGCGACTGCGAAAAGGGAAGTATCGATCACAATCGAAGAGCAACGTCTCAAATATCTGAATCCGGGGGCGATTTTTCATCGCTTTGAGTGGCGGTTAGTGGCAATGTGAGGAATGGTTCTCTTGATAATTCCGTCCAATAATCGGTTAATCAATTATGATTGGTGCTTAACTGCTCAACTACTCCGACTAAACTTTACCCATTATTCATAGTTAATCCGCCTTTCACGGGCTTAATCGCAATAACCCCTGAATTTTTGCATTGCAGTAATGGATTAACTCATTTTTTCCACGTTCCAGGCCGTTGGTTGCACTTGTTCCGGCTAATTTTAGTTATTGTTGAGCACAATTTGCTTATTGCTGTTAAATGTTGTCATATTTTTATTTAATGGCCGCTTTTAATGCTGATAGCGGAATAATAACCGAAAGGGGTGGGCACTAATCTATACCAAGCTTTTATTTTTCAATTAGCGGTTTTAATTAATGGTTTGATGCGTTTTTATGACGCTGAGACTTGCTGTAATTTCAGCATGTGTTTCAGAGAACTACAAAAATTTATCGCTTACAACGCGGGACAATAAATTTATGAAACGTCTACATTCATCCCTGTTTACATGCGAAAATGAAAAATATATTCAATAGACAACCCGAGAGTTATGCTTTTATTCTCGCATTCTCTATAATACTCGACGGAGTAATAGCATCAAGAATATTTCAATAATAAACATATCGTGAAATGCTTCAAACGCAGATGGGAAGTTTTTACAAAAATATAAAGCTGGGCGCTTGTAATGAAGACTCTTCTGATTTACCGAAGACACTTGCTTTCGTGCTTTGTGAAGTTTGTTGCCGTTAAAATGCTCTTAAACTAAGGAAAAGTTGACTCTTATTTTTGTATAAACAAGGGAAGTGAGTGCATATTTGTGTCTCGAGATCGGTAATTGTTTTATTTTGGAAAACGTGGTTACTTTTTTGGATTTTTTGTAAAAAAATACAGTCTGTGTTATACAGCGTGTATCAGAACTCGCTCCCCACCGGAAAGGTGCTAGTGGTAACAGCAATGGAGATGGCAAAAATGCAAAAAAGTAGGTCTTTTATTCTTCGTTTGGGAGATACATAGGTTTTAAAGCGACCAATCCCAGAAGCTCTCTCCTAGGTGTATTGCATACAGTAGATCCGTTACTAAGGAATGAAAAATAACTCTAGTCCACACTTTTATTGTCCGTTTCACATATTTTTGATTTCCTAGCAACGTGTTTTGTTCCCGTAGTCCTCCGGAGCAAGGTCTCTTGTAATTGGCTATTTTCAAAGGTTCGTATCTCCCAAACGCAGAGAGTTAGATTTTTTTTGTAAAGGAACTTTAGCTTCAGAATTGCCTAAACTGTATGCACCTTTCTGGCAGGGACCGAGTTCTGATACACGTTGTACATATACATACCTATATGTTGATCTTGGTGACAATTTTAAGACCAAATTTAAAAGAGACTTGGTTGACAACAAATTTGAAAACAATGTAAAAAAAAATCTGTTCGATACCTTTTTAGAAAGTGACCAATTTTTATGGTTACCCGTTCCACTTTCGTTCACAACACAATAATTTTGACACTACAGTGCGCAAAAGACACTAATTTTGACATCACAGAGCGCAAATTAAAAAAAAGACAGTACGCAATGTAAAACAATAAAAAAAACGAATGCTTTGTGCACTAAGATTAATGCGTAAACACGTATTTTTTGGTCAATTGTAGAAAAACATTACTTTTTACTTTTAGTGCATCTTTTAAATGAAAGCTTTTTTTTAACGTTTTTTTACATATTTTTTCCTTTTTCTCTTTTTATTTTTTCCTTATTCTAATAGTCGTTTTTGCTGAGTTGTAGTTTCACTGCGTTTTTACACTAATATTTTTCTGATTTTTTTATATGTCAGATTAGAACTCTGTCAAAAATGACGGATTTTCATTCAAACTTGTTTAGCCGTATGTGGCAGAAAACAGGTGTTTAGCATTTGACAACATATCCTAATCTCTGTTCTGGGTCTTTGATCCAAGATAAAGGGTTAAAGAGGATTAATTTTTTATACAATTTGATCTACGGGGGTGATTATACAGGGTGTTAGGGAATGGCTTAGCAATATTTCGTATGTGAATTTGTCATGATCAGACGAGTTAAAAAGCCTTATACCATTTTTCCAAAAAGTGCATACTTTCTCCAAAAAAATTTATTAACCCACCTGTTGAGAGCCACTGTGTCGTTTATGGTAGTTTATTAGCTGTTAATTTTTTCTTTAAACAGGGTGGACATAGTGGCGCATTTACGTTTTGAGAATTTTTCAAAATTGTAGATAGCATGCTCATTTGTGTGGGAGGTTCGAACCCCAGGGCCCCGTTCCACCAACATTTTTTGCAATTTTGCACTTTGTATAAATTGCAAATTCTAAAGTTAATCTGTTCCATCAATTTTTTCAATCGTTTTTGCAAATTTTTGTAAAGCCAAGTATTTTTGCAAAGTATATTTTACAAAGTGTGCAAAACATACTGTTGTTAGTGGAACCCAAAGGTGTTTGCAAAGTGCAAAGCGCAAAGTGCAAAGTTGCAAAGTTGTTGGTGGAATAGGGCCCAGTTCTGGCATAAATTTCTTTTTTTTTTTTTTTTTTAGAAAATTTGATAACAAAACACAAATTGAAATATAAAAATTACGGAGTGGACCAAGAAGTTAATTTACCTCTGCTGTTTTGTCAATAATATTAAAATTTACACTAATTTTTATCATTCTAGTTCAGTGGTTCTCAAAATTTGGGACTTTAATTTCAGAACGATTTTTTGGGAAAACTATGCATTTTCGATTTACAAATATTTTACTTAATCGATTTATTTTGCCATTCTCTATCTACCTTTCAATTTATGCTAAACCATTCCCTACCACGCTGTATATCGTGCTTTCATTTAAAAATCTGGGCCCAGTTGGTTGTGCTTTAAATTTGGACTTGGGAACAGTGTAACCGGATCCGGAAATAGTTGCCTGCAGTCATTTATCGTTTATGAAATGTCAAAAAGTTCTGAGGTTAGGTATTTTACCACCCAACTTTTTGAAGTTATGGCTGCCTTGGGTCACCGCGCGCATTTATGCTGTGGCGCTTGATTGAAGTTTTAGCAAGTTTTTGAGTGAAATCAAAGGAGATTGTCGCTTGACAATATTGACATTTCGTAATGGCATTTCAGTTCATAGTAGAATTGCAACAGCGCAATTGAATTTTTCAGAGTGAAAAATAAAGCATACATTAAGAGTTTCTCTAAAAGAGAAGAATTCTGTGTTCAACTAAATCCCAGCGCCACGTTTTGAGCTAAGAAAACCCACCAGAATCTCTCAATTTGTGCTTCATTTCACTCCAAAAAATTCAAATGCGCTATTGCAAAATTCTACTATGAACTGAAATGGGATATAGTGGCTTCAACGACTGTCAAATTCTACCCTGGAAAATTAAGAAATAAAGGAAGATTCCACAGTCTCCTAAGCCCAGGTTTTTATTTGAAGGCTCGATTAAGGAGAGGAAATTTAACGGGGCGGCCATGACACTACAATCGACCAGCTGACTCGTTGCAGCGCTCTCGCGAAGTTCAATATTTATCAACAATTGGTCGGCTCAAGGTCCGCTGTAGACTGCAGCCGACCAATTGTAGATAAATATTGAACTTCGCGAGAGCGCTGCGACGAGTCAGCTTGTCGATTGTAGCGTCATGGCCACCCCGTAGAATTTCCTCTCCTTACGAGTGATTAAATAAATAATATTGCATTCTCACGGAGATTACGTATATAATCAAATTTGATTACAAATACGAAACAGACAGACTGTCACAGACATACAACAAAGTCAAATAAAAGTTTTTTGTAATTTGCCTCGATTTTGGAACGCAACGTCATCAAGTGCGCTGTCATAATAGTCATTATTTGACTTAACGTTTTACGAAAATTTTTAGGTTGGCAGGAAGTAAATTGGCGACCATATTTTTGCCAATTTCACAAATTTCAGGGGGTGTCTATGAAAATTACCTTTATTATTATCCATATTCGTGTTTTTTGGCAAATTACAAAAAATAATATAAAAGAACTTTTTTCATAAGACTTTGAACTAACTCCTGGCACCTAACTCGTTTTTTAAACTTGAATTCGTGCTTCAAGACTGGTCTTATAAAACTTGTGTTTAACACAGCGTGTTAGAGAATAGTTTAGCAAAAATGTGAAGGTAGATAGAGAATGGCAAAACGAATCGATCAAGTAAAATTTATGTAAATCGATAATGTATAGTTTTCCCAAAAAATCATTCTGAACTTAAAGTTCCAAATTTTGAGAACCGCTGAACTGGAATAATAAAAATTAGCATAAATTTTAAAATTATTGACAAAACGGCAGTGAAAAATTAACTTCTTGGTCCACTACGTAATTCTTCTATTTCAATTTGTGTTTTGTTACCAAATTTTACAAAAAAAAAACAAAAAAGATTTATACCAGAACCGGAATTCGAACCTCCCACACAAATGAACATACAAGCAACACTATTTAAAAAATTCTCAAAACATTCATGCGCCATCATAAACCACATAGTGGCTCTCAACAGGTAGGATAATAAAACTTTTTGAACTTTTTGGAAAAATGATATAAGGGTTTTTAACTCGTCTGATCATGACAAATTCACATACCAAATATTGCTAAGCCATTCCCTAACACTCTGTATATTATTTAAAAGTGTGTGTGTTAATTTTACCACGTAATAAAACTCATCAAATACAACAACTTTTCTACTATATAACATTTTGCAAAATTCTTATTTATTATTTTCACTGTTTTCCTCCTTATTTTTGTGCAAACGAGCCGGTCAGTGTTTAATAATTAGTTTGTATACATAGCAACAATTTTCATTGTTGTTTTAAATTGTTTAAATGTTCCGTTTCTATCACAACGAAAATAGTTCGGCACTCTGATTTTTGTATCCATAGGCGGGTACACGTTTTAAAATGTTATCTTCTACAAATTTTTACTAAATTTGCGAAACTTTTATTGAAAAAATACAAATAGAAAAAATGTTTTACTTGTTGAGCTCTGTTACCCGTTGAAATTAACACACGTATTTTTGATACACCTTGTATATCTACCGCAGTCCGGAAATAAAAAAATGGTGGATGCGCCGGGCAAATAAAAGATGGCTATGAAAATTATGTTTGTTTTTTGGCCGATAATTTTTTTTATTAAAGTGGACCTAAACCAATTATTTCCGTTGGTTATCTGCAGCTTAACTCGTGTCCGCTTTCGTCATTTTTTACCTTGACGTTTATTAAAGTTTTTTGATCGCGTCGTGTCCAATTCTCCGGGTTTAAAATCTTGCGACAGATTCCGGCATCGAGTAAAGCAAGACGGATGACGTCGCGTAGAAATCTTGTGGGTTTTGCACCGGATAATGGTCATCTTGAACGCGGCCACGGCAGCGTCTAATGATTTATGCAGGATTACTTCAAGTGGACGTCGTCGGTCACGGCTTGTCGCAGACCGTAAAAAGATTGATTATCAAGCGAGCTAAACTCGATGAAGCACTGGTGAGGCTTTTAACGTCGTTTGTACGTAATATACGGTTGTTGGCATTCGGTCAGAACGAGGAGAAATTGGCGCGGCCCAAATATGACAGCGATATGTTTTATGTTTTGTGCTCTTGAACGTTATACGTAAAAATGAGGAGGAGCGCGTATGGAGATACGAGGGAAATGGCGAGGTTTTGCTTTTTTATTTGCGAAAACGGAGTTTTCATTATAAATTTCAAGAGATATTTCCACTACAGCTGCAACTCAGTTAAATGCTTTTTGTTTGATGTTGAAGCGATTTATTTTCAATTTTGACGTAACAAGATGGTCGGGCCATGCCACCGAAATTTTAAATATTTACCTGCGAGGGAAATGCTTTCGCATTGATCCAAGTGTTGTCTCGAGAGTCTTCGTGACTTTAGAGGTGGATGGTGCGTGGCGGCACCCTTTCGAGCCCTCGTACGCTCAGTTAGGCGAGTAATCAAGCTATGGTACGTTGATTAGCGGCCTCGACGGGCGGTCGCCGGCCCAGCCAGCAACAGCCACCCGGAGGACGTAGATTACGAGATTAGGGAGGCGGGCGCGGCATTGTTCGTATTCATTACGCGTTATCAGCGATGCTGGCTTACACCGTCGAACTTGTAACCCTTTCATGCGGGCAGACCCCTCATATATCCTAGAATAAAGATGGATATCTTTGTGCTAGTTAGACAATGCTCATAATGGATTGGGTGCAAATTAGACTCGAGGGCGACGAGATTCACCTATTTTGCATTTGATAAACTCGATCGAGCTGCAAATAATGCCAGAGATAAAGCGAAACGACTGACGATATAGACGCGATAAAACTATTTGTGAAATGGGGCACAAAAATAGGACCCAAAAATGCACGGGTAGGGGACAAAATTCCACCCGGAGTTGGCTACTAACGTAACAAGATGACAAAGGACTCTTTACGGATTTGCATACAGTCCAGTGTCTTTTTCAAAATAGTATTTTTCAATTTGATTACCTTTTTGGTTAGGACGGCTGATATTTAAAAGAAAAAACGATATAAAATAAAACAGTGTAAGGGAAAGCGGCTACATTTGTAACACTTTTCACTGACGATTTTTTATTCGGGGTAAAAAGATAAAAAATACTCCGATGTATGCCAGCATCAACGAGAAATAATTTTCGCTTACAGGTATTAATAATGTTGTTGCTTATTTCTTAGATACGAGTACTTTCTCGTTTGATTTAGTTATTTTTTTATTTTAGGTACTCGATATAATAAAATGCCCATTTGATGAATTTTTTATCTTATTTGGTGATTTGTTTATTTTATTGGTGATTTGAGCTACAACGCTACAACACAAACTTATGATTTTTTAAATGGAACAACCTATATTTTTTGCATTTTTAGATGTTGCTTTTAATACTGATGTTTTTAAGCTAAATTGTTATTGGTCGATTTTGCTTAGTTTTTGAAATAATTTAATTTTTTTGACAAAAACACGCTTTTTTAAAAAAATCATTACATAAAAATAAAGAATTTTAGAAAAGTAGGATTCTCACCACTTAAAAGAAGTGAAGCCGAAACGTGAAATTTTCATCTAGTAATAACTTTTTTATAATTTGCCGCCATGTTGATGATACTTTCATAGACGAACGCAGTCATTATGTGCGATGTCATAATAGTCATTATTTGACGGAACATTTTACGAAAATTTTTAGGTTGGCAGAAAGCAATTTCGCGACCGTGTTTTTGCCAATTTCACAAATTTCAGGGGGCGTTTATGCAAGATTAACTTTATTATCATCCATACTCGTGTTTTTTGACAGAATTTGGATAAAACAGAAATTTTAAATGTAGTTTTTACTTTCAAAATTGAGACATTAACAATTGTCACAAAAATCCTTAAGGTAGTTAGGGCCAGACATTCGGAGTAAAAAGTTAGCGCAACAGAGTATATGGAACAGTGTGCAGTATCCACAGAAACCAACCCAAAAGTTTTTGCTGGTAATGTACTGCCCCAGCCGAGGCCCCAGCCAATTACGACTCATTTGTAAAATGCGACAACACTGTCCAGGTTCCAATTGAAAATGTCAAATTGGTCAAATAGTTACATAACAAAGGAAGAGTTATTAGGCAAAAGCCTTCGATAAACGGTTAAAAATTGTAGGGGTTTTACTATAAACACGTCCTGTTTTCGAAATATAATCGAAAAACCATGCAATGACATCTTCTTGGTGGCCCCTGTGGCACGCTCACCTCGTAGGAACAGCGACTTTTAATATGTTTACCACATAACTAGTCCAAAGACAGCCCTAAAGTACCAAATTCTGCTTCGGAATATTCGTTTTTGTTTGTTAGCTGGTTCAAAATTCATTTTTCGCGGTTTTACAGATGTGCCGTGTTGCCAGTTCTATTTTAGTGTGTCCCTTACACTGCTCCAGAGAGGCAAATTTTTCATCGTTTATTAATTAATACCTCCAGAATTTGGACGGTAATCCCCAGTTTTTTTTCCCTGAAAATACTGATTAGATGTTGCTGAATGTTGATTTAGTTTTCTATAAAAATCTTAAGAAGGATTTGTTAGTTATACCAAAAAACGTAAAAAAAAATCCGATTTTCCATATGCCGCAATGTAAAAGAGAGTCAAAAACTCAGTTTTTGAAATTGAATATCTCCAAAACTAGACGGTCCATTCGATGCAGAATTCTTTGAACAATAATCTGTTAAAGTTTAAAAAAAATCTTAAGAAAGTGAATTTAGGCACCAACTACCTTAAATCGATTAAAAATAACAATTTTTGTTTAAAAATAGCTACTCGTTTTTGAAACTTGAATTTGTGCTTCAAGACTGGTCTTATGAAACTTGTTTTTTATTTAATATACTTTTATGTTACCTCTAGGCCATTATTCGTCATTTATTACAGTAAAATAACTAAAATTATAGTATATTATATTATAAGTGATAGAAATGCATCATTATTTGCGAGTGAGAATTTTGACCTACGAGTGCGCTTGCGCTCGAGTGGGACACTTCTCACGAGATTTATAATGGCATTTCGATCACGTGTGATATACGACGTTTTATCTTGTTTTATCTTTTTTTATCTTGTACCAGTGTACATTATACCATTGTTTTCGGTGAGAGAATCAAATTTCTCTCACCGAAAACAATGGTATAATGTACCTAAAAAACTGCACCTGTAAGATAATTTTTTTTTATATTCCCGTATAAACTCTAACAAATGATCCTTGGTGGAGTTATCATGATTATGGTATGGTTTACTATGGTAAAAATGATGATTATGAGTAATGTGCATTGTTGCTGAAATTAACTTTTAAAGTTAAATATCTTGTTAGTTATGTTTTTAGATAGACAATTTAATAATCTTCGAGGAACAAAAACAAAAAATACGGTGTTCTATTTAACTTTTTTAAGTTATGCAACTTTTAACAAACTTTTTAATTTTCTACGTTCCAAATTGCAAAGCGCTAAACAGTTGGTACAAATTTAAATTTGAACTTTTCCCTTTAAAGTGGTAAGAGTATTCTTAGTTTTTGTGTAATAAATTAATAAAAAAACCGTGTTTATCTTAAAAAAATCACGTTATTTCAAAAACTAAGCAGAATCGACTAATACAAGTCGAAATCATCGGTATGCTACGTCCAAAAATGCAATAAAATTTAAGATGTTATATTTGAAAAACATAACTGTAGTGCTTTTTTGATATTGGAGAACCCTGTATTGGAGAACCGCAATATTTTTAAAATATGCAGCTAAAAAAAAAGTGTCAATATCTCTATAATAAACAAGTTATGGAGCTTTTTCGGATCTTTGGGACAGCTTGTATGTACAATCTGTCTATAAATGAATGTAGGATTGTAGTAAGTATTAAAAGTTTGCCGCTTATTTCAAGAAAAAACGAACAATGTTAGTATATGAAAAAATTGGTTTTACTGGTTGCCTGGGTATCTACCCAGGTACTTTTCAGAAAATTCATAGAAACGAAATAATTAAATGCGGCAAATTCAAATTTCAGAACCACCTGAAATCCTATACTCTTTTATAAACAGTCCGTATAATTGTATAATTACTTGGATGGAAAATAAATAAATAAAGAACTCGCATTTTTGAGTGTTACCAAGAAATGTCGAAACAAAATATCTTTTCTTTATAAGGAACTCAGCATATTTTTGGTAATTAAAAATTAAGGTTTAATTGCTAGCAATAATGATCATTGATCATTGATAATAAATAAAACACTAATCACTTTCATTATTGTCGACCCTATACTTTAAACACATTACACTTGTACCCACTAGTCTTGTTACATTTGTGCCATACCATAACCTTATTTTTACAGGTGCAACTCGGTTATCTGAACATAACAAAGTTTCAAAATACCAGTGGGAGTTTGTAAAGACATATTTGCGCTAAGCATTAACCAAAAAGACGAAAAAACGCAATTTTACTCACGTGCTTATAAACCACACAATCCTAAATAATTTTTCGCCTGTGTCACATAGTCTGCATAAGACGATAACTACTTCATATCAATCTGTTCATGGACATCATTGCCAAAAGCTATTGTTACATTTGTACCGCGTTAGAATGAATTGTACAATGTGTTCAAAAATGGTTGTTCATCAAGTTAATTATGGAATTCAAATTCAATGTGCCGTTTCGTTCAAATGACTATTGTAGTTGCTTGGTCTAATTTTTGAATTAGCTTTTTAGTCACCTTTTTTGCATTTTTCGACAAAGTTGTTTCAAGTGTGGGGTCTGTCTTGATTTGTTTTATATTTCCGTGATTTTTGTCGTATATTCGTTCGTTTTTGGAATTGAATTATTTTGACAGATCTGTCACTTTGACGGCATTCACAATTTAAATTAACCGGCACGTTACGTTCAAATTTCATAGGAGACTTGATGAATAACCAGTTTTTAACACATTGTACTTGCTGACTATAATTATTGAATATAAAAATGGTGGATGCGCCGGGACAATTTTTTCCTCGTGACCTGTGCTAATAGTGATCACTGATCACCTTGAACTTGTAAATAAAGTTAATAGTTATTTATGTAACAAGCGCCGAAAGCGACGCATAGCATATCGAACGAGTATGCGAGTTTGCTATTGCGGCTTTCGGCGAAAGTCACATATATAATTTTTTGTGTTATAATTAACACTAATAGTTAATTACTTATAATCCATGTTTACGTTTATGACGGTTGAGGTGAAGTCAAATTTGTGAATGGTGATACCAACACTAAATCTGGACCTAACAAATTCCCTAACCATTCAACTTTAATGCATTTTTTATAAATAATCACTGAATATTTTAAAATATAACATCGGAAATATAGTCTGCTTTACTACTATTTTTATTACTACTATTTTTTACTTCTATTTCAGGTATTGCAGATCTAGATCATTTTTCATTCATTACAGTGAGATTACGTCAATCACAAAGTGACAGTTTTAAGTATGGCAACACAAAAAATATTATTTTTATACAGGATGTTTCATGTGCATTATGTAAAATAAAAACTCACATTATCACAGAAAATCATTCAATTTACATTATTTGTTTGTGAACTGCTGATTTGACTACAACAATTACTATTACCTTGTGCTTCACCGTAAGTCCTAATCATGACAACCAACTCATTATTTTAATAACTATAGTCCATGGACATAAATTTGATGAAAAACCTCCACACAACACTAATCACACTTGCTCGAAACGCTTTCGGCTGAAATGATCAAACAGAGGACCATCGGATTTAAATTTTGATCAAAGATACAGCCAAATGAAATGATGACAGTGTCAAAACTTTTTCACTGTCGTGGTTACAATATTCTTATTTGTTGCAACAATTAAGTATTATTTTAACAGAGAAAGGATTCCAGTGACCCTCAAACCCTGTACCAATACTTCGGAGTTAAATAACAATCTTAAAAGTAATAATTCTTTGGAGTTTTTTCGCAGTTACCCTATTTATACACTCTTTTAACATCAGGTAAAGTTTCGACTTCTAGACCGTAAACACCCTGTATTTTTTGGATATACTGAGTGTTTTATGAAATAATTAGCCAAAATATAATAATATTTTTTTAATCTTCTTTTTAGTTCATTTGTTCGACGTTCACTTTTGCCAAAATTTAGTTTAGATTATTAAAACCAGTGATCAAGTGAAACGAGCGGTGATAGAGACCCAATTTAAGAAAACTTTCAGGAAATGAGGCAGAAAAATAGAACTAGGAATACTTTTACGGATAGATGAGAATGTTTCATCGGGGGTTTGCCTTGGTGCTTTGCAAAACATGTAATTGTGCTTTTGTTTACTCGTAAAAAACACTGTTCACAGAGAACTATAGGTATTTTTTTAATGAAACTATATTTTGTTTGATATGTGGTGTCTGTGACAAAAGGGCAAAAAGCGATAGAAATATTGCCGAGATGCAGTCTAGTGTTTTTGAAAAAAAGTTGCATGTCTTTTATTTTCTGCGTTTGTAAATTGAAAAACTGGGGTGGGGTTGGCAAGTGCTGATAATAAATAGGGGATCATAATGGCTGGTATGGGGAGATAACATTTCCAGATATACACATTTAACAGAACGGGGGTGAAAAACAATATCTGGAAGTGCGAAAAAACAAGCCCGTCATATAGATCAACACTAAAATATCAGTCGAACCCCACAAAGTACAAATATTTGTTTGTGGCGTTACATAACTGAAATTCGAGTCGTTTTCATCAACCAAACAACTTTTCAATCCGATTCGTTTTAATTACACGTCGAAACTGTTGGCGAAAAATATGCTAAAAGTGTAATTTTTCACATTAGAATAATGTCAGGCGTCATAAATTCCAGCTTTAAGAATATGAGTTTTAACAAATGGTTGTTGTCAATATTTCCAGTTTTAAAAGTTGGTGTCATTTTTCATTTTCGCTAACTTCATGTCAAAACATTTATTGTGTGCTCCCCTAGCGTAGAACGCTATACATATCCTATAATGTCGTTTGTGATATAGTCTTCATCGCTAATCCACTTCGAACATGTCTTGTGGGGTAATAACAGTCCGAGACTTCTCTAACGGTGTCATTATTGCCATAGATCATACGTGGCTTCCGACCAAGGTATGTAATTAGGGACCGGCGTCATTACGGTGACGCTATTTGATGTTATCGCCACGGTAACCCCCAGCTACGCACATTAGTGGCCCTTCATGTCGGAAGTGAAACCGACCGATGCATTGGGGAATTCAGCCTATTTTTACCGATCCCATTAATTCGCTTTGTATTTAAATGACGGCATAAATTTCGAAAGCAAAGCGCTAAACGTTTATTAGTTGAGCTTTTTACTGCCGGAAAATACGGTTTTTAGCAACAGAAAGATAAAGGAAATATTAAATTTCCATTTATTGACATTCCCTATACACAAATCAAAAGAGAACATGAAGCTAAATATCCAGCGCTTCTACACAAAATCATTAAACAAAATCATTGTTCCCTTACCCATTGTACGCATCTGAAATTGCAGTTTTTAATAGAAAGAAAACCAAAAATCATTTATAGTTTTGCATTAGTTACTTCTTTTGGTCCATTTACCAATTTTTTTCGCATGCGATGTTATTAGATGTTTGCTTGTTACTTTGCGCTCGTATTGAAATGGATTGTGTGGCTTTTTAAAGCAGTCGGTCTCAGTAATCAGAAATTACGTCGTGCCACATCAAAGGGCACACAATACGAGCGTGGAGCTTCGACAGACAATTTATGCGAGTGTCGAGCGCCCCCCTTCGATTATCGATTGTGCCTATATCCCGCGTAAAATAAATAGCAAAAGACACGAAACAAGTCGTGTCCATTTGGAAAGTTCTAAACAGCTTTTCAGCCCGTTTACACAAAGTTTTATGTTTGTTGAGAGCGCTCGCGGAAGTAAATCGAGTGGTGGTCATCAGAGATAAGAATGCCTCAATAATCCGTCGGTTCACTATAACGCGGCCGGAGGCTTTTTGTGAGTTTCCCAAGTTGGAAACTGGATTTAACTGCTAAACAAAGACACTCAGCCCTCGTGCGTAATTGTTAAACTGCTTGCGTTAGCCGCTTCTGATATCTTAACCGATTTCGCGCTTCGCCGACTCTCTATACTCAAAATTGAAGCTTTCGCATGGAGATAATTACTTCATTAAAGCTCGGGAGTCTAGCTGAACACCAATAAAATTTTTATTGACCCGGCTTGACTCCCCTCGTTTAAGCGTTGTTTAACGTCCAAGTGGCGGAGATAATTCTAGATTTCTCTCATTTGACGCAAAAATATTTCAATAAAATAACACCATCCATCAAATTGCATTAACTCGAACCTTGGACCCGTCTTGCGAGCGCAATAAATCGAAAAATAAATGCACAAAAGCCATAAACGTGCATTATTCGAAGCTATTAAAACGTTAGTTTACTTATAAAATATGTGCCAGCTTTAGTAAAATAAGCGCCTCGTTTTGTGATCCTCTTTCACGACGAAACGGAGCATATATGCGGTCATTCCACGGACGATCATAAAAGACTGCGGTGTTAAACCGAGAACATTCTTTACAACCCTCGGAAAAAAGAAAACTCGTGTGAAACGATTCCCTCTCTTTCGACTCTTTTATTCCGAGGTATGTAGCGGCGCAATTTGCAATCCGGGGCTTTTCTGACCGCCACGTCGTAAAATTTGCACAATGCATTTATCTTGCGTAATTTAATGTTGAATTTAAAAGGATTACATCCAAAGCGGCACACTTATACTAGTGTGAAAAGCGGGTGGAAACGGCCAAGTGGTTGGCCCTAACAGACAGCTGCACTCCAAATTCTGCCCCAATTAGCAGCGCTTGTGCAAAACGAGCACCTTCAACCGGCGAAATACACTGAATGTTTTTCAGTTTTTCAAAACACAATCCCTACTTAGGTATGTTTCAAGTATTGAATTTAATTCTATGTACTATTCTGAACAGTGACATATTTACGTAGTGGCATATTTACAAGCAAAAACATAGTAACAAACAATTTAAAAAAAAAATAAGTTTTTTACATATTTTACCTTATTTTTATGCTGAGATTCATTTAAATACTCATTAACAATTATTTGGCTAAATTAATAAACAAAATTGTTTCTTTCATAAACAGTAACTTCAATACAATATTTCTTTTCCCAAGGTAAAACATCGTATCTACAAAATACCTTAGAGACGTTCGATTGTACTCCCTGTGAATAAAAATTGACCATTTTTTCAGGGTTTATAAATTTTTCCTTATTTTCTGAATTAACCAATAAATGTTTTTTAAGTAATGTCGTAGGCAGGACTGGCCAAAATTAAATAGCCCGCGGCGGCAATGGACCTAAATACACCACTGATTCTGAATTATTTTTGAAATTAATGAATAGTGAGTAGCAGTAATAAATTATTTTAATTTAATTAGATAGTTTTTAGTGCGCTATTAATATAAAATTACCTACTGTTTAATAATTAATAAACACATGACAAAATGAATGAAGCACATGAGGAAATTTTGAATTGCTGTTGTTGAAAAATGTATATAGGACATTTTTCTATTGCCTTTGTATATTTTGGCCTAGATTTTCCTGGTTTATGTTAGTTCGTGGTGGATTTGTTGACGTTGCGATTTGGCAAATCTCGTCCGTATTTCTATGCAGATTAGGCAATCATCATGTGCCGAATTTGCGTTAGCGTTTGAACTGAATGGTGCAATAATTAGTCCGATGTCGAGGCACATGCTCGCAGGTGACCGCTTGCAACAATGCTCATAATTACCAAAACTAATTGAGCCGTTATAAACGCATTATTGGCACGGCTGCGATACGCTTACTTGCTTGCGAGCGAAATTTGTATCTCGTTAATCCCGACTCGGGCTCTTTTATTTTCTTATCTCTCGCATTAGCGTTAAATTTAATCAACTTGCTGTTGCATGACAATAGCTCCCGGGAGACTTTTACGGCTAGGTGCGAACTGAAATGAAGCTATTTTTGTAAAGTATGACGCCATCTCGATTGCAATGGTCCGAAAACCGCATTAGCATGAAACGTCGTATCTAATGCCGCTTTTTAATCTGGATTTATCTTGAAATATTCATAAACTAGGGGCGGTTAAGTGGATAACCGGAGAGACATTGTAATGTCGGACTAAATTGCTAACAGTCAGCAAAAGGCGTAATTAGTTTAAATTACGTAAGAGACTCAAGTAGTGAAAGATAACAAGATTAAATGCGACGGTATAAACATTTCTTACCCCAATTTTTTTTACAGACGATGAACCGACGCCTGCCATCGAGGAACAACCGATTTATGACGAAAACGACGGTGAGTTAAAGTCTAAAGACAGCCGGATTCTATAGTAAGTAAGTACAAATTATTTTCCAGAAGAGGAAGACGAGGAGGCAGGTTATGGCGAAGTCGATTTTAAATTTACTGATTTTTCGCGCAGGTACTTCTACAATTAATCAGTTTTTTTATTGTTTTAATCGAAAAATTCTAGATTGGCTCACCCAAGAATAGTGCGAGCTTGTGGCCTAGCTTTGCGAGACTTTGAAACCAATTCCGTAAACACAAATCACTGTATCATTAAGTTGCTCCATCGCATCGCTTTCGATTGTAAACTTTACGTAATGATTTTTCAAGTATCAATTTTCCGGACTTTTCAGAAGATTTATGCCAATAAAGATTTTCCCCAATATCGTGTAGGTAACGGTCCCGGGATTTAAACCTCGATTAACTTGAGTGAATTGCAGGAACTTGTGAAGTTTGCGACTTATATTATTCGGCAATTTATAAAAATTACGGAGATTAATAAGAAAGTTTATATGGAAAGTTTGTTCTTCAAGAATACGAATGAGGCGTACGAGATCGAGCATGGATATGGGACTACGAAAAAGTAAGTTTTTTCACGAATCTAATCCGAAATAGATAACGTTGGTTATTCGGACGCTCGTTTGAATAGTTATTTCGATTAACTAGGGAATTTTTCGGTGTGACAGTCACGCAAATTGCAATGCTTGCACCGACACGGACGCGAAATTAATTAACTAAATATTGCGACTGATTCAGAATCCAATGACACAATTTTATCTCTTCGTTTCGCCCTCGCTCAAAAATATTCATTCAGAGATTACATGATATATTTATTTTTGATCGACAAAACCACAGTGTCGCAAAGCTCTGCCAAACTTCTGAAGTGGCTAATTTTCATCATTTCATCAGTTCATCACTCTTTATTAGAGCAAAAAATTAAATTTTCACAAATTGTCCAAATTTTCCCCTCATTTAGACGAAAGAGTATGAATACTATACAGGGTAATTCAAAAGTTCCGGACCATCTCTTGAGTGATAAAGGAGATCAAACTGAGTTAAAAGTTTCTATGGCAAAAACTTATTTAAGCCTTATTTTACAAGATGTAGCTCTTCATAGTTAAATTTTTAGGTTAAATTCTTGCACCTCAGATCAAATTTTTCTGAATTTAGTTAGCGGAACATTAAACAGATAACTGTTAAAAAAATTACTAATTAGTGTGTTATAGTGTTCTAGACATTTAATAAACTCGCAAATTCAACAATAAATTAAATTTAACATCACTGGAAACAGAAGAACAACAATTAAGCGGTTGGTAAGGAAAACAAATAAAAAAAATAAAAATGAGGTTGTTTGGAAAAAAAATTGACTTTATTTTTAAGCTTGCTGAATGTCTCTTATACGAGAGTTGGTCCGACACTTTTGAATCAGCCTGTATGCTTTTTGAAGTGCTGAATTGGAACTTTTTAAAATTTTTATTGAAGGAATTTCAACCAAATTGCATTTGAATTTTTGGAAGAAAAAAAATCAATTGTGAATGGTTTCTATTTATTGTTTTATGAAGAATCCAAATTTGTTTCTTATCGTTTTTTATTTTTTCGCATAAACACATTTTTTCAAGTGTAAAATGGTGAAAAACACACTTGAAAACAGTCAAAAAGGCCACTTTCAGAAGTTTAAGTGTGTATTTTTTTTCTTTCTTCCAATAAAAACATAAAGTACAAATCACTTTGTCTGAAAGCAATAATTTAGTGACAAAGTGGTGGAGTTTTGAAATACATTAAGTGTTATTAGGAATTTTTTTAAAATTGCATGAAAGACCGAATTTTGGAGAAAGAAAAATAGTGATTTTAAAACTTGATTTCGAGTTATTTTGTTTAGTTATTTATTATGATTCTATCATAAACATCTAGAAAAAATTAATTGCCGGATGTGGGCTCGCACTCACGTTTTTTGAGCAGTTGTTCCGACTTTTTGAGGAGAAATTGAGCTAGATTTCTTAATTCGCATTAGAGCTTTTCCTTGAGAGTTATTTCTGGAGAACTAGTTACACAAAATTACCGTAAATAAGTTAGCACTGACATGTTTTTCCATTAAACCACTTTTCTTTGTTATTTCAGTAATGTATAATTAAAAGTAAGCCTAATTAATGTGTGGTGAGGTACGTGATGAATATGGAAATTAGTTTGGACGTCATGTGATATCTAATCATCAGAGTAATTAAACTTTGATTTGATATCTTTTTATGCAAGGAAAAGCATTTTACATTATTTGATTGTTTTTTGTAGTCACAAAATATAAAATTGTCCTGACCGTGCGTTTTTTCGTTGCCTCGATCCTCATTTTATTATCGAAAATATTCATGAGGCGTAACGAAACTCCTTGAAATAAATTCGCGGCGTTCGTTTTGTAAATGCTTTTCGGGCATTATCTTTTTAATGAAGGCGCTTTAAAAAATGCCATAAAATTAAAGGGCGTCTTCTCGAGGCTGGACCGAGGAGGAGGAGGACGAACTCCGTCGTTTATTCATGGAACACCAAATGAATCAAGTGCAAGACGGTGCTTCTTATTTCCCTTTTCAAATATCACGACTGACGTCTCATTTACAGACATCGTCGATTGGATCGTTAATAATCTCATTGATAACACGCGAACTCGTCGCGCCGTATTGAAAAAACTCAAAGATATGTCTCTCCTCGTCAATCCTGCGACGATGAGAAAATCTACACGTTGCGAATGGGGTGACGAGGAAGTGATACAATTACGAGTATTGTTCCACGAGTTCGGAGACGCCGTCGGTAAGATGGATGGTCAAGGGGAGTTTATTAACGTTCTAGACGCGAAATAATCCACTTACAGATCCGCTCGGATGCATAGTGCCTAGATTAGAAGTGAAGAGGTCCAAGCAGATGGTTACGAAGAAATTGCTAGATTTGGGGTTGATACGGGACAGAGCCGAAGTGAGGAAGAAGCGAGGGGGAGCCAAGAGGCCGACAGGTAATTAATTGCACGATCTATATGATCAATACTGCATTAAAAAAAAACAATTCTCCTTTTTATCGCGTCTCTATTCATTAATACCCGTCGCGTAATCAACGTTTTATGAGTTTATTTATGCGAATACGGAAGTAATCCATCATTGCCGTTTCCACATATCATGCCGTTCATTAAATCGTCAGACTTAAGAAAAAACCACGTCAAGCTACTCGTACTTAGGCCATTAAAGCCGAAATAACATGTAATAAAAATCAGAAAGTGAGCAAATAAATAATACAAGAAAAAATCCCTTGTTATCCTGCAAAGGGTAAACTCCCCTAGCTGCGAGTCGAGAGGTCTCCATGTTTGTTGGGGTTAGAGGACAAAAAAGAAATAATTGTGTCTCAGGGTAGCAGACATATTGCCCTTAATAATGCATAAATCGTTTCAAAAAATTGAAATTAATTTAAAACTCGCTGCGCATGAAAGGATACGTTTAAAATGGTCAACGAGGGGAAATTAATAATGACGGAAACAAAACGTCTAGCGAGGTTTCAACCGCACTTCCAATTATCCCCCGTATAATTGGAAAGTGGCGGCGGTCGGTCAGCAAGGACAATGGTCTCGTGTTGTTCGTCCTGGGGCACGCACACACCTTCCCCTAATTGATTGTGTCTGCCTTTCAGCTCCTAGTGCCATTCATCACCACGTGTGCGGTGACTAATGATACGCCCCGAAGGGACCAGCGCTAAGAACGTCGTCATAATGTAATTTGCGCCTTGTTAACTTCTTACTTGTTTTCCAACAGCGAAACGACCCTATTGCTGAAAAATTCGTAAAAAATTGATGCATCAAACAGGTTTTTGGCGACAAAATTTGTTTGCAGTTGGGTTGCAGCTTCAGGATTTTTTTATCAAAAAAAAAACAAAATATAACACGGTTTCACTTATTATTTTTTCTTGTACTATTGGTTTTTTAAGAGCAGACAAGAAATTTTTGGTGAATCGCAGTTATAGTTCGGCCACAATTGTACCCATAAAAATTCGTCGATTTCGATAAGTTTTTTTTTCAGAATTGTCTAAACTATATGCACCTTTCCGGTGGGGAGCCAGTTATGGACCATCTGTAAAATTTTAGTATTTCATTTATTTTTCCAGTTTTACTCTTTTTTAATAGCGAAATAATTATAATATTTGGGAAAATTTATTTGCGGTTTCAGGCTGTACCGTATCGTTCGTATAAACAAGATTTTCTATCACAAAATTTGTTTGCAGTTAATTATGTACCTAGTTGACTTTTATTTAGAGTTTTACTTTGTATCTTTCAGTAGCGACACTTCCATATATGAAGAATTTTTTCGTAGTTTATTTTCTGAATTCTAAATACATTTTCTGCTTTTTTGATTTAATAAAATTTTCAATACTTTTTCAGTATGCTTGCAATATCTTTTCTTTTTTTTCAGTTTCATACATACAAACTTTTTCTTATAATTTTTTTAAAAATTTTTTACAATTCCAACCCAGCTTTAAATTTATAACAAGCGAGTAGAAATGAATTACATCGTAGTGTGTCTTGGCCAGGCCAGCGTAGGTCTAAGATAAATAATTTGGTAAAATGCGATATTGGCATTTCGATACTTTTGGAACAGAGTATTAGTATCTAAGAAATGGTCCGCGACTTTTAAATCACCTTGTATATCTTTATTCTGAAGCCAGTAATGGTTTTTCCAGTTTAGGTGTTTACTTAACTGTCCAATAATTATGCACTTTTTCATTTTGGTTACATCTTAGTTTTGGTTATTACTTATTAGATATTTTATGGCATGCGATACTTTTTTCATTTTATTTCTTTATTCCAAATTCTCTATTAGACTTTCTTCGTTACCACTTTCTATCGTTCTTTTTTATTTTCAGTTTAGACAATTTTTATTATGATTTCTGTTTCTTTATTATTCTGTTTTTTTGTCTGAAAATTTTATATACATTTTCCGCTCTTTTAATTTAACAATAGCTTTTTTCTCAGTTTAATACATACGAACCTTCTTTTTCTTATAGTAATATCTATGAAATTTTTTCAACGGTTGATTTTTTTTTTCATCTCCACAAATCCAGCTCAGCTTTGAATTTGTATAATTCGTGGGTTTCAGACTTTATCACATGTTTTTGTTTCAATATTTGTTTATTTTTTATTCCTCACAATTATTTGTCGTCCTTTATTTCAATCTGTAGCTTAGCTTTTTCATTTCGTTTACATCTTAGTTTTGTTTAACAGCGCATGTGACACTTTTTTCATCTCAACTCTCTTCACCAGTAACTTGAGTACCTAATATAATTCTTCAGTCTGTCCACATATTACAGTGATTTGAAATAAATTAGAACTGACTGTCACCTTTCCAAATGTTGTGTTTTCAAATTTGTGTTATTTTTGATAGAATAAAATAAACAGTCGGTATGCAGCCGAATTATGGGCCCTTATTTCGGGTCTCATTAATCTTTACACGCCGTTTACATAGCGGGTGCCCCCTATTCAGGTTCTCTGCGGACACGCACAATACGCGATTCGCGGTCCCGAAGGGGACAAAAGATAAATGATTTCGGCGAAAGGCAATCTTGGCTTGTCATTGAATTAATCAGAACGTACTCTGGTTCTGACAATGCTGTGTACAGCTTCATTGCGAGTCCCCACCGGCAGCGGGGAACCCCTCGAGAAAAATCGAGACGTCCCCTTGCTGGCTTAAGTGGAAATAAATTACGTCGGGCCGTCTCGGATGTGCGCTCTATCTCGCATTTTATGGAAACTTTTATGTTTGGACGTAATTTATACACATAAATTATTGACTCATGTTTAATTCGAATTAAATGGCATTTCCGGCCGATTTTAGTGAATAATGTTGCGTGACGTGTAAAAAACTCGGATTGAAATGTAGCGAGCGAATTTATCAGTCGGGGTTTGTTTCAAACTTGAGACAAAGTCAAAGTAAATTAAGTGTTGGTAAATTTTACCCTCGGTCGCCGAGTAATCAAATTAAGCAGCTGGATTTTTGGCGTTATTACAATTTTCAAAGGGGTTTGCATTATTAAAGATAAGATCAAACGAGGCATTAATTAGTTTCGTTTCTTACAATTCGGTGGACGATGTGCGAGTTTTAAACTCGAAACAGATTCGTGAAAAATTCGCTTTGTACGGACAAATAGACGATGAAAGTTTCAAAGACCGATATAGTGGAGAAGTTAATTTTTTACGGAAAGAAATCCGAAAGAAGAATACTTTTGTGGTGTTTCAGGAAATTTAAGATTAGTTAATCTCCAGTCGGTCGATGCGAAGTTCTTACTTGACCGGACGGATCTGCTCACATTTCAGTAGGCAATACTTTACAATACTCTACAATACAATGCGACACAATACGAAACAATACTTAAAAATACATGATATTACTTAACATTACTAGAAAATACTTGACAATATGCGACAATAAGTGGATATTCATCTTTAAAAAATACATGTGTGAGCAGTTAGATCTGGAGCGTTCAGGAAAATTTGATATTTTGAATTTGAAAGGTTACGCTCCAAATATAAGATTTTTAGAAACATTAAATGAAAGCTAAGATTTGTAAGAAAGAAAAATAATGATTTAAAGATAAGTAAAAGTTGAAGATAATGATTAATGAAGAAACAACAGAAAATGAAGTGAAAGTGAAAGCGAAACATTAATTGAAACTTTTTCGTCTTTTGATGCCGAACACGAAAGTAGTGAGAAACAAAAATGTTTCATTTCAAAAAATAGAGAGTGGTAGTTAAAATGTTAAAAGTGGTTAAGCAATTGGGGAATGGAACCGAAAATACAGGGTGTCCTTTTTTCGAGCTCCATCATGGGGATCTCAGTTATTATAAGAGATACGAGGTCGCTTAGAACAAAGTCGCGCATTTTTATGCTGAACAATTATCTGAAAATAAATTTGATGTCATTTTTAGTTTTTGAATTATTGAGAAAAATAAAAAAATTGTAATTTTTGTTTTTATTTTTTTAAGCGAAAACCAAAAACCTAGACGTTTTTAAGTAAGGCATTCTTCAGGCACTTTTTGACAAGAAATCTAAATCTGTCATCGCCTTTTCCAAGGTTTTCTTGATGTCAGAGTTACAACACTTAACTTTGGTTTTTCTTATGGAGGCCATAATTCATACTTGTATTTTTGAAGAGTCTTTTTGTTCCTGATTACAATGATGTATCGCATGATATAATCAAATCTTACATGCTGATTAAAATTAAGAAAAAAGCGTTTTTGCAAAGAGTGCTTTGGAAAAAAGCGCCAAAAATTTTGTTTATCAAATTAAATTTTGCCAGTTTTATTGACTATGCGAGCAGAATTTTTATAACTTTCTCTTGTTTTGTTTTGTGAAGAATAAACATCTAGCTTATCATGGCGTTTAGTTTTTAAATAAGTAAGCTTGGCGGAAATGTAAATCTTCCAAATCCAAATACAATTAAACTTCCAAAATCTAGTTTGTTCAATAACACAATTGTTGGCGTTTTTCCAAAGCACTCTTCGCAAAAATGCTTTTTTCTCAATTTTGATCAGCATGTATAAGATTTAATCATATCAAGTATGATTGTAATCAGGAATAAAAACAATTTTCAAAAATACAAAATGCAAATATGGTTTTCATAAGAAAAAACAAAGTTGAGTGTTGTAACTCTGACATCAAGAACGCCTTGGAAAAGGCGATGACAGATTTAGACTCCTAGTAAGATGGTGCCTGAAGAACGTCCAAGTTAATAACGTCTAGTTCTTTTGGTTTTTGCTTGAAAAAATAAAAACAAAAATTAGAAATTTCCGTTTTTTTTCCAGTAATTCAAAAACTAAAAAAGACACATCAAAATTTTTTGTAGATAATTGTTCAGCATGAAAATATGCAACTTTGCCCTAATTTAACCGATCTCGTATCTCTTATAATAACTGAGATCCCCAAAAACGGACACCCTGTATAACTAACGTTGCTTTTGATCTTCCCTCTCGCGATAATAATCGACCTGCTTTTGTTTGAAAATATACGTGGTGAATCTGCTAAAAGTGTATTTTTAGTGTATCTCAAAAACTAATCATACCATACTATAAAGGAATAAATAGTAAAAAAATCAATGGATTAAAGTTATTGATAAATAACGAATTTTAAATGAATGATAGATGTGGTAACGTTGTCTAACAATCGTGATCGAAATAAAATTTGATCAACAATAAAAATGCATTATTTTTTAAACGGTTTCCAAGGAAATAACATCCAGTGTTGGCACATCTACAGATTGTGATTTTTTTGCTTAATTTTAATTTTTTTTTAATTCAAAAAACTTTTGAAGACTGATTGTAAATTTAAAAATAGTAATTATTTATTATTGTGTTAGGGAACGATTACTTATAGTGTGAAACGTTAAAACATTAAAAAATAATTAAAACTGAAGAAGTTAACAAAATAAGTTTGTAAATATTTTAGCTTCAGGTTTTTTTAAATGTGATTAGGAATTTTTTCAAGAATTTTCCCGTAATCTATACGTCTTTCAACAACGTATCACTGAGTTGGTGCACCAGTTTTTAAGCATCCGGTATTGTGGCAAAACTTGTATACAAAGGAGGTAGTGGAAGAGTGATTGTTATTAGTATGAGTATTTTTTTGTTTTACTGGTTGAAATGTAAATAATCGTTTTTTATGATTTCGCCGCCACCCTTGTTCGCTGTTTAACTTAAGTCCTTTATCGATTTTTGTTCGAAAGTCGCCCAACTCTTCCGTTTTCCATTTTTCTTCGGCAAAGTTCCGAATTGCATAATCCAGCGCTCGAGTCGCGTTTACAAATGAATCGTCGCAAGCTGTTTTTAATACTCGGTCCGAAATGGTATTTTAAACGCGGAATTATCATACTCATACTTGATTCAATTGCCTTATTAAAAGAAAAAGTGTGGGGCGGTTGGTGTGGGGGCGGCGTGCACGTTTCACTGCACACATCGAGGCTTGTATTTCGCACAATGAGGAATAATCACAGACGCGGCGCAGATAAACACCGGCTTTTGTTTGTGCATACCGCCGCCACCAAATTGAATTTCATTATTCATTTTAATATTGACATTTAGTATTTCGCGAAGACAATGGCTGGATTAAAAAGTTGACGGGGGTTTTGTTTCAATGAAACAGTCTTAATGATTTTGGTACGCTTCGGTGGCCAAAAATGGGTTATCAATTTGGGGTTTTTGTAGAGACGAGGCGAGACAGCGATTCGGAAAGTAATGGATCAGAAGATGATGATGATGGTGGTGCAGCTAGTCGAGGAGATAATTCCTCGACACAAAGAAACACAAATAAAACAAAAAGCAAGAAAAAGAAACCTGTAACGCGCCAAATAAATATGGCCTCGGATAGCCGGATTGCCGCACTTTTTATTAAACTTGTCGATTCAGGTGAATGTTGCTAAAAAGATTTGAAATCAAATTAAATCTGATTTAATATAGGGATGAGTGAAGCGCTAGAATGGCTCAAAGACAGTTTTTCTGACGCTATTGAAGATTTTGAAAATGATGACGGATGTGAAGGAATTCCATTAGTCCCAATAATGGATTATGCAGTTAATGCTATGGAAAATGCTGATTTTATTGAAACTCTCAGAGCTCTCGGCGTTGCTGAGCCTTTCGACGAACAGGTACAGTGCTGCCATCTCTACGAACATTACTATTGATTTTTTCTAACTACTTGTCTTTTTTTTGAAATCAATAAATTGTCATTTGATTCATCTAACGAATTACTAAACATTTGTTTCACGGTTGCTTTAAAATACATTTTTCATATCTTTGGTTACTTAGGCGGCGCTAGCTGTCACACCGTCACCACATTCTACAGTTTCCTGTAATTTTTAAATTTGCAGGAAATGTATTGGCGAATCCCGGGGAACTTATCAGTCGATGTGATAAGAAAATATATAGATTTGTTACAACAAGCCATTGATAATACACTCACGGTTCCCGAATCACAACAAACAATCGAAGTAGAAGATACGGAAGAAAACAATGCTCCACCCACTTCATTAAAAAATAAGAAGAAAATTAAGAATGTGGTCGATAGTGAAGATGATATTTCCAATGACGGGGACCAAAATACTGAAGACTGGTCCAAATCGAAGAAACAAATCAGAAATGTTTTAGATAGTGACGAAGATGAGTTACTAAATAGAGCCGAATCTTCATCTAGAAGAAAGGAACAAATAAGAAATGTGGTCAACAGTGAAGACGAAACCAATGATGGTGAAAACAACACACAAACAAATGTTTCTCGCGGAAGAAATGTCATAGAGAGTGATGAAGAAGAAGACGACTCAGATGTGTCTCCACAAGTGAAGAGAAGCGTCAGAAGAATAATTGACGAAGATGAAGACGAAGAAAATGATATTAATAAGAGAAACCGGATTGAGTCTGATTCCGAGACGGAAAAGCCGGCGCCTAAGCGTTCGAGAACTATTTCAAGTGATGAAGATTAGATAATTATTTGTAGACATATTTGTATCATCAATAAAATGTTTTGAAATTATTTTTTTTGCCACTCCCTACGTTGTCCAACATTCGCAATATTTTTATCAGTTGACAATTTTCGCACAGTAGTGAAGATGTCGAAGTTACTTTTGCTCTTAATTCTTCTTTGTGTTTGTGATTCATTTTGCCCCAAAAAGAAAGTCTTGGGTACAATATACAAATATTAAATTCACATTTTTATTTCATATTTTTAGAAAAAAAATTAAATTCCATCCAACGCAAAGAAAGTGTCTGGATTCATAACAAATTACGTCAACTTATCAAAAAAGGGTTAATAAAAGAACAACCAAGAGCCGTCAAAATGAATCGTTTGGTTTGTACATTTTATTGTAAAAAATTCCCCTGATTTGCAATTTGTAGAAATGGGACAAAGACTTGGCCAAAAAAGCACAAAAAATTGCCAACACTTGTAAATTTGAGCACGTGGAAGTGAAAGATAGTAAATAATCGCACCACAAGTGAATATTTGATGCAATTTTGCTATTTTCAGAACGTTTTAGTGTTGGTCAGAATTTATACTTGTGGTCATCCACTGCACCGGAAAAGGGTTTCAATACAACCACTGCTGTGTATTCCTGGTTTAACGAATACAAATTGTATGAATATCCAGGTTATAGCAAGGAAAGTGGACACTATACTCAAGTTGTTTGGGCTAATACTAAATACGTAGGTTGTGGATACACATACTATAAAACAAAAAAAGGGAAATTCAAGTATCATAAACTGTTTGTTTGCAACTACGGGCCTGCGTATGTGTCGGTTTTTGGGAGGGATGAAGTTCTAATTTTTGTTTTTTAGGGGAAATGTTATAGGAGTAGCTCCATATAAGCGATATAAAAACAGGAGGCGCGGTTAATTTTCACCTAATTTGATTTAAATTAGAGGTTTGAGGTCGCAGATTCATTTAATTGAGTGGTTTTGAATGAAAATTAATTATTTTGTTACTATACTGTTTGTAAAATGATGAATACATAATTTTTATGTTATTTTGTAACTTTTTTCCTCTTCCGGAAGACTATTTTTAAAAATAATAATGTAAGTGACTTTATAAAATTTTCTAAATATATGTTTTATACCTACTTATTTTATCATAATATTGACTAAATGTCTTATATAGGTGAGTCTTAACTTATACGCATAAATTTAGATAGCTTTTGCCAAATAATAACGAACAGTTAAAAAAATTCTAGTAAAAGTTTTTTTATTTACCGAGATATTGCGCAATTGTACACTATGAAACTTTTAAATTTGAAGTAATGCCATGAGTAGCTCCATGAGTAATACCAAGATTGCCATTATTTATTTGACTGCTGATGTTGATTTTTTGGATTTTTTTTTTTTTTTTGAATAATACTGTTTTAATTTTTTTCAAATTTACTAGCTTATCTCCATAAAGAAAAATTGTTTCTCTTATAGGTATTAATAATGTTGCTTATTACATAGATACGAGAAAAGGTAGTAGTACACCTTTATTCTACAAGTGATTACTATGGTACATTATTTGATTTAGTTATTTTTTATCTTACCTGATAGAATAAAATGGCCATTTGGTGATTTTTTTATTCTATCGCTGAAAAAACTAAAAAAAATATCATTGCACCTATAAGAGAAAACGTTTTATTATACACATAAAGAAAAGTTGGCACTATCCGCTGTGATTACACATCACTCACTGATTATGAACAACTTTTCTTTACTTGTATAATAAACTACTATTTCTTTTTGTTTTTGTTACTCTGCATTTAATAGTAAATTATTTACCGAGTTGAGTGTAAATCGGACGCTTTATTTCACAAGTGGATTTTTAAACGTCGAGTGATTACGAGAGGTTTATCATCCACGAAGTGAAATAAATGAACCGATTTACACGAAAACGAGGTCAATATAACATTTTATTCTTCGAATTAGACCCAATAAAGCTTAAAGCTTATATCTGTTAAAAATAATCTGACGATTCGTATTGAGAAATGCCAAACCGTTGTTAAAACTTCCTTACGCAGGAGAAAAACCGTAAATTTTGACAGTTTTAAAGAATAAACTCATTTTTGAGCACAACCGAAATCATAAACTTATTTTTTATTGATATCAAATGTCCACTGATTTCAGCCCATTTCAGTTCATAGTAGAATTTTACAACAGCGCAAATGGAGCACAAACTGAGAGTTTCTGGTGGTTTTTTTTTAGCTCAAAACGTGTCGCTGGGATTTAGTTTAACATAGAATTCTTTTCTTTTACAGAAACTCTCAATTTTTGCTTTATTTTTCACTCCGAAAAATTCAAATGCGCTGTTGCAATTCTACTATGAAGTGAAATGGGATATAGTAACGGGTAAACAGAAAAATAAAAATTGTGCTGGTGTTTTGGCAAAAGTCCATTGTTTGGTCCACAAAAAATTATGGCAACCAGCAGAGCAACGGTAGAAGTTCAGTCAGTTCAATCATCGGTCACAAATGCTTCCGAATATACGCTTCCAGAGCATCGATTAATTTTCAAAAATTGTAATTATTGTACGGTCGAATTCATAAAAAACTGGAACAGCAAAATGTCATATTTGACATTTTCATGTACAGACTGATCCAGAAATACTGAGTCTGTTGGCAACAGATTTGAAAGTATTTTTGTTCGTAATTTGCAGCACTGCAACGGAATTCGATTTTTTTTTTGACAATTATTTGACGTACAACCCCACAAGATTGTTGAATTCTTGTTAACTAAAAGTGTACTCCATTGGTATCCTTTAAAATTTAACTCCAGTGTTGCCAACAGACTCAGTATTTCTGGATCAGTCTGTAGTTTCATACAGCCCAATAAAATTTTGCTGTACCAGTTTTTCATGAATACGATTGTACATTTAATCTTAAAATTATAAATAAATAATTTCTGATTTTAATAAATTATAACGTAGGTTTGTCCGTATAGTCTTAATACTTGTGATTGTAAAAAAAATCTTGTGTGTGTTGCGACCCCAAATATACATACAACGTCTATTTCGAGAAAATGTCAAATTAAGGAAGTATGGTCCGTTTCTAGCACGATGTTTCTAGCCTTTAGCAACAAATGTCAATTTTCATAATTAATTTTCTCCTTGAAGTAGAGGATTTTCTTGCCTCAAAATTCGTCGTTGTGATTCAGTTTAGCACATAATTCTTTTTTTATACAGAAACTCTCATTTTGTGCTCTATTTTACCCCAAAAAATACAAATGCGCTGTTGCAAAATTTTACCAAGAACTGAATCGGGATATACATACAGTATACCAGTATACCGAGCTTGGTCAAAATAATGATAATTCAAATAATTAATATTATTTGAAATTTAAAAGTTTAGTGGTGTTTTTATTACGCAATATCTTGGAAAATTAAAAAAAAACAAAATTCACTAACAATATGATTCGTGACTGTTTAAAACGAGTTTTGTGTGCTATTAAAAACATCTACGTAGCAAAAATATGTAGTCACGAATTTAAAACTTTTTTGTTTTTGAGTCGAAAAAATGATTGATTTACAACAGCATATTTGTTTTTTTATATCATTATTGTTTACTTTACTGGTTTATTCACTTATCGATTTATCGCAATTTAGCTTTGAATTGTTTCGGTTATTCGACGTATTTTCCAAAATTATTATTTCAAACACCTTCAACTGATAACTTCTTATTGCACGCATAGAAAATGAATCCATAATACCTAGTAAGATTTCAAAAGTTCAGAGTTAATGTTTACCTATTAGCTGTTTCAAAACTATAAAAACGCCAACGTCGCATTTTACCGAATTATTTTTTTAAATAAGGTTGATAAAAATGTAAAATAGTTATTAATGATTAGATCTCTAATTGAAACTATAAGTTACATTAGCTATTCATTTTATGAAGTGGAGGAAAAATTTATAACAACGAATTTTGAGAGAAAATGCGACGTTGGCGTTTTTATAGTTTTGAAACAGTTAATATGTGAAATATTATTTTGCTAACTCGAACTGAAAAATCGCAAAAACCATTACATTATTTTGCTCTTTTCAGGTTTCAATAAACTTTTCAGCCAACAATGCAATTGTTTAGGGAGATTTTCTCAAAAAATATGGAACACCACAAAAAAATTGTTTCATTTTTAATTAATTTAAACCTTAATCTTTCTGGCTTGATGATGACTAAAAATGAACAATAATTTTTACATTTGTTTGTAGAGGCCATTGGCACCGCCACCGACTAAAGTAATGTTTTTAGAAGACGCAAAATATCAAATAGTTCTGTTTGTTACATAATACATTATAGTAGTAAATTTACGGATGTGTTTGCATTTTTGGTTGTTTTTGCCAAATTCCTTTTTGAATTTTTCTCCGATGATGCGAACTTGACTCAAGACAACACGTCATGGAAAATTCGCGCCACAATTAATTTGGAAAATCTCACAGTTTTGAGAAAAATGACTGACAGCCAGTGTTTATGTTATCATTTCATAATTGCAACAATTTTATTTACAATTTCTCAATGAAAAAACCCTTTGGGTGAGGTGACTCAATCAACAACCCAAACCACGTCCACACACCTCAATAACAATTTCTGTTATCAAATCATTCTAATGTATTTTTACACAGTTGGAATATAATGACACTCGTCCTTGCATAACATTATTATTATAAACGCATGTTTTTTACGATAAAACACACTTTCCTGCAAGCCATTAGCAGGATGGTATTTCGTATTACTTCTGATTTGAGGAGGAAATACGTCATAATAGAAGTGGGAATCGTGCAGTTAATAAATTTTTATTGAATTGTTTCGAAAGTGATTCCTAAGAAAAAAATTTATAGTGGCGATATAAAGAACGGATTTTAAATGCTCGCAATTAGTAGATCGCACACTTGAAATGGGGAATATTGGAGTGATTTTAAGTGTTGCACTTTGTGTTAGCATTGCTCTAGCTAGCGCTAGCTCATGTGGGCGACTTTTTGGTAAGTCTTCCATTGCAAAGTAAAATCATTTATTGGTTTTCCACAGAAAACAAGGTCAGTGAAAATGACAAGAAAATTATTGTCAATAAGCACAACCAGCTGCGAGGCTTAATTTCGCAAGGAAAAGTGCCAGGACAGCCGAAAGGAAAAAATCTCAAAAATCTAGTAAGAAATTTACCAATTTTGTAACAATAACAAACGAAAATTTTGCAGAAATGGGACGACAAACTGGCAATTCAAGCCCAAAAAATTGCAAATACCTGTGAATTCAAACACGTCAAAGTCAATGATAGTTAGTTTACGTTTTAGCTTACATAGTTGGTTTGATTTCTCAATTTTTAGGCCGTTTTTACGTCGGTCAAAACTTGGGCTGGACGGGCTCGACTGCAAGTTCCAGAACCACCGACTGGAACGGGATTATCCAAAAATGGTTCAACGAACACAAAGACTTCAAATATCCAGCTACTTCGAAAGGGGTGACCGGACATTACACCCAGGTATTTTTCCGCAAAAAATTTCTTTGTGTCACTGTTTTTATTTAAGGTTGTTTGGGCCGACACCCAGCTCGTCGGTTGTGGCTACACATTTTACCGTAAGAATTCCTGGTATGAGAAATTATACGTTTGTAATTACGGTCCTGGGTGAGTTTCGCACGTTTTCCTGATTATTCAATTAAAAATTTTTTTGTTTCAGAGGTAATTATATTGGAGAAGCTCCCTACAAGATATAACCTCGAACAATGAACATATTCCATTATTTCATGATTGTTACTTATCACGCATCTTTAATTTAAATAAATGATACAGTTTTATTCCCTTGTTTTATTCCCGATGAGTAAATTTGAAGGAGCTTTGAAGGTCGCGCTTCTTTGCATATGACATAATTCGCAATTTTTTATCTCTGCAAAATCGCCTAAAACCATCGTTGGCTTCTTTTATTATTAGTAAAAACAAATTACGCTTCCTTGTTGTTATTCACGTGTAATTACCGTTAACATGAGTTATCATGAATAAAAAATTTTAATTGAATATGTTTATTTTTAATTGATATTGCAATCACTACCATTAATACATTTTTATCGGTTTTAAACGTGTTTGTGAGTTGAGTAAAAATCATTAGCGCACATTTTGCAACAGAAAAGAATAATTAAAAATACAATCGGAAAATTAACACAGTCAGTACTAAATAATTTAAATATGACTGGTCATTAAAAGAGCTGTTTATTGCTATTTGCACGCTTAATTATAGGCACATCAAAACAATTTTTTTATTACAAAGTTTTATTTCAAAGATATCTTCATAATACATTCACTTTTAATAATTTATTGTCTGTTTTCAGCTTGTTTTTTATTTTTATGGCACTGTGCCGTGAATACTGTTATTAGGTATCAATTAAAAAAATAAAAATATTACTTAATTGCTATTATTCAAATTTTACACTAATTGTATGGGAAACAATAAGGAAGCGATAATTAATCTGATGGGTAGCTGGGATTGTGTAACAAACAAGTTTTTTGTGTGTTAGTAGTAGTATTTGTTTTAATTTTGAAGATTTTTCAAAAAAAAATTCATTCAGTTATTCGCACTTGGAAATAATTTCTTGAATCATTTATATCGAATTTATTGTGCGAATTTTATAATATTGTCGTTCCAATTGTAAAAAAAACTAGTTTTCTACAAATTGATGTTTTATTTTTGTTCATATAAAAATGTCCCAAACAATGAGCGAAAGTCGAAACAAAATTTTGCTTAACAAAGAAAACTTATCAAAATAGCCAATTTTGAAAATATTATGTGCGAAATTGTTTAACAGCTTGAAACAATACATTTGATCTACAACACAATTAATTTTTAAGATAAGCCTGATTTTGAGCCTGTTATTATTGAATCTTGGTTCAGACAATATTCCAGAGTCTCGTAGGTAACAAGTCTACATCTCATATTGTAATTTTTTACTGTGAACTGTGTTTATTTCGTTTTTAATTTAGTAAGTAATTACTAATTATTGTAGATTGTGACGAATCCACCGGTTGTGGATACAGGATCCACTAATTTCCGAGAAAATCTTAATGAATGGTTTGGGTAAAATTGTGCTTTTTAAATTCGAACACAATATTTTTGTTTCTTATAAATATAATATAAGGTCAACGTCCCTTAAGATATTTATCTGAAAGTTGGTACATACATAACCATAATCCCTTGAGTTCTGCTCAATGAAAATATTTTTAAGATGGCAGCACTTTCGGTTATACCGGAAGTCGCTATTAACTTTCTTATTTTAAATGGAAAGCTATATTTTTCACTGCATTTTTGGATTAGTTGAGTTATTTTAAAGGAGTTTTTATCAGCTTTCTCTATACCTAAGTTTTACAGTTTTCGAGATATTTAGGATTTTTTGAAAATTTTTGGATTTGCATTTTAAGGTTAAATTTGGAAAACTTCAAGTACCCATAACTTAATTTTTTAAAATGGGATCTTACAATTTTTATTTTACTAGATCGAAGAGAATTTTTTTCTGCATCGTTCTATATTATTATCTATATTAGTATTCCCTGTACCTATCTGTGCTAATTTTCAAGTTATGTTGGTTTTTTTGTCATTGTAGGAAATTTCTTATTAACCACAGCTATTTTTGCATAGTTTGCCATAATAACATTTCTGATTATACTTAAACGACAAACTCTGTTCAAAATTGTGTTATCCATCCCGTGAAAACAAAATAAAGTCATTGAATGTTGGTTTAAAAAACTTTTTTCTCCAACCGTCTTAAAACTTGACATTTCTAATACCATTTATGAAAGGTAAAATTGACGTTTTTGTAATTAAGAAAAAAAGTACGCGTTACTAAGACCCCAAGATTCTTTAAATCATTTGCTACTGTTGGAGAAAAAATAACATGTTTCATTAGGATTAAAAGTGGTTTTGTGTCTCGCAATTATTGCATAGCTCGGCTACGCTTCGCTTCGCCCTGCAGTCCAAACTAATTGCTCGTCGAACAAAACGCCACTTTTAATCCTCATAAAACAATCTACTATAACTTCTCACTTTTTTTTTTCATTTCCAAGGCAACCCATGAGGAAAGGCCTATGATGGCATTGATGGCTAATGAATTTCTCAATCCCAAAAGAAGTTATTGTAACTTGAAAACTATTAAACATAAGTATAGGGAATGTTAATACAGATCGATTCAGAATTAAATTCTCTACCATTTAGTGAAATTAAACTTTTGGCATTTCATTTGAAAAAAATGAGTTATGGGTGCTTAAAGTTATTATACAAACTTAACTTTAAAAATTTGGAGTTTGTTATTCTTTTTTAGGAATTTGAAAACACCAAAGGAAAGATCTAAGCTTCCTCTTTCAAATGGATAAAAAATATATACAAATTTTTAAAAATGGCAGAGTTATCGATTTCGGTATAACCGAAAATGCTGCCATCTTGAAAATATTTTCATTGAACAGGACCTAAGAGATTATGGTTGTATATTATATGTCGCAGCCACTTGACGAAATCAGACAATTCATGAAATGTCTGGTCATTTCATGAAAAGCTGACTGATTGTGTAAATCAAAAGTGTTTCGTTATAAGACTAACAATTATAGACTTTTCATGAAATGCATTATGATTTTTTACAGTTATTAGTGAAATACGTGTGAATTTATGAATTACATTATTACATTACATCAACTTTGGAAATTTTAAATATTTATTTACAATTGGTTACTAATTAAAAATATTTTCACTGATAATCTTATAAGAACATTTTAATTCTTTCTAAAAAAATTTTTGAGAGCGTTTCAACACTGTCCACAACGTGGTATTAATTTGTCCGAGTGGGATGCAAGGCCAAATTAGGATATTGTTAGAATGCACGAAATAGTATATTACGTACTGTAAACTGTAAGTGCAATTTTTTTGGTCGAGAATGCAATATTGGGAAACCGAGGGTACCGAGGTTTCCTAAGCGTTCGAGACCAAAAGAAGAACTTACAGTTTGAGGTTAGTAAGCTATTTTTAGCAATACCTGCACAAATAATTTGTTGCAAAATCAACGCTTCATACTGTTCTTAAGGTATTTCAAGTGAAAATAGAAAAATGGATGATATTGAAGAGGCTGCAAGGTTTGCTTGTGCATCATTTTTCATGGAACACAAATGGCATTCGTTGGTATGTAATATTTACTTACAGACCACGGGCTGTAAGTAAAATATTATTGCACAGTAACCATGGAAATTTGCACCTAACCAAAAAGTGCCGCTTACAATGAAAGATATTTGTCAGTGAATGATGACTTACAGAACAGGTATTGCTAAAAATAATTTTAGAATATAAATTAATGTTCGATTGCAAATTCGGTAAGAAACGACACAAATCTAAATATTTCGAAACATTCTATATTGGAGCTGTTTCAGCAGTAAAAGCAGTTTTGAAATCAGCTATTTCGACACTTAAATTTTAATTTATTAGAGCTTTCATTCCGACTAAAATTAAATGAAATTTATAGATTGTTATTATTAGAATTAATTTTAATACTTTGCCACCAACAGGACTACTAAACACATAAATTTCCTACTCTCACAAATTTGCTTTTTATTTGTAATGTAAAAAACCTAAAATGCATAAATTACAAAAATAGCCTAAAAACACATTGCATAGGACATTAAAGGCACTTATGTTTTAGGGAACTCACGATTCGCTGCTTGTTGTCTAAACAGATTAGTGCTTTAATAATTGTCTTATAAAACTAGTTTTTTAATATACTATTTTACATTTATTAAATGGCTTATTCGATTTCACTGGATGCTTATATTTCGTTAGGGTGCAGTTAGCCACTTCGACACGTATTTCACGAAGTGTAAAAAATCATAATGCATTTTATGAGAGTCTATAATTGTTAGTCTTATAAGGAAACATTTTTGATTTACACAATCTGTCAGCGTTTCATTCAACTGACCAGATATTTCAGATGACTATCATTATTAGAATTCCCAATACTTCTAATGTGGGGTTTAGACGGAACAGCCGATATACTCGTAAAATATCAATTAGGCAATAAAGACATTTTTAGTAGTAAATATACGAACTGTCTATAAAAGAGTGTAGGACCTCAGGTGGTTCTGGAATTTGAATTTGCTGCATTTAATTATTTTATTTCTATGAAATTTCTGAAAAGTAACAATTTTTATCGGCTCAGGCAACCAGTCAAACCATATTTTTTATATACTAACATTGTTCGGTTTTTCTGGAAAGAAGCGGCAAACTTTTAATACCTACTACGGCTACGATCCCACATTCATTTATAGACAGATTGTAAAATAAAACAAGTTAAAAATAAGTTATATCCCATTTCAGTTCATAGTAGAATTGCAACAGCGCATTTGAATTTTTTGGAGTGAAAAATAAAGCACACAAATTGAGAGTTTCTGTATAAGAAAAGAATTCTGTGACTAAATCCCAGCAACACATTTTGAGCTAAGAAAACCTACCAGAAACTCTCAATTTGTCCTCCATTTCACTCAAGAAATTGCAAATGCGTTGTTGCAAAATTCTACTATCAACTGAAATGAGATGTAGTTGTTTATAGAAAAATTAAGTCGAGTCCGCAGCTATCTGCCCATTAAAAGCGAGCAATTTTCAGTGGTTGAGTCAGCTTGCCTGAAGATGGCGGGAGCACTCCGGAAAATCTTTCAGTTGAATTGACTGAATAAATAATTGAAGCGACAATTTTCAGCAATTTACTGTAATGTGGACGGTTGGAAAAACATAAAATTGATATTCCATTTGAAACAATAATTTATTTGTACTTGAAACAAAATTGACAAAGTAAATTAATTTCACTAAATTGTCGCAGCTATTAACCCACATATGTATAATACTCGTAGACGAAATTGTTGTCGTAGTGGTGATTATCATCGTCGATGCCAAATTTGTCTGCAAAAAATTTTTGTCGTGTAGGTACTTAACAAAAAATTTAGTAATTACCACAAAGTCCGGGATAGCTCCTGGATTCAATTAATCCGTGACTGCTACAACTTGGATAACCTTTCTCATACGGCACCTCACCTTGTACGTTTCCGCTATTAGACACAAATGAATCGTTTGATAATTTATTATGGACATAACTCACCTAGGACCGTAATTACAGACATACTTTTTCGTATACCTTTTCCCATCCAAATAATAAACAAAACCGCAGCCAACACTCACAGTTTCCGCCCAAACCATCTGAAAATAAAAAGGTCCGTGTAATTTCTAAGCCGGAGATAAAGAAAGATTGAAAGTTGATTTAAAATTGTATTTCTGCTTTTATAAAAGATGGAACATCTTTTGTTTCAATAATATTTTAGCAATAAAACTGAGACAGTCCGAAAAGGAATTCGATATTTCCCCCAACAATGAAAGTCCCAAGCGGATGAGAGATGGCATTATTGGAGAATAAGCACTCACGGTGAAATGTTTGCCTCGCCAGAGATACGAATTTCCACCATAAACACCAAACTTATTTAAATTTCTCAATTTAATGAAGACATTAATGTATTATGCTAATTTTATTGGACATTTCACCTGTGTATAATGAGCCGTCTTCCCACCTCTGAATCCATTAAAATTATAAAACCGATTCTCGTCGAACCATTTCGAAATAGCCTCCCCAGTCCAATCGGCTTGCGACTCGTAATAGTTTTCGGGGGCTCGTGTTGACCACTTTGTGGCGATGTTTTGGCCCACGTAATGCTGACCTCGGTGTCGGTTGGGGTCGTGCACGTACGAGGAACACTGCATGGCCCATTCTTGGGCTTTAGCAGCCAGCTCCTCGCTCCAAATCTAACAGAAATTGCAAAAATTATTATTTAAAGGGGTTGTTTATACCATTTTTGCCATGTTTTGAGCTGGGGGCTGGTTGGCGATCTGCCCCAAAGCCACCAGCTGGCGGGCGCGGTTGTGGACGTCCAGGATTATGGTTTTGTCATACTGGGTGATCCCCGCGTCTGGAAAACAAAAATACGGGGTGGGTCATCTAACAAAAGTGCGTAGTTTTCTTAGTCTTGTTTCTTGGTATTTTGGATAGAATAATAAATATTTTATTTTACAATTGTTTTTGTAAAAATAAATTTATAAATCGGTCTTATCCTTTTATTATTTTATTACTAAAAACAAATAAATAATATTTTGTTTCAAAAAAAAATTTCGTAGTTAATGCGTGACATTATTTTTTATGAATCAGCTTTGGGTTCCTCCAGTAATCCCTTTTTAATCATTCATTATTATTTTAATTGCAAACTCAATTAAATCCAACGAATTTTGATAATTGATAACGCATTTTTTATAATTGTTTATATGGACGCACAGCTACGAAGATATCTTTCCTAAGAAGCCTGCGGTGAGGATACCGCTCAGCGTATTTCCGGACTGCGTTTCTGGCATTGCCAGCCACCGCATTCACCATATATGAAATCATACGAAATGCATATCAGCATACTCTTTAAAAGTGTGTTGAGGCCTTAAAATTTCGGGCTCCTTTGACATCACGCTGACATAAACGTGTATAATTCCCTATCCATTTTGACAATGTAATGACAAAAGTCCGAAATTTTTTGTTCGCCATTGTACTACCATGCGATCATTTGAATTTATAATTAAAGTAGGCGGTTTTGTGTCTTTGTGATTGAAAAACTTAGGCAAACTGAGGGAAAAAATGTATTCTAATTGAATACTACCGTTTAAAGCATTATTATTTAACTTTTCAGCTTGATTAATTATGACAATCCAAGTTAAAAAATTGACAAAGCCTACTTCAATTATAAATTTAAATGATCGCATGGTATTAAATTTGAAAATATTTTGACACTTAACAAATTGAGTGCACAGTTAAAAAACAGTTGTTTGTAGTCCATGTCTAGCATATCAAATATTTAGCTTAGCAAGTGGGTGTTAATTTCCCCTTGGGAGGTATTGCGTTTTATAAGTAGTATTATATTGTTTTGTTAGCAATCTCTGACCAATCTCCATGGTTACCCGTGAGTGAAGGTTGCACTTTCGTCCACTCATTTTCGCTCACTGTCTTTTTCTCGCCTAGCAACACCTCCTCTCCACCAATGTGATTTATTTTTATTTAAATTTTTTTAATTAAATGTCAATAATGTCAAACACTTTCCAATGCAAATATCTACTTATGGAGGAATCCAACAAAACCAAATACAGCACTCGAGAGCTTTCGTTCACTCGGATTTGCACGCAATTCGCGTGAACGAAAGCTTCACCTTCCTCACTCTTACTGTACGAGGGCAAGGTGAAAAATTCTCGGCCTAACAATGAAAGACTTCGTTTTTTAATTCAAATATGCATTTATTTTCTTGTATAATCTCTATTTAGTTCAACGCACATAGTGCAGTGTGTTTCTAGATTTTTAATCCCATCCCTGAAGTGAATTTCTGATAGCTCTGCAAAATACTTGTTTACAGCCGCAATCACCTCCTCATTCGAATGATAATTTTTCCTAACCACAATTTTTTTCGAATTTGTGATTAGTAGAAGTCTGGTGAAGTAAAATCAGGCGAATATGAAGAATTTTCTAATAATTCATGTTTTAAATCCCTCAATTTTCCCATTGCCAGAGCGCCTTTGTGGGCAGGTGCATTGGACAAATGCGGCACCCTTTTGCACACAATTTTTTCGTATCTAATTCTCGGTGCAAAATAAACTACACCCTTTTCTCAGATATCCCTATGACCTTAGCTATCTCATACACTTTCATTTGCGAATCATCCAATACCAAATTGTACATTTTTTTGAGGTTTTCATCCGTGGTTACTGTTTTTGGTCGTTCTTCACAAAACTCATCATTGAGAGATGTGCGACCACGTTCAAATTCAGCTGGCCATTTTTTGCAATAGAATATGAAGAGGTGGACTCTTTATAAACTCTCACCAACTTTGGATAAATTTTTGTTGGCAATAAGCCATCCAAAACAAAGAATTTGATGACGGCGAGATTCTCCATTTTATCCATTGTTCAAAACAGACATGCTCAGAAAAAAACCATTTGTCAGATTAAATCGAAACTTGAGGGATGCTATTATGACTTTATGACACATGGTGACTTGCTGCCGCATTAAAATTTTATCGATAACAAAGTTAATTCTGTGGTACGCCGAGAATTTCTCATCTTGCTCGTAAATAACTATTACCACAGATTTTACTTAGAAAATTGACTATTATTTACCTAACAGTTTATTAGTAGAGATTGATCCATATCTGGTAGTGAACTGACAATGATATAGAAGACTCTGGAAATGCACCCATGGACTATATGGGCGTGCATTTTTTTTCTCTAGAATTTACTTAATTCTCATTTTGACGTTAAAAAATTTTGAGGACAAATATTCATAGAAATATTACTGTTAAAAATTATTTTCAGGCGTTAATAAACTAATAATGTGTTCATTTCTCTCATCTTATTATATATTTTTTTTAAACTAACAGTGGTTAGTGCCCATAGGCAATTTTCTTTTAAATAGTAAACATATGTTTCATGTCAAAATTTAGTCATTTTTGACAACGTCAGTTTGCCACATCAGGTTCGGACCAAGGTCTATCCTATAATACATACCGGGTGCTCAAAAAGTGGCGCACCAACTCAATGGTGTGTGGTAGAGAATTGTTTACATACAGCGTGTACCAGAACTCGCTCCCCACCGAAAAGGTTCTAGTGGTAACAGCAATGGGGACAGCAAAAATGCAAAAAAGAAGGTCTTTGATTCTTCGTTTGGAAGATACAGAGGTTTCAAAGTGACCAATCCCAGAAGCTCTCTCCTAGGTGTATTGCATACAGTAGATCCGTTACTAAGGAATGAAAAAAACTCTAGTGCACACTTTTATTTTCCGTTCCACATATTTTTAATTTCCTAGCAACGTGTTTTGTTCCCTTAGTCCTCCGGAGCAAGGTTTTTTGTGATTGACTATTTTCAAACGTTCTTATCTCCCAAACGCAGAGTTATAATTTTTTTGTAAAGGAACTTTAGCTTCAGAATTGCCTAAACTATATGCACCTTTCCGGTGGGGAGCGAGTTCTGATACACGCTGTATATTTTATAAGAATACTTATCCAATTTTTATAAAATTTGCCATACAGTCTTTGGTTTAAACACTCATTTAACAGTGCAAATTGTAAGGTTGTAGGGGCTACCAGGGTCCGCTTGAAATAAATTGTTTCATAACTTTGTAGCACAAATTAGTTTAGCTTTGGTACTAATAGAAGTTGAAAGCTTATTCCATTTAGAAACTTTTTTGTCTTTTCTCAAATGTAGGTATTATTTTCGAGTATAGTACAAAGCGATCGAAAAGTTCTTTTATCAGTCTACAAAGCGATCAAAAAGTCCTATCAAGAAGGCGTATTACTTGAGAACGTGTGTCCGGTGTCATGTATTAGTTCAGCCTGTTGTCAAAATTTAAACTGAAATTACCTCAAACGTAAACTGTTAGATGTCGTGAATCCGTGGCACAAATGACACCCGAATGGTACACGAGCCGTAAATGGTGTCTATGGGGCAAAACTGGATTCCAACAGTAATTTAATTTCCTTAATTTTTTTGACATTTTTCCTTTGACATTAGGCTTGAGTTTCGCAGACATACGTTCTCCGTTCTTTATTTCTATGCTTACTTGATAGAAGGACTTTTTTATCGTTTTGTACTAGTTCAGCCTGCTGAACATCTTTGCTGTGTAAAACCAGCGTAAGACAACATAACTTCAAAAGTTCGGCCGTAAATAAACGTAATTAAACGACTAAAATGTGGCTAAAGTGTAAATAAACGGCTAAAATGTGGCTTTAGTTTTGCAGGCATAGCTTGCTCTAATTGAGAATATTTTCGATCTCATGGTATAAGTGGATATTGTCATTATAATAAAAAATCATTAAAAAATTGATATTTATACTTCACGTTTCTTGGGTTATTGATGTTGCTATGGACACTTTAAAAAACGCGCGTTTTTGAAATTTGGATTTATACACGCTGCTGCGTGCATTAAATAAGCAATAAAAAAATACAATAAAATGTGAAAAGGTGCAGTCGATATCAGCATCAGCATTGCAACTAAGCGGCTTTGATTTCAAACCTGTCAAAAGTGCAAATATTATTGTCAAATTTCGTTTTCATATTCTTGGCTTTAAAATAGGCAAGCACAACGAAAAAAAGTTAAAAACGAGATTTGACAATAATATTTACACTTTTAAGAGGTCTGAAGTCAAAGCCGCTTAGTTTAAAAACACCGTGACTGCATTTTTTTCACATTTTATTATTTTACTCGAAAATGGTACATTTTTCAAAAAATTTACAAGAGACTAAAAGTTTCTAAATGGAATTGAGTTTTCATTCTAGTAATATCAAAGCTAAAGTGATTTGTGCTACAAAGTTATAAAACAATTGATGTCAAAGGGGCCCTGGTAGCCCCCCCCCCCCCCCCATCAATGCCCTACTAACTTACTATTTTCACTGTTAAATGATTGTTTAAAACAACGACTGTCTGCCAAATTTTATAAAAATTGGATAAGTATTATTAGAGATAAAAAATATAATCTGTATTTTTGGGGCAACTTTGAAATTTTTTGGAAAAAAAAATAAAAAATATGGGTCCATTTAATTTTAATGCTCAATCTATTGTTATAGTAAATATATTTGCACTACCTCGCGGGACACCTGTATTTTTTTTAATTTAGCAAAGCCTCAAATAAAACAATTAAATACATTATTAGGAATTTTTATCTTATTTCTTATTATTGTTTATGTTAAAACTATGTATTAATAATCGCAATCGCAAGATTATTAATATTAATCCAGATTAATAATCTTGCCATTAGATCTCTACAAATCCCTAAATTTTATATAAAAAGACAAGATTTAAATAAGTGAAAGTAGAAACAATTTTTTGTCATTTAATACAGTTAAAATGACTAATTTTGCTTTAATTGTCTTTGCAATTCTTTTGATATCCATATCTATTGTTAGAGCTGAAACATGTGGTCAAATTTTCGGTAAGTGGTCACAGTTTACAATTTTTTATGAAAAAAACAAAATTTTTAGTAAGGGGTTTAACAAATCCTGAAAAACAGTTAATTGTTAATAAACACAATGAGATTCGATCTTGGATTATGCAAGGCAAAGTACCAGGACAACCAAAAGGCAAAAACCTCAATATTATTGTAAGTTGTACCTACTATTATTTTTTATACTTTGCATTTACTATTATTTCAAGGTGTGGGATGATTATTTGGCTTCTGAGGCTCAAAAAATTACTGATAACTGCGTTGTAAAACATGTCCCTGTGAAAGACGGTATAAATCTTTTATTATTATTTTTTATTGTATGCCTTATTTGTAGATCGGTTTTACGTCGGCCAGAATTTAGCGACTTGGAGTAGTCCTGGTCTATATAATGATTCGTATTTGGAGCCTTCCATCGCGATGTGGTACAACGAATATCCAAAATTCATTTATCCGTACAATTTAAATGGTGCTGGACATTATACACAAGTAAGTTTTTTGCTTTATTTTCGTTTTTTTTAATTTAAAATTTAAGATTATTTGGGATAAAACTCGGTATGTTGGGTGCGGATACACATATTTTCGCAAAAATCCACAGTTTTGGTTTGAAAAATTTCTTGTGTGCAACTACGGGCCTGGGTAAATTATTTTGAACCAACTTGGTAATATTTATTTTATTTATTTGTCTATTTTAGGGGAAATATTGCAGGTGTAGCCCCCTACGAAAAAGCATAAACCAATTGCAATATTTTATGTGTTGTATAATTACAAAGTTTACAAAATAAAATGAATATTTAAGCATTTATGTGTGTTTTTTTTTAAATAACATACTAACTGTGCTATAGACCAGCTGATTTCATAGATTATAAGATTGAACAGCACTGCCTACGGCCATTCCATTGGTGACCGGGTAATGATAATGAATGTAATGCGAGAACATCGCAGCTGACTCGTCTTTCGGAGGACACGTTAAGAGGCCTCGCTATCTAACTCTCTTATGGAACATTCAATGTATCGTTCTACCACTCTAGAGAAGAATCATCGGATTTTAATAAAACCAACACCATTTCAAAGAGCAATCAATTTTGTACAATTTAACCAAGCAAAATTTCAAAATGTTGTTTCTAAAGTTATTAAAAAGCAAAACGACGGTCGTTCGGTCAGGTCAGAAGCTGTAGATGCGACCTGAAAAGTGAAAACTCTGACATTCGGGTGTCGGCATTACCACCATACGCATATTTATTTTTATACCAATAATATCACCGGCACTCAAAAATAAAAGAATGGTCTGTACATTTGACCAAACCCATCCATCTAGTATACAGGTTAGGCTAGATCATAAAATAAATTAACAAAAATGCGTAGTTTTCTAAATCTTGTTTATCGTTTCTTGGTATTTTGGAAAAGTAGATTAATAGATAGATTAAAATAAATAAATAAAATAAATTATAATAAATAGATTTAAATAAATTAAAATAATAAATCGCTTTTTGTGAGACTACTGGAATCACCATCCTCTTCCTCCATCAGGAAATGTTGCATTAACCATTGCACACTTTCTGCCAAAAACCGCTAACATTTATATGAAATTACAATCGGTCAGATTTTTTTGCTTATAGTTTTAAAATTTCTTGAAGTTCTTAGTACGGCAAATACAAAGTGGCCCACAACTCGCTCCCCAGCGGAAAAGTGCATACAGGTTAGGCAATTCTGAATCGAAAGTTTCTTTACAAAAAAGTTCTAACTCTTTGCGTTTGGGAGATAAGAACGTTTCAAAGTAGCCAATCACCAAAGTTCCTGTTCCGGAGCATTACGGGAATAAAACACGTTGCTAAGAAACCAAAAATAGGTAGAACGCATTATAAAAGTGTGCACTTGAAATATTTTTCATTCCTTAGCAACGCATCTACTGTAGGCATTACACTTGGGAGAGAGCTTCTAGGATTGGTCCTACTTTTTTGCATTTTTGTCATCTCCATTGTTTGGGTAATGAGGTAAATTATTTTGAAGTGCTAATCGTAGACAGGGCTGGACTCAAAATTTTAGAAAACTACAAGGTATCTCCGTTAATAAAAACATTTTACTAAGACAATTTAAGCTAAAACTCTTTAGATTAATGCATACTGTCACATGTTAAAAGGAACGCCTCAACTTCACGAACACCCTGTACTGGGTGTTTCACGTAATTTTACGAGGCCTTCGCCTTTACAATGCAATCAATAATATATATTCCGATTCAAACTCGATAACAAATTTTAAAAAATTGGATAGTCTTCTCTAGTTTGCTCACCCCTTCAAAAAGTTGTAAAAAAAAATGTTAAGTTAGATAGATTAGAATTATACTCATTTTGTCTCTTTATAGAACACATGAAATTTATTTCTGAAAAACAGAAATTTATGACTATTACTATTAATGAAACAGCAATTAGTTTGACAATTACTATCATGGGTTTCCAAAAATTAAGTAATTAAATGTTTATTTTTTGTATTTAGTGTTTTGACTAGTAAAGTTGTGTGAAACACTCTGTAGACGTAGGTACCCAATTAATAAGTTTATGTTAATATCGATGTATACAGGATGTTCCGTCTAAACCCCACATTAGAAGTACTGAACGTTCTAATAAAAATATTTATCTGAAAATTGGTACTCAGCCATAATCCGTTAAGTTCTTCCCAATGAAAATATTTTCAAGATGGCGGCACTTTCGGTTATACCGGAAGTCGCTATCAACTTTCTTTTTTTAAACGGAAATCTAGGTTTTTCACTGCGTTTTTAGATTAGTTGGGTTATTTTAAGGGAGTTTTCATCAGCTGTCCCTATACCTAAGTTTTGCCGCTTTCGAGATATTTAGGATTTTTTGAAATTTTTGAATTTATACCTGTCACTTCAAATATTGGTAACTCTCCTATTTTTAGGGATTTCGAAATCATATTTGGAAAATTAAAAGAGAAAGCCTATATAGCCTATATATGTCCTTCAGTGTGTTCAAAATTGGAAAAGAAGTTAATAAACCCAAAAATTTTAAGGTTAAGTTTGGACAACTTCAAGTATCCATAACTTGACTTTTCAAATAACTTTTCAAATCTGCCTTAGCATTCCCTATACCTATCTGTGATAATTTTCAAGTTATGTTGTTTTTAACATTGTAAAGGAAACTCCTTACTACTTACCACCTTACTATCAGAAATATTTCTGATTAAACAAATGACAAATTCTGTTCAAAATTGTGTTATCCGTCCCGTGAAAACAATAGTTATTTATGTAACAAGTCCGCTAAAACAATTTTACGGAAGTGTTGCATATAGACTTTTTTGGTACTAGCGCTCTAAAACAACAAAATTGTAAAATTCTTTACATTTCCAATCCACCCTCATCATAAGTGCAGTCGATCGATAGTCATGGCAACGACTGATTTATTGAAACAATAATAATTATTTTCTCAAATAATAAATAAATTAGAGTCCGCAAAGTGTTGCTATGACGACTTAGTCCTTTAAAATGACATTTTGCGGAGTCAAAGCAATTTCCAAAATAACCATTTTAGAGAGCGTGTACCAAAAAATAAATTCATTGAATGTTGTTTTCAAAATATTTAATTTCTCACATTTTTTCTCGCTTCCATGGCAACCTGCGAGAAAAGACCTATGGGTAAAAAAATGGCAGAATTAAATTCTCTACCATTTAGTGAAATAAAACTTGTGGCATTTGAAAAAATTGAGTTATGGGTGTTTAAAGTTCTGCAAACTTAACTTTAAAAATTTGGGGTTTATTATTCTTTTTTTAAAAATTTGAAAACACCAAAGCAAAGATCCAGGCTTCCTCTTTCAAATGAGCTAAAAAATAAATCAAATTTTTTTTAAATAGCAGAATTATCGGTTTTTCAATTGGAAGGTGCAAATCCAAAAAAAACGTCAAAATTTAGGTATAGGGGAAGCTTATGAAAACTACCTTAAAATAACTCTAGTAATCCAAAAACGCTTTAAAAAAATATAGCTTTCTATTTAAAATAAGGAAGTTGATAGCGACTTCCGGTGTAACCGGAAAATATTGATCTTGAAAATATTTTCATTGAGCAGGACGTAAGAGATTATGGTTTTATATAAATTTTCAGACGACTATCATTATTAGAACTCCTATACTTTTAATGTGGGGCTTAGACGGAACAGCCTGTATAAACAGAACGAAAAAGTTAGGGATAGGGTGATAATTTTTACCGGAGGGTGTACAATAGTACAACTCTAAAGGATAAAAAAAGCTCCATAGAAAAACACAAATGATACTATTTTTATTGCTTCTGGCGAATTCCTGTAAAATTCAATAATATCTCTAACTTTTTTCGATCAGATCACTTAAAAAATTGTAAGTATAAGCATGTTCTATTTTTTATGAATATCACCCATTATACTATTTTTATGTATCGGCTTAACAACGATTTCAACACCTTTATCCTGTAATCCCCCCAATCATTTATTATTATTTGAATTGCAAACTAATAAATCCGTCGAATTTTGATAACGTATTTTTTTATAATTGTTTTTGTTTGGTTTACACAAATCTCTAGATATATTTTCTTGTATATAAGGACGTGTTTAAAGTGAGAAAAAACAGAAAAAAAAATTTTCATTTACTGAGACCACAATGTCTAATATTGCTTTAATTGTCTTTGCAATTTCTTTCCTGACCCTCGCAAGAGCTGATGATTGTGGCGAAATTTTTGGTAAGTCTCCAATCCAAACTTAAAATTTTTAACAGCGAGAAAATTTCAGTAAAGGGCTTAACGGATGAAGAAAAGCAGTTGATTGTTAATAAACACAATGAGATTCGTTCTTGGATTGTGGGAGGCAAAGTACCAGGACAACCAAAGGGCAAAAACCTCAACGTTATTGTAAATTGGTGCGTTTTTCGAGTGACTTTTTATTTACTCCTATTATTTTAAGGGGTGGGATGATTATTTGGCTTATGAGGCCCAGAAAATTAGTGATAACTGCGTCATGAAACATGCACCTGTGAAAGATGGTATAAGTCTTTGACTTTTTATTTTTTTTATCGTGTTGTTGTAGATCGGTTTTACGTCGGCCAAAATTTAGCAGCTTGGAGTGGTACTAACCCAATGAATGACACTTGGTTGGACTCCTTCATTATGATGTGGTACAACGAATATCCAAGATTCATTTACCCTAACAATTTTAATGGTGTATAAAAGAAGCCAACATCATTTCATCGGACAGCTGCAGACCGGTTTCGCCCTTTTGGGGCTCGTCAGTGCAGCGCAGTCCGATGAAATGATGTGGCTTCGGAGTCTTAAGCGACTAACGACGACGATGGTGAGACAAAGGTGGCATGGAACGCCACCTGTCGGGGTGCATGGGGACTCGAGACCTTCACATCGACGAGCGGGAATTTGCAAAGCAAATCTCCCATAGCGCCCGCCGAGAGAGGTAAACCAGCATTAGCCAAAACAGCTACTCCTCGGGCAAATACCCCGCCAGGCGCTGAATTACATGACCAATGCCGGCGCCCCCACATCACTGGACAAAACTGCCCAAGTCTCGATGTATAAAAGAAGCCAACATCATTTCATTGGTCATGTAATTCAGCGCCTGGCGGGGTATTTGCCCGAGGAGTAGCTGTTTTGGCTAATGCTGGTTTACCTCTCTCGGCGGGCGCTATGGGAGATTTGCTTTGCAAATTCCCGCTCGTCGATGTGAAGGTCTCGAGTCCCCATGCACCCCGACAGGTGGCGTTCCATGCCACCTTTGTCTCACCATCGTCGTCGTTAGTCGCTTAAGACTCCGAAGCCACATCATTTCATCGGACTGCGCTGCACTGACGAGCCCCAAAAGGGCGAAACCGGTCTGCAGCTGTCCGATGAAATGATGTTGGCTTCTTTTATACATCGAGACTTGGGCAGTTTTGTCCAGTGATGTGGGGGCGCCGGCATTGGTCATGTAATTCAGCGCCTGGCGGGGTATTTGCCCGAGGAGTAGCTGTTTTGGCTAATGCTGGTTTACCTCTCTCGGCGGGCGCTATGGGAGATTTGCTTTGCAAATTCCCGCTCGTCGATGTGAAGGTCTCGAGTCCCCATGCACCCCGACAGGTGGCGTTCCATGCCACCTTTGTCTCACCAATTTTAATGGTGCTGGACATTATACACAAGTCAGTTTTTTGTTTTCTTTTTGTTTTTATTTAACATAATTTGGGGGCTTCCCAGAGGCTATCGAGCGTGGTCTTTCAACCATAATTTTTATTTTTTTAATTAAAATTTTAGGTAATTTGGGATAAAACTCAGTACATTGGTTGTGGATACATACATTATCGAAAGACTCCAAATGACTGGTATGACAAACTGTTTGTGTGCAATTATGGCCCGGGGTAAATTATTTTAATCAAACTTGATATTGTTTATTTATTTTTTGATTTCAGGGGGAATTTCCTAGGAGTACCCCCTTACGAAAAAGCATAAATCAACTGAACCGAACTGAACTACATATTTTACCGTGTTGCACAATTACAAAGTTTACGAAATAAAATAAATATTTAAATATTTTTGTGTTTTTTTGCTATAAAACTACTTACTTATTTACTTCCCTTCAAAAATAAAAACATAATTAATATCAAAATTTATATTCTGTGTTGATATTTTATTGTTCGACCACACTCAAAATTTACGGTTTTTCTCCTGTGTAATCAAGTCTTGAGAACTGTTTGGCATTTCTCAATACGAAACGTCAGACTATTAATTTTTAACAGATTTAAAGCAATTTTAAGCCTTGTTGAGTCTAATTCGGAGAATAAAATGTTGTATTCAATTCGTCTTCGTGTAAATCGGTTCAATTATTCTACCTCGTGGATCTTAAACTACTCGTTATCGTTATATATCGTGAATTAATAAAGCGTCCGATTTACACTTAAACTCGAATAAATAACTTACGGACAAAAATCTTTTTTTCAAAACCTTTTAATCTCTGCGTGAACTTAAGGGATTGGAAAATAAAATTCAGGGTGGTTTAACTATTCCTTTAATAACTTTGTTACAATGCCCAGAAAACATTAAAATTTTTGTATTTCAATTTTTAAGAGTTTAAAATTAAAGACAATTGACAATCAAATATGGACAATTTTCAAAATATTATTTATTGTTATTTGGGATTTTAGAGAAGTGAAATTATTAATTAATTAATTATTGTATAAAAAATAAATATTCTGCCTCAGAGTTCTTACTCGATATTGAAAAAGTTAATAGGTAGGTGCATAAATCGTCTTAGGGTCGGTTTCACCAACGATAAATAAATCGTCCGTTAGTTATTTACCCAATAATTTTTATTTATTAATTAAATAAAAAATATTTGTTTCACCAAACTTCTGTTCCTTATTATCCAGTTAGTTAGCTGAATACGATGTTTTTAGTAGTGACAGTACAAAAAGTGTTAAAATTGGGATTTGTGCGCGTTAATTTGTTAAGAAGAATAATTCAGTTAAGCTACGACAGCAAAAGAGAAAGAGCAAGAAGAGTAGCTTTTTTTGGAAGAAGTAGAGAAATCTTTGTAATTCTAAAATAAAAATGTCAAAAATGACAACCAAATAAAATTTAACTGTTCAATTTCGTCCACTTAGTTTATCTAATGAATAAGTTCTAACTGAAATCGGTGAAACAGTAAGTCCCACATTTATTTAACAGTTAACGCTATTGGATAGTTATCTTGTTTAACTGAGGTTGGTGAAACCGACCCTTAAAATTTTATTTTATCTTTAAGAGCAGCCTTGAGGCTGAAATGCTTGAGAAGATAATGGTGAATTTTATCGTAGTGCACAGGTTTTTAAGTTATTGGCGTATTTTCTATATGGGAAAATTCCTTCAATTTTTAGAGCCGTAATTGCTAAAATAGGATCATGCAAAAGTTTAAAGCTTTTGAATAATTAACGTTTAAATATTGAAGATCCAAAAGCACTAATAACAATTTATGGTAGGCTTTGTGGTAATTGGTGATCAGGTCAGAATTCGTTGCCAATTTAAAAAGGGTCGCTATGATGTTTTCAACTTTTCGGATTTAAAGCGGTCTATTGTCATGGAATTCTGACCTGATTACTAAATACTACAAAACCTGCCACAAATTATTCGATATTTTAGACCTTCAACATTAAAATGTTGATTACTCGAAAGCTATCAACTTTCCCAATAATTTAAAAAAACATTTCAAAAAATTAGTTTTTTGATGTCTCACAGCAATACCTTAAATTTTTTTAATAATATTAAAGTATCAAATGGTAGTGTAATTAATTCCCTGTCGTTTAGAATATCAATTTATTTTTTTACTCGACTAGAAATATTTATTTTTGCCTCGGCTATAAAACTTGGAACACCCTGTATAATACAAAATTTGATTGTATCCTTCATTATTTCGATTGAATTACTAAGTTATTTTGATTGGCAATATAAACGTCAAAAAATCAAAAACGAAAAAAACGTCAGTCTGAAAAACAGCCATATTTCTCTAGAGTCTAGACGATAAAATTTTATTTTACCATGAAGTAAACAGTGGAAAAATACCATTTTATCGTTTACGATGGAATAAAATAAATTAACAAAAATACCTAGTTTTTTAAATCTTGTTTCTTGTTTCTTGGTATTTTGTATAAGTAGATTGACAAATATTCTATTTCGCAGAATAGAATATTTATGATAAATATTCTATTTCGCAATTGTTTTTGTAAAAATAAATTCATAAGTCGGTTTTACTGTTTTATTAGTTTATCATTAAAAACAACTAAGCAAAATTTTTTTTCACGAAAAAAAATGGTTTATACATGAGACTTCATATTTTTATGAATAGGCTTAGAGTCCAACGACTTCAACACTTCTATCTTGTAATCCCTCTAATGATTATTATTTGAACAGCAAATTCTCTAATAAATCCGTCGAATTTTGATAACGTATTTTTTAATAATTGTTTGTGTTTGGTTTACACAAATCCCTAATTGTCTTTGTTTTGTATATAAGAACGTATTTTAATTGAGAGAAAGCAGAAACAATTTTGTCATTTACTACAGACCAAAATGTCTAAGTTTGCTTTAATTGTCTTTGCATCTTTTTTCCTAACCATCGCTAGAGCTGATAATTGTGGCGAAATTTTCGGTAAGAGTCCACTTCATACTTTGAATTTGTCAACATTGAGAACACTTCAGTAAAGGGCTTAACAGATGAAGAAAAACAGTTCATTGTTAATAAACACAATGAGATTCGTTCTTGGATTGTGGGAGGAAAAGTACCTGGACAACCAAAGGGCAAGAACATCAATGTTATTGTAAGTTGGAGACTTTTTTTGAATAAATTTTTATTTGTTATTTCAAGGGGTGGGATGATTATTTGGCATCTGAGGCCCAAAAAATCAGTGATAACTGCGTCATGAAACATGCACCTGTGAAAGATGGTATAAGTCTTTGACTTTTTATTTTTTTTATCGTGTACTTTTTTGTAGATCGGTTTTACGTGGGCCAAAATTTAGCAGCTTGGAGTGGCACTGGTCCATTGAATGATTCTTGGTTGGAGCCCTTCGTTAATATGTGGTATAACGAATATCCAAAATTCATTTATCCGAACAATTTTAATGGCGCTGGACATTATACACAAGTCATTTTTTGTTTTCTTTTTGTTTTTTTTTTTAATTTAAAGTTTTAGGTAATTTGGGATAAAACTGAGTACATTGGGTGCGGATACACATATTATAAAAAAAGTCCAAATGACTGGTATGACAAACTGTTTGTGTGCAATTACGGCCCTGGGTAAATTCTTTTAAACAAGCTTATTATTTTTATTATTTTTCAATTTTAGAGGGAATGTTGTAGGAGTAGCCCCCTACGAAAAAGCATAAATCGACTGGACTCTATTTTATTGTGCTCTGTTTTGTGTACAATACTTACAAAGTTTACCAAATAAAATAAATAATATTTAAGCATTTTTGTGTTTTATTCCTAAAATTATAAAAAAAAATTCGTTACTTGACATAATAAAGCAATGATTCAATAATTATAAACCAATTTTCAATGGGATTTAAAAACGCTCCGGAAATGCAAATAGTATAATAATATGGAAAATACCAAAGAGTCCATCTAAAATTTTTGCTGAAATATCTTTGGAACTCGTAAAGGAATTATACTCATATTTCAATTTTCCAATTAATTTTTAATTCACAAAATGTATTTATAATTCTTAGGTATTAAAAGTATTTCTTGGTATAAGTAACAACGTGTAATTCTTATAATGAACGATTAGATTATTTTGCATATAATGTTTATCAACTCCAGCGTTGTTAACATTTTGTTTGCCAAAAATGTTCTTAAGATCAGAAATAATTTCTTTTATCCGCAAACGTCACAAAACTAACAACATTTGTGACAGAATGTCACAGGTAAAAGATCTAGTCCTCGGACCACTTTGTCGGACATGGGGTAAATCATTTTTATGTGATAAAGCGTTTTTTACATTTGTCTGTCATCATGACTTTCCATTGTTTTCACTTTCTTGTGTCTTTCGCTGCTTCGCTGAAGAGGAGATGATTCCCTCATTGTGCAACTGGAGACACTGTACTAGATGCTGCACTAGTTAAATTAAAAAGCACTCAACACATTCGAAAATCACAACAAAAAATCCGACACTGACATTTGCTTGTAAGCACTGTTATGGTAATGATTCACGTGCAAAGCTTCCTGATTATTTTATTCGTTTACCTTTAAATTAGTGTTGCTCAAAATTGCTCTTTACTCTTCACCAATACGTTTGCGGATAAAATAGTATATTTTATTCGGAGTAAATGTGAGTTTATGTGGCTCAGCTGAATTATTTGCCTCATTGCATTCGGCAAAATAAACATTCAGCTTCCATAAACATAAACTATCACATTTACCCCTTATAAAATAATCTACTATTTTGTTGAATCAAAAAACTAATTGAAATTTTCGTTTTGTCGTATCGGTATCCTCTATGTTATTGTTACCTGGTTTAAAACCCATTTTTTTGTTGTTGTTGTAAATAAGGGGAGAGACCAATGGGTGGTATATACAGGCTGTTCCGTCTAAACCCCACATTAGAAGTATGGAAAGTTCTAATAGAGACATTTATATGAAAGTTGGTACATAACCATAATCCGTTGAGTTCTGCTCAATGAAAATATTTTCAAGATGGCGGCACTTCCGGTTATACCGGAAGTCGCTATCAACTTTTTTTATTTTAAATGGAAAGCTATGTTTTTCACTGCGTTTTTGGATCAGTTCAGTTATTTTTAGGGAGTTTTTATTTGCTTTCCTATACCTAAGTTTAACGGTTTTAGGAGTCAAAGCAATTTCCAAAGTAACCATTTTAGAGAGCGTGTACCAAAACATAAATTCATTGAATGTTGTTTTCAAAATATTTAATTTCTCACATCTTTTCTCGCTTCCATGGCAACCTGCGAGAAAAGACCTATGGGTAAAAGTTATTGTAATTTGAAAACTGTTAAACATAAGTATAGGGAATGTTAATGCAGATCGATGCAGAATTAAATTCTCTACCATTTAGTGAAATAAAACTTGTGGCATTTGAAAAAAATTGAGTTATGGGTGTTAAAGTTCTGCAAACTTAACTTTAAAAATTTGGGGTTTGTTATTCTTTTTTTAAAAATTTGAAAACACCAAAGGAAAGATCCAGGCTTCCTCTTTCAAGTGAGCTAAAAAATAAATCAATTTTTTTTAAAATAGCAGAATTATCGGTTTTTCAATTGGAAGGTGCAAATCTAAAAAAACGTCAAAATTTAGGTATAGGGGAAGCTTATGAAAACTACCTTAAAATAACTCTAGTAATCCAAAAACGCTTTAAAAAAATATAGCTTTCTATTTAAAATAAGGAAGTTGATAGCGACTTCCGGTGTAACCGGAAAATATTGATCTTGAAAACATTTTCATTGAGCAGGACGTAAGAGATTACGGTTGTGTACAAATTTTCAGACGACTATCATTATTAGAACTCCAATACTTCTAATATTGGGTTTAGACTGAACAGCCTGTATAAACTGAACGAAAAAGTTAGGGATAGGGTGATAATTTTTACTGGAGGGTGTAATCTAGTACAACTCTAAAGGATAAAAAAAAGCTCCATAGAAAAACACAAATGATACTATTTTTATTGCTTCTGGCGAATTCCTGTAAAATTCAAAAATATCCCTAACTTTTTTCGATCAGATCACTTAAAAAATTGTAAGTATAAGCATGTTCTATTTTTTATGAATATCACCCCTTATACTATTTTTATGTATCGGCTTAACAACGATTTCAACACCTTTATCCTGTAATCCCCCCAATCATTTATAATTATATGAATTGCAAACTAATACATCCGTCGAATTTTGATAACGTATTTTTTTATAATTGTTTTTGTTTGGTTTACACAAATCACTAGATATATTTTTTTGTATATAAGGACATGTTTAAAGTGAGAGAAAACAGAAAAAAAAATTGTCATTTACTGAGACCAAAATGTCTAATATTGCTTTAATTGTCTTTGCAATTTCTTTCCTGACCCTCGCAAGAGCTGATGATTGTGGCGAAATTTTTGGTAAGTGTCCAATCCAAACTTAAAATTTTTAACAGCGAGAAAATTTCAGTAAAGGGCTTAACGGATGAAGAAAAGCAGTTGATTGTTAATAAACACAATGAGATTCGTTCTTGGATTGTGGGAGGCAAAGTACCAGGACAACCAAAGGGCAAAAACCTCAACGTTATTGTAAATTGGTGCGTTTTTTGAGTGACTTTTTATTTACTCCTATTATTTTAAGGGGTGGGATGATTATTTGGCTTATGAGGCCCAGAAAATTAGTGATAACTGCGTCATGAAACATGCACCTGTGAAAGATGGTATAAGTCTTTGACTTTTTATTTTTTTTATCGTGTTGTTGTAGATCGGTTTTACGTCGGCCAAAATTTAGCAGCTTGGAGTGGTACTAACCCAATGAATGACACTTGGTTGGACTCCTTCATTATGATGTGGTACAACGAATATCCAAGATTCGTTTACCCTAACAATTTTAATGGTGCTGGACATTATACACAAGTCAGTTTTTTGTTTTCTTTTTGTTTTTATTTAACATAATTTGGGGGCTTCCCAGAGGCTATCGAGCGTGGTCTTTCAACCATAATTTTTATTTTTTTAATTAAAATTTTAGGTAATTTGGGATAAAACTCAGTACATTGGTTGTGGATACATACATTATCGAAAGACTCCAAATGACTGGTATGACAAACTGTTTGTGTGCAATTATGGCCCGGGGTAAATTATTTTAATCAAACTTGATATTGTTTATTTATTTTTTGATTTCAGGGGGAATTTCCTAGGAGTACCCCCTTACGAAAAAGCATAAATCAACTGAACCGAACTGAACTACATATTTTACCGTGTTGCACAATTACAAAGTTTACGAAATAAAATAAATATTTAAATATTTTTGTGTTTTTTTGCTATAAAACTACTTACTTATTTACTTCCCTTCAAAAATAAAAACATAATTAATATCAAAATTTATATTCTGTGTTGATATTTTATTGTTCGACCACACTCAAAATTTACGGTTTTTCTCCTGTGTAATCAAGTCTTGAGAACTGTTTGGCATTTCTCAATACGAAACGTCAGACTATTAATTTTTAACAGATTTAAAGCAATTTTAAGCTTTGTTGAGTCTAATTCGGAGAATAAAATGTTGTATTCAATTCGTCTTCGTGTAAATCGGTTCAATTATTCTACCTAGTGGATCTTAAACTACTCGTTATCGTTATATATCGTGAATTAATAAAGCGTCCGATTTACACTTAAACTCGAATAAATAACTTACGGACAAAAATCTTTTTTTCAAAACCTGTTAATCTCTGCGTGAACTTAAGGGATTGGAAAATAAAATTCAGGGTGGTTGAACTATTCCTTTAATAACTTTGTTACAATGCCCAGAAAACATTAAAATTTTTGTATTTCAATTCTTAAGAGTTTAAAAATTAAAGACAATTGACAATCAAATATGGACAATTTTCAAAATATTATTTATTGTTATTTGGGATTTTAGAGAAGTGAAATTATTAATTAATTAATTATTGTATAAAAAATAAATATTCTGCCTCAGAGTTCTTACTCGATTTTGAAAAAGTTAATAGGTAGGTGCATAAATCGTCTTAGGGTCGGTTTCACCAACGATAAATAAATCGTCCGTTAGTTATTTACCCAATAATTTTTATTTATTAGTTAAATAAAAAATATTTGTTTCACCAAACTTCTGTTCCTTATTATCCAGTTAGTTAGCTGAATACGATGTTTTTAGTAGTGACAGTACAAAAAGTGTTAAAATTGGGATTTGTGCGCGTTAATTTGTTAAGAAGAATAATTCAGTTAAGCTACGACAGCAAAAGAGAAAGAGCAAGAAGAATAAAATTTAACTGTTCAATTTCGTCCACTTAGTTTATCTAATGAATAAGTTCTAACTGAAATCGGTGAAACAGTAAGTCCCACATTTATTTAACAGTTAACGCTATTGGATAGTTATCTTGTTTAACTGAGGTTGGTGAAACCGACACTTAAAATTTTATTTTATCTTTAAGAGCAGCCTTGAGGCTGAAACGCTTGAGAAGATAATCGTGAATTTTATCGTAGTGCACAGGTTTTTAAGTTATTGGCGTATTTTCTATATGGGAAAATTCCTTCAATTTTTAGAGCCGTAATTGCTAAAATAGGATCATGCAAAAGTTTAAAGCTTTTGAATAATTAACGTTTAAATATTGAAGATCCAAAAGCACTAATAATAATTTATGGTAGGCTTTGTGGTAATTGGTGATCAGGTCAGAATTCGTTGCCAACTGAAAAATGGTCGCTATGATGTTTTCAACTTTTCGGGTTTAAAGCGGTCTATTGTCATGGAATTCTGACCTGATTACTAAATACTACAAAACCTGCCACAAATTATTCGATATTTTAGACCTTCAACATTAAAATGTTAATTACTCGAAAGCTATCAACTTTCCCAATAACTTAAAAAAACATTTCAAAAAATTAGTTTTTTGATGTCTCACAGCAATGCCTTAAATTTTTTTAATAATATTAAAGTATGGTAGCGTAATTAATTCCCTACCGTTTAGAATATCAATTTATTTTTTTACTCGACTAGAAATATTTATTTTTGCCTCGGCTATAAAACTTGGAACACCCTGTATAATACAAAATTTGATTGTATCCTTCATTATTTCGATTGAATTACTAAGTTATTTTGATTGGCAATATAAACGTCAAAAAATCAAAAACGAAAAAAACGTCAGTCTGAAAAACAGCCATATTTCTCTAGAGTCTAGACGATAAAATTTTATTTTACCATGAAGTAAGTAGTGGAAAAATACCATTTTATCGTTTACGATGGAATAAAATAAATTAACAAAAATACCTAGTTTTTTAAATCTTGTTTATTGTTTCTTGGTATTTTGTATAAGTAGATTGACAAATATTCTATTTTGCAGAATAGAATATTTATGATAAATATTCTATTTCTATTTCTATTTATGATAAATATTCTATTTCGCAATTGTTTTTGTAAAAATAAATTCATAAGTCGGTTTTACTGTTTTATTAGTTTATCATTAAAAACAACTAAGCAAAATTTTTTTTCACTAAAAAAAATGGTTTATACATGAGACTTCATATTTTTATGAATAGGCTTAGAGTCCAACGACTTCAACACTTCTATCTTGTAATCCTTCTAATCATGATTATTATTTGAACAGCAAATTCTCTAATAAATCCGTCGAATTTTGATAACGTATTTTTTAATAATTGTTTGTGTTTGGTTTACACAAATCCCTAATTGTCTTTGTTTTGTATATAAGAACGTATTTTAATTGAGAGAAAGCAGAAACAATTTTGTCATTTACTACAGACCAAAATGTCTAAGTTTGCTTTAATTGTCTTTGCATCTTTTTTCCTAACCATCGCTAGAGCTGATAATTGTGGCGAAATTTTCGGTAAGAGTCCACTTCATACTTTGAATTTGTCAACATTGAGAACATTTCAGTAAAGGGCTTAACAGATGAAGAAAAACAGTTCATTGTTAATAAACACAATGAGATTCGTTCTTGGATTGTGGGAGGCAAAGTACCTGGACAACCAAAGGGCAAGAACATCAATGTTATTGTAAGTTGGAGACTTTTTTGAATAAATTTTTATTTATTATTTCAAGGGGTGGGATGATTATTTGGCATCTGAGGCCCAAAAAATCAGTGATAACTGCGTCATGAAACATGCACCTGTGAAAGATGGTATAAGTCTTTGACTTTTTATTTTTTTTATCGTGTACTTTTTTGTAGATCGGTTTTACGTGGGCCAAAATTTAGCAGCTTGGAGTGGCACTGGTCCATTGAATGATTCTTGGTTGGAGCCCTTCGTTAATATGTGGTATAACGAATATCCAAAATTCATTTATCCGAACAATTTTAATGGCGCTGGACATTATACACAAGTCAGTTTTTTGTTTTCTTTTTGTTTTTTTCTAATTTAAAGTTTTAGGTAATTTGGGATAAAACTGAGTACATTGGGTGCGGATACACATATTATAAAAAAAGTCCAAATGACTGGTATGACAAACTGTTTGTGTGCAATTACGGCCCTGGGTAAATTCTTTTAAACAAGCTTATTATTTTTATTATTTTTCGATTTTAGAGGGAATATTGTAGGAGTAGCCCCCTACGAAAAAGCATAAATAAATTCGACTATTTTGTGTTGTACAGTTACAAACTTTACCAAATAAAATAAATATTTAAGAATTTTTGTGTTTTTTTCTAAAACTGCTTACCTACTTAGCTGCAAAAAATTAAAATTAAATTACGTATTAAGATTAATCGAGATTAATATTTTGTCAACAAAATATTTTTTAACTTGTTAAAAGCTACTGAACTCACCCGATCGGAAGGGTGATTCCCGCGTTTGGAAAACAAAATACAAGTAAATACAAACTTTGTAATAAATTCTGGCCAGAAAACATTAATGTTTTTGGGAATTTAAAACATACAGCGTGTATCAGAATTCGCTCCCAACCGGAAAGGTGCATATGGTTTAGGCAATTCTGAAGCTAAAGTTCCTTTACAAAAAAATTCTAACTCTGCGTTTGGGAGATAAGAACGTTTGAAAATAGCCAATCACAAAAGACCTTACTCCGGAGGACTACGGGAACAAAACACATTGCTAGGAAATCAAAAATATGTGGAACGGACAATAAAAATGTGCACTAGAGTTGTTTTTCATTCCTTAGTAACGCATCTACTACTGTATGCAATACACCTAAGAGAGAGCTACTGGGATTGGTCACTTTGAAACCTCTGTAGCTTACAAACAAAGAATAAAAGACCTACTTTTTTGCATTTTGCCATCCCCATTGCTGTTACCACTAGCACTTTTCCGGTGGGGAGCGAGTTCTGATACACGCTGTATGTACAGAAAACTTCGCTAGCCAAAATGCGTAGCTTTAAACCTCATTTATTCTTTCTTGGGATTTAAATTATTATTATCAGATAAATGTTCCATTCAATTATTTTCCAAAAAAATAGGCATATTGTTGTAAATCGTCTTAGAGTTCATTCACATATCATTATATTTTTTATCTTATAATCTTTGCAATATAAATTTTATTATCTTTTGAATTGCAAGCAAATATAGATCGAAGATTCATCATGTATTTTTGCTAATGTTAATATCGGAAATAATTTTTACTTATTCATTAAAACAAAATTAATAATAATATAATTCTTCACATTGTTAGAAGTTATTGGACGATGTTTCTGGTAATTAAAACAGTTAAAACCAAAGCATCACTAAGCATCAAGGTTTACTTATTGTTTGTACTCAAAATGATAGTACTGCTTGACGAATTATCACAAAAAACTGAGACCTGCCTCTTCACAAGGTCATTGTCTTTTTATCAATAGGTTAATATTTCATTCCCTTTTCCTTGTTGTTATTATCTTATTATACATATAATTGTAATCTCTTTAATCTTTATTATATTTTGTAAGTAAACTCTTAAATAAATGATTCATATAAGATCGGACTTTGGATAATTTTTATTTTTGATTATTTACGTTCTAAAAAATATAAATTTCTTTCATTTATTATAGGTATCTTTAGATGTGCACTCATTCTTTTTGTCTTATTTTATATACACGGTGTTTCAAGTTTTAGTGCCAGTCAAAAAATAAATACTTCTAGTTCCCCAATATACCACAAACGATAGAGTTTCTAACACGCTTCAATCTGATGCTTTAACGTTATCCAAAAGTTTCATGGGATAAGCGTGCAATGCAAAAAACTGCATTAAATTTTTTTTATTCTCAAATTATTGCTATCGTTTTTTATAATAAAAATTACTTAAAAAAGGTGACTACGATAAAACATTTATCTGATTTTAACAAAGTTAAAATTTCAATTGCTTAAAATTCTTTTTGTTTTTTACTGTTTCAGTTTGAGAATCCTTACTTAAAAAACGTGGGTAATTTTATTACGACAAAACGATTGCAATAATGTGAAAAAAAATTTTTTTTTAATGTAGTTTTTTGCATTTCACGCTTATACCATGAAAATTTGGGATTACGTTAAAGCATCAGATTGAAGCGTGTTAGAAACTCTATGGTTTGCAGTATAATTTTTTTCCTTTGGGCAACCAGAAATATTTATTTTTTAACTGGCACTAAAACTTGAAACACCCTGTACAGAGTGAGTTTAAAGTAACGCATAACATTCGTAATTTTTTTATTTTTTAAAAATAAGAGAAATGCAAAAACAGGTTACTTAGCATTTTAATTGAGCTGAAATTTGACGTAACTGGATCAGCCATGGCGGCCAATATGGCGGCGCCATGACATCATTACACATTTTTTTAAATGGAACGATATGATTTTTTTTATAATTAGAAGCCTTACTAATAGGCTTTTTACAACTGTACTACTTATTTTGAATGTGGATGAAGCGAACACGAAAAAAAAAATTTTTTCATTAGTCTAAAGTAAGGTATAAAATTCATATGAATTATGACTGATCCAGTTAGGTCAGAATTGTGCTGCCTTAAAATACTAAGTTACCTGTTTGTGCATTTTTATTTTATTTTAGGAAAATAACAAAAATATGAATTTTATTATAAAAATTTAAAAAAAATCCACATTTGGTTCACCTACACTCACAATCAGTAGCACAGTTAGAAATAGAAATAGAAATAGAAATAGTTTTATTGGTGTTTAAAACAGTGCGTCATTACACAAGTCAACAAAATAAGAAGGATACAAACTAAAAAGCCTGCAAATCACTAAAATTGCAGCGAAAATATTCGTCAAAGTCATAGACACAGTTTACAATTAAAAAATCTTTTAACTTTCTTTTAAAAACACATAATGTTAAATTACAAAAACTAGTTGGTAACATATTATAAAATTTAGTGCAATAATATCTTGGTCCAGTTTGGTTCCGTTTTAGGCTATTGAATTTTGGAATGAGCTTGACACTAATACGAGTACTATAAGCATGGTTTTCAGAATGGTATCGAAAAGTTTGGGTATTCTGTTTCACATAAAGCAGACAGTGGTATATATATAATGATGGTAAAGTCAAAATTTTTTGAGTACGAAAAGTAGATCTACAGTCTGCTCGATGTTCTAAACCATTTATTATTCGAATGATTCGTCTCTGTAATGAGAACAATCGATGCCGACAAGAAGAATGGCCCCAAATTAGAATACTATACGAAAGAACTGACTGAACAAGGGCAAAGTATGCAACTCTAAGAGTTGATAGAGATATGTTGTTCACTAACTGTCTAAATAAAAATGTTAATTTGCTTAGTTTCGTTGCAAGCGTGTTACCTTGATGGTCCCATAGTAACTTGTCATCTATAGTGATACCTAAAATATTAGTGGACTTTTTGAAACTTTCATCAATGTTACTGCAGTTTTTTAATGTAAACAACATATCAACTGTTTTTGTTGCATTCAAGCCCAATTGATTCGAAGAAAACCATTTGCCGGCCATCAGTTTCGCTTGATCACTGTTTTCTGTAGCTGTGTGCAAGGTCTCACCACTGTTGAGTAATGACGTATCATCCGCAAATAATGTCACTTTGGTGTTCTTTAAACAATATGGAAAGTCATTAATGTATATTAAGAAAAGTAAAGGACCCAAAACAGATCCTTGAGGAACACCACACTCAACAGGGAGACTCTCAGACACAGCATTGTTAAAGTTGACACTTTGTTGACGATCACTTAAATATGAAGATAATAATTTGCAACTATTTGGAAGAATATTATAATAGAACATCTTGCGAACTAATATGGTATGAGAAACACAATCAAATGCCTTACTTAAATCAAGGAATGTAGCTTTTGCAAACTTTGCATTTTCAAAGCAATCATGAATCTCGTTCGTAAAGTCCGTAATAGCATCAACTGTGCTTCTCTGTATTCTGAAACCAAACTGATGTGGACACAACAAATTGTTATCTTCAAAGTGCCGTGTCAACTGCTGGACTAAGACTTTTTCTAGTATTTTTGAAAATATTGGTGTTAACGAAATGGGCCGAAAATTGTTAATATCACTTTTATCAGATTTTTTATGTACAGGTGTTATTAGAGATTTTTTAAGACATTTAGGGAAAGTGGATGTTCTTATACAGTAATTAATTAATTTAGTAAGAGGAGACAAAATAACGTCCTTTACTGTTTTCACGATATCACTACTGAAACCATACCAATCTTTACTCGTACTATTTTTTAGATCATTGATTGCATCTCTCACTTGAATACACGAAACCTCACTAAAACCAAAATATGGGACTTTTACATTATTATTATAACACATACTCGTAAATACAATGGGATCACAGTCAGATTTTGGAACCTTATCTATCACAGTTTTGGCAACATTAGTAAAATATACATTAAAATCATTTGCAGTTATATCACAGTCACTCATATCACAGTTTATGTTCCGACGACGTTTTGAATTTATTACAGTCCACATGGCACCAGAAGTGTTTTTAGAGGATTTTATGAAGTTATCATTTGCTTTAATTTTGGCGTTTTTAATGGCAGTGCGATAATTAAATCTTACAATATTTCTGGCCGCTTTAACATTATCACTTTTAGTTAAAGAATATAGGTCATTTAGAAAGAAAAGTTTATCACGAATTTGTTTTAGTTCAGAGTCAAACCACTTAATCGACTTTGATACCTGTGTTTTGACTATTTTTTCAGGAAAATGTAGCCTATGGTAAAACTCAATGACATTAATAAAATTTTGAAAACTTTCTTCTACTTTCAAATCACAGTTATCAATTACATAATCCCATTGTACAGATTCTAGCGATTTATAAAATTCAATCTTACCTCTTTGTGTTATTGGTCTTACGATTTTTGTAGTAGATTTTTCTTGTATAAAGTTGTCATGATATTGAAAAAGTACACCTATGTGATCAGATAGGCATAACCTAAAAGGACTTACTTTACAAAAATTAATGTCTATATTAGTGAAGATATTGTCGAGACGATGAGATCCTCTGGTGTTAAAGTTTACTACAGGTTGTACATCATAACTTAGAAGTAAATCTACTAGAGCATGACACTTGAAATCTGGTGAATTAAATTTAACATTAAAGTCACCACCTAAGATAATTTTTTTAGAAAAATCCAAGTATTTTAACAAACTATTAATCACTGTTAAGAATAATTCAAAGTCTCCTGAAGGTGGTCGATAGATAGAGATGACGACCACATTTGTTAAAACTAATTTAATAGCGGAGATTTCACATACCGAAGCCACAGATAAATTAACTAGTTGATCCAGAGCAACACACTGCAAGTTATTTCGCGTAAAGATAATAGATCCTCCATAACCCTTGTCACCACGTGTAAACCAAGATTTTGGACTGAAGTTTTCCAGACTTACTGATTCGCATTCACTTGTATTTAACCAGTGTTCACTAAAACACATTATGGAAATTGTTTCACCAGTTTCTTCAGATAACACCGATTCAACCATTTCAATTTTGTTCCTCAAGGACTGAACATTCATAAATAGAAGGTTAATGTTACATACATTAGCCTCCTTCTTGAAAGACCTCTTGCTCGCTGTTTGTTTTCTTCCGAAAAAAATAGAATTTCTTCACCATAATACCTCTGGGCCAATTTTCAGGATCTTCAAAATCTTTTTTCACATCAAAAGTTGTCCCCACTTTGAAAGAAATAGTTTTTGCCTCTTCTCTCTTCGGTAAAGCTTCGACTTCAAATGATTTTTCACCAAATGTGGATGACAAATAGTCTTCCAGACTGGATTTAGTTGTTTTAGGGTCCAGTCTGCCAACATGAAACCACATTTTTTTTGGAACTGCAGATATTAGCGGTGTGTGCTTTGACACATCTGCATTCCCGAATATGATGTTTTTTCCCCTTTTTTTTGGTTTTTTATTTTCCACAACCTTCCATTCTTCCTCACCTCTTGACCTTGGATTTTCAGGCACCATTTGAGACCAATCAAAAGATTTTTTGCGTAGATTGTAATTTTTGGGCTGAATTACATCACTCGATATTGACGGATTCCGATTCACAACTTCCACTGGCAAAATTGTAGTGGTTTTGATTTGATTTGGATTTTGTTTCTTGGGGTCACTCAATTTTATCTCGACATTGCTTATCTGAACTTTTTGTTCCAAACCTCGCACCTTGTCATTCAATAAATTAATTTCATTGCGAAGCTCTTTTATAAGTTCATCCTTCTGCTGTATGATGTAATTGAACAGATTCTTGATATCACTTCCATCATCTGCGTTGAACAAAAAACTGGTCGTTCCAATTGATGCCGAGTTATCAGCAGTTTTGCAGCACGAGATTGTATTTAAACTCACAAATTCAACTTTTGATGCATTTTTAGCACAACTAACATGATAAATACATCCACATGTAATGCATGACACACCGTTTACAACATTTGTCTTGCACTTCTTACATTTTTTAGGATTATTGTCACTTGTAAAATCAGTGGCTTGCTTGTTAAGCGCCATCTTGTTACCAACTCGTAAACTTGTAAAGGCCTATCAGTAGAGCTTCTAATTATACAAAAAAAAAATGGTATTGTAAGTCAGTTGGGTCAAATTTGAGTTCAATTAAAATGCTAAGCTACCTGTTCTTGTATTTTTTTATTTTTGAAAAATAAAAGAATTACGAATTTTATGCGTTACTTTAAACTCACTCTGTATAAAAAAAATTGTTCTTGGAGTATGCGGATTCCTTACTTCTGCCTAAAATATTTATACAATATTTTTTTTTTTCTAAACGTTATTCAATTTCAGGGGCAATATTTAGGAAGTAGCCATAATAGACTACTACAAAATTTTCTTGTTGCTACTTTACAATCAGTTGGCTTCGATGTCGTTTATCTTTCGTCATCGTTACATTTACCTCGTAGTCCCATAAAATTTTATTATGTTCTGAATCGTAAACTTTTAAATAAATGAATCATATCAAATCGAATTTTGTTAACGTTATTTTCATAATTGGCTTTTGTTTTATTTGAGTATAAAAAGACTTATTTTAATTAGAGTAAGCAGAAATATTTTTTTTCTCATTTAATATAGACCAGAATGTTCGTTTTAATTGGTTTTGCTGTTTTTTTCTTAACTACTGTTGGAGCTGATGAGTGTGGCGAAATTTTTGGTAAGTGCTCACACCCGTATCATAAAATTTTCCACAATGAAAAAAACAGTAAAGGGTTTAACCGATGAAGAAAAACAGTTGATTGTTAACATTCACAATGAACTTCGATCTTGGATTGTGCAAGGGAAAGTACCAGATCAACCAAAAGGCAAAAACCTTTACGTTATGGTAAGTTGAATTTTTTGACTTTCTCTCCACTTGTTGTTTCAAGGGATGGGACGATGCTTTGGCCTCCGAAGCTCAAAAAATCAGTGAAAAATGCATCATGAAACACGTCGGGGTGAAAGACGGTAAAGCATTTTTAAAATTAGTTGTTTTCTATTGTTAGTGATTGCAGAGCGGTTTTATGTTGGTCAGAATTTAGCATCTTTGAATAGTACAGCTCCAAATGATGATCCCTTCTTGGAAAACTTCATTATGATGTGGTTTGACGAATATCCAAAATTCAATTATCCAAAACTTGCTAAGGGTTCTGGACACTATACTCAAGTTGAGTTTTTAGTATGAGTTCGTTATTTTTATTTAAAATTTTAGTTAATTTGGGACAAAAGTCAATACATTGGTTGCGGATACACATACTATTTTCGCAAAAATCAAAAGGATTCGTATCCGTATAAAAAACTTTTTGTGTGCAATTACGGGCCTGGGTGAATTATTTAAATCAAGTTGATAAAGTTATGTAATTTTTTAATTCCAGAGGCAACATGGAAGGAGTACCCCCATATGAAAAAGCTGAATAACCTTTGTTTCGAAAACTAACAATTAAGCGACACAGTAAACTTAGTTGTTTCTTTTCAAATCCAGTTCAAAGCAGGAGTCATCGAAATATTAATTGTTTTGCTCTAGAAATTTTAATCTGAAAGTTGTTTTAATTTTCATTTTAAATAAATTCGAACCCCGCGGAATGTGTTTTTTTTTAATTAAACCAAACATTTATTTAATATTTTGTTTTGGCGAAATCAACGTTAAAAGCACTAAAACAAGTATCGCACTTATTTATACGTTTTATTTGTACTGATTTGGGTTTTTCAAAGAGAATTTTAAAACAATGGATTACGAAGTAATTATCGTCTTATGAATCGTCTAAAATTTCATTCATTGTTCCTTATCTCCTATTAATCTGACTAATCTATTTTTATCACACCCATATCACGATTAATCGAATATAGACAAAACACAATCTATTATTTATAAAACAATTAATATTTCACTGACAGAAGCTACGTGAAAAATTCGGTTTTAATTATCTTTTTTTGCAAATCCGGTTCTAAGCAGGATTCGCCGAACACTCATTTTCTCTCGAGTGGTAATAAAGTGATGTCATTTAAATCCAGCTCTAAAATACCAAAAGTCATTGTATTTCCTCGCGTTTTTCGTTTGATTTATTGTGAGTGTTTGCGTCTTATTTGTGTAAGAATCTTCGTCGACAGAAATATCTCCAGCAGCTATGTGTCTGCTATTCAACTCTGGTGCGTTGCTTTGATATGAAAATACCTCGGTTGTTCCTCCTCAGGTCAATAGTGACATAGGTGTTAGGTCTTCGTCGACAAATCGTTAAATGGCGCGATAATTTGTTGATTTACTGACATCTTAATTCGGTCATAATGAACCTATCAATCATGCGAATAAAAGACATTTCAAGAAACCTCGACGCATCATTAATTTTCATCATGACAGTCTGGTATTTAACTTAATAGTCTATTAAATTGTTGGCTAATTTAACACGCCGCTGCTGATGGACTTATCACAAAAATACTTACGTAGAATCGTTCTTCCGCCACAGGACAATACCGCTGATAACGAATCGATGATAACGACTAGAAAGAGGCACAATTTGCTCATTTTTGGCCAATTCTGGAAAAATTACAAATTAGTCAATTATTCAACTACTGCAAATGTGGTACAATTTACAAACTACCAAACAAACACGCTGCAAAATTGTTTTCAGAATTAATTTAACTGCGAACTAAAGTGAAACTTTGGAACGCATTTAATTTTATGTAGTATTCCACCTTGTATCCTCCGAAATTAATGATTTTTACCTTTTTTATTCTCGATGAGAATTTTGAAACAAAAGGAAGCAATGTACAGTCCAATTTGATTATTTTAATTATTTAATTTTCAAAACTTGGTTGCGAACAAACTATTCTGTTTTCTTTACATATTTTCAGGAAACAAATCCATTATTTGGCTCTTTATGTTATTGAAACTCGATGTAGGATCAAATATTGGCCGATTTATGAATTTCTGAGCATTACATCGTGCCCTTGTTAAAAATTCATCTCGTTTTGACATGTCTCCATCTGAGGTGGCCACATATCGTTGCATAATGCATTAATGAGACATGTGTGCGATATTAAACCGAATGAAGTAGTCTGTACGTGTTCCATAGACAAAAATAAACCTTATGAATTGAATAGAGTAATGAAAACCTGGAATTATATCGAGAAGCATGGAACTATTTGAAATCCAGACTTTATGAGTCCTAAAGTCAATATTCCAGACACGAATCTCTCTCTTAACCATGTTACGTTGTGAAAATTGAATCCAGTAACGATAGCATCGTCGGAGAGAGCAGCTCATTTCAGGAAACTGCCAGCCTGCTGAGATGCACAGACGCCCCGTCGACTGCGGACGAATATTGCAAACTAAACAACCAAACGGAATCACATAAATTATTTACAGGGTGTGTATCGCACATAAACATCGAACGATTCGGGTACAGAGATGGATATACGTTCTTCATCAAAAATTTATTCCAAAAGAAATAAACTCCGCAAACGACGATTTAAATACAAATTTCGGATCGGCGCGATGACAACGCGATGACCTACGAGTGATTTATGATACAGAAAATTAGAACATCGCGATCTAGGAGTTGTCACACCAAGAAATGTTACGCAAAGTTGCACACTTTTTTTGTGTTAGGGTCCGATTATTTAGTGTAAAATATAAAAACATTAAAAAATAATGAAAACTGCAGAAGTGAACAAAATAAGTTTGTAGCTACAGATTTGTTAAAATATGACTGAATTTTTTCAAGGTTTTTCCCGGAATCTACACATCTCAAGGACGTACCACTGAATTGGTGCGCCATTTTTTAAGCATCCTGTATAAGAGAAAAGAACTAACTACATTCAAATATGTATAAAATTGCAGAAAAAAAATACGCCGTCAGCTTTTTGAGCTTTGTATAACTTTATCCACTTTTAATTTTATAATTATTTAGGAAATTTTGACTTAGTTTGTAAAATAGACTTTTGTAACTAAGTGGTTTAAGGATACGAGTACGTGTACTCGTGTAGAAAATTTTAAGAGTTATTAAATTACGAGATTTTTTCAATATGCACTTTAATTATTATTGCTGAGCAGTGTAAGACACTGCATCCAGTTGCACAAAATTTAAATTAGTTTGTTCCTAAAATGATCTAGTTTAATTGCGAATAATCTGCCTTACTTAATTAATTAATTCCACTTCACTTAATTAATTCCATTGAATAACAATTAAACCTGGTTACTTAATCATAAATTAAACCTATTGTTATACAAATATTGTATTTAACACTCAATTTATCACGCCCAATGACCACAGCGCGCGAAGAGTATTTTCCGGTAGCTTTCTTTCAGGCGACGTTAATTAAAAATTCAAATTGGAACTCCAATGCAAATATTTTTTCTTAATTAATTTTGATCACGTTACTTACATATTTAAATCTACAATCGGGAGGTTTTACATTGATTTAAAGTAGCGTAAAACTTTTCACTTTCAAACTTTTTGCTTGTTTTCTATTGACTGCCGGTAACCATGAATTCAAATTCGAACAAAACGTGCGAATTATTTATTTGCTTTGGATTCCATGTCGAGACACTTGTTAACACTTACGCATTTTATTTATTTTAACGAAAAAGTTGAATGAATTTTTTTCGAAAATGTTGTTTAACTCACCGAGAGTGCAGAAAGTTGTCCTAAAAATCACATAAATAAACTGAAAACACTGTCACAGAATCCTGATAAAACTCTTTCAGAGTAACTGTATGTCGTTCGATAAATTGCAGAGTATGCTGTCGCCAATCTGTCTGCCTCGTGTGAGTTCACTCAAGATATCAAACTTGTTCTGAACTTATATACCGATAAGTATAAGCATAACTTAGAGCAAGGACGTGGAGGAGCTAATATTTTGTGTTAAAATGGCGCGTGACTTAATTTTTCGAGCATCGGACTCGAGCAACAACCAACTGAAACTTTGTGTTTCAAATATTGTTTGGAATTTCATAATAGAGCTTCTAATTTAATTAAAGTGGAATCCTCAACACATAGCGAAATAACTCGTTCTTAACTAACCCGCAGAAATGAGTTGTTGCGGCAAATACAATCCGACGGAATTGATTATTACAATTAAGAAAAATTCGGAGCCTTTGAGACAAATATTTATTTTCCCGACCTTTGATCCGTGCATATTTCCAGGTTAAACCCAACTGTTGGTACTAAGATTGCGCCAATTGATCACAGTGTCGGAAGCCAAGTGTGTTAATAATTTAAGACCTGATCGGGAGAAATTCGCAGCTTCGCCGGAAATGGTACACGAAGGTGGGAAGCTATCGGAAATTTCCTTCGAACGAAATAAAATATTTTAATTTCGATCCGTTTTACTTTTTCTATTACATGGCTTTGCTCTTTAGTGAAGAACACAAACTCCCACGGGGGAGATTAATTGATTTTTCTTTGTTTCGCACGTGGAGGCTTAAGTGCTTGCCCAAATATGACGGCGAAAGCGTGGAAATGATTTTGCAACTGATTGTCAATATTTTCAGGAAAAATACTAATTTAATTACAACGCGCTTGTTGTGTCACATTTTGAGTTTGCTGAACAAATTCAAACACAAAGGACTTGGAAAAAAAAATATCATTTAGCTCATGCAGAATAGATTTTTCTGGTGGTTAACTATTTAAAAATAGACTTTTGGGCTTTTTCCCAGCTGTTATTGTATTGTTGGACTCTAAGTTCGGGTAATTAGGACCTGGTAAACCATTACTTAAAAAGAGTGCTTATTCAGCTCTTCATTATTATTCCGCAACACAATTTGGATTTTCAAATACATAAATTGAATTATAGCGAAATAACTTGTCAACTGTTGGGATTTGAATAGAAACTATTTTAAAATGCAAATTCGCAGTCGCATTGTCACATAAAATCCATAAAGTATGAGGTGATTGTGTCTGAAATAAATGTCCATTTGAAAATATTAGATTTAAGTAGAATTTGCTGTTATGTTAAAGGATTTGATTTTTATTGCCCGATTTAAACGCCAGCTTCTATTACCCCTCTACAATGTTGAAAAATTGTTTTAATAGTTACGAAATTAGTAAATCAGTTAAATATTCATCACAATGTGCTAAAGTGGATGAAAGCTCGTCCGGTTAAATCGTGCGGACGGCCAGAGCAAACATCAATTTCTCGCGATTGTTTAAGAAAGCAGCGAAAGCTGTATTGTCTCCCTACAAAGCCCTGGGAGTGAAAGAAAGTCCGGTGTGTCATTTCTTGAGTATTGTCCGGTTTATTACTGGAGATCCTGCTTACGTCCGGGGAGTCATCTAATGATCTAGCGGTTAACGTATTGATTTGTTTGGAGTCGATGGTCACAGTTTAATGGTGACCCGTGGAACGGTCGAGGTCAACGAGGCCTGGCCGATTCCGTGGTTCACCTGATCACCAATCGAGCTTTCTTTGATTTGCGCATCGCAGGATTCGACGGACCCCCGGAAACAAAATCATTCCGGATTGAAAGGAGGAGACAGAGCGAGTGTCGATCGAGTGGATTTGTGCCAGGAACGGACACTGATGAATTTCGCCGGAGGAGGAGAAGGAGGGACGAGTGAAAAACTACCGTTTGGAGAGGTTTAAAAGGATATATCAGAGGGTGTGCAAAGGTTTTAAACGACCCAAGATTTATTCGAAAAAACAGAGAAAGAAGAGCACTGCTTTAATTTAATTCGATTTTTAGTGACTATTTCATAGCGTACGGGTGGGTATTTAATGATTTTGCGAACAAACAAACCGTTGTATTTCTATTTTTTTTTCATTAATTATAATTTTATAAAGCAATTGTCTTTTTGTGCATGTTATTAGTTTAATTAAAATTGTGGCATTTATTACAGCCAATAACAGTTAATCAAACTATAATAGAAAATGGTAACATCCCAATTTTGACCCCGCCTAATTTTTTTGAGGTTCATCCATTGCTGCTAATTAATTTTCAAAATTGTTTCGGTTTTCGGCTCTTTTAATTATTCACTGTGAGTTTGTATCCTTGATTGGTAAATTCTGGACGTTGCTAGAATTAATTTTCTGCACCCACGTGTTAGCCTCAACACTATTTGGAAATATTTTTCAAGCAAATCGCACAAAATAATGTAAATAAATCTATTGACAGAAGGTAATGGATTCTTCTAATTACATTAAAAGTGAGCTCGTAGTTAAATGTCAAAATAAATTGTTTTTTATTAGAAATGTAAATATTTTCGACCAGTTTACGCATACGACAGCGTTTATTAATTAAGTAAAAGTTTTGGTTAGACTTGAGGTTAGTCGGAATTTCTTGCGGTTTTCTTTACACTCGATTCGGTAGCTTGGGGCAGTTTCCACTTAAAATCATTTCTGTCTCAATTTTGAGTTTTACGCGGCCACAAATTGATAAATCTCTCGAACAAACCTCCAATTATCGGATGACAAAAGGGTGCAGAAAAGTGAATCCTTCATTTAAAATGTCAAGATTGTACAAAATTGAATCGATCAAGGTTTGCTAACCTTTGTCCAAGGTAATCTTATTCCAACTTGGGACAAATAACAATAGCTACTTGCAGCGAAGAATCCACATTTTCGATTTTGTAGATTTAAACGGTCAAGGCCTCTGCCATCAACTGTGCCAATGTTAAAGATTCGGAAGCTGATCGCTAATTACGGTAATTATCGGCGACGATTTATTACACTTTCTGTGCGGTTCAAGGCGCTCGTGTCGTCACGATTTAATTTTGTCAATTTAATTAAAAAGCGAATTAACCGACCTATATATCTAGCAAAGTGCTCGTAGATCACCCCCTTTTCTAATAAAACTGCCCGCACGCAGTCTATTACCCATTCAGATTAATTATTTTCAAGTGATTTATCGATTCTATCGAAATTTGCAAATTTGCTGATTTACTCATTTAAAGCGAGTCGAAAGGTCAGGTCACTCTTTCATTATGAATGCATTTCCGATTTGTGGGCGTAAATATGTTAAAGTCGGATCAATTAAAAAGAACAGACAATAGGTGATTCCAAGAAAGGAAAAGTGGGACGCTCCCCCGCAACCCACAATATATGGCAGCTATACAACAAGAGCGATTAATTAATGTTTAACCACTCGCTACCTCCGAACCAGAACAATAAACTAACAGAATTGTACTTACCTGAATACAGTTTAGCACAAGATGTCTAGACAACTTTTTAGCTTCTCTAGACAAATTTTTATCCAAAGGAATTTAATGGTGTATTAACGTGTTTTTTTTTTGTACAAATTGTATTTTTTTTGTCATAAATAATACTTGTATTGTTGTGAGTGTGATTACCATATTATTAGCCTCAATTTTTATACATTTGTCATTTTTGTTGTTATTTTTTAATCAAAGTTTGAGAAAACTTAAGATCGTGATTGACATATTTGCTGACTATGCTTAATAACCATTCCAAACTGCAATTAAACATCTATTGAAATCAAGTTAGCAATCAATAACAACAGCTAAATTGCTTGTGCTTGTCTCTCGTATTGTTTAAAGCGAGATTAAAATGATTAAGTGTTAGTTTAAGTGGTTACACGTTCCGAATAGATATCTATTAGGTCAGTTCGAATCTCGTGAAAAGTTTTCGTTCTTTTCTCTCGACAAGTAGCATCAGGTGCTTTTAACTTGCAATACTGCAACAGTTACTTACAAAAGCAGTAAGAACGACGTTAAACTTCCACTTTAGGGAATTTTTATCTCGCCAGTCCATTTTTGAGCAACTTTTAAAATTAAAGTACAAAAGTTGAAGCGAAGAGAATGAAAACTTGTTTCGTTATCGGAATCAAACTGACGATCGAGTCGTAATTCACTGCTTCAAGAGGGATTTTTAGCGAGGCGCCAAATTTTAGGTAAAAAGATCACTAAACACTGCCTACGTTTGTTTTTCGAATAATTTAAACAGGGTTTAGATTACTACTTATTGAACGCCATTGTATGAATTGTCTTATTCTTTTTGTTATTTTATTGTACTCTTTTGATACTTACTGGCAACAGAAACCGCAACGCTTCCAACGTTAAAAAGTGAACAATATTAATTGAAGACTCTGCTGCACGAAGGGCATCAGCTCGGACATAAGTAACAAATTGGTTGAGAGCATTATTCCCTCTCCACTTGCTTAACTTTTTTCTTTAATTTTTAATTTTTAGATTTAAGCGTTTCTGCAATTTGTCTTCGTAGCTCTTGTTTGTAAGATATCGAAATTTTAAAATTAAAAATGTTTGTTCGGCGTTTGATGAGTCCGGTAAATCTAAGCAAAACACATTTAAAAGCTTTATAAAAACTGATTGAGCACACAACGTAATCAACATTCTTTCTACAAACTAATTTTTAAATCATTGAATTTTTTATTGTAAAAATCTTATTTCTGAAAATTGTACAGAATACGTGTTTTGCTGAATCTCTTTTGCTTTAATTTTTCACTTAGTGGAAAAAGAAAATTGAAACCCTTTAGCGGAATCTTGTATTTGAGTTTATTTTAATGTGCTGGATTTTTATAGCGTTTTATTTTTTTGGATTTAAATTTCGTGCATGTTAATAAAATTGAGACATTAATTTCAGGGACTTACAAGCTTACAGGTGGTAATCGTAAACTGTTGCAATCTAATCGCATTTTAAAATCTTGTGTGTTAGACAATTATTTTTGACATTTTGTGGATGTTTTACGTTTTGTAAATTTCGAACGCGTTTATCTGTTATCTCAATCATGCAAATTTGTGGCCTCGTTCGCCGGGTTGTGTAATTTGGTGAAAATGAAAGAAGAGATTGGGAATATACATCATTTATTTATAAGGATAGATAAACAATATATAAAGGTTAAAGTAAAACAGTTTTAAAAATAATGGCTTATTTAGTGTTTAGTCTTCCACACATACAAAGTTAACAAAATAAATCTGAAATATACAAAATTAATAAATTCAGTGTATATCAGATAGGCCTACGTATATAATATAATATATAACATTACATTTTTTTGTTTTGTTAAGCTACATGTATGCATATAATCTACATTTTTCTTTCCCTAGACACTAGTTACTAATTAATATTGACTGTTTAGAGCGACCATTGTATAATAAACACATCAAAACCAATGAGAAGCTAACTCAATCAGGACAGTGCTCGGCCATTTTCCTACTACCAACAACAACAGTGTGTGTTACAGAATGGCTCCACTTTTATCTCTAAAGTGCATGAAAGCACCATCATGAAGAGTAGATATCTATCACGTATCACATCAAAATGGCGAACATATTGAAGCGGTAACTCTTTGGTTACGGTGCATATCGATTCAACAAAAGATTGAATCCGACTCTTCCCTATAACACGATTAACATTTTCTCCGCTAAAATACGCTAATATGTTACAACTGTCTTTCATGATATGTCTTCTTTTAAATGTATATCTTTAAAAAATACATTTTAAGATTATGTGTATATCAAATACGATTTTATCATTCATTTTACATTTAAACACTACTTAATTATTGGACAGGACAGCTGAAGTCACATTCATGATATGTGTGCAGTTTCGATAGATATGTATATTGATTGTAGTAATTACACTTTGCACGGTTATGATATGTATCTATGGTACGGCCATGGGGGCCCCATGGCAACACAGGCCGACAACTACTTGCTAGACGGTGCTCGGCAAAGAAAAACACGTAACAACAGTCAACAAATCTAACATTTATAAGCTCAAACACTCCGTTCGGTTTAAAGCTTCAGTGGTAGTACACCGTCTCGGAAATGAAACGACGGTAAAAGTGACGACGACGTCCTCCGCTACTTACTAAACTATCATAAGACTGTTGTAAATTTGTAAGAATCAGTTGTGTGTAAGAAAGTCGGGGAATGAAGCGACGACGTCCACACTTCCCCCATCCATGATATGTATTCACAGCAGCAGCTCATTTCAGCTGTTTCCAGCCCTTTTGCGCGGTATAAATAGCTATACTATAGGTATAAGTAGTAAATATAGGCACTAATCTAATACAGGCATAAGAACGACAGTTAGAGCCCAACCAACAAGCACACAAAGTCAGTTTTCAAGCCAAAAATTTTGTTTGATTTGTGTTTTTGTTGACTCGACTGGGGTGGCAAGCCTGCTACCACTAATATTGTATAAGAACCCCGGAACTGCTCCAGTTGTACTTGTGATTTGTGCCGTCGAATTGTCTATCATTCGATCCGGAAAAGTGAAATTGAAGCCCGATGTGTGAGCAACCAGCAGTACGTGCTTTAGAATTTATTGTTCGGTTGTTGAATTGACAAGCGTGGACACAAACAGGAAACAAGCTACTCGGAAACCAAATGAGTATAACGTGTCATATAAAATGTACAATGTTTTTAACAAAATTATCTCTTATATACAAATTTGGCTAAAAGATGAAAATAAAGGATCTGTTATCACGATTCCCTAGAAATTTTTACAGAAGCATGCACGACGCAAGTGTGGCGCAAACCCTACACCTAACATAAGATTGGTTTCTTAATATTATTAAGATGATTGTCGATGACTGTGTATAAATGCAATCAGATTGGAGTTTATACAAAGTCAAGTGTTATACAATGCGTACAATTGCCACGAGCATGCCCAAAAACAAGCATTTTTCTATCTCGTGTCTCATTGAGTGTCACAATTCGGTGACATCGGCAGAATGAGGCGCTTTTGTATCACGTCGATTTTCCAGGGTACAAACTAACTCCATTCACAAGCTTCAGTTTTAATCCAGACCGGGTTTTGACTTCTTGCGATCGCTTTCTGATTCGAAAGTTCCAAAATGCGTATGTACAAGACGAATTAGAAAGCGGTTGTTGAATTTACATTATTATTCTAATTTCATTCGTATTCTCTACGTCTGTGTCTGAAGCTTTGCGACTAAGTAGGCCTACATTTGCTTACATATAAGAGATACTTATCTACAATGCGCTTAGAGCTAGCATCAAATGGATGAGAATTTCCAACAGGGTGCGAGTTGATGCTCTACCAGATGAAGACCCCATTTTGCTTAAGTAAGTGTTGACGCACGGCGGCTCCGCCGAATCTAAAACAGAAACAAGAAGCTAATGCTACGTCAACATTCTTACAGAGGCTCTATTTTCCTATTACCATAATGCGATTACTGACTTCGGTAATTGGCCTTCCTAACACTCTATAGTCTATCTAATTGCGAAATTACTCAACCTTTAACACAAAAAAACAAATTTCAGTTCTATACGATTAGGAAATTTTTACGTTTTGTATTTTGGTTTTGTTTATTTTACTTTTCTCGGTTTTGTTTGTGCAAGATCATAAATTAAAACTCTTGTTCATTTACTTCGCAAACAACTAATTCCATCTAATATTAAGGGCCGGTTTACAGAACATTTTGTTGCAATCAAATTTTAATTCCCGATTCTACAATTCTCGATTAATTTGACATTTGTCAGTGCAATATAAATTGAATCTTATGGTGCAGTTATTAGCCGTTTCAAAACTATAAAAACGCCAACGTCGCATTTTACCGATTTATTTTTTAATTGAGATTGATAAAATTATTAAATAGCTATTAATGATTAGATCTCTTGTTGCAAGAATAAATTACATTAACTATAATTTTTTTGAAGCGCATGAATAATTTATAACAGCTAATTTTGAGAGAAAATGCGACGTTGGCGTTTTTATAGTTTTGAAACAGCTAATACATCTGGACATTTATTGCACGATAGTTATGTCCGATATTGAACTGTCATGATCATGATGTAGAGGCTATTCCATATCTGGTGGCGAACTGACAGTGACATAAAAGACTCTTGAAGTGCACCCACTTGGTTAAGATAATAAAATACATGGGCGTGCATTTTTTTCTCTAAAATTTACTTAGTTGTCATTTTAACATTAATAAAGTTTGAGGACGAAGATTAATAGAAATATTACTATTGTTATTAATAATTTCTTTATTATTCTTCATCTTAAGTATCTTATTATAATGTTTTAAAGACTAAGAGTGGCTTTGAAAACATTTTATTATGACACCTATGGGCAATTTTTTTCTTAATAGTAAGCATATGTTTAAAGTCAGAATTCAGTCATTTTTGTCAATGTCAGTTCGCCACCAGGTTTGAAATAAGCTCTAAACAAGGCGGAATTTGTGTCTGACATAAATATTCCAATTGTCAACAAAATGTATCAGACAGTTTTAGTGACAGGTGTAAACACTACGGATTTGAAAGTTCAGACATGGTTCAGACGTGTTTCACAGAAATTGCGAGAGTTGACGAGTCGTATACCTTTGTGGAAGTATTGACTAGAAGAATGACTAGAAAAAGTGGTTAAAAAACGTACATTTATTGCTGAAAACCCATTTTGAAAAGTGTCTGACAAAATTCCATTAAAGAAATTGCAAGAAATATATGTCGGAATGTAAACAGCTACGGAACTTTTGTGTCCGACATTTGACACAAATGTCTAGAGAGAAATCGCAGATGTAAACGCACCATTAAGATAAGAAATAGTTTAATTCTCGATTTAAATTTAATTCGTCTTCTGTAAACCGACCCTCACAAAGGGACCGAAAAGTGGATAAAGGATCATATTTTGAATGCTTTATTTCTTTCACTTTCGGCTCATGAAGAAAAAATACATTTTTAATTTGGATAAATTTTTGGATATAATAGCTGTTTTAAAACTATGGAAATGCCAAAGTGGCATTTTCTCTCAAAATTACTTGTTATGTTACAAATTATTCATGGATTTAAAAAAATTAATAGCTAAATGTAATTTACAGTTTCAATGAGAGATCTAATCTGAGGTGACCAACTCCAACAACTGCAAGATCAGGGCATTAAATAATAACAATAATAGGGTGTAAAATCTTGGCATAAAATGTGAAAAAAAGATTGTTGGTTGTTGGTATTTTTGTCATCGCTAATAAATATCTACATAATCTACCTCTGTATAATATATATTCTTTGGTATTTTTGCAAAATGTAATTTATTTGTTGTGAGTTGTGTTTAAGTGATTTTTTTAAGGCAGTCAAAAGATTTTTACAACGTGAGGGTAAGCTGAGTTATCTGTAGGGTTCCTGGTCGAGACTTTTCAAAGCAAGAACTCCTAGGATATCTGGGCTTAATGAACGGTTTTTCTCGTTATCTGGAAACTTTGAATTTTTATTCAAGAAAAAACAAATAAGTCAATAAATCGAAATCCTAGATAGAGGTAGATACATTCTGTTTTCGTGGCAACTTAAAAATCTTAAAAACGAGACATTTGGATCTGTCTTTATTAAAATAGGGACAAATGAGGACACCAACATAAAATAGAACAAAACTGTAAAAATCTAAGCCTGTCCTGGCGAAATCAGGACGTTTGGACACTTTAACCTAATTTTACAAATGCGACGTTGGCATTTCCATAGTTTTGAAACAGCTAGTAAGTAGGTATAATGCGTAATTTTGATATCGACTGAGTAATATTCGAGTCATAATTTCTAAAGACTTTAATCTGGTTTGCTACTTTTAGCACTTCATCATCATTATTATGATTACCCAAAAGAAAGTTTAAATTATTTCCACAATAGGGCTAATGGCTTCAGTTGATACATCAGATAATAGAATTTGATGAAATTCCAAAAGTTGTTATCTCTGTAATAATGAGTTTTAGTTAAAATTACTTTCACTTTGTGTGGGAAAATCGTTTGGGAGCGGCCGTTTAGTGTTGTTGAATCTTTTATTTAGCCAGTAAAGTGAACTATCGTCGCAATAAACAGCGTCTGGAAAAAGAAAGTTATGTCCTGTTGCTCCGGCGAAATTTCAATTGTCACGCGTGGAAAAAACTCGGAAATGTCCCATTTAATTTTCATATTCCGCACGTAAGAATTTCGTTAAAGTCGTCTCGTTTTCGAAAACAGGCATTTTCGAAAACTGCTCACGTGTCGGCGTTGTGCATGCGGATATATCCAGAGTCTCAGCCGTTTCCTTCGAAAGAAATGTAAGCCGTATTCCCTCAGGAGGATTAGATCGATGGTGGTGTGTGCATGCACAGGACTCGAAATATTACTGCTTTCTGGAGCAGACCGGTCCCGACTGATTTTATAGCCGGCGACGCTTTTACCTTGGATGTCGCCGGCGACACAAAAACACAACCAATTTGCTGGCAAGACTTTCAATTTATGACCGGCAAGAATCGAACTGATTCCACGACCTTTGAGCGTTACCAAGGGATATGCGACTCTTGTAAATTAATTGCTGGATGCTGTTAACGCGTCCGGAGGGACGGAAGGGCGAAGCGATGACTTGAGGTCGAGGGCATGATCTGGGTACTGAGATTTTCAGTGGGCGCAGATATTGAAATTCAGACCGCTTTCAGCACCCGAGGAATTGGCCGCTCAAGCAAAAAATTCGCCTTTCTATCCGCAAATAAAGGAAAGACAAATTTCTGTTACTCCATAGCTGAAAAACAATTTACAACCAGACGACAATCAATTTTGGAAAAAACTCTGAGCAATTGTTTAATTGTGTAAAGGTTGGTTTATTTTTTAAAGTGGAGTGCTGGGAACTTAACCAATTAATGAAAATTCTGAGACGGCATCCACAGAGTTTTATTAGAGATGTTAACAATTATAAAAGGCACATGTTTCTTTGGTAACTACCAACATATCTTCAGATTAACTTAAAATATTTGAGTTATTTATTGCGTAAATATGTGAGAGTCCTACCTAGTACGTTCACACGAAAAAGTAACAAAAATTGAAGACAGGACCATCCTTTAGGAGATCGATCTCATCTCTCATCAGTATACAGGGTGTGCGCCTTCGAGCTCCGCCTGGGGATCTCAGTTATTATAACAAATTAGGACAAAGTTGCGCATTTTTATCATTTTTATGCTGAACAATTATCTGAAAGGAAATTTGATGTGTCATTTTTAGTTTTTAAAGTATTGGAATAAAACGGAAATTTGTAATTTGCGTTTTTATTTTTTTCAAGCGAAAACCAATAAAACTTTGTGTTTTTAACAAGGACTTTCTTCAGACACTTTTTACAATGCACCTAAATCTCTTATCGTATTTTACAAGGCGTTCTTAATGTCAGAGTTACAACACTCAATTTTGTTTTTTTTTATGGGCGCCATATTCAATTTTTCTATTTTTGAAGTGTTTTTATTTCTGCTTACAACCATGTACGTACAGTGGCGAGTACGGAATTTCGGACACCTTTGACATTTCGTTGACATAAAATGTATCGAATATTCCATATCGTGCTCCATACCTTTTGACAACAAAAATGACAATAGTGTGTGTGAAATTCCGTGCTCGGCATAGTATCATATGATATGTAGTATCACGTGATATGATCGAATTTTGTTTCTAAACAAACTACTTGCGGTTCACTTTCATAAAAACCATTGTGATGGAATTGACTAACCTGTTACCATGACAACCCATATAAAAGTTAATGCCAAGAGTACCCAATTTCCACCACAATGGTTTTTATGAAAGTGAACCGAATGTAGATTTTGGAAGATTAATTGAATTTGGATCTGGAACGTTCACATTTCCATCAAACTAAAAAAACTAAACGACATAAACGACATGTTATTAAGCTAGAAATTTAGTCTTCGCAAAACAAAACAAGACAAAGATATAAAAATTCTGCTCGCATATGTAATGGAACTGTCAAAATTCAGTTTGTTAAACAATATTTTTGGCGTTTTTTCGAAAGCACTATTTGCAAACACGCTTTTTTCTTACTTTTATCAGCATGTAAGATTCGATCAAGTCATATGATACATGGTTGTAATCAGGAACAAAAATACTTTTCAAAAAGACAAGTATCGAATATGGTCTCCAAAAGAAAAACCAAATTTGAGTGTTGTAACTCTGACATCAAGAACGACTTGAAAAAGGCGATGACAGATTCAGATTTCTTGTAAAAAAGTGCCAGAAGAATCTCCTACTTAAAAACGTCCATTTTTTTGGTTTTCGATTGTAATTAAAAATAAAAACGAAAATTTTCTCAATAAAAACTAAAGATGACACATCAAATTTTCACTCAAATAATTGTTCAGCATAAAAATACACAACTTTGCCCTAATTTAACGGACCTTGTATCTTGTATAATAATTGAGATCTCCATGGTGGAGCTCGAAAAACGGACACCCTGTATGAGAGATCTTCTTTCATATGAATATGCATACTATATGTCAGATCTTCTCTCATATATTATTTACGCAATAAATTATTCAAAGAGGCTGAATATGTTGGCAATTTCCAACGAAACATGTCCCTTTCATAATTGTTAACATCTCTAATAAAACTCAGTGGAAGACGATTTAGAATTTTCATTAATTGGTTAAACTGTTTAGTTAACACAGAAATCAAATAATAAACGCAGATGACCATTTATGTGCTTGTGATCTATTTTCATATTGCCGATTTTTTAAATTTATTTTTTCCACTTGATGGCAGCTTGTCCTTCAAACCCCTTTCCGTTTTTAAGGCACACGAGTGTGAACTAATCGCTTTTCACAACGTATGAACCTTTGTCGGTCTTCCTAAATCTGCGGATTGCGCAATCGATGCGTTTAATAATTAAACGCATTCTAAGCTTGTTTTGAAATTAATTTTGTCGGGAGGTGGCCACACAATCGATCCGTTTAATGATGCAGACTGCATATTTGTAAACGATTGAATTTACCTGGATTATCTCGAAGCTTCGGCAGGAAATCGTTCCAAAAAGCGCAAGCTGTCGCTCGAGGACCTTTGCCGATGCCGTTTTTGTCGGCGTTGAAAATGAAATACTGTGGTTGGTCTTTTGTGTACAATGGCCAATTCACGTCGTCTGTCACTGGTTTCCTGCAAAAAAATAGATTTTTGGAGAGATGAATGGAGGTGTACAAATTATAGTGAACTAAAGACTTATTATGGCTCCTCCGGTGTGTAAATATCACCGTGGACGCCCCCTTTGTGCGTCTCGAATCCTCGTAGTTTGGTCAGTGCACATTGTGCAACAGGTAGGACATTTGCGGTTAGCCCCCAGCACGAATTTGTGTTATCTCTGCTTTGGAAAGTGGTCAGATATCATGTCATATGTTATAATCGAAATGAACCTAACTCGATTATAAAATTTGTTCGAGAGACTTAATTCGTTGTTGGTTTATCCGATTTGTGTAAGCTGCTTACATTTGAACGCTCACTAATGTTGTGTTAATTTGAGATATGCAAATATTTGCTTTTATAATAAAGCTTTCATACTGATACGACTACACGAGCAATTTTCTAAAAAAAATAATTGTGTTTTTGGGCAAATTGCAACTGCCGTTTCATCCGAGTCAAGTGCTTGAATTAGATTTATGAAATTTTCGAGTTTTGGGGTAAAACGCCGCAATTTTACAAATTTGTTTAATTGAGGAAGTATTTATGCAAAATATCAATAGCACGAAATGCAAATCGTGAGGTGAGGTTTAGTCGAAACGGCCGAATGTTGTGTGAGATATTATTCTTGAGGTATAATCCGGATTAGGCGACGTAATTACGTATTCCATCGGACGGGTACACATATCTGAGGCCACCGGTACACTACATAGCCGGATTATTATACATGCTGTTATTAGCTGTGACTACGTGAGGTGGTATTAATACACTAGTGTAGGTATTACCTGCCGGCATGATTCGCAAGATAGAATATTTTATTGGAGCAATTATAATCCGATCCAAAATTGTTTGCAAATATTCGATTGCCAGTCCTAATTCTTACTTAAAAGTTACTTGTTACAAAGAAAACTTTGGTTGAAAGTCGGCTACACTTTTCGGATTTACTGATTTGCTAAAATTTAAAAATATCTTTACAATTGCCCTCGTGCAATAACATCAACATTACAAGTCTATCAGTTTGAAAAGGACTGTGATTTTATTTGTTTTTTGATTTTTATTTTTTTAGTTGGCACACGAGTGCTACGTCAGCTTTTTCTTTTTATTGAATAGGTTTTCGGTCAATTTTTTATCCAAAATCTTAAAAATACTTCAAAGAAAAACGCGTGAAATCAAGTGAAAATAAAATGTTTTTTTATGTTAATAAAGTTTTGACTTAATTAAAAACCGCGTTTACTTCGCCAGCCGAATTCTCTCACACCTACTCAATTTTTTGCCATCATATCTGTCAGAAACTCGTTGTAAACTTGGAAAGTAATTTTTTGTTTCATTACAAGTCTCGAATTAATAATAGATAATTAGGACCCAATCGGCAAAACTTCAACCGCTATTGATCCAAGCCCGAAAATATCATTCCGTGCCTGAGCCGTAATTCGAATCCTCTCGACTTGATCGAGTGTCCCATTGGTAAAAAGCACGATGGTTTCTCGAAGCTACTCGAATCGTTCGTAATTAGTCCTTACCCCGTTGCTGCAAATCTGGCAAAGGCTTGCATTATCTTCAGACTGAGTTCTCGTTCCCTTGAGTTAAACTGCAACGACATGTTCAAAGGATGGCCAAACACGTATTCTATCTCATCCCCGTGCATCACCCCCATCCATTCGCCCCACAACGACGTGCTTGTCCTCTGTAAAATAAAATCACTCGTTAGGTATGCGTAACACAAATTCGTACACGAGGCTGTATTAAAATTTGCATGTACGAGTATTTTCTCGGCGATATTTAATTATCCGAAACGTTTCGATCCAACGCGAAGACGTCACTCGATCTATTATTTATTCGCGGGGGAAAATCGAATCCACGATTAAAAATTTAAACAGTTTATTAGTGAATTTTCTTTCGAACGCAGAGAGAATTTATTACTTTGTGATGAGAGGGGCATTTTTAGATCATGGCCTTGAGCCAGTTTTATCAACTATTGTGTACCCACGACACGCAATCAACTTCTTAATTAGTTTCTAGTTGGAAGGAACTGGAAAGTGAATGAATTTGTAATTTGTCACATTATTAATGCGGCATGCCACCAGATTAAAATTTTACTCTTTCCGGCTTCAAAGTTGGCTTTTATGGTTATTTGGAGTTTACGAGCTGGTTTAATATTCTTTTAACTGACGCTAATAAAACAAACAGAGAAAGGACAAAACTCCAAGTTTTTCTATTTTCCTATTTAGTTTATGACGTTTTTCCAACCAGTTTAATGTACTTTCTTTGATATTTATCAAGTTTTTATTTAGTCAGTTGAGAAAAAGAAACAAAAGCGCGATGCATATCTTAGTTAAGTCCTGAGAGCAAAAATGGTGGATGCGCCGGGGGAATTATTTATAATTTGATGTTTATTTCAAGGTCGAGTACAGAATTGTATAGTGTGATTTTTGCTTTAGGAATTTTATCAGAATTATTATTTCCACCGTAGTAAGTCACAGAATCGAAGTTTGGGTTTAGATGTTCTCATTGCCTAACAAAAAACCACTAAAAAATGTGTACATTGAGATAACCATAATGAGTTATTTAATTTGCAATCTCCAAAATTATTTTACGTTTAATACACAATAATTTAATAAATATACCGGGTGATCAGTTTCAAACCCGAACACCTATACGAAATACATATCCTTAACTGTATATGTGCTTATTAGCCCAGTCAAATTAAACAAATCGGTGGAAAAAGTTCCTAGAAAGTTGGATTTTTTTAAACGCTTCCTTTACACTTGAGTAAACATATATCAAAAGTCCCCGAGGGTGGGGGGCGAGCTCGGGGTTGGGGAGGGGGTGAAAGCTGCCTTTTTTTGTTTTTTTGCTTATATCTCAGAAACGGTCACTCCTATCAATTTTTACCTTCATACCAAAATTAAAGCTGATAAAATTGCCTACAAAATAGTCTTAAGCATTTTTGTTGTAAGGCTAACCATAAGCGAGTGATCGGTCTGGAAAGAAATAATCATTTAAAAAAATGTGATTTAAAACAAAATGTTTTGTGATTTGAAATGTTAACCATAAATTGAATTTATTGGGTCTAACACTTCATTAGAGGAGAAGAGGGGAAGCATGAGGGTCAATGAAGTCTTCAGAGTCGTCCTTATATGCTGCATTTGGTCTTCAACCAAAAGATTCAAAACTGAATTACAGTCTTGTTCAGTACAATACTAATAGATAAATGATTTATGGGCGGTTGCAAAAACGATCATCAAAATTGATGGATCATTAATCTGTCATTAATTCAAGATAAGGTGGTTAAAAATACGTTAATCAGTGGTTAATGGTTCATCAAATTTGATGAAGGTTTGTGCAACCGGCCCTTAATATGGATGTTTTGAATAAAACTTACAATAAACTGAATGTATTGAGTCCAAAAGTTCATTCTATCATATCTTCTGGGTCATTCACACATGCTGAATTGTCGTCTTCAACTGGAGAGCCCGAGGAAAGAAAGTATTTTTCTCCCTTATTTCCCTCTCTTAGCTTAGTTGGGGGACGCTTTACACACACTATTTCCATATAAACACTTATGATATACTAATGTTAAATAATGCAGTGTCATGTAGATACCAAACTTTAAATACTAGTAGCTCGCTTATGGTTAGTCCTACAAGTAAAAAAAAATCTTGTAGGAAATTTTATCAGCTTTAATGTTAATAAGAAGATAAAAATTGATAGGAGTGACCGTTTTCGAGATATAAGCAAAAAAATAAAAAAGACAGCTTTAACCCCCTCCCCTTTCTTGAGCTCGCCCCCCATCCTCGGGGACTTTTGATATATGTTAACCCAAGTGTAAAGGAAGCGTTTAAAAACAATTCCAACTTTTTTTCCACCGATCGCCTTATTTTTGTCCAATTTGAATGGGCAATATCGATTCTAAATTGATGTTAAAGACCAATCATTTTTAATTTGCTTTGTTGATAAAAATATTCTGAACATCACTTTAGAAAAAGTAGGTATATAGGGTGAATTTGATATTTTGGAATATATTTTAAGGAATGATAGTAGAGCTCAAAAGCATTTAAAATAACTCAACTTGCCTTATCCAAATGTTTATAGTTTCTGAGATATAGAGGGTTTTAGTCGGCGAATAATAGTTATTTATTGTATAAGGGTCTTGCAATGTGTTTTATCCGCGCAAAGGTTTAAACGCGAGAACGAAGTTCGAGCGTTTAATTAAGCGTATAAAACCACATGTAAGACCCGTATGCAATACAACGTTTAATCCACAGTCAGACAATATAGACAAAATCCGAGACTAAATCAATATTTGCAAATTATTTTTCAAAATTTTCATTTGACGTTTTGCAGTGACGTTTGTAAAATTAATTTTTAAAATCGGAGTACTGCATTAGTTCCGGCTTCGTTTACAGTAAATCTGTGCTCGGCATCGAATAAAGAAGAAACCAACTATATTTTCTCATTTAATACAGGGTGTTTACGGTCTTGGAGTTGAAACTTAAAGTGTGATAGAAGAACCCCAAAACGCTATACAAAATAACAATTCACATTATAACAGAAAATCATTCAATTTACATTATTTGTTTGTGAACTGCTGCTTCGACCACAACAATTACCCTTACCTTGTGCTTCACCATAATTCCTGATCATGACAACCACATCATTATTTTATTAATTGTAGTCTATGGACATAAATTTAATAAAAAAAAACATCACAAAACACAAACCAAACTTGCTCAAAACGATTTCGGTAGAAGTGATCAAACAGAAAACTTTCGAATTTAAATTTTGATCAAAACTAAAGGAAAGCCAAATAAAATGATGACAGTGTCAAAACCATAGATAATATAATAATACTTCGTATAGGGTCAAAACTATGAAGTGACGTTTTTCACTGTCGTGGTTACGACATTCTTATTTGTTGCAACAATTAAATTTTATTTTAACAAAGAAATTATTCCAGTGACCCTCAAACCTTGTACCAATATTTCGGAGTTAAATAAAATTCTTAAAAATAACAATTCCCTGAGTTTTTTCCGCAATTACCCTATTTATACACTCTTTTAATACCAGGTAAAGTTTCGACTCCAAGACCGTAAACACGCTGTATAAAGGTAAGTGTGAGAAATGCAGTTTAATTTCGTTACGAGTTTTATGGTGTTTTCATAAAACCTATAGGTTTTATGGATATCAGTAGAGGTCTCCTAGTAGCAATATTATGACCTAATAATAGACTGGCTGTGGATAAATTTCAATTTACGTGGCAGCCTTAAACTTTATCAACAAAAATTGTAAAAAAATATTATCTTTGAGGTTAGTTCTTCAAAACCTATTACATTTCTTTAAAGAAAATTTCTTAAAATTTGCAAAAATAGCTACAGAAAAAACTGTCTTCACGTTAAAAAAAACTATAAAAAATGTAAAAATGTTGCATCAATTTTTTTTGGATACCACTGAATTTTATTCTCTTCAATGCCATCGACTATTAGCCATGCAAACTTAGGAATAACGTACTCAAAAGACACCAACTACGTTTACAATGCATTTTTAGGACTAATATTCCGACGCTAACGTGTAGGTTGCACCCTCGATATCTCAGAAACTATACACATTCGGCAAGTTGAGCTATTTTGACTTATTGTGAACTCGACTATCACCTCTTAAAATATATTCAAAACTATCAAATTCAACCTGTATACAGCATTGGGCAAAAGTATGGTACCAAGCATTTTGTGTCTAAGTACCTTACGAAAAAACTAATTAGTACATTATCAACTACTTTAAAAATGTGATAATTTTTTGAAAATAAATTTTTTTGAAATAATTAATTACTTTTTAGTAAAGTACCAACAGTGGACATAAAAAACTAGTACATCCAAAATTTGCTCATTGTGTATCAAACTTTTGAACTGTCATTGAAGACAAAAATTGGCAGAAATCTAACCATAGCTGATGGAGCTCTTTGAACCTAAAGAGATGCTAATAACTGTGTTATTTAGATAATTTTTGTAAATGTAGAGAACGTTAAAGAACTGAACTTTAACTTAATGTTTTTGACAACATGTCATTATTATATCACAATTTTTATAACCTTATTCGCAAAGCCAAATTTACCCGATATAAGTTTGTCATTTTTTGATTTATACAATGTCATGCTTGTACCAGTTTTTTATGTCCACCGATGGTACATAATTTAGGGACAAAACGCTTGGTTCCATACTTTTGCCCAACGCTGTACAACGAAACGATAATCAATTTTGCGTTGGTATTCGTGTGTAAAATTGATCACCCAGTATATTTGAAATTATTTTTAAAAAATTCTTTCTAGTTTTTTTCTTAAATGATGGCTATTCAAATTTGTTGACAACTTGCCATAAATTTAAGTCAGCGGTTCCCTTTTTCCCAAAAAAAGAGAAATACATAATGAGAATTTAGTTGAATTTTTTGGTGAGTTTTTTTGAGATTTGAATTGCTTTTTTCACCTACTTGAAGAATAGCAATCACTATAATGCTTGTTGGGTAATATATTACACTTCATTTTATTTCTAGTTAAGGAGAATAGTCATTAAAAATTGTAAAACTTCTTGCGTCATTTATATATTTGCTGGTTTCAATTACGCTTTTTAATAAAACATTTCTTCTGTTTCGATAGAATATTTTTTTAGAAAAATAAAGGAAAAATGTGGTAATTTTTTTTCTCTGATTTTAATAAAATACTAAACTTGGCCAGTGAATACAAAAGACATGGTGTACATAATTTTACTTTTTTTGTTGGATTCTGTAATCTTTCTGTAATCTTTTTTTTGTTTTATTAATAATAAAAGTATCTATTATTTGTTTGTGTGGCTAAAGTTTACAGTAAAATATGAATTTAAACAGATTGTAATCGCTGGCAAAGCCATTTGGCGTAATTTTAAGTGGTTGTGTCTGCGGTCGAGCCAACAAAACTGGCACTTGTCGAATTCTTCAAGTTTGCATCTTGGTTTTCTAAAGACCTTTTGCGTTTTTTCCGCATTTGTAAGTCAGGTCGAACCGAATCGTCCCATTGCAGAAGTGGTGTTTAAGTGTTCGCCGAATCGTCGAATAATAGTAAATTCGTTCAGGACGGACCGAAGCAAGAAAAGTCGTCGTAGCGTGTACTCGAAATGATGAAATTACGGCAAGCAGCCGTCTAGTTCGTTGGAGCAAAACGGCCCAATATCGCGGCCTTAAATCGATGCTCAACTCAAACAGTAACAAAATGATACTTCCGTTGCAGACAGATTAACAATTCCGCACGAGGGGATGAAAAAGCGTTTTCTATTCAGGCATTGAAGCACAACCTGAGGCATTTCCTTTCACTATCATCAATACATTTTCATGATAATGCTGTTGTGGGTTGACAGCAAAAAGTGGCTCACTACTATATTGAAAATCTATTGTGGTGGAAACGATATATTACCCGCTTTTCCTTCCTTTCCGATGTAAATTAACACGCGTGAAAGATGATCATTTCGAGGTTTTCGCCTGGAAAAATTCAATCTTTGTTTACACTAAAATTCCAATTTGTGTGTGTGTATAGTTGGATTGTTTTAATTTAATTCAGTGCTGTGTGCTGGCGTATCACAGCTGCTTTATCGACGTTCTGAAATTGGGTGACGCCAAACTATTACAATTAGGTTATGGAACATTTCCATAAATCATAACGGCGTCCAGTGTGGACCACTTATTTATTAAATTACTCATTAATATAAATTGACTCCGGCAAACAATTATTATGTGATTAGCAATTTCTCTCATAACTAATTCTTTAATATTTAGTGCTCACAACGCCAATCATTTAACGACAGATAAATACATTTTTAAACTTCATTTAACCTACACTTTGCTTTTTATATTCTACTCAACTAATCCACCTAAAGCAATTTATTTCTGCCATTTCAACATGACAGCAACGATATTTGGCGTCGTACACATCCACCAACCTTGTCTATACAAAATGTTTTATTTACCGACTGTTTTATTGACGACAGTGATAGAAATGCCATTAGGCTACTCTACGCAAACCAAACATCGACGAAAAACTGACACTCAAACTAGCTTAAAACAAAAAGACAATGTATCTCTTTTAAAAAAATAGAATAGAAATCTGTATTTGAGAAGGGTTTTTCTCTCTTTTGTGACCGCACAAAATAATAGTTTTCCGCTTCCATCGATAATAAACTAAACGAAGTTTTCGCGTATCCACTATTATAAAAGTTGGCAAAGCCCAAACACGTAATTCCCTAATAAAATATGCACGAGCGTAGAAAATCGTGTATTCTTTATTTCTTTAAAAGAAACTCATCGAAGGCCACCCCATGTAAATATCCGAAGTCCCACAAGTTCGAAATCGCTTGTCGTGCCTTTCCTTGTCCGATTCTTATCTCTGCAATTTGTGTGCTAGAAATGACGTAAATAACAGTTTGGTCTCTATTGTAAAACCGTCACACGTTCGTTCGTTCGTTCGTTCGTTAATACGTCCATCTATTAAACAGGTATTAGACAGGAAGCCTCTAAAGAGCAGTGCGTCTGCCGGACATCCGGTCAGGCCGAAACGAGCTCTGGTCATCGATTGCTGCTCTGGTCTCCTGTTGCCTGTGGCCGAAATCAGACACCCTACTTATCCCGAAGCCAAAAACTCGCTCGTTATCGCGCCGCCACATGAAATACTGAGACGGAAAAGAATCACACGTAATTGACTTCTCGGAAAACGGAGATGATCGCGGCTAGACATGCTATGCTATTTTCGAAAGAGGATGGCACTAAATTGATTTTTGCCCAAATCGGAGCCAATTGCTCCGCGAGAACACAAAACACGCTGCTATTATTAATATAAAAATTAGAAGATTGGCTCAGATGCATAAAAATAAGTAAATGTTTTTACTTTAAATTTTCAAGTCTTTACTACCAATTGTATGCATAAAAAATAGCATTTACTTATTAGTAAACACTTAAAAAATTTAACATCCGCATTTGTCAAGCTTATGCTCAATTTTCCAGCAAATGCTTAAATAAAAATGCATAAAAGTAAGGATTTACTAGTAGTTTATAGTAAACACTTCATATTTTTCAAACTGATATTTAGGCGGCTTGAATTTCAGTTGTATCAAATTTTGTCTTCAAAATTCATAAAATAACACTTTTTCAATAAACTCCCCAACGGAAAATTAATATTGAATATTTCTCTGAAACTTTTGCGGTAAGACTAAAGAAAAAAAGAGGCGGAGCACTATCTTCCAAACAAAGAGTGGAAATTTGTTTGCGGTGTATGGACGATCCAGGGTTTCAGGACGGAGTAGGAGAAGATAGTGGTGCTCATCAAAGTACTGCCTGCAGAACAGTTGACTATGCGAGTAGAAAATTTTTTGAGAAAACTCCTAATCAGTGAATTAAATTTCCTACATGACATAAAGAAGTAGAGGAAGCAATACGTCTGTGGTACAATTTTTCCTGTGCTTTTGATGCACTCGATCGTACTCAAATTAAAATCAGGAAACCTGCTGTACAGCCACCTTACAATTGAAAGAATCAGTATTTACTAGAAAATCTCTCAGTATATACTTACTAGTAAAAGTAAAAAATTATGCAGACAAAATTAAGTAAATACTGGCACTTATAGAATTTTCTCCCAAGAGCATACTTTTACTGAATACTTTTACTTAAAGTAAATACTTGTTTTTTATTGCATATGAGCCATTATCTAATAATAGTAAAGGAACACCTTGCGTAAGTTGATACGTAGCTCTAATAGCTTTTTTGTAAATAGTAGATTGTTTTATTAGAATTAAAAGTGGCGTTTTGTTCGACGAGCAATTAGTTTGGATTGCGAGGTGAAGCTTAGCGTAGCCGAGCTATGCAAACTAATTGCGAGGCTCAAAACTACTTTTAATCCGAATGAAACATGCAATTTTTTCTCCAGCCGAAAAACTTTTTTTTACTAGTAAAAAAATGCCTTTTTTATCGTAGACTAAAAATATGTTCCAGTTGCTTTACCAACGCAACTTTTTTTTCTTACTATAAAATCGCTAATTTTAGCTCTCACAAATGAGATTAGAAATGTCAAGTTTTAAGAAGCCTGGAGAAAAACATTATTATGATACTTTTGTCATATACAGGGTGTTAGGGAATGGTTTAGCAATATTTCGTAAGTGAATTTGTCATTATCAGACGAGTTCAAAAGCCTTATACCATTTTTCCAAAAAGTGCATACTTTCTTCAAAAAATTTTATTAAACCACCTGTTGAGAGCCACTGTGTCGTTTATGGTAGTTTATTAGCGGTTAATTTCTTTAAACAAAGTGGACATAGTGGCGCATGGACGTTTTGAGAATTTTTCAAAATTGTTGATTGCATGGTCATTTGTGTGGGAGGTTCGAACCCCTGTCCTGTCAAAAAAATTTTTTTGTTTTTTTTTTAGAAATTTTGATCACAAAACACAAAATGAAATAGAAGAATTACAGAGTGGATCAAGAAGTTAATTTACCTCTGCTGTTTTGTCAATAATATTAAAATTTACGCTAATTTTTATCATTCTAGTTCAGCGGTTCTCAAAATTTGAGACTTTAATTTCAGAACGATTTTTTGGGAAAACTATGCATTTTCGATTTACAAAAAATTTACTTAATCGATTCGTTTTGCTATTCTTTATCTACCTTTCAATTTATGCTAAACCATTCCCTAACACGCTGTATTAATTCCTACATACTTATTAATTGAAGTATTTAAAATGAGGGTGCAATGTTGGTGGATGCGCCGGGCCAGAGCAGAGATTTATTCAAAGTGATGCAGAATGATATATTCTGTTGGCGATTCTAACTTTTATGTCTACATGGTACTATTGTAGTACACTTCTGGTAAACATTAACCCAAGAATCTCATTTTTTATAGTGTTCTAGAGCTTATTCCAAATCTGGTGGCGAACTAACATTGTAAAACATGACTGAATTTTGGCATTAAACATATGTTTACTATTTAAAAAAAAATTGCCCCGAGACGTCGTAATGAAATGTTTTTCAAATCTCCTTTTAGTCTTTAAAAAATTATAATAAGATACGGAAGATAGAGAATAATGAACAAATAATTCATAATAATTCGTCTTCAAAATTTGTTTTTGTTAAAATGACAACTAAGTAAATTTTAGAGAAAAAAATGCACGCCAATGTATTTCATTACCTTAACCAAGTGGTGCATTTCAAAAGTCTTTTATGTCACTGTCAGTTCGCCCCCAGATATTGAACAACCTCTACTTATTGAAAAAATCTTGCTCAAACAACGTTGCAAAACACAGTTTAATTCAAGAGTGAGTACGGATTACTAAGCTTAGGATACGAAACGACGTAATAATAACAAAACGTCCCCGTCCTCGATAGTTCTGTTAATGTCGTCAGAAAGCGCAGTTGTTCCATTACCGTCTAAGTTTTTAGAGTAACGAATTTAAAACTGGCTGTATTTAAATAACGTTTAGCATATGGCAAACAAAAAAGTACAGGCAGATACAGCATTAATTTCTTAATAGTAGGTAAAAGATAAAAATAATGCAGAAATTATGTCGTAAACTATATTGAAAAAAACATTCAAACTTTTACTCTCTGCCCCATATTTTTCAAAACGCTGCAAATACAGTTACAGATACAAGAAAAAAAGGAAGAAAGTTATGGAGCATTAAATTTCCTACAAAAAACTTTGTAACTATTTTTAAGAAAGCTTATTCCAATTTACCAATAAGGTGGTACAAAAAACATCCGATGAATACATTATTAAATAACCTTTTGACAAAAAAAAGATTTCCTTTATCTGGGTTTTGTTAAGTCTTAAAGTTATTATAGTAAAATTTTATTCCAATGAGCAAAATAAAATATATGTAACCTACTTGCTTACTTATTTTATCAAAGGTGATTATTTGAGCACAGAAATAGTATATTATATTATAAGTGATAAAAATGCATCATTATATGCGAGTGTATTCATCGGATGTTTTTTGTATCACCTTATTGGTAAATTGGAATAAGCTTTCTTAAAAATAGTTACAAAGTTTTTTGTAGGAAATTTAATGCTCCATAACTTTCTTCCTTTTTTTCTTGTATCTGTAACTGTATTCGCAGCGTTTTGAAAAATATGGGGCAGAGAGTAAAAGTTTGAATGTTTTTTTCAATATAGTTTACGACATAATTTCTGCATTATTTTTAACCTTTAGCTACGAATGCGCTTGCGCTCGAGTGGGACATTTCTCACGAGCTTTATAATGGCATTTCGATCACGTGATATACGACAATTTATCTTATCTTATACCATTGTACATTATACCATTGTTTTCTCGCATCTGTAAGATAAAAACAATTTTTAAAAATTCCACTTACTCATAAGCAGATGGATAAAGATTTATTTCGAATGTTTTAACTTTGAAGAATTGAAGAATACATAATATTAAGTGAATAAACATCTTCTTTTACCGTCAGGCAAGTCTGTTGAAAGTCAAACAAATACATATAAGTACTAAATATTTCATAATAGTTTAAAGTTGTATTTTAGAAGTTATGGTACGTTTACATCTGGAATTTCTATCTAGACATTTGTGTCAAGTGTCTGACACAAAATTTTCGTAGCTGTTTACGACAGAAATTTCATTTTTCTTGTATCTTTAACCATAATCGTAGCATTTTGAAAAATATGAGACAAAGCGCAAATTTTAAATAATGTTTTTCTCATGTTTCTCCTGAAAATGTTAGCTCAATACAAAGCTAAATATTCCTGTATTTTTTCCAAGTGATTAGTGAATTTGTTGAATTAAAATTAATTTTATTCATCGAGTCTTCGACACAGTCAAAATTTACGGTTTGTCTCCTTTTACGGTATGCTCTTGTGTAAGGAAGTTTTGACAACTGCTTCGCATTTTTCAATAGGATACGTCAGATTATTTTTAACAGATTTAAAGCGTGAAATAAAGCGTCCGAGTTACACTCAAAATCATTAAATAAATGAATAACTAACTATAAACCGATTTGCCCGTATCATATTTTTTTGGGTACAGAAAATCGTACTATTTTGTATCTCGTTCCATTCCCTAATCTACAGTCCTCCGTATTCAAGAAACTAAAAATTTGAGTATTGTAAGGCTTCCGGTAATACTTTGGTTGAACTACTTAAGTTTGTGTGCGATAGTTTTAGCTAGCATCCATTTCGCACTGTGTGTATCGTGCGTGGTTGTGATCCTCCGAAATGGTGAGCCGTGATAGCGGTAGAACGCTTCTTTCTTATGCAAAGTGGTCTTAAACCGCTCTTATTAAATAATGCATGGATCGTTGAAAAAGTCTAGACGTTTTGTTATGAACTCGCAAAGTGCTATATAGCACGCAATTTTTCCACGGATGGCATGGAGCCAAAGTAAAGAACGGCACGCTTAAGATGATAACCGTGTCTATCCGAGAGGGCCTTCTCGCCCTATATTTCATCATTATGACGTTTAGCGAATGCCCAAGGCTGCTTTTTACGCACTCGTAGTCAAAATGCTCCACTTGCTCCGGAATTCTGATCGAGAATGATCGATGCCAATGGTGTAACAAGTTTGTTCCCTTGAATTTATTTACTTCCGAGTGCAGACTGTGTTATTATACTATTGCGAGTACCTGCTTATTATTTATACCAAGACAGAGAAATTACAAACTGGAACATTATAACCAAGAGCGAGCCGTGTTTTGAGAGCAATAAAAGTCCAAGTTACATTCACATTAATATACAGGGCGAACGCTTGAAACTAATTTAATTCCATTACTGCGGCGAAAATATTTATCTAGTTTTCTTTTAATTACAGTCTCTCAAGTCGGAAGAAGTTGTCTTGTTAGTGTTGGATTTAATTAACTCGTGCCATAACAGAATGTAACAATTGGTGACTGGAGGAATATTCTATTCTAGTGATTTGTCGACAAAAACAATCCAGTCGTAGTTATCGCCATGAAAACGGGGTCTAATGTACACTTGACACAGGAAGTGAGTCGTTGAGAATTTACAAAGACGGTTCTCAAGATATTTTTTAGTGTCTACTTACGTGTGTGAAAAAATAATAGTAGACTTTCATTCCGCGCTCTGCTGCCAACTCGGCGAAATCGTTTGTTGGACAAATGAAAAAATAATCTCCGACGACGTCGCCCACCATTTTCTGGTTCAAGTAGCCGTCGTTGACGTGCTCCCAATCAGTATACTGGAAAAATTAGCAATAATTTTAAAAAGTTCTTTTTTGATCAATTTATTGCATTCAATTTGTCTCGACTTGAGAACATTTTAAACCTCTTACCTGAAATACTATAGCATCACGTTCCAACCGACTCATATTTTTGAATATCGTATCGATAATGTCGTGATATTTGTCTCGTTGAAGGAAGCTGGGTCCATCCTTTTCAAAGAAATCGATAAAATCGTAAAGTAAGAAGTAAGTGCCTGAAATCAAATGAAGCGTTCTAGAAAGCCATAAAGAGCAAATACTTGAAGGAGTATTTGTTTTTAATATGAAAGCATGATGTGAATTTTACTCGATATCGCAATTTTGGAGAATGCACCGCTGCGCTGCTGGGATTACAATTTTTTTTAAAGTAAAACTATATTAATTGAATAATTAAGGAGAGACTGTAAAAACCAAAATTTAGAGGAAATTAAAATTTCAAAGATGTCTTAAAATTTCTGAAATCCTAAATTTAGCAATCTAATGTAAAAACGCTTCAAGGTGTTTTTTATTGTAAACTTGCTTTTGGTTTTTGTTTTTTAAAAAATTTTGAGCTGGACTGGTATTTATGATTGTCTTTTAGTAACAATTTCTGAAGTATGTACAAACAATTGTTACTAAGGTAACTGATATCCCGTATTTAAATTTTTTTTAAAGCCGCGGACAGGCACTTTAGTGCAGTTAGATAGAGCTATACAAAATACTGTTTTCGATAAAAAAATGCACAATACTTTTCGTTTTTTAAACAAAGATTGAAATCAAAAACAAAAAATTGCAACAATGTACAGCTATACCTATTTTTTCAAGTTTAGAGAAATATTAACCAAAAGTATTACCATGGTAACATTGGTTCATGTTGCCAAAAATGTTGCTGCACTTTTAAACTGGAGTTTTTAACTCGTTTCAAAAACCAAAGAAAATGTTTTCCTACAGTTCTTTTTAAAAAATTAAATAATAAATCAAGTCAATATTAAAATATAACATTGAAAACAAAGTTATCGGGTCTACTTTTTTACAATTTCGCATTAAAGTATGTATTTTTGCAATTTTTACGAGCTGGTTCTTCAATAAGAAGAAATATTTTTTTTATTATTTTTTTGGTGATCAGTTAATGCCACTAGTATCCACTCTCAAGAGCGTGTCCGCAACGTTTGACACACCCGATTCACCTGATTCTTTTAGTGCCTACCTTAGGAACTTTGTAACTATTAATGTAGCTATAACTAAATTATTTTCAAATCAGGCTTTATCGTATTTTTCGAAAGTTTATTCGATTAAAAATAAAAAATAATGAGTTAAAATTCGTTTCTGAGATTATTTCAAAATGTGTGAAAAATATACGTACTGTCTATAAAAGAGTGCAGGATCTCAGGTGGTTCTGGAATTTGAATTTGCCCCATTTAATTATTTTATTTCTATGAAATTTCTGAAAAGTACCAATTTTTATCTACTCAGGCAACGAGGAAACCCAAATTCTAGTCGGACTGTAGGGGAGAAAGTCTTTTAAAATCCGGTCAGTGCATTATTTAATTCAGAAAATAATTTTGAAAACTGAAAAAAATCTAGTTCTCTTTGAAAATTATATAAGTGTGGGGGCCACACTTGATTCCGGACAAACACTTAGTAATAAACTAGCAGTTGCCCACGGCTTCGCACGCATGTCCACAACTACTTTGAAACACAGAAAAACAATGCAAAACTTAGTATAACAAAAAGTAGAAAAACAAAATTTTATTGTGAACTTTAAAACCGTGACCCAATGCGAACCCGAGTAAATTTTGTTTGTTCTCAACTCATTCCCTGTTTAACCCTCTTGTGGATGTAATTTTCAAAAATCTTGAAACACATTTTCTTTATTTTTAACCGGAAGTCCAAATGCCAATTTTCTGAGATATGACTTCAAAAATGCAGGAGTTTGGCGTTGAATACTTTTGGGGGTGGAATTTCTAAAAATCCTAAAATATACGCCTCTTCCTTTTTAACCGAATCTCTAAGATATCAATTGATAACTTCAACAATAAAGAATTTTTTATATGTACAGGGTGTTCCGTCTAAACCCCACATTAGAAGTATTGAAAGTTCTAATAAAGATGTTTATCTGAAAGTTGTTATTCAGGCATAATCCGTTGAGTTCTGCTCAATGAAAATATTTCTAAGATGGCAGCACTTCCGGTTATACCGGAAGTCGCTATTAACTTTCTTATTTTAAATGGAAAGCTATGTTTTTTACTGCGTTTTTGGATTATTTAAGTTATTCTAAGGAAGTTTTTACCAGCTTTCCATATACCCAAGTTTAACCGTTTTCGAGATATTTAGGATTTTTTGAAAATTTTTGGATTTGCACCTGCCACTTAAAAAATCGGTAACTCGCCTAGTTTTAGAGATTTCGAAATCATATTTGGAGAATTAAGAGAAAGCCCATATCTGTTGTTCGTTGTGTTCAAAATTGGAATTGGAAGTTAATAAACCCAAAAATTGTAAGATTAAGTTTGGACAACTTCAAGTACCCATAACTTAATTTTTTCAAATATCAAATGTCCCAATTTTTATTCTACTAGATGGAGGAAAATTTTTTTCTGCATCTATCTGTATTAGCATTCCCTATACCTATCTGTGATAATTTTTAAGTTATGTTGTTTTTTTTGTCATTGTAGGAAATTTCTTACTAACCACAGCTATTTTTGCATAGTTTGCTATAAAAACATTTCTGATTAAACTTAAACGACAAACTCAGTTCAAAATTGTGTTATCAGACCGTGAAAACAAAATAAATTCATTGGGTGTTGGTTTGAAAATCTTTAATTTCTCACCTTTTTTCATTCGTTTCCATGGTAACCTATAAGAAAAGGCCTATGGCTAATGAATTTCTCAATCCCAACAAAAAGTTATTGTAACTTGAAAACTATTAAACATAAGTATAGGGAATGTTAGTACAGATCGAAGCAGAATTAATTTCTCTACCATCTAGTGAAATAAAACTTTCGGCATTTCATTTGAAAAAAATGAGTTATGGATGCTTAAAGTTCTGCAAACTTAACTTTAAAAATTTGGAGTTTGTTATTCTTTTTTAGAAATCTGAAAACACCAAAGGAAAGATCTAGGCTTCCTCTTTCAAATGAGCTCAAAAATATTTCCAAATTTTTCAAAATGGCAGAGTTATCGATTTTTGAACTGGAAGGTGCAAATCCAAAGAAATTTTAAAAACCCTAAATATTTCCTAAACGGCTAAATTTAGGTATAGGGACAGCTTATGAAAACTACCTTAAAATAACTCTAGTTAGTATAACCGGAAGTGCTGCCATCTGGAGAATATTTTCATTGAGCAGGACGTAACAGATTATGGTTGTATACAAATTTTCAGATGACTATGATTATTAGAACTCCCAATACTTCTAATGTGGGGTTTAGACGGAACAGCCTGTATAACTTCAACAATGAAGGATTTTTTGTTTAACCTCCTTGGAGTGGAGTTTTCAACAAACCTGAAACACGCGTTTTTTTATATTTAGACGAATGCCCAAATACCAATTTTCTTGGTTATAACTTCTAAAATGACATATTTTTATATTCAACCCTCTTGGGGGTGGAACTTTCAAAATCCAGAAACACGTCTTTTTTCATTTTTAACCGAAAGATCAAATACCATTTTTCATTAATACAGCTTCAAAAATGACGATTTTTTATATTTAACCCTCTTTGGGGGTGGAATATCTAAAAATAATAAAATACTTGTTTCTATATTTTTCACCGAATGCCCAAATACCAATTTTTATAAATATAAGTTCAAAAATTACGGATTTTTATATTTAACCCCCTTAGGGGTGGAAATTCCAAATGTTCTTAAACACACGTTTTTCATCTTTAACCGAGAGCTCAAGTACCATTTGCATGGATACAAATTAAAAATTACGGATTTTTATACAAATTCTAACCCGTGTTCAACCCCCTTGGGGTTGGTATTTCCAACTAAAACACGTGTTTCTTCACTTTTCACTGAAAGCCCAAATACCAGCTTCAATTAATGTAAATTCAAAAGTTAAGAATACTTATACAAATTTTATTACGCCATTTAACCCTCTTAGGGGTTGCTTTTTCGAAAATCCGGAAACACGTGTTTCTTCATTTTTAACCAAAAGCCCAAATACTAATTTTCAAGGATGTAAGTTGAATGTAACTTTAAAAATGACAGATTTTCTAAACTCTAATTCTAAATTCAACTCTCCATTTAACCCCTTTAGGGGTTGATTTTCCAAAAATCCTGAAACATGTCTTTCTTTATTTTTAACCGAAAGCCCAAATACTAATTTTCAAAGATATAACTTAAAAAATGACGGATTTTTATTCAAATTTTAACACCCTATTTAACTCTTTTAGGGGGTGATTTTCGAAAAATCCTTTCTTAGTACACCCCTACGTTACAAAAGCTATCTACTGCGAAAATTTCAGGTTTCCATCCTAAGCCGTCTAGGCTGTGCGTTGATAAGTCAGTCAGTCAGGACAAGCAATTTTATATACAATCTGTCTATCGAGCGTTCAAATAAAAACCTGGGCTCAGGAAACTGTGAAATCTTCTTTTGTTTTTAATTTTCCAGTGTAGAATATTGACAGTCGTTGAGGCCACTGCCAGTACGAAATGTCAGTATTGTCAAACGAAAATCTTCTTTGATTTAACTCAAAAACCTGCTGAAAGTTAAATCAAGCACCACTGCAGAAATGCGCGCAGTAATCCAAGGCAGCCATAACTTCAAAAAGTAGGCAAAAAAAATTGTCTTCAAAATTTTGGTGCTTTCATTTCACTTTTAGACCTTCGATTCAAATACACCGACGTACTTGGATAAATCACTGGGTTTGTGACTGGAATTCTTAATCATAACAGTTGGTGTAAATTTTATTTAGACTTTCAAGTAAATCTGGCTAGTGAGTCAAAGGACAAACTAAGTGCATGTTTGTTGTAGGAATGTAACAGAAAACATTTCATTATGATGTCGATAAATTCTTATTGCGAAGGAAGAAAAACTGAAAAATTGCTTTTCAGTTTTGTCTTGTTTAAATGTTTATTGAGGAGTCAACTACAGATTTATTAAAGCTTGTTAGTTATAACCAAAACGGAATACATAAAATTACAATAAATGTTGAAAATGAGCACCATCTTCTTGAAGACATAATCTTACTCTTCTCCGTATTCCATTAACAACATTTTCCAGCATAACTGGATTGTTATTAATAAGTTCGATTTTATTTCTTATCCTCTCCTTAAGTTCGTCAATGTCATTTATGGGTGTAGTATAAATTGAGTTCTTGATATGTGGCCACAAAAAGAAATCGCAGGGTGTGAGGTCGCAAGATCTCGGAGGCCAATTATTTGGTGTGTTGCGACTAACAATTCTGTTGTCAAAAAATTCTTGGAGAAATCGAATTGTTGCACCTGATGTGTGAGCTGTGGCACCATCTTGCTGAAAATATCCATAAACCATCTCATCATCATGTAATTCATTAACAAACGGAGTTAATATTTCTTCACGATATCTTATGGCATTCATATTACCTACGATTCAAAGCGTGAACTGCAAGTAATAACACATTAAAACAATACCTTCAAAAAAATATGGGCCAATTATTCTACGTTGACTGATAGCAGCCCAAACTCCCACTTTTATACCAAATTGTGGGGCTTCAACATAAAAATGTGGATTATCTGAGCTCCACATACGCATATTTTGCGAATTAACGTAACCACTTAAATGAAAATAGGCTTCATCAGAAAAGAAGGTTTTTTGAATGTTAGGTTCCAGAGTGTCCAAAAAAAATTGACAGTAAGCTGCCCTTTGGGGAAAATCATTTTCATGTAACTCCTGCACAGAGGTGAGGCGATAAACAATTAAATGTAAATCTTGTTTTAATGTCTTGTGGCAAGTTCCAACAGATAGGTCAACTTGCTGAGCCAAGTGACGAATCGAAGTCGTTGGTGTTTCTGTTATAATTTGCTGAACATTTTCTTCTGCTTCTGGCTTCTGGTATTCGTTTTTTGGGACGTCCACTTCCTTGTTTTCGTGCAACACTACCATTTTCACGATAATTCCTAATACAGAGAGTAAGAGTTTGGCGAAATTTTTCATACTCAAAGACAACTTCAGGGTACTCTGCCCGGAATTCATCCAAGCATGCATTAACAGAATACTCCCAGATTCCGTCAACCTTTCTTCCATTGCGGAAGTACGATTCCAACATAAACATTTTATGTTGTTGTGAAAAAACCATGTTTAACACTCGAACAACGAACGAAAACAAAATAAAATGCAAAATTCGCTCAGGGTATTGAAACCACAAGAAACTGTTCACTCACACACAATTATGGAGTTCTGAGTAAAACGAGGGTGGAAAAATACTGGAAAATACCTAACTTCAAAACTTTTTGACTTTTCATAAACGATAAATGACTGCCGGTAACTACTATTTCCGGATCCGCTTACACTGTTCCCAAGTTCAAATTTAAAGCACAGTCAACTGAGCCCAGGTTTTTAAATGAACGCACGATATAAATGAATGTAGGATCGTAGTAGGTATTAAAAATTTGCCGCTTCTTTTCAGAAAAAGCGAACAATGTTAGAATATGAAAAATATGGTTTTACTAGTTGCCTGAGTCGATAAAAATTGGTACTTTGCAGAAATTTCATAGAAATAAAATAATTAAATGCGGCAAATTCAAATTCCAGAACCACCTGAGATCCTACACTCTTTTATAGACAGTCCGTATATAGATAAACAATTAATAAATTTCAGCACGAAGGGACAAGATGAACTAAATATCTTAGAAACTGTCCTACGAAAACCGTCTTCAGTCATTAAATATTAACGAAGTTGAAAAAAGGTACGATTGAGCTGATTTGATTCAGATGTTCCGGTGGGTTTACACTATGTTTCCTGTTGATCGAAGCTTATTTTTAGATGTTAATACAAATAAACTTTTACGTGGTCACAATTTCAAACTTTGAAAGGAAAGTTTCAGAACTACAGTTCGTCAAACATTTTTAACTAACCGATGTTTTGAGAAGTGGAATAACCTAGCTGATGTTACTGTAAACGCCAAAACAATATACGAATTAAAAACGGATAAATAGGAATATTTAACAAACACTGTTAAAAATTCTTCAAATAAGCTTCTCGTGTCAAACACATTTTATAATTTTGCGTCAAAGATCTTGTACCTCCGCAAAAAAATCTCAACCTAATATGTGTGATATAACTATTTTTTGAATAACCTGCATACACTCTTTGCAGTTGGATTCAGTTCAAGCGTACAACGTGTGTACAAAATGTGCATCTCTGGGACGTTGCAGAAAAGCTTTAAAAATGTAATAAAAATCCATCGCCATTTTAAAAATTTTTTCAAATTTATCAACACAAAATAGTTTGCTAAAATTGGCACCATTGTCAGTACTTGAGTGTTTTTGCTTTGCCGTACCTCTATTTTAATTGTTGTGGTAGTGGAGTAGTTACAGTTGTATAGTAGGAACCAGAAATATTTGAGATTGACTTATGCAAGCTTTATTGAGGGTTAAGCAGCTTTGCGGTTACCGTAACAATTTTTCACAGCTGGTGGCACCACCCTGAAGATTCACAAATGAGCCGTATTGAGTAATTTTCATAGTAAACTTTTCATTTATTCCAAACTAAAGTTTCAAAATTCATTAGATTTGTTAGTTTCTTAGATCACTTTATTTGTGAACAAACATTTAAAAATATACCTAAATATTAATAAAACTATTAAATATTTGTTTGGTGAAAGCCCATACACAAATTTCTGTTACGGTCCATCATTCCGTACAAACGTTTGAAAGGTGCCTGCCCTAAGAAATGTAAATTTGTTTATGGCATCTTTACCGCAAGGGACATAAACCATTGTGAGGGGCAATCGGCTTATTCTATAATGAGTCTCAAATATTGTTGGTTCCAACTATAACTTTGGAATTTTGTTGTTGCCAAATCAATTTTTTATAATAATCACAATTCTGAAAATTTAAAGATGATGATTATTATAAATAATTTTCAGTTTCTTCGACCGGAAAGGGTAGAGACGAACTTGGTCTCTTTCTTGATTCTGTTACCAATTAAAATTATTTTAAGAAATTAAGGTGACGCTCTGCGAAAAAGTTCTGATTTTAGTCAATTTCAACTACAAATATCTAATAAACTATAAAAGATACGACTTTGATTTTTTTATATGTTATTGTTGACATCTTTAACTAATGATTTACCAAATTTCATTAATGTACCTAAACATACAATTAACATAAAAAAATCACAAAATATCCTTGTTTTCAACACTTCATCGAGATAATCTTAAGAACCATAACACGTAGATAAATCGCACTTGGACCATTTGAAAACACAATAAAATATCTAGGGAGAATACTCACTTTCGTAAAAAATTTACTTTTAATTAAAAAAAATACATTTGATATCTCTGTGAAAGAAACAAAATTTTTTGCGGGAAGTTGGTAATCTCACTAGATATAGTCTATTGGAACGATTTGGCGTTTGCCGTTTTTTAAAATGTTTGTTCGTTCTCGAGATTATCTCAAAAAACAATTTTTTGTTAGTTCTGGCACCAACCACTAGTTGTCGCTTCAAATCCGAGCTGTCTGAATTGTCGCCTAAGGCAAAATATGTCGTCGGGTCCCTTCAGGTAGTGGAGAGTCAACCCTTCATTGATAATGTTATTTGTCCTCATTGTTGTGGCAAATTTGGAGTAAATAAGATGCTTTCCGTACTCACTGCACTGTTTGATCTTTAGAATTTATTTATAAAATCTTTTACAAATTTATTAAAATTTTGATTCCGCCTAGGACGGTTTTAAAATGCATAGTACATGCTGTGGGATTTTGTTCGATAGGTACTTGATTAGCTAGTTAACCCCTTACTAAGGATTTTAAATTCCTCATTTTTATTGTTAGAGCAGTTTTGATTTTAGGTAGGTACGGTGGCAAGTAATTTAATGTAAAATAAATGGCAGCTTTTTTGAATTAGTTTCGAAAATTTTAATTTCGCATTCAGTAAACCGACCTACCTGTAGTAGTAATTTTCTACTTACATTACCGGTAATTTTTTGCTGTAACTATTGATTTTTTGAATAATAAAAGATTTTTGTGAAATTCGATTAGGAAATGTTTCTATGATCCTCTGCCCTGCGGACACAACGTTTACAAAAAGTTTTGTCAAATAATTTTTAATTACTAAATAAAATACCAAAGGTCCTTTTATATCCCATTTCAGTTCATAGTAGAATTGCAACAGCGCATTTGAATTTTTCGGAGTGAAAAATAAAGCACAAATTGAGAGTTTCTGTAAAAGAAAAGAATTCTGTATTAAACTGAATCCCAGCTACACGTTTTGAGCTAAGAAAACCCACCAGAAACTCTCAATTTGTGCTCCATTTCACTCCAAAAAATTTAAATGCGCTGTTGCAAAATTCTACTATGAACTCAAATGGGATATAACTCTTATTTATTATTTTTAAAATTAAAATTAAAACAATAAGTAAGAGTTAAGGATGTCGCACCATTTCACTCCAAAAAATTTAAATGCGCTGTTGCAAAATTCTACTATGAACTCAAATGGGATATAACTCTTATTTATTATTTTTAAAATTAAAATTAAAACAATAAGTAAGAGTTAAGGATGTCGCACACTTGTCCGTCACGGCCCGGCACGGTGCCGGTCGTTGCCGTCCAGTAAAATGAGAGTGCACCGCACATTATGCCGTCACTCCGCACAAAAGTTAATAAAAATTCAGAATTTAGTGTGAAGTGTAGAGATTTTGAAAAGCAGATGAGATGTCATCTGACGAGAAAATAATAATTGTTGTGGCTCTTTTTCTAATAAAAGAGAAAGAAAAAAGCAGAAATGCAACTCAAAAAGATTGGAGAATTTTATTGTATTGTTGCAAAATTTGAAACGAAATAAGAGAAAAATACACTAATAAGTTTTTCCACGTCCATTGCTAATGATTTAATTTCATTAATTTTATTAATTTGAAGTCATTTAAGTGCCCCAAAAATAAATACGCATGCGCAGAGCCTGCCGTTACCGTCAGATGTGCGCCCACTACACCGCTACTACTACACTATCAATCACAATGAAAAAAAGCCTATTCTAAATATAAATTCAAATGATCACATGTTACTATATCTAATTAGTAATTACGTGTATTATTACAATATTCTTGAGAATATTATAACAAATTTTGCCAACAGTTATCCTCTTTCTGTATATGATCACAAATTTTATGCATAGGTACATAAATAGCAAAAATTTGTATAAACCTCCAATATTTCGTAAATACTCTCTGAGTCGAACATTGCTGAACGAAACGACCGATTCCTCGTGAAAGAAGGACGAGTAATATTTTGAATATTTCGATTCATAACAAGCCACTAGCCCTGTCCGAAGTACCTGCTTGAGAAAAAGGTCCCAACAACGTTTATTGAAGTTGGGACCATGGGCTTACGAGGAGGTCGTAAATTATTAGACAGAGAAACTCAACCCTGTTATAAATCATTTCAAGCCCAAACATTTTCGGTAATATTCTGATTTGAGCGACCCCTGTGCGGGAATAAGTGTCGTCCTCATCGAATTTCGCCACCTTAAGAGAAAAAATACTCCAATTTACTTCTTAATACTGCTAAGAATAATTGAGAGGGAATTTTTTTATTATTTTTCTAGAATTTGTTGGGACGTGTGTTTTAGCGTAATGTAGAGCTTATGCACCAATTTGTATACATCAGTGTGAAACTAATTTTATTTCAACATACAGGCTGCTCAAAAAATGGCGCGCCAACACAGTGGTACGTTGTTGAGAAGCATGTGTAGATTTCGGGAAAAATCTTGAAAAAATTCCTAAAGTTATACAGGGTGGGGCACGAGTGGGGTATTTCTGAAAGGTTGTGTATGCAACTTTTAAAACATCTTTCGTCGCTCTCTATGCTTTAGTATTATTATAAATTAAAATTTGAGTCAAAGAATGCTTTATCTCAATAACGTCAAAAATTTTCTTTCATAATTGTCAGTTACACTCCGATTTTAAATGCTCAAGAGAACTCACGATGAATTTGTGAAACTCGCTTCCAAAGTGTTTTTTTAAAACTAATATACGATGATGCGGTCTTTAATGAGCCCGGAATTGGACCCCATTCTTTCCACAATGGGGTAGTGTTTCTCCACTTTTTACAAATGGAATTGTCCTTACTGTTAGAAAATTTAGACCTTACGGCGGTGGTTCCAACAAGATGCTGCGCAATTGTTACAGATCATTTAAATAAAAATTATGAAAATCGTTGGATAGGACGAGAATCCATTGGACTTGGCCCCCAAAAATTCACATTTAACACTCCTGGACATTTTTGTGGTGTCGGTGGTGTCTAATAATGTAAAGAATCGTATAAGACATGAATGCAGAGCTAATACGCCAGCAACTTTACGACGCGTCCGTCAATCGGCTCTCTGAACACTTATTACACTGATTTTTGCAATAAATAAATAAATAAATAATTTGTTTAATTGGCCTAATTTGATTAACTGTCATCCACTGTCATCTTGAAGCTTTCAGCTACATACTTTGATTACTAATTTGAATTAAATTGAATATTGTATCAAGTGTTTAAAGTTTCCTGTATATTTGGTTGCATTTTTAAAGGTTTCAGAAGTACCCCAATCGTACCCCTGTAGTACCATGCGATCATTTAAATTTATAATTAGAGTAGGCTTTGCCAGTTTTTTAACTTGGATGAAAACGTCGATTGTGATAATTAGTCAAGCTGAAGAGTTAAATAATAATGTTTTAAACGATAATATTCAATTAGAATACATTTTTTCTCTCAGTTTGCCTAAGTTTTTCAATCACAAAGACACAAAACCGCCTACTTTAATTATAAATTCAAATGATCGCATGGTATTTTAAAAAATCTGGAGCTACAAACTTATTTTGTTAACTTCTTCAGTTTTCATTATTTTTAAATATTTTTATGTGTCACACTAAGGAATCGTTCCCTAATAAAACGATTAATAATTATTTTTAAATTTACTATCAGACTAGCAGTTTTTTTAATTAAAAAAAAAATAAAATTCATAAAAAAATCACAATTTGTAGATTTGCCAACACTGAGAATTATTTCCTAGGAAACCGTTTCAAAATTAATTTATTTGTTATTGTTATTGTTATTGTTGATCAAATTCTATTGCGATCACGACTCTTAGACAACGTTGCCACATATCATTTATTTAAAATTTGTTATGTATCAATAATTTTAATAAAAATATTTTTTTTACTATTTTTACCTTTATATGTAAGCAATTCTCTACCACACACCATTGAGTTGGTGCGCCACTTTTTGAGCAGCCGGTTAAATTTCGGCTTTTGAGGGAAAAAAATGTGTCGTCTAATACCGCCGATAAAATCGATTTTGAATTACCTCCTAATTACCTAAGAAACACAACAAGCAAAAAATAAACCAAAACAAAGGAGATAATGCGCCCTTTGACCTACTCCCACGCACTTGTGCCGCTAAATTGTTTACCAAATCAGAGTTTCCACAGTGCCTTGTTATCATTTATATTCTGGAAAAAGAGTAGAAAAATGAACTGTTCCCATTCACACATCTCCATTCTTTCTCCAGTTCCACGTTCACATAAATAACCGTCTGGTTATACCATTCGGCGAGTTTATCTAACCCGCCATAAATAATACATAAAGAGATCTCGTTGTAGCTTATCCCTTCGGCTATTGTTTCCCTGATTGGAAGGGCCCCAAAATCAGATACCGATCCTGCAAACTTCATTGCTGATTAAAAATCCCCGTATCTATGTATTTTCATTTTTGAGGTCGGTAATTGGCTCGTCCGAAGTTTGTCGTTGTGGTGGTAATTTTCTACGTGTCCGCAATAGAAATGACGCCTCCGGCGCTTAAACACGAAAGAATTTCAGGCATGCAACTGTCAACTCGATTTTAATTCCTAACGATAAGTTTCGGTTAATTACAGACACGCTACAAACCGATGCGATTTTAGCACGTTATTGTGCGAGGAGGACTCCGTGGGCGTAGTCACGTTGGAGCGCTTCTTGTATATTATTTTTCAGCTCACGTTTAGTCCGGCATATAAAACCTAATTGAAGTAATGCGCACGGCGACAGGCAATCGGAAACCCGCTTTACAATTAGACCCGGAACGAAATTTACTAAAAATACACACCGGTGCAAGGGTTTTTTTTACAAGATTTAATTTTATATGGGTTTCAAGCAAGGGTAAGTGGAGGAGATGTTGCGATGTAAGAGGAAAAAGTCTGACTTGGTCGTGACCTTTTGCAAAGACTGGAAGTGCTTTAATACACCCACGTAGACAAAATTTAGACACTTTGAACACAGTCGGCTCAAATTTGCGCTGTCAGAATTTATAAACTAAGCAAAATGTAACAAAGTAAGCGGCTCTAGAAAGATTTTTTAGACACGAGTTTGAATTGAACAAAGGCAAAAAATCCTAACATTTTTCATCGTCAATATGACTCGATGTTTGCCAACAGTTTTCGAAGAGAATCACATATACAATAAAACCATTATTCAAATTAATATTTAATAAATACCTATTTATTAGCCACAAAAAATTTATGGTACCTATTATGAGTATATCTGCTAATTTAACCATTACAATCTCTGCAGTTTTTTTTCTAAACTGACGCACCCACAAAAGTAGTACTACTTTTTTAAATTTATTTTTGAAGAAACTAGCTACTGAGAGCAAGGTATCAAGGGTCTACAGCGTGGGCCAATATTCGCGACCCAGAGAAAACTCGATAAATCATCATAATGCATAGATCAAAAATTTTAAAGAACAATTTTTCTAGCTGAAACGGTCTTCAAGGAAAGAACATTTTAGTTTAACCAATCAGAGCGTTTTAAACCATCCAGGTCAATTTTTTATAATTCTTGCTGCTAAGTTACAAATTTATTAGATCCATTGTTAATGATACAGTAATCCAGTCGTCTCTAGCACTTTTAATAGACGTCAGTGTCAAATTCAGTGGTTTATTAAAGTTGTTTCAGAATTTAGTCAAAATGTTTAGATAAACCACAAGGGTTTTTGTTAAACGATTCCCAAACAAGAGTCCTCCTTAACACAAAGTTATTTAGACCCAAAATTTTGCCAGCCAGGAAGAAAATTGATAGTGTTTTTAGAATTATATAAAATGTTCACAAGAACTTTACAATTTGCTTGAAGACTTGCTTTTCATGTTAATGTTGCAATGTTGGTTTTAACTCGACGGTGCTCTATCCTACCACAGCTTAAGAAGTGCTCTTATCGATAGATTGTCCACGAATCTGAAGACCTAAATGTATCCCGATTTGAATTCTTTTTATTTTTTAAATTACGTAATAGTATATTACATAACGAGAGATGTAAGTAACATATTACGTATGAGTGGAAGAAGTTGCGCACGAGCCGCTTGGCGAGTGCAGTAATTACACGAGTACGTAAGTGACTTACAATTCGAGTTGTGTACTATACTTTTTCTACGACCATCTAATATTGAGGTTATGTTTCACTACTAAAACAATTCGCAGCATCGAATACATGGCCCAAAGAAATGAAGGTTTGAATTGCTTGCTCATTTCGCCAAAATAGGCTAAGAACACATTTTCCGAAAAAGACTAAACACTACTTTTTAAACGCCAATCCAGAATTTACCGTAAAAAACTTCGTAACGCACTTTGGATTTTTCCGGGAGAAGATCCGCTGTCGTATTTTCTGTAGTTGCCTAATTTCTGGTGGAGTTCCAACACTTTTTTCTGTGGAGTCACTTTCACTCATTTAAACAATGAGTAATTTAATTATTAATAGTAATTAAACCAAAATAACGCCAATGTAACGCCTTGTGTATTCTCTACCACACACCACAGAAGCAATTCTCTACCACACACCATTGAGTTGGTGCGCCACTTTTTGAGCACCCGGTATGTATGAATTTAATTATTTTCAAATCTGAAAACGCAATAGGGGGGAAAAGATGCCTATTGTAATCAGTAACAATTTCGTTTTATTTTTTAAATCAAGTTTTGTGCCCTGCTCTACCAGATAAATGTTAAATTTTTAAATCACATTCAAAATTGCAAAATTGAAGTGCATATTTGAATTAATTTAATTTATTAAAAAAACAATATTTTGAAACAAGAAGCGACAATTTAAGAAACAATAATTATAATGTTTTAGCGATTTAGTACTTATTCTTCTGTCAAAAAAATGGCATAATCACATATAATGTTACTCGAACTGTAGTAACTCCATCTCGTACTTTTTGGTCTAGGACAGAATTCAATTCTTCAGTTATCAGTATAAGCTTTATACATACATCGTTTTACGGCTAGTTTGTAGCATATAACACTAAGAACTTATGGAGACAAAGTATTTACACTTCCCCTAGATGTTACAAGCTCTTCATTAATAACCTTTTTTTTACTTTTGTTTCGTACTGAGGTCATTACCCATTTGGGTTTCGTAATATCCAACGGAGTGCTATAATAATTACACTAAAAACCAGGGTAATTTAGTTGGAAAATGATGGTAACCTAGTTTTTTGACAATTATCTGAGAGAAGTGTCAGTGTCAATCGTCACCTGTTTCAAGTGATAATTTAATCAAATGAATCAATTTCGAACCTTTAGAGGCTTTTGTACCAACCCTGATACGTAATCCCTTCGAACACCTTTCGAGTAGTGTACAAACATGACTTCAAAAGCCAGTGCAAGTGAGTAATTTGAGATCCCATTCTCCTTAGGCCAATGTTCAAATTCCGCGTATTTGCCACAAAAGCCCGTATTCGTTGAGGGGCAGATAGATTGCAAAACGTCTTGGACACTTTCAGAGTACATTTTACGAATAAACTAATGACGATCCAAATTATTAATTTAATTTCATGATCCACGCAAATGCTGTCAACTGCCACAAAATTCCCCAAATTTCGAAATTGATTTTTTTTGTTAAAAAAGGTGCAAAGTAGAAAAAATAGTGTATGATATCTCGTTTATAAGGCATTTTGTCGCACAAAATGCGTCTTATAAAACTCGTATCATAATATACTATTATACAACAGATAGTGGTGACATAATATAACTTTTTTCTAATTTCTTTATTCATTTTAATCAGTAGCATCAAAATTAATTGCTTGTTCTCTAAATTCTCGAATATCTTTAATACGTGGCTTCGGTAATAATCCTCCTATTAATTATATGTGTGAATTATACATTGTGGCCCATAACACATTCCCCACCAGAAATGTGCTGGTGGTAACAGCAATGGAGATGACTAAAATGCAAAAAAAAGTAGGTCTTATTCTTTGTTTGGGAGATAAAAAGGTTTCAAAGTGACCAATCCCAGAAGCTCCCTCCCAGGTACATAGCTACATAGATGCGTTGCTAAGGAATGAAAAATATTTCAAGTGCACACTTTTATATTCTGGTCTACCTATTTTTGGTTTCTTAGAAACTTGTTTTATATAAAGGGCAGTAAAAATGTTGACAATAGGCAACTTTTATCTCATTTTTAGTAAATTAAACCAATTATTATGCATTAATTAGAAGAAAATAAAAAATAATTTTTGCAACAACTGAATAAGCGGTAGATGTCAACCAATTTTTTTCTGCTTTTGCGTACAGAATTAGTTAGGTAAAAAACATAATTTAAGGGGTATTGCCTTTACAAATGTTAGATTTAGATTTTTCGGCCCACCCTATTGACCATCCTGAAGATTTTGTACAAAACCTTTAGTGATCAAATGCCAAAAATGTTTATTTATTTATCACAAAGGGTAAAAGAGCTCTGTTCTTTTAAATAAAACACTGCAAAAAAATATTTGACAAAAACATTGACATGTCGAAAACTATGACAGGTAAGTACAATGTGTTTTTAAATGATTTTCATCTAATCGCCTGTGAATTTCTCATGTAAAATCAGAAATGCCGCTTTATAGAACTAATGACAGGCATTTAGACACCGAATATTGCCATTATCCATTTATTAATTCTCCAATACGGAAATAAGCTTCGATAATAATAGTTATTTATTTAACTAGTTTGAGTGTAAATCGGCCGTTTTATTTCACGAGTGCATTATCAAACCACGAGTGAAAACGAGTGGTTTATCATCCACGAGGTGAGATAAATGAACCGATTTACACGAAAACGAGTTGAATACAACATTTTATTCTTCGAATTAGACTCACCAAGGCTTAGAATTGCTTTAAATCTGTTAAAAACAATCTGACGTTTCGTATTGAAAAATGCCAAACAGTTGTTAAAACTGTCTTACACAGGAGAAAAACCGAAAATTTTGACAGTGTCGAAGAATAAAAGTGTTTTCTTGCACAGCGTAATAATTTATAATCTGTTTCAAAACTATAAAAACGCCAACGTTGCATTTTACAGAATTATTTTTTTAAATAAGATTGATAAAATTGTAAAATAGTTATCAATGATTAGATCTCTCATTGAAAGTATAAATTACATTAGCTATTACTTTTCTGAAGTGCATGAATAATTTATAAGAGCTAATTTTGAAAGAAAATGCAACGTTGGCGTTTTTATAGTTTTGAAACAGCTAATAGTTGCATTTTAACGAAAATTTTAAAATTCATTAACTGACAATTTGTGAATTTCACAACTGACACTTTTGACATTTATTGACAGAGAATTCAATCGAACAGAACGGCACAAATTTTTTTACATGTAAATCAATTTCAAAGTTAACTAGATGAGAATCATTTAAAAACACATTGTACAATGGCGAGCAAAAAATTTCGGACACTTTTGTCATTTCGTTGACAAAAAGGATAGGATTACACACGATAATGTCCGAGAAATGTCTAGGGTGTCCGAAATTTTTTGCTCGCCACTTTACTAACAACTAGAGTACATTTTATTCATTTTGAAAAGGCGAATTCTAAAGTTTAATAAAAATAAGTAGTTACAAAGTAATATTTCAAAGCTGGTTTGGCCAACAGCTTTTACGGCTGTCATCTTTAGTTTAATCGCTTAATTTTCATTTTGTCAAAAAATTTTACGTTACTGCTGCAAAAATCAGCATATCACTTTCGAAAAAGCTTGATATCATTGTCTACCACTTATCTCGTTCCCGTAACGCTATCACAAAAGTTGTGACTTGGCCGTGGCTTGCGTAAGCGGGTGCATTAGCGGGATTTTATAAACGTCGTGCATACGAAATAGCATGTTGATCTTTTACGTTAGTGGGAACGTCAACGTCGCGCAAGCAGAACCGAAATTTATAAATTAGGCTTAAAGTTGTACTAAAATAATTAATAGAACTATTACTATTCATAATTCGCAGAAATGTATATGTTAAGAAAAAATTCATTTTAAAATATGTTTGAAACGATTACAACTGTGAAGAGTGCATGCAGGTTTCTTCCTTATGTCTAATTTTTGTCCCAATATCTGAAATATCCGAACTATTTCGGTGGCAAACTTTTATTCCTTGAGAACAGAAAGTCTCCAACCAAATAAAAAGCTTACGCTCTTCACGCCCTAAGTGCATAAAGCTTTTAACAAACTCCGAAACGAAGTAAAAGACATCCGTCTTGTCTGCGTCTCGATTTGGGCGTCTTGACCGTGAACAGTTGAATCTTTTGATCGTTTCGTATTCAAGCCAAGTCCCACAATAAAACGCCTCCTGATTTACCATAAAGAGGTTATAAATTTATTGGCTTGCTCGTTTTAACATTAGCCCCTTTACCCCCGTTATCGCAGTCGAAGCCACTGTAATTGACACACAAGATCGAGCGTCTCAAAACTTTAAATCAGTGATGAAAACTTTACCAAGTAAATAAAAAAGCTGTGCTAAATGATTAGTGGCTTAGCTCAGGGTCGGCTCGTAAAATTACCTCAAACTCGGTCTGTATCGTGTTTTTCTCGTTGTAATCCCGACATTTATTTTAAAAGGATTTTATTGCCGTTTTATTTACAGACAGGGGGTCCCCCCATTGCCATTGCTTGAATACTTTTATGTGTTGTTTAATTTCTTTTCCACCCAATTATCAATTTTACTTTGTTCAAATTCGTTTAGTTGATTACGATATGTGGGTGTAATCTCATTGCGCTTGCCTTAACTGCATTAAAGCACCTTTACGTTTTGTTTGATTGCACACAAAGGCAATAAAATCTACGAGTGGGTTTAACAGTTGCATTTTTTAATGCGAATTTTTCGTGGCACTCGCTTCAAATTACTTTTGTTAAATGCATTTTACGAGCGTTTTATCGATTATTACTAAACATGTAAGCATGAAATAGCGAAATGGAGCCACAGAGTTATAGTCCAGTCAATGAACGCTCAAAAAGGACACGAAGTCTCTTTCATCGAAAACTTTACTTATTAATAAGCTTTCGAAAATAAATAGATATTTAATCAGTTATTTGCATTTTATATTAAATAAAATGAAGTTTTAAGCCGGAAGCTCGTTGTTTATTTAGCGGTTTCATGTCAGGGTCCCGGCGCATCCACCAAATGTGAAATAAATAATTAACAAAACCGATAAATTTTCGCGTTTTTTATTTTGGATCATCAAATATTAAAGTGAAAGTGAATTGTCGGTGTATTCTTTGAAGGCCGTTTTCGTCTCGGGGCTTGTGTACATGGAGATCTCGCGATGTTTGACTGGTTACATTAGCGTCGATCGAATCGATATCAAGGTGTAACATCCTTTGAAGGTTCTGAAATCTGAACTGAACGACACGAAGCCCAGTCAGGTGCGTCCTTGACGGCCCCTGGACACGAGCGACCTTGGCCTCACACCCAGCGACAACAGCAGGAGCAGAGGAGCTGCTCGTCCGCCGACTCCTTCCTACTACGCCGTCGCGTAGGCGGCGTAGTACGTTCGTAGTATCAACCCCATCATTAGCCGACTGCACTCGACGCTGTTGCTATGCGCACATGGTGCAACCGACGAAAACAAGTAAACAATACGCAAACTTATAACCCAAAGACAAGCTTAAGACTCTTGGACAAAAACGTTTTCTTCTACCTACTCTATGTTTTGGAAGTTTGTACGAAATAATTATTGTACCTCTTGACAATACAAAATGCAATTTGCCATCAGTATTGTGGTGTAGTGGCTGTTTGAAACAGTTTATAAACCTTTGAAATAAAGCTTCGAACTGCGTGTGAAATTAAACGTTATTACGATCTATTTCAATACATTTTTCCAAACATATCAGAAAATGTAATTCTTGCATTCCGAGTATGTAATTATGAGCATCTGAAAAACTTGCAGTGGTGAGTGATAATAGTAATCGCAAGTTCTTAACAATTTTTTATAATTTCGTTACTTCAAACTTTTAATTTATAATTTAGTAGTGTATGAAAAACTAATATGTGGAATGTAAAAAAACATAAATTAGTCTAATGAAATGATAATTTAGTTTTAACAATTTGCAATAAATTAGTGAATACAATATGTAAATACACGGTTACTTAATAAAATATATCATTGGGTGCTTTTAAATTTAATACAATTTTTTTATAACAAGTTAGAAGAGACGCTTTTTAGACAATTTTAACAATTAATTAATAATTAATAATTAATTAATTTAATGACTATTTTACTTTTAAATGAATATCGGAAACAAATTTTTCGTCAAATGTTTAAGGTTCGGTTTCTCCAAACTCAGTTAAATTTATTAGCAGAATAAATCCACAGAAACGATTGTTATAATCATAGTAACGATTGTTTTAACTGTTCATTAAATTTAACCAACGTTAGTGAAACCGACCCTAAATGTTTAAATATTAAATAATATAATAATATCTGGGAGATAATTCATTCATGGCCGAGTTTTAAAACGAAACCATATTATTTTTGTACTGTCCCCTCGGAAATAACTTGATTTTTTTAGGTAAAAAACACTGGAATTGTATACAGGGTGTCCGTTTTTCGAGCTCCACCATCTCAGTTATTTCAGATATACAAGCTTGGTTAAATTAGGGCAAAGTTGCGCATTCTTATGCTGAACAATAACCTGAAAGAAAATTTGATGTGTCATTTTTAGTTTTTGAATTATTGAGAAAAAACAAAAAAAAACAAACATTTTTAATTTTTGTTTTAATTTTTTTAAGCGAAAACTAAGAGAACTAGACGTTTTTAAGTAAGGTATTCTTCAGACACTTTTTTACAAGAAATCTAAATTTGTCATCGCCTTTTCCAAGGCGTCCTTGATGTCATAGTTACAACACTCAACTTTGGTTTTTCTTATGGACGCCATATTTAATACTTGTATTTTTGAAAAGTCTTTTTGTTCGTGATTACAACGATGTATAACCTGATATGATCGAAACTGACATGCTGATTAAAATTAAGAAAAAAGCATTTTTGGAAAGAGTGCTTTGGAAAAAAACGCTAAAAATTTTGTTTAACAAACCAACTTTTGACAGTTCTAGTAAATATGCAAGCAGAATTTTTATAACTTTGTCTTGTTTTGTTTTCCAAAAAATAAACTTCTAGCTTATCATGTCGTTTAATTTTTAAATAAGCTTGGCGGAAATATGAACCTTCCAGATCCAAATTCAATTAAACTTCCAAAATCTAGTTTGTTTAAAAACAAACTTGTTGGCGTTTTTTCCAAAGCACTCTTCGCAAAAATGCTTTTTTCCATTTTGATTAGTATGTAAGATTCGATCATATCATGTGATACATCGTTGTAAAGAAAAATAAAAACACTTTTCGAAAATACAAAAATCGAATATGGAGTCCATAAAAAAACAAAGTTTAGTGTTGTAACTCTGACATCAAGAACGCCTTGGAAAATACGATGACAGATTTAGGTACCTTGTAAAAAAGTGCCTAAAAAACGTCCTAGTTAAAAACGTCTAATTCTTCTGGTTTTCACTTGAAAAAATAAAAACGAAAATTACAAATTTTCGTTTTTTCACAATTATCCAAAAACTAAAAATGACACATCAAATTTTCTTTCAAATAATTGTTCAGCATAAAAATGCAGAACTTTGCCCTAATTTAACCGACCTCGTATCTCTTATAATAACTAAGATCCGCATGATGGAGCTCAAAAAACGGACACCTGTATATCCCATTTCAGTTCATTGTAGAATTTTGCAACAACGCATTTGCATTTTTTGGAGTTTCTGGTGGGTTTTCTTGGCTCAAAATTTGTCGCTGGGATTTAGCTTAACACAGAGTTCTTTTCTTATACAGAAACTCTCAATTTGTGCTTTATTTCTCTCCAAAAAATTCAAATGCGTTGTCAAAAAATTTTACTATGAAATGAAATGGGATATAGCTTCGACAAATGCAAATGACATTTTTACGCATTTTTGACAGCTACGGTATCTGAATTTTTACCTATAATGTAATAGTTATTTTTACACTATACGTGCAGTAGGTATAACTGCATAACTGTATAACTGTGGAGTTTTGAATCCTGAAACGAAGCTGTAATTGTAATGGTATTGGTTAAAATTAACTTGCCTGTTATAGTCCATCTATATTTTGTTGAATTTTATGGTGCAATAGAGGTAATTAACTTTTTAGGATTTAAGCTATAAAGAAACCCCAGACCCTCAATTGTAAGTGTATTGTAAATTACCGGCGCGTGCTGTAAGACAGGATTCCAGGGTCGCTTACCATCTGGTCGCTTTGGTAACAATAGCTTTGCAACCACCCTCATTATATCCCTCATAAAATGGTTTAGAAAGTTAAAATCATAAAATTCAACAAAATATAGACGGATTTTATCTAATTCATTTACGAGTATTCTTGAAATATTCATTGAAAAACTTGTAGTCTACGACGACATTAAAGGCTTTACTTTTGAAATCTCATAGAATATTTAGATGTTTTGTGATTTAAAAGTGTTGGAAAGGCTTTAAACAAAACAGATTTCTGTCGGCATTTATATTTTTGAATGCTTTTTATTTTTAATAAATTTTAAAGAAATTTTTGGTACGTTTAAAGGTTCTTGGTAATATATATAAAAATACCATGCGATCATTTGATTTTATAGTTTCAGTAGGCAGTTTTCTTTCTTTGCGATTGATAAACTATTACAAACTAGGGAAAAAAATTATTCTAATTGAATATTACTGTAGGAAATTTTATTATTCGACTCTTCAGCTTGATTAATTATGATCGTCGTCTGCGTTGATTGGCAGTAAAAAAGACAGACAATATAAAGCCTGTCCACTAGCCCAAAATCATAAACTTGTCAAAATGAAAAATTCCAGTAGATGAAGCGAGCTCTAAAGGAAACTGTAATTATTGAAATTTGAAAATTTACGGAAAATTAATGTCACAGTTGTTGACATAATTGACAAAATATTGATCTGACGCACAAATAATCCATTTTTTCAGCATAATAAGCATAAAATCATTGTTTCAGACTTTATATTGAATTATGAAAATAACAAGTATCTGAAATTGTTATGTTCCAAACTGTGAACAGGTTGAGAAAGATGAAGTTAAATCCCATTTCATTTCATAATAGAATTTTTTGACAGCGCATTTGAATTTTTTGGAGTGAAATAAAGCACAGAGTGAGAGTTTCTGTATAAGAAAAGAACTCTGTGTTAAGCTAAATCTCAGCGACAAATTTTGAGCCAAGAAAACCCACCAGAAACTCAAAAAAATGCAAATGCGTTGTTACAAAAATCTACAATGAACTGAAATGGGATATACCTACTTTAACTCAATTTCTAAATACAAAATCAGAAGAAAGAATGACCTATTCTCCTGTAAACTCCTGTAATTTGATAAAACATTTTTTCTACTTTTGTTTCGTACTGAGGTCATTACGATACGCCATTTGGGTTTCGTAATATCCAACGGAGTGCTATAATAATTACACTAAAAAGCAGGGTAATTTAGTTGGAAAATGATGGCAATCTAGTTTTTTGACAATTATCTGAGAGAACTGTCAGTGTCAATCGGCACCTGTTGCAAGTGATAATTTAATCAAATGAATCAAATTCGGACCTTTAGAGGCTTTTCTACCATCCCTGATACGTAGTCCCTTCGAACACCTTTCGAGTAGTGTACAAACATGACTCCAATAGCCAGTGCAAGTAAGTAATTCGAGATTCCATTCTCCTTAGGCCAATTTTCAAATTCCGCGTATTTGCTACAAAAGCCCGTATTCGTTGAGGGGTAGATACATTGCAAAACGTCTTGGACACTTTCAGAATACATTTTACGAATAAACTAATGACTATCCACATTATTAATTTAATTTCATGACCCACGCAAATGCTGTCAACTGCCACAAAATTCCCTAAATTTCTAAATTGATTTTTTTTGTCAAAAAAGGTGCAAAGTAGAAAAAATAGTGTATGATATCTCGTTTATAAGGCATTTTGTCGCACTTACTCCATTATGACACTCCTCGCTGCGCTCGTCGTGCCACAATTCCGTGCGTGCGACAAAATGCGTCTTATAAAACTCGTATCATAATATACTATTAAAACATGAGTAAAAAATGATAGTAAATGCAGTTCCATTTTTGCTGCTGAAATTCTGAAACGATTACTGGTTTCAGATCATTTTTGTCTCCTCGATTAATTCGTAATCCGTAAGAAACGCTTGCACTATGCCCATGTCTTCAAAATCATTTGATGCAAACTACCCCATTTCATTTGTAAATGCAGTTTCGTCTTTCCTGCTGAATTCTTAAACAATTACTCGTTTTTTCTTTTTGATTCCAAGACCGTTACGTTTTGATTTTGGTCTACAAATCGATTTAAAAGTAGGTGGTACTCATAATTCTAACATATAAGGTGTTTAGATGCAATTAATTGTGGATTGTAAATGAATTGTAAAGGACTGAGACCCAAGGACTCGAAATATTAAAGGAATAATAAACAGTTACAGTGATGTTTGATTGTGACCTTTTAGGCATACCTAAACTCCGTGACCCAAATGTAAATCTTTATGTTTCAAAAATAACTAATTACTATATTTGCGTATAAAATATCATAATTTTTGATGTATTTGATTTAGTTTAAAAAAATAAAATAAAAAATAGACAACCCACAAAACACAAAAACATTTTTTTCGCAAACGAAATTTAGCAAAAGTTCAAAATAAAATAAATAGATTCCATTGGAGCGCGAACTCATAGCTCCCCTAGGCGGCCATTTTTTGACAGTGTACAGACTTTATATTACTGTCATTCAACGCAGACGACGATTATGATAATGAACGTATTCATACAATTTAAAAAAATATTAAAGCCGAGTTTAATTATAAATTTAATCACATAATATTTATAATAAGTAAAAATGGAGTTGTACTATAAAAAATTAATCACCTTTAATCCTGATTTAAACTCCTAACAGCAATTCCTGTAACAGTCGTCGCTATGGGTTTAAACGATAATGGTAAAAGGTACAGTGTTGCAGAAATGCATCATTATATGCGAGTGAGAATTTTGACCCACGAGTGCGCTTGCGCTCGAATGGGACACTTCTCACGAGCTTCATAATGGCATTTCGATCACGTGTGATATACGACATTTTATCTTATCTTATCTTATTTTATCTTATACCATTGTATATTATATCATTGTTTTCGGTCACAAAAATCAAATTTCACTCACAAGAGAGATAAAGCTGTCAGATTTACTCACTTACTCAAGCAACGTTTGTTAAAACTATCTTAGGTAAAATCCTTCCGAAATTTGCTTGTATTTTCTGTCTAATCTTATTGATTTAATTTAATTTTTAGCGGCTCTCGTTATAAATTAGAAAATATAGTTTAAGAAAATGTCAGTCACAATCAGTTTCATACTCGAACATCCAGACAACACAATTGTTCGGTTTTGAAAGCGATAACCCGGTGTAAGATTACGTCAAATATCGGAAATTGCCCGTATCTTTCCGCAAATAGAATTATTTTTTAAATATAAAATAGTTACTTATGTAACAAGTCCGCAAAATAGTGTTTTAGCGGATGAATCGGATTAATGAGATTAAGGAGATGAGTACGCTAAAATTATTTTACGGAAGTGTTGCATACAAACTTTTTTGGTACCAGCTCTCTAAAACAACAAAATTGTAAAGTCTTTTACATTTCCAATCCGCCCTCATCGTAAGTGCAATAATAATTGTTTTCTAAAATAATAAATAAATTAGAGTCCGCAACATGAATTAGAGTCCGCAAAGTGTTGCTATGACGACTTTAAGGACTTTAAGTCCTTAAAAATTACATTTTGCGGAGTCAAAGCAGTTCCCAAAGTAACCATTTTAGAGAGCGTGTACCAAAAAGTTGGAAAGAGGGCTTGCAAAAGCAAATTTAAAAGAACAGTTTATTAGGGCAATTTTAAATGTTTGAATGTTTTTACTACTTTTAAATAATTTGAAGTAAAATTTGAATAGCGTGGTAGAAAAGATTTTTTGTTGCGTGAAACACTTCGTTGCAATAATGTTGGTTTCATATTTTACATTTTTTCATTTTTAAAGTTTGTTCTAAAACTTGATTTACCTAACAGCGTTATCATGAACCGTTTCTTTTTAAATTTCAAGCCACATTTGCTTTAAAACATACTTTTTCTTGTGTAACTTTTGTTGAAAATTTTTATCCGTATTTTTGTTTATTAATAACGAAAATATTGAGGTAATTTTGTCTGTCCGATGTATTTTTATATTAGTAAAATTATAAATTAACCGTAAGCGGTGTAAATGTTCATTATTACGAATAATCCGAGTTTAATTTCGAGGTAAATAATTTAGGTTATCTATTTTTGAATAAACCATCATCCCGCATGCTATCTTTGCGCGATTCCAAGCACTTGAATCTGCACTTAATCTCCCTTACATTGCATAAATGTAGTTTACGCTTATAAATCCTCTCGAGCAATGTAAATCTAATACACCTTTTTACTCTCCAACCTCTCTCGAGCTTCACTAAAACTTACCTAGGATTATTCCCCCGACAATCCCAAAATTGAAATTTCCACCCACTTTTTCTTAAGCTATCATTATTAATTTTCATATACTTGTTAATTGCATCACAAAGCCGGATTTTGAGTCAGGCATCCGGCCACCAAGCTCTAAATTAATGGCTTGGCGATTCTTCCGGTTATTTTACCTCTTCTCTTCCCGATATTCTCGAACGTCTTGACTCGCGACTAATGATCCTTGTTCGTCGAAGATTAATTATGTTCTAGGATGACTTGCTTAAGTGAAACACAAGAGATTTGCCCGTTTAGAATCCATCAAAAGAAACGGTTTTGTCAAACCGAAAAAATCGCAAGTTTTTAATTGGGAAATTGCTATTGATTTTCATTCAAACTTTCCCAGATATTATTGTAACATGATAAGGGTAAAAGTTGGTGACCCAAACGGTATCGCTAACTCAGATCGATTAATTTCAAAACAAAAATTGGACTTTGCAAGATTTCAAATCCGGTGATGGTAACAAATATCACCTAATGCCTGTGGTCGCCCCCGAAAGTGGTGTTTCGAGCTGAACTATTTATCATACAAGTTACATAAAACTAGAGATTTGAACTTATCTCAGTGAAACGCTAAATAATTTCTATTTCCATTAACTCTTATGAATAATTTCGACTACAAACTTTTTTGTAATTAGTGCATTTCGACTAGTATCGACGCAAACTCTCCAAACTCTATTTATAACTTAACAGTTTGTAAATCCCTCGACAACTTATTCAAATCACTCGGATTGGGAAAATATTGAGGCAGTCCTTTCGCTTAAATTGTGATAATTTGGCCGGAAATGTGCCACAAACGTCACTCGATTTATGCTTGTTTATTTCGCAAGGATGTGACGCCACAATGCGATAATTGAGCCACTGAATGATACCAATTTAATTTACTGTCACATTAAATTTATTTACCGGCAACCCACGGTCAATTTTCTAATGATTCGAAAGTTGTGTTTATTGAATCTTGCTCAAACGCGAATATTTATGTACATTTTCCATAAAGGTTCGAAAGCGCGGAAGGAAGTTGGAATCGATTCCGACATAAGCAGACTTTTAAAGACATTAGCATCGTGTTTATCTTTCCGACTGTACTTAATGTTATTTTAAGGCACTAGGGATGTAAAGTGATCTGACACGGTCGACGCACAATTTAGTTTCATTGCAAATTCGCGTCTTGTTTTTTGCGTTTTCGAGCCGATTTTTAATCTTCCGTAAAAGATTTCGCTTTGATCATAAAACCGGAAGAAATCAATTTGAAAAGTTACTTCCGTGACATGCTCCGAAACAAGGATTCGGTAAGGAATTTAATTTGGAAAAAAGCGACTCAACAATTATTTTCTAATTAGGTCTCTCTGAATAATTAACATTTTTGAAACGAAATCTCGAGAACTGCAAGGTAAACTTTTTAAGGATCTATTAAGTTCTTTGTTTCAGGCAGCTGCATGAATTGTTAAAAAGCTAATTAGTGAATGTCAGCCGTCAAATAATAACAGCGGTCGAGAAAATTGCATTTTGAACGTTTTTCGGATGATTAGGAATGAATTACAGTATCATACGAAACGGAAAAATAAACAGATATTCAAAATTGCAAACGATGAATTTTTTACACCCTGCTCAAGGGAGGCGAGTTGGGAAAACTGTGTATAATGCCGCAATAAAATAGAAAGTAAATACTTAAAATACTTGAAAATTTAATGACAAGCTGCCACACTTTTTCCCGCGCTTGGGATGCTTTATTTGCTCGGGTTTTTGCTTTTTATGCGGATACTTGCCAATTTGTAAGAGTTGCATCAGGGTGGTCCTTTTTAAAAATTTATGGAATTTGTCATAAAGCTGTTAAAACTTTTGTTAGATCTGCTAATTTTTTTCAATCATGCACTCAAATTAAAGGAATCCTAATTTACACTAAAATTTCTGATATGGAATCATTAATTTGAATAATAGATTTTATTCAAATTCTAACATTTCTTTTTTATTTCTTATTTATCAGTGTCAACAAAAACTAGGGAATGTTAATTAATACAAATCGATGCAAAATTAAATTATCTTCCATTTATTAGTGATACAAATAATAGTCTTTTACCTTATTTTTATAAGGCAAATTCTGAAGCACTTCGTAATTTTTCGATATTTTTATTTTTAGTTTCTGTCTGAATTACACCTAAAAGCTCTTGACAGTGATTTTACGTTACGGTTTAAAAAATATCTCGCGAAAAACTTAGAAAAGGAAGACTTGAAGTTGGTCCCAGGCCCCATTGAAAGACAGTTTTCGACGTAATTCGGTGATTGTTTAGGTAATTTTTGACTAGATGTTGCGAAATAATTGAGTTTTATAATTAAAATGTGCTTAAACGTAGGATTAGCACCATTTCCGTTTCAGTTCGTCGATTTTTCGGTGAACTTTTGACAAACTTTTGCCAGATAACTGTTTCTGGAAAAAAAATGTACCAATAAGTCTCAAAAATGGGAAAATAATTTAACTTTCGACCTAAACTGATAAACTTTCAACCCGGTTCATCAAAATTACGGTATAAAAACTTCATTTTTATTTCAAGAACGTGCTTAAACGCTTTAAAATCGCCCTATTTTTTGAAATGTTTTGGCTTCTTTTTCAAGCTGGTAATATGAACTTCATAATTTTAATATAATTAAAAGAGCTGTTTCACTTGGTGTAAATGCACAATATCTTGGCTTCACGTTAAATCAAAAAATTTAAAATCCTTAGTATTTTGTATCATTTTGTCTCTTTATCCTTCTTTCCCGATTTGTTTATGTTAAAGCACTTGATTTGGTTGATTCCCAAGTTGTTTCTCTATTCAAACGCTAAAAGCACGTCGGCCATAAATCATAATGAAATGCAAGAAGTAATGTCTCGCAAAAATTTAAGCGAACTCGAAGTCATACAAATCTAAAACTGTAATAAGTTAGATGATTTACATAAAACGTCATCGTGGAAATCTCGACGTTCGTGTCTGGAACAAAAATCCGGAGACCGCGACTGACTGATCCACCCCACCCGTTGAATAATGCACGATCTCCCTCTTAGTCGTGTTATCTCTTTAACTAAAGCTCTATATTAACCCTCCGAGCGCGTACAGGGCCTTTTATAATTTCACAATGCCACTTGTACAGATTTCAACATTAACACAAGGTTAAGGCCGCCTTCTTACGTGACAAATTATAAGGAAACAACGCTAAAACACATCTATTTATATTTGTAATATTTGTAAATGTAACTTGACAAATTTTGCTACATTAATTAATTAAAGCGCTGCGTGGTTTGTAATTAAAATAAGACATTTGAGTCAATTCGTGCCAATCCAAATGCCAGTTAAAACAGAATATTCAATGTCGGCTATTTGCACTTGACCTTTGACCCAAATGGAATCGAAATCGGATCACCTGTTTTGGCGACCTCTCTTTCATAATTTCAACAGAGAATCTTGCTTTGTGTGACCTCCAGGTGTAGGTCATAATGACCCCTCACTCTATTATTCATTCCAATTTTTCTCCTATTTTTATCGATTTGTATGTAAACTTATAACTTAATTTTTCAATATTTAATGACTCTTTTAACAATACTAGCTCAAAGTGTTTTATTTTTCGGCTACGCTCCCAGTAATTATTTTGTGATTTTGGACGAACAAATGAAATGCAAACTTCTACTATCGACCAGCTCTAAAAATAGTAAAACATTGGAAGTTTCAATTTTTAATTTGATTTCAAAGAGTGAATTTTTCCAACATCCGGTGCATATTTTATTAATATTTTCCCACAGTTGAGCACTAATTAATTAATTAGGACGTGGGTTGGAATCACGTAGGTTTGTGAGGGCGGAAAGGTCACAAGATTGAAGGGCTGGAGGCATTACACCCCCACAAAATCCAACATTGCTTTTCGAAAAATATTTGTTGAAACGAGCTTTATACAATAATGAACTTCGTAGCTTTATTAAATGTTTGATTGTCTGTTATTACATCATAAATATTGTCTCTATGCCAATCAATATTTCCCCTGCTTTGCTCTCGCGTGCATACATTTACTTGCTTGTGATCTCGAGCTGGTCTAATTGACAAGATGGCCGAGACGAATCAAATTTGGTGCTTTTCAAGTTATTTACGTCAAGTGGGTCACGTTTTCATTACTCGGGCGGCAAAAATGCACATCGATTTTTAATAAATGTTACAAGAAAATTACTCCAAGCACAAATTTTTGATACAGCTTGCTAGAAACGGCCCAATTTTATGATTAAAATCGACCATTTTATCAATTTTCTGTCATAGCAACTCCACTTTAAACATCAAAGCTGAATTGTTCATTATCGGTGCACCAAGCCATGAATGCAAAATGAGTACACTTGTGCCCAATGAAAATGACCATATCAGGCATTCACCAAGGCCCAATTCACTTAAATTTTAATTAAACATTGCAGCACCGGCGCTGAGGCCCACCATAAAACGCAAAAAACGTGACGATATTTTTTATTTGCTTCCTATTTCACTTTCATTGCCGTTTTCAAAAATACTTTAAAACTAGTGAATCACTTTTAGCTTCACTCAACTTAACTAAACTCAATAAATCACTCAAATTCAAAAAATATTTTCTGTTTTTCACACTTCTAGAAGCTAGGTTTGATGTTTTTGGTTGAGTGTGCATCTCGTCTTGACCCTGATCCACTCAGCGAATCGATCGTTACACTGACATTTGTCGGGCCTTTATATGTCAATAAAGCTCTATGAAAAATTCAATTTTTCGTTCATAATTGATTTGTGAAGAAAACCATTGCGATGAAAGTGAGTCACAGTCGCTTAGATTACTTTTGTCGACTGTTGTCTCAATTGCAAGCGAGGTCATTTAATTAGCCCCAATTTGGACTTTTCAAAAACGAGTTTAATCGAATTTGCCCAAGTTATTATAAACGACTTACCGCACACCACGTGATTAATGTCTTCGAGAAAACTCTCACGGAATTTGTCAATTAGTGGCTCGTATGAGTGGAATCGAATCGGTTATAAATGCGGTTAAATGGCGATATTGACGGCGTTGTAACATTGTAATCATTTCGGTATGCATTAAATGAGGACAAATTAATGTGATAATATAGGAGGGAGAACGTGTAACGAACATTCACTGAACCAGGAAATTGCTTAATCGGAACACAAATACGGTTACCTGCTGAGATATCGCACCGGAGTTGGCCCGGAATTCATACAACCGACGAATATTCGATGCATGCAAAGCAGAGAATCACAGTTTTTATTATGCGTAAAATGCAATTTGTAATTGATTTGATTTGGTGACAGAATCGGGCCCAAATTCAATCGTTTGCGCTACATCGAATTGAACAAACTTCAAATAAAGTGTTGTGTCGGTTACTCTAAGAAACTCCGTATAGACAAACAATCAATTGGCTTAATTCGCTTGACTTCGCTCAAAAATGACAACGGCTTTCATGTTACAGGCACGAGCTAACAACAACACAAATCAAAAAAGTACAAATTAAAAACGACGGAACGTGCAACCATAACAAATACAATATTTATTGAAAATTAATATTTACACAACAAAAATTAAAAAAATATTTGTATTCAATTATTAATTATTACTATTATTAGACAAAAGTCGTGGAAACTCTGACCTGAGTAAGATTATACCTAGTTGCTAGTTATCATGAATTGAAACTACGTGTGATTTTCTGTCGTAATAGAGAAATATTTTGTCGTATCAATTGATAAATAAAAAGAGAAAGCATTTGTATTAGCCCCTCAATACTGAATGAAATTAGTGAAAGAAGGGCAGCAGTTTTGGTAATTTTGTTTTTAAAATAAATATTGATTGTAACGTAAAATGTTCAATTTTATAATTAAAAAACTGCAATTTTGTTTATGGCTTTAAATCGCAATTTCGCTTCATTTTATGCGAAAATAAGCTATTAAATTTGAATCTGTGCAACAAATAAAATCGTCGTCATGTTTTGGCTTTTAACTCCATAAATATTAACGAATATCAGATCTATAAAGCTCTCAATTGTAAACGTCAAACCCTTCAATACCTAGAATTTAACTAACTCTCCCTGCAATTTAAAACCATAAAGGTCAACTAAAATAATAACCCGGTTTCATGGCATATCGCTCGTTTTTCGTTCTTTATTGAAAAGTTATTATATCTAAAAGTCCAATAATTGCAATAAATCACTTGGAAGACAGGCACTTAAAAGCTCCGAAACCTGTTGGGAAAAATATAGCATCCGGCCAATATTTCACCGTTACGTTACGAGTTGTAAATTACGAGAGGACCGCAACGAAGTGCGAAGATTATTTGCAGTGGAGGACCGCCTCGCGTCTGCAGACGGTGTAAAATCTTGAACATACCCCCGGCGTGTGTATTTTCCGCTTACGTGGTTAACTTGAATTAAGTCTCGTCGTCGGCGTTGTTGGGGAGCGAATAGCTACACTGCTACAGTACCACAACGAGCGGATATTGCGCCTAAGGTTTACGTGAAGAAGAACGTTATTAAACAACTTTATATTCCTTTAAATCGCCCGCAACTTTTCTCATAACGGCACAAGAAATAAACCCACATCGAAAAACCATTTCTCAACGCTACATAATACTGACTAGTTAAATTCTAGACTTGTTGTTTCTGATCAGATTATTTTTTTAATCATGGAATTGCTCCCGTCGCAATTTTTCCTTCTTTTGTAATTACGTTCTTTTCATTCTGTAGATGAGAAACGTGAGTTGCATTCGAAGAACGCGCTTAAAAAATATGCGTGTTAGGTTTTTAGGGATCGAAAGACAAACTATCGCCATTAATACCGACGCGAATCATGCCGTGATAAATTTCGCGTTTCGCCAACGGAGTCTTGTGAAATTGCTGTTTTAACAATTATTAAATGAAGTTTGTTGGTAATTTAAATACAATTATGAGCGGATATTAATAGGCTGCCATTTCTTAAATGAGGAAATAAGAAATAATTCGGACAAAACAAATACAGGCAATGTCTATAAAAGAGTGTAGGATCTCAGGTGGTTCTGGAATTTGAATTTGCCGCATTTAATTATGTTATTTCTATGAAATTTCTGAAAAATACCAATTTTTATCTACTCAGGCAACCAGTGAAACCATATTTTTCATATACTAACATTGTTCGCTTTTTTTGGAAAGAAGCGGCAAACTTTTAATACCTACTACCATCCTACATTCACACAGATTGTATAATAAAAAATGGTGGATGCGCCGGGATATTTAAAGGCATTGGCAACTTAAAAAACAACCATAATGGAGTAAGTGCGATAAAATGCCTTATAAACGAGATATCATGTACTTTTTCTACTTTGCACCTTTTTTATCAAAAAAATTCAATTTCGAAATTTAGGGAATTTTGTGGCAGTTGACATCATTTGCGTGGGTCATGAAACAAAATTAATAATTTGGATCGTCATTAGTTTATTCGTAAAATATATTCTGAAAGTGTCCAAGATGTCCAAGACAATGCAACATGCAACCCCTCAAAGAATATGGGTTTTTGTGGCAAATACGCGGAATTTGAAAATTGGCCTAAGTAGAATGTGATCTCAAATTACTTACTTGCACTAGTTAGTTGCATAGACTAGCTGATTTCATAGGTTTTCATTAGTTTATGAAGTTAAGCAGCACTGACCCCGGTCATTCCTTGGATGGGTGACCGGATAATGTAATGCCAAAAACATCGCAACTAACTCGTCTTTCGGAGGAGACGTTAAGCCGTCGGTCCCGGTCACTACTAGTTAGTGGTCGTTAGGTCAGGTCAGAGGCTGTAGATGCGACCTGAAAACTCTGGCACTTGGATGATGGCATTACCACCATACGCATATTTATTATTTTTTTTTACTTACTTGCACTGGCTTTTGAAGTTATATTTGTTATTACTCGAAAGGTGTTCGAAAGGACTACGTATCAGGGATGGTACAAAAGCCTCTAAAGGTTCGAAGTTGATTCATTTGATTAAGTTATCACTTGAAACAGATGCCGATTGACACTGACAGTTCTCTCAGATAATTGTCAAAAAACTATCCAACATTATCCAACTAAATTACCCTGGCTCTTAGTGTAATTATTATAGCACTCCGTTGGATATTAACGATACGCAAATGGCGTATCGTAATGGCTTCAGTACGAAACCAAAGTAGAAAAATGCTTATTATAGTAGTGAAAGTTATTTCGACTTAAAGTTGGAATTATGACGTCCTAACCGCCTCTTGAGAATTTGATCCAATTTTAAGATCAAATAATTTTTGACTGTGTCAGTGACGATACAACCCAAAATTTTGTTAGTCCAACACACCAAGTTGTCGTAATACGACACGAATGATAATTTGGTATCTAAGATAATGCCTAAGTCTTTAACCTCTAACCTTATAGGGAGTTGGCAATTATTTAAAGAATAAACAGGGGTGTTTGGTACGATTTTACGACTGAAACACGTAGCCTGACATTTGCTAACATTGAGACACATGTTGTTTTCTTTACACCACTCACTCAAACGGTTCAAATCACTCTGCAAGTTAAGCATATCGTTTGTACATTTAATTGTATTATAGACTTTCAAATCATCAGCAAAGAGACGATAACTGCATGTAAGATTGTCCCCAATATCATTAATAAATATCGAAAATAGCAACGAACCCAAAATCGATCCCTGTGGGACTCCAGAGGGTGCATTTACCGTGTACGAAAATTGATTTTCAATCTTAACTTGCTGAGTTCTATCGGAGAGATATGAAGCAAACCAGCTTAGTATAGGTCCTGACACTCCATAAGCTGTTAGCTTTTGTATTAAAAGTGAGTGGTTCACTTTATCAAACGCCTTACTGAAATCTGTGTATATAGAGTGAACTTCATATCCGCTTCCAAAGGCCTTTTGAATGAAATCTATGTAGTGGAATAGGTTAGTAACAGTCGAACGTTTATGAAAAAAGCCATGTTGGTGAGGTGACAGTATTGGTTTAAATAGAGGAATTTTTGAAACAAGAACGGTTTCAAACACCTTACCAACTGTAGAAAGACTAGAAATTGATCGATAGTTATCGATGTTGTTTGTTAAACCAGACTTATGAATCGGGATAATATAGGCATGCTTCCACACTGTTGGAAAAACACCTGTACGCAGAGATAAATTGAATAAAATATGAAGCGGCCAAGCAACAACGTCACAAGTGTTTTTAAAGAAAATAGGTGGAACTCCATCGGGACCAGGGCCCTTGCTTACATCTAAGTTCCGAATAGCAAGAACTTCTTCTGTGCTTACATAGTGATGGTCGAGATCAATTTTCGTTTTTGAACTGAAATTCGATTTGATGAAGATGTTATCATAAACAGAAGTAAAGTGACTTGCAAAGGCGTCGCAAACCGATTTTAAATCAAACAGCAGATTACCATCCGTATGTTTCATTGGCAAAGAAAAATTTGATTTATTTGTCTTGTCTCTGATGAATTTCCAAAATTTCTTTGGTTCTAAAAATAAGTCATGTTCAACATTTGATAAATAGTTGTCATAAGCAAGTTTAATATCGTTTTTACACTGACGACGCAAGTTTGAAAAACATAAATAGTCTTCACTAGAATTAGTGTTTTTAAAACGCTTATGTGCCAACTTTTTATTTTTGATCAATTTGATAATGTCACTACTAAACGTATTTGTCAATAACTTCGTTTAAGCATAAGTAAAAATTCTGTACTGCCTTATCACAACTTAGACCTTTGAAGAAATCAATCCAATTAATATTATTTAAATATCTACTTATGCTTACAAAATCCGCCTTATTAAAATCGTAGAACCAGATTTTATCGTTGAAGAGACTACCACCGCTACAAACATCAATATTCACAGTAAACGTAGGGTGACTATTATCTAATTTAGATAAGGGATCGCATTTAATAACTTCGATGTTGTTATAATTAGAAAAACATAAATCTAAAACGTTACCGTAAATATTAGATAAACTATTGAACTGACTAAAACACATGCTAAAAAAGCTATCACAGACAAGGATTTCACTTTCGAGTGACACTTTTTGAGGAAGAAGGCCGGGTGAGTCCTCTGATTGCTTCCACTCAAGGTTGGATAGATTAAAGTCACCGATCACAGCAACATCATAGTCGGGATGACTATCACAGATAAGATGAACTGATTCTACATGACTAGAATACTTAACTAAGTCCGACCGGGGGGGAATGTAGACACAGCCCAGAATTAAATCTCGTACGCCCATGGAAACTTTAACCCAAATCTCTTCGACCGAGGAGCTAGCACCACACAGTTGAATACACTTGAACTGTTTACTGATAGCCAAAAGAACACCACCCCCAAGGCTCTTCACACTGTTAAGACTGCTTCTGTCATTCCGAAAGATTTCGTATCTTTTATCTAATAGTTCACTATTTTGTATTGAAGAATTCAACCACGTTTCCGTGAGGGCTATCACAGCGAAGTCCTCAGCTAGTACCGCACAATAAAGGTCTTTTATTTTACTTTTGAGTCCACGCACATTTTGATAGTATATGGAAAATTTTGGCCAATCTAGGATAGTGCCTTGTCCTCCACAGGAATTGGGTTTTCTGGTTTTGAGAGTTTTCCCTGACTTACACTCTTTGGAAAAAAAAATTTTTTGACTTTCACTCCTTCTGCCCAAAAATCATAGTGGATACAAAATAGGGCATCCGCTCTCTGGTAGGTATTATGTTATAGGAAACGTTTTAGAATACCTAAAAAATGTAATGAAAAATCTATCGTCGTTTTTAATAATTTTATCAACACAAAACGGTTTGGTAAAATTGGCACCATTGTCAGTACTTGAGGTTTTCGCCGTACCTTTATTTTAATTATTGTGGAGTAGTTACAATTCACCTTTGAAAAAGTGATTGTTTCTCCCCCACCGAATACGTCATCTTAAAAATTACGAGCGCATCTTTGGTGTTGCGTTTTGACATTTGGATTGTTCGGAGCATCGCCCTCTGTATAGAATGACACTTTATCTCGCCTGGGTATTAGTCAAGTTGAAGTGATTCCCGTCAGCGCTACAGTTTGCGCGTAATATTTGACACATCCTGCACTTGACGGTAAATTGTTTTTCAAAACTTCAAAATATCTCTTACATATGGTATTTTGTTGTATCCTTTCTGTCGAGCTTTTGTTGGTTGCGTTTTTCTTTATTTGTTTAGTTGGTTCGTGTTTCGTTGTTCTTGCGTTTAAAAATTGGCATTGTTGACAGCTCATAACTTGACACTCTTAGCAGTTGATGATAGAAGTTACTACACATAGCAACGCGCGGAATTATGGAATCACAGTTTCAATGCATTTTTTACGAAATGCCCAGGCGGGATATTGATACATTTCATTAAGGAGGCGGTGGTTCGGAGTAGTGAAAATATTGTGTTAAAAATTATGGTTTATTATTGTTGTGTACTTTTATGTACAACGAAACGTTCATGTAATTTAATGTCATTTCATACATTCACAAAAAATAAAAAGCTGTAGACGATGTGGATCCATAGGATCCGAAGAAACACTCGTAAAAGTAAATTATTTTAAGTTTGTGTTTTTTCTTTGTGACTTGTAACACTTTGCTCTTACAACCAGAAAATTTGTTTCGTCTTCGTCCAAACACCAAACATCGTGTAAATAGTTTTCACAAAATAAGGCGTAAACTCACCTAAATTGCTTGTTTTTTGCCCCTTTCTTAATGACAAAGGCCTTTACAATAAAAAAAATCACAGAATTTCAGTTTCTTCAACGATTTTGTCCAGATTATTTTTAAAATTGTAGATGTACAAACACGTACAATTCAATGGAAATAAAAAACTGCCACTAACCACCCAGTGCATGATTTTGTCTCTTACATTAGAAAAAGTCTATTATTGTAACAATGGAATTCTTTTACTACATCCAGATCAATTATTTAGTTTTTAGGATATAAAAATCACAGTTTTAGAATTTTAATGTTGATGATTATTATAAATAATTTTCAATTTCGTTGACGTGGAAGAGCAGAGGAACTTGGTCTCTTTCCGATTAAAAATATTTTAAGAAATTAGAAAAAAAAATTAGCTTTACTTTTTAATACTGCTAAGAATAATAATTGAGAGGGAAGTTTTTAAATATTTTTCTACAGTTTGTTGGAACGTGTGTTATAGCGTAATGAAGAGCTTATGCGCCAATTGTACACACCTTGTATTTAATTGTTTCGAGTAATCAAAGTTTTAGTTACTAATAACAGTGATATTAAGTGATAACAACATGTCGGCTGTATATTGATATTAAATGCAAAATTTCCGAGTAATGTGACCGTTTGATAGCTGATGTAAACTAAAGCGTTTTATGAAACAAGAGATCAATTTTTGTTCCTTTGCTAATTTATAACACATTGGTTATAAAAAGAAACGTGTAATATCAAAAATCCCTTTAACTGATAGAACCCAACGGCTTTCAAATCGTATTTGAAATACAAAAAGTTCATTGCGTTTAAGCAATAGGAATCTCTCAAACTTTTACTATGCTAATGGGAGTGAAGATTCAGGCTTATCATTTGTACATTGAAAGTCGTGTTATATCATATTTATAAAATAGTATATTATTTAACGAGTTTGAGTGTAAATCGGACGCTTTATTTCACGAGTGGATTTTTAAACGTCGAGTGATAGCGAGAGGTTTATCATCCACGAGGTGAAATAAATGAACCGATTTACAGAAAAACAAGTTGAATACAACATTTTATTCTTCAAATTAGACTCAACAAAGCTTAAAATTGCTTTAAATCTGTTAAAAATAATCTGACGTTTCGAATTGAGAAATGCCAAACAGTTGCCAAAACTGCCTTACACAGGAGAAAAGTCGTAAATTCTGAGTGTCGAGAATAAAAAATGTCACAAGACTATTTTCATTACAGAAAATTGTTGATTAGATTAACAATGTATTTAATAGATTACAAAACAGTAGTATTAGTATTAATACTACTACTAACAGTATTAATAGTAGTAGTACAGGTGTCTAGCAAGAAGTTAGAATAACTTGTCTCAACTTGTCTTCTTCGAATGCTTATCGTTACAGAAAATTGAAATTTTCAGGTCGATAGTATACTGTCGCCAGAACTGGGCGTGTATAGTTATGGACAAAAAAAATGGGGCAAGTATTATAGCAGATTGTCGATGAAATTTAGTTGATTAAATCGGACTTTGATCTAAAGTTTTATATTTAACACTAAAAAAAATCTAAAGTAATCAAGACGATCATAGTCTACATTAGCAATTTGCTTAAAATGGAAATAATTTCTAAAGCTGAGGACTGCTAGTCACTAAGGCGGATTGCTCTCTGCGACAATACTGCTAAAAATTCTTTCTTCAGTATTTATAAAAAACAGAGAGAACAAGGAACAATAAATAGAAATCCTGGGTCTGGACGAAGAAAGGTTTCTAGTCAAGAGCAAGATGAATTTCCTTAGCTAATTAGTTTCTAATGATGTGAATTATGATTAGAATCACGATCGTCTAAAGAACATGTTGCACCACCAAAAAAAATTGTACCTTTTTTTTGTCCATAACTGTATGTGTTTTTAGAATTGTGAAGTTTGGTGTAAATAAGTACTATTAATTGCGAGATACTGAATGCGTGTTTGTCGTTGAATTTTGCATGTGATCGAAAGAGCCGGGAAGCCACTAAATAGAAGATCGATCTGCATGACATAGAATTGTATTTATTCACATTCGGTCGAGTAGCAATGTATACCGATAGTTATAAATAATTCAGAGGGACGCGTACAACGGCTCACGTGGAGACGCAGCCCGATATCGAACTGTTTAAATAATTAACGATCTCCTCGGGGCCTGTTATTGGAACCGAGCTACTGCTTGTAATCAGCACCATAATGGAAAAGACTCCCAGGGCCGTTCTCTTGCTATAACGCCGCCACCGCGGGCACAATGTTTGTTAAACGTGACATTTTCTTCGACGTTCCGGCACCGACTCATTTTCGCGATTACAACTACTCCGGAATTAATAACACGCATTTATTACGCGTACTTGTTCGAATCGCACCCTCGGGATGCATAAAAACCGACGAAATTATCAGATTTATGGCGTAACACTACTCAGCGTGTACCGCAAAATTCAATTTTTTCTTCCACAAACAAACCCTATTATTACCGGCATAACCCTAATGAATAATTTACGTCGCCAGGATTTTCATCAAAAAAATTGCTTAAACTTTTCGCCAACTACTACAAGCCTATTGTAATTTCGTTACATTCGAAAACGATGTTTCTCCGTGTAACCGCCTTGTACTTCCCTCGAAATCTTTCATAACGAGCTATCCATTATCTTAAATAACAAAAAACGAAACAATTTCCTTGCGAATAAAACCTCCCAACGTATTAAAACAACCGGAAGAATTATATTCGGAAATGTATTTCTTTCAAATTGACTCAATTTACAAAGAGATCGGAACGGAAGTTCAATTCTGAAAGAGATTAGCGCCCAATCGCATTACAACACGACCAGATTTTGTCAACTCGAGTTAAATATATGATAAGTTTCTGCGGAATATGCCTCTAAACATTATAATTCAAAGCGAAACAGACACACAGAACGATCGTTCCCAATTTTTCTCAGTACCTTTCATATCAAAGACAATGCAGTTGCTCTAATTTGAAATGCATCCCCAGTCAAACATCTTCCGATGTTTTTAAACGAAGTGCATTTGCTCAAAGAGGCGCCAGACTGAAAATCGCAACTAACCTACAAAACAAGACCAAGTTTTTCAACTAAAAATTTTTGAAACTTTCATTAAGAAACTGAACTTTTAAAGATGCGGTTTTTGAAAAATCGTATGATTGGCCCCCATTTATTAAAGTTTTTCCCTTTTTCTTGGGATTTATACTTTTTTAAAAAACACATTTAAAATTTTGAAAAACTAGTTTTCGAAACAAAGTTTTGACCTAACGTTTCGGCAAATCGACTGGCGTCGGAAAATTCGAGGTAGTTTAAAAGTCATCGTCAGATATAAAATAGTTATTTATTAAATAAGACGATAAAATTTGATTTTATCTGAATGGTGAATATTGTCGTTGTCTACAAAATTTTATTCGATCCTCCACTATTTTGATTCATTTACTGACTTATTTTGATTGACAATAATAATAACAAAAAAACGTCAAAAACAGATAAACAACAATGGTTTTGAACTTTATTTTTCTAGACGATAAAATTCCGTTTTACCATGAAGGAAACAGTCGATAAAATACGATTTTATCCTTGACGGCGGAATAAATTGCAATTATTTTCCTTTAACAGCGATTTTCTTGGTAAACATTACAAAGCGATGATTTTGTTTCCATTTTTATATCGAGACCACCTTATATTACAAAAATTAAAAGTACTTTCCAACAGTATCTACCAAAGTACCAAACATAAGAGGTTACGTTTAAATATTCCTAAGTTTATTGATGGATATCTGCTACGTGTACTAAAAACCAACCTAATTTTTGAAAAATCCTTAAAATCAAAACTTCATAATGAAACGAAATAACTTCTGTAGATCTTAAATATACTAGGATATACTAGGAAAAGTGCATAAAGACTGGGTCGAGATTGAAAATTAATGAACTTTTGAAAGGGTGAATTCCTGAATAATCAAGTTTGGGTCGCAAAAAGCGTTCCATATTTGATTTTTCAACCGCAAAAATTCTATATTTTACACAGTGACTACAATATGAACTGTAACTCGCTGCAAAGTGCAAAGTTAACGAAAATCGATAGAAATAATAAAAGCATATGATTAAGCTACTAGAAAAATGGAGACAATTCTTGTTATTGGGATTAATGTGACTATTATTATAAGTCCAGTTATTAAGTAAAATTTTTATTTATTTCCATTTTTGTTCCAAAGTGGTTAAACGGTCTCTCGAGCCTCGTCGTCCGGTTTATTTAAATCCATTACCACCAAACAAACGATGATTCGATTTGTTTGAGCAATTAAGCATTTGAGTAACCGTTTTATCGGGCGTTTGAAGCACGTCCAATAATACATTTCGAATGAAATCCTTTAGAACACACCGGATTTGTAGTAAATACCAACACTACCCACTCACATCAAAGATATTAAAGCTATCCGTTCCACACAAACGCAATATCATAACGCAGAGAGTTAGAGAAAATAAAATATTAAATTTGACGACCATCCCCAGTCGACGTCAGCTATGAAATTTTAAATCGTAACATTCCTTTGAAACGCATGATTATAATTTGTTCCCTTGAAAGTAAATAAATCAAATCAGGGACTGGAAATGAAAAAGTGCACGGCATTGTTGTAATTAAAAAAGTCAAGAGAGGGCCTCTTGGTCAATTAGCATATTTATTAAAACTTTTCTAATTTTGTCCGATTGCGAATATCTGAACTTTGTGCAAAATGAAAACATACTTTATTCATTTGAACCTGGCTGTAAATCGGGCTACGAATTCTTTCCTTTCAGGAATGCATTACTTATTGATAAATGCAAAACCAGGCTGGGTATCGCTCTGTTTTGTTTGGGGAAGGAGGAGGAAAAAGCCTCTTTTGTGAGTCTGGCGAGGATTGTTGCATTTTCGACGCAATTGCAATCTCTTTAAATGTCACCAACAGAAGGTTTATTAGCAAGTAACTAATGAAGCTACTGGTGGGCCAATTAAACACTGTCTTCAGACGTACTTGCAAATGTAATTGTTCCGTGTCAGGCGTACTGTCGCCTGCTTATCTCACTTTGAACAACTCCCGAGATTTATGCCACTTGATATTACAGAGAGAGTGGCTTACGAATATCAAAATGTGTTCAAAAACTCGCCAAGTACGCTTTTATTGTAAGAGCTGGAAGCAAACAATTTTTTCAACAATGAATTCCAGAATCAATAAGTAAATAAAATCGATTTGCCATTATCCAGCGACTGGAGTAATTTATTAAAGAAAACGTATCTTTTCATTCCAGTCTGTTAACGTTCTCCTGATTATGTTGCACAGTTATTGACGAAAAACACGCGCTGCATTTCTCCCTTCAAAACATCCAATTTTTCAAAATGACTCGTACCATTATATTCGCTTAAATATTTTAATAACGAATCGACTGTCAAGGCACTTGGCAACAGCCTTTCAAAACAAAATAAAAACTCGGCCTGAAACATCACGTTGTTTGGTCTTTTCGGAACTTTACTTCGAATTGAGTTACAGTTGGGAATTTCGGCCCAAGATAGAAACTTTTCTAATGCGAAAACATGAGTAAAAACGAAATGTGAAACATTTTGATTTATATGAGCAAAGTTCGCGTTTGTTTTTATTGCTTCTGATATCGCCGGTATAAAATATTTAAGCTTGCATACCGGCCTGCAATACCAGCAAACGGAATTAGAACGCTTTTACTAGCAATCCGATAGTTTACTGCCGAAATATCGACTCGAACATCAATAACTGAACAAAAGGAAATACTCAAATTTTCAGTTCCCAATCCAAACTCTTTCAAGATCCACAAGTGAATTACAATAAACTAAAATAAAATAAACAAGCTAGTTGCACCTGACATATTTTTCGGAATTTCTCCTGGGTTATTAATGCTTTTATAATTAAGGGGTTGGAGCTGTTGACAGGTTTGTTATTAAAAAATTGTCGGAAATGATAGTCGGAAATGACAACTAACAGGTAAAAAATCTAAAACCGATTTATTATGAAAAAGAAAAGCAATGACATTCAATTATTTACACTAAAGATCGTTTTTTTATTTTAGGCCAAAATTTCGTTGAGAAAATCCGTAATAACTCATCTCCATGGTCTTAAATATTTTTTTGGCACTGGCTAAACAACCTGCCAGCGGTACTCTTAATTTATATTAAAAAGGCCGTCGTCCGGCGGCATTATCGCTTCACGTATAAAAAAGCCGCCGAAATTCTGAATTAAATCGTAAGTTTCGGCGGTTTGATATAAATTCATATTATAGATGCCGCCGGTCGGTGGTATTCTCTATTTTAAATGTTAAATACCGCCGAAAAATGTATCATACCTAACCCTACCTATATGTTATTCTTACAGTTTCATAGTATCTTTCTACATGTTGGGCACCTGAACACACATGTTTATTTAAATTTAGTTTATAAAATAAAACTTACAAGTCACGGAGTATATTGAAATATATAAATAAAGCAAAATGTAAAACTAATCAAATTCATTTTTCGTTCGTTTGGAATAATTATTTAGAGCATTCAAATAATCTTTGCAAGTGTCGCCAAGCTTAATTTTTTCACTCAGGTACAACCTGCGTATACCGTTAAACTATATACTTGCCTTCAAAGAATAATAGTTGTTGAAAGATATAAGGCTACAAACAAAATAAACATATCTTAAAAAGCAAATTTTATTTTGATTTTGTGTTATGCACATTTTCTTCTCAAATGACAACCCAGTATGAAAATGCCTTTCGACAAAAACTAAATTTAAGTGAGGTAGTTGTAATCCCTGGTTTACAGTCTTAACCAAAAAAAATGTTTCAAGGTAGATTGCTATTCAGAAAAATTGAGCTTAACTCAAAAACAAAACAAAAAAAAATCATTTTTACAATACCCCCTAAAATGTGACATATACCTAATTTTAATTCTTACATGTCTGTATGTCCACACGGTTGTTGTTCACTTGAACAGTACGAATGTTTATTTAATTTTTGAAAAAACTTATCGATAAAAGTACGGTAGGTAACTACCATGAGATCGCAAATGTACTGAATTAGAGCAAACCTTGAAAGTGAAGTGTAACTTTAGCCACATTTCTTTTCAAAACATTGTGTTGCAAAAGATAGTGGAGGAGACTTAGAAAGTGTCCAGAAAAAAATTCTGCCAAATGAGTATTTCCACTGTCCATTTATCTTTTCAAATGTTCGAAAATGGCCTACAATGAAGGCTTTTTGTCTGGTGATAAACACAGAAATAATTTTGATTAAGCAAGCAATCAATTTTTGAAAAATCATTTAATTCTTATCTGTATCTCAATTTTTGATATGTGGCTAAAATTCCACTCTAATTCAATTAATTTTCGATTTCATATTATAAAATAGTAAAAGTAAAAGGTTTTTAAGTTTATGCTTAAGTAGCAACGTGCCATGAAACAATTTTTCTTCACAAAGACTGCATTCACAGGATCATAACCACCTCAATTGCATTCAATTTTTGTCAAAAGAAATTTTCATATTGGAATTAGAATTAGACTTATGAATGACAAAATTTCGACGGTATTTGGTATCTATATACAGGGATGTTTTTTTATTAGTATACATTGCCCTATGTATACAGTTAAAAAAACCGAGTCAATTTCATTGTTACTATGACGATTAGGATTAGGCCGTAGGTCTAGGTGCAGGCAACCAATATTACAAAAACTTTAATATCCAAAAATAAAGAATAAACTTTGCAAAACAACAAAATAAATGTAATTAAATGACGCATCAAACCAAGGAAAATATTAAATAATCAGAGAAAGTGCTAAAAAGGCCCTCCTTGCACTTCCAAACAATAGCTCTAGTCTGATACTTTGACCAGTATGGCACGAATAATACTTTTAACTTTTTGTAACATCTGGGTACTATCTAATATAAGTTTATTTACGAAATTTCTAGCCACCATAAAATTTTTACATCGGTCCCTAATTATTTCAATGAGTGCGGTTTAAATTTGTTAGATCTTGAGCTGCACTGGTGTATGGCATTTGAGGCTAATGATTTGGGTCTATTCCAGGCAAAAATTTGACCTTAGGGGTGTTATTTGCCTAAGACCTTTTGCCCTGTGTGAATTGTAATTTTGGTTGCCTGCACCCAGGCTAACCTAGACCTACGGCCCAATCCTAATAGGAGTAATAGCATATAATAGTCATAGTAACAATGAAATTGACTCGGTTTTTTTAACTGTATACATAGGGCAATGTATACTAATAAAAAAACATCCCTGTATATAAAATTGCTTGTCCTGACTGACTGACCTATCATCGCACAGCCTAGACGGCCAATAGGATAGAAACTTGAAATTTTTACAGTAGATAGCTTTTGTAACGTAGGGGTGTACTAAGAAAGGATTTTTCGAAAATCACCCTCTAAGAGGGTTAAATAGGGTGTGAAAATTTGAATAAAAATCCGTCATTTTTTAAGTTATATCTTTGAAAATTAGTATTTGGGCTTTCGGTTAAAAATAAAAAAAGACGTGTTTCAGGATTGTTGGAAAATCAACCCCTAAAGGGGTTAAATGGAGAGTTGAATTTAGAATTAGAGTTTAGAAAATCTGTCATTTTTAAAGTCACATTGAACTTACATCCTTGAAAATTAGTATTTGGGCTTTTGGTTAAAAATGAAGAAACACGTGTTTCCGGATTTTCGAAAAATCAAATCAAAAATCAACCCCTAAGAGGGTTAAATGGCGTAATAAAATTTGTATAAATATTCGTAACTTTCGAATTTACATTAATTGAAGCTGGTATTTGGGCTTTCAGTGAAAAGTGAAGAAACACGTGTTTTAGTTGGAAATACCAACCCCAAGGGGGTTGAACACGGGTTAGAATTTGTATAAAAATCCGTAATTTTTAATTTGTATCCATGCAAATGGTACTTGAGCTTTCGGTTAAAGATGAAAAACGTGTGTTTAAGAACATTTGGAATTTCCACCCCTAAGGGGGTTAAATATAAAAATCCGTAATTTTTGAACTTATATTTATAAAAATTGGTATTTGGGCATTCGGTGAAAAATAAAGAAACAGGTATTTTATTATTTTTAGAAATTCCACCCCCAAAGAGGGTTAAACATAAAAAATCGTCATTTTTGAAGCTATATTAATGAAAAATGGTATTTGGACTTTCCGTTAAAAATGAAAAAAGACGTATTTCTGGATTTTGAAAGTTCCACCCCCAAGAGGGTTGAATATAAAAATATGTCATTTTCGAAGTTATAACCATGAGAATTGGTATTTGGCCATTCGTCTAAATATAAAAAACGCGTGTTTCAGGTTTGTTGAAAACTCCACTCCAAGGGGGTTAAACAAAAAATCCTTCATTGTTGAAATTATACATATAAAAAATTCTTTATTGTTGAAGTTATCAATTGATATCTTAGACATTCGGTTAAAAAGGAAGAGGCGTATATTTCAGGATTTTTAGAAATTCCACCCCCAAAAGAGTTCAACGCAAAACTCCTGCATTTTTGAAGTCATATCCAAGAAAATTGTCATTTGGACTTCCGGTTAAAAATAAAGAAAATGTGTTTCAGGATTTTTGAAAATTACATCCACAAGAGGGTTAAACAGGGAATGAGTTGAGAACAACCAAAGTTTACTCGAGTTTGCATTGGATCACGGTTTGAAAGTTCACATAAAATTTTGTATTTCTACTTTTTGTTATACTAAATTTTGCATTGTTTTTCTGTGTTTCAAAGTGGTTGTGGACATGCGTGCGAAGCCGTGGGCAACTGCTAGTTTTAAATAAAGAAAACCGCGGACCGACGGCATATCTCAATATTTATTTCTAATTTTTGGCGGCTTTTTCATACGTGAGCAGATAATTTTCAGTATTAACTACAGTGGTATTAACTAAGAGTACCGCCGGCGGTCGTTTAGCCAGTGCCTTTTTTTATCACTTATTTATTTAATATTACCATTTATGTAGGACGTATTACGTATTATAGCCTAGTCTGTTTCTTTTTTCTAGAAGAAAATCAAGAGCGAATAGAGAATAACATTTCGACAATAAATAGAAATTTCCATTACAAGGAACGTTGTCACAATTATTTCATGTCAAATATCACTAATTTACCAAAAGGAGGAATGTATATAGAGAAAAAATTGTTTTTTATGGTGGAAAGTTTTCTGGCGTGAGGCTGTCGTTTAGTCCTTTTTGTGTAATGAGGGCAATTGTTTCTATTGAGCGCTGACCATCTGGTCCGTGACGTCACGATGCGTCCTGGACTTGATTAATAATGAATGCATTTCGAGCGGTGGGTAGCTCCAACAAGTGAAGTTAGTGAAACGCGCCCCAGCGCCAAAATGGAAATTCTCACTGCTTTCCTATTCATGACCGGTCCCGATGTGTATTTCCTCCGATATAACAAGCGAAATGTGTTATTCCATATACAGAGGCGAGCGTGCATTGTGTGCGGGTTACGCTACAATGATTTTATTCCGTCATTAAGCCGACTTCACACCGATTATTCATCCAGTTATTTGTTTAATTACGTAATTAATAAGTCACATAGTTAATGAATTCATCTCGTCGACGGCCCGACGACTAAACTCACACAAATTACAATCGCTACAGTAAATGTTTATGAATATAATAACACCTAGGGCGGCCATCGGTCACGCGATCGCTTGCCTGAGACTGTATTTTATATGGTGTGGACGCGACGATGACGAGACCTTCGGGCCTTCGTGACGAAAACACTTAATGTCATCCGAAGCCGGAAGATGGACAATCACAAGGTTTTTCAAGGGACCACCGATAGGGAATCTTATTTACGAACTGTGCTTTACCAAAATTGAAAGCACAAAACTACTCAAACATTAGTATGATGGATGTGATAGCTAATCTGAAGATCATTCTGCAATATGAACAACAAAAACCAAACAAATATGTTGACCGGAAACCGGAAATTTTGTTCCACTATGAAAGCACAGGAGATACATTTTTCTAGAGGTCATACGACACATACATCCTGTGCTACTCATAACTTATTAAAAGCACCCACTTTTTGCATTAATTTCAAATGAAAGTCACCGATAGGTTGAAATGTTGTTCGTTTGCTTTGCTCGACTGTGGCGCCTTTACTTTAGCTTTATTTACTTAAAAAATACAGAGAAAATTACCTAGCTATGGCTAGGGATAACAACAATTTTACCTTGATTCTGTAAGTAGAACAGAAATTGTACCAAAGGAGGTCATTTTTCAAATTCAGTGACTTGAGAAATTACCTGTTTATGTTTTATCAATAATAATAAGTTATCATTAAATAATATGGACGTTGTTTTACTTTATACACATTAAACTGCTTGTGTTGCCTGATTACGCACAGCCTAAATGTCTGGGGATAGAAACTTGAAATTTTCACAGTAGATAGCTTTTATAACGTAGGCAACGGTAAGAAAGGATTTTTGGAAAATCATTTCCTAATAAGGAGGTTAAATGGGGTCTAAATTTGAATGAAAACCCGATATTTATATTCAAATTGTATTAAAGTACATCCATGAAAATTGGTAATTGGGTTTTCGGTCAAAAATGAAGAAAGTTGTGTTTTATGATTTTTAGAAATTCCACCCCCAAAGGGGGTTAAATATAAAAGTCCGTCGTATTTGAAGTTATATTCATGAAAATTGGAATTTGTATTATTGGAATACAGTGTCTGTATTTTGGGAAGTTCCGCCTCCAAGGAGGTTAAAAAAAATTAAAAAAATTTCGAAGTTATAACCATAAACATTTGTATATGGAGCGTGTTTTAGGTTTGTTGGAAATTCCACCCCTAAGGGGGTTAACGTAGACATCTTTCATTGTTAAAGTTACTTATAATCACGAAAATTGAATTTGGATATTCGGTTAAAAAAGAATAGGCGCCTATTTCAGTATTTTTAGAAATTCCAGCCCTAGGCAATTAAATACAAAAATCAGTCATTTTTGAAGCTATATTCGTCGCAAATGGTATTTGGGCTGTGGGTTAAAAATGAAGAAGCATGTGTTTCAGGATTTTTGGAAATTGCACTCACAAGGGGGTTAATAATAGAGAAAGTTTTCAATTATAAAAACAAGCAAAAGTACTCGGGTTTGCATGGGGTCACAGTTTTAAAGTTCACAATGAAATTATGTTTTCCTACTTTTTATTATTAAGTGTTGATTTGTTTTTCTGCGTTTCAAAATAGTTGTGGACATGCGTGCAAAGCCGCGGGCAACTGCTAGTGTAGAGAATATCAATTAATTTTTAAGACATTGGACACTTTCAGTCAACTTGTTCATGTTTACACTTTTTTTCGTAATTCGTATCTAATTACTCTCAGTAGGAGCCCACATTTAATTAAAAGTGAAATTTGTCGATTGTTGCTTGCCATGTTAAGACAGGTTAAAAGTCCTTCCTTGAAATAATAAGTTGAAAATAATTAACTTATCTATTTTCGGATTTTTAGTCATTTTTAGTCTTACTACTACCAAGTACGTACTTGACAATTTTTTAGGAAAAAAATCTGATTTATTGTTATCGGTCGTCTTTACTTGTCCGTTTTAAAACATGAAAAACCATTTGGAATTCTGATTCCAACGACATAAATATTTCAAAAAGTCAAAAAATGCAGTCAAGCTTTGTTGCCACTTTACCCTCGGCTTCCACCAAAAACACATTAGTTAAATTAGATCATAAACGAAAATAGTAAATGTAAATTAGATATTTAGCGCTGGAAATTCTACTGATTAATCCTTACCTTCATCTTGGTTACTCCCGACTAGGATTTCCATATCCTCGTAATCCCCTTCCGCCAGCATATCCATGGGATGCTTGGGCATGAAGACCCCATCGACTGTGGGAGTCGACGGGAATCCCAAAATTCCCGAATACGAATTCCACTGTTGCAGCGAAATCGTCTTGGCCTCCACCGCCCTCATGCAATCAATGACCTCATGTGGCCTTGTCTCCAACAACGAAACGTTGCATCCGCAATCCTCCACCAGCACCTTCCCGATCTGCTGCGCCCTCTCCCCCGACATATAACTCCAGGGGGCGTTCATAGTCCCCGACTGCAAAATCCCCCTCCTGGCCAGGCCTTTAGTAACAGGACTCAGGAGGAGGATGCTGACCGAGCCGCCCCCGGCCGACTCTCCAAACAGCGTGATGAGGTCGGGGTCGCCCCCAAACGCCGCTGCGTTCTCCTTGATCCAGCGGATGGCTAGAGCTTGGTCCCACATGCCCATGTTACCGGGGGCCTCCTCATTGCCGCGAGGAAAGTACTTGCTCAAGTAGAGAAAGCCGAAGGCCCCCACGCGATATTGCATGGAGGCGACGATGACGTCGGAGGTGGCGGCGATGATGTCGGCGTCGTAGATGTCCAATGTGGAAGTGCCGCTCATGTAGCCCCCGCCGTAGATCCACACGAGAACGGGAACTTTGGGTCGGTCCTGGGGAGGCTTCTCGCCGTGGTGCCGGATGCGCAAGCGCTGGGGCACCCAGATGTTGAGGTAGAGGCAGTCCTCGGAGATGTTCGTGTTGGGGTTCCACATCTCCTCACCCTCAAACCCAGGGAAGTACTCGTAGCGCTCCTGCAGAATGGGAAACAGTTGCAAAAGTTGCCCAACACACCGTAAATACTATTTTTTGATAAGTCAGTTGCTGGATGGTGCTTTTAGACAAATATTTCGGGAACCAATGGTAGTAATTGCACGATCAATTAATGTCACGTAAAATTAATATATTCGCGAGCTAAATCGGTTGAAATAAGGTATTAACTGTTTTAAAACTATGTAAACGCCAACGTCGCATTTTACCAAATTGTTTTTTTAAATAAGGTTGATAAAAATGTAAAATAGTTATTAATCATTGAATCTCTCATTGAAACTGTAAATTACATCAGTTATTAATTTTTTGAAGCGGATAAATAATCTATAACAACTAATTTTGAGAGAAAATGCGATGTTGGCGTATACATATTTTTGTAACAGCTAATAGGTAATTTAAACCCTACTCGGTAGTTTTTTCAGAGAAATTTCTTAAAATAGATGAGATCATTACAGAGTAGCCTACTGAAGGCAAGCCACCTGTAAATAAAAAATATACAGGGTAATTCTTAAATAGAACGACAAAATTTTATCACAGATTTCCAAGGATAAGTTGAGACGATCTGTACCATATTTACGTTTTTATTTCGTAGGAGTAGAAACCCCTTAATCCGTGCCACTTGCGGCGCTCATGTGTTTAAATAAGCTGTATTGGAAAAAAATGTGCTCGTTTTCATCATGAATATCATTACACAGTAATCATTGTTGCATTGATCAAGTACATCGTCATCAAATGATTATCATGCTTTCTACTAACTGTGAACACATTAGTGGCGTACACTTTATCTCCAACATACCTTTAAAAAATATTATTTCGAAAACGGGTATAGTACAAAGAATTTTTTTACTATTTTTCCCAGCATGTATTCATTTGATACTACCATGGGTAGAATTTTGTCACTCTATTTAAGAATCACGCTGTATAAAAGGTGATTTTTTATAACGAGCCACATTGGATATCTCAGAAAATAAGCAAAAAATTATAAAATCAATTTTTACTTACAAGGGAACACCTTTGAGTGTACTTTTAAAAGTTTTAGCACCAACTTCTTTTGTGGTACAAAATTTTAAATGGCACTACCTACTCCCTTTGTGATAGCTCAAATGAAATGTACGTAGGTAATATGACTAAAAATTTGGCTGTGTATTTTTTTGAAATTTTAGTAACTTTTTATAATGTTATACGGCGCTCAATTACTTGATAATACTAACTGTGAAAATAGTTCTTCATCAATAAGTCGATATGGAACAGTTTTTACAGTCAGTTTTATCAAGTGATTGGACACCATGTAACTCTATAAAAAATTATCTAAACTCAATAACAACACTTAGGAGTTGTTTGTATTACAAAGGGGGTTGATGTTACAACTTTCAAAAGTACACTAAAAGATGTCTCCGTCCCCTATAAATAAAAATTCATTATCTCGGAATTTTATAATTTTTTATTTATTTTCTGAAATATTCAGGGTGGCTCGTTTATAAAAATCACTCTGTATTTATTTGCTGCCATTCTTTGGGGATTAAAGTGCCGCGAACGCAAAGTATACATTTAAGTGTCCCCCTAATATAAAAAAATTACCTATCTGAGTTTTTGAGTAAATTGAGTTAAAATGTGAAAACTCAGGTAAGTAGTTTGTGTTTGATGAGCCCCCTGTATTTCACAACTATTGTAGTCGTTTGCTGCAATTCAAAACGAATACCAAATTTGACAACACCTGACCCAACGTCTTTGCGTTTTTAATTATGCTATTGTGTAGCAGTTTTAATATTTCTTCCTTATTTTGAAGCACTATTAGATTAAGACTGAAGGGCTGAAGTTAAGTAAAAGTCAAAAATTGACCAATTATACAGATTTTCATACGAATTTGCTTTTTATAATAAAATAGTTTCACAGACTGGCCTGGCACGAATAAAAAAAGAGGTCAGTATTGGCTGAAACACCACTAGTTTGGCAATTTTTCATTTTTTTCAACGCAATCTTTCAAAATAAGCGTGCTCGTAATTCAGCGAGTTTTCGTCGAAGAAATCTTTTGGGTTCGTATAAAATAAATATATTAAAATAAAACTGATTGGCTTCAAGGGCGGCAAAATTAAGACCACAGCGCTGCTTTCGAGTGAATTTAAAAAAACACGGTTCTGGGCATGAAAATATTCACGTATTATACAGGTTTATTCAACTTATAGTTTCTTGGTTAATACCCCCACTGTTAAATACTTTATGTAATAATATGTGATTTCAGTTCATTTTCAAAATCTATAAATTCAGTTTTAAGGATCAGTCATTATTGTAAAATACTGTTTTATGTTTATAGATGACAATAATATTCTAACCAAATAAATTTTAGTTGAGACGTACTATAAATGCTTAATTTTGAATAGTTTTTAAAAAGTTTTAGCAATGTGGGGAATAACATAGAGGGTGTTACGTTTGTTTAAAAATATTAACAAAGGCAGTTTTATCATTGTTATGTTTGGTTGATAATGCATTAATATTTTTCTAATTTAAATTTAATGAATACACAAATGTCCGCGACCTATCCTTCCATTAAAATCACTGTTTTTCCAACTTTGTAATAAAGTTTTTCATTCCCCGTTTCTTTTTTAATTAAATCCGTCCGGCCGTGCGTTCTGTGCAAAAAGCGCCCTCATCCCCTTGGCACGCAGCCCCTTCCCTTCGGACCTGGTAGCACGAGTTGGGCAGCTTGGTGGCATCCAAGATGCCGTGCCAGGGATCGATGGGCACGGGCTTCCTGAACCTCAGCTGTTCGATGGGCGGCTTGGCGAAGGGAATCCCTGTGAAGACGTGCACTTCGCGGCCCAGCACCGTCTTAGCCTTGCCCCGCACCAGGCCGCTGGTGGTCTCGACGACCAGCGGATCGCTGTGAAAGTCTCTGGCTTGGGGCGGGCGCGTCGTCGTCTCCTCGCTGGGCCAGGAGTAGGCGCGGGCGGAAGAACTCAGCGTCGCGACGACTACCACCACCACCACGACGACGATGACGAGATTCGAACCCATTTTGCTTCGGCTGGTTCACGTGGCCGCCATCGCCGACCGGCGCACCACTTCTAACAGGTGTCGGTTTCGAGAGCACACACAACTACGGATCGCGGACACGACGACGACGCCCCTACGACGACCTGCCGCGGACTGTGCGATGCCATGGCGGCGGCCAGCAGGCGTGCGCGCCCCGCTCAAGACAACGACTCCAGGAGGGTTATTAGGGGACGAGGTACGCACGGATCCACCAACAAATTACGAAAAATCACACAAATCTCACTGATTTTTGAAAAAAGACCACTTTCCGATTTGTCAAACGTTTCTAACAGTATGCAGAGTGTACCAGAAATATGTGTGTTAATTTTAGCAGGTAACAGAGCTCAACAAATAAAACATCTTTTCTATTTGTAAATTTTTAATAAAAATTTCACAAATTTACTTAAATTTTGGAAAAGATAACATATTGAAACGTGTATATACCCGTCTATGGGTGCAAGAATAAAAGTTCCGAACTATTTTCATTGTGATAGCAAAGGACAAGTTAAACAACAATGAAAATAATTGCTATGAATATACAAACTAATTGTTAAACACTGACCGGCTCGTTTGCACAAACGAAAGAAGGAAAACAGTGAAAATAATAAATAAGAATTTTACAAAATTAATGATATACAGCGTTGAGCAAAAATCTGGATCCAAGCGTTTTGTGCCTAAACTATGTACCTTACAGACAAACTAATTAGTATATCATCAACTACTTTAAAAATGTGATAACTTTTCAAGAATAAATTTTTTCAAAAATTTGGATTTCGAGTTAATCAAAAAAAAATTATTTTTTCAAATGGCATATCCGACTACGGCAATTTTTTTGGTAAAAGATTATGCTCTAAAAATAACATTTACTTTAATAAAAAAAAATTTATTATATTTAAACCAGTGTTTTTTTAAGTAAATTATTAAAATTGCAGTCTGAACTCAATACGAAAACTTTTCGAATTTGGCCATGGATTTTTTTACCACTAATTTGATTCGTCAATTTTCGCAATTATAAACATCCATGGATACAACCACTTTGGGCAATTTCGAAAAACGCAATTTTAATAATTTATTTAAGAAAAACCACTGGTTTAAATTTTTTTTTAAGTAGTAGTTATTTTTGGAGTATAATCTTTTACCAAAAAAAATTGCCGTAGTAGGGTGCCATTTGAAAAAAAAAAATTCTTGAAAAATGATCACATTTTTAAAGTGGTTGATGATGATGACAAAACGCTTGGGTAATGTAATTTATACTTTCAATAAGAGATCTAATCATTAATAACTATTTTACAATTTTTTCAATCTTATTTAAAAAAATAATTCGGTAAAATGCGACGTTGGTGTTTTTATAGTTTTGAAACAGCTAATATATCCCATTTCAGTTCATAGTTGAATTGCAACATCACATTTGAATTTTTTAGGGTGAAAAATAAAGCACAAATTGAGAGTTTCTGTATAAGAAAAGAATTCTCTGTTATACTAAATCGCAGCGACACCTTTTGAGCTAAGAGAGTTCACCAGAAACTCTCAATTTGTGCTCCATTTCACTCCAAAAAATGCAAATACGTTGTTGCAAAATTCTACGATGAACTGAAATGGGATATATGCAACAAGCTTTGCCAATTACCAACCTAACAAGTTTCCTAAAATGTGCTGAGAATTGATATCTATTAAGACCTTACACATGATGACGTTGCGCTTGTAATATACATCAGGGTGTCCCAACGATTTGAAAAAGTCTATTATTGACCTTTAAATGTTAGAAATTATTTTTTTCTTAAAAAGCTGTAGATACTAACCCCCTGACTCATTTAAAATTATTTTGGTTCCGCAATTAGCTACAATAAAAACATATTTTTTTTTAATAGAACACTCTATATTTTTTGCATCTTTGGATGTAGCTTTTAAGTTTGATATTGCTCGATTTTTCTTAATTTTTGAAATAATTTGATATTTTGACGAAAACACTTTTTAAAAAAAATATTACATAAAAGGTAATAATCCTAGAAAAGTAGGACTTTCACTTCACTACTTTAATGAAGAAAATTCAAACTTAGGAAGTTTGCTGCAAGTTGAATAACTTGAAACCAACTGTGGTTAAATCTAATGAACATTTAAAAATCGTTTTTGTGGATTTATTCTATTACTAAATTTAACTTGCGCTGGTGAAACCGGCCTTAAAAGACCTTAAAGTGTCTCTCTAAAAACATTAACAGTTAAATCTCTCTCACTCTAAAGAGTCTAAAGGTATTTAACTATAAACGTTAAAAAAATTATTAAGTATTGTTTCAGTAGTCGAAAAGTCAAATTTTCAGCTAATAAGTTTAATCTTATTCTTAGGCCATTATTTGTCATTTATTACAGTTAAATAACTAAAATTTTAATATTTATCGCAAATCTTTAAATCCCCTTAAATACTATGGTTTTGGTATGGTTTACAATAGTCACACCAATGCTCATAATTCATGAATAATGTGCATTGTTACTGAAATTAACTTTTAAAGTTAAATATCTTTTTAGTTATTATATTAATTTAGCTATTTGAAAGTTTATGTTTTTAGATAACCAATTTTATAATTTTGGAGATGCAAAAGTAAAAAATAAAGTTTAACTTCTTCAAGTCATTCTACTTTTAACAAACTTCTTAATTTTTTTTTGTTCCTAATTGCAATGTGCTAGACAATTGGTATGGATATAAGTTTGAGATTTGGTGAAAGTCCCACTTTTCTAGAATTCTTAATTTTTGTGTAATATTTTTTTTAAAATGTGTCAGTATCAAAAATGCAATAAAATTTAGGTTGCTCTATTTAAAAAAAAACAAGTTTCTATTGTAGGTCATTCCTGAAACATCTATATTCGAAAATAATTTTAGATGATGCAGGAGATTAGTGTGTACGGCTTTTGTAAAGAAAAATATTAATTTTCTATCATTTAAAGGAAGGTCAATCCTAGACTTTTCCAAATCGATGGGACACACTATATAGTACGACTAACAATATTCTGCGATTATTGCTTTGACTCTTTAAGTACTTTATAACAGTTGGACCCCAAACCCCAATAAAAATAATGCCGACCAGATGTTTACAACAGGCTTGAGAAATATCTGTTAAGATGGACCGTACTAAGGACTTTTTTTGATGATAAAATGTTTTTTGTATAAAATAAAATTTTAAAAAAATTGTTAAAGCAACCATAATTCTTATTTTTACAAAGTTAACAAAACTGTGACCATTTTCATTATAAAGTAATTAAAGTATTAATGGAATCCCAAAAAATTTCGGAATGGCGGGTAAATTACTTACATCAAATTAAACAATTTCGAGATGAAAATAGAACAATAATATATCTTGATGAAACTTGGTATGACACTCACGACACTGTGAAAAAAGGTTGGTGCGATAAAAGTAGCAAATGTGTTTTGGATGTCCCGCCGTCTCATGGCAAACGAATAATTATTTTACATGCGGGATCGAAAAATGGATGGGTGGAAATTCTTTATTTTTATCTGCCAAAAATATGAAGGATGCAATGGTAGATTATCACGATAATATGACGGCGCAAATTTTTGTAAATTGGTTCGAAAATAAATTGCTGCCGCAACTTCTCTCTAATACAGTAATTGTTGTGGACAACGCATCGTACCATTCGGCACAAATCGAAAAAATTCCAAATACTTCTTCGAATAAAGAAACAATTAAAGACTTTCTTGTAAAAAATGATATGTATTTTGAAGAAGACTATACAAAGAAACAACTCCTAGAGGTTTTAAAAAAAAAACATTTTGATAAATTGTTTAAAATTGATTATATAGCGAAGGAATGTGGGCATACAGTTTTACGGTTACCTCCCTATCACTGTATATTTAATCCGATCGAGATGATTTGGCACAAACTTAAAAGTAATGTAAGAAGACACAATACCACACCAAAATTTGCAGATAGCACTATCCAAATTATTCAAAATGAAGTTTCTAAAATTACAGCAAGTAGTTGGTCTAATTGTTTGGAGCATGTTATAAAAGAAGAAAATTTTTACAGGGAGCGATTAGTGGGGGAGTTAATAATCGAACTTGGCGACGATAGTGATAGTGACAGCGATTTTATGTTAAGTAATTAAAATACCATGAAAAATGTAAACAAAATATTTTTTAAATAAAAAGCTTTGTATTTATTGTTGTATTTTGTGTTTATTTATTTGTACAATGCTTGAAAACACAAACTTATTATTTTCAGTACGATCCTGTAATGCCTATGAGAAGGGTCTAGCAGGTAAAGACTTTTACAGCGGACCGCGGTTGTGTGTCGTAAAAATTTGGAAAAGTTAATCATAGGATTATGTTGTAAACGCAGAATATTGTTAGTCGTACTTTACTATGTCTACTAGAGAATCAAATGGAAGCAACTTACAAAATAGTAAAATAGGTAAGACCACTTGTGAATCCAACTTTAAATACTAGTGGCGTACCCACGAATTATTTTAAAGAATGAGTGCTTGAAAAGAGTTTTTTTTATACTATTTTTGGTAATTTGCCCTTATTATGCTTTTTATAAAAAAAAATTTACTGTAATTGATTTACGAATTTTTGAGGATTGGTGATATCTTGGTGATCTAAAATATTTGTTGTATCCGAGAGGTAAACAGCTGATCTAAATTTTGTACACCATACTTTCTTTTCGTAAAATACATCCCATACTTCCTTCATTCATCCTACATCCCCGTACTTCCCTATACTTCCCTGTACTTCCCCGTACATTCTGGACATCTAACTGCATACAATTTTCGTCAATTTAGCCGTTAAAAGACGAAGAAAAATAATTGTGTAATTATTTTTTAGCTGTTTAGTTGTAGGTACACGTACTAATAACAAATAAGTACCATCGGTGGACATAAAAAACTGATACAAGCATGACAATTGTATAAGTCAAAAAATCACAAATTTACATCGAGTAAATTTGGCTTATTGCAAATAAGGTTATAAAAATTGTGACATACTACTTCTTTAATATTCTCTACATTTACAAAGATTATACAAATAAATAACACAGTTGCTCTAGCATCTCTTTAGGTTCAAAGAGCATCCAGCGGTTATCGTTAAAATTCTGTCAATTTTTGTTTTCAACGACAATTCAAAAGTTTGATACACAGTGAGCAAATTTTGGATGTATCAGCTTTTTATGTCCACCGATGGTACATACATCGATAAGTATAGTATTTATTTATTTAAATAAATATGATTTACCGATATGATAAATTACTGAGTAAAAATACCAAAAATTAAAAGATATTATTTTTGTAAAAAAAAAACGTAAATAGACAAATGTTTCATTAGATAATAAAAATAAAAAAACTAAAGCATAGCACTTCACAGGTTTTTAAATTGATTATACTATCTATTAATAAATTAATAATTAATTATTAGCGTAATTATTATTACATAAATCAAATATGGGTCCAAAAAACATACAGGGACATTTTTTTAATTCTGAACATACTCTCTTGTTCAATTTGAAAAAAACACACATCAAAGCATTGATCTAATTTAAGGTACCAAAGATATTCAAAAATAATTCTTTGACGTCAAGTTATTCGAATCAATTTGAAGTCATTTCGAATATTTGTTAAAGTAATTTATTATTCCTTACCTGTTACTGTTACCCGACTATTAAAAATTTCGGAAAAATTATTTTTTCTTTACATGAATAATCTTGCAAGATTTAATTCACAGTTTGAGGTAATTACCAGCATGTGGAATAATTTGTCGCATAGCAGTATTTGCAATGCGTTGATCTGTGGTTTTTCAAATTGAGCATAGGATATAATGGGTATGTACAGAGTTAAAAAATGTCTCTGTATACACCATTCACGATTGTTTCAAATTCGGGATATCTATGGAAATCTGACATTTTATTTGGCACTACTGTGAGTTGTCTAAAAAATCTATTTTAGGTTATGATTAATTACAACCAAGCATTGTTGTCAGTTTGTTTCATTTTTTAAATAAATAATTGAATACTTAATTTTATTAATATTTTATTATTAGGTAAAAAGTCCGGTCGGTCTTTCTTGTATGCTTCAAAGCATCTTTTGATGCACGTTTTCTTATCAACAGAAATTACTTTCGGCAATTTAAATTAACAAAAAGTAGAACTGACAACAAGGCGAATCTTTGAAAGGACAAAGTCATAATGACAGCACCTGACAGGACCTGAAGCCAACCTAACAAAACTATATCTAGGCCTGCTGCGTGTTTAAAACAATCGTGAACGGATAATATATCGAGCGTTCAAATAAAAACCTGGGCTCAGGAAACTGTGAAATCTTCTTTTGTTTTTTAATTTTCCAGTGTAGAATATTGACAGTCGTTGAGGCCACTGTCAGTACGAAATGTCAGTATTGTCAAACGAAAATCTTCCTTGATTTAACTCAAAAACCTGCTGAAAGTTAAATCAAGCACCACTGCAGAAATGCGCGCAGTGATCCAAGGCAGCCATAACTTCAGAAAGTAGGAAAAAAAATTGTCTTCAAAATTTTGGTGCTTTCATTTCACTTTTAGACCTTCGATTCAAATACACCGACGTACTTGGATAAATGACTGGGTTTGTGACTGGAATTCTTAATCGTAACAGTTGGTGTAAATTTTATTTAGACTTTCAAGTAAATCTGGCTAGTGAGTCAAAGGACAAACTAAGTGCATGTTTGTTGTAGGGAAAATGTAACAGAAAACATTTCATTATGATGTCGATAAATTCTTATTGCGAAGGAAGAAAAACTGAAAAATTGCTTTTCAGTTTTTGTCTTGTTTAAATGTTTATTGAGGAGTCAACTCCAGATTTATTTATTAAAGCTTGTTAGTTATAACCAAAACAGAATACATAAAATTACAATAAATGTTGAAAATGAGCACCACCTTCTTGAAGACATAATCTTACTCTTCTCCGTATTCCATTAACAACATTTTCCAGCATAATTGGATTGTTATTAATAAGTTCGATTTTATTTCTTATCCTCTCCTTAAGTTCGTCAGTCATTTATGGGTGTAGTATAAATTGAGTTCTTGATATGTGGCCACAAAAAGAAATCGCAGGGTATGAGGTCGCAAGATCTCGGAGGCCAATTATTTGGTGTGTTGCGACTAACAATTCTGTTGTCAAAAAATTCTTGGAGAAATCGAATTGTTGCACCTGATGTGTGAGCTGTGGCACCATCTTGCTGAAAATATCCATAAACCATCTCATCATCATGTAATTCATTAACAAACGGAGTTAATATTTCTTCACGATATCTTATGGCATTCATATTACCTACGATTCAAAGCGTGAACTGCAAGTAATAACACATTAAAACAATACCTTCAAAAAAATATGGGCCAATTATTCTACGTTGACTGATAGCAGCCCAAACTCCCACTTTTATACCAAATTGTGGGGCTTCAACATAAAAATGTGGATTATCTGAGCTCCACATACGCATATTTTGCGAATTAACGTAATCACTTAAATGAAAATAGGCTTCATCAGAAAAGAAGGTTTTTTGAATGTTAGGTTCCAGAGTGTCCAAAAAAAATTGACAGTAAGCTGCCCTTTGGGGAAAATCATTTTCATGTAACTCTTGCACAGAGGTGAGGCGATAAGCAATTAAATGTAAATCTTGTTTTAATATCTTGTGGCAAGTTCCAACATATAGGTCAACTTGCTGAGCCAAGTGACGAATCGAAGTCGTTGGTGTTTCTGTTATAATTTGCTGAACATTTTCAATTGCTTCTGGTATTCGTTTTTTGGGACGTCCACTTCCTTGTTTTCGTGCAACACTACCATTTTCACGATAATTCCTAATACAGAGAGTAAGAGTTTGGCGAAATTTTTCATACTCAAAGACAACTTCAGGGTACTCTGCCCGGAATTCCTCCAAGCATGCATTAACAGAATACTCCCAGATTCCGTCAACCTTTCTTCCGTTGCGGAAGTACGATTCCAACATAAACATTTTATGTTGTGAAAAAACCATGTTTAACACTCGAACAACGAACGAAAACAAAATAAAATGCAAAATTCGCTCAGGATATTGAAACCATAAGAAACTGTTCACTCACACACAATTATGGAGTTCTGAGTAAAACGAGGGTGGAAAATTACTGGAAAATACCTAACTTCAAAACATTTCGACTTTTCATAAACGATAAATGACTGCCGGCAACTACTATTTCCGGATCCGCTTACACTGTTCCCAAGTTCAAATTTAAAGCACAGTCAACTGAGCCCAGGTTTTTAAATGAACGCACGATATATTTTTTGCAATGTATCAACGTTTTTAGTTTTAGCGCAGACAAAATCCAAACTATTATTAGATTTTGGCCTCTTTAAAAAATTGATTTTGTATAAAACTTCCGCTTCTTTTTCAATTTTTTCTATTATCTGGCCTAAGAACCATATCTTTCTTAGAAATATTAGCCAACTATTAAATTTTAAAATTCTCTTCAATTTTTATGTTTAAAGAAATTTCCAAATTGTGTAAACAACATTCTGAGCGCTCAATGTCAATCATTTTGTTACTAAAAAAATTCTAAAATTAGTCCAATATTTTTAAAATAGTGAAAAGAAAAGTGTACTTATACCGTTTTCTTTAAGAAAATATCGATAATACCTCACATTCCAAAATCTTAACTTCGATTTATATCTCGATTTACACAAAAGTGTTAGGAATCACGTAAAAATTATATGCACCTTAACTGTGCGCTTGCGCAATGGTCTCATTTTATAATATATATTTCCTCCCACATCCCCGTAGATCCTCGTACATTCTCGTACGTCCTCGTCCATCCCCGTACATCCCCGTGCATCACGGTACATCTTCGTACATCCCCGTACATCGCTGGAATTCCTAGAACTTGTACACCATACATCCCTAGCTGTTTACCCCTCGGTTTTATCCAAATTCTGTCAAAAAATACGAATATTTAATAATATAATAATAATATTTAACCTTCGTTAAATTAGTGAAATTGTCAAAATTACGGTCGCGAATTTGCTTCCTACTAATCTAAAAAATTTCGTAAAATTTTCCGTTAATTAATGATCATTAACACATCGCACATATGACGTTGCGTTTATTAATACGTCTATTAAAGAATCAAAATGGAGACAAACAACTTTCACCCTAAATTTCACTTTTTAGTAGCTTCTTTCTTACAGATTGGCTCAGCACACTGGTGTAGCGTGCTAAGAACGGTCCCTCTTCCAAGATTTGACATACGGGGCCCCCTTACTAATATTATTACTAATTCGTTTGGTATAAATTTATGCCAAAATATATATATATAACATGAGATCGAAAATATACTCAATTAGAGCAAGCTGTGCCTGCAGAACTTTAGCCATATTTTAGCCGTTTATTTACACTTTAGCCACATTTTAGCCGTTTATTTGCGGCCGCACTTTTAAAGTTATGTTGTCTTATGTTGGTTTTACACAGCATATGATGTGGCTAAAGTTACATTTCACTTTCAAGGCTTTCTCTAATTGAGTATATTTTAGATCTCATGTTATTTTAACAAAATACAAGTAATTTCTAGGTATTCAACCAGAGACAGACATGAGTCCGGTCCCTTCTTCCACGGAACCCTGCACTCAACGACCCTGCCTCAGCAATAATATTTTAGGGTTTGTTTTTCGCTTAAATTTTTCGGAGGCGCTATTTCGTCATTTTCTGTCCATTTTGCCCCATTTGTGTATTTATTACGCTTCGCATAAAACAACTTAAGTGAAAACATCGCAAAGAACAAAGTATGTGGCCTCAGGCCGGGTCTGTAATTAAGCGTCTCTGATCGTAAAAGCTCGTAAAAAACGTATCTGCGTAATTTCTCTTCTTCCAGCGTTGATCAGATTTGTCAAGCATTGGATCGAGCGAGACGTGCTGATTTAAACAGTATAATAGCCACTAATGAAGCTGATATAAGCAATTGGCTTTTCCTGCCCATCTACGCTAGAACAATCAGTAAACCCCACCTGCTGCAACGCTCCAACTCGACTACAACTAGTTTCTCGACTGTGACTGTGGAAAACTACACCAGCGAACGAGTTAATTTTCCCTCAACTGTGAGAAATAAAACCCTTGCTGTCTACTACGGTTTTTAGATAAACTTTCTTCAAATCTGTCAAATTTCTGAAGGGAAAGAAGCTTTCAAAGCAAGAGCAAGTTTTATAATTTAACATCTTCAAGGCGTCCCAGTAATTAATTTATGATGTACAAAGCATACGTGAAAGCTTTGCGGAACTTTTAATTAACAATATTTTTTTTATTTTTGAGTCGGCAGTAAAAATGTTGAATTGGCGAAATAATCAAGCTGTGTTGTAACACATTTGTACTTTAATTAACCTTTCATGAGATTCAAAAATGCACTAAAAAGTTAACTCGTAAACGTTAAATTACATAAATGAGACAATAACCACAGGATTTGTAAACCTACATGTGGATAAAGGAGAATGTTGGGAATTTTGTAATTTAATTAATAAAGTTGGGTATGTTATAGAGAAACCGGACAATAATGCGAAACAGTCTATACACAATGCCACTATAATAAGTTTTATTTTACTAATCTGACCACTATCAGAATTCCCGCTTTATTTCAATTTTTCAAACTCAATTAAGGGCAAAACAAATTCACTTGGTTTATTATACGAAGTTAGTCAAATTTTGTACTTAGGTCGGTACTTTAAAAAGAGTACAATTATTAAATAAAAATTCTGATTTATTCTTGGTGATTTGTTAGTGTAGAAGAACATTCTCTATAAATTTAATTTTTTTAGTGGTATGATACCTTTTCCGCCTTTTGTTTAATTAATAATTATATACGTTGAATATTATTATTTTTTGCTTTATTTAAATACGGGTGCGATTTTGGTTTTAAACCACATACTATTATTTCTTCCTCTTAGTATTTTTCTTTATTTTATTGTATTTTTTGTAGCAGGTGTTATGGAGCTCAGGAGCTCAGGTATTTTTGTTTTATTTTAATTTATTTATTAAAGTCGTTATATGAAGAGGTTATAAATAAAAGGAGTCTATATTGAAATATCATTTAATTACGTTTCAAGGGTATAATTTCCCTTTTCTTCAGATTAAAACATGTCTAAAGACTATGACACACTTTGAGTGGTGGAAGGAAGTCTTCCTTCCACCACTCAAAGTGTTTTAATCTGAAGAAAAGGGAAATTATACCCTTGAAACGTAATTAAATGATATTTCAATAGACTCCTTTTATTTATAACCTCTTCATATATCAATATTGAGTCTAAGAAACAAACAAGTTAATAAAGTCGTGATTAGGAACAGATATTATTTTATAAGATGTAATTAGGAAAACATATTTTTAAAGAATTTTCAAAAATATAATACGAGTAGGTTGGATGAGGCATTGAATTTTTCCAGCTACAGTTAATTTTTGACATTTAAAGCGGTCAATAATTACGTATCGACATTAAATATTAACGAGCTATCGACAAAGTAAAACTTTAACAACCGAACCGATTGAATCAATAATACGAACTCCGTCTATTGTTACAAAAGAATCATAATTCACAAAACTTGACAACTGAAATTGTTGTATCGTTTAGTGTTCTTTTGTAATTTAAAACAGTTCGCGTAACAACAAATTGGATTATTTATTTTGAAGTAAGTAAAGGAAAACACTCGTAGCAACTTATAAAAATCAGTGCGAGCTAAATTGTTGATGTGACACCACACAGGTTATTATTTTTCCAATTTCCCTTTATCTCGTCAAGCGTTGTAAATCGGTCCCTATAAAATTCGCCAATTTCCCGTATTCGGCACCTGATGATGAATTCCAAGCATATTTGAACGTAGCACCTAATCTAGAAATTCGTGCGTGGAATACTCGCCGATAAAATAATGTAAAACCGTCAAAGGACAGCGGACGACCAAACGACGGTTCTGCAACAGTCAGGTGCCTAGACAGCGAGCGTTTTCACAAACCTACAGGATACAAAATCAATATGACTTCACCTGGCTACTAGCCGTGGCCATCGCTACCACCTGTCAAACCTTGTTTTGCTCTCCTTTAAGCTGTCACAGTTTTAATTCGCGTCGGAGATAATAGAGAGTTTTTTTGAGAGAAATCACCGGAATCGTTTTGGCGCTATGAATACTGATATATTGAATTACCATACCCGCCAGCACTGAAAACGATGCTCCGGTATTAAAAGCTATCTTACAGCTCGCAGATAATCTCAATGGAAAATGTAATACTCTTCGAAAGCAAGTTTCACAAGTTCAAAAGAAATACCAATACTATTCTAACAAAATCAAACCTAATTCGAAGAAACTGATACCAACCACTCGTTCACTAAAACGCACTAAACTGTATTTCAACTCTGCAAACTAATATTTCATGGAAATCGGTCCTCTTTTCGAAACTTTTTTGAATTATGTACGTCATAGTTTTTCTTGGCAGGTGGAAAAGTTGAAAAGATTTTCTCACAGTGATAAAGCGACTTGTTTCGCATATAGAGTGTGTCCTAGAAACAAGTCTAAAACAAATGTCCAATTCCTTTATTAGTTCTTGTATATGGTCGCGGTCAGCTCCTTTTGCGTGTGCGTCATCTGATATTTCTGGCACTACGTTTACACGGCGATAACGATATTTTTGAGGTTATGTTCCTCTCCACGTGTTGTGTTAGTTATTACCGATTAGTGTTGGAGCTTTTGAATTGTTTGTTGGCGCTTCAAACTGTTGTGTTTAAATACAGTTGTTTGTAAAAGCATTTAAAATTGTGTATATAATATATTGGAAATGGTTTTCTAGATGCGTCGTTTATTACGCCAATACAAAATTAACAAATTTGTCAACAGGCCAACATTTACCAAGCAGAGATATCAAGTTAAAGTCACAATCTTTGTTGTACGGACTTAGAAAATGTATTTTGTAAAGAGTTGTAGTAATTGGAACTAAATGTGGCTGCAACAAAGTGTTTTATTAACATTACAGACATAAAAAGACGAGGTATGGATCAACAAGTAATTTTGTAATTAAACTAAAGTAATAGTAATGTGTGGATTCCCGTAAACGAAGAAGTAAGCGTTCTTCGGATTTTACCATTCGATTGAGTTCACTAATGTTAACAAACTAACGTTGAGAGCCTTTGCCATCGTAGAGAAGTAAGTATTCTTTACCACTTGAACGTCATTTAAAGACTTTAGGGCCCCCCCTCGGTTTCTCTTTGGTAAAATATTCAATGAATGATGCAAGCATTTGGTGTGATTGCTTGTTTAGCCATTGTAGCGTTTTTAATTACAAAAATGACAGAAAACCAAATGGAACAAATGGAGAGTCAAACAACTAACGGAACGCACTTCACGAAACCCAAAAAGGCAATCAATAAACGAACAATACTTGCAAATAATACCAAAAATACTTTCGACAACGATCATAATTTATTGTCAATGTGAAATTGACAAACTCAATTAAACATGACACTTGACGGTGTTTTTGAAGTACCTATGTAAATTAATGTTCAAGGATGCCATCCTTAGATACCCGTTTGTTGTTTAAATTTTCATTGTTATAGTTATATTTTTTCCAGTTTTGTGTTGGTAATGAAAAAATGAAATTGATGACGCACACGCAAAACGGGCTGAGCGGGACTATACTATTTCCACTCAATAATTAAGTGAAAAACAAGTCACTCCGCGATTAAAGTAGTACCGGACCAAATTTTAGTTTTTCTTTTAAAATGTTTTATTTCTTGTATTGCTGAGTCACAATGTTTAAGATTAAGCCCTCTTAATAATCAACTAGGAATATTTGGTTTTACGAAGAAAATTGTAAAAATTCTTTAAAATGTTCGTCTTGTGAGTGTCTTCAAATAACTAAAAACAAATCCACTACCAACAATAAATACTGACTAGAACACAATCTAAAAACGATTATTAACACTTTACAAACGTCGTTAAACAAATGTAATCCCAAATCTTTAGCACAACACGTTTTGAAATCGAATTTGACAGAACGACAAAACATGACAGGTGCAAAATCGGCGGAGGATTACAAGCGCGGGAATACTACCAACCTAACAGTACACACTAAACACCCCGCTAATACGTATATCTTAGTGATTTTAATGTTTCCAGGTTATTTAAAAAAGTCCAATTTCTCGCTGGAAATACAATATATTCTGTTTCATAGCCTTGGTAGTACTATCACTTTTCATATATATTTTTTTAATTGACAAGTTTTGTTGGCACTACGGAGGACTATAACTTAGGAGACGAAACGAGATACAAAATCGCTGTATTTTCAGAACCCAAAAAAATAGTACGGTAGAGTAAAAATGGCGTTTCGAGCGTTATACCGTCTCGGCGCTAAATCGTCTTAAATTAATTTAAATTTAAGCAATTCATTAATTACTTGGAAAAAGATTGCAGAAATGTTGAGCTCTGTATTTTCAACAGACTGAGAAAAACTAAAGACTAAATTTTTTATGAGAAACATGAGAAAAAAATTATTTAATTTTTTTTTCGAAACGCTGCGGTTACGGTTTAAGATACAAGAAAAATGTTCAGAAGAAAGTTGAAGAGAATTAAATTTCCTTTAAAAAAGTCAGCAAGCCCATATTTTTATCTTCAATGGTTCAGACGTTCAAGTATAGTATTTATTTATTTAAATAAATACGGTTTTTTGATATGATAAATTACTGACCAAAAATTCCAAAAATTAAAAGATATTGTTTTTGTTAAACAAACGTAAATAAACAAATGTTTCATTAGATAACAAAAATAAAAAACTAAAACAGCACTTCATAAGTTTTTAAATTGATTATACAATCTGTTAATTTCTAATAGCTGTTCATGTGTTAGTGTATAATTATTATTACATAAATCAAATATACAGGGACATTTTTTTAATTCTGAACATATTCCCTTCTTCAATTTGAAAAAAAAACACACATCAAAGTATTGATCTAATTTAAGTTACCAATGATACGCAAAAATAATTCGTGAAGTCATTTCGAATATTTGTTAATAGTTATTTATTTAACGATTTTGAGTGTAAATCGGACGCTTATTTCACGAGTGGATTTTTAAACGTCGAGTGATAACGAGAGGTTTATCATCCACGAGGTGAAAAATGAACCAATTTACACGAAAACAAGTTGAATATAAAATTTTATTCTTCGAATTAGACTCAACAAGGCTTAAAATTGCTTTAAATCTGTTAAAAATAATCTGACATTTCGTATTGACAGTTGTCAAAACTTCCTTACATAGGAGAAAAACCGTAAATTCTGACAGTGTCGAAGAATAAAGTAATTTATTATTTCTTACCTATTACTGCTACCCGACGATTAAAAATTTCGGAAAAATTATTTTTTCTTTACATGAATAATCTTGTAAGATTTAATTGACAGTTTGAGATAATTGACAGCATGTGGAATAATTAGTTGCATAGCAATATTTGCAATGCATTGATCTGTGTTTTTTCAAATTGAACATAGGGAATAATTGGTATGTAGGTATTATCTGTTTCAAACACCAACCTCGCATTTTACAATTTTTTTTTTTTAAATAAGGTTGATAAAAATGTAAAATTGTTATTAATGTAGATCTCTCATTGAAACGATAAATTACGTCAACTATTAATTTTTTGAAGTGTACAACTAATTAATTTATAACAACAAATTTTTAGAGAAAATGCGACGTTGGCGTTTTTATAGTTTTGAAACAGCTAATACAGAATTAAAAAAATGTCTCTGTATATTTTTTTGTACTTTAGTTTTAGGCCAGAGAAAGTCCAGATTTTTGACCTCTTTAAAAAATTGATTTTCTATAAAACTTCCGCTTTCTTTTCAATTTTTTCTATTATCTAGCCTAAGAACTATATCTTCCTCTGAAATGTTAGCCAACAGACGTGGTTTATCAAAACTATTAAATTTTAAAATTCCCTTCAATTGGTCTTCAATTTTTATGTTTAAAGAAATTTACAAATTGTGTAAACAACATTCTGAGCGCACAATTCTAAAATTAATCCAATATTTTTAAAATAGTGCTTAAAGATATCATTTTCAAAATCAGAGAATAGTTTTCGGTCATTACAAAAAAAATACTAATAATTACCTATTAGCTGTTTCAAAACTATATAAACGCCAACGTCGCATTTTCTCTCAAAATTAGTTATTATTAATTATTTACGCACTTCAAAGAATTCATAGCTAATGTAATTTATAGTTTCAATGAGAGATCTAATCATTAATAACTATTTTACATTTTGTAACGGGTCAATTTTTCATTAAGACAATCCGACTTTCCTGCGTTTGTTTATTAACCTGAAGTACAAAAGAGGTTAAGGTTGGAGCCTCACGGTATACTTGTGTTAATAGTTTTCCAGGTCTTGTTGCTCGTTCTTCCCCCATCGTAGACTGCTCCTGGTTGATTCCCTTAGGTTCATTTCTGTCCTTTAGGTCAATTCCCGATTTTCACTTTCACTTCTCCACGAGGGATCCGTGTTTACATTTGAAATGTCACCTGTCACCTGTGATTAAGTAGTACCAATCGTGGATTGAATATTTCACCATAAATCGTCCATATTGGGGTTGGTTGTTCGGTTCGGCTCGTGGTAGAGGATAGGTCTCACGTGAGAGTGATTTTTCGTGGTATTCCCGGAATTATTTGTGCATCCCCTGGTGTTTATTGGACGGAGTTTTGGAAATTTATTGGAGAAACCAGGAGGCTGCTTTTGTGCCACATATTTTTGGGAGTGAGACCTATTTCGGGCCATTTTTACCCTTTGCCGTGTCAAGCACATGGTCATAAATCCCCGCCTGCCATCTTAGGGTGAGTTCGAACTGGAATGAGACGGGGCTGCAATTCTCTTTCCTTAGGGATTTCTTTTGGGACTTGGAGGAAGGAGTCGTACGTTGACTTGACCTTCAATTTCGGATTTCGTCTTCTGTTCTTCCATTCTTTTCTTTCTTCGGCCTTATATACTTGGCACTTTGCTCCACCGCCCGGTTGCTGGGACACATTTTGACTTCGGGCGAGCGACGTCATCCGAGGGGTTCCGAAGGCGAGAGCCTTAGGGCATCATTTTGGTCCTGCGAGGAGACGAGTTGATCCCGGAACTCATCGTACAAGATAAGTCATTACTCGTCCTGTGAGAGCATTGTCGGCATTATATTCGACCATTTTTCGGACTTAACGAACTAGAATAATAAAATCGTGCCCTTCAGGCTTTAAATTTGCTACATAGGTCTACCTGTACTTATCTTTTTTGTTCTTCCTTTTTTTTGCGTATTCCGAGGTTTCGTGCCCTTCTGGCTTAAGTCGTGTCACTGTCGAGGAACTTGCGCCCTTCGGGAAGTCAGCTGATTTTCGCGACGCGGGTATCGGTGCTTCGATAGCGTTAAGTTGGTCCGGTGTACCGCCAAGAAGGCGTTACGGATACGTAAAATTACTTCCGCTTCCTTTGCTCCCCTTCCCCCCCCCCCCTTTTTTTATCTACATTAGTTTTTGTTTTGACCTCTTACGACTTTATTATTCAACTTGATCGTTTTTGTTAGTTATATTTTTTTTGTTTTGACTGAACTTTTAAAACCTATTAAATTGTTATCATAATTTTCTTAAATTTGTAATTCTTTCTTTAATACATAGATTTCTAAGTCCATCTTTTTTTTATAACCCCTCGACCTTCTCACTCGTAAACGAGATCGAGTAAGCCCCCCCCTTTGGTACCGTCAACCTTCGGTAGGTTATCGCCTCCCATAGTGTGCTAATCCTAAAAGTTAAGGTTGTGGCGCCCCTTTTTCCATCTTCTCAACCTGCCCCCTTACGACTTAGCAGGCCGGAGCTGGGACCACACTGGAGGCGATAAATTAAAAGCAACAAGGGGAGGGAACAAAAGAAAAAAAGCGTCCTATAATTTTTATCAACCTTATTTATAAAAATAATTTGGTAAAATGCGACGTTGACGTTTACATAGTTTTGAAACAGCTAATAGGTACTGAATTGCAATAACTACGTCGGTATAAAACCTGCGTCTACATTAGGATACAAAGATAAGAAAAGTGTACTTATACCGTTTTCTTTAAGAAAATATCGATAATACCTCATATTCCAAAATCTTAACTTCGATTTATACCTCGATTTACACAAAAGTGTTGGAAATCACGTAAACATCAGGTGCGCCTTAACTTTGCGCTTGCGCAATGGTCTCAATTTATAAGATATACTTCCCCGTACATCCCTGTACTTCCCCGTACTTCCTCTATACATCCCTGTACTTCCCTGGAATTCCTTCAACTTGTACACCATACATCCCCAGCTGTTTACCCCTCGGGAATTTCGAAAAAATTTATTCTTAAAAAATGATCACATTTTTAAAGTAGCTGGTGATGTACTAATTAGTTTTTTCGTAAGATACATAGTTTAGGCACAAAACTTGGTTCCATACTTTTGCCCAACGCTGTAGATTCTACTACTTAAAAAAAGTAGGTATAGTCCCGCTCAGCCCGTTTTGCGTGTGCGTCATCAATTTCATTTTTTCATTACCAACACAAAACTGGAAAAAATATAACTATAACAATGAAAATTTAAACAACAAACGGGTATCTAAGGATGGCATCCTTGAACATTAATTTACATAGGTACTTCAAAAACACCGTCAAGTGTCATGTTTAATTGAGTTTGTCAATTTCACATTGACAATAAATTATGATCGTTGTCGAAAGTATTTTTGGTATTATTTGCAAGTATTGTTCGTTTATTGATTGCCTTTTTGAGTTTCGTGAAGTGCGTTCCGTTAGTTGTTTGACTCTCCATTTGTTCCATTTGGTTTTCTGTCATTTTTGTAATTAAAAACGCTACAATGGCTAAACAAGCAATCACACCAAATGCTTGCATCATTCATTGAATATTTTACCAAAGAGAAACCGAGGGGGGCCCCTAAAGTCTTCAAATGACGTTCAAGTGGTAAAGAATACTTACTTCTCTACGATGGCAAAGGCTCTCAAAGTTAGTTTGTTAACATTAGTGAACTCAATCGAATGGTAAAATCCGAAGAACGCTTACTTCTTGGTTTACGGCAATCCACACATTACTATTACTTTAGTTTAATTACAAAATTACTTGTTGATCCATACCTCGTCTTTTTATGTCTGTAATGTTAATAAAACACTTTGTTGCAGCCACATTTACTTACTACAACTCTTTACAAAATACATTTTCTAAGCCGTACAACAAAGATTGTGACTTTAACTTGATATCTCTGCTTAGTAAATGTTGGCCTGTTGACAAATTTGTTAATTTTGTATTGGCGTAATAAACGGCGCATCTAGAAAACCATTTCCAATATATTATATACACAATTTAAAATGCTTTTACAAACAACTGTATTTAAACACAACAGTTTGAAGCGCCAACAAACAATTCAAAAGCTCCAACACTAATCGGTAATAACACAACACGTGGAGAGGAACATAACCTCAAAAATATCGTTAGCGCCGTGTAAACGTAGTGCCAGAAATGTCAGATGACGCACACGCAAAAGGAGCTGACCGCGACCATACAGATTTTTTGTACAATTTTTGGACGTGAAAACTCTTCCTAAAAAAAAGGTTTATAAAGGATGTTATAAAGGATAATGTTTGCAGAGTACATAAATATCAAATGCAAATCTTGCATAAAATCTATATCATAACTTATAATCAAAAAGAAATCCAAGCTAGAATTGGGTTCAAAAAACGTTAACTTTTTTTTAGTTAAATTTTTGCTTACTTGTGTACCAGGAGTACTTTTTAAACTTATTCAGTTTTTTTGAGTAGTTTTTACTAATGTCTAAGGATGCGTTTGTGTTAGATTTTCCACAAAAAACAATAAATTCTTGTTTGGTCGAGAATGTAGCTGCATAAGGTACAAAAAGTTGTTTACTTAATTTTTGTGGATAATTTTCTTAACATAACGCACTTTTGTGGTAGAGCATGCGTCAAACTTATTTGTAGAAAAAGTGTCGGCTCGTGGGCAATTTTCCTTAACATATAATTTGTACATTTGAATGTTGATTTAGTTTTGTGACCTTTACGATAATGATTCGGTAAAATTTAATTATACAGGATTTGTTTTGATATGAATGCAAGTCACGATATAAGGTCAGGTGTTTGTTCCCAAGTTATGATTTTGAGCTCTGTAATCAATTGATTAAACCAGCAGTAAATGTAATAGTCGACCTAGAACAATGCATTTTCATGTGTACTACGAATCCAAACAAAAGATCGAAATACGGATCACGCAAAAGTTTTAAGTACAATCGTACGAAAATTAAAACAATTCTTGTATTGAAATCGTGAATAAAAGAACCGTGGTTGGAAAAGAGGAAAGAATTGTTGTGTGGGTGATTCAGACATGCAGGGATTAAAGATTTAAATTTTGGTCTGTTTGCAGCTCGTTGGTAATAAATAATAAGTAAGAGAGTCGTCTTAAGATGTCAGCTTTTCTATTATTCTCATTATTTCGTCTGGCCTTAGACAATAAAGTCCCCGTGTCCCAGGTCTAGTTAAGTCCGGCATCATTCAGAAGGGTTTCTTTCTCATCGAGGAGCAGACGCTTAAGAAGGCGGCTCCCTCAACTTGCTCTGCTATTTTACATGACTAATAATGGAACAAAGCAACTTAGTTATGCATTTTATAGTTGCCGGCAATCTAAGATGTTGCACCTTTGAGATTAAACGGCGATGGTATTATGAATAAGTATAACGTTATTATCTACCTTGCTTCTTGTCTGAGGTTGTGCAAATTTACAATTTTTACTTTGACTGTTATTAAAGTCACGTCGTTTGTTTCCCAGCTAGTTTTTAATCGCTCTGTGCATTCAATTGCCACTAGTTGCTGGAACGACTTTATTAAATTGTTGCGCTGTGCTTTCAAACAATATTTTACGCTACAATAAATAAAACTCACGCTTGCCACTATTAAGTTTACACTGGAAGCTCAGACAATGCGCTTTTGTCATGCTTATGCATAAAGCTTTTTATTGTTTCTGATAGAGTAATGACTTCATAAATTATTTTATAGACACCACCAAACATCATCTCTAATTCCACGCAAAATTGCACAGAATATTTAAACAACGTTTCTCAATTTTTTTGTCAATTTTATAGTTTTCTAAAGGACAAAATTATGTTTTGCTGCACAGTCAAAATATAAGTTGAGTTCAATCTCGAACATAAAGCTCCGGTTGAAGGGTTGAATTATAAAAAATAACAAAATTGTGATTAGAAATTAGAAATTAGATGTTAGAAATTAGTTAAGTGAAAAACAACTTTTACTAAAATAATGGTTAAGATTTATTCATGATATGTAAAATGCTTTTGCTCTAGCGCGTTTAGTTTTTCAGTTATAAATTTGTTTAAAAATGCCGTTGTGACCACTCTATTAGGCAAAAAAATTTAAAAATTCTAAAGTAAAAAACTAGTATAATATGTGGTATTATACGTAAAAAGAGTCGTTTCAGAATTTCCTGGAACAAACCGTTTTGATCTTGGAATTAAGTTATGACTTTATTAATAAAAAACTGAAAATGTCTTTGTAACCGGAGTCGTTGCTATGTACAAGAAAACAGACAATTTTAAGCGCATTCTGATGCTTTTTTGGTTTTGGCTCTAAGTTCTATAGTTTCCGAAAAAAAAACTCAAAAATTTGTTGGAATTTTCACTTTTTTCACTTTCCAAGCGCCGATTACCGCGAAACTATTGGATCTAACTAAAAATGTTAAGTACCATTAGAACCGGTGTAAAAAACCTTTATTTTCTCAATTACGGCAAAACTATAAATTTTGATGTAATCTATGTAAAATGATTTGAGAAATCGATTGGCGTTAAGCAAATTTCAAAATTATGATAATTTTCAAATTATCAACACGTATAAATTTTACTTATTTTTGAATTTTGTTAGCAATTTTCTCGTGAACTACTATTAGTCGGAGGACGATGATATGTTTTTAAAAGATAGATAATTAACAGGCCTTTTTAAAGATAGTAAACCTAGTGGGGTCTAATAATTCCGGAGTTATTGCCCGATAAATGTCCAGGTAACGGAAATCCACCAAAATCTCGACAAAAATCGGAAAAATCCGATTTTTTTAAATTGAACCTGTTGGCGTTTTGTTGCACTTTTATGTACTCTAGAGGGATTCTAAAAGCATAGAAAGGTGCTTAAAACTTTATTGCTACAGCGAATTTAAAAAATATGTATTTTCATTTTTTGGTAATTTTAGGTAGAAAAAATTTAAAATTAGTATAATGCGTAGAATGAATCGTAGATTTTGCTGGAAGAAATTTTTTTTTGAGTTATGAATTTTGTTAGTTAAAAATTTTGTGTATAGGGACTCAAGCCGGCTTAACCTGGCTTGGCATTTATTTGAAAACATTTATTTTACGATTTCGCTATAATATTGTCTTTATCTTTACAGGGCTTCTAAGGGTGTTTATTATTTTAATAAACACTTTAGTGCTGCTTTAGGTGGGATTCCTTGTGGGAGGCGATAATTAAACTGCGTGGTTGCAACGTGGCTAAACCATATTTTCAGGCCGTATTAGTGTAACTACGAATTGTATGCCCAGAAAGTAAATCAGTCGGCAGTTTTTACCTATTTAAAACAAGTCCGACATTAAGATTTTGACAGATTGTTCAATATTTAACGATAAAATTTCCCCCGAGACTCACTTTTTAATGTTGGTTCCTAACTATTTGCCAAAGCCGGTTTAATTTAATTAGCCGACATAATCAGCCACATTTCTCTTTAATCTTGGGATTTTTAATTACTTTAGCTGGTGCCTGTGGCACGTTACTCCTCGGTTGACTACTCGAAGGATAAATATATTTTAAGCATCGACATGCAAACATCATCGAGGACGAATATAAACCAAGGCCGAGTCGGCAAGGATATCTAAATTTACGTCGTTTTTCCCATTGTAGCTCTATTTGGTTTGTGCATTAAACAGAGCCGGTGCAATTAAGAACACGAGCCTTGACGTAACTTTGAGGGTATTGCAAACAAAGGGCTGTTCTATTATGCATGGACGGTTCAAATCGAGCCGAGTTAGGTGTTGATGGAAGCTTGGCTTTGACCAAATTGAAAATTTTCAACGAATTTTCTTCGGTTCAATCTGATTACCAACTTTTAATGTGGGACAACTAGTCGGGGCTAATTCGGAGCACAAGTCGACCGAGACGTGCGACGAATAATTCACCACAATTTTCTCCTTTTTTCATAATTTCGAGCGCTTTAAGACGGGATATTTATGATTTAACCTCGCCCCAATCTTTAGACCCTTGCATTCCCACGAGAAGGTATAAAGATAACAAATTTACTGCCCGCATTTTCGATTTTAAACCACAATTGTTTTGTCATCGATTGGTGCCGACCTGATAAAACTTTAATCAAGGGAAATAAAGTGAAACATTATATTTGTAAATAAAGCAGCTTTTAAATGTTTTGCTTATCGATCTGGTAAACATAAATACGATTTTTACAGCACTTTTCGATTTTAAATACCAATTATTTTATTATCTGGATTTATTTCAAAGGTTAATGTTACTTAAAAGTTGTAGTAAAATAATTAGCGTCGTATTACGTTTGTTTTCTTTTCATTTGAGTGCATAAATTTTGTTCGTTGGAGTAAAAAATCCTCTTAATGAACCCATTTCGAGTCAGTTGTCTACTCTTTGTTTAACATTTAGTGCGCACCACCACACCTTTGTATAATTGAAATCCAGCCTGTGTTCAACAAGAGATTTTCCTTGAGCTCTCTCACAAAAATATTTACTGCACTTTTCAAAGAATTCCAGCTTGAGCAAAACTTTCCACTCTTGGATAATTTTAATAATGCAAATTGAAATGGTCGGAAAACTCGCATTCTCTATGTAAAAACGTTTTCATTACGTTTTTTTCGTCGTTCATTAAAGTGACCGGCTTTATTTGTAAGAAAGCTTACGTCCAAATGCGCAGGTAATCGCAGGATCAGTTTTGCCGAACCTGAGGACGCGTAAACGGAAAACAAATATTAGCTCAGCCACGTATACGCGTGAATATCCTTACCTTCCTGCTTTAATTGCTCCCAGGCACCGCGAGCTTTTAGCTCGACTTGAAACTTTTCGTAAACAGAATCGCATTATGTCTGAAATTTTTCCTTTTAAACCGTCGAACTTAATTGAAACTTATTAAATAAACCTTTCGATGGTCAGTTTACTTTGCGAAATAGGATTAGGCTTCTAGAACCGCAATTTAAAATAGCGACAGATGGCGCTAGACTATTCATCTCACCCCTAGCCACCCAGAATGTAACCATCCCTTGGATTTTGTGACACATTCACTCGCCACGTATTGATTGAGCAGATTGAAAAGGCTCGGAGCTTCTTGACAAGTCCAACAAGCTTTTCAGGATCATATATCAGTGTTTCAGTTATTTGAGGCTTCGGGGACGCAGTAATGGATGAAAATGTGAAATCAATAACTCTTTTATAATTACAAGGGCAGGAAACTGGGTTAAGCTCGATTTGCGTCAAGTGCAATTTTTATTATTGCGTAGGAATTTATCAGTGGCTGTTTCTCCTGTCAGTTTAATTACTCTCATTAAATATTGCGAGCTATGAAATAATCAAACGCTCGCCAGATAAGAGATTAAATATTTACGCCCAAATTATTAAGTGATGAATTTGAAATAGAGGGATCCGTTTCGGTTATGACGGATTGGTGGCGTTTAATTCAACGCTTTATCGATAATCCAGTTAAATCCATATATTCAGATTAATCATTTTACACACAGACCATTGACACGCTACAACGGGGGTGCATTTCGCACACATCAAGATTTATATTCCAACATAGCCACTTGAAACCATCCAAATATTATTTACCAAAACTCAACTTAAACCCAACTTAAATTTCTGACCTAATTGGCTTCTGATTTTGAAATTAAGTTAGCAACGTTGAATAACAAAGACAGAATGTTAACTTACCATACGTTAGGATAGTAGTAAAAACCAAATCACTGAATATATTGTAAACTTTTTATTAACAAAAAACATAACAACAACAAAATAATTTACAACAGAACCTAACACACCTAGTACCATTTCTTCTCCTCCTTCTTCTTTGGTAGCAAAATATGCGTATTGACAGCCACCGGAACCACGTAGGGCTTGTACACCGGAACCGGATGGTGCTTTTCCACGATAATTTGCACCGGCTTTTCCTTGTAAATTGGCACAAGTTTTTCCACAGTGATGGGAACCTTCTTCTCCACTTCCTCCGGTACTAGCTTAAAAATGGGCACTGTGAAGGGTTGTTTAACCGGAATATGCACAGGATACGGTTGCGGAACCGGAACTTTGAGAATATGAGGTGACGAAAACTCCTCATCAACTTCTGGTTTCGTTTCAGTAATTTCCACATCGACTTCTTTAGTTTGGCCAATTTCCTCATTTTTGAAAATGTTTTCCAGGCTTTGCTTGATGAGTTTTTCCAATTCGCTAGTTTGTTGTTGGTCCAGATTGGCAAAAGACCATTTTTTCGTCGACTGTTGTGGGGTTAGGGTTGTCTGGGAATCGTCACTTTTTTTTGTTGAGATGATCCGGGCGTCGGTCACACCCAAAACAAGTGTGACAAGAATCTGAAATTAAAATTGCGAGTGCGAGTTTTTTTTTTTGAAAAAGATGCTTACGGCAACTTGTGCTGCTTTGTACATGGTGTTTGAACTAATTTCAAGATCGGACTGGTGATAACACCATTGCGTGAAGATTTTTATACCTGACGGTAACGCACACGCGGTGAAAGGAATCTAAAATTGATAAATCTGGAATTAGCTGAAGCGTTTCACTAAATTTGGCAATTTTGAAGCCACAGTTATGGCAATTTTTATGGAAATAAATTTTTTGGCGAATATTGAAATTATTTATTTTGTTTATTTTGAAGAATTTTTTTAGAAAAAAAATTGTAGATAATTGCCAAAAAAATTCAAATACGAGCACGCTCTATAAAACCGCAAATAATTCACGCAATGTAAATTTAAACGTTAGGCTTTCTTTCTTGTCGTTAATTGAAGTAATTAGTTTTAATTAAAAATTAAATCATTGTTTTGATGTGTTATTAGATGTAAATCGTTATTTTCGTAACAAACCTCTTTTGAAATTCTAATTTAATTAGAACCACTTGATAGGAATTAATTATCAAACTGCGAATTTTTTCTCTTGTGAAAATTTAAATAGTTTTCACTTAATGAAAGTCAATTTCACACATGTTGAAAAACGGTCATACAAAGTCGTTGCTCTATTGCACCCCTATTTGCTTTAAAAATCAGATGATGGCGGATTGAGTTAGAGGGTGAAAATATAAAGGCGATTTAGGCGAGCAAACCGAATTTTCATGATCCTAAAGAGATTTTTCGAACGAATTGATCCACTTTTTGTAATAATTAAATAACTGTGACAAAGTCAAAGTCTGTTTGTTTAAAAATTAGCACGGGCGAGTTTCAACATATATTTAATTATAAATTGTCATTAAAAAAGGGGAAGTTCACGTAGATTCTCGAAAATTAATTGCTTTTTGTATAATTCGTCGCTGTTGGAGCGGCGAAATTGCGCACATATTTTTGCGGTGGAGAAATGTCTTAACGAGATGTAATCGAGTCAGGTGCTGGGATTATCAACGTGCTTGTTGTTCCATTAGAAAAACGACAAAGAAGAAATCATCTATCAAGTTGACAGCAGCGACACAACTAATTGCTTTTTAGTAGACGAGCTATTGTCTAGTCCAGCTCTATTTTTGACGAAGCGAATTTTCGCTTCAATTAAAAAAGTGGTTGAGGTGCGAAATGATTTGTTCCTCTAATTTAAAGTGTCTTAGACCCCCCCTTGGCGCGAAAACAATAGTCTTGCAGCATCGCTAGTCTTGAAATATAGGTAGGAATTACTTAGTTATAGGCGTCCAGGGAGAAAAAATAATTAACAGTTTCTAAAGGAAGGAGCGTTATTTATCACCGACACATTGTGCGGCGCGTCGGTCGATAAAGGCCAGGTGAGTCGTAGAAAGGCTCCGAGATGGGCCGGGGGCGGAGGAGGCGGCGGAGGAGAAGCATGGGGAAGCTTACGACAAGGTTCGATACCTAAACCAGCGGCAGGCCTGGGAGATGGAGGCTTTATCAGGTGGTGGATGCGCTCCGTGCATTAATCATTGCAAAATACCGATGACAGCTGATATGCGATCGCACATTATCTGAATCGGGGAGTTATTGTTATATTATGAATTACATCGCGTGCTAAACTGCTTTTGAATTCATTTCGCCACCTGCTCGGACACGGTTTAAATACCGGGATGCGAACGATCGTGATTTACGGAGACGTTAATGTGGGATCTCGCTTATTCAATCACGATATGAAATTAAGATGAGATTCGATCTTTTCGCGATTACAATCTTTGAGACTATTTACATCAATAATTTTGCTTGACTGTGCTACTAAAACTACCTAAACGTTATTTTGTTAAGACATCCAAATTTCGTCCAAGTTAAAAAAAGAGTTTTTCATTTATTAAAATTAATTTCAGTTTAAATCTCTACTTTTTCTTGAGAGAGGAAAAAGGCTTACAACTGCAAACAAATACTTTTATTTTTCGACACTCTCAAAATTTACGGATTTTCTCCTGTGTAAGAAAGTTTTGACAACTGTTAATACGAAACGTCAGATTATTTTTAGCAGATTTAAAGCAATTTTAAACCTTGTTGAGTCTAATTCGAAGAATAAAATGTTGTATCCAACTCGTTTTCGTGTCAATCGGTTCATTTATTTCACCTCGTGGATGTAAATAAAAACCCGATTTACACTCAAACTCGTTAAATAAATAACTATTTTAATAACGAGGCTTTAAAAAACGTGATTATACCAAAAAGTAAAACTGAACCAAACTGATGGTTTGAAATTTTGATTCGACATAAGACAGTGAAGAGAAAGCACTCACTTTGGATCTGCTTCTTGAAAGTGTGAATAATAAACATACGCACTGGCAAAAAAACATTTTCAAAATTTCAAGTGCTATTTTCTAAAAGTCTGTCATAAAAATTAAGACGGACTTCGAACTCGCATTCAACACCTCAAAAAAGAAGACAAAAGAAATGGACAAATTGTAAGGGTGTTATTTGTTGTCAGCTTTTGGATAAAATCAAACTTCGACATGCCCATAAAAAATATATGGGCATCCGAAATGTTGCTTCGGTGCTCGTTTAAAATTTTCATAACGCGATAAAGTTGGAAAAACAACACCAAGTCTGTCACTCATCTGTTCCGTTATCAAGTTTTCATATTTGTGTCAAAACGTGAAAGGGAAGCTTTTAGTGTTAATCTCTAGTATTTTTTCCTTTCGACCGTGAATCTATAGTAAATTACGTTGTCGAATTTTGTGACCTGTTGTCCGATTTCCTCCCCTGTAAATATACGAATTGGTTGCAGCGAACTGAACAAATTGAAACCTTTACCACTTGTATCTTTTGGATAGTTTCACTTGTAGACAATATAAAATCGCCTAAACTAACTTCGGTGGGCGTGCGTTGAATCATTTATCATTGTTAAAGGACTTGTTGGTCTTTTTTCCCTTCTAATCTTTCCACGAAATGAGTGTGTTAACAGATTTTAAAGTTTTTTCAAGGGTTAACGAACCCTTCAAGCATTTAATCTGAAGTTTTCGTGCGAGATCGGAGCGATTCATCAAACACACGTTTCCGAACTCGTCTTCACTTTTTCGTGACATTTAATTAAGTATCTTTTTGATTCCTGGAGGACGAACCACCGAAGCTCTAATACGATTTTTCGCTGTAAGCCTCAAAATTTCTCGTTTTTATTACGTTACAAACATTTCCAAAAGCCTGTTAAAGCAACACTGTTTGGAAAATCCCTTGAGCGTTTATATATCGCCTTAAAAACATAAAGTTTTTATCCGGCGCGTGTCACCTTGAACTTAACCGCGCAGCTTTGCTTACAAAAGCACCTGTTGTAGTTCGCGTTGTTCTCATTTCGTTGTGCACCAAAGCAGTTTTTAGCGCTCGAGGCTCTTTCATATCTGTTATCTTCAGTTTCAATTATATTAAACAAATTAACTGAAGCAGCTAATTAATCCACAACAACCGGAATTTGTACGATTTTTAACCAACAAATCGCACACACATGACATATTTCTTCTCCATGTCTAGGAACAAATTTACATAACAGGGATTTGCCAAAGCACAGGATTTGTCTGCACGAGAAATAGAACACAAACTTTGGAACAAATATAAAATCTCCAAGTAAATAAAAGGGCCTTCATTAATTCATGAGATATAAATATCTTCCAGATTTAATTGGCTAAAACTCGAGCGAGGCTCAAAATAAACAGATTTAATTCTTCAAATAGCAGAAAAAGAATTCCTAATGACGTTCAAAACGGTTCAAACGACTCAATCACACCGCCACAAGGACATATTTTATTCAGCAATTACTGCGAAAATCAGCAGTTTAAATTTTTCGTTAATATCTTCTGGCAATAAAAATTCAATACCACACAACTTGGTTTTTCATTTAGGTGATTTTAGAAGAGTTTTAAATTGAAATTTTTATAAATGAAATTATTTTCCAAAACTGATGAATTTCTAATATTATTCAGGTTATTCTATTAAAATTAAATTGAGCATTAGGTATCAACTAATAAAAATTTTTAGATTTTTTACTTGTTTTTGCAAAAAGGTTATCGACTATTTTAGGAAAATTTATCACAAAATTAATCCTTTAAATATAAATTGTTTCCTTTCGTATTGCCGTTTTTCAGGCGTTTATTCTAAGTTAGTTTTTAACCTGTCGTTTTTTTGTTAAATTTTCGATAGATAACTCTTTGAGGGTTATTTGTAGCATAAAGACAACAAAAACTTGGTTGCAAAAGAGGATGTTTTTGCCACAATGGCATCAATTGAAGTGAAATGTATTTTTGGTGATTTTTCCATTTATTGGCATTTATGTTATTTAATAACTAATAAGTAGGTATCGTCCCCTGCCGGCGAGTAGCCAAATTTCTCGGTAAGAATCTGTAACTCATTGGGTGATGCTGCGTGCGTTTATCGACTTTCCTTTACAAAAAATTCAAAAGTAGAAGCAAACTCGATTTTGTTTAAATAAATTTATTAGATTACTATATACATTGAGGCTTCTAAACTATGTAAAAATAAATAAACTGACACTCTAGACATTTCCTAATGGTTTTAAGTAACTAAAAATGCCATTTAATTGCAATAAGATATTTTTTTATATTTTTATTTGATTCTCCTTGTACGTGAAATGTGGGTACAATGCTCGCAACCAACACCTCCTTATTTAATATAAGAAACAGTTTTATTTAATTTTATTGAAACAAACGGAACACCTACCACTAACATAAAAAACCTAAATTACATAATTGTTCATCGAACCGGAAACCAATTACATCGGATATAATACACAATGACACAAAAAACTGATTTACAGATATGTGTTGGTAATAGTCTTATTCGAGTGCTTCCTCTTGACAAAAGACGCTCATGTATCCGTTGATATCGTCCTCTGTCAGTCCTCGAATGGCCACTGTTGCGGAATTATCGAAAGCTCCACTGGACACAAGACGAACGGTGGTAGTCCCACATGCGATCACTTCCACGTGCTTTCCTAGAAAATTACAAAGTTATTTATTACCGAGTTGCGTGCTATCTGCTGGTGTGCAATTAAAATGCAATGTTTTAACTTAAACACCTGTTTACAGGAGATTTATTGAGATACGTGAACAAACGCGAGATTCGAAATTATTAAATGACAGATTTGCACACACCTAATTATTAGTGCCAAAGGAGCACGAAATAATTGCGCTAATTAAATTTTTTGTCGAGCGTTCGTTGTAATCAAACTAATTCGGTTTTGTCAACACAAAGATAATTATTTAAATATTTAGACAAGATTTTGTCGATTTCTCTTTGTTGACTAGTTTCAAACCGCAACAGCGCACAGACTGGGTTAATTAGTGATTTGAATAAACTTAACTAGGGAGGGTTTATCTTTAGGCGCAGTGAAATATTATTTAAGTTCAGGGTTTATTTCCTACTGGGGGAAAGATATGAACTAACCTGGTTTTGAGTCGAGTCCACAAAGTGAGTCCGCTAGAAGTAAATTCGCGTTGTCCAAGCCTCGGGAACCGCCGATTTGTAAATAGTCGTCCAAGCCGCGTTTTTGACACTGCGGACAAAGCTCAAATAGACACAAAAATCTAGTTTTGCAGCTAATTACCAGAGGTTTAAGAAGAAAAGTGTCAAGCTATGAGTATTTTCTCAAGTTTTAAGAATAAGAAAAACATTAATGTAAATAAAGAATGGAATATTTTTGACTTAAAGTATTACATATTTAACCTACAAAAAAGCAAAACTGTTCATTTGTTGTGTTAATTTTACGAACAAAAATATTCATAGTTGTACAAAAGAACAACTGTTTCTGAAGTAATGTTTTTGAATTTTTTTTATATATATTTTTTTTGAATAATTTATTAAAAGTGAAAAACAAATTTAAAAATAAAAAATCTGTGTGGGTATTTTCGATCGCCCTTCTCATTAAGCTGCGCTAAACTTTCCACTTTCGCATTTTAAACTTTTCATAAAGTAGCTTGAAACTCCTCCACATCTCTTGCCCGATCACCCCTAATTATAAAACTTAATCTAAAACCTATCCATGCAATACCTGGGACCGCACCTTATGGATGGTGCCAGTTTCCAACTCGATGCCTCTTCCAAGACTCGGAACAATTCCAACATTCAGCGAAGCGACTCTGACTGCAGCAGGAAACAAAGTACTCAAACTACAATTCGACCTCTTCCCGTAATTTCTCAACGTGTAAATATCCTCCGTTGATTGGAACAGCACATTGCAGGCTGGAAGAGACCTCAAAATACAAAAACACGACAAAAATACACCAACTCACGCGTCGGATTCTTAATAAACCTGACGCTGAATCCGAAACTTGTGCCTGTGGCCGGCATCCGATACTGAATAAGTGCCACATTCTGCGAGCTTTTGAATGTCTGTTTGACTTTCCTCTTGCCGCAAAATTCGGTAAATCGCGAATTTAGGGGCAAGGGATGGTCGGAAGGGCTGGGGAAAAATTCGCCGTTCAATTCCCAACCATCCACAAACTGAAAAATGTGTGAAAGAAAAACGAATAAATCAGGAAGTGTCTTACAGAAACTAAACCGCCGTTTTCGCAAGGAACGTCCAAATAGTTGAAATGAACTTCAATGGTTTGGTCGGGATCGCTAAAAATGTAAGCACCACAAGCGGTGCCATCAGCAATGGTCGATTTGTGGTAAAAGTCGCCTTCTTCAGATGTCATAAAAATGCAATCTGGAAATAAACACGAGCGGTTTTAGTGGTAGAAAGGTGGAGAGGAAATTCATTTAGGACAACAAAAGTGTATTTTTAGGAGACAGAATCCAATTTGTCAGATAAAACAATTATTTCCATTATTTGTCCCTACCTACGAAACTTGTATAGTATGTGCTCATTTGTAAGGGAAAAGAATTGGAAACAAGAAGGGAAAATGAATAAAATAATTAAGCTCAAATAAGTATTACTGGTATTGAAGTTTATTGCATTTTTGTAGACAGTTTTGCTTCGTAATATCCTTACTTAATTTATACAATTAACTCTGTTGTTAATATGTTCTTCTCCGACAATGCAATTACTACATAACAAGTTAATAGGTATATAAATAATTGGCAAATTTTACTTATGGTTTTATTTTATAGAAGGTGCTCAAAAATTGACATGTGTAGATTACGGTAAAAATTCCTAAAGCTACATTTCCAACCACTGGCACACTTCGTTGTCTGAACAAAAATTCATGTTAGACATATGGACTTGTACAGGGTGCTGCATTTTGGATGTCCGAATAGGGGATCTCCGAAACTAAGAGGTTTAGAAAAAAACAATTTTGGTCAAAACCGCATCCCGCCATCGTCTTTTATTTTCGACTTATAAACAAAAGTTGACATTTTAGCAAAATCTTAAAAAACTCATATCTTCTTTATTATAAAAGATACACATTTGAAACAAAGACAATATACAGGCACTTTTTTACAGAGAATATAATAATGTTATATGCGATTTTTTTCAACCATTTGTTTAACTGTAATAACATAAAGTTGTATTTTTTTAAATAGGAATCATAGGCGGCTGTGATATTTTTGAAAAGCTTATTTTTTTCTGATTTGACATGTCTATTTGTGTAATTCATTATTTTTAAATATTTAAAAAAAACATAACATTTCGCTTTGTCTTTATAGTAGGCCATGAAAATTTTTTGGATTTTCAATTAAAACTGAAAAATATATTACCCAAGTATCTATAATTTAATGATTTTTTAAACACTAATTAATTAAAAAACAGCATAATAAATTATTATTAGATCAAATTTTTGCGATTAATAAAAATTATTTGTTTTTAGATTTAAAATGGCAAGCTTACATTGCCATTCTATTTTTTAATTAAACATGAAATAACGGAAAAAAAATCTTATTAGTTGTATGATTGCCTGTCAATGAAATTTTATTTTACAAAAAAATGTCAATCCAAATACCAAAATCAAATCCCATCTGCGGTAAAAAAAATACATAATATTATCAACGTCACCTCCCTTGCGCTTCACTAAATCATACAAAAGTGTTATCAAATGGTTGTGACACATCGTTTTCAAGTTCTGCACATTTTTTATGTAATTAAAAGCTGCGACGAAAGTATATTTGTTCAATTGAAAATAATTTTAGCATAGCTTATTTTTACTTTAATAACTGTTCACAAAATTTCTAAATTATTCACACCTTTTATGTGAAATAGTTTTTCCATGGCCAATTACTTTTAAATATTTTAAATATATTTTTTATCAAAAATATATAAAAATATCAAACTGTATTTATATAGTTTTCAGTTCAGAAAAAAATGAGCTTTTCGAAAATGCCATAGCCCACTATGATTCCTATTTAAAAAAATACAACTTTATGTTATTACAGCTAAACAAAAATCGCTGATAACATTATTAGATTCTTTGTAAAAAAGTGTCTTATAATGTCTTTGTTGCAAAGGTGTATCTTTTATATTAAGAAAGAAATGAATTTTTTAAGATTTCGCTAAAATATCAACTTATGTCTAAAGTCGAAAACAAAAGAAAATAGCGGGATGCGGTTTTGACAAAAATTATTTACTCAAAAAACGGACCCGAGAATGTGTCACTCGTTTTGCTCTAAACCTCTTAGTTTCGGACATCCCCTATTCTACTTCTACTTGCATTTACAATGCCAATTTCGCCTTGGCACACTTCGTTGTCCACTTCATCTTTGAATTGAAAGTTTACAAGTCGCCAATTCGTGCAACAAAAATTGCGAATAAGTGTCAATTTTTACATTTAGTTGCAAAATTTGAATTTTGCGCTTTGAAATTGCCACATATCATTGAGCTGGTGCACCGGTTTTTGAATAATCTATATTTTATACGTTTTGCATTGATGCAAATTTTCTTTGTTATTCTACATACATTAGAGAGTTAGTTGCATAGACTAGCTGATTTCATAGGTTTTCATTAGTTTATGAAGTTAAGCAGCACTGACCCCGGTCATTCCTTGGATGGGTGACCGGATAATGTAATGCCAAAAACATCGCAACTAACTCGTCTTTCGGAGGAGACGTTAAGCCGTCGGTCCCGGTCACTACTAGTTAGTGGTCGTTAGGTCAGGTCAGAGGCTGTAGATGCGACCTGAAAACTCTGGCACTTGGGTGATGGCATTACCACCATACGCATATTTATTTTTTATTAGAGAAGATAAGAGAAGAGAAGAGAAGATAAAAGAAAAAACCAACTAGAATATTATTTTTTAATAACAAATTTTAATTTAGTTTCGAATCCTCGAATCAAGACTTTTGATTTAATTAAATTGTAATTTGCGAACGAGGCAACAAGAAAAAAACGACTGGAGGCTGATTTCACTTATTTCGTCCTTTTAGCTAAAGTCATTACAATCATTACATTTGATAAAAACATACAGGGTGATAGGGAATGGTTTGGCCAAATTTTGTATGTTAATGTGTCATAATCAGACGAGTTGAAAACCCTTATATCATTTTTCCAAAAAGTGCATACTTTCTTCAAGATTTTTTATTTACCCATCTATTGAGAGTCACTGTGTGGTTTATGGTAGTTAATTAGCAGTTAATTTTTTCTTTAAACAAAATGGGCACAGTGGCGCATGAACGTTTTCAGATTTTTTTAAAAGTGTTGCTAGTCAGTTTAGGATTTCATGAGCCGCGAGATGCGCGAAGCCGGAGTCTAAAATTCGAAAACCTGAAAGCTCGGATAAATTCGCCTCGACCGAGTAAACACAATTCCATTCTGAAAACATTGACTTAACATTTTTAATTCAAGATGCAGAAGTGATTTAAAAAAATAATTATCAGTTTTACATTCATTTATCAATATCAGAATTAATAGAGTAAAAATACTTATGGCCATTTGCACCGACATTATTTCGAGTTTAAGCAATGCTTAATTTGATAGTAAAAAACAAGCAATTTAGGTGAGTTTACGCCTTATTTTGTGAAAACTATTTACACGATGTTTGGTGTTTGGACGAAGACGAAACAAATTTTCTGGTTGTAAGAGCAAAGTGTTACAAGTCACAAAGAAAAAACACAAACTTAAAATAATTTACTTTTACGAGTGTTTCTTCGGATCCTATGGATCCACATCGTCTACAGCTTTTTATTTTTTGTGAATGTATGAAATGACATTAAATTACATGAACGTTTGGTTGTACATAAAAGTACACAACAATAATAAACCATAATTTTTAACACTATATTTTCACTACTCCGAACCACCGCCTCCTTAATGAAATGTATCAATATCCCGCCTGGGCATTTCGTAAAAAATGCATTGAAACTGTGATTCCATAATTCCGCGCGTTGCTATGTGTAATGCGTCAACTTCTGTCGTCACTGCTAAGAGTGTCAAGTTATTAATGAGCTGTCAACAATGCCAATTTTTAAACGCAAGAACAACGAAACACGAACCAACTAAACCAATAAAGAAAAACGCAACTAACAAAAGCTCGACAGAAAGGATACAACAAAACACCATATGTAAGAGATATTTTGAAGTTTTGAAAAACAATTTACCGTCAAGTGCAGGATGTGTCAAATATTCCGCGCAAACTGTAGCGCTGACGAGAATCACTTGAACTTGACTAATGCCCAGGCGAGATAAAGTCTTTGGATGAAGTGTCATTCTATACAGACGGCGATGATTAAAACATAGCAACGATTGTTCAATTCAATTGTACTGAAAATAATGGCGAATGTACTGACTTATTGCAATGTAATCAGTAGTACTGATACATTGCATTACGTGGCATTACTGAATGAGCAACCCTGCAGATAATAAAGCTCGACATTTTTAGTTAAGAGAATAGCAAAGAAAACGAATTCCCCACTCTCCTTTTTGACCAGTGCACAGCTCTATTCCGCGGCTCATAAGATTTTGAACCTAATCTAGCATGTTCATTTGGGTGGGAGGTTCGAACCCCAGTTATGGCATAAATTTCTTTTTGTTTTTTTTTTGTAAAATTTAATGGAAGAGATGGAGTCGATTTAGAAGTTAATTTACCTCTGCCGTTTTGTCAATCATTTCAAAGTTTACTCTAATTTTTGTCGTTCCAGTTCAGCGGTTCTCAAAATTTGGGGCCTTTAGTTCAGAGCGATTTTTTGGGAAAACTATGCATTTTATCACTTAATCGACTCGTTTTGCCATTCTCTATCTACCTTCGAATTTTGGCTAAACCATTCCCTACTTCTTGTTGGATTTCCTTGGCGTGGAATGGTTAGTTAGTTTATATTCTCACCTGAGGATGACCACTTTGTGGTTGAAACCCGTCGTGTTTCAAATAAACGTTTGGTGTGACGGGATTTTAAACCATTCCCTAACACCCTGTATTTGATTGGTATTGTGTTTCTTGTTCTCGTAATTAAAGCACAATTTAGTAATTAAAAAACACCAGCCTCTGAACTTTTTCCGCATATTTCCCTCGCGTAAAGACGCCTGAAAGTCCAATATCATAAACGAATGTCAAGCTGAAGCTTTAATAAGTGTATAATCTGGAGAAAAACCGTAATTTTAACCTTAATGGTTTCCATCTCTGCACAAACTTAATTTAAAATTGAACGAACTTTTCTGTAGCTATTGTTGTTTTAAGCGTTTTATGCCGACATTAAAATTACGACGTTTTTAAATTTTCTTTCAGGGAGGCACTCGAGATCCAATCAATGTCTCAACTTACCTGTTATTATATGATCTGACGTTCTTTTCGAACGCGCTTGAGCTAATGGTCCTCTAGTTAATTGTTTCTGTATATGGACAGAATTCAACAAACGTCTAGCATTCACCTGAAAATAAGGAAAAAATTGTTTGAAAATTTTCTTTGGAATTTGAAAGTTTTGCGAAGTTTTGTAAGGCCTCAAGCGAACTAAATACACTCTGAGAGCAATGTATTGTTTCCCGATCTCGCTTAATTGTGATCAATAAAGAAACAGTTTAGTTTTTATTAAAATACCGATCACGAGCCTAAGACGTTGAGTAACTATTAATTTAATAATAATATTTTATTTTCGGAGAAGTGCTCTAAGTGAATCAAGAATGAAAGACACGACTCGCCCTTAATTGTCTTCATAGAAGAGCTGAGTTGAGACAAAAATTCTGATATTTTTTGCTGGTATCGAAGTTTGTGCTTTTGACATTAATTGTCAGCGAGTCAAACTAGTAATTTCCCGCATGTCGAAGCAAATACAACTTATTTGCATTACGATCCTGGAACTAATTTACTAAAGCTGTCTTATTAGAGCATATGTTACATATTGTTGACTCGACCGCAACTTCCCTAAATTGAATTTGAAATTATGACAGTAGCAAATCTGTATTAATTACAATTTCTCGACTCGAAAATCTTATTTTCGCGATGACGCAAAAAGAGCCCCGACACAACAGGTGTTTCAATATTTACTTTTCATTTGCTTCAAACTTGTGTTATTTCGAATCTCATCGGTTCGAGTATCGTCCTTGTTTATTTCCACAGTCCTTGGACTAATAATTCGCTATTTAGTAATCTTAAGAATCTCCTTTGATGCAGAGGATTAGGTGAGAACTTTACTCGTTTAAAATTCATCTACCGAGCTTATGGGTGAAGACAGACTTATCCTTCCGGATCCTTCAATAAAGGTATGCATGAAAGCTAAATCCTCGGAAAAATCCGAATAAAAATTGCGGTTTAGTGAATTTTACAAAAGGCCAGTTAACAGTCCAGTTAACCAAATTTAATCAACAGCGGCATTCTCAGCAAACTTAATAACTTGTGTATTATATTTACTAAACTTATCTCCATAACCCTCGCGGAAATTATATTTGATTTGGGTCGGTATAACACAACTGAAATAAAATTAATTTCCAAACTGTCAGCAAAAATTGAAATTATTTGCAGAAAATTTAGACATGTCTGAATTTTAATATTTGGTCAGTCTGAATTTGAAACGCTGACGGACACAAAAATTTAATATTTGCATTTTTCTCTCGAGTTCAAGGATTTCAGCCATGAGTGGAGGAAATAAGAGAGTTATTTTTATTAATAAAAAATGCGTTTTTTTAAATTTATTAAAAAGTAGTCAGTTTTTTAAATTTTTAGGTTGATTAAACAAACACGAATTCTAGTAAATTAGCGAAAGTTGTGAAAGAGATAACGTTTTGAAATGTCAAATTTTTTGTAACTATTAACGCAATCATCCTCGGAAACAGGAAAAAAATATGATCCATGTCAATTTTTGCCTAAATTAATTTAATATGGAACGTCACTTTAATTAAATTTTGCAAAAGTAACATCTGTGTCTGATGGGAATATCACATAATACCGCTGTACAAATTAACTAATTAAAAATATGACCATTTTATGTGGAAATTTGGACGACCGTTTGTTAAATTTTAAAGTATAACTAAACTATTTTTTTCCGACATGAAACACGAATTTGGAAAAAAAATGCATTGAAGGTGAGATATGTTGACTATATGCATGGGTGTCTAAAAAATTAAAATAAATAAGTATGAGGAAAAGTTAAAATTAACATCATACTTAATTAAAATTAATTGATGAAAAAAGATAGTAACTCTAATAGGGCAACTCTGACAAAAAAAATTGTCATAAAATATTTTTGGAGCAATAAATTTTTGATGTGTAATTAATGAAATTCCGTTTACGACAATTAACAATCCGCATCACAACTGCATCCCTCGTTTGCAAAATTGCATCGTGCATGATTTGAATACTGGTCTCGCAATGTCATTAAGTTTGAAATATGAAAGTTTCCTACCTCTGGTTGGATTCCGAATCCGGGATGTCCTCTAATCACTAGTACTGAACATGAAAACAAAGTCAAAACGACGGCCAACGGGGTCATCCTAACAGGTGGTGGTGATACGGCCCAAACGTCGTGATACTAGTGAAGCCGGACGACGCGCCCTCCGTTTAAATAGCGTCGCTACGCTCACAAGCATCCAAACAGCCCTTGCGCTACCCACATCACTATTATTTAGCAAGTGCACTGAATCGAACTTTTACAAACACGTGCCAAACGCTACATTTTAACTAATATAATTAGGAAAAGTTTTATTTACAACCACTTATGACTAATCAACTAACGAAAATTCCGTTGTTTATCCTTTACGATTAGGTGGGTTTATTGCGTTGGTCCTAAAAGTTGAAAAAATCACACTTCGGTGAAACCTAATTAAACTCATTAAATATCACACTAAAAATAGAAGAAAATTCTGCTCATTTACCTTATTTGCACTTATGCTATAATTTACTTACTCTACAGTATTATGTTTCAGCGGAAAGTAACTTTCAGGGTTATTTTTACATGCTTTATTATCATACAAAACAACAGTTAACAATACAATTAGCGCAACTTTGGGTTAGCACATATAAAATGAAATTTTCTAATTAGAGAATGTGCACACAACATTAAATTGCTTTTGCCTCAAAACGAACTTCTCACCTTACTGCACTGTTGGAAAGAAACACAATTCCGGTAAAATTCTTTTTGAAATTGGACCTTCACACTTTTATTACTTATTACCAATACAAATTCTATATTTTTCAAAGTGTTAGTTTACAGCGTGATTTAGTCAAGATTGATTAAAAACTAATTAAAAGAATTAAAACGAATTAATGAAAAGTGGTACTTGTAACTCTACCTAGATTGTTTATTAATTTACTTTTTATACAGATTATATAATATAAAAAATTGTTAATTAATTCTGGTCTACTAAATTTAATTAAAAACTTTCTTTAACTAAATGTTAAAATATGGAAGAATACAGGGTGATTCTTTTAGAGACTACATTAGAAATGTTTTAACTTCTAATATAGCTAGTTTTAAAATTTTATATACGATCCAAATCGACCATTCTGAGTTCAACTAAGTTATTTTCAAAATGGCTGAACTTTCGGAACTACGAGAAATTGGCGCCAACTTTAAAATTTTAAATAGTAACCACACATTTTTATAGCATTTTTGTATTCACCTTCTCAAACTGAGTAAAATTTACCGAAGTTGTTGGTACTTATCTGTCAGAGTTTTTGACATATATGTCAATTTTATTGTTAAAATTTTCATTTGCAAGGGTTTATTTAAAATATCACAACCCTTGAACCCTTTGCGGTAAGTGAACACGTTTTTTTGCATTCGATAACCGAAGGTTTGAAGAGAGCCTTTTAGAATTTTCAAACTTGTTAACTGTCAAAATTCAAGGCTAGTGTGGTTATTTAGAATGGTTATCAAAAAACGGCTATAACTCAGTTTTTTTAAAGGAACGGCCCTATTTTCTTAACGGCAATTGAATGAACATCGACATTTAAGGTGATTTTTATCAACACGTCCATAAGTTTTTGAAAAAAATCACAAAAAACGGATTTTACTTTGTAATTTTCATCGTTAATCAAGTAGGCCTTGCAAAATGGTCAACAATAGTCAAACTTCAACATTTTATTTAGTTTTTGGCTGATTTATTATCGAATAAGCAGTAAAACAATAATTATGGTTTATTTTAAGTTAATGAATTATTAGTAAATAATTAGTAATTATTAGTAATTTGTATTTCAGTCAGTCTGCCATCGAATTTTGAACTTCTTAGACGAAAATAGTGGACAAACCGAACATTTCTTTTAATTAATAGCACAACTTTATTGTATTTTTCGAAAGTTTACTTGAATAAAAATGAAAATAATGAGCTAAAATTCCGTTTTTAGCGATTATTTCAAAAACTGTAAGGGATGGATATAGAAGATGTTGATTCATAAAAATCGATGTTCTTTTGATTGCCATTGAGAAAACAGCGTTATTCCATTTGAAAAAACTGTGTTACAATTATATTTGATGATCATTTTCAAAAAATCATAGTAGCTTTGCAATTTGACAGTTTACAATTTTGAAAATTCTAGAAGACCCTTCGAACCTTTGGTTATCAAATGCAAAAAGAGTTATTCACTTATTGCAAAGGGTTCAAGAGCTTTGATATTTTGAATAAACCCCTGCAAATAAAAATTTCTATTAAAAAATTGACATAGGTCAAATACTATGACAGATAAGTATTATCAACTAGACATTTTACACAGTTTCAAAAGACAAATTCAAAAATGCAATAAAAATAGAATAAAAATAGGTAGTTACTATTTAAAATTTCAAAGTTGGCGCCAATCTCCCGAAGTTCCGAAAGTTCAGCCATTTTGAAAATAATTTAGTTGCACTCAAAATTGTCGATTTGGATTGTATACAAAATTTTAAAGTTCTAACTATATTAGAAGTTAAAAAGTTTCTAATGTAAAATCCATTCGGAACTAAAATCAATTGTCAGTGTCAAAAATTTTGAAATTATGTTGGAACCCTGCGACATTGCCGTAGGAACGAAGCCTGGACGACTAATATTAAATGGAGTTGCCATCGTTGAAACAATTTGACAATTGATTTTAATTCCGGATGGACTATAGGTCCTAAAAGAATCAGCCTGTATATAAAACATTAACGTCTAATTGTATTCCAGTTTTAATGTGACCTATAAGAGATGGAGTTTTGGCATTGCTATGTCACAGCAATTAGAATGTGGTATTATTTTACCTTAAAAAATATCCAATTTCCAATTTTAATCCCGTTTAAATGGCACGTTTTTCTCCATGCTTAAACTTTTAGCATCAATGAATTGAATTTACATTACATTACCCTACGCCGTTGTCTTTAATTAAAATTTACATAACATTTTACACTACGTTTCATTGACAAAAGAATATTTAAAGTCACGAATTAACACTTGAGAGAAAAAATAGAGAAAAACGCTCTTCGCGTCTGAAAATTGTTCAATAAGCAATTAACTTAATTAACAAACACACCTTATTATCGGGTGCATTCATATTCACAGCACAATTAAATTTAATTGAACATATCGTTTAACAAAAAAGAGCGCTATTTTTCTCATTCACTTCTCGCACGAGCTGTTTTATACACTATTCAACTAATATTTGCCTAGAACTTACACCAGACCGTTGTTCTTCTAAATAATAAAACTTATCTAAGGATTTACGCACACGAATTACGTTCAAGCCAGGTGTAAATATTTACCGTCGACATTTCTTTAATTTAAATTGAGTGTGCGAAATTTAAGCTGTTTGAAAATTTGCAAACGAACTTGACCCGATAACCCAGTTGGGTGTTTCGTCCCTCGAGGTATGTTTTATTCCATTTTAATGGAAAATAAATCGAGGCGGACCAATCCGCGTTCTGATAACCATCACGGGAAATTTGTATGACCGCGCAATTAACAACATACTTTAATTAAATCGGTCACTGTGTACACAAGTGTTAAGGAAATTATGAACAGACAGAATGATTTTTACGGGGGAAGATGAAAAGACACGTCGCAGATTAAGCTTCTTCGAAATAAAGTATTCATAAGACCGCACGACATAAATTCCTAATACAAATGGGACGGGGATGACGCACTTAAATTAAAAATGTTCTGCTCAACAGCAGACTGACCCATGAGATTGTCCAAAGCCTTCTACAGCATCTATACCACGCATACTAATGACGCATTAAAATTTACTACCAAAAATTCATTGAAAATTGTTTGTTTCTTTTTTCAGACTTGTTTTGCGTGTTGTGAGAGAATGAGATTTGATTGGTTAAAATTAAAATTAATTGTTTTTTATTTACAAGAGGCCTACTGGTTGCGAAATGAAGGTCATAGCCTTGGGTGGTAAATCCCCTAAATCGCAAAGCCAAGACCATGTCTATGTTTTTTATGGTGTTTAATTTGTTTTTTTCTGAAATTTAACGAAAACACCCTTCAAGATTCTATTCAATAATTAACTAAAAATTCTAAATAGTTTTGTTTAATCGCAATAAAATATTAACGCTGTGGTTAATTCGACAAAGTCCCATTTGTGTAACATATTTAAATAAAGCTACATTAGTGACATAAAAAGTGAAAAATTAAATTAACAAGTGAATATTGCATTCGTTTTGATATTTCACACGTAGTTTTATCCACAAATAAGATAATCGACAACTTATTACGTATCTTTGTTTAATTTTTCTCATTTTTTAATTTTTCGCCATTTCCAGTATTTTTCAGGCAATATTGACATTAATTGCAATTAGGTATATATTTTTCTTCGTGATTCTGATTATATAATAAAAGATAAATAATTTTGGTGTGCCTTTATTTCATTTTTGGAAATTTTGAAGTTGGTTTAAATGTTTGGCTTAATATTTATTGATTTTTTACGGCTCCTAGTTGAAATCGTTTTGTCGCGGTGATTGTATTCGGTAATTGCCGTCGTTAGTATGCAAATTATCGAACATTAAGTACTAACTCGATGCTGCTTGATTGGTAATTAAAACTTTTAGAATATCTTGATTCAATTTTTGTAGACTTAATTCTAATAATATTAGTAAAGTCGTGGCTTTAGCAATTACTTTTAAGTAAAACTAAATTTAACCTTTAAGAGATTTAACAACAATAGCTCCAAGTCAAAGATTATAAAAACAGTTGCCACAATAACTTTTTCCCCATTTGTATTTTTCCTTTTACGGTAAGTCAGTCGAATAAAACCGTTCCTTATATAAAAATAAGAAAAGAACTCGAGGCGACAGATTCCAACGGTGGCTAAAAGTGTAAATACAAATTCTTGAACTTTGTAGAATCTAATTGTAATAAATGCATTTGTCAGGTTTTTTGACGCGTGAGCGATATTATCGAATTACATCCGTTCTAGTGAAATATTCTATAATGCTATTTTATTCTAAGTAAATTTTATGAGGCACGTATAAATTATAAAATTCAATTAATTTTGATTATTACCACGAAAAAGAAATTTTCTCTGCGATACTCAACACTTAATCGATCTGCTGTCAAGTTTTATATTTATCGTTTGAGAAACTGCTCCAGTGACATCTTAACATATTTTGAGAGTCAATTTATTATTCAATTTACGTCGAGAGGAGTGAACAGAAAACACCCGAACTTGTAGCAATTGTTCTAAATTTTCTACCGGCGATAATTGTATGCAAAAGTCACCGGATTTCCATTAACGACCAAACAAAAATATCGATTACAAATATAAACGTTATCTAAACGATTTTATACATAGCTGAACCTGAAACTGAACCTCATCACAAATTATCATTCGATACCTGATGTTAACCCGGAAATCAACCGAAATTTATTTTACACATCCCCCCAATGCTCGCATTCTAAAAATAACCCTTCATTTATTTCGGTCTCTCTTTATCAAATGAATCAAAAGGCAGTGTCCTGTGCAAAGACAAGGCTTAAGCAGCTTATTGTCAACTTCTTTCTTCCCACTCACGTCCAATTCAAATAAGCAATTAAGCAATATTTCCGCGTAATGTATTATTCTCGACGCGATTTTCTCTTTCAGCGAGTGTCGTTGTTTGGAGCCTGTCAACTTCTATAACTAGGACGTGACAAAGTCGACTCCCTACACAAGAGTAAACCCTTTAGGCTTAAGTCCTGGTACCACCGGGAAACTTATTAAATGTTACGAACTTTGGAGCTATAATCAGGTAAAAAACGACATGGGAATTTCCACGATCAAGATTACTAACAGTGCTCCAAGAATGTGATTTGTTTCGCCCGGCGCATCCACCAATTTTACGACTCAATATTACTGTCAGGTCACTAAATTTACAAAAGTCACAGTTACAGTCTCGTATTTATATTTTTTGAGTTGTTAAAATTAATATTAACTTGTCTACAAAAGTAGCTAAAAAACTTCGGACACAGATCGTTTCCACGCGAAATCTGGAAGCGAATTAAGAATTATTTTCTGCCAATGTGGTACTGAAGTATGTTTGAATGTTTGAATTGGTACTATCTCACGAAAAACCATTTTAAAATTTGCTCAAATAATGTACTTCGTGAGGTCACTGGAAAGAATACGTACTTGTACAACGTTCGTCACGTCGATTCAGTTTGCCAAAAAAATTATTACTTTTTATTACTTTAGATAATAAATTGAGGTAAATTGATTTCATTGTTAAGGCGGCCCCTGAGAACTGTCAAAATGGTCAAAATAACATGTGTTCATACTTTTATACAAATCTCCAAAAATAGTCCACCGATCAACACCAAACAAAAAGCAAACTGATTAGAAATGAGCTCCGCTCAAAACTAGATATTTTTTATTTAGTATTTTACCCGTTTTTGTCTGCTGTTGTGCTAAAGTTGAGAATTGGGTGCCAAACGCAAGATCGAGGAAAAAAGTACATGCTTTATGCACAACCTCATTGTAATATGCATGCAAAAATTGAACCCGCTACTCGCAATAACAAGGATAAAACAACCTTTATAAAAATTTCTTTGAGAATGAGACTTTTCAAATTTGCCGCTTTCAAACTTTAGTTGGAAGGAAGTGCCAGTGACATTTTTGGAGGCGCCACATCAGTTTCCGGTTGAAAAATGCTGACAATTTGTCAAATTTATTGTTAACCTACAAAATTATTATATTAAATAACTGTCATGATATGTGAATTAACGTGGTAAAAGGTTCATTTGTTGGGGATTTTCCATAGTAAAACGATGTTGAATTGCGAATCTTTTCCTGAAAGGAGTTTGTCATCATCGAGTTCTTCGGCAATGTGTGAAAAAGGCATCAGATTGTGTTAGTCGTGTTAGTGCAACCAAATTTTAAGTTTTCGTTAGAACTACGGTTGAATCACAAATAGTGCAGTATTTTCTAAATTTTTAGGCGGAACCACAACAGTAATGTGCACAGTTTTGCGATAGGAAAATAAATATGATTAAACGAACATAAATAAAATTTCATTCATTACTTTATGTTATTTATTATCTACGAATTTTGATCATCTGGGCATGAATAACCTAGTCGTAGAGATGTTGGTTTTAGTGCCGCCGTAATTACCATTTGTGACTTGTATAATTGCGTTCAGAGTTTCAGACGGGCAAGAGGTAGGTAGACGCTTACTTTTTTGAACATGAAAAGCGTGAACTTTTTTGAAATCTTTTGAAACACATGGAGATTCCCGTAACACACACCAGGGCGAATTTGGTAACCTGAATTTGGTAATCTGAACCGTATACAATGATAAAACTGAATATTGAATAGTCTTTTTCTTATTCCAACATTATTGAAAAGGAAAAATACTCCAAAAAAGCACCACAGCATCCACCACAGAACTTTTCTCCTGTTATAACCTTATATTTCTCTTGTTTACAAATTACAAATATTTTCAATTTTCAACACAAATTCACAAAGAAGCTTCATAATCTGCACGTACAAATCAAATTTCACTTAGTTTTTCGTTGAAATGTGAAAAATGACAATTGGTGACACGAGTCACAATTTGATCGGAAATTACGAAAAATCCCGAACGATCATTGGAAATCTGTCAAGCCAAAAAAATTGAAATTTTGCATTTAATTTCGATTTCTGCATTCTCATGCCATCTACTGGTGAAAAAATTTTAGTCGTTACTATGACTACGAATTAGTTCGAATAATGAAAACTGAGGGCCTGAGCCGCCTCCTTAATAAAAAAAAATTGCCATTTTTAACCGAAAGTTTTTCTGCTGGAAATGCAATTAATTGGGTCGAAAAGGCAATTGTTTTGCCGTTTTTATTTTTTATTCGCACTTACAGTGGTGGACAATATAATCGCGTACACCGTATTTTTGCTGGATTGGGTAGGTATTAGCATGACATGCATGACATTTTCGTCAGTGTCAAATAGTAAAATTGTCAAAACTTACTGAACACGACAAAGTTCTTATACTGTCGAAACTGGAAGAGGGTCATAGCATAAGAGCAGTTGAGGACCAATACAACAACAAAAGCACAATTTTAAGAGTAAGGAAGTGATGGGAACAAAAAAAATGTTCGTTCGGGACGACCATGACCATCAAATCCTGAATAATTAGGTGAAACACTTATTAGCTGTTTCAAAATTATAAAAACGCCAACGTCGCATTTTACCGAATTATTTTTTTAAATAAGATCGATAAAATTGTAAAATAGTTATTAATGATTAGATCTCTCATTGAAAGTATAAATTACATTAGCTACAGTGTTTTCACTTGGATAACGACCAGCTGTAAAGTTGTTAGGTTGGTACTCTGTGCCTAGTTTTTTTAAGTGTTCCGGTTGGCAGTACTAATTCATTGTCAAAATTTGACACTTGGCACAAGCGCAGTAAGAAAAATTGTAATTTCACATTGAAATTTTAAAAATGAGCAGCCAAAAGTCTACAAAGAAGTGTGCAAGACTAAATATTGATGTAACACAGGCAATTATAAAATGCCATGCAGAAATCAAGCAACTTTGCCAGCCGTTTCGGAGAAAACATTGGAGACGAAAGTAAAAAACTTTTTCTCGGTAATTTTCCACACATTTTCCCTTTTTTACCTACTACACCTGCCCGTTACCTAACCCGTGACCTAACTCTTGTTAATTCCTTTTCACCCGCCTGTGCTCAAGACCCCAATTCGAAAAATTTTAATGCAATATAAATTTTTATTAAAACAAAGTGTTAGTCTTGATACCCTGTCTTTAGACCAGTTTCATAACTTCACAGATTTAATTTAAGTGAATAATTAACAGATTTTAAAAACTTTTAGAGCTTCTAACCTATATTTGTGGACTCTGTCAATTCTGACAAATTTCTCACTAGAAATTACCAGAAACAATAGCGCTCGATTAAAGACCGAGTTACATAAGCCAAATATAAAGAACTTACACTAGAACGTGGTTTTTATGAAAGTAAACCGACTTTATTATTTTTTTGATTTGCGTGAATAATTTATAACAGCTATTTTGAGAGAAAATGCGACGTTGGCGTTTTTATAGTTTTGAAACAGCTAGTATTAAATAATAATTAAGGAACTTTAGACCTGAGAACGAAAATGATTTCGTGGTTTACTTAGCTGTCAAACTCCATTATAAAATAACTTACGAGAGGCTACTTGATTTTACAATAAATAAATCATTAAATACAAAAAATTATCTGCTGAATCGTAAATGGCAAAAATTTTGTAATGGCGGTAAAAACGGATTTTACCATTTAAATAAAAGTGGAAAAGAAGCAAACCTCTTAAAATATGGTCAACGAAATTAAACCCATTTAGTTTTCCATATTATAAACGTGAAATATATGGCTAAGATTAAACTTTATAAAATATTTTAGGGTGGCCGGTTTTTTTGCCGGTCAGTGTATTAATTTTTGTAAATAAAGATTTATTCTTACCTTACTGTTAAATTAGAATGACAATTTGACAATTTCTAATTGCAACGTATAACCTTTTTTCTAAAAATACCTTTAAACTTCAAAAAAGACATGATTACACATTAATAAATTAGAAAAAATGTGTTACTTGATTTTTCGTAGTGTACGCGATTAATTTGTCCACCACTGTACATCGCGATAGTAATTCGTCAATACCTAATATGCCAAAAAAACGTCGAATTTGATGTTTTTGACCTAAAAACTCAATTATTACGCCAACAATTACCTTAATAGTTATTTTTAGGCGTTTTCTTTTCGTTTTTTGTACTCATCTGTCAAATTTTACTTTTTTGTACACTTCTGTCACTTTCTTGGACTCATATCTGTCACTTTCTTGGACCGATCTGTCAACGCTATTAAATTTGACAGATGTCTTTTTGGTTTGTCTTGTTATCAAATTCTTTAATTCTGTTGTGATCATCGCATAAAAAACGTTGTGTGCCCCTCGACCTAGGGTGCTTTTTTGGCCTCACCTGAATTGCAGCCTCGGCTAACGCCTCGGCCACAAACAACAGATTCGGCCAAAAAAGATCACCTTTACGGCCTTGATACACAAATAACTATTATCCGCAAACGTCACAAAACTGACAATTTTGTGACAGAATGTCTCAGGTAAAAGATCTAGTTCTCGGACCACCTTTACCGGACTGGTGTAAAACGTTTTTATGAGATAAAGCGATTTTTACTTTTATCTGTCATCATGACTTACCATTGTTTTCACTTTCTTGTGTCTTTTGCTGCTTCGCTCAAGAGGTGATGATCACTGCACTAGTTAAATTAAAAAATACTCAACACATTCGAAAATCTCAACACAAAAATCCAAGACTGACGTTTGCTTATAAGCATTGTTATGGTAATGATTCACGTGCAAGGCTTCCTGATTATTTTATTCATTTACCTTTAAATTAGTGTTGCTCAAAATTGCTCTTTATTCTTCACCAATACGTTTGCGGATAAAATAGTATATTTTATTCGGAGTAAATGTGAGTTTATGTGGCTCAGCTGAATTATTTGCCTCATTGCATTCGGCAAAATAAACATTCAGCTTCCCCACATAAACTATCACATTTACCCCTTATAAAATAATCTACTATTATGTAACATGTCCGCAAAATAGTGTTTTAGAGGACGAATCGGATTAAGGACGAGGCGACGGCGACGGAGGAGCCGAGTCCTTAATGAGATGAGTCCGCTAAAATTATTTTGCGGAAGTGTTGCATACAAACTTTTTTGGTACCAGCTCTCTAAAACATTTTTTTTTACATTTTCAATCCACCCTCATCATAAGTGCAGTCCATCCATAGTCTTAGCAACGATTGATTTATTGAAACAATAATAATTGTTTTCTCAAATAATAAATAAATTAGAGTCCGCAAAATGAATTGAGTCCGCAAAGTGCTGCTATAACGACTTTAAGTACTTGTCCTTTAAAATGACATTTTCCGGAGTCAAAACAGTTGCCAAAGTAACCATTTTAGAGAGCGTGTCCCAAAAAAACACTTAATCGACTTGAAGCTGGTGTTATGCCTTTTTCAACCACTTAAAACGTTTTTGTACATCAGTTCTTTGTAAGTTTCTAAATCGAAACGTAAATTCCTGGGTAATAATTATTTAATATACAAGACGATAAAGAAATTGTTTATCTACGAGTGAAGAAGGTTAAGTTCAAGAGTGATTGTGATTGAAAAACTAGTGCAAACTGAGAGAAAAAATTAATTATTTGACTCTTCAGTTTGTAATCAGCGTTTTTACACAAATTAAAAAAATGTTAAAGCCTGCTCTAATTATAAATTTAAGTGATCACATGTAGTTTATTATACAAGTAAAGAAAAGTTGTTCATTATCTGTGAGTGATGTGTTTCTGAAACTCGTGCTACGTACTCGTTCCTTCAGGAATCACGAGTAGATAGTGCCAACTTTTCTTTACGTTATTACGTTTTCTCATATAGGTACCCTGATAAATTTTTGGTATTTTTTACCAATATAATAAATAATCACCATTAAGAAAAAAATCACCAAATGACAATTGTATGGAGTAAGAGAAAAAAATTACTAAGGCCTAGTTTTTAGAAATATAAATATTTAACGGAGAGATAAATTTAAACCTCAGTTAAAATTTAACACAGCACCGCCAGTTAAATGGACTTAAAGTCCACAAACTAAAAATATTTTTATTATACACAGGGTTTTGTATACAGAGTAGTAAACCAAATTTATATTTTTTTTTAATAAAACACCCTATATATTTTTACATAATTGGATTCTACGCAAAAAATAATGTAACTTTATATAAAATATTATGGGTCTATCTCTTTTCGTTTAGAATTATTCAACTTTTTGTTATAAAAAAGACCAACATTTGAAAAATCACTGCGAAGTCGCTATGGACATTTTCCGATAAATTTGCAACAGAAAAACTGTATCGATAGCAAGGACCTTTAATCATCAGGACGGAGGGTGAATTTAAAAAAGTGAAGACCGCGCCAAAGCACGATCGGCAATAAAAGGATACCAAAATCGAACCTTGTGCGCATGACCAAGTCACTGTCATCCAGTGGCGCATCGTAATGTTAAAACCTTGGGTTAAGATATTAATCCTAAAAACTAAATAATTAGTTTTTCAAATTCACCAATCACTAACAACGTCTCTGATCGCTACTAATTAGAGTTATTATTTTACAAACAAGCGTTACTCGTAAACACGTGTTGTACCAGTCACACTAGCAGTACTAGACTACACGCCACTGCTTCGCTTTCACCCCCACTGAAAGAAGTGGAGGGATTTTTAAAAAGGGTCATAAAAGGTTACTAAACAGTAAGTAAACGGTCACAGTATTTCAACACTGGCCGCATAGGCCGCTATCCCTCCTCCCTTCTAACCTCATTGATCGATAGCATTTTTCATAAGCTTTCCAATGGTATGAGGTTTGCATAGCAAATTTAAAATATTTTTCAAGATTTTTTTTTATATGTACTAATGTGACTAATTACATTAGTAATCTAATTATTACTTAATACATAAATGAATTTCACTCATTAAGAATTAATAAAAAAATAAATGAAAAAAGAAATTTTTTTTTAACTCAGAAATATTTTAAATTTGCTATACAAACCGCATATCATTAGAAAGCTTATGAAAAATGCTATCCACACGTGTGAAGAAATACATGGTGTTCCATTTGAAAAAAATGAGTTATTCAACTTTTTGCGTTTTGGTACATCCCGTATACATTATCTGCGTGTTTCAAGTAAAAGTCGACTATTGCTAAAACTACAGGCTATTCTGAGTTTTTTTGTTGCAAATTTGTCGGAAAATATTCATAGGCAACTTCGCAGTGATTTTTCAAAAATTGGTCTTTCTTATAATGAAAAGTTGAATAATTCCGAAACGAAAAGAGATAAACCCATAATAGTTTACATAAAGTTACATTATTTTTTTACGTAGAATCTAATTATGCAAAAATATATAGGGTGTTCCATTTAAAAAAATTGAACTATAATTTACCACTTAGTATAAAACACCCTGTGTATAATAAAAATATTTTTAGTTTGTAGACTTTAAGTCGATCTATCGGATAATGAAAACGGCATGCTAATATTTCAAGTAGCAAAAAAGTTATAGAACGATTACGCACCCCTGGGTCAGCCTGTGTGTACTTTAAAAAACATACTTTTTTTCAGGCGTATTAGCACGTTGTTGTAATTATTTTCCTCAAAAATAAGCTCATAATTTACGAATTTGTTCAAGAATGGTGTTATTTTTGCCTACTTAAACGCGTCATGCGTAGTGTAAAGTGCTTCTGAGATTATAAATTTTTATTTTTCTAATTTGTAATTGTTTGTGTAATGACAGAGCTTACATTCATTTATTTGGTTGGGTTATGGCTGGTCTGGTATGAGTTAAATGTGTTATTAATTGATGTTTGAAAAATGCCTTCAAAGTTTTTACTACAAACACTATTTAGGATATCGCATCCTAGAAAGTCTTAATTTTTACTCGGATTTTCTTAAAATAATTTAAAATATTTTTTAGTAAGAACACGCAGTTTGATAAAAAAATTTATTAAAAATAAATCCATAAATAAGAAAGTAAATTATCTACATAATGTTTCTAATCGAATCCTCTCGAGGCTGAAGAGCGTGTAGCAAATTTGGGTGTTGATCTGGAACTTTATAATAATGACTATACGATGGTGCTACATCCGAGCTTTCAGCTTCATAAGGCCATTGTCGATCGTAATGCCCTGAAAACTTGTAAATTAACGACGTTCTCTTAACTAAATAACCCTAAAACGCTTTAGAAGAACGCTGACAGAGTGAATAAACTGAGCGAAAAATACGAAATTCCACACACAAATTGAAAAATCTAAATACGTACAAAACCCAAAATTCGGAGCCAATTGATCGACATCAACCTCAACAAAAACACTGTCATCGGCTTCTAAAGATTTAAACTCGTCGCAAAACCCATCCTTACAGTGGCCGTGGTTGTGGTGCTCAGGCGGAGCGGAATAAAGCCCATAATTTAGATTACTAGTAGCGATTTTCTTCAAGCCTTGAATTGCGGTAAGAATGAGGGCCATCTTGGCCAAAAGCAAGGCTTTGCCGCCCAAAACCGCGAGGAATTGGAAGCCCATCGGAACCATAATTAACCCAACAGCGGCGATGCCGAACATTAGCAACGACATGAACATGTTTTGTTTCTTTTTGCCCCTCGCTAGAATTTTTTTCACAAAGATTTTATGGATGAAGACAATAAGGGCAATACACACCTTCAATAAATTCGCCGTTTAGTCGAATTTTAAGGACGTGAGTGTCGACGAGCTGGCTGAGACGTTTCAACATTTCGTGCTTCCAGTCGGAAAATTGTCTGAAGGAAGATTACACTTGTAGAAAAAATGACGGTTTATTACTGTAAATTTGGTATTTAATGGAATTAGGCGCTTCATGATATCGACAATAATCGTAAATATAAAAGCCCGGTTTATGCGTGCGTTTATGTTTTGTTCAAGATTTAATTACTTTCTAATAAAGAGAATGGAAGCATAAAAATGTTTTCATTTGGATTAGATTTTGTGTTTCCGTGCAAAAAAAGTCATAATTATTGATTTATAGTGAAATTATTAAATCGTACTCATGACGAGATTGCCGTTTCCTCTTACATTTCATGAACCATAAAATTTGATAACAATCGAGACGAGCTGAGATTTTCTCGAGAGATAATCCAGATTATTGATTTATTTCTTTGACCAAAACTCGGAAGCAAATGAAATTTTCGCTCAATTGAAATAAATAGAGGAATTTTAACCCAATTGAAAAATTACCTGAGTTGAGTAGTGTCGTTTTCTTCTTTTCTATACTTAACGAGCTCTATGCCACTTGCAAGCTCAATAACGTCAGCTTTTAGCAACCTATCCAAAGCAAGCAAACTCCTACGCTTTAAACATCGTTGCAGGATTAGCAGGAATTGCTCCTGTGGTCCATCGTGTTGCATACAATTCTGTAATAATAATCCTGTCACTCTCCCGGCCTTTTTCCATATGTTTTCGGTTTTATTCGACGTTGTAATAAACTTGTCACGGGAGACAATCGACAAAAGTAAAACGACAAGGCCGATTAAGCGCGGCTTCGAGGCTGACATTCTAAAAATAATAAAGACAAAAAATTGTTTCCATGTTTCGTATTAAACTTGGTAAAAAGTTGTTGAAAAATTTCCCCTAATTCCGATCAAATTACTTTTGGAGAGTGATTACCTCAATAAGCCAAAGTATAAAATCAATCTCCTTAAGCGCTTTTTTCCCGTTTTATTAATATCACCGTCTTAGGGATTTGCAGAACACGTAATAGTTAATAAATACTTGTTGATTCGATTATGTTGGAAATTAATTCGCTGAATAGCAATTAACTTACATTTGAATCAGTTATGGCGGAGATTGAGACTTACACCAATTTCCTGTGATAAACACACACATTCCATCCACTTCGCTTACAATCTTTGCCGGCAGACTGAGTGAAACAATTGTAAAGTAAACTCGATTATATATGCTTTTCACAAGAATGCACTCGGAGGGTGGATACTACATCATATGGTGCATGAAAAGCACTCGGCTTTGCTCTTTCGGAACTTCCGTCCAGCAAATTAATGAGATGTGTCGTCGTCAAATGACCGTTTATTTCGATTGGAAAAAAGTAAATGTTGGTCATTCGATAATTTCACTGAGAAATTAAGGGCACCTGACCCCATTTTCACCACAAAAACGTCTCACAAGCTTTGCCATACAACGGGATACAATCAATCAAAAATTTCTGTACGTGCTTGCTATTGTCGGACCGGAAAAATTGAACGTCATAGATGTTAAGGTCTTTTAATATCGGGGCGTGGGCGACAGTTAACAAATACGCCTTTACGACAGACCAATTGATCCAATAACAATAGTCGTAAATAACTGTTTCACTAAAATAGATAAATTGTCTTAAAATTTGTAACCTTTATTGCAATCAGCGACCACTATCGCGTCAGTGACAAAAAATATTTCAAATTGTGTTTGGTCCAATAAATATAAGATGATAGTTTTTTCTGGACAAATAGAATTGACGGTTTGCATGATCGTTATTTATTGTCAAAAATTAGTTTCTAAAATTTTACAGTTTTGCCAAAAGTAAATTCGCAACGCGATCGCATGCCATTAAAAGCAATATCAGGCTGGAATTTAGTCATTTCTTTAAAAATGTGCCAACGAAATAGTTATTTTCTACGAGTAACACTTCGACCCAATAATAAGATATAGTATTAAAATTCTAGATCCCTGGATTCTGAATATTCAGATTTAATTTCATTTACATTCTAACAAGCCTCGGTATCAAATGACTGCAAAAATGTCGTCACTTGACTTTTTAGGCTAGACTTTACTTTTGCCTCAATAATTTATTTACCTTGGGTTTCTCGATTCTAAATATAATAAAGGTTTGAGTATCGACCAAGAAATGCGTAAATCTGGACTAGCTGAAAGCTGCTTTTCAACAAGAATACTCGTAACTTAGAATTCTTAGAGTTCACGATCGTGACCTTGTTAAAGGCGGTTTAATCATCAATTATTAACACTATCCCGAAATAAAAATATATTGTTTGATTAAAAGGCAAAGATTATTTTAGAGCTCGGAAAATATGCAAAATGCATATAAAGTGCATATACAGGTGTCCGTTTTTCGAGCTCCACCATGGGGATCTCAGTTATTATAAGAGATACCAGGTCGGTTAAATTAGGGGAAAGTTGCGCATTTTTATGCTGAACAATTATCTGAAAGAAAATTTGATGTCTTTTAAGTTTTTGAATAATTGGAAAAAAACGGATATTTGTAATTTTTGTTTTTATTTTTTCAAGCGAAAACCAAAAAAACTAGACGTTCTTAACTAGGACGTTCTTCAGGCACTTTTTTGTAAGGAATCTAAATCTGTCATCGTATTTTCCAAGGCGTTCTTGATGTCAGAGTTACAACACTCAACTTTGGTTTTTCTTATGGACGGCATATTTGATTTTTGTATTTTTGAAAAGTGTTTTTATTTCTGATTACAACGATGTATCACATGATATGATCGAATCTTAGATACTGACCAAAATGGGAAAAAACATTTTTGCGAAGAGTGCCTTGGAAAAACCGTCAACAATTTTGTTTTTAAACAAACTAGATTTTGGAAGTTTAATTGAATTTGGATCTGGAAGGTTCACATTTCCGCTAAGCTTACTTATTTAAAAACTAAACGACATGATAAGCCAGAAGTTTATTTTTTGGAAAACAAAACAAGACAAAGTTATAAAAATTCTGCTCGCATATTTAATAGAACTGTCAAAAGTTAATTTGTTAAAAAAAATTTTGGTCTTTTTTTCCAAAGCACTCTTTACAAAAACGCTTTTTTCTTAATTTTATCAGCATGTAAGATTCAATCATATCATGTGATACATCGTTGTAATCAGGAACAAAAAGTCTTTTCAAAAATACAAGTATTAAATGTGGCGTCCATAAGAAAAACCAAAGTTGAGTGTTGTAACTCTGACATCAAGAACGCCTTGAAAAAGGCTATGACAAATTTAGATACCTTGTAAAAAAGTGTCTTACTTAAAAACGTCTAGTTCTCTTAGTTTTCTTTTAAAAAAATAAAAACGAAAATTACAAATTTTTGCCTGACACAACCCTCATAAAGTGATTAGGAAGTGAAAGTTGTAAAATCGGTATATCTTTTGGTAAACTTTATGAACGTAACCAGTATTCATTCCTACTGTTATATTATAAGATAAGCCGGATGTCATAAAATTGAAATTAGGAAATTTGTAGGTTCCCTTTCGGTGTTTGAGTATGGGGGTGAATTCACAGAATACATTTAGAGTTTGAAGTTGCCAAAACAAAGTGTTGGTAAATCCACTTTTCTCAAAAAGTGGCTTACAAATCCAAACGATTTTAGAATCAAAAGATCTTATAGAACAACATGCGGTAAAATACCAAGTGTTCAATATTAGTTCTGGTCCTGGTCACTAATAAACTGATGAGCCACTTGTTGTCGGTGCCTTTGATGTCGGGCGTTTGGCAATTGGCGGCCTTGCTTGGAAATGGACAAACGTGCGCGTACCCGTAAAAAAAAATCTTCCGAACTACCAGCCCTTCCACTGTTGACGCTACAGCTGTAGCCAATAGTGATGCAGCGCGGTAAATTGAAAATAGTGATTGAGCGCGGTAATTTCTGACTGCTTGACTGTACTCACGACAGCACGAATGAACAAACTTGGAAGCTTGAAAAGTTACTAGAATAAACAGGACAGAGATATATATCTGCACCTTTTTTTCACTAGGTGCTCTATTTGCAGTGCGCAGTAGAGCCCTAGAAAAATTGAACCCAAGAGTGGGGGGAGAGACTCATCCGTAAATCCGTGTCCTGGTTGGCTGTGGTTTTCTCTTTCTAGCATGAACGTAGGTTGCGTGATAAGTTCATGTGGTTTGCTATCAATTGTGTAAATGTTGTCTTATTTTTGCATGTAGGAGTTTTTGATAAAAATCACATTGCAAATCATGATAATTGTATGAAGACGTTCAAGAATTTACTCTGCAAGCGTTATCTCATTGAACGTGTGAATTTTTGGCCGCCTTTTCGTATGTGGCCTGCACCTAACCTCTTTTTGTGCCTGTCTTAAAACTCAAAATAAACAAACACTGGTAGGTAAATGAATATATTTTATTATAAAAGATGTTGAACATGTCCACCTCCTACTTCAATGCGCTTTGAAACCCTTTTTCTTACAGAATTGCACACATTTTGACAACTTCATCGGGGAATTGCTCCAGATAATCCTTGAGAGCTGCTTGATTTGAATAAGTCCACACCTCACCAACTTTTGTGCCATTTCTTAAATAGGCTTCCACCATAAATAGTTTTTTTTCCAAAGTAAAAATCATTGCGATCGAAATTTTGAGGCTAGCAACAATTTTATTAAGAATTTTTTTAATTTATGCTAATGCGAGAAGGATTAGATGGTTTGATCTCCCGGTGATTTCCGGGGCAAATGGTTTCCCCATTTACAGAATTTGTCATCACTCATAAAAGTTCATCGAAAGGGATGAACAGTTCATTTGTTGCAAGTGTTTCTTCGAGTTTTGTTTTGTTTCGTGTTACTTGTGGTGGTCTTTTTGATATAAAACAATGCCAAGGCGTGTTCAACAACGAGAATTCACATTAGAACTGAGGAGGGAAATTATGGGATTCGCTGATAGTGGGATGATACAGAGAGAAATTGCGGAACGAGTTGGCTTATCAGTAAGTAATTAATGTAAAATTAATATTTTATTGTTTGTTACGAAAATATTTCTTTCTGAACTGCGTAGATAACATTTGTTTCTAAATTTCAATTCACCTGATTTTTTTTAATAAATTAATAAATATGTTTTAAAAAAGAACAAAATACAATAAAAAGTGTTAGATCAATTAAGGCATTATTAAAAAAATATTTACAACTTTATAGGTTCGTCAAGTCCAAAGATGGATTGCCAGGGGAAATCAAATTGGTGATCGTCCTTTGAAGACCATCCATCCTGGACGAAGACGGGGATTTACCTGTGGCAGAACTCACCGTCGAGTTCATTCCCCATCGTACCCTACTTACTGTTTCATCCCATTGATCTTCGTTATCAGTGGATGACGGTAATGCTGTAAGGATAACGCGATTCATGCGTTCCACTTACGCCTAATTCCTTACAGTAATTCGTAAAAGCTTTACTCGTAAAAGCTGTTCCTCTGTCGCAGATAAGACGCCTTAAGGTACACCAAACATATCCATTATGCTCTTTAGAAACGTTAAGATATGTTGTGTTCTCGTGTTGGGCACCGCTTTCATGAACGTGGAATTTCGTAAATGAGTCTATCCCGACTATCAAGTAACTGTTTTTCTTGGAGCTTTTCACAAATGGCCCCAAATGATCTAGATGGAGAGTATCCATCGGGATACTTTTCTTTTCAATACTGTTCAAGCTACCAGGTAACTTTCCTGATGGCTTCTTGTTGTACAAACATCCCAAACATGACGAAATATAATTCCGAACGTAGCATCGCATTGACGGAAACCAATAACGATTTGCTAATGATTCCAACGTTTTGTCAACGGAAAAGTGTCCTGCTCCATCATGGTAATACATCAGCAATCGTCGTCGTGCCGTTTTAGGGACTACCCATTTTTTAACCATTTGGCGTGATTCGATAGAGCCGATTGTTTTTCAAGGTATACTCTTTATGTATCCTTTTCTCTTCGTTGTCGGTTGGTTTTCGTGATAACACCTCGTGAAGATATTTGCACCGATCATCCGTTAATTGTGCCGACAGCACCCAATCGTCTTCTTGAACATTGACTAGCATCATATTGTCGTCATTTGATTCGCTTCCTTCAAGTGGGTTTCGGCTAAGTGCGTCAACGTGACACATTTTTGCTCTAGGACGATATTCCACAGTGAAATCAAATTCTTGGATTGTCAACTACCATCGACCTATTCTAGGCACTAGGTCTCGTTTCGTCAACGTTGATCTAACGGCGCTATAATCCGTGACAACTTTAAAAGACTTTCCCAGCAAATAAACTCTAAAGCGTTTTAGCGAGTGGACAACCGCAAGTGTCTCCAACTCAGACGAGTGGTACTTCTGTTCTTCTTTAGTCGTTGACCTACTAAAGTATTGGACAGGTTTCAGTTGCCCGTCGCTTTGTCGCTGTAAAAGTATACCGCCAATTCCCATTTTGCTAGCATCGGTATGGACTTCTGTAGTGGCGTCTTGGTCGAACGTTGCTACTACTGGTCGACATACTAATTTATCCTTCAGATCATTGAAGGCTCGTTCCTGCTCTTCATTCCATACAAATTTGGCATTTTTTTCGTCAGCTTCGACAAAGGTTTGGCAATTAATGCAAAGTTCCTTATGAATTTGCGGAAGTAACTCGTTAAACCCAAGAACTGTCTCACCTCGTGAACGTTTGTAGGTCTTGGAAATTTACTAACCGCTTTGATCTTTTCGATACCCGGTTTGATGCCTTCTTCGTTAATGAAGTGAAAAAGACCTTCCAGAACAAGGCTTTAATCAATATAAATTTACAGTAAAACTTTAACATGTAAACAAGTATTTCATAGTAACCATATAGTAACAGTAAACGGTAATATGATAATTTTTACAACAGTTAATCTCGTGTTCTAAGTAATTAACGCTTGGCTGGAGGAAGTAACATTTGTCCAACCTCATTGTTATGCCTGCCTTGCTGAATAGCTCGAGAACGTCTTCTAGGTGCTTTAGACCTGTCGCCACGTCGATTGATGGTATGAGGGATATCGTCAAGATAAGCCATCGCTGTAGTAAATCGAAGAGAACCAAGGATTTGGTGTATCGTCCTCTGAAAGACGGCCGGGGCATTCACTAACCCAAACGGCATCCGCAAGTATTCGTAGTGTCCATCCGGGGTGATGAAAGCAGTTTTTGGTACAGATTGTTCCGCAATAGGAATCTGGTGATAGCCAGACGCTAAGTCCAAGCTGGTGAAGTACTTGCTACCTTTCAATCGGTTCAATCGGTCTAGCAAATCGTCAATTTGCTATTTGCCCTTGACCGTTTTGGCGTTTAAGGCTCTATAATCAATGCACATTCTGTCTTCACCGTTCTTTTTCTTAACAAGCAAGATCGCGCTAGAATACGGGGAACTCGATTCACGGATGATGTTGTAATGAAACATCCGGATTCCGGAAGATTCCACCATGACGTAGGAGTCATGCGCTCTAGCCAGTCCCACCACCACCAGCGCTCGGTTTGTTTACACCGGATAGGCAATATAAGGGCGAGACCGAGCGCTTCCCAGTAGTTGCTCACTGTGCATCAAACCGGTGAGTAACTCTGGGGCAAAACCTCCTCCGATGAGTGGTGCTTGCTGCGCATTAAACCAGCACACCATCTCCACCGACCTGGGGCTTGGCGATAGCGACTCCGACGAGTGGTGCTTGCTGCGCATTAAACCAGCACACCATCTCCACCGACCTGAGGCTTGGCGAGAGCGACTCCGACCGAGGACCACCGTGTAAATAGTGTATACAGGGTGGGCCAATATTCGCGACCCAGCGAAAAATTTTGATAAGGGTAGACAAGTGGGATAACAAATCCACTGCCAAAGAATTTTTTTTTCATTACACAAAAGAGAAAAGAGGCACCGAAAGTGACCAATCCCAGAAGCTCCACTCCAGGTGGGATATTGGTAATAGTACCAATGGTGGTGGTAGTAGAATGGTGTTTTTGACGCGAAAATCGTCAACTGGAATGAGATGACACCGATGCGTTCTGTTTTCAACAGTGGCCGTTAGATGGAGTTTTTGACTTTAAAATTTGTCATCAAAATTTTTGACTTTAAAAATATTAAAAGGAAAAAAGGAAATCGTTTTCTTTAAGCAATAATTTTGTATTATGTAACAAATAATATAGGAAAACGTTTGCGGTACAGAGAAGAGTATGACAGTGATGTTAAACAAACCCATGGCGTACATGAATATACCCAGAACCAGCAATATTTGGGATTTATTTATGCAAAGCTGTATTGAGAGTTGGGTCGCTTTAGAGTCAACCATTATAAATGCCTTAATGGGATTTTCTAGTGAAAAGTTCAGTGTCATATGATTCGTATCAAATCTATCTGTACAAATGCTACGTAGTAACTCCACTTCTTGAATCATAAAAAAGATTAATTTCTGTGTAAAAGATGAATTTGAACTGGACCGGAATCTAATAAGAAATTTGGAAGGCTGATAATAAGATGATGATCTAATGAGTTAGTCCCTTTTAAATAATTTTACCTTTTATTTTACTGTTATTCGTTTTAGAATGCATGAATTGGACATGCGAATTGCTTTAGTACACACTTGTAACAAAACAGAGCAATGTGGAATGATATTTCATTCAGGATTTTGCGAAAATAGTGAACTCCACTTCTAAGAATCGAAGCAGTATTAGAAGAAGGGTAAATCACCCCCTGAATTACGATTACTCCTAGAAATAAGGATCTCTAAAATATGTTTACTGATGGCTAAGCTTCAAGGGTGGCCTTTTTCATACAAAATTACTTTATTTGGAATGTACTCACAATGTGCTAAAGAAGAAAGACTAAAGAAAAACAACTAATCACAGTTTATGCGTCTTCTGCCGTTGTAAAAAAATGGTGTTTGTTCTTTGAATGTGTTCACATATAACTAAAACTCTTACAATTAGTAAAATTAATAATTAGTAATTAGTAAAAAATGTGGTAAAAATAATATTCACTATGGGGTTATTATGGTTTATAGGAGCAAGTATGCAACACATAAAACACCGAAGTGCAAACGTAGCGCCATCTGCTGGCAAATAGTGACAAGAGAACGCATCGATGCCATTTGACTTCAGTTTAAAACAAATGAGTAGAGTGCCTCCATCCTTACTAACATCACCGTACCAATGTTCCTAAGAGACACATTAACTAGCTTGTGTTAAAAAATCCGTCTATCCGTCTGTTTTGACAGTGGTGTCAGAAAATGATTTGTCATTAAATTGTTTTAAAGTTCATAAATTATAAATCTTTTGTGATCTCCGTAATACACAATTAGACATCAAGAGTACAAAAACGTTCTTGTTCAGTTATGGCGAATGCAGGAAACATGCACAAGCGGCAGTTCAATCATTCGCAGGTCGATTTCTTAATAATGTTCGCCATTCCAATTGTCGCCCATAAGATGGTACAAAACTGGAAGCGAAGCTTGATACGAAGAGATCAACTGATGACTCCACCAAGAAGAGGAATTTTCAACATTTATGATAGAATATTTATTTGTTCCAAGTTTTTACAATAAATTAAAATTGTATTAAGTAATCGTACCTAATTGTATTAAAAGTTTCCTGAACGTGACCACTTGGTTGGTTCCTCTGTCTAAATACGGTGTCTGTACACAACATTGTTTACGTAATTAAAAAAATCAAAAGAATTCAAATCAGGATACATTTAGGTCTTCAGATTCGTGGACAATCCATCGATAAGAGCACTTCTCAAGCTGTGGTAGGATAGAGCACCGTCGAGTTAAAACCAACATTGCAACATTAACATGAAAAGCAAGTCTTCAAGCAAATCGTAAAGTTCTTGTGAACATTTTGTATTATTCTAAAAACACCATCAATTTTCTTCCTGGCTAGCAAAATTTTGGGTCTAAATAACTGTGTTAAGGAGGACTCTTGTTTGGGAATCGTTTAACAAAAACGCTTGTGGTTTATCTAAACATTTTGACTAAATTCTGAAACAACTTTAATAAACCACTGAATTTGACACTGACGTCTATTAAAAGTGCTAGAGACGACTGGATTACTGTATCATTAACAATGGATCTAATAAATTTGTAACTTAGCAGCAAGAATTATAAAAAATTGACCTGGATGGTTTAAAACGCTCTGATTGGTTAAACTAAAATGTTCTTTCCTTGAACACCGTTTCAGCTAGAAAAATTGTTCTTTAAAATTTTTGATCTATGCATTATGATGATTTATCGAGTTTTCTCGATGGGTCGCGAATATTGGCCCACACTGTATAGTTAGATATAATTGTTATTTTTATTTTCATTTATTTTGGGAATTTATAGATTAGTTTTACTAAGAGTAAATACTTAGTTTGGAATAGAAACTTCTCTCTTTGAGTTTTCAAAAGGCCCAACCGCACCCGATCTCCGACAACAGCCGCCCAGAAAAGAACATTACAATGTTATTGTCAAGTAAATCCTGCACAATGCCTCGCACTTTAAGTCGTTCTGAATGCGCTAAACGATACGGTCTGTAAGTGATGGGTTTGTCGTCTTGTAGCGATATTGACATCTCCTAGTGTTAGCAACACCCAGTTCACTCAATTTTTGTGCAAAGCAATTCCGATATCTATTTAACAGATGTAGTAGTTTCTCTTCGTCGTCTTTTAATGTTGGATCGAACTGTTTCTGAATATCTGCTAATCGAAAGCTTGTGAGTTGCTGTCTCTCAATACTCAGACAGTCAACTTCATTCGAAACAACTCTTTGAGCATATGTACCCCTAGCTATAATTCGGCCTTTGACGTAATGGACCGGTTCGTCCGAAATGTTCGCAATTGGTATTATACCACTCGAGCCAGTGATACATCGTGGTATGATGTGGAATTGATTCGGCCATAAACGATATTGCAAATCGACAAATACACTTTCGAAATTATCGTCACTGGAAAGCGATATGTGCCCTATGTGATGAGGCGAAATTATCGTACTTTCCTTGACTCTCAGCGTTATTCTCTTTGGTGGTAAGTCGTCTAATTCAGGCAAATCCAGCAACGTTTTGCTGGCCATCACGAAGAACGACAACGACATTTTCATTGTTTACAAATGGATACCAACAATAATTGGCACCTGTTGTACTTCGTCTGGGATAATTAATGCCTCAACGTATGCTGAAGCTAGATCCACCGTAAGATCTACAGATACAGCCCAGCTTACGTTTACAAATCCGCCTGCGTACTTGCACTGGATATCGTCTTAAATTTAGCGTTACCGTATCCGACTCACGTATGGTCACGGCACTACTACCAGAGTCTACGTACCCTCTCAGAGCAATACCGGATATTAAGCAGTCAATAAAGTAGCAGTCGTTCGGCGTACTGTGCTTTTCTATTAAATGGATCATTGGCGTTAAGTCACCATCGGACTGTTTCGACTTCTCTGGTCTACCATTCCTAAGACAGTCATTAGTACCATGGCCCAGTAGACGGCACTTGCTACATTCCAGACGAGGTTTGGGATATTTTGCAGCCAAGTGTCCTGATTGGTGACAATTGAAACACTTGGAACTCCTCGTGTTATTATTGTTGTTGCCATGCTGTCTCCTCTGATTCAAGGAATTTCTCATATTCACCTTTTGTACGACTGAACGAATCTCTTTCTTTTTCTCTTTGCTGCCCTCGTTGGAATCCCCCTGTAATGTGCAGAGATACTCCTGGTACAGTGATTCCGGTGTCTGGTATCTCCCAGCTCTTGCTCCATTCTGTACGACGATGTCATCCAATCCGTCAATTAGACATGACACGCCTTTTTTTCCAGTAATTTCGCATGCTCTCAATAATTCCATTTTCTCGAAATAGTAGGTGGTCATCGTTTCGTTGGGTAGCTTCCGTCGGTTCATCATGTGTTTCAACGACGTAGCGAAGTCTACACTGTCGGGGAAGCTCCGACGTATCAGTGCTTTCCACTCCTCCCACATATAGTTGTACTCTTGTAGGCTGTGGTACCAACCTTTTGCCATGCCCACCAATCTGGATTGCATAATAATATGGTATATAGTGGTTACGTCATTCCACCCGTTAAGTTTTTCAGTTGATCGATTTTCTCAAGCCACTGACTGGCGCTGAGATGCGGATTATCCGGTAAAAATTTTGGAATGCAGTCGCTACATACTATTTCCCTATTCCCGGTCCCGGAGTTGGAGTTTCTCGAGAGCTGCTTAACCATCTCTTCCAGACGTCGAATTCTTTCGTTGGGGGTCGGAGTCGGAGACTTGGCACGTGATGACCTTCGAGGCTTTGGTCACGGTGACGAAGGTTTTCGTCTGCCTTCAGGACTACCTGCCGACGACTTGGACGAGGAACGTTTCCTCTTCCGTTAGCCCGTTGGCCGTCGTCGAGGTGTCCTGGCCGACCTTCAACGGCTCCTCGAATTTTGATCGCTTTTATGACTTACGTAATCGTCCTATGAGTCACTGGAGTCACTAGAACTCGACGAACGTTTTCGTCGATCGAATTTTCCCATTTTCATAGTACTTTAAAACTGCGGCAGGTTGATTGACCCCACACCTGAATTGTAAACGAGCCCCTTTCGGTGAATCAAAACTCACAGGTTCACTTCTTAATACTTTTATTCGAATACGTGTAATTTACAATGTTAACGCCCGTGCGGCAGCCAAGCTTCAACTAACTCATTATCGTGCTCGTTTTCCGATAAAACGGCACGATCTGCCCAAAAAAGTGTTTCGTAAGGCTTTCGTTCTAGAACTCCTTTGTTCTGGCGAGAATGTTTCCCGCCAATCCATACGTCATCGAAATTTCTAAATGCACCCAAAAAAAATATAAACACTTAACCATTACCCAAATTTTGCGGCCTTTACACAAGGTATTAATTAAATAATAATTATGTAAATATTCGTTTTTAATTTTTTTTTTGTGTAGGTATGCACCTCAAAATGTAGCCATTAATATAAGAAGTGGAAGAATTAGTGCTGGATTTTGGGGCTGGATGAGTAATACGGGCCCAGGAAAATTTTGCAGATTACACCCCCCAATTTTAATTCTCTGCAATATTTAAGAATACTGGAGGATGTTATGTTATGTTACCATCGGCAAATTCCCCCGATTTAAAACCCCATTGAAAATTTGTGGGGGAACATGGCACGGGAATGGCCAATGAGCATGCCCCAGAAAGGACGGTGGAAAGGATTGACGAAAATGTTCATAATGTTTGGCGACATTTCAGAAATTCTAACATTTGTCAGAATTTAGTGGGCGATTAACGGAGTGTATCGAAAACAATGGATACTATACCAAATATTAAATTGTATTGTATTAAATTAATAAAACACAGAAATCAGCGTTTTCTATTAAATACTTAATTTTTTTCTCTAAGCATTTATTTTTTTATTTTTCTTACACTTCCTTAAATAAATATGAATTAATAAAAAATTATAGTAATAAAATTTAAAATATTATTAATTAACTAATTATTAGTGTTATAATTTCAACAGTGTCTTTCTAAATCAACAGTGCTTAAATGATGTTTTAAGCAAAAAATTCTTAATAAAATTGTTGCTAGCCTCAAAATTTCGATCTATTAAATTTAAATATTTTTTATCAGTAATTAATATTTATTATTTTTTTAAAGATTTTAGTACAAAAATTAAACCATTTTTTAACATTTTATTAAATATTTTCGTTAACATCTATAATACTTCCATATCAGTTAATTGATTGTTTTCTTAATATTCACTAATTTATTAATTACATAAAATCGCAATCAAATATTTGTGATTACAAAATTCGCCAAATTCCTCCGAGAGTATTTTCAAGTTTACCAAGCGATAATGATTTATTGCTGGCAATGGTTGCGGTCAAAGGGTCGACAGCAATACCAGGGGTTCGTTTTATAGAGACGACATCTTCAAATCCGCCGATAGTACTATGTATGTTGGTAACAGTATGGTAAATAAGATATGTTTATTTCGTATTTTGTGTGTTTATTTTTGTAAATAAATTATTAGAATTTTGTTTTTTGTATTTTTTATGGTTTTTGTAATTAAAAATTATACATATTATGTCAAAAAAAAATGTTTATTTTGTTATTTCATAAACACGTTTATGCATATTAAGAATCATAATTGCATATTTTTAGTGCATATTTTGACAGTTTTTTGTGCATTTTTGCATGCATATATTTTAGAGGTTTTTAAGTGCATCATTTCCGAACTCTAATTATTATTAATAATTAATTTTGCTGTTTATTGGAAAAGTGTTTTGTAACTAGAAAAGTTTTTTTAACGACAGACAAAATCATGAACAATTTCGTTTAATTTTTTTTCAGTCTTTCTTTTTTATTTTTTACATGAAATTACTTATTTGTAAGTAAACAGCAGCAAGGTGCGTTTGCCCCCGCATCAATACTGCCTTCCGTACGTGGTTTTTTCTGGATAAATTAGTTGTTGTATTGACTGACTAATTACAAGTAGAGTAATCCATAAATGTAACATTTCTATTGCTGCTGGTTGCATCTTGTTGGCGTAAAATTGGTCGTAACACTTTCTTGTAACGTAATCCTATTGCAAATGCACCTTGTTGGCGTTAGACGCTTGCCTTATTTTATTTTAACACTAATTACAGCAATTCGCCGACAAAAGTAATTACATTTTTACATACTAGAAGCAAAAATAAAAAAGATGTGCACTTTTCTTATAATTCCCCCCATACTTAGATATCTACTTTTATTATTTATTAAAAATTCTGGTAATGATTATTCTTGTTTTTTTTTAGGAAAAATACTTGAACTTGCGAAGAAAATAAATTTTCTAAAGCTCTCAATATGGTTTGTAAAAATTGTTTAAAAAATGAAAACGTTACTCCTCTTAAAATTCTATTCAAAGTTTAAAAGTCTCTTAAAACCTTAATAGAATAGCTACCTCATTTTACGCTCAAAATTAATTAATCTCATTTTATACTATTGTTAGTGGCAACGTTCAACGTATAAATCATTTGGACCTACCCCGAGTAACATTTTATTAATCTATTGTTTAAATCTAGGTATATAGGATTTTTAGGTAATAAAAAATAAAAGCACAGTTATTGTGTATACTTTATTAAATAGAATCTTAAAGAGTGTTTTAATAAAATCTGAAGTAAGAACAAGGTAAGAATAAAATATTAAAAAATAAAAAACTTTGTTATGCATTTGGTGCCATTACTTCCTTTCAGAAAGCAATCCAAGTCTGAGAAACAATGCAATCTTAAATTTATTGCCGCTTTTGTAACTTAAAAAGGAATAAAGCATACTTTTTGTATAACAATCTCTTCTATGTACAGAGTAAAATTCGAAAATGTGGCAGCCAGTGATCGAAGCTAAGCATTTTCGAAAAACAGTACAAAAAAATTAGGCTGCCCTTTGTACACTAAACTTTGGCAGACAAAGACCAAATTTAGTTTCAATTCCTGAGAAGACTGGTATGGAAACTGAGTAGCCCCCTACATGATCCGGGTTCTGCGACTTGGGGGCATCGCCACCCAACGCTGTGACCTTTAATTCGGATCCAGCGGGTCTCCTATAAACCAAAACAATTAAACCCAATCAAAAATCGACAAATCTAGCTCACGTTCCGCCGAAATCAATGTAAAGCATTCTTTGTAAAACTTCGTAAGTCACAAGCGTCACACCAAACTGCGGAGACGACCGACACACCCTCGCTGAAAAACAAAGTCACAACTCGGCTTCGCCTCGTCTCAACTCACCAATCGCTCCCTTCCAAAACGCTCTAAACCCTTCCTCAACATAGATTTTTCTCGCAGCGTCGAAGACCCCATTGTAGGTGGTTTGCCCCGCCCTTGCCACGACCTGGAGACGCGTCTTGATGACATCGGCTGGGGTCACCAAACCGGCCGCTGGCACACCGGCAATAGCCCCAGCGGCTAACAACGACAAGGGGTGGTTATAACCGGTCTCGTCGGCGAATTTCGCCTTTGTGTGAGCATAAGTCGGAAAATAAATCGCACTGAAGGGAATATCCCGTAGCAGACACGCCTTTGCACCTTTATATAGCCCAAAAAGGCCCAATTCTTTGACCACGTGCCACGCCCTGACCTTCGAACCGCCAGCAATCTCGCCAGCGACTTGTAACCGGATTTTGACGATTTCCAACGGATTCGTGAAAATTACTTGTGAAGCACCGGCCTTAAAACAATAATTTAAAAAATAAAATAAAATATAGTACAGAAGCAAGCTACCCAAATCCGGACTCGACTGCACACGTTTACTTAAAACTGATTCTTCTGTAAAATGTTCTGCTGAATTCGAATCTGTAGGTCGTCTTTTGATTTGGAATTACTTTCAATATGAAAAAGACGTTTTAGTGAAAATTTTTGAAAAACTATAATTTGGCTAAATTTGTGTGTACAGGGTGGTGCATTTTGGATGTCCGAATAGAGGATCTCCGAAACTAATAAGATGTTTAGAGAAAAACGAGTGACATATTTTTTGAGAAAATAATTTTGGTCAAAATCGCATACCGCTATCGTCTTTTGTTTTCGACTTATAAACAAAAATTGACATTTTAGCGAAATCTTAAAAAATTCATATCTTTCTTATTACACATAGATTCAAAAGTTTTGCATCACTTTATTTTTTGGATATTAGATTAATTCTTATCGAAAATAAAATAATTATGAGTTTAGGATGATCTTTGGTAATTGAGACTAAGACTTCAACCATTTTTTTGTTAAAGCAATTTTAAACATTAAAAAAAATTCATACAAAAGAGCATGTTTGGCAAGTACCACATCAAACCAAAAAATGATTACTAGCACAGCGTATTTCTTCTTCTGGCATCAATACAAACTTAAAAACGCCGCCATGTGCTTAAAAAAACAGGTTTCGTTCTTATAGAATATTTGTCATTTTCTCTAGCAGCAATAACGAGCTCCGAATGAATTCTAGCAGTGTGTTTTTGAGCTCTAAAGATTTCGGAAAGTATATTCCAACCGTCTTCTGTAGTTTACGGCTAAACGGGCGTTTTCCTCACGCTCACACAACTTATGGTGATGCAAAACTTTTGAATATATGTGTATAAAGGATATACATCTGAAACAAAGACATTATAAGGCACTTTTTTACAGAGAATTTAATAATGTTATCAACGATTTTTTTAACCATTCGTTAAGCTACATTTATTGGGAAATTTAGTGCAAAAACCAATAAAGTTTCTAGCTTTAACCAGAAAGAAAATATGACGATGTAAACACAAAATTTGCAAATTTAAAAATTTTCAAAATTTTTCACAAAAACGCCTCTTTCATAATGAAGGCAATTCCAAATCAAAACACCATCTACAGATTCGAATTCAGCAGAAAATGTTACATAAGAATCAGTTTTCAGTAATCGTGTGCAATCGAATCTGAACGAACTTCTTAAATAGGCGTCTTTTCAGGAGCCTGCTCCCCCACTACTAATTTTTAAAAAAATTACCGCTGCACCAGAAATCACTTCCCCAATCCCCGAAATGTTCCCGTTTTTGTCGTAAAATTTATCTCGCACGAAATCGTTCACCTACAAGTTTAGTCAATTATTATGGAAGAGTTTGTGGTGAGTTCAAACCGTCAGTTTGATGGCTTTTTCGGGCGCTACACCCATTAATTGTGGTACTAGACCACGATAGAGACCAAAAACGCCTTCGTGGCGTATCACTTTCTTGAAACAATCGATACTATTTCTGTACATTAATTCGCCGATGAATGAGCCCGTTCGTTGATTCTGCATTCGGGTTTTTACCAAGTCGATGGGGTAAACGGCAGTAGCGCCAACCGCTAAAATTACATGACTAAATTAAGACCAGTTAAGTTTTAAAATGATTTATTAAAAAATTTTGCAAAGTAGCAACCTTGTTCTCAGTAAATCCTAGACGCAAAATTACGCTCTTATTCAAAAAGATAACAACTTGTTTTTAATTTTAATTTATGTTCTAAGAGTATGGGAGTTATTAAGAATTTGTGTTTAATTGGTTTGTTTGTTTTATGTTTATCTTTTTTCATTCAAAAAGTGCAAAACAGTGTCTTTACTTATTGGTTAGTTTGTTTTGTGTTTGTTAACTTAAATATACATACAGAGTTAGGCAAAAGTATGGTACCAACCTTACGAAAAAACTCATTAGTACATCATCAACTACTTTAAAAATGTGATTATTTTTCAAGAGTACTTTTTTTTAGTTTTCGAGTTATTAAAAAATGTTTTTTTGAGACGTACGGCGATTATTTTGGTAAAAGATTATGCTCTAAAATTGATTTCTCATGTAATAGTATTGTTTTTAAATTAGTGTTTTTTTAAATAAATTATTAAAGTTGCGTTTAAATTACATTTTTTTTTTCAATTTGAAAACTAAAAGGAATTTCGAAAAAAATATTTATTTAAAAATGTGATTATTTTTGAAAAATATTTTTTTTTGAAATTATTCCTTTAATTTTCGAGTTATTAAATTTTTTTTCTTTTAAATGCCACCCTGCTGCGGCGATTTTTTGATTATGCTCTAAAATTGACATCTAATGCAATAGAATTGTTTTTAAACCAGAGGTTTCTTTTTAATAAATTATTAAAGTTGCGTTCCGAGCGCATTACGAAGATTTTTCGAACTTGGCGAAGTGGGTGTATCCATGGATGTTTTTATTGGAGTATAATTTTATTCGTCAAATTTTTTGTGAATAAAAACATACATGGGTACAACCACTTCGGCCAAGTTCGAAAACTCTTCGTAGTGAGCTCGGAACTCAACTTTAATAATATAATTTATTTAAAAAAAACACTGATTTAAAAACAATGTTCTTGAATTAAGACATTTTTAGAGCATTCCCTTTTACCAAAAAAATCAGCGTACCTAGTAGGGTGCCATTAAAAAAAACATTTTGTTGAATAATTTGAAAACTAAAAAGAATTTCGAAAAAATTTATTCTTCACAAATGATTACATTTTTAAAGTACTTGATGATACTGCCTAGATTGAGCCAACCTATTGCAGCGTCTGGTTTTATCAGTTATCAATTTATACCGGTTACCAATTAATAAAATTTAATCTCAAAATAATAAATTGGTGGCCAACTTTTTAACACTAAACTATTTTAAAACGAATATCTGTATAAGTTTTTTACAATCACCGGAAAACGTAGTCACCAATCAGTTATCATTTATTACTTACTTATTAATATTTTAAATTAATTAATTTATAGTTAGTGCGGTAAGCACGGCAACTGAACAAAACTTTCGTTATAGTGGATACTACTGAGCACATTTCCACTACTTTGAAAAGAAAAAGAATAATAAAACATACGTCGTAAAAAGCTGTAAAACGCTATTTAGTGACAAATACTATTATGGTGCGTTTACATCTGCGATTTCTCTCTAGACATTTGTGTCAAATGTCGGACACAAATGCTCCGTAGCTGTTTACATTCCGACAGAAATTTCTTGCAATTTCTTTAATGGAATTTTGTCAGACACTTTTCAAAATGGGTTTTCAGCAATAAATGTACGTTTTTCAACCATTTTTTCTAGTCATTCATTTTGATTTTTTTGTCACAATACGTCCACAAAGGTATACGACTCGTCAACTCTCGCAATTTCTGTGAAACACGTCTGAACCATGTCTGAACTTTCAAATCCGTGGTGTCTACACCTGTCACTAAAACTGTCTGATACATTTTGCTGACGATTGGAATATTTATGTCAGACTGTGTCAGACACAAATTCCGCCTTGTTTACATCATGACAGTTCAATATCGGACATAACTATCGTGCAATAAGTGTTCAGATGTAACTGCACCATTATATTACTTTAAAAACATAGTTTTTATTCAGAAGATGATTATTCGTTGAGTTTGGTAACAAAATGTTACAAAATTGGATACATACTTTGAGTTTTTCATATTTCTGTGTTCACAACCATTGTTGTTTTTCTGTTTTTGATGCTTTTTCATTGTTGAAATTTTGACGTTTATAACTGTCAATCAAAACAAGTCAGAAATTCAATCGAAATAATGGAGGATGGAATAAAATTTTGTATTGCACACGAGTACTCGACGATAAAATTCACCATTATCTTCTCTTATCTGAAACCGCTCTCAAAGATAAAATCAAATTTTATCGTTTTGTGTAAATAAATATTATTCTTTTGTATTTAGCCTTCATTTAAAAAATAATTAAATTTATTTAGAGCGTGTCAATTAAATGACAAAAAAACATTTAACACCTTTGTATTTTACATAGTATGCAGAAAATATTATCGTTTATGAATGTCTCTTTACAAAAAAAACTTCTAAAAAGAGGCTACTTTGCAAACAGTATTTCTACTGTGTCTGTAATTTTGAAAGCTTTCACTCAAGACCGTTTAAAATTTGTTGAAGCAATGAAAACGATCTCTTTTACTTCCTTACTTACCTCCTGCCACTGAGCCTAGCGTAAACCTGTACATGCTTTCCAAGACTTGTATAAAAACTCCTCGATCTTCGGGACTCTTAAATAACAAGAAAATAGATTTTGTGAAATTTTTTGTTGTTATACTTACAGAGACGGCGTGTATTTCTGCAAGCCGGTTCGTGATTTGTTTATAATATTGTTCCGGTGCGATGGCATTAAGGTCATTATAAACGATCCGCCTAAAAAAATGGCCAATATGAGAATCTTGTGTTTGTTGCTTTGTGAAATATGAGACACGAACCCGTCCCATACTTGGTTTTCTTCGCTATTTAACTGTCTACTTTCCACAGCAGCACAGATAAGACAATATGTTTTTGTAACTAAATATCCATCTCACAGCAACTAAATTTAAGTACTTACAATTCTGTTAAAGCCAATTTGTTACAAACAATTTAAATCTTAAATAAAAACTCATTTACACCCATCTAGATATTTACCCTGTCTGATGAAGTACATCACACAGTTGAAACAAAATATCGACTTCGAGAGGAGTCATTTGTGACATCGCTTGTGCCGAATGCATAAACTCTTCTTTCGTCACTTCTTGAGTCCTGTGTCCGTTTGTCACATTCAAATAAATACGTTTAGCCAACTCCATGTTGTTTAACAACGAATTAAATGCAATGAAATAGGGAAAGCTGACCCTTCGACCACTGGTTGCCCCTTGAGCCGTCTGATTTACGCAAAAACAAAATAGAACAAATTTTCATTGCTTTTATTCAATACAAAAGTAAAAAATTGTAAAACTGAATAAATAATAACCTCGATCAGATGAGATTGTACTTGCTTAGTGAGCAAATGACTTTTGATATTGGTCATGATGAACTGAAAATCCAACACCGAAATAAACCCACTGCCCGTCTTATCAGCCCTTCGGAAGCCCTCAATTGCGTACTCTTCATGGAAATCGTGGAGAAACTGACTGAACTCGCTATAGGGCACTAGGCGTTTTTTATCACGCCCGAAATATAACTGGATAAAGGGCGAATCCATGTTGAAAGGGATGCGTTCATGAAGCTCAGTTTTCTTCATCACCTCAACGAATTCCTCTACAATTTGGCTTGAACATATTCCACGCTAACGTGAACATAACAAGTACTTACGAAAACTAACCATTCCATTTCCATTAGTGTCGAACAATTGAAATGCAGTTTTATAAAGCGCGTCCGGGAAGCACAAGAGTCCTTCAAAAGCTTGAAACTCCGAGTAGGAAATGAGTCCATCCTTGCTCGTGTCGACAATTCCGGCAAGAAGACGCACCGAATGAGCATTAAAATTTTCCGGTTCGAACAATCCGAGATATTTAATAATAAAATCTTCCGGGGTCATAAATTTCTCCCCGTTTTTTTCTTGCGACGCATACTTGTTAAAAATATCGTGTAAATGTTGCGGATTGGCTCTTCGCAAATACCCACCACCCTGTAAAAGAACGAATTGAAGAAAATCCCGCACTTTCGACGAGTCGTTTCAAGGATAATCAAAAGTCCGAACCTTTGTAACTGACCTCAAGAAATAGCCCGGTTTGGGAAATTTGTGCCATTTTCGCGCACGATTTTCACTTTTGAGGGCACTCGGAGGGTAAGAGGTCGCAAAGTTGGAAAATATTCAACGTCACAACACAAAGTTTATAAATAGTTAGAATGTGGAAGTGAGAGAATGGATCAACACGTCCACTAACTTGTCCGTTATTTTTATTTTCACTTCAGACATTGTGTACACGCAAACGAACGTTAAAACAACCTTGCAAAAATTGACGGACATTGTAAAAATTCGGTAAATAATAAGACTTGAAACTGGGTGATTTATTTTTAGTGCGCTAAGCAACCGAACGCGATGCGAGTGTTTCACGAGCGATTTTGTGCAAGTTTATCGGTTTGTTGCTATTATGTCAGAGACATAAAGTGGTTAAATAAACAATTACGCAGGTAGAACTTTATACCATTATTATATAAAGATGGTGCAAAAAAAGCGAGACCGGAATGGAGGTAATGACAAATGCTAATTCAATTTGCGGAGCTTGAAATAGTCATCATTTATTTAAACATTTTTTCAATATTGCGATAAAAATCCATTTTAAATGGATTAATAAGCTTTTTTAATTGTTTTACTTGTCCACAATACAGGGTGTCTGTTTTTCGAGCTCCACTAGGGGGATCTCAGTTATTATAAGAGATACGAGGTCGGTTAATGTAGGGCAAAGTTGCGCATTTTTATGCTGAACAATTATCTGAAAGAAAATTTGATGTGTCATTCTTAGTTTTTAAATAATTGGAAAAAAACGGAAATTTGTAATTTTCGTTTTTATTTTTTCAAGAGAAAACCAAAAGAACTAGACGTTTTTAACTAGGACGTTCTTCAGGCACTTTTTTGAAAGGAATCTAAATCTGTCATCGTATTTTCCAAGGCGTTCTTGATGTCAGAGTTACAACACTAAACTTTGGTTTTTCTTATGGATGTCATATTCGATTTTTGTATTATTGAAAAGTATTTTTATTTCTGATTACAACGATGTTATCACATGTTATGATCGAACCTTACATACTGATCAAAATGAAAAAAAAAGCATTTTTGCGAAGAGTGCTTTGGAAAAAACGTCAACAATTTTGTTTTTAAACAAACTACATTTTGGAAGATTAATTGAATTTGGATCTGGAAGGTCCACATTTCCGCCAAGCTTACTTATTTAAAAACTAAATGACATGATAAGCTAGAAGTTTATTTTTTGTAAAACAAAACAAAACAAAACAAAGCTATAAAAATTCTGCTCGCATATTTAATAGAACTGTCAAAAGTTAGTTTGTTAAACAAAATTTTTGACGTTTTTTTCCAAAGCACTCTTTGCAAAAACGCTTTTTTCTTAATTTTATCAGCATGTAAGATTCGATCATATCATGTGATACATCGTTGTAATCAGAAACAAAAAAACTTTTCAAAAATAAAAGTATTAAATTTGGCGTCTATAAGAAAAACCAAAGTTGAGTGTTGTAACTATGACATCAAGAACGCCTTGAAAAAGGCGATGACAAATTTAAATTTCTTGAAAAAAAGTGCCTGAAGAATGTCTTATTTTAAAAGGTCTAGTTATTTTAGTTTTCGCTTAAAAAAATAAAAACGAAAATTACAAATTTTTGATTTTTCTCAATAATTCAAAAACTAAAAATGACACATCAAATTTTCTTTCAGGTAATTGTTCAGCATAAAAATGCGCAACTTAGCCCTAACTTAACCAACCTCTTATCTCTTATAATAACTAAGATCCCCATGGTGGAGCTCGAAAAACGGACAACCTGTATCACAATTGTGATGTATTTTTGAACCAAAATATTAATTCCAGATTTCACTAAATTTGTAATTTTTAAAAAACCAAAAAAATTAATCCATTATTGTTGCATTGTCTAAACAATTTTGGTAAAAAATTTCATTATGAACTATGTATTACTCAAATGACGAGAAAGTCTAATTCAATTTATGATATTAAATCAAACCCTGTAGTATATCAAGTGGTATAAGCATAAGTAGTGTTTTTGTTTGATTGACTCACACTGTACAATTTCAATATGTCCACCCCTGGTGTAATTTGGGTGTAATCGGTCAGTGTAAATAGCTTCATAGACAGTCGTTTAAAAAGGAATTTGATAATTGTATAATTTTGTCTAATAAGCTGAAAGGAGCTAAGGGACCTACGTATATGCTAATAATGCTATTTAGAGTAAAAAAATCAGCTTCGATTTCGTTAAAATTTTTCTTCCATCCTACAAAGTGTCTCAAAATTGGCGAATTCCGAGTTCAGAGCATTGTAGAGAATTACTTCAGTAGTCCAAATATACAGAGTGGAATTTTTAACTGGAATAAAATTCATAACTTGGACATAGGCTATTTTTGTAAAAAATCCTGAAGCAGGTCGATTTTCGTTCTTTCTTGCCTATCATTTGATAGATATGGTTTTTGTTTATTTGCTATCAGAAATCCACAGCCACCTCTAACTTTTTTTTTCAAATGTAACGGTATATCAAGTGATACCTTGAAATGGCTGTCCTTGCAACATTAAACAGACACCTATTGAAAAAAAACACCATACTGTATTTTATGGTATACAAAACATTTACCAAACTTGAAATTTGACAACATGAGAATATAAAAATTTTTCAAAAATTTAAAAATCTCTAAAAAAAGTTGCTTGGAACAAAAATCTGATTTCATTTTTATGCGTAGCTGAAGTTCTTTTCTCATCATGCGAAAATTGGTCCGACATTTTTCAATCACCCTGTATAACATTCATTTTGCAAAATTCTTATTTATTATTTTCAGTTTTTCTCCTTTCTTTTGTGCAAACGAGTCGGTCAATGTATAATAATTAGTTTGTATTGTTTTTATATTCATAACAATCTTCATTTTTGTTTTAAGTTGTTTAATTGTCCGTTTCTATCACAACGAAAATAGTTCGACACTTCTAGTTTTGTAACCATTGTCGGGTACACGTTTCAATATGTTATCTTTTCCAAATTTTATGTAATAGTCCGGGATCAAGCACCTCAAAAGCTGCTTATTTAAGAAGTTCATCTGGACTCGATTGCACACTATTACTGAAAACTGATTCTTATATAAACTTTTCTGCTGAATTCAAATCTGTAGGTCGTTTTTTGATTTGGAATTGCCTTCATTATGAAAAAGACGATTTAATTGAAAAATTTTAAAAACTAAAATTGCCCAAATTTTGTGTTTACATCGTCATATTTTTCTTCTGGATAAAACCAGAAACTTTATTAGTTTTTGCACTATATTTCCAGTAAATGTAGATTCTAACGTATATACACAAGTTTTAGTAGAAAACTAAGAATATTACAATTTTCTTGTAACGTGTATGTATTATGTAGTGAAATTTTCGAGATGCGAGAAATTTTTTTTATTTTAAAAAATAGACCCCTACATAATCGAGTTCAAATAAGTTTTTGGTAAGAATCATTTCGATATCTGTAATACTTACCAAGTTATATCAATTTAATGTTACTGCGATATGCCCGCAAGGTGGAGATCGCGGCATACTCATCTCCCTTTGTAGTGACTTTGGTCCAACCTCGCTAGGTCGAACTTGGTGAGTATTACAGATATCGAAATGATTCTTCCACCATAAACTTATTTGAACTGATAGTATTATTTCATCTCGATTATGTAGGGGTCTATCTTTTAAAATAAAAAAAATTTCTCGCATCTCGAAAATTTCACTACACAAATACAAGAAAACTGTAATTTTCTTAGTTTTCTTTTGTAAAAACTAAAGCTTGTTTATACATGATGTAAGCGAAATAAATACATTAACTTTAACCAGTGGTAGAACTCATCAAGACAAACACTTTTTCTATGTACCATTTTTTAAAAATCGCATTTTTTAAAATCATTTTTTCCCCCTACAAATTGACGAGCCTTTTATGAAATGCTCCAACAAAGAAAAGTAACAATAAATAATAGCCGCAACCAAGGCAACCGTTTCAAACGGTAATCTTGTCGACTAGGTAACTTTGCTTCCAGTGGCGTGTAAGAAAGTTGTGTAAGATTTTAAAATTATTTTAACTCAAAAACTAAAACGTTTTGAAAAAAAAGTTATTAGGAAAAATTGTTTGTCTTGACGAGTTCTGTTACCAGTTAAAATTAATGTACTTATTTCATTTACAGCCTGTATACGTTAGAATCTACATTTATTAGGGAATCTAGTATAAAAAAGAAGTTTCTAGCTGACGATGTAAACACAAAATTCGCACAGTTTTAGTTACTTCTTATTGGATTTCCTTGGCGTAGAATGGGATGATTAACAAAAACACAGTTTAAAATCCCGTCACACCAAACGTTTGATTTTAAATTGTGTTTTTGTTAATTTTAACAGTTTTAGTTTTTCAAAAAAACGTCTTTTTCATAATGAAGTTCCAAATTAAAAAGCGACCTACAGATTCGAATTCAGCAGAAAATTTTACATAAAAAGTCAGTTTTCAGTAATCGTGTGCAATCGAGTCCGGACGGCCATGTTGAATTTGGGTAACTTGCTCCCGGATTATAAAGCGAAACTTTTATTGAAAAACTAAAAATAGAAATTTTTTTTATTGGTTGAGCTCTGTTACCTGTTAAAATTAGTACACGTATTTCTGATACATCCTGTTTTTGATAAAAAATAAGTTTCATCCGGTAAGCAGATGGGTGAAGGACGACCCTAATTCCTATCCTCTACAACTAATGCGAGTCAGACTTTATAATCGTGGGGTAAACCGCAGAGGAAATCGGTGAACAAAATTGAGAAAATCAGAAGAAATTTTCATGAAATCACAGGAAATCATTTTCAAAAATTAGGGGAAATCATTGGGAAATCCCTGGAAACCAGGAAATCTTGCGGTTTACCCCTCGTTTATAACGTACGTACAAGGAATAAATAATAATGAAATAAATTTTCAACTTGTCGATTGATCTGCAAAAAGCCATTTTTTGTTATTTCATTGTTTATTTTTCTTGCACTCAACATCAAATGATTAATCTCATTCATCAAATCATCCAAATGTTATTGATACAATCGGACTGATAAAAACATTTACCAACTTATCGACATTAGGTATCACAACTGATTTATGATCACGAAAAAATAGCGTGATTCGTTAATATGTACGTAGGTACACCAAATTTGTTAAAAGTAACATAAATAAACAATTCCTAATTAAGGCTTTGAGTTATTTATTGTAGGCGAGAAAAATGATTACATTCCAAGAAAAAGAATTTAAAGTAAAACGACATGGTGGTACGAATTAATTTACGACAAGACTTTACGGCTTCTCATCCAATTAATTTTTTTCTCAATTTTCCAATTATTGAAAAATTGCCTTGAACCTTTAACCAATATACAAATTAAATTATAAAATAAATGCGCGTAATGTTATTCTGTTTTGTAATAAATGACGTACATTTTAAATGTTTTTGGACCATTTTCTGATAAATCTCTTATCTTTCATTCTTGAGATATTAGAAAAGGAAAGGAAAAGTGGTTTTCGAGTGGCACTTGACACGCCGATGATCAATTTTAGAATAATTAAAAGGTCCCAAAAAGATAAATAAACACTTTTTTGCAATAAATAACCCGAAAGCCCCCTTTTTTGTCAAATATTTTGCATGCTTTTACACCCATATAATTTTGTTTTTTTGTTTTTTTTTTTTTCAACAAAATTGAGCTCTTTCTGTGTGGTAGTCAAAAGAAATCATGTAACAATTAAAACTTACAGAAAAAACAAGACTTACCCACCTCTTGGCAATAAGCTTTAGCTAAAAATGTGTCCATTCCCAAAACACAAAAATCTCATAAAAGTTATCACGAATTATTTAACAAAAAAATGTCCCTAATATTTAATAATTTTTTTAACAGCCTGTTTTAGAATAAAGCCACAAAAACTCTGCAGGGTTAACATTTGACAGAAACGACATTGATTGATAACACGAGGTCAACGTTATCGTTACAGTTTTCTGTAACCGTCTTACTCAACTCGCTTCTTATCAATAATTTCTCACATATTTATGAAACCACTATCAAAAATTTAATTAACTCAAACATGTGACTGTATTTCCAATCAAAACAAGGACACAATTGTGTTTTTTTACATAACAGTGACAGTTAACCTAATTGCTGACCGACCTCTCAAATTTGACAACCACAGTATAGAATAATACTCATTTTTTCTAAATTTCTCTGCGAACGTAAAATGGAGGATGAAAGCCCCAAGCCGAAAAAAGACACCGACAAAAATAAGCACCCTAAAGAGGTAATAACAAAAATGTCAAACCTAACCTCTTCAATTTTTTTCCAGGACACGATCCTCAATCACCTGGAAATTTCGGTGGCAGAGTCTGAAAAGCGGGCCAACGGAACGCTTAATCTACGCGAATTTTACACAGTTTATTTACTTGAGACCAAGTCAGTGACTCGAGGCACCCCAATTTTTTTTATTCATTTTTTATTCACAGATTAACAAACACTGAATTCCAAAACAAATTTTCTAAATTAACAACAGTATGGCGGCGTTATACAGAATTCGAGCAACTACGGGGATATCTGGAAGTCACCTACCCCTACGTAATTCTGCCCCCTTTACCCGAGAAGAGAGTCATGTTTGGGTGGCAAAAAATATCAAGTGACACTTTTGATCCGAATTTTGTCGACCGGCGAAGAGCCGGCCTTGAAAATTTCCTTTTGAGGGTCGCCTCGCACCCGGTTTTGAGCTGGGATAAACACTTCATTGAGTTTTTGCAGCATGAGGATGACTGGAGGGAGACTTACAAGAGCAATGGTTACTTGCAGTTGATGGAAAGCAAACTCAAAGCCTTAAACCTCTCAATGCGACTCAGAAATACCGACCCTAGATTTGAATCAATTAAAGATTACAGTCACGTTTTCCAAAACAATTTAAACAATTTGCTGAAGGCTCGTTCCCGCGTTGCTGAAAAACAGTACAACGTGCACAAACTCCACGCCAACTACGGCCGAGTTTTCAGCGAATGGAGCGCCATGGAAAAAGACATGGGAGATGCTCTGCAAAAAACAGGCCATTACCTCGATTCTTTAGCTTCAAGTATTGATGCGGGTCTTGAAGACGAAGAACTACTTGTAGACCAATTAAAAGAATACTTATTTTTCGCAAATTCGTTACAAAACGTGTGCAAAAACTACGAATACCACCAATTGCAACTCGAGAGCGCGGAAGACAACGTCGCTACCAAAAACGTGGAAAGAAATAAAGCCCAACAAGGCAAAACCAGCCTCATGTCGAGGCTTTTTGGGGCTGTAGACACCGACGAAGTCAGGGAACTCAAAGTGAATTTGTTGGACCAGCAAATACAGGAAGGGGCAGCGGCTGTCAACGTCTCAAAAACTAATTTAAAGTAATTTTTAGTTCAGTAATTGTCACAGGTCAAAACATTTTTTTTCAGTGATTTTTCCACAAAGGCCTTAGATGATATCGAACGATTTCAGAAACAAAAAGTCGTCGATTTGCAAGAAACATTAACGAGTTACGCGTTCTTACAATTAAAAACTGCCAAAAAGGTAACTACCGATTGTGTTGTGTTTTTTTAATTTTGGTTTTCAGGGTCTCCAGACCTGGCTTCAAATACGTGATTGTTTGCAAAATGTACCTTAATTTTGTGTTATTTTTTATTTATGTGCAATCTATTTATGTACTCTAAAAACAGTATTTATATTTCTATTGTAGCTTTGTTAAAACTGAGGCTGTATGAAATACTCTTGAATAAATTATTTTTGTTTTATTCCGTGTTTTTTATTATTTTTTTATTACTATTTTATAATACAAGAATAATTAATTTTAAGCCGGGTTTTTAGACACTTCTTTCTTATTTAAATTGATTTTTTTTGTTTTGTGGCTATACTAATTTTTTTTAGTTTGAGAATTTTTCCTTAGGTTTTTTTCTACATATTATGTTTAGTTGCTTTTATGGTGCCTACTGTGTCTTATACCTAATTCAATATATTGAAATTTATTTAATGAAATTTATAAATTCGAGCATTTCCCAGCGAGTTGGAAAAGTCCACTATTGACCTTAAAATAATTGAAAAATAAATGTTTTTTTACAAAAGCTATAGATACTAACCCCCTTCATCACCTAAAATTATTTTTTAAATCAACTCAGTGCCAAAAATTTTGAAATTATGTTGGAACCCTGCCACATTGTCATAGGAACGAAGCCTGGACCACTAATTTTAAATGGAGTTGCACGAACTATTAGCTGTTTCAAAACTATAAAAATGCCAACGTCGCATTTTCTCTCAAAATTAGTTGTTATAAATTATTCATGCACTTCAAAAACTTAATAGCCAATGTAATTTATAGTTTCAATGAGAGATCCAATCATTAATAGCTATTTTACATTTTTATCAACCTTATTTAAAAAAATAATTCGGTAAAATGCGACGTTGGCGTTTTTATAGTTATGAAACAGCTAATATTTTATTATAATAAAAATCAATTCCATGACAACGAACGGTATACTGATCTCACATTACGGTTCTGCAAAAATTCTAAAACCTGTGGTAGAATGTGGTAAAATATTTCGGCACACTGTCTTCTTATATAAACCCTTCTAAATATCTGTTTACACGCTTACAGAGAGTTAAGACATAATGAAAAACAAAAAGGAAAAAGCTTAACCATATTCGCAAACATTCCTGGTTTCATGATTTTCGTATCTGGGTGTCGATTCTAATTCATTGCGACTGGAAACGGCAAGTCGAGTCGAAATCTGTGGATCTGATCGGAGCTGCCCGCTAGCAGAACCGCTGCCCTACCAAAATCTGACGATTTACACTTAAAAGTGCTTAAAACCACCTTCTTTTCATATGGACATAATAAAGTACAGAACCGGTGAACGTAGTTTTGAGCCACCACAGTGGAAATTCATAGTTTTATTTTTTTGCTCAATTACATCATTAACAAATTTTAATCTTTGCTAAAAAATTTTGTACATGGAAACAATAAATACTATACGTATAATATGTACTATATAGTACATCTTTAGCTATACTTAGTTTTTTAATTTCTCTTCTAGCGGTTCTGCAGCTCCGCAGCTCCTATTGAATAACCGCCCCTGTTACTTGCACTGGCTTCTGAAGTTATATTTGTCATTACTCGAAAGGTGTTCGTAGGGATTACGTATCAGGGATGGTACAAAAGCCTCTCAAGGTTCGAATTTGATTCATTTGATTAAATTATCACTTGAAACAGGTGCCGATTGCCACTGACAATTCTCTCAGATAATTGTCAAAAAACTAGATTGCCATCATTTTCCAACTAAATTACCATGGTTTTTAGTGTAATTATTATAGCACTCCGTTGGATATTACGATACGCAAATGGTGTATCGTACTATCGTAATGGCTTCAATACGAAACCAAAGTAGAAAAAATTATTAAAAAGTTCACATTTATACTTCACATTTCTTGGGTTATTGATGTTACCATGGACACTTTAAAAAACGCCCGTTTTTGAAAGTTGGATTTATACACGCTGCTGCGTGTTTTAAATAAAAAATAAATAAGAAATAATAATGTCGTGTTTTAAATTTGGATTCTACAATCTACATTTAAAAATGAATGAAGGCTACCTACCTTTGATCTGTTTGTTTCACAAAAATCCACAAAATTTCATAATTTCGTGAACGATTTTCTCAAAGTCCCTTCAATAAAACAGTTTTCAAGAAAGGAAGGGAAAAGAGAAAAATTTTTTGGCGGTATTATTAATTTATTAAATTTCGAGTTCGGTGATCGACTAAATAGCTCAAAAAATGGGATATGTCAACACATCATTTACGTTTTGGTAGATTTTTTTCGCAGTTGGATTGATTGTATTATCTAATAATTTTATTATTGCTCCAGTTTTCCCTCCAGTCGATACTTCTCAATACATTCCCATATTAAATTTTAAACTAGTATTGACTTATTCTTCTCTACGTGTCCCTCTTGCTATGTCGGCAATTACTCTCGTCATTCCAAGTATTACGACTGCAATTGAACCAAGTTATAATGTCCGATAATGGGGAAGAAAGTTCGCTTAAAAAATTCAAAATGGGTGTAAGCTTATGGTTATCAATTTGTGTATTCGCCTGTTTATGGTTCGTGAGTCGTTTCATGACTGGCAGGAGACAATTACGAAATAATCTTCACGTAATCGAAGACGGTTTACGGCGAATGCAAGAAGAAATCGAACGTCGCCAACGCGAAAATAGCATCAGCTACGGCGAAAACTTAGAAGAAATCATGGAAGAACTGAAGAAAGACGGACTAATGGTAAATATCCTTGTACCACTTTTTAAAATAAACATGAGCGTAGCCAAGAATGTAGGTAATTGATGAGGTCGTGAATACATGGGGTTCATCAAACTGTCTTTTTGATTTTATTGATTTTGGATTGTTGTGATCGTGTTGTTATGTTCATTTTATGAACTTCATTCGAACAAAATGCGTACTCAAAAAGTGTCGGTTGATGTTTGGAAAATGGTTTTTTCATCTTGTTCTTATTTGGGGTTGGCGTGTGCCGCTTGGGTTTTGATTAAACTTGTTTGTGCTTGTTTTTGGTTACCCAAATATCTGCAGAACGAGGAACTGAAGGAGAAGGAGGAACAGGACAAGGAAGCGAAGCCAGGCAAGGAGACGTTAGAGGTGGAGCAGACAGAACCGCTACTTGTCCAGGATAAAAAGAATGACTAATAAGTAATATAGACCAGTGTGATACCTGTAAATGAAATAAGTAGGTACACTAATTTTAACTAGTAATAGAACTCGTCAAGACCAACAATTTTTCCTAATAACTTTTTTCAAAACGTTTTAGTTTTTGAGTTAAAATTACTTTAAAATCTTACACAATTTTCTTCCACGCCACTGGAAGCAAAGTTACCTAGTCGACAAGATTACCGTTTTCAAGCAAGTTCATGAAAATAAAATAAAATTTATTATTACTTTTCTTTGTTGGAGCATTTCATAAAAGGCTCGTCAATTTGTAGGGGGAAAAATGATTTTAAAAAATGCGATTTTTAAAAAATGGTACATAGAAAAAGTGTTTGTCTACCACTGGTTAAAATTAATGTACTTATTTCGCTTACATCCTGTATTTTTACAAGTTTGTTGTAAATATCACCCGTAGTTGTTATTGTATTTACAATCTCTATTTCAAATAAAAACAATTATTTTCTAGCTGACCATCTTCTCCTTACTGACTTTTTATTTATTAACAAAGAACATATTCGCTGAAACTACTTGTGTACAAGCACAAAATTAATTGTGACTTCAAGTTGTAAAACAGTCACAAATACATCATGCAGTTTGCAGCCCGAACTCGAAAATTCGGGGTTCAATCCCTGATCTGTATACCTTATTTTTCATTCAGGCATAATTAAAATAATAGTTATTTAGGCAGTATGTCTGTTTCAAAACTATGTAAACGCCAACGTCACATTATTTTCTCTCAAAATTTTATAGTAGTTTTATAGTATTATATTATTATACGAGTTTTATAAGACCTCCTATTTTTTCTACTTTCTATTTTTGTTGTTTGTTTTTGTTTAGTTTAATTTATCAAAATCTGTTCAAACTATTTCCTCTTAATTTTGTTAATTATTCGGGCTTTGTCAATAAACGACTTGACCCTGTAGACAGATCACACACTAAATTACAGTTGTTATGACTGTTGACGTGATGACACTTAGCCTACCACTGCCAATACAACTCCTAAAAATTTACTAAAAGTAGTTGCATAAAAGTTCTCTTTGTGAAACTACTTTCGGTTTCACAATGAACATTTTGTGAAACCATAGTAGAAAAAATGATTTATGCACTTCAAAAAATTAATAGCTAATGTAATTTATAGTTTCAATGAGAGATCTAATCTTTAATAACTATTTTACATTTTCATCAACTTTTACATAGTCTTGAAACAGCTAATACAAGACTATAAAATTTGTTTTTTTGATAAGATAATGGTGAATTTTATCGTCGTGTATAATACAGAATTTTATTCCATCCTCCATTATTTTGATTGACAATCATAAACGTCAAAAAAATCAACAATGAAAAAAACGTTAAAAACAGAAAAACAACAATAGTTATGAACTTTATTTTACTAGACGATAAAATTCCGTTTTACCATGAAGTAAACAATGGATAAAATACGATTTTACCCTTGACGATAAGTTAAATTTTTAGGTTAGGTCAGGTCAGGTCAGGTCACCTGAGATCAATTTTTTTTTAAATTTAGTTAGCAGAAAGAACAAATCTTACAACATTAAACAGATAACCAATTAGTGCCTTTATGGTGTTCCACACATTTAATAAACTTGCAAATTCGACAACAAATTAAATTAAATTAAATTTTACATAATTGGAAACAAAATGACAACAATTAAGACGGTTAATAAGGAAAACAAATAAAAAATATATTATAAATTAAAAACCAAGTTGCTTGTAAAATAAATCTTTACTGAACGTCCCTTAGGTAACATCATACGAGAGTTAAGTCCGACACTTTTGAATCATTCTCTATGAGGTATTTCAAGGAAATCTATTTAAAACCAAAAATATTTCCTCCTTTTATAAAAATTTTTCAGTTACGCAATGCAAAATAAGCATGAGCTCTAATATTTTTCTTTTTTTAATTTACACGACAAAGGATAAAACTTTCAAGTATTGATTTATTCCATTGGCTCTGAAACCCGTTGAACGCGTGCCAACACTGCCGGCGATCGATAAGGGGGTAACATCCCCATCGCCCAACAGATGTAGCAAGCGGTTCGCTTTTATGTCGACGACGAGCTCCATAAGAACGGCCAGTGCAGCTGGGGCCGAGAGGCGAGGATAGACATGTGTGTCATTCTCGCCAAATCGTTTAATTCACTCAAAGTGTCTTCGTAACACAACCAAAAACGCTATAACTATTTCCGGACGACCGGAAACGACCATAGAAGATGGTGTTGACGTCTTTGGACATACAGCCGATAAATAATCATCAGATAATCAGTGTTGACAAAGTACATCAGTGCCTGTGTCGTTGACCTTCAAGAACAATATTATTTAACTTTGGTGGATCACCAAAGCGACGTGGGGGGCTGTTACATCTTCATTTCGATGTAAGTATCGAAAAAAACTACTTGGAACTTTGGCATATACAGCGTGGCTCAACTCGAGACGCCATATCTCTCTATATCCCATTTCATTTCATAAATCCTATTTCATTTCATAGTATATCCCATTTCATTTCATAGTAGAATTTTTTGACAGCGCATTTGAATTTTTTGGAGTGAAATAAAGCACAAATTGAGAGTTTCTGTCTAAGAAATGAACTCTGTGTTAAGCTAAATCCCTGCGACAAATTTTGAGCCAAGAAAACCCACCAGGAACTCTAAAAAATGCAAATGCGTTGTTGCAAAATTCTACAATGAACTGAAATGGAATATAATAGAATTTTTTGACAGCGCATCGAATTTTTTGGAGTGAAATAAAGCACTAATTGAGAGTTTCTGTATAAGAAAAGAACTCTGTGTTAAGCTAAATTCCAGAGACAAATTTTGAGTCAAGAAAACCCACCAGAAACTTCAAAAAATGCATATGCGTTGTTGCAAAATTCTACAATGAACTGAAATGGGATGTAAGGTCTAATTTAATCAACGTTGACCCAAAATACGACACGTTTAAAAGTAAATAATGAATTAGAATTGATTAGATTCATATTAAATTCATCCGCCGTAGATTTCACGTAATTATAAATAATTAAACGGAATTTCTCCATTAAATTGGAAACAATGTCAAATATTGTTTTTTCTGTCTAGAAGTACTTGGAAAAATAACACATGACTTGTCGTTATTGTCTTTGGTACTAGGGATTTTCGATTTGTATATACTACAATATACACGAACATACGCGGTATGTTGAGAATGATGACGTCACGGTATATGTGTACAAAGCGCTAAATTTAAAACCTAGGGAATTTATCGTTGTTTGTGTTATCTTTGGTTCGTCATATTGGACATTTGAACATCCCCCGCCTCTTGCCATCGGAATTTCCCCAACGAATCCAACGATAACTTTTAAACTTTTATTTAAACAATAAATATTCCAAAATCAAACGAAAACGGGATGCGAATGAATTCTTTATTATTATATGAAATGTTTCAGCAGGCAAAATTTTTCACTGTTCACTCACTTATTATAGAAATACATTAATACCTAATCATTTTTATTACATTTTGTTAAAAACAAAAGTCGCATTGTTTTTGAAATTCCTCTATTTTGGATGATAGACACAGATCAGAGGTTAGGATCTTCTGTCAAACGCTAAATAGCTGATTCTTACCACATACCGCTAAACAAGGACAGAGCACGTACCAGGCTTTGAGGCTAGTATCTTCGTGTTCACGTACCGGAAGATACCGTGACGTCATCGTTACAAATCGAATACGCATAGTATGTTGTAGTATGTACAAATCGAAAACCCCTATTAACAACCGACTACCGTTTAACGGCACTTGTACACACTTGTACTTGTAGTAAATTAAAATAAACATCGCATTCATTGATCTAAAATTGTTAATTTGGTTTTTACGACGGTCTTTAAATGTTTTTTTCAAAAAATAAAACTCGTTTTATGTCCTACGTTGGCACTTTAATTAAATATTGACATTTATATTTTATTGATATTATTAGTAGATCGATATTGTGTAAAAAATATTGAACAATAATAGTCAATGGAAACACAAAATCTTCGAAATCCTTTTCCATCTTTGGCGAATCACTGAAAAAGGTGTAAATTTTTTTTTGGATGATTTTATTTCATTTTGGGCCTATCCAAATTTCTTATTTTTTGGGACACAGTCACTAATTAAAGTTTTTGCATAAAATTTCTAAGGTCAGTTACCTATACTTTTATTACATGAGAAATATCTTAGGTATTTATTTAGTTTTCTGTCTTGACAGTAATCCTAATGACGCAGTTGTCTTTACGTTTGTGTAAAGAACAGTAAATTACATGTATTTGCTTAAGTAAATCAATAAAGTACTAGTTTCCACTCTATAAATTATAAATGTTACGATTAACGTAAATAATTACTTAGAAATAAGATAATAAAGCACTACTTTTGTGTGTAATCTAATCTAAACTAATTTTTTATTCAATTTATTATGGATATCGAATATTATTCACGTTTGCGATTAATGTTATTGTTCAAAATAAATATTCCTGGTATTCTGATTTATAAAATGAATGCCTACGCAGCAAAAAAAGGCACTGGCTAATACTGGTTAATACTAAAAAGACCGCCGGCGGCATTACTTGCTCACGTATGAAAAAGCCGCCGAAAATTGGAAATAATTCGTTAGTGACGGCGGTATGATACAAATACAGCGTGGCCCACAACTCGCTCCCCACCGGAAAAGTAGTTTAGGGAATTCTGAATCGAAAGTTTCTTTACAAAAAAGTTCTAACTCTTTGCGTTTGGGAGATAAGAACGTTTAGCCAATCACCAAAGTTCTTGTTCCGGAGGATTACGGGAATAAAACACCTTGCTAAGAAACCAAAAATAGGTAGAACGGTTTATAAAAGTGTGCACTTGAAATATTATTCATTCCTTAGCAACGGTACATTTCAGTCCATCCAGTCTGTTACCTACCTGTGATTCAGGATCTGGTGGGTCACTTGCGCCGGCTTATATACTCCGTACTTCGTACCGACAAGATTTTGAATACTTTTTTTATTCAAAACTGAGTTAAGCTTTGTAAAAATTAATTCTCCAGTTGTTTTAAGAGCAAATAATTTTCTAGCCCAGTCAAATTAGACAAAAATAAGGCGATCGGTGGAAAAAATTCCTAGAAAGTTGGAATTTTTTTTAAAAAGGCGCAAGTGTCCCGGGCGCAAATATCCCTACTTCACTATACCTGGGAGGGAGCTTCTGGGATTGGTCACTTTGAAACCTTTTTATCTTCCAAACGAAGAAAAAAAGACCTACTTTTTTTGCATTTTTGTCATCTCCATTGCTGTTACCACCAGCACATTTCCGGTGGGGAATGAGTTGTGGGTCACGCTGTATATGTATATGATACATGCCACCGTTCGGCGGTTTTCTTTATTTAAAATACCAAATACCGCCGAAATTTTTTCATACATAAGTCTAATTCTAATTCCAATATGAAAATTTCCTTTGACAAAAATTTAATTCAATTGAGATGGTTATAAAGCTGTGATTGCAGTCTTTGTTAAGAAAAATTGTTTCATGTTAGGTTGCTACTTAAACATAAACTTAAAAACCTAAAAAAACTTCTTTAACTATTTTATAACATGAAAAATAAATAAATATGCGTATGGTGGTAATGCCATCACCTAAGTGCCAGAGTTTTCAGGTCGCATCTACAGCCTCTGACCTGACCTAACGACCACTAACTAGTAGTGACCGGGACCGACGGCTTAACGTCTCCTCCGAAAGACGAGTTAGTTGTGATGTTTTTGGCATTACATTATCCGGTCACCCATCCAAGGAATGACCGGGGTCAGTGCTGCTTAACTTCATAAACTAATGAAAACCTATGAAATCAGCTAGTCTATGCAACTAACTCGAAAATGAATTGAATTAGAGCAGGCTGTGCTCTGTGTGTGAAAAAATATTTTTTCAAAAATTGCATGCTTGCTTAATCAAAATTATTTCGAAATGGTGTTTACCACCCAACAAAAAGCCTACATTGTAGAATGCCATTTTCGAACATTTGAAAAAATAAATGGACAGTGGAAATACTCATTTGGTAAATGCTTCACAGAATTTCGGGAAAAATTTCTCTAAGAATTATTTTTCTGGACCTTTCTTAGTCTCCTCTACTATCTTTTGGTGCACAATAGGGTTTTGGAAGTTTCGACATTCTCAAAGTCTCGGGACACGAGACAACCCACGATCAAAGTCTCGGGACTTCGAGACTTCTCAATAAAAAAAGCAATTTTAGAAAAAATAAAAAAATCAACATTTATTGAACATAAAATCAAATCCGAATATTTATAACGTAAATTATAGTCTAAATAATTCGTATGTTTCATTCTTATACCTAATAACATAATCAGTTCTTAAGCACTCTTAGCAGTAAAATGTTAAAATGTGTTAAAAGGATGCTTCCTTCGAATTTATATATATAATTATAAAATAACCTTAGTTCCTGATTTTTGTAACAAAACCACCAGACAAGGAGAGCACTTTCTGGCTTTTAACAGATGTCGGTTTTATTGTGTTTAAATCATTGTAAAGTAGTTCCAAACTTTGAGTGCGTTCTTCAGTTACTTCAAACAACTGCAACTTTTTTTTAAGTTGCTGTTGATTTTTTTTCAAGAATTTGGAGTAAATTTTTTTCGATGTTATTGATTGCCTGTTCTATTTGACTTTCAAAATTTCAGTGCGGGAAACTAACAATAGTTATTTATTGTATGTGTTAGGTATATGTCACATTTTAGGGGGTTTTCTAGAAATGTGATCGCAAAAATTTCTTTTAAATTTTGTTTTTGTTTTTGAGTTAAGGGGGCGGCTCAGGCCCTCAGTTTTCATTATTCGAACTAAGTCGTAGCCATAGAAACGACTAAAATTTTTTCACCAGTAGATGGCATGAGAATGCAGAAATCGAAATTAAATACAAAATTTCAATTTTTGGAAATTTTGGCTCGACATATTTCCGATGATCGCTCGGGATTTTTCGTTATTTCCGATCGAATTGTGACTCGCGTCACCAATTGTCATTTTTCACATTTCAACGAAAAACTAAGTGCAATTTGATCTGTACGTACAGATTTTAAAGCTTCTTTGTAAATTTGTATTGAAAATTGGCAAATACACCTCTGGGTATTTGGCAAACAGAAGAATACTTATGAACAAGAGAAATATAAGGTTATAACAGGAGAAAAGTTGTGTAGTGGATGCTGTGGTGCTTTCTTTGGAGTATTTTTCCTTTTGAATAATGTTGGAATAAGAAAAAGACTTTTCAATATTCAGTTTCATCGGTTCAGATTAAACCAAATAAGTGTTTGTTTATTTTTATCGAGAATTAGAAATACCATCGAATCAGACGGGCTCTTTAATACTGTCACCAAATTCGCCTTGGTGTGTATTACGGGAATCTCTATGTATTTCAAAAGATTTTAAAGACATTCACGCTTTTCATGTACCAAGAAATTAAGCGTGTACAATGGCGGACACGGAATTTTGGACGCTTCTGTCATTTCATTGTCAAAAGGTATGGAGTATTCCATACGTTTATGTCGACGAAATGTCATAAGCGTCAAAAATTCCGTGTCCGCCACTGTACCTACCTCTAACCCTTCAGAAACTCTTAAAGCAATTATACAAGTCACAAGTGGTAATTACGGCACTAAAACCAACATCTCAAAGTGTACGTTATTCATGTCCAGATGATCAAAATGCGTAGATAATAAATAACAAACAGGGACATTTTTTTAATTCTGAAATCTGAAAAAAAAAACAGATCAAAGCATTGCGAGTATTGCTATGCAACTAATTATTCTACGCGCTGTCGAAAATTTCAACTTGTCAACCAAATCTTCCAAGATTATTTAAGTAAAGAAAGATTAATTTTTATGAAATTTATTAATCATCAGGTAATAGTAGCATGGAAGGAATGATAAATTACTTTAACAAATATTCGAAATCACTTCAAATTGGTTGAAATAACTCGACATCAAATAATTACCTTTACGTATCGTTGGTAACGTAAATTAGATCAATGCTTTGATATGGTTTGATATGGTTTTTTTCAGATTGAACATAGGACTATGTTCAGAGTTAAAAAAATGTCCCTGTAGAGTAATGAATGAAATTTATTTATGTTTGTTTAATCATACTTATTTTCCTATCGCAAAACTGTGCACATTACTGTTGTGTTTCCGCCTAAAAATGTAGAAAATACTGCACTGTTTGTGATTCAACCATAGTTCTAACGAAAACTTAAAATTTGGTTACATTTACACGACTAACACACAATCTGATACCTTTTTCACACATTGCTGAAGAACTCGATGATGAAAAACTGCTTTCAGGAAATGATTCACAATTCGACATCGTTTTACTCTGGAAAAACCTCAACTAATGAACTTCTTTCCACGTTAATTCACATAACATGACAGTTATTTAATATACAGGCTGTAAATGAAATAAGTACATTAATTTTAACTAGTAATAGAACTCGTCAAGACCAACAATTTTTCCTAATAACTTTTTTTCAAAACGTTTTAGTTTTTGAGTTAAAATTACTTTAAAATCTTACACAATCTTCTTACACGCCACTGGAAGCAAAGTTACCTAGTCGACAAGATTACCGTTTCCAAGCAAGTTCATGAAAATAAAATAAAATTTATTATTACTTTTCTTTGTTGGAGCATTTCATAAATGGCTCGTCAATTTGTAGGGGGAAAAATGATTTTAAAAAATGCGATTTTGAAAAAATGGTACATAGAAAAAGTGTTTGTCTTGATGAGTTCTACCACTGGTTACTTATTTCGCTTACATCCTGTAATAGTTTTATGGGTTAACAATAAATTTGACGAATTGTCAGCAATTTTCAACCGGAAACCGTTGTGGCGCCTCCAAAAATGTCACCACGACCAACTGTATCAATCTCCGCTTGCTTCGCTTCTCTCGCTTCTCTTCGATACGGCCATACCGCTCGGTTAAAAAACTGTTCCGATCTAGTAACGGAGATGGCATTCGGCACGTGCTGCCCCCAAATTATTTGAACTTGTCAAATTTGAAGGTGTCAAATTAAAAAAAAAAATCGAATTATAATTTTAATTTGAATCAAAACGAGTGTTACCCCACCGTATAATGGGAAAAAAATGTGTGATTTGTGGAAAGGAGGCTTCTTTTCGTTTGTATCGTCGTCTGCGACGATTTGTATGAATATTATTTTTCAAGAGATGAGTAGATGACACTAACAAGACAGGTAGATTATAACCTCGAAGCACCACTCTGCACTCTGACTTCTGACCTGACGTCTGACATCATTTTAATTCACATACTTGTCACTTGGGTGCTCTAACTGCCGAACTTTCGTTTCCAAGGTCAAGAATTTGGTTTTTTATGGACAAATCGACAAGCGGTATGGCGGGTATGGCCATATCGGAGAGAAGCGAAGCAAGCGGAGATTGGTGATGTCACTGGCACTTCCTTCCAACTAAAGTTTGAAAGCGGTAAATTTGAAGTCTCATTCTCAAAGAAATTTTCTAAATGTTGTTTTTTCCTTGCTATTGCGAATAGCGGGTTAAATTTTTGCATGCATATTTACAATGAGGTTTTGCATAAATCGTGTATTTTTTTCCTCGATCTGTGCAGTATCTTGCGTTTGGCACCCAAGTCTCAACTTTAGCACATCAGCAGACAAAAAAAACGGGTAAAATACTAAATAAAAAATGTCTAGTTTTGAGCGGAGCTCATTTCTAATCAGTTTGCTTTTTGTTTGTGTTGATCGGTGGACTATTTTTGGAGATTTGTATAAAAGTATAAACACATGTTTTTTTGACCATTTTGACAGTTCTCAGGGGCCGCCTTAAGCTCAATTTTTTTGAATGGCAACCTACCATGAAACATTTTTTTTTTGGTCAAGACTGCTAACTGGGGATTACAACTACCTCACTTAAATTTAGTTTTTGTCGAAAGACATTTTCATACTGAGTTATTTGAGAAGAAAATGTGCATAGCACAAAATCAAAATAAAATTTGTTTTTTAAGATATGTTTATATTATTTGTAGCCTTATTCTTTCACCAGTTATTATTTTTTGAAGGCAAGTATTTAGTTTAAACTACTTTACACAGTTTAAACAATAAAAAACTTTCATATTTCCATACCAGCAGTTGCCCACGGCTTTGCACGCATGTCCACAACCATTTTAAAACACAGAAAAATAATGGAAAACTTAGTATAACAAAAAGTAGAAACACATAATTTTATTGTGAACTTTAAAACCCTGACCCAATGCAAACCCGAATAAATTTTGCTTGTTTTCAACTCATTCACTGTTTAACCCTCTTGTGGATGTAATTTTCAAAAATCCTGAAACACATTTTCTTTATTTTTAACCGTAAGTCCAAATGCCATTTCTCTTGGATATAACTACAGGAGTTTTGCGTTTAACTCCCTTGGGGGTGGAATTTCTAAAAATCCCGAAATATACGCCTCTTCCTTTTTAACCGAACGTCTAAGATATCAATTGATACGTATAACTTCAACAATAAAGAATTTTCTGTATGTATAACTTCAACAATGAAGGTTGTTTAACCCCCTTGGAGTGGAATTTTCAACAAACCTGAAACACGCGTTTTTTACTTTTAGACGAACGCCCAAATACCAATTTTCTTGGTTATATCTTCGAAAATGACAGATTTTAATATGTAACCCTCTTGGGGTGAAACTTCCAAAATCCAAAAACACGTTTTTTTTCATTTTTAACCGAAAGATCAAATATCATTTTTCATGAATATAGCTTCAAAAATGACGATTTTTTATGTTTAACCCTCTTTGGGGGTGGAATTTCTAAAAATAATAACATACCTGTTTCTTTATTTTTCACCTAATGCCCAAATACCAATTTTCATAAATATAAGTTCAAAAATGACGGATTTTTATATTTAACCCCCTTAGGGGTGCAAATTCCAAATGTTCTTAAACACACGTTTTTCATCTTTAACCGAAAGCTCAAGTACCAATTGCATGGATACAAATTAAAAATTACGGATTTTTATATAAATTCCAACCCCTGTTCAACTAAAACACGTGTCTTTTCACTTTTCACTGAAAGCCCAAATACCAACTTTAATTTAATGCTAATTCAAAAGTTACGAATTTTTATACAAATTTTATTACGCCATTTAACCCTCTTAGGGGTTGATTTTTGGAAAATCCTGAAACACGCGTTTCTTCATTTTTAACCAAAAGCCCAAATACTAATTTTCAAGGATGTAAGTTCAATGTAACTTTGAAAATGACGGATTTTCTAAATTCTAATTCTAAATCCAACTCCCCATTTTAACCCCTTTATGGATTGATTTTCCAAAAATACTGAAACACGTCTTTCTTCAGTTTTAACCGAAAGCCCAAATACTAATTATCAAAGATATAACTTAAAAAATGACGAATTTGTATTCAAATTTTAACACCATATTTAACCCTCTTAGGGGGTGATTTTCCAAAAATCCTTTCTTAGTACAACACCCCTACGTTACAAAAGCTATCTACTGTGAAAATTTCAGGTTTCTATCCTGAGCCGTCTAGGCTGTGCGTTGATAGGTCAGTCAGTCAAAACAAGCAATTTTATCTATACAGCGTGTATCAGAACTCGCTCCCCACCGGAAAGGTGCATATAGTTTAGGCAATTCTGAAGCTAAAGTCCTTTACAAAAAAATTCTAACTCTCTGCGTTTGGGAGATAAGAACGTCTGAAAATAACCAATCACAAAAGACCTTGCTCCGGAGGACTACGGGAACAAAACACGTTGCTAGGAAATCAAAAATATGTGGAACGACAATAAAAAAGTGCACTAGAGTTATTTTTCATTCCTTAGTAACGGAATACACCTAGGAGAGAGCTTCTGGAATTGGTCACTTTGAAACCTCTGTATCTCCCAAACTAAGAATAAAAGACCTACTTTTTTTGCATTTTTGACATCCCCATTGATGTTACCACTAGCACCTTTTCGGTGGGGAGCGAGTTCTGGTACACGCTGTATAGATTTTTTGTTCAGACGCAGTTGGTACAAAGCGATCAGAAAGTCCTTCTATCAAGTAGGCGTCTCACTTGAGAACGTGTGTCCGGTGTCGTGTATTAGTTCAGTCTGCTGTCAAAATTTAAACTGAAATTACCTCAAACGTAAACTGTTAGTTGCTGTGAATCCGTGACACAAATAACGCCCGAACGCTACACGACCTGTAAACAGTGTCTATGGGGCAAAACTGGATTCCAACAATAATTTAATTTGCTTAATTTTTTTTGACATTTTTCCTTTGACATTTGGCTCGAGTTCCGCAGACATACGCCCTTTAATTTCTAAGCTTACTTGATAGAAGGACTTTTGATCGCTTTGTACCTATGTGAAAAAATTAAGCTTGGCGACACTTGCGAAGATTATTTGAATGCTCTAAATAAAAAAATAAATAAATATGCGTATGGTGGTAATGCCATCACCCAAGTGCCAGAGTTTTCAGGTCGCATCTACAGCCTCTGACCTGACCTAACGACCACTAACTAGTAGTGACCGGGACCGACGGCTTAACGTCTCCTCCGAAAGACGAGTTAGTTGCGATGTTTTTGGCATTACATTATCCGGTCACCCATCCAAGGAATGACCGGGGTCAGTGCTGCTTAACTTCATAAACTAATGAAAACCTATGAAATCAGCTAGTCTATGCAACTAACTAACTAACTCTAAATAATTATTCCAAACGAACGAAAAATGATTTTGATTAGTTTTACATTTTGCTTTATTTATTTATTTCAATATACTCCGTGACTTGTAAGTTTTATTTTATACATTAAATTTAAATAAGCATCTGTGTTCAGGTAGCCAACATGTACTATACTACTATGAAATTGTAAGAATAAAATATAGGGTTAGGTATGACAAATTTTTCGGCGGTAATTAACATTTTAAATAGAGAATATCGCCGACTGGCGGTATCTATCAATAAATTCATTCAAGCGTTTTGTGCCTAAACTATGTACCTTACGAAAAAACTAATTAGTACATCAACTACTTTAAAAATGTGATCATTTTTCAAGAATAAATTTTTTTGAAATTCCTTTTAGTTTTCGAGTTATTCAAAGAAATATTTTTTTTTCAAATGGCACTCTAGTACGGCGATTTTTTTGGTAAAAGATTCATCTCTAAAAACAACTTCCGCTTTAATAAAATTAATTTTAAACTACTGGTTCTTATATAAATTATTAAAGTTGCGTTCCGAGCTCACTACGAAGGTTTTTCGAACTTGGCCGAAGTGGTTGTATCCATGGATGTTTATAATTGCGAAAAATTTGACGAATCAATTAGTGGATTAAAAACATCCATGGATACAATCACTTCGGCCAAATTCGAAATATCGTAGTGAGTTCGGACCGCAAATTTAATAATTTATTAAAAAAAAACACTGGTTCGAAAACAATATTATTGACTTAGAAGTAATTCTTAGGGCATAATCTTTTACCAAAAAAATCGCCATAATAGGGTGCCATTTGAAAAAAAATATTTTTTTTTGAATAACTCGAAAAATAAAAGGAATTTCAAAAAAATTTATTCTTTAAAAATGATCACATTTTTAAAGTAGTTGATGATGTACTAATTAGTTTTTTCGTAAGGTTAGTTTAGGCACAAAACGCTTGGTTCCAAACTTTCGCCCAACGCTGTATACTATAAAATTGCTTGTCCTGACTGACTGACTGATCTATCAACGCACACCCTAGACGGCTTAGGATAGAAACCTGAAATTTTTACAGTAGATAGCTTTTGTAACGTAGGGGAAAGGATTTTTGGAAAATCACCCCCTAAGAGGGTTAAATAGGGTGTCAAAATTTTAATAAAAATCTGTCATTTTGTAAGTTATATCTTTGAAAATTAGTATTTGGGCTTTCGGTTAAAAATGAAGAAAGACGTGTTTCAGGATTTTTGGAAAATCAACCCCTAAAGGAATTAAATGGGGAATTTAATTTAGAATTTTTTAGAGTTACATTGAACCTACATCCTTGAAAATTAGTATTTGGGCTTTTGGTTAAAAATGAAGAAACACGTGTTTCAGGATTTTCGAAAAATCAACCCCTAATAGAGGATTAAATGGCGTAATAAAATTTGTATAAAAATTCGTAATTTCTGAATTTACATTAATTAAAGCTAGTATTTGGGCTTTCAGTGAAAAGTGAAGAAACACGTGTTTTAGTTGGAAATACCAACCCCAAGGGGGTTGAACAGGGATTAGAATTTGAATAAAAATCCGTAATTTTTAATTTGTATCCATGCAATTGGTACTTGAGCTTTCGGTTAAAGATGTAAAGCGTGTGTTTAAGGACACTTGGAATTTCCACCCCTAAGGGGGTTAAATATAAAAATCAGTCATTTTTAAACTTATATTTATGAAAATTGGTATTTGGGCATTCCGTAAAAAATAAAGAAACAGGTATTTTATTATTCTTAGTAATTCCACCCCCAAAGGGAATTAAACATAAAAAATCGTTATTTTTGAAGCTATATTCATGAAAAATGGTGTTTGATCTTCCGGTTAAAAATGAAAAAAGACGTGTTTCTGGATTTTGGAAGTTCCACCCCCAAGAGGGTTGAATATAAAAATCTGTCATTTTCGAAGTTATAACCAAGAAAATTGGTATTTGGGCGTTCGTCTAAAAATAAAAAGCGGTTGTTTCAGGTTGTTGAAAATTCTACTCCAAGGGGGTTAAACAAAAAAATCCTTCATTGTTGAAGTTATGCATATAAAAAAAAATATTGTTGTAGGTGTGGATGTCAATTGATATCTTAGACATTCGGTTAAAAAGGAAGAGGCGCATATTTCAGGATTTTTAGAAATTCCACCCCCAAGGGAGTTAAACGCAAAATTCCTGCATTTTTGAAGTTATATCCAAGAGAACTGGGTATTTGGACTTACGGTTAAAAATAAAGAAAATGTGTTTAAGGATTTTTGAAAATTACATCCACAAGATGGTTAAACAGGGAATGAGTTGAAAACAAGCAAACTTTACTCCGGTTCGCATTGGGTCACAGTTTTAAAGTTTACAATAAAATTGTGTGTTCCTACTTTTTGTTATACTAAATTTTGCATTGTTTTTCTTGATTTTTTTTCTTGATTGGGAACATGCTTGCGAAGCCGTGGGCAACTGCTAGTCACTAATAACTAATAAGTGTTATTGTGCTGTTATTCAATTAAGACTTCATCACGACTTCATCACTTTCAAGGACAAGGACCAAATATAAATGTGAAGTATTGCCAACAATCTTTCTTGTTCCCTGAAGTTTTAATTGTTGCAAGAAATAAACTCGAGACATTTCGGAGAAAATAATCATTGATCGGCCGCCTCCACACATTTCCTGCCACCTCCTCAGAGATAGTTGGACTTTTATCATTTGTAATTAGAGTTTTATTTTTGTCGGATGATGGGTGTCGAAAAAGTCATTGATGAAGGTGACAATCAAAAAATTCTTGGCCCACATCCACATGTTTATATAAGTGCCTTGCATCATTACCGGCCAGTTCCGATGTAATCATAATTCAGTTCGAAGTTGACGACAGTTCGGCCATGGCAATTTTCACAAGATGCACTAAAAGTATGACTGTTGCAAAATTGGGGATTTTGTCGGCCGTCACTGACATGAATCAAGTTCTTTGTGTGTTTATCATCGCACGGACTCTGCGACAAGCTTTCAGAAATTTCTGAAGGTAAAGCGGTTTTGCGAGACATCACAATTTTGAAAATCATATTATTTTCAGAGAAACAGTATTACTTGGACGGCATGTGTCGATTGTATTAATAAATTGGCAATAAATTTTATTTAATTAATGGTTTATTAATTTGGCGAGACTTCCTTAACGTTTCAGGAGTATGACGTCTTTTATTAATAAAATGTTTCCTTTTTTCGTTATTGGTTGTTAGTAATAAGTGAGGTATTCATAGATACGACGTTTAGCATGCCAAAATGTCGAGAATAATAAGGACTTTGATCATTTATTCGAGCAAGGACGCATTTTATCTATATTTACTCAAATTAATGAAGTTTCAGAAATGAAATCAGTCGTGATTCACGGCGATATTTTAAAAATGCATTCGGGAACTCTTCTTCAATCCTGGATAAACAAAATATTTGTCTAGTAGTTGCTTTGGAAACGTCACTGTTCTTATTTTTGGAGCCTGGCCTTGTTGGCATTCTTACCTGTTCTAAAATTTGATTCATACTCATTATTTAGCTACTTCAATTTGTTACATTACAGGCAGTTGTTTATAGTTGAAAATAAAATAATTTCTACAAACTCGAATGAATGAATGTTATAAAGGACCTATTTTATAAATTTGCATTCTACCATTGGTGGCTAGCCAGATGAACTAGATTAGGAAAATAATAATTTAACGACATGATACCTGTTCAAAATTAATGCCAAGAACCTTATTTTTAATTCCGTCTTAAAGTCAATTTAAGCTTAGATATTTGTAATTCCGTCAGTAGAAATTTTTCACCTTATTGGGAAGTTAGGTAATGTCGTAATATAAGTGTTTTTTTTAGCTCAGTAGAAAATAAATCTAAGATCCAAACAATGTAATCAAACAATGGCTTCCATTTGTGGTTTTTTCGACTATTCAAATTAATTAACCTGAAATAAGTGAGTTTTTGAATGAAAGATGCACTAAACCACTCGAAAAAGCCACAATAAGTAACGTAACTTCAACTTTCACAGATAATTTATTTCTCTTTATTTACACAAAATTTTGCAAGGAAAATAAGTTTGAAAAAGGCAAAAATAATAATTTTAAATTAGCTGTTTCAAAACTATAAAAACGCCAACGTCGCATTTTCTCTCAAAATTAGCTGTTATAAATTATTCATGCACTTCAAAAAAATAATAGCGAATGTAATTTATACTTTCAATGAGAGATCCAATCATTAATAACTATTTTAGAATTTTATAAATTTAAAAAAAAAAAATTCGGAAAAATGCGACGTTGGTGTTTACATAGTTTTGAAACAGCTAATAGTTATTTATCTACGACTAATATACAGGGTGTTAGAGAATGGTTTGGCCAAATTTTGTATGTTAATGTGTCATGATCAGACGAGTTAAAAACCCTTATATCTTTTTTCCAAAAAGTTCAGAGCGATTTTTTGGGAAAATTCGCTTTGCCATTCTCTATCTACCTTCGAATTTTGGCTAAACCATTCCCTAACACCCTGTATAATGGAAGTATTATAATTATAATAGTATTTTTATACTTTGCGTTTATAGGTAATACGTTTATTAACGTCTATCAGTAGGAGTCGTTTATGGCTCATTAAAGCACAGTGTACTTGAATGAATTTAGGGATATTTAGTTTTAAAGGGTTTCATCGATAATGCGTGAAATACACGTATACAGTTGGATGCAATAAAATCGGAAAATTGAATTTTCTTTAGATTGAAACAGATTTTGCTTGTCAATTTGACAACTGCCACATTCAAACAATTTTTGCTCTAATGGCACAGTGAAATGCACTGGATTAGGATGGAAAGATTTAGAATCGGTTTATAGAAGCGTCATTAATTTAATTCGCAATTGAATGCGTGATTAACTGATCACATGACCAAATTGAAGCAATCTGATTAGTCCATTCGAATTAAATTTTAACACAACTTTCTATAAACCGGCCCTTAATAATATTATCTTAGGACACTAATGAAAGCTTTTTGACGCTAATTTATGTTAAAACATATTTGATTAATAATTTTCACCAACAAAAGTGATCGAATTTGTTTGATTAAAATGATACTTCCATAACTTTTTTGGAGCACGCTATTTGTACAACTATCAACTGTGATTGTTATCAACAATTTTAAAATCATTTTCACTTGTATTGTTAATCCATTTTGTGAGCAGAGTGATTTACCGACATTATCAAAGAATGTGCTCCCATATTGAAAAACTAAAGGCAATTTCACTTTTGGGAATTTACTATTCCTAAAATCCGTTTAACCATATGGCTTTTCTTCAGAGTTATTCTAAATTCCTGGAGAATCCACTTAAATAAAAGTTCTATTTCCTTTCATTCTTTCATTTATGGAAATTTTGAGATATTTTTTTTTGTAATAAACAATCTGTAGTAAGTTGTTTGAGTGTGCTGCTTTAACACCCTGTCTGATTAAATGGCAACCGCATAAGATTTGATAACAAGTTTGTGACTATGGAAAATGCTATTTTAAATAGTAAACAGAATAATTAGACTGAAAATTTTCTCTTAATGATGGTCTTTTATTATCATAATCTCCAGGTACTGGCGGAAATAAGCGCTGCAGTGTATCATACCCTTGATCAAGTAAAATTTTGTCTTCGCTGTAGGTATGGGCGAATCGGCTCAGTATTCTGATTGGGGAGCGTGGCAACGCTGAAATTATGTTCCGACAAAGCCGTACACATTATAAAATTGCAAGCTGAAGGCGCGCGCGGGCAAAACAGCAATGGGCTAAAACGGTGTGCCTTTAAAACCTTGTGGAACTAAAATAATAAACAAGTGAAAACGAAATCGACTAAAATAGTGCTTTATAAAAAAGTATACAACAAAACGTTGCATTGCCAAAATCGGAAATCCCTATAATAAAGTTGCAGTACTAAAATCAGCCTTTTCTAAAATGCTGCAAACTAAAATGATACACAGTTACACAGCTATGTTTGCCAATTTCACAAATTTCAAGGGGCGTTCAGGCAAGATTACCTTCATCATCAGACATACTCGTGTTTTTTGACAAAATTTGGATAAAACAAAAATTTTAAATCAGTTTTTCACTTTAAAAACTGAAACATTACCAATCGTCACAAAAATCCCTAAATCGATTAAAATAACAATTTTTGTTTAAAAACGGCAAAAAGGCAGCAAACTACAAAAAATAGTATAAAAAAATTGTATAAAAAACAAGTTTTATAAGACCTTGAAGCACTCATTCTGTCAAAAAACTCGTGGTTAACGCCTATCTTTTTTGAAACTTGAATTCGTGCTTTAAGAATGGTTTTATGAAACTTGTTTTTTAATATACTATTATGCACTTGAAAAAACTAACAGCTAATGTAACTCATAGTTTTAAAGGCATTGTCAACTTATTTAACTGTTATATGTTTTAACGGAAATTGAAAAAATCGTTCGTTTTATACCAGTACATTCGGTTCACTTTCATAAAAACCATTGTGGTGGAAACTGGGTACTCTTGACATTAACTTTAGGTTTAGTGTTCTATGTTAACTTTTGTATGAGTTGTCATGGTAACAGGTTAGCCAATTCCACCACAATGGTTTTTATGAAAATGAACCGAAAGTAGGTTATTTTCAAATTTTCCTACGATGAAAAAAAATAAGCGAGATAATCGCTTCGAAGGAAAGAAATCGGGACGTCGTAACCGCCTCTCATCATAGTATCTTCTTATCACTGAACCCTCTCAATCACCGAAAACGTGACAGATATTTGAACATTTTTAATACATCATTCACAACATCAAAAATTAACTGCTTTTTCGACTAATTTCTCTTCAAAATTTGTCTTGAACTGCGCAAAATCAACTTGTCAAGTTTTGATAAACTTTGTCAGTGTCACTTATAAGTCAAAAACCATTTGATCTTAATATTGTACCAAATGCTCGATAAGCGGTTATGACGTCATAATTTTAACTTTAATTGAAAAAACTTGGGTTTAGAGAGCAGATACAGAGAAATGGTTTTCACTAGAGGGTGTCGATTCTAATTCATTGCGACTGGAAACGGCAAGTCGAGTCGAATTTCGACAGTCGAAATAATCTGTTCACGTTTAGTGAGGTTATGTTTAATTTAAAAAAATCAACACGTTCAAATAAAATAAAAATACTTTTGACCGTGACACTGTTTCTAGAAAAAATAATTAGGGTCAAAAGCAATTTTTCCTACCTCAACACCCTGATTCACTACAAAGAGCCGGACCAACATTGCACGTAAATTTGTAAATAAATAATTAAAAATAATTATGTATTTTATTTAAAAACATTACAATTTATTAAACACTTTTGCTTATAAAGTCCCAATACTAATTATTTTCAACCAAAATTTATCAAACGCCTTTAACAAAAATTGTATTTTTCTTTTAACTACTGGTTTTCTTCGCACTTTTATCACTAACGCCGTTGAATTCCTTTTCTAACATTCTCAAACAGAATTTATTAATAAAACACACTTAAATAGTGTTAACACAGGCAATTTTGAGTGCAATCCACCTTGCACATAACCAACTTTAACATAACCACCAAACGTCAAATTATTTCAAGTCGAAATCTTTACTCAACATGTATGGAGCAGTTGAGTTTTATTTCGACTTGAAAAGGGAATTGATGACGTCACAAGCGCTTGGCGTTCGCGCCACCAGATGGCTCCACGATCACATTGCGACAGTCGAAACCCTTTTCGAGTCGAAATATTGGTTTAGAATCGACACCCTGTAATAAGCGTTTTCAGTAGGTTACTATCATTTAAAACAAAGTTGTTTTTTTTAAGTTGCCAATGTTTTTAATGAGAGATCTAATCATTAATAACAATCTTACATTTTTATCAACCTTATTAAAATAAGTAAAGTAAAAGTATAAAGTATAAAGTATAAAATAAGTAAGTAAAATGCGACGTTGGCATTTCCATAGTTTTGAAACTGCTAGTAATAATTGTAATAAATATTCATTTTTGATTATTTATTATTCCACCAGTCATACCAAAAATCACTTCTACAGGGTGTCCCACCGAAAAGGGCACCCCCCTCATAACTTTTTTATTTATTAATCAATTCGAACAAAATTTAAATTACACATGTTTGGACCAAAGGTCCACATTTTAAAGTAACCATTTTTTTTGAGGAGTTTACCATTTGTGAGATAAAAAAATAAAAATCATGAAAAAAGATGCAAAATCCTTAAATTGTATATTATTAGAAGAAGCTATGTTACATTGCCGTGTTGGCAAACTTTGTTTGAACAAAAGTAATCCAGATTTCCTTAAATTCTTTTTTAAAAATCTCAAAAAAAAATGAAAATTTTGTGTGAAATATCATCGTCCATGGAGCAGTGTTGTGAGATTGCTGTAAACAATTACCTGTAAGATTTTGACAACCTGTTGACAACTAATTTCAAAAATGTTATCAAATCAAGAAAAGCAAGAAATCATTCTAGTCTACGGTGAATGTGGCAGAAATTTACGACTCACAACGCGAGTCCTTGAAGAGCGCTTTCCAGACGTGCATTACTCTTTGAAAAAAAGTCCGCAGTCGTCCAATTATTTGAAGACACAAGCTCAGTGGTTAAACCTAAAAGGGTTTATTTTCCTGTAAGACACAATCCTGATTAGACAACATTTTTTGAGATTTCAATATCAGAGTGACAGTATAAATTCACAAGTAGCTTTTACAATCTCACAACACCGCTCCATAGACGACGATATTTCGCAATAAAAAAAAGATTTTTGGCGAGATTTTTAAAAAAAGATTTGAGAGTATCTGAATGACTTCTGTTAAAACAAAGTTTGTCAATACGTTAATGTAACCTGGCTTCTTCTAATAATATGAATGTTAAGGGTTTTATACCTTTTTTCATAATTATTAATTTTTTATTTCACAAACGATAAACCCCCCAAAAAAGTAGTTACTCCAAAATAAGGACCTTCAGTGCTAACATGTCTAATTTTAATTTCGCCTAGATTAATTGAAAAATAAAAAAGTTATGAGGGGGTGCCCTTTTCGGTGGGACACCCTGTATAAGATACGAAGTCCCAAGATTTGGAGATAGGGCAAAAGCAATGTAAAAGTTTATAAGAGATAACTCACAAACGCTTCAAAATTTTTGAATGGGGTTTTCATGACAATAAAGCATCTACGTTTCTAAAGTCACCTATTGTCGCATAAATCACAAAAATTCATTTGTTAATAATTTTTTTTTGTTTAAATATTTATTTAGTTAACGAGTTTGAGTGTAAATCAGGTCTTTATTTCACGAGTGGATAAATAAATGCGAAAACGAGTTGGATACAACATTTTATTCTTCGAATTAGACTCAATAATGCTTAAAATTGCTTTAAAACTGCTAAAAATAATCTGATGTTTCGTATTGACAATTGTCAAAACTTCCTTACATAGGAGAAAAACCGTAAATTTTGACAGTGTCGAAGAATAAATAGTTATTTATTGTATAAGTGTTTTAGAAAGTATTTTATCCACGCAAGAATGAGTAAACACGAGGGCGTTATTAATTTTTTTATTGTATATTTCTTCGGATTCTTCGATATAATTATCCAATTGGAAGTTCAGATAAATTGCAGCAAAAACACTAATGGTGTATTTGATTTTGATAAAAGTTATTATTCTGCAGAATTTTTTACCAAATCACAGAACACATCAACAATCTTTATATTTTGGGTACTTCCTCCTATGTATGGGTCGCTTATTTTTCACTTTGTTGAATTGTTGCTTGAATCTTTGAAATAAGACAAACTGGTCGGCGATAGTAGAATTCAGTTTGGTTTACATTATTTGCATTTTATGAGACCCCAAGGTGAAGGTCGGATGCCTGTCGGATAATTGAGAGGTATCACTGAAACCAAGTCTAAAAAAAGTATGCAACTTGTACTACATTAAAAAACAAAAAAAAATTTTTTTTTCTCTCCTGTAAAATTTACATTTTGTTACACATCTCCTTCTTCCATCGAGGTTTTCAACTTTGTAAAAATAAAATAAATAGAAATTTTGTGTTTTTCGATATTTAGATAGCATCTGTATCGACATCTGTGTGGTAGTAGTTGAACTAAACATAGCTGAACCTCGACTGTGTATCAGTTTAGTTTGCAGCATTTTAGAAAAGCCTGATTTTAGTACTGCAACTTTATAGGGATTTCCGATTTTGGCAATGCAACGTTTTGTTGTGTACTTTTTTATCAATGCACTATTTTAGTCGATTTCGTTTTCACTTGTTTATTATTTTAGTTCCACAAGGTTTTAAAGGCACACCGCTTTAGCCCATTGCTGTTTTGCCCATGCGCGCCTTCAGCTTGCAATTTTATAGTTTGTCCGGTTTTACGTTAAGCCACTTTTAGAGGCATACGCGTCCCCTTCTGATTCGGTTCAACGGCTCAGCGACACCAACGTGAGCCGGATCAGTGATCCGGTTCAATTGAGCCGATTGAGCAAATCGGTACTAACTACATTCTGTCTCATAGCTCACATAGACGACTCTGTATAGTAACTACATCAGTTCCATGTGAGCGTGTATTCAGTAAAGCTGGACAAATTATTACCAATAAAAGAAACCGCCTAAGTAGCTCAAAAACATCAGAAATCCTGTTTTTAAATTACCCTTTTATAAATTATTATAAATTGCTTAATTTTTTTTTATAAATTAAAGTTTATTTTTACGTTTAAATTTATTTTAATTATCTTTTATTTTCTTCTACGTAAATCAAATTTACTAATATTTTGATTAGACACCTGCAACGGGTAGCAAAAGACGACCCCCCGATGTTAGATAACAAATTAGTTTGTGCAACTTTTAAGGTAAAATGATCTGATACAATCTAATACAAACAAGCACTGAAATTATTAATAGGCTCTCAAATTCAGTTCAGGTCTTATATATTGAACGATTGAACCGCGAATACAATTCGTCCCGTGAGCCGAGAATGATTCAAGATCCAAGCAACATATAAATACGAACACTATAATGAGTACAAAATGCAATTCGGTTCGTCTGGAAACTGAACCGGGAACCGAATCCGATCGGTCTGGTGAGCCGATTCCTACGTATCAGCTTGAGGAATCGGTTTAATGAGCCGGTTCGTTTGTGAACGACACATCTCTAGGTTGGGCGGTGGTTCCAGCAAGATGGTGTGCTATTGTTAATAGCATGATAAAAATTATGAAAATCGTTGGATAGGACGAGAATCCATTGGATTTGGCCCCCAAAAATTCACATTTAACACTGCTGAACTTTTTTTGTGGTGTCTAGTAATGTAAAGAATCGTATGGTATAAGGCATGAATGCAGAGCTAGCAACTTCACGACGCGTCCGTCTATCGGCTCTCCGAACACTTATTACACTGATTTTTGCAATAAATAAATAAATAAATAAATAAATAAATAAATAAATAAATAAATAAATAAATAAATAAATAAATAAATAAATAAATAAATAAATAAATAAATAAATAAATAAATAAATAAATAAATAAATAAATAAATAAATAAATAAATAAATAAATAAATAAATAAATAAATAAATAAATAAATAAATAAATAAATAAATAAATAAATAAATAAATAAATAAATAAATAAATAAATAAATAAATAAATAAATAAATAAATAAATAAATAAATAAATAAATAAATAAATAAATAAATAAATAAATAAATAAATAAATAAATAAATAAATAAATAAATAAATAAATAAATAAATAAATAAATAAATAAATAAATAAATAAATAAATAAATAAATAAATAAATAAATAAATAAATAAATAAATAAATAAATAAATAAATAAATAAATAAATAAATAAATAAATAAATAAATAAATAAATAAATAAATAAATAAATAAATAAATAAATAAATAAATAAATAAATAAATAAATAAATAAATAAATAAATAAATAAATAAATAAATAAATAAATAAATAATTCGTTTAATTGGCCTAATTTGATTAACTGTCATCCACTGTCATCTTGAAGTTTTCAGCTACATACTTTGATTGCTAATTTGGATTAAATTGAATATTGTATCAAGTGTTCAAAGTTTCCTGTATTAGCTATTTCAAAACTATAAATACGCCAACGTCGCATTTTAGGGAATTATTTTTTTAAATAAGGTTGATAAAAATCTAAAATAGTTATTAATGGTTAGAGCTCTCAATGAAACTATAAATTACATTAGCTATTAATTTTTTGAAGTGCATGAATAATTTATAACAACTAATTTTGAGAGAAAATGCGACGTTGGCGTTTTTATTGTTTTGAAACAGCTAATATATTTGGTTGCATTTTTAAAGCTTCTAGAAGTACCCCAATCGTGCCCCACCCTGTATACTTAACTTTCATGCACAACGAAGTATCCTTGACACCTACATTGATCACCATATCACCATTGACAGAATTTTGACATTTATTGACAATCTGTTAACAACTGTGGTGTTTCAATTAGTAAATCTTGAGTTTATTTATTTAGATTGATTTTAATGTGCTTGCTAACAAAAACCAAAGGGACTACAATCCATCCAGTTCGATTTGGACAGGTTAAAACAACCCAAAACATGAGTATTTGAAGAATATTTGAACGAGTTTTATTGCCTTGACGGCACCAGAATGTGGAAATTGTGTTCAGCAAGATTCATTATTCGTACCCGAAACCCAAGAAATGATCAACTTGTGTTTGGTCCTTCCTACATAGGCCGGCTTGTGACCTTATTCATAGAAACAAAAATTGGTCTGGAGCGAAAAGAGACACCATATTTGCGAGTGCTGGTGGTTTTGAATTTATTATTATCAATAATGATCTTTGATTTATCAACAAGAACCAACCTTTTGTGCAATATTAAAAAATTTTATTTGCAAATTGTCACAAACACAAACACGAGTCACAGATTCTATAGTATTTCCAGCCAATAATTAAGTGAAAAACAAGTTACTAACACTCCGCGATTAAAGTAGTACCGGACCAAATTTTGGTTTTTCCTTTAAAACGTTTAATTTTTCGTTTTGATGAATCACAATATTTAGAATTAAGCCCTTATGAACAATCAACTAGAAATATTTGCATTTACCTGAGGAAAATTGTTAAAATTCTTTAAAATCTTCGTCTTGTGAATGTCTTCTGTCTTCAAACGACCAAAAACAAATCCACTATCAACAATAAATAATTAGTAGAACACAATCTAAAAACGATTATTAACACTTTACAAACGTCGTTAAACAAAATTAATCGTAAATCTTTAGCACAACACGTTTTGAATTCGGATTTGACAGGACCACAAAACATGACAGGTGCAAAATCGGCGGGGGAATACAAGCGCGGGAATACTACCAACCTAACAGTACGCACTGTTACGCGCCGGCACTAAACACCCCGCTCATACGTAGATCTCAGTGATTTTAATGTTTCCAGGATATTTAAAAAAGTCCAATCTCTGACTGGAAAATGTATAGCAAGAATAGGCTTTTCGTGTCACAAATCCTTCATACCAGTCTTTCGATCAACGTTTTGAACAAAATTCTTGAACTTGGGTTTACTTAAGGTACTGGATGCTGTCTGTCATGCTGTCATGGACAGCATTCAGTACCTTAGGATTAGTGCCTTAGGTTTAGTGTTCTCAATCGACTCGACACTATTGGTAATTGGTAGTCAGAATTCACTCTAATGTTTCACCCAAAAGCACGCTTAGGTTTAAAATGTCATTTTATTAATTGAATGTTTTGGGTAAGGCACGGGATTGTGTCCCAAGGTGTTATTTAAACCCCAACACCGTGCATAACCTTTAATTTCAATGTGACAGAAAAAAATGGTTAAGCTAGATTGGGTACCGCACCCGCATTGGTTCCGTAGACCGCACCGTAGAAATATAAAATATTGAATTCTTATGGCACTATTTATAAATCCCATACTGTAGTCGACAAGCGCACCGTATCCGAAAAATTGTCCCAATTTATCTTATACGGTACGGAGCTTGCGGTAAACCAATGAAAAAATTAAACAAAGTGACGTTTTGTTTGTGTCAAAAGTTTAAAAAAGTAAAACGTTCAAGAAATGAATCTCTGCGATGTGTAATTGCCCCACAAGTAAAACATTTTAGTAAGTACACATTATTTTGTAGCTTACGTTCACTTGGGATTATTAATAAATTCTGTAGAAAGAAAAATGTCCATGCGTATGTCATTTCTACCTTACGGTTTCTATAAATTGCATTCTTTCGTACCCACGTTCCGTCTGTGGAACCAATACGGTACCAATCCGAATGCGGTACGGTACCCAATCTATAAATCCAGCTTTACTGCCAACCTTGACAAATAAGGTAGAAAAATATGACATGAAAAAAAACACAACTTTGGTGAAATCGCTAAAAACCCTGTTTAGTGAGTTCTACCACCAATAAACTGATCAGCCACTTGTTGTCGGTGCCTTTGATATCGGGGGTTTGGCAATTGGCGGCCTTGCTTGGAAATGGACAAACGTGCGCGTAGCCGTAAAAAAAATCTTCCTAACTGCTAGCCCTTCCACTGTTGACGCTACAGCTGTAGCCAATAGTAATGCAGCGCGGTAAATTGAAAATAGTGATTGAGCGCGGTAATTTCTGACTGCTTGACAGTACGCACGACGGCACGAATGAACAAACATGAAAGCTTGAAAAGTTACTAGAATAAACAGGATAGAAATATAATATCTGCACCTTTTTTTCACTAGCTGCTCTATTTGCAGTGCGCAGTAGAGCCCTAGAAAATTTGAACCCAAGAGTGGGAGGAGAGAACTATCCGTTCTACCACGGATTTACGGATGCTTCGGTAAAATGCGACGTTGGCGTTTTTATAGTTTTGAAACAGCTAATATATCCCATTTCAGTTTATATTAGAATTTTGCAACAGCACATTTGAATTTTTTGAAGTGAAATGAAGCACAGAGAGATTCTGGTGGGTTTTCTTTGCTCAAAACGTGGCGCTGGGATTTAGTTGAACACAGAATTCTTCTCTTTTACAGAAACTTTTAATTTGTGCTTTATTTTTCACTCCGAAAAATTCAATTGCGCTGTTGCAATTCTACTATGAACTGAAATGGGATATATTGTGTTTTTTGAATTATAATGCCATATAATATTCCCTTAGAGGATAATGACCAGGGAATAATAGCCATTATTCCCGCTTGCTCTCCAATCACAAAATTTCATAGTCATTACTCGCTCTTGCTCACCAATTACAAAATTTCTCAAATAATACTATGGCAACAAAATACACAAACTCAAAAGTGTCATTGTTAAACGCGTAGTGTTTGTGAATTTGTAGAAATCTCTTAGACGTAGATAACGTAGAGTATACTACTCGCAATAATGGCTATTATAATAAAATTTTGTCAGTCTATTTAAGAATCACCTTGTATAATAGCTATCATTATGGACTCGTGGTTAATCTACTATTATGTATTAAGGGCGTAAAGAAGCTTTTATGAACTGAAGCCTTATTTCTGGCCTGACTTTGACTTTGTTTTAATTATAATGTAAAAATAAATAAAACAAAACAAACTAAAATATTAGTTTTAAAGAACTCCTAGTTACTAGTCGTCGTATTCCTGACTATTCAGTTTATTTGATCGATAGTATAGAATAGTGGCAATATTACACACGTCATTCCTAGATAGCATATTCTAGTGAAGTAGAATTCGATTCCAAACACCTGCAACTTGTGTCATAACGTCATAACAAAGTTTGATAGGCATTTTCAATTCCTACTAAATTCATCATCCACTTATTTCGTGAGTCACAGTTTAAGCTCGATTCGAAATCATTCAAATCTTGATAATTATCAGCCTGTTATCATTCATGTATTGTACCTCTTGCTAAAATTATCCGTTCTGCCGAAACAAAGCTCCAGTTCCTGCAGCGCTCGAAGCGCGTAGCAACTTTCCTGCGGAGTCAGTCGTTCGCGTGCAGCCGGTCAGAAGCCTCGCTCTACACTATGGATCATATCTCTTTGTTACGGTAATGAATGACGATGATTGCCCTTTGTCCGTCACATTCCACCATTCAGTGATTTGTGTCCTGTCGTGTTAAAATATGACGTTTATGTCCAAGTGTGAAAAAAGCAAAGTTTCGATCGACCATCTGGGAGCTTGTACAGTTAAGCCAGCATGGTATGTCAGAATGTAGGTATCAGTGTCTTTGTCTGTGCATGCCAAGCCCACACGAGATTTTTCCTAAATTCGCATCTTCGAGGCCTTCGCATTGCCTGCCGTTCTACTTTTTATGGCGGTTAACGACCGATTCAACCGGTTGCTTACCTGCAAATTCAAGCGGTTTCGATGGTTGTTCGTTCACCTCTTTCAGAACCATTTTTGATCAAATTGGGCCCACACTAGACCCGTTTGTTTTCTGACTAGGGCACCCCTGCTGGGACTTTCTCGACAGATGTTGAGTTTCTACTCAAACTTTCTTTTCAATTTTTTAATGTGACACCGAATTATTTAATTGACTCTTCCTGTTTGTCACAAACTATTGTTGTGTATCATAATTTTAATTTATGGAACGTTTTGTGGGCACATGAATGTCCTTGGGATTTTAATTGTAATATTTCTGTACAGAGAAATTATGAATTATTTATCAAATTTAGTGCGTGTTTTTGTAATTAAAGCATCTGATAAGTACTAAGCAAATTGTAAATTTGTCACAGGAATAGAAAACAAACTAAAAATATAACACGTTTCAGGTGAACAGAAATTTCAATGTCGTGCGGTATTTCAAAATTTTTAGAGAGTTATTATTACAGTAACGGTACACTTAAAAAGAAAACAAATGTTTTACTGTAATTATCGACATGTATCATTTGTTTTATACCATGGTAATACGATCAGGTATTCACCAGTGAAGCTGAAAGGAAGAAAATTAGAAATTGTCATTTTGAATGTATTAAACTAGTTTTTCCAAAAAGTGAGAGAGTGAAAGGTAAAGACCTTTCAGACAGACTTAAAAAAATAAAGTTGTTTTGAATTCATCAGCAATATTAACCGCTAATTCAATCAGTGATTCCAACTGGGCCATAAGAATGTAAAATCTAATTCATTAACTCAAGAAAAGATTTGACTAAAATTGAATTGAAAAGACGGCTTATGACACGTGGAAACAGCTAGTCCAGTGCCATAAATGCTTGACATTTCGCTTGAAACTCTGGACGCTATTAACCTCCAAGAAATAAATAACACAGTCTAATTATTGCTTTGTCATTAAAAAGAAAACAATATTTCAGTATAACCCGTTTCAGTTCATAATAGAATTTTGCAACAGCACATTTGAATTTTTTGGAGCACAAATTCAAAAGTTTCTGTATAAGAAAAGAATTCTGTGTTAAACTGAATCCCAAGGACAAATTTTGAAAAATTCTACTATGAACTGAAATGGGATATGGTTGTACACAACCAAGAGTTTTTTTTCTACCTACAAACAAACTACAAAATCATCGAAAATTGCGGATATTTAGAGATCATTAAAACACTTTGGGCTCGGTTTCACCAAAGAAAGTTTTTAGTAGCTGAATAAATACACAAAAACGATTGTTATAAGTTGTAATCATAGTAACTAATTAACTAACTAATTTTGAAACTTGTAATTCGACTACTGAATTAAAAAAAAGTGGTTCACAGCTTCTGTTTTATAATTATCGTAACATGAGTTTTCAAAGAAATCAGTAATATCAGTGTTATAAACTAGAATACTATTTCCACTCAATAATTAAGTGAAAAACAAGTCACTCCGCGATTAAAGTAGTACCGGACCAAATTTTAGTTTTTCTTTTAAAATGTTTTATTTCTTGTTTTGCTGAGTCACAATGTTTAAGATTAAGCCTCTATTAATAATCAACTAGGAATATTTGGTTTTACGAAGAAAATTGTAAAAATTCTTTAAAATGTTCGTCTTGTGAGTGTCTTCAAATAACTAAAAACAAATCCACTACCAACAATAAATACTGACTAGAACACAATCTAAAAACGATTATTAACACTTTACAAACGTCGTTAAACAAATGTAATCTCAAATCTTTAGCACAACACGTTTTGAAATCGAATTTGACAGAACGACAAAACATGACAGGTGCAAAATTGGCGGAGGATTACAAGCGCGGGAATACTACCAACCTAACAGTACACACTAAACACCCCGCTAACACGTATACCTTTAGTGATTTTAATGTGTCCAGGTTATTTAAAAAAGTCCAATTTCTCGCTGGAAATACAATATATCCCCTTTCAGTTCATAGTACAATTGCAACAGCGCATTTGAATTTTTTGGAGTGAAATAAAGCACAAATTGAGAGTTTCTGAAAAAGAAAAGAATTCTGTGTTGAACTAAATCCCAGCGACACGTTTTGAGCTAAGAAAACCCACCAGAAACTCTCAATTTGTGCTCCATTTACTCTAAAAAATTCAAATGCGCTATTGCAAAATTCTACTGTGAACTGAAATGGGATATAATTGTAATTACCTATATGAAAAAAATATAATTTAAAAGCACGTGTTTTTGAAGAAGTAGGTATTTTTTTTCTGACTTAATTTGGAAATTTTTATTATGAATTTATTGATTCAGGACACCCACAACCGCAACCTACGTAACAATTTCATATAAATCCAAAATTATTCTTATTACAAATAATAATTAAATATAGATTTTACATAAATTCATGTCGGCTCATAAATTTTTGCAGTATCGAATTACTAAAAGACCGCTCCAAAGACTGTTTTGAATCTTTCATTTCATTATTTGTTTGTCTTAACATTTCTTAAGAGCTTGTATACATGTTATTTTTATACCACTATTATGTCGAGTTTGTTTTTTTAAATAGTACACTGTAGTAAATAAAGAAGAACCTTTTGCAAAATAGGAACATAAAGCGAACACAATAAGACTTTTACAACTTTATAATTAATTTTCGAGTCTTTGTTAGCTGAAACGATTTACTGTCAGATGGGAATTGAACTATTGTTATAGTTTAATATCTGCCAGTTCAACGAACTTATTACGGTTGTAGGAACACATTTGCGCGTTGAATTAAAACAGGCTGCAAAAAATTCGTTCATTTCGCCGCATTAAATTTGGGCCCTTTGAACACGCGTTTGGCTGTTGGTCGGCACAAAGCAGCCAAGTTTACGATTTGCTTAGCCAGAATAACTGTCCTTATTTTATTTTTTTAATCAAAAGTGAAAGCAAGTCGAATTTAAATTTCAGCATTGATCAAAATTCGTGTATTCTTCGGAGAAAGTAAAAAATCGGCTTTTTAATTGGCCTCGATCCATACTTTCCATTTTCAAATTGAATAGTTCTTTGTTTGGAAAACTCGAGAGCACGTAACGGTTTTAAGGTCGCGTATGATGAATAGAAGCAATAACAAAGGAGTAATGAGTATTGAGTTACTTTAATTAACTCAGTCTAATTGGTTTTATTCTACCCTTAATGAGATTTATTGGCTGGGTACATGACCCGTGACTGAGTCAGAATCGTGCGAAAATAACTGGACAATATTTATTTTTAGTATTATAAGCGGAAAACGCTTTGACTCGGAAGAATTTCCCGACTGAGTCAAATTTAATTTTATCTCTTTTTTTTTTCAGGCCTAACGAAGACTCATACGCGGCCAAAACTCTGGAGGGTGGCAAATTGAGGTGTCCGGCGCCAATTTCCCGCCTCCGGGTGGAGAAAATCGAAGGGGGCCTCATGGTAGCCGGAGTCGTTGTGGCTGCCAATTGTCAGATTATTTTACCAATTTTTGGATTCTTATTCCTGCTGGTTGGCTGTGTTTTGACTGGTATGTAAAAAATACTTCTTATTTATTTCGTTTTGTTTACACAAGTGTGCTAATATTTGGTTTAATTAATTCGACTTGTGGAAAATTGTATTTACCCTCGGTTTATTGTAATTAGGAATTTTTTGCGACATGGCTATTAAATTAAGGACCAATTCTGTTTTTATACATTGATAAATATTGTCAATAAATCATTAATGGGTGATAAAAGTTGTTACGCGCTCTACGTCATACCGTAATTGATTATTTTGCATAAATAACGAGTGGGTAATTCAATTTTAAATTAAGAATTTCTTACGTAAAGTAGACTTGTTTCCGTGCAATTTACGAATGCGTGACGATTTCCTCTAATTAATTTTTTTCTCGAAGCCGTTGTATGCACAAGCTTAGGAAAACAAAAGGATCAAACAACTCAAATTCTACGAATTTTTGTGTCGACCTTCTCAAGGAAATTTTGTAACAGTTACAAAGTCTAAATAAATATTCAAAAATGAATTGTGGACTGTTATTTGCAGTAAATCTTGTTTCATTTTTGCCTCTTTATTCTAGCTGCGTCCTATCGTGGCCCCGGGGAAGACGAAGAGCCGGACCACTATGCAGCCCGTATCGCATTTACGGGTAATTCCCGGATTTTAGGACCAGCTTGTATAGTTGTGGGTGTGCTAATGTTAGCCGCTGGTTTCGTATTATGTGTTTTGACTCGAAGAGCTCGAAGAAGAGAACAAACCATCGGCTTTCACTGCCCCCTCCATGGAGATTTCTACCCCCTAAGTCCCATAACTAGCTCAAGAACAATAGGTGAGTGTTGCAAACACGAAGTGAACCGTGGAAAAATTGTAATAGAGTGTTATTTTTTCATTAAATGCGCAGTGTTTATTCTATAAAATGTCATTGAGGGGCTCATTACATAAATTGGAACTTCCACCAAACGCTTAATTAAGCCGGGGAATAATATTAGTAAAATTCTATTTACGGAAACGCTGCACGTAAAAAATCAATAATTTTCATTTGGTAAATTATTTGCACGAGGTAATTAGGAATGTCTGGGGACATTCTATTATCCTAACACGAAATAATTGATGATTTTTAAATGATAGCACTGATGTTTTTTCATTTGGTACAGCCAGGCACCAGTTAATATAGCCCCTCGTCACGTTATGTTTTATGGCCAAAGTTTAACCTTAGGATAGCAATATTGTAATAAATTTCGGCTGTTGAAATATCCGCATGCAATCCCAAACATGCCACCACTAATCATTTATTTTTTTTCAGCCGCTATTGAAAAAGGTGGCAATACGTGTTTAATGTGTTGGCCTCGTAAAAGAGGTCCAGGTGCTATTGCTGTGGGTCCTCCTCAATGCCCTCATAGTCAGGTCTCGAGCACGAGGAGTTCTCTGGCGAGTTCGCCTCATAGTCAGTGCCCCACGCCGTTACCTTTCCTCGTTAATTCAGGATCAGTCGGGTGAGTTATTGATTTGACAAACTCAAGCGATAAAAAGATTAAATGTCAATAGCCTTGCATACTGGCGGAAGTAATGAATAATGCAGAGGATATGTCGGGTTACGATTTGAAAGAAGTGTGAAGTTTTCACATGAATCGCGTTTTTTTTTTTCGAGTTTTATTTATATTTCCATCACCGGTGGTAACAAAAATTAAAAAATTTTTTTCTGATATCGCAAGCAACAAACGTGTGATACAATTTCTTAAATTTAAAAAATAAATAGTGAATTTTTGTGGAGGCTGATGATGTTTACAGAAGATTCTAAATCCTAGGAACAAGCCTTATAATTGATATTTTTTAATAAGGACTAATTTAAAATGTTAAATTAAAGCTTAAATTCTAAGTTTCTAGATTCTACAAGTCGAAGTTCGGAAGTTACATTGTCATCACACAGTTTGTAATTTTAATTTTTTCAAACATTGAAATACCAAATTTTTCCTGCAAAAATTATTAAACCTAAATTTTTAGATGCATATTTCTAAGTTTCTGAATCTCAAAAAAAAATGATAGAAAAATTCGAACCGAGATCTTCCCAATTGCGGGTCAGGTGCTTTTCCAAGTAAGTTACCGAGCTCTTGCAGGTCATTCTATCTTTAAGAAAACAATACTTTATTAACATTAGGAAAGCTACTCTTATTCAAAGGTTCATTTACACTAACTTGTATATTACAAGTGAGTTACTTAATATTATTGCAACAACAGAAACCATGTCAAAATATTAATTCATATTTTAAATTGATTATCGTTTTTGTTTGTGTTCATTGGCATCACTACTAACTAAAAAACTGGGCTATTCAAACAACTCGTTATGCAAAATCGAGCAACAGGCAGCATTTTAGTACCTGTTTTTCGTCCATATTTTATCATTCCGCACCATTTCTTAATCAGTATAAACAGTTCACTTTACGACCAAAACAATTTTCGTTAAAACACAAAGAACCGTAAAATATGGTTAGTATTTATTTTCATTTTTTACCCTTGTCTTTCGCCACCCACATTTATATCGAATTTATTTCTATTTTTACGTCTCTGTCGCATTTGACCAATTTGGAAAGATGTATGATGTTATTTTGCCCGAATACGGTAACAAATGGTTCCGAAAAAGCAAATATTTACAAAAGTATCAATTGATAATTTCTGGGTCACGTCGCGACTATTATTTCTAAAAATAATCAACTTTTTATTAAATGTTAGGAGCGTTCACCTGGTCCAAAAATAGAACCGAAGTCTATTTCTGATCGAAACTTTAATAAGTAACGAATTTACCGTCACATCAGATTGAGCCGTCACAAGTTCCACGTGTTTGTTGAAACCCTTCAAGCAATTTAATTAAGTTATCTTCACGTGCATTCATGATTCCCATCTGGCGATGCACTTAACTATTGTATGTTAATAAAATTGAGGTGAATATCCTGCGCTTAAGTGCACTTGCATCCGCTAGTGGAAATGTATTTATTTACAAATTAAAAATGTCGTATCCTCTGCCAAGTCTCTCGAGGACAATCGACGTATTCCACCCCCTCAGAGAATGTCCATCTGTCGATAATAACTCTAGTGTTTTATTCACGAAAGACGTCACTTGTATTAATTGTGTGTTCATTTTCAGTGGCCTAGTCCCAGTGACGGCACAGTTATCACCAGATCAACCCTTTGGTTCGATTCGATCGTTGGCAGCGGGTCGAGAAGTGGCTAGTTTTCCTTTATCGCGGACGCCCACGCCGCCCCCTTCAGCGTTTGAGAGGTAAATGACGCATTTACACGTCATTAATGTCTCCAGCAAGCGAAAGGGCTTGCCAAAGAGACGGTTACTCTAGCGATTAGTTGCGAAAAGTTAAGGGCGAAAATTGCTCGCTGGTTCTCTGACAAAACTTTAGTTTTTGCATCAAGAAAAATTCATATTTTCGGTTCACTTTCATCAGGGCCGGATTATAGTTGTGGGAGCCCCTAGGCTAATCTGGCACGGCGCCCCCTTTTACCCTTCTACCTTTTTACTAATTTTTAATTTTATATTATTTATTAATTATTGTAGTTTTTTAACCAAGGTAAATACATGTAAAAAGATATACAGTAAATAACTTAATAAAATTAAAAAAATAACGCAAAAAAAGCATAACAATAATGTCTACCTTACCTTCTCCAAAATCGAATTTTACGACATTTCATTCAAGAAAATTAATTAATACCATCATTAACTGAAAAAAATATGACTCCTATTACACAAAACTAAATAGGTTTAAAAAGTGTGTCCTTTTGTTTTTTTAACGGTTTTTCAAATTCTGTTACCCTACTGATACCAGAGTAGCAGATTGTAGTTAATTTATTTGTGCAATCTAAATTTTTTTAAATAAATGTAAAACTTTCAAGCAAATTATTCGAATTAATAAAAAATAAGTAGACATCCCATTTTGTTCATATACATAGGTACTTTGAGTAATGCTTAAATATTGGTTTGTGTGAAAAATATGTTAAAAATATGTCGTTAACCCCAAAATTTAATTAATTAAACAAAAATAAAATTAAAAATATACGTAATTTTGAGACTAGCAAGCTATACCAAGTTTGTTTTATTGGAATGACACTAGAAATTACAAAATTCCGATTCCTGAATATTTCAACGTTTATTGTAATTAATAAATCTACTGTTATTAAAATATTTTTAATTAAAAATCTAAAAGAACTCATATGTATAGAAAAAACAAAGTATATAATAGTAAACACTGATTTCTGTGTGAATAATGATTATTAATTTTTAAGATAGGTATAGCCAAAATTATTTTTAGGAGACTCACGTAGTATATTGTATAGAATTTAGAAACTAATCTTCTTTTCTTTCCTCAATCCTTACTCACAACCTTTTATTATCCAAATTAATTTAAACCCGAAAATGATTGTAGACGACCGATACACAACTGAATGTAATTTCGTTATGTTTCATTTGATACTTATACTTTGCTTAAAAAATGCATTTCAAAAGATTTCATATTGAGAAAAGAAACAAAGCATGTTTAGGGTGTTTATGAATAACTGTATCAGTAACTTGATATTTTATTTTTTATCAAGCATGATGAAATCATTGAGAACGGCCACGTTTGTAAAAGGGCGCTTCAACTTTTGAAGGTTTTTTTGTTTTACTTATGTTAATTTTATTTTTAATTTGTTTTAAAAAAATTGTTTTCGTTGGAGCCCCATTTTAGCTGGCGCCCCTAGTCTTTAGCCTAGGTAGCCTAATGGGTAATCCGGCCCTGACTTTCATAAAGATCATTGTGGTGCAAATGACTGAGCTGTTACCATGACAACTCATATAAAAGTTAATGCCAAGAGTACGCTATTTGCACCACAATGGTTTTTATGAAACTGAACCCAATACCTATACAAAGAAAAATTCTATCATTTTAAATGAGATTTCTTTTGAACAATTTTAACCTTCAAGTACTCGAGCGTAAATTTCCTACATAACTGCTCGCATGTCGCCTCATAGACACCATAGATTATTGTTGCTATAAATTTTAAGATACTTTATTTTTGTTAGTTTCAACTTGAAAAGTTTCAGGATTAACCTTAGTTTATAAATATTACTTATTATAAAATTTCCTTAAATTACGAAAGTATTACTCCTAATACAGCGAGATGCGGTTTTGACCAAAATTATTTTCTCAAAAAGAGCAAGCCTTAAAATGTAATGTTATGTTACAAACCTCTTAGTTTTGAAGATTTCCAAGTCGGACATTCAAAATACATCACCCTGTACTAGTTACATGGCGCCTTAGAGACATCAGATCGTGCACTGCCATGTTTGTTGTATTAATTACCGAAAACAAAAATTAAACTTGGCTTTCTTGCAATCAAAATAAATTCTTAAATGTGTTTAGAGTTACAACGATGTGGAAAAATTATTTACAGAAATTTTTTGAATAGAAATATGCCTGGCACGCGGGTATTTAAGGGTTAAGTAGTATTTATATTTAGACTAAAAAAATTTATCTTGTGAATTTCACAAAAGTTGGAGGTCTGTTGATGAACTGAACAGTTTTGTAGCAATTATTGCGCGCTAAATAGCCGATCTTTTAACAAACGCATCAATTACTTTGTTTACTTTGGCCTCTCTTCACTTGTGTGTTTTTTTTCTGGTTGCAGATTAGGAAGTCCGAATCTAGTCCAAGTCCCCGACGAAGAGAAGCTCGTAGACTCAAATTTCGACCGAGTGTCCAGAAGTGGTCCTCGAAAATCGGTTTCGATTGTATTACCGTCGGACAAAGGGTGACCAGTTGGTTAAAACAATCAACATTCGCGGAACCAAGTGTTTTTCACAAAATCCAGACTATAAGGACATTGTCACCTTTTTTATCGAATTTTGTTGTGTGTTTAGCATGTTTAGTGTCATAAATGGCATGTATTAGACTGACGTGTTTTATTAAAACCTTTGTCAATGTTGGACGGTTCCACGAGTTTGGCTTTTTGCCTATAAACGTGCTCTATAAACGAGCTAAATTCTAGTCTGGACAAGACTAAATCAATCGCATTGACAATGGGTTAAATTCTGTGATTCAGATCATGTTATACGTATTTTTTTGCAGTAGCTTAATTGTTTCACATGAAATTTGATATGTGGGACATCATCACAATATCATGTGTACCAAAACGGCTGTTTTTCCCCTGTAGTTGCTTCTGTAGATTTTCTTCTGAATCACGACATTATGTGAGTGATTTTACATAATTTATTTTCCAATTTGTGTACAAAACTGACGAAATATTTATTCCTTTCTTGCCACAGTATGAGAAAGTTCGTAGTAAATGCACATTTAAGACTGATTTATTTAAAACGTATTTTATTTTTACATTTTAACATATCAAACGGAAGGAATAAATATTTCACACACCCACTCCGTACTTAGCTTGCAATGAGATGACCAGAAATTTTTTTATCCGTCCTTGAGTGCCAAAATTTAACAAACAACCAATTCGAAGCGTTTTCATTTAATTTATTCATTCATCTCATTGCAATTTTTTTGTACATATGTTATGCTCGATTTTTATTCATTTAGCTTCCTGTTGAGCAAAAGCTAAATGATAAAAATTCAAACTATTTTGTAGTACGACAAGTGATATGTATTATGTATAATTAGATTATATGTCGAGGCTGATTACACTTTAAGATTTAGTTTTAGGATAAAATGTTTTTACTCAACGTGTATATTATACAATTTAATTGTTAACAAAGTAATGGCTCTATTTCACTTGCTCATTCTTTTAAAATAAGTTGTAAAACAGTGATTACAGCAAACTGATCTTTATTCTATACATAAGTTTAATGTATTGATCAATAAATAGATTAAACGTACACCAGACTTTTATTCCCCTGACGTCATAACCACCACCTCCATATAAAAGAGAAAACCATTTAGAATTATCGTTTTATTAGTAGAACAAATATTAGCAGCAAGAGAGGTTTCAGATATACAGCGTGTATTCAAAATATAGTAAACGTTTCACCTCTAATAAAGAATGTAATAAAAAATCAATCGTCATTTTTAACTAATTATTCAACACAAAACTGTTTGGTAAAATTGGCAGTACTTGAGTGTTTTCGCCGTATCTCTGTTTTAATTGTTGTGGAGTAGTTACATTTGTAACTATGGAATTTTTTTACTGTGTTGCCAGATAAATTTTTTAGTTTTCTGGATGTAAAAATCACAATTTTTTTGAAAATTTAATGTTGATTATTATTTATAATATAGAATTTTCACTTTTCAGTTTCGTTGACGTGAAAGAGTGAAGAAACTAGTACTCTTTCATGGTTCTATCACTGATTAATAATATTAAAAAAATAAGTGAAAAAAATTTATACTTTACGTCTTAATACTGCTAAGAATAATTGAGAGGATTTTTTTTATTATTTTTCTAGAGTTTGTTGGTTGTGTGCTTTAGTGTACTGAAGAGCTTATGCACTAGTTTGTAAACACCCCCTGTACAGTGGTGGACAATATAATCGCGTACACCGTATTTTTGCTGGATTGAGTAGGTATTAAGCATGACATTCTCGTCAGTGTCAAATAGTAAAATTGCTAAAACTTGCTGAACACGACAAAATTCTTATACTGTCGAAACTGGAGGAGGGTCATAGCATAACAGCAATTGCGGACCAATACAACAACAAAAGCACAATTTTAAGAGTAAAGAAGTGATGGGATCTAAAAATTTTGGTTCGGGACGAGCATGACTATCAAATCCTGAATAAGGTGAAACTCTTGTTAAATAATAATTAAGGAAATTTAGACCTGAGAACGAAAATGAACTTGGGGCTGGTACTCAAAGCGGTTGAAGCGAGTTAACAAGAATTTTGTCGAGACCTTACTGCATCCATACCTAACAGATCAAAGAAAGTATCAGCTGCAAATGGAGCCATGAAAAAATATTACTTTTGGAATCGTTGTCGTATTAATTTTTGTAAATAAAGTTTCATTCTTACCTTACTGTTTAAATTATTAGAGTGACAATTTGACAATTTCTGATTGCAACGTATAACCTCTTTTCTAAAAATACCTTCAAACTTCAAACAAGACATGATTAGTGATTACACATTAATAAGTTTGAAAAAACGTGTTACTTATTGATTTTTCGTAGTGTACGCGATTAATTTGTCCACCACTGTACCCATTTGAAATTGTATTATTATTGTATTAATTGTATTGTATTGTAAACTACGGAAATGCCAACGTCGCATTTTACCGAATTATTTTTTAAATTAAGGTTGATAAAAATGTAAAATAGTTATCAAATTTTTTGAAGTGCATGAATAATTTATATTACAACTAATTTTGAGAGAAAATGCGACGTTTGCATTTTCATAGTTTTGAAACAGCTATTTCATACCAGAGGTGAATACAAATTGTTTTTTATTCAACTACTAACCTTTTAAAAAAAAGCACTATGTAATCGAATTTCAAGAATACTTTTTTTGTTTTTTTTTCTAATTTTGAATTATGTACCACATCCATGTTTGAGCAAGTAATAAAAAAAAACAAAACATTTGAGAAAGATAATAATATTCTTTGTTATATGTGTTCAGTTTACATAAACAAAATAAACTTAAACTTGATAAGGTTGGTGCAAAATTTTGAATTTCCTGGTGACTTTAATGTTTTGTTTGTTGTGTTGGTGTTTAACTTCGTAATCGTGCTACACGTTCGGCAATTTCCGGCGCAGTACCGAAGAGATGGTCTCTCCCACTTTCCTTTAGCTAGTGACATTTTTTTGTGTTGTTCCGTGTACACAAATTTAACATGTAAAAATTAGTTTAATGTAAGTGAAATTAAATGAAAATCTGGAAATTCCCCATTGCTGTAACCCCCCTGTGTGTCTCCGCGCTGCTTCCTCGTGTGTTTGTTTTGGCCGCGGCATCGCTTCCATGTACACAATTGACATGGCGGTGGGGTTCATTGTGATTTCCTCGGCGCTAAATCCGGGTACCCCTTGGAGTAACCCCCTTGTCTTTTCCAGTTTGTGAATATGGAGGAACTCGGTCAGGCCCTCGACCCCGACGACTTGATGGACCTCGACGAGGGCTCAGACCTCGACGAAGAAGAGGACGAGTTGGACGATCCCCTGCCCTCGCCCTTTCAATTCCCCTCGTCCGGGGCCACTTCGGCCGCTTCGTCGCCCCCTAACGACGATTTTCCGCTGCCTTTTGGCTTTTCAGGCAAGCCCCTGAGCGTGAAAAGGGGGCGCGGCCGTCCCCGGCGCGAAGGTGACCGCCACGACCCCGAGACACTATCGCTTTTAACGGGGCTGTTGACAGGTAAGCCGGCGCAGAGACGGCCGCCCAAAATCAAGAAGTTAAAGGGCTGTGCCCCGCGACGTAAATTTAAACCGTTTGAATTCGATATGAATTCCATCACGCCGTCACCGAGCGATGAAATGTCGCTAGACCCCGAAACGGGGGCGCTGATTTTCGAGAGAGAAAAGCCAGCGCCGGTTTTTGAGGAATTGCCATATTTTCCTGAACAATGGCCGGGAAAAGTGTGCGCGTTTTGTAACTTGGGCGAAAGGAGTCAGTTAGGGCAGGGAGAGATGTTGAGGTTGTTGTGTCCGGAAGGGTTCACGCCACAGAGGGTGGCGCAGGACCAAGGGGATAGTGGGAGTAGTAACTTACCAACTCCTGAAAGAGAAACGGGAGATAAGAGTCCCAGAGGACCTGTCACTTGTCGCAGACAGAAAAGTTTCAATAAGTGTAGACATCCATCATTGACGAGTGAATACGTCGATGAGTTAACCATCATCGGGTATACGGAAGAGCCTCACGTTTCCACTTTGTTCGACTCAAGCGGATATTTTTATACTCACAGGAGCTGTGCTCAGTGGTCCCACGGTGTTACCAAAAATGGTAATGTCACATCTAAAAACTATTAAATAAATAACTTAATTTTTCTAAAATTTAGAAAATTCAGCGCTCGAAAATGTGGGCCCAGCCGTTTTACAAAGTTCTTCCAGGAAGTGTTCATTTTGTAATCACTATGGAGCGAGTATTTTGTGTAAAATTGAAGGATGTACAAAAGTTTATCATTTTCCGTGTGCAACTGCTTCTGGTGCCTTCCAAGTCTTAAATTTGCTTGCTTTATTTTGCAGCAATCATATCGGACAAGCTTCACTGGAATGTGAAAGTAATTTTTTTGAAACGCATCTTTTTTCTTTTTTAAAACACATTCTTTTACAGATTCTGTGTGCTATACGTGCAAAACTTTAGGCGATATTGCCAACCTTATGTTCTGCTCGTCATGTGGAGAACATTATCATGGCATTTGTGTTGGACTGGCACAACTACCAGGTACAAAAAATATATGTTCTTTTGGTAAAACAAGTTGGTATCTTTAATAATTTTATAGTTTTTAATTGAGTGAGCTATGTGTTGTGGTGCGAAAGTTTACTCTTACACATTTCTGAACATGACAAAATAGCTATAACAATGTTTTATTAAGAACTTCAGAACAAAAAACAAACATTAAAATTTTAAAATACATATAGGGTGAGTCAATAGTGGGTTATTTCTGGGTCACTTCCCACTTGAATAATTTGTTTGATTTTTAAAAACATTAATTGAATCAACATTGGTTTTTTATCTTTTAAATAACAATAGTCCATAATGAAATTTTAGCAAAATGTCAAGACAGACTTGACAATACTCACAACAATGTAATTGTGAATTAATTTTGAACTTTTTTAAGTATTACCGATCTGGTCAGCTGGAATCAGTATTATTGGCTGCATATTAAAAAAAATTCAGAAATAACCCACTATTGACTCACCCTGTAAGAAATTTAAAAAAATGCAGTGTTTTTTAATAAACTTCGTAAATATTAAGTTGTAACGGAACGACATTAAATTGTATTGGTTTTTATTCTTTTGAGTAAAATACTCCAAAGAAATCTCTTACAAAATTTTGCTGTTCTAATTGGACTTGGCCAGGATATTTTTTTGATGTAAAGGAGAAGGTTCCCATCTTATGGAAATCCAATGGCTACTCAAATCCGTATATTTTTACACCAATCGACAGCTCTTGATATAAGGATCAATTCGTATCATTGCGCCAACTCTGTATCTCTTTAAATAAAGGCGGAATTAAAGATTGAAAAATTAAAAGCAGCAAATGCGAAATGCATTAGAGTGCGGTGCAAGAGAAATCGGGTGGTAGGAATGTTTGAGAGTCCATAAATTATCAAAGCTAGTTGTACTCGTAATAAGCTTAACGCCATGGTGGGTGCAATAAGATTTGGGACCTATTGAGGAAAAGAAAGCATTTCCTGATTTGAAAATTACCTGCGGGCAAAAGGGTCTGTTTGGTGACGCTTTTATAAACTCTGTGACAGAAGTCATCTGAACTTTAAATTAATTTAGCCACTTTATTTGAAGAGATACAAAGTTGGCGCAATGATACGAATTGATCCTTATTTCAAAAGCTATCGTTTGATACCAAAAAATCTGAATTTGAGAGGTCATTACATTTCCATAAGACGGGAACCTTCTCCTTTCTTAAAAAATTAAGATAAATTTAAAGTCGTGCGCACAAATTCAAGACTTATTAAAACTTTAATTATTGGTAAAGCATCTTGCCAACTTTATACTTTAATTACAGGATGGTTAACAAATTATACAGGGTGTTTCACACAACTTTACGAGGCCTGCCTCTTAATGTACACATCCAAATACCGGGTGTTTCCGTTTGGTATTCGCACCCTTGAATTTTTTTTGCAAAAAAGTAATACCAACATTTCTTGAATGAAATGACAAAATCTATTGAATAGAATTATCAACTTATCTTTATGATAACATTTGTCAAAACAGTGATTGTCTACATCTTTTTTTAATGGTACCCAGTATAATTTTTTTGCATCATTTGATAGATACTTTACTTCTAATTTTAAACGTATGTCACAATATGACAAAATAATACTAAACAATCAGAAAAAAAAACAAAAATTCCACATGCGATCATTTGAATTTATAGTTAGAGTAGGCGGTTTTTTTTCTTTGTGATTGATAAACTAGTGCAAACTGAAGGAAAAAATGCATTTTAATTAAATACTTTACCGTTCGAAATTATTATTATTTATATCTTCAACTAGCAGTTGCCCACGGCTTCGCACGCATGTCCACAACCATTTTGAAACACAGAAAAACAATGCAAAACTTAGTATAACAAAAAATAGAAACACAAAATTTTATTGTGAACTTTAAAACCGTGACCCAATGCGAACCCGAGTAAATTTTGCTTGTTCTCAACTCATTCCCTGTTTAACCCTCTTGTGGATGTAATTTTCAAAAATCCTGAAACACATTTTCTTTATTTTTAACCGGAAGTCCAAATGCCAATTTTCTTAGATATGACTTCAAAAATGCAGGAGTTTTGCGTTGAACTCTTTTGAGGGTGGAATTTCTAAAAATCCTAAAATATACGCCTCTTCCTTTTTAACCGAATGTCTAAGATGGGGCATTTCACGTAAAGCGGACAACGAAAAAAATTTGACAACCTGAAATTCGGTCATATTCAGGATAATTGTTCTCCTAGAAAGCATAATTGTAAATAAATACATAATGATTTTTTTGTGTGAGGCTTATTTGTGAAGATATTGACTTCTAAAAAATTGACGAAATATGAGTCACAGAGTTTTTGGAAGCTTTTATTCAAAAAACTAATGCATACCAAAATAATTAAAATAGTGCTTTATATAGAAAATTCTTTGTTCTTTTTGATTCTGAAATCCGATTTATAATTTGAATTTTTTTGTGTAGAAAACCGGAAGTGAAGTTTCAAATCCGAATTTTAGTAACTTGGACCGTTTTTTTTTTCATTTATTTTTATTTCAAAAAATAGCTTATAATACATAGATTTTACTATAAGTCGCAAAATGGGATCTTTATTCGTTTAGGAGATATAGTACTTAATGTACACAAAAGGGCGTAATTTCTTGCGTAAACCGGCCTATCACGTACATTAAGTACTGTATCTCCTAAACGAGTAGAGATCCCATTTTGCGATTTATAGTGTAAATTCTATTTACTTTAAGCTATTTTTTGAAATAAAAATAATTTAAAAAAAAATGGTCCAAGTTACTAAAATTCGGATTTGAAACTTCACTTCCGGTTTTCTACACGAAAAAAATTTCAAATTTCAAATTTGATTTTAGATTTAAAAAGAACAGTGAATTTTCTGTATAAAGCACCATTTTAAATTTTTTACTATTTACTGTTTAATTAGAAATACAGTTTACAAGAACGTTCTGCTTAATATTTGGTCAATTTTTAGAAGTCAATAACTTTTTAAATAAGTCGCTCACAAAAAATCACGTATTTACATTTACCTTTTTAGGAGAACAATTTTAACCGAATTTCAGGTTGTCGCATTTTTTTGAGTTGTCTGCTTCACGTGAAATGCCCCAGATATCAATTGATAACTTCAACAATAAAGAATTTTTTATATGTATAACTTCAACAATGAAGGATTTTTTGTTTAACCCCCTTGGAGTGGAGTTTTCAAAAAACCTGAAACACGCGTTTTTTATATTTAGACGAATGCCCAAATACCAATTCTCTTGGTAATAACTTCGAAAATGCCATATTTTTATATTCAACCCTCTCGGGGGTTAATTATTTAACCGAAAGATCAAATACCATTTTTCATTAATATAGCTTCAAAAATGACGATTTTTTATGTTTAACCCTCTTTGGGGGTGGAATTTCTAAAAATAATAAAATACCTGTTCCTTTATTTTTCACCGAATGCCCAAATACCAATTTTTATAAATATATGTTCAAAAATTACGGATTTTTATATTTAACCCCCTTAGGGGTGGAAATTCCAAATGTTCTTAGACACAAGTTTTTCATCTTTAACCGAAAGCTCAAGTACCACTTGCATGGATACAAATTAAAAATTACAGATTTTTATACAAATTCTAACTCGTGTTCAACCCTCTTGGTATTTCCAACTAAAACACGTGTTTCTTCACTTTTCACTGAAAGCCCAAATACCAGCTTCAATTAATGTAAATTCAAAAGTTACAAATATTTATACAAATTTTATTACGTGTTGATTTTTCGAAAATCCGGAAACACGTGTTTCTTCATTTTTAACCAAAAGCCCAAATACTAATTTTCAAGGATGTAAGTTCTGTAATTCTAAATTCAACTCTCTATTTAACCCCTTTAGGGGTTGATTTTTCAAAAATCCAGGAACACGTCTTTCTTTATTTTTAACCGAAAGCCCAAATACTAATTTTCAAAGATATAACTTAAAAAATGACGGATTTTTATTCAAATTTTAACACCCTATTTAACCCTCTTAGGGGGTGATTTTCCAAAAATCCTTTCTTAGTACACCCCTACGTTACAAAAGCTATCTACTGTAAAAATTTCAAGTTTCTATCCTTAGCCGTCTAGGCTGTGCGTTGATTGGTCAGTCAGGCCAAGCAATTTTATATACCGGGTGCTCAAATTATTGATAAATAACAAATTTTAAATAAATGATATGTGGCAACGTTGTCTAAGAGTCGTGATCGCAACAGAATTTGATCAACAATAAAAATAACTTAATTTTGAAACGGTTTCCTAGGAAATAATTCAGTGTTAGCACATCTACAAACTTTGATTTTTTTGATGAATTTTAATTGTTGTAAATTAAAAATTTGCTTAAGTCTGATAGTAAATTTAAAAATAATTATTCATCGTTTTGTTAGGGAACGATTACTTTGTGTGAAACATAAAAACTTTAAAAAATAACGAAAACTGAAGAAGTTAACAAAATAAGTTTGTAGCTCCACATTTTTTTAAAATATGACTAGGAATTTTTTCAAGATTTTTCCCGTAATCTACGCATGCTTCTCAACAACGTACCACGGAGTTGGTGCGCCATTTTTTGAGCAGCCTGTATATAGATTTGATTAATTACAATAATCAGCGTTTTCATATAAGTTAAAAAATATTAAAGCCTACTCTAATTATAAATTCAAATGATCGCATGGTATATCCCATTTCAGTTCTTAGTAGAGTTTGGCAACAGCGCATTTGCATTTTTTGGTGTGAGATGGAGCTCAAATTGAGATTTTCTGTATAAGGAAGGAATTCTGTGTTAAACTAAATCCCAACGACAAATTTTGAGCCAAAAGAATCCACGAATTTAAAAATAAAATTAATTTCGAAAATTGACATTTGTTGGTTTGAGACGGACTATTATAGATTATTTTAGATAAAAAAACAACTAAAACAATTATTATAAATTTATTTACTAATTTAAGCAAAAATACATTTTTTTGGCACTCCTCATAGATTAAAATCTTGCCTAACCTTTCTTGATTCGAATAACTAAGTACTCATTTTTTAATGCTTTAAGTGATACGAAATTGTTTTCGTAGGTAACTTAAGTTTTTCGTGAAATGAACTAGTATTTCCATCACGCAATTTTTGATGATTAATTATTATGGTTAAGGTACAATGGCGAGCAAAAAATTTCGGACACTTTTGTTATTCCATTGTCAAAAAGGCTAGGGAATTACACACGATTATGTCAGTGAAATGTCAAAGGTGTCCGAAATTTTTTGCTCGCCATTGTACCCTGAAGTATGGGGTGTGATACATATTTGGAATTAGAAGTTATTAGTAATTACCCATCAACTGGTGCAAGCAAATATACAAGGCGTCATTTGAAAAAAATAATTGAAAGTTACCGTTTTGACATACAGGCGGTCCCAACTATCCGAAAAAGGTTCATAACTCGTTTATTATTAGAGACATTGGGGTTGATTCCAAGTCCATGGTTACGACCGACGCAAATCGTGATTGACATAGCAACGACGCAAATCTAGCAATGTCATTGGTTGCTGCTATGCAACTGCGACCCACGCAACTTTGCGACCCAACTTGAAATCAGCCCCATTGGCTTCTTTTTTTAGATTACAGCTGCGTTTCAGCTGCATATTTTAAAAATGTTGCGGTACATACAGGGTGTAACGAAAAGATGGCGACAACAGGGAACCACAGATTCCCCAGCTCAAAATAGAGCGATTTATAATAATTAATAACCCAACTTACCTCTACAGGGTAATTCAAAAGTGTAGGCCAAACTCTCGTATGGTGACAAAAGACGTTCAGTTAAGTACAATAATTAAGTAAGATTTTTTTTCAAGCAACTTAATTTTTATACAGGGTGTCTCACGAGGTAGTGCATATATTTTAACCATAGATTGAGCATTAAAATTAAACGGACCCCTATTTTTTAGTTTTTTCCAAAAAATTTTTTTTGTGGTATTATTAGCACCAAAGTTGCCCCAAAAATACGGATTTTAATTTTTATCTCTAATAATACTTATCCAATTTTTATAAAATTTGGCATACAGACGTTATTTCCAACACTCATGTAACAGTGCAAATTGTAAGGTTGTAGGGCATTGTTGAAGGGGGCTACCGGGGCTCCCTTGACATAAATTGTTTCATAACTTTTTAGCACACATTAATTTAGCTTTGGTACAAATAGAATTTGAAAGTCTATTCAATTTACAACTTTTTCGTCTCTTGTAAATTTTTTGTAAAATCTACTGTTTTCGAGTAAAATAATAAAATGTAAAAAGATGCAGTAGGTATCAGCATCAGCATCGCACCTAAGCGGCTTTGATTTCAAACCTCTCAAAAGTCAAAATATTATTGTCAAATTTCGTTTTCAAATTTCTGATTTGTAAAATAAGCAACCATATAGGAAATAGCGTAAAACGAGATTTGACAATAATATTTGCTCTTTTAACAGGTCTGAAGTCAAAGCCGCGTTGCACAGTGGAGTATTTGCCCGATTAAATGGCCAAAAGTCTATTTGAAAAAATTCAGTATCAATAAAAATTAGGTACCGCACCTTGAAATTGAACAGTAAAGAGATATGAAACTAGTAGGTTTTGTGGTATAGAGACAGCAGAAATGTCAAAATGTTAACTTTAAACTTAGTGGTAATTTGGAGCACATATTACTGCTGTCTGTTCAATTAAAAAGTACGTTCAATTAAAAGTGATTTACATACATTTGAAAAAGTTTTATATTTTTCAATCCATGGAGCATCTTGAGGAAGGTAAGTGAAAATATGTTTATTTTATTTTTGTTGAATACAAACTTTGAATGTCATATTTATGGCGACATTAAAGAAAGTAAATTATTGAGATACTTTTACAGTATTTTTTGAAATCCAAAGTTGTTTTTGTTCTGTTTCCCGAGGAGTCCCGCGAATGATTTTTTATAAATAAATAGTTAAAGGCTTCAGCGTTTCATACCTGCTTAAAATGTTTCCGAATTCTTCCGATTTTTTATGTATTATGTCTTAAATTTTGCTCATGTCATGAGCGATTTTAAATGTTCAATTTCTGAATCTGCCTAGTATGATCGAAATAATTATTTTCAGACCAACCAGGACGTCAAATATTTTCGAAACGAGAAATATTTAACATCATGCAACAGCAAGATCAAATGAATATTAACAAAAAATTAGATTTTGTTGAGAATCATTTTATTAATACCAACACCGACCATGACAAAAAAAATATTAAGAAAACATTTTCACTACTAAAGTCTGAATTTAAGCGTAGATGGGCAGAAGCAAATTATAAAGAAGATCTTTTCCTGAAGAAAAATCATATGTGGCGGAATACTATAGCAATCAGCTTATCTAAACCATCAAATGTAATGGGGCATCCATCAAAAACGTTTCATGACTCCAGCGAAAGAAGTAAAAGCCATAAAACGGAAACACTGCGTAAGAGTAACGAATCACAAAAATTATTATACGCTGCTCAGATGAAACTTCAAATGGAAGGAAAAAGAGATGCTTCCAAAGTGCTAAAAGATTTGGACTCTAGCCCACAACGAGCAACTAAGTACAAAAACGCTTTTTTAAAATTAATGAAACATGAAACTACTGAACATCAATTGTCGCCCATAAAAGCTTTGTCAATGTTTGTTGAGGCTGGGCTGTCTAAACATCAGTATGAAATAATAAGAAGTTTCCTTCCAAATCTTCTTCCGTGCTACACAATTTTGCAGAAAACAAAGTTGGAGTCATATCCAGATATAATTCACGTGACTGAGAATTGTGCTGAAGCTAGTCTACAAAGTTTACTCGACCATACTGCCAATAGGCTGCTGACTGAAGTCGTACAATCTTTACCTGAAGAAGACTGCAATAAACTTGCGCTGATTTACAAGTGGGGATGTGATGGTTCGGAGCAGTCTCAATTCAAGCAAAAGTTTGAAAACGATCAAGATTTAGACTGCAATATTTTTCAGAGTTCGATTGTACCATTACAACTACGAGTTTTAGACTCAGAAAAACAGAAAGTCATTTGGCAAAATCCAACACCTTCTTCACCCCGATATTGTCGACCAATAAGAATACGCTTTACCAAAGAGACTGTAGACATTACCAAAGCAGAAATCAAGTACATTGAAGATGCCGCTGCAAAATTGGAGCACACGAAGGTAGAATTGACAAATAGAGAATATTATGTTAAACACAATATGACTCTAACAATGATTGACGCCAAAGTATGCAATGCTATAACTTCCACAAAATCAACGATGAGATGTTACATTTGTGGTGTAACATCAAAAGATTTTAATGACTTAAGCAATAACAAAAACGTATCTAAAGACTCGCTGAAATTTGGATTATCGGTCTTGCATACAAGAATAAGGTTATTTGAAAGTCTGCTCCATTTAGCCTACAAGTTGCCTCTAAGAAAGTGGCAGTTGAGGAATGAAAACGACAAAAGAATTGCAAACGAAACTAAGTCAAAACTACAACTTGAATTTCGACAAAAGACGGGTCTGATTGTGGATGTCTCCAAAGCTGGTTTTGGAAACACGAATGATGGCAACACCAGCAGAAGGTTTTTCAGTGATCCAAACTTGGCAGCGGAAATAACTGGCTTAGATTTTCAATTAATTTACGGTCTAAAAGTTATCCTGGAGACAATATCAAGCGGTCATAAAATTCACATAAAAAAGTTTGCAACATACCGCAAATTTGTATGTTGAAAAATACGGTTGGCATCCAATGACACCTACATTGCATAAGATTTTAATTCATGGACCCGTCATTGCGGAGCATGCCATGCTGCCTATAGGTCTACTGTCTGAAGAGGCCGCAGAGGCTAGAAACAAACACTTTCGGCTTTATCGACAAAACTTTGCTAGAAAATGTTCGAGGACCGCTTGTAACCAAGACGTTTTTAATAGGTTACTTCTTACTTCGGATCCTCTCCTTACTGGAATGAGACAAATTTCTAGAAAAAAATCAAAACCTTTTTTAAAGGAAACTTTGGATATGTTGCTTGAATTTGACATACCACCACGTTCTTCAGACGAAGAAGATATGTTGTCTGACCAAAACATAATTTCAGACGAAGAAAGTACATTCTCAGAATAAAAGTAAATATTTTCGCACTAATAATAATTAAAATTATGGATAGAGGATACACCAAGAGCCTAAGCAGTCCAGACGTTATTCCGTAAATCGTTTTAATATTCTAATAGTGTTAAAAATCATGTTCTATATTTTTAATGTTTTTGATAGATTTTTAGTTACAAAGTTTTTAGTTTAGTCGTTGTGCATAAATGAATGTAAAGTTTGTTTTGTATTTTCTAAAAATCTGTTCTATGTTAGATTGCTATTCCATATTCCATACATCCCACAATTATTAGTTTCTATTAAAATTAACATACCGAGTGATTCAAAAGTACCGGAATCTCTCGGATGGTGATAAACATCAAACTGAATTTTAACTTTTATCTCGAGAGTTTGTCCGTCACTTTTGATTCACCCTGTATTGTAATTAAGCACTTCAGAATAGAAGTTTTTTCTTAAATCTAAAGTCGTTTTAACTTCAGTAATCCCCAAATAATGTTATATAGCCAACATAATCTCATTTGAATGCTCAAATAATTTTGGCCAGCCAGATTGGTCATATACTCCACTGTGCGTTGTTTAAAAACACTGTGGCTGTGCTGATATCGACTGCATCTTTTCACATTTTATTATTTTACTCGAAAATGGTACATTTTACAAAAAATTTACAACAGACAAAAAAGTTTCTAAATTTAATAGGCTTTTAAATTCTAGTAGCACCAAAGCCAAACTAATTTGTGCTACAAAATTGAATTTATGTCAAGGGGGCCCTTCAACAATGCCCTACAAGTTTACAATTTGCACTGTTAAATGAGTGTATAAAATAATGACTGTGTACCAAATTTGATAAAAATTGGATTAGTATTATTAGAGATAAAAATTATAATCTGTATTTTTGGGGCAACTTTGGGGGCTAATAATTCAACAAAAAAATTTGTTCAAATAATTTTTGAACTTCTAACTTTTAAACGGTACTACTTGGTATATAGAGGTAAGTTGGATTAAATTGCTCTATTATGATCTGGTGAATTTCTAGTTCTTTGTTGTCCCTATCATTTGGTTATACACTGTATAATACAGGCTATAAATGAAATAAGTACATTAATTTTAACTGGTAATAGAACTCAGCAAGATCAACAATAATAATTTTTTTTTTCGAAACGAATAGGGGGGTTGGTATCTACGGCTTTTGTAAAAAAAGATTAATTTTCTAACATTTCAAGGACAATAATGGACGTTACCAACTCGCTGGGATATCCGGTAGAAGGTTCTACTCTTTATTTTTGCAATATCTCTCCTAAGAGTAATTTAATCTTGTATTGCCTTGTTCAAAATACTACTCAATCGTTGATGTATGAAATTTTAAGGGAAAAAACAAGAAAGATTAAGTAGAATCGTTCCGGTTAATACGGAGTAACCAAAATTTATTGTTGAACAATCGGTTTTCTACTGTAGTTTATTTTCTGATATTTAATATATGAGAAAATCTAGAATGGATTCTGATTTTTTTGATAATTTATTTTTGTCAAATATTTGGTTACATATTTTCATGTTAATAACCTTGATACCGTTTGATTTGTTTTCCTGGACTGTTTTGTTAATTTCGTGCAATTTTCCTGTAGGTGTTCGCGCCGGGTGGCAATGCCGTAAATGCCGCATCTGCCAAGTCTGCCGTATGACCGGCGACGAAACCAAATTAATGACATGCGAACAATGTGATAAAATCTACCATTCGACATGCCAAAGACCCATTGTAACATCTATCCCGAAATACGGCTGGAAATGCAGAGTAAGCCCTTCAAACTCACATTTTTCCTGTTTAATTATCCTTTTTATCAGTGTTGCAGAGTTTGTGGCGATTGTGGTTCGCGTACACCCGGAGCCGGTCTTTCCTCCCGTTGGCACGCTCACTACACCGTTTGTGATTCCTGTTACCAGCAACGCAATAAGGGCTTTTCATGTCCTTTGTGTCATCGCGCCTACCGAGCACACGCACACAGAGAAATGGTGCAGTGCACTTTGTGTCGCAAGTACGTACTGATAATTCTTTTTTTTCCGAAGAAAAATATCGATAAGATAAATATTTTGTTTGTGATTCGTATAAAAACACAGTTTTTGACAGATAGCTGACTGGGCATTTTATTATTGTGAAATTTTAGATTCGTGCATGGTACGTGCGATCCGGAAGCCGATCTTGTTACATATCATCAAAGGAAGGAAGCACATCCCGAATATGAATACGTCTGTTTGATGTGCAAGAATTTAACACAACCTGCGACCCTACTGGCTAAACGCAACAGTAAGTGGCGACCATTAAAATAAACAAACGAATCGTGGCTATGGCGGCTTTTTCAATTGTGAAACTTGTAAACAATTTTGTTCGCCGATTTCATATCGATTGAGAACTTTTTTTTTGAAAACTTAAAAACTTTGTTATAACTGTGTGTGACCATAAATGTCAACCACAACAAAATAAACGCCTACTTCTCGTAGGTATCGACGATCCCACCGAATGCGTGGTCCCTCCTCCCGAATCTCCCTTCGACGAAAATGTGGAATTCGACAGTCCTTTCCCGGTGGACGTCATTCGCAACATGGGTTTGGGCAAGGGCAAGCCCTACAGCGCCAGTAAAATCGCAAAAAAACGCCTTGGTCTTGGGTCAACGCGCCCCAAAGGCGTAGGTAAAAGCATCCCTGGAAAAGTCGGTTTTATGAAACGCCAACGTTTGACCGATTTTGGTCGCAAACGCGGCACCAAATCGAAGATGCGCGGCGTCTTTGGCGTTCCCGGCGTCGGTCTCCAACGTCCCGTTTCCGACGGAAAAAACGACGAAGAACCGGGCGTCGAAAATCGTCTAGTGTTGTGTTCCGCTAAAGATAAGTTTGTTCTAACACAGGATATTTGCGTGATGTGTGGGGCTTTAGGTACGGATCATGAGGGTTGTCTTATCTCGTGTGTTCAATGCGGACAGTGCTACCACCCATATTGTGTTAACGTGAAAATTACCAAAGTGGTACTTCAGAAAGGGTGGCGGTGTTTGGATTGTACGGTGTGTGAAGGGTGTGGGCAGAGGAACGACGAAGCGCGATTGATACTGTGTGATGATTGTGATATTTCTTATCATATCTATTGCATGGATCCGCCTTTGGATTATGTACCACATGGGAATTGGAAATGCAAATGGTGTGCAATTTGTCAGACTTGTGGCGCCACTGATCCAGGATTCAATTGTTCCTGGATGAACAGTTGCAGTGAGTGTGGACCGTGCGCATCGCATGTCAACTGTCCCAGTTGTTCGGAGCCTTATTCCGAAGGCGATTTGATCATACAGTGTGTACAGTGCGAGAGATGGTTACATGGAACTTGCGATTCAATCAAAACGGAAGAAGATGCCGAAAAATGTGCCGAGGAAGGGTATAATTGTCTTCTGTGTCGACCGAGGGATGTACCACCACCTCATTTAATACCATGTGGAACTTCACTTAAACCACCAACACCGACGAAAAGTCCCGAAGTTAAATCGAATAATAATTATTACGTCGATGGAGTTTATTTAAGCGATGCCGGTTTTAGTTTAATTAAATCACTTTCATTGGAACAACACAGTACGAGGAAAAAACGAAAGAAAATTGCAACGGTGCAAGACAAGGAGGCTGGAATTATGGCAACCATCGAGTCCGTGGTTGCAGGTGGCAGCGGTGATAATTTTCCTGAAGATAGTGCTAAATTGGAATTGGTTGATGTCAAAGACGAACCTCAAGAAATATACAAAGAAGGAATGATTTGGATGAAAGATGACGGAGCACCACCAGAAGGTTTTACACTTTTTACAATGGAAAACGGTGTTAGTGTCTTACGACGAAAGAGGCAGAGAAATTTACAAAAATTGGGTATCGGTGGTTTTTTGGTACGTATGCGAGGCATACGTTCCGGTCAGGATAATGATGATATCGATGTACTTCCGGGGCAATCAAACCCATCTGGGTCTGATTTATCCATGGGCATGCCTGTCGATGTGGAAAAACCAAGACGTAAACCCGTGCGAAGGAAACCGAAAAGTAAACTAGCGGAAACGTTTCCGTCCTATTTACAGGAAGCTTTTTTCGGAAAAGAATTGCTAGATTCAACCAAAGAACTGTATAGCTCTAGTAGTGACGAAGAAAAGAATAGTTCGGATGTAGATAAGACAATACAATTGACTCAAGATGAAATTAAAGCCGTTGCTGCCGTCGCTCCTAAGAATGATAAAGTGGAAGCGAAAAATGTTCTCGATAAAAAAGTCGTACCAAAGGAAGAAGAAGAGGAGAATACGGAAGATTTGAAGGATGTGTTGGCGATTCCTGGCGATTTACTAGACACTGACATTGTTAACACGATTATGAATGAAGGCGATGGTGAGTTTAACAAAAACGGGGAATCATTGGATGCTCTTACAGGTAGTATTATTTTTTGTAAAATGGAACTACTGCTTATACGTAATTTTTTTAGCTACAAATTTACCGGACGAGTCTGATATTACTAACACTTTAGCTAGCGCGAGTACTTCGAAAGATACCAAAGATGAATTGAGCGATATTTTGGGGCCCAATTTTACTCTTGAGTCGATGCCCAATATCAACGGTAAAGACGTTGAGGACATATTTAAGGTAACTTATTGATAAAAAATTATAATTTGGTTAAAATAATAGAAAATGCAGGGTGTTTTAACCGACGATTCGCAAGAATCTCAAGAGAGCAACGTTTTTCCGATTCAAAATAATAACGCCTTTAGCGCTACTAATTCTCAAACTGTTGCTCAACACCCCGTCAATCCTCCGGTAAGACCGACAGCACTGCCAACTGTTAATCAAAGCAATATGAATTCGCCGCTTAATTTCCCGCCGCGTTCGCCCTACCAATCCGAGTACAGCAAGTAAGTTAATGAAAAAATGGACGATTGTGAAGGTATGATTTTTGTTATTTTGTAGTAGTCCGCAGTTTAGTCCGGCATTTTCTGAACCGCCTAGTCCATGGGTGGCTGTGAACGACGGTGGTGATTTAGATGCGCCATCTGCTGCTGCGCAATCGACATACAATCAAAGATCATCAGAAAAAATGAAAGCAGATGAAGGTTTAGGTAACGGTGCGACTATTTCGGCCGTTTTGTATGCAAATATCAATTGTCCCGAATGGAAAACGGAATTTCCGAATTGGAGCGATCGATATAAGCAAATTTTGAAAAAATGGAGGACATTGACCCCTGACCAAAAAGCCCCGTATTTGCAACAAGCGAGGGATAACAGGTCGGCGTTGAGGATGAAGAAACAACAACAGGTACTTATTTTATGTTATTTGTTTTTGTTTGAATTACAAGTATACAGGGTGTGTCATTGAATAAGAAGTGACCCCCCTCTGTGAATCATAATGTTCACAAGAGATTGGTATATGTGGGTTGTGACTAACCACTGTGTATACCCGATAAAAATTATCTGTGAGAGTACATGTCGCTATGTGTCCGCCTCCAAAGTCCATAGCATTCGCTTGTCATAAAATCGCATCACCGACGCCTTTATTTCTGTACGTGTGTGTGTTTCCCCCCCAGTCACAGATGAGCAAGGATGCTTCGGTGCCGCCATCGACTCCGACGTCGAAAGCGCCATCGGTGCCGCCGCCCTCCGCAGCTGCCCTCGTCGTTGCCACCACCAACACAATGATATCCTCAACCCAGGTTCCCGCAATCGTCTCTCCATCAGTGTCAGAGGTGTGCACCCAACAACAACAGTCGCGGCCTACGCCATCACTAACCACCGCTTCCACTAGCTCTGTGTCTGTCTCCCCTCCACCACCTACACAACCACCCACAACCCCTCGACCACCTCCACTAACACCCTCGCCAACAACACAGCAACAGTTCACCGTGCACGGTCAATTCCTTGGTCCGGGCGATCATTGCGGACCGGCACCGAATGTCACAGTGAATCCCCTATATCAACCTAACGTCGTTAACGAACAGAATCCTACCTTACCGATCATAAGGAATAATGTCCAAAGTACACCACCTGCAACTGATCAACAGATCCGCGTCTTGACTCCCTCAGAGATCATGCGCACACTTCCCTCCCTCTGTCAGGAAAATTATGAACCTCAACCGCTGGTGAGAACCTGTCTGTGTGTGGACGATTTTTTTTTATTATTTCGTATATCCAGCTTATTTCAGTTCCGTGTTTTTATTTTTTAAGGACGATACTTCTGCATTGTTTGGTCAGTGTTTTGTGTATTTTTTATTGAATTGAATAAAATGCAGTTGACACGAAAAATGTACAAAGAAATTTGTGTTCTAACCGCATTTTGTTGAGGGAAGTTTATTGTTGTTTTCATTGTGTTAACGCATGATTTATCAACACTGTACACAGTGAAATGATCAAAAATTCGAATTCAACAAATATCCTTTCATATCCCCAATCCCGATACCTTGACGGATAAGTATCAGAGCCATTATTGTAAGAATTGATGTGTGATAAAATGAAGTAACAAATTCTTTATTATTTTTAGTTACATCATTTTCTTAACACATTTTCTTTACTCACCCAGTATAATTAACGTGGTGACGGTTAACAACTATTCACTCTTTTTAATGTTGGTTTTCGACTAAACTAACGGGATGTTTTATATTTTTTCTCCCCAATTAACATTTGTTTTATTCCTTGTATTTAGCATGGCTTTCTTGTTGTCTGTGTTTTAGTGATAATTTTCTTGTAGTTTTTAAAATTCTTAATACACACAACTGCCAAAAATAAAACATTCCCCAACTTATTTAAATCGTTGTAGGACCAAGAAAAAGTCGCCTTACAACACAAATCGGCGCGCGAAGCTGAACAAGAACGACAATGGAAACAGTTACAAGCCCTGAGACAACAACAGGCCCAACAACAACAAAACGTCATCCATGAACAACGCATCCAATGTAATTACAACCGAATTGAAATACAACATAATGACTTTAGATATTTTTCCAGCTATAACTCGAGTGCAACGCCAGATATCTGATCCGTCACCGTTTCCTCAAGACCAACCGACTCCTGAACTCAGCCCTGTGACCTCTCCATCGCCCAACCCCCGTCAACTCCTTACTATGGGTATAAAATCACCAACTTTTCCTCATCCCGTACAGACACCAATGCGACCACCTCCACCTACACCTCCAACACCTCTTGAATTTACACCAGAGGCTGCTGATCTGTATGCTAAACCACCGTCAACACCTAAATTACCACAACCTGCTTTCCAAACTCGTTTACCGGCTGATCCTTACGCCGTGCAACCGTCAACACCTCGACCTCAATTCCAAATACGTCCGAATTTGCAGGGTTTAAATGCGGCGAATGTCAGAAATGAATCACCCGAATTGAGTCGGCAATTGAGGGATTTGTTGCAACGACAGCAGTTTAAGAAATTAGATGATCAAATTTTGGCCGGTAAAGGGCAACAGAGGGTTTGGCCGCCGGTTGAACCGACTCAAGAGGAAGCTACACCGGTGGTGGTTACATCAGCCGGAGATACGACATTTAGGCAGCCGTTACCGCCAAGTATTGTCAGACCGAGATTACCGTTACCAGTTGGAGGGATTAGACAGCCGGGACCACACCTGGGATTAAGGATGCAGCTGGACCCGAGGATTCAAGGATTGGATCCCAGGATGAGATTGCTCATACAACAACAGAGATTAATCCAGCAAAATGCCGCCCCAGGTCAACAACAACAACCACAACAGCAACAACAACAAACAATGTTTTCGGGTGACACCGTCAGATTTGCACCAGGGATTGTCCGACCGACGAGTGTTGCGCAATACGAGTTGCTACAACGACAACAACATGCCACTTTTCAACCTAGAGCTACAGAACCTCAAATGGCGCCACGTTTGCCAATTGGTCAAATGATTCAAAGACCGCCGATAAGTCAAACAGCTGCAGCACCGACAAGTGGTACTACATCTAGCGAAAATCAATCGAACGATCAGGAAATTCCTGATAATGTCACAGCAGAATTGGAGAAACTTGAACAAGAGACTGGAACAATGCCAGAATTGCAAGGAGTGGACATACTAGGAGGATTAGGAGATGACGATGATGAATTATTAGCTGAAATGGGGGCCGATTTTAACATTCTCGAATACGCTGACCCGGAAGCACTTCCAGGCGAAAAAACCAACATTCTGGATTTGGAACTTGAAGAAGAACCGATCAAAAACGACAAAAAAGTGAAGGTCGAATTACCCAAAGTATCAACGGGAAAACAGACTCCTCCTACCCAAATCAAAAAAGATGTAACACCGCCTGTAACATCGGTTATAACCCCGTCACCTGCTTTACCAAGTACTAATGTCCATCCTCCACCTTTGGCGATATCTCAAGCACAAACCGGTCATTCATTACCAACCGGAGTCACGTCTCATCTCACTCCTCAACAAATCCACCAACAAATGTTGCATCAAGTACAACAAGCCGCCGCTCTTGGCAAACCTATGCCACTCGGTGCGAAATTACAAAGTCCCGATGGAATTATCGGTATAGTAATGCCAAATAATTTGGTGCATTTACAAATACCACAGGGGTACCAACAGAGATTATTGGTGTCACAACGTAAGACACATTTTTTATTAGTTTTAAAATTAAGATTATTTTTTACAGTGCAAAATCAAAAATTACAAATGCGGTTGGGTCAAAACGTACCGAGGATGATATCGGGGACTCCAGCTTTGCATACAAATCCTGTAACTTTAAACCCAGGGACAAGGATGAATGTGCCGGCGCCTCCACCGCCCCCATATCCCGGTCCGCCACCTCCATATCCCGGGACCGCTCCACCACAACAACAACAACCACAACAACAGGTAAGGGGTTTTCAATTGATAAGCATGTTTTTTTTTCGGTTTTTGGATGTTTTTATTTAATTGCGGGACAGGGTTACGCGATACGTTTTAAAAAAAATATTAAAAATTTTTGCATGTTTTATTTTGTGTAAATAATTTTCGCGAATAATTTTCGATAAAATTACAATTTATTAAATTGCGGTCTGGTAGTACTAACTTTGGTTGAGGTACGGTGTTGTTGCTTGCATGTGTGTGGTAGATGGGATTGAGAATGGGGCCTGTTCATCTTCCGCTGGGACACATACATCCTATGCGACCACAGGGTTTACCTTTGCCTCAACACTTGCAACGAAGATCTTTATTATTGGAGGTGAGATAAAAATAACCCTTACAAAAATATATACCTTTTCTACCTTTCAATAATTCAATATTTGAAATGATAAGTAAAATCACACCGTCTGCTTAGTTTTGTTATCACCTGTAGATTTCTCTTCATTCATTGAGGAGTTCCACCGCTTTATTTAATTAAAAGAATCAAAGAATATTGAGCATGTATTTTTTTTGTGGAACTCCTCATGCCTAGCCTCCACTTTTATCATCAAGCTTACACTTATTTTTGTCATGCTTTTTCTTTATTTAAATACATTAGGTGTAGGTGTTTTCAAATTCGAAATTAGTCTTTCCTCATTCTCAAACCTAGAAAACTTTATGCACGAAAAAATTGGAATAAATATTTAAATTGTAACACTTCTTCATTTTTTTTTTTCCTAATTAGGAACAACCGTTACTGTTGGAAGATTTGCTAGAGCAAGAAAAACGTGAACTAGAAAAACAAAATCAAAATCAAACCGTCGGTAATCAAGAAGTCGCTTCTTCAAATAATGCAAATGTCGAGCAAGAATCAACGTTACTCACTGATCACGATTTCGATCGTATCACTGATGTTTTAGGCAGTCCCACCATGAATATTAATCCAAATGCGAGACAAAATCAAGGTTAGTAGTCGAAAAAGCATAAATTACGAATTTATTGTTAATTCATAATCAAAAGTGGTGACAAATCCGGCTCAAGTTCAACAATGGTCGCAAAATCAAAATCGCCCTAAACCGACTCCACCTCCAACCCCTCAACCCGCAACCGAAATTCGGGTTCAAACTTTCAATGTTAACGTCATACCACCTCCGCCACTACCACCTGAAAATATCGTTACAGAACAGGATAAACAAAAACAACTCGTTTACGAACAGTGGTTGAGTCATCAAAGCAATACACTCAATCAACAATTGAAATACTACGAGACCGAAATGAATAAATTGAGAAAGTTGCGAAAATCACTAAACAGTAAACAGAGACAGTTGAGAAAAACTGGAGGTCAGCTGGCCGATGCCGATGCTAATGAATTGCAAAAAATTGCAGCAGAACAGGCGGTTTTGCAAAAATATCTCGATTCAAGTCGGAAACAGAGTCGGCAACATGGACTGCTATTACAGGTATCTATCATTTTATATATGAGGCACTGCTCTTTTTAGAAAATCGCACGATGGTAGTTGGATGTGTACACGATATAGTGTAAAAGTTGTAGTCGTCATAACTTTCACAAAAACAACAGTAATATCTATTTTGTAGCGGGTCTGATACATAAAACTATTTCATTTATTGATTTTATTTCACGTTCTTTCTGGACAGATGAAACAATTGAATAAATTGTTTAAGGATGTTGATAACAAAGAGATAAACAGCTAGCAAGGTGCTATATAATTTGGATAACATATTAACAAAAAACAATAAGTCATGCAACATATGAAACGTTATTGTTTTGTGAAGTTTATCGATTTGAATTGGCTACAATTTTTTACATACACACAAAAACCGAGCGAAAGTCCGGCACACGTAGTTCAGTAGATGTATTTGTGTCAAAAAGTAGCAGATGTCTATTAATGAAATACTTTTATATAATTTTGTATTACCCCAATTGGTCTATATGAAGGAATACCGGAACAAGCAACAAGCGAAACAGTCGGGTCCTGGCCAATCGCCCCTTTTAATGCAACAGAATTCATCACCGTTGGGTCCGCCGTCATCGTCCCCGATTCACCACTCGCAGTCGCCGATGATGTCGCCTTCGGCCTCACCTCTCGCTCAACATTCACCTTTGCACAGCCCCAGTCCGATGATATCCCACTCACCGGGTCCCGGGTCGGTTACAAACATCCTTCAGAGTCCCAGCGGGATGTCTCCCATGCAACCTTCGCCTCGAATCGGTACTCCTCATTCGCAAGGTGATAGTAGTCCAGGACCTGCACCGTCCCCTGGTCAAATTTGTTTGCCTCCACCAGCACCCAGGATGACTTCACCGCAACATAAACGTGTTGTGACAAGTCCTGTGGGATATTCTGGGGATTTGAGACCAGGGACCCCTCAAATGCGATTTGTGAGGACACCTATGGATCAAAGAAGGTTACCATCGCCCATGATGTACCAACAAAAATCGGGAACGCCGTCACCATTAAGTAGTCCACCGCCGCAACAAATGACAATGAACCAGCAATTAATACAAAAAATTGAAGGTCAAGAGGTGAATATTTTGACGTCTCAGAGAGCGGCTCAGTTGATCCAACAGAGGAATTTTGTGAGACAACAGTTGCAACAGCAACAACAACAACAGCAGCAGCAGCAGCAGCAACAACAACAAGCTGTGGCTCAACCGCAACCTTTGACTCCGCAACAACATCAAATGATGGTTCAACAACAACAGCAATTGGCCAAGCAGCAACAACAACAAATTGCTCAAATTCAGGCACAGTTACAACAGAAATTCCAACAACAACAGCAGCAGCAACAACAACAGCAACAACAAAATGTCGCTCCTCCGTCACCCATGCCCCCCAAGAGTCCAATGATCAATCAACAAATCATGTCGCCCCACTCAATGCCTCCCTCGCCAATGCCACCCAGAAGCCCTATGATGAATTTCAACAACAACCTACAAACACCAAACTCGCCAGTAACCAGAAATAATTATCATATGAACCAACCACCAAGTAGTCCCATGATGACTCACAACCAGTACCAACCACCCAGCTCACCCATGCCTCGAAGTCCCATGATGGGAATGAGACGTCCACCTAGTGCTAACAGTAGCCCAATGCAAGACCGACCTAGAAGTGTCGAACGTACTTTTACAAATCAAGGCACCTTAGATAATATGCTCGATCAAGGTGGCGGTGGTGGTAACCCAAACAATAACCCAATACCAGCACCACCTGGTTTTGGCCGATTCGGTTACTTTAAGTTAGGTTTGAGGGGTGGTTCTCCCATGTGGAGTTTTGGAAGAGGGGCTAAAAGGATACCAACACCACCAGGGACTAATAAAGACGACAAAACCAACGTTGGGGAAAGTTCAATGCCGGTAAAGCCCCGAAAAGAATCACATTTGAGTAAAGTTTCGATTTTGAAACGCAAATCGCCGGCTAAAACTAACCTACAATCACTAGCGGTCAGTAAAGTTGGTTCATTGGTCAGCACGGATTATAACGAGTTCGATGACAGTTCTTGTACACCACCGGTAACGCCTCCACCGACTACAAGTCGTATCAAAACTGTTGGTAAAAAGATTTCTGAAGTGACCGATAGCAAGGAAGTTATGATTGTGCACAGTCCCGACGCCAAACAAATGAACGAAATCATGGATTACGACGACGATAATAACACAGTGATTTCGGGTGAAGTATCGTTAAGTTCGGCCGCACAACAAAACGATGCTGATGATATCGCAGTGATCGAAACGTTCTCACAAAGCGATTTGGGCGAAGCCATGTCGAGTCCACTCGAATCGGATCAAATCGGTGACGAGTATCTTTTGTTTCCAGGAAATATGGTTGTAGACTTATCGGGGGATGGTGAAACACACTATTCCGACAAAGAAGAAGTCGAAGAGGAAGACTACACCGGTGAAAAAATGCACGTGGTGATTCGAAGTCCCACAACGAGTGACGACGAGTATATTATGCAAAATAAGGGAAAGAAGTATAATATTCGAGGGATTGAAACAGCGGATTCGCCAGAACAAGAAGAAATGCAAACTGATCCATCACCCGATGGTGATGAAGAGGAGGAATCCGAAATTGTTATAATTGATCCATCGATTAAATCACCCGAAGAGCAAATCTCAACCAAAGAAGATTTCGAGGAATTGATCGATGAGGGGTCCCGAAAAGAAAAAATCATGAAACCGGAAATGGTCACTGCGAAACACATTAACGAGATACATAAATATACGAATGTTTATAGTTTTCCACCGAAAAGTGAGGCTGTTTCAGGGGCAAACACCTCACGAGTCGCTAGTTTGATAACATCAAAATTGGGTCAGAAATTTTCGCTGATAACAACACCAGTTGTCACTGTTTCAAAGGTGGATACACAAAACAAAACAGTTGGTACTACTCCCACTTCGAAAGTGACCAATATCATATTACATAGCGCCGTGAGGAGTAATGTTTTAAACGTACCAAAGTTAGTAACGAGTGGTTCATCAGCTATAACTATTGTCAGTGCTAATACATCACCAATAGCATCAATTTTACCGTCAGGGTTTACCGTCCCGGTTATTAGTGCGAGTGCCGTAAGACAATTACCGAACGTCAAAGTTATCGATAAGCCATCATCATCGATTTCGTTGACCACTCACGATACATGTTTGCCGAAAAAAATCTTTGAGGATGATTCAGTATCGCCTGACAGTTCGAATTGTGAAGATGACAAATCGAAAGATTCCTCAGATGAAAAGTCAAAAATTGATTCGCCTTCAATTGACGAGAAAGTTAAAACCCCGCAGGTGACTAAAGAAGAATCGCCGAAACCAGCAAATGAAAGCGAAGTTGAAAAAGTTCACGTCACTAGTGTTAAAGTACAAGAACAGAGGACGACGAGTCCGGTTATAGCAAAAACTTCGTCACCGGTTATAATTCATAATACACCAGAATTAAAAATGACGGCTCAAGTGATACAAGAATCGCAGTCAGGAATACAGATAACTGCAACTGAGACAGTTGATGGTTTCGAAGGCACGTCCGACGATACAAAATCTGTGGTTATATCAATACCGTCACCAACACCTTCTCAGGAGCAAATGTTGGATAATATAGCGTTACAAGCCTTGGAAAATCGGAGAAGAGATGGCAATGGCATGCCGGGAGAGTTTGAATCATTTGAGGATGTCTTAGATATGATTGAAAACATCACAGGTGAGCCACCAACCGTTTTGGAGGATAATATCAAAGATAAACTTTTGAGTGGTGATAATAAAAGTGTGACAATTGAACAAGAGCAAATGAAAGAGACGCCTCAAACAACTCAAGTTGAAACCCCTCAAATCACTAAACCGTCAGTTGTTCCTCAATTATCGCCTTTATCACAACCGACCGATTTGACAACAAACATGGCAAACGCCTCTCAACAATTACGCAACCTCCTGTCACTCCACACAACAGCAGCCACATCTTCAAATAACGTCGAAACTGTTGTTAAAAGTGTAGTAACTACGGGACCTGTATTAACAGCAAGTCCGGTCGTAACACCTCGTGTTATCCAGCAAGTAACTACGAGTACCGTTATAGTACCAAATATGATGAAACCAAAACCGATCGTTCTTCAATCACCAATTCGAACGCAAACCACAACGGTAGCAGCTACCACTAGTATACAAATAACAACGTCTGGTATCACGTTTGTGCCTCGTAGTACCGGAATTCAGTTAATGCCCGAACATCCGAAATTACCTCGAGTCAATCCAGTAGTGACCTCGACACCGGTTACAAGCGAAAGTGAGACTACAACTCGCAAAACAACTTGTTCGTTAACCGAAATGTTACAATCACATCCTGCTGCTGTCCCTACAACGAAGACAAGTGCCGATACCATAACAGCGGCAAGTTTGTTGGGTACTTCGATCGGTTTATCACGTGTTAGTACATCATTGGTCCAAGCACAACCCATCGTTGTTTCACCGGCCACTTGTAATAATTTAGTGGTTACAACAACGTCCGGCTTTAAACCGATTACGACCAATACTAATTTGTTACATACTCAATTAACTAAAGTGATGCGTCACAAGTCACTCGATGAAACAAATGAGGAGAGTAAAAGCGAAACTGAGCCAAATCTGGACGATAAAAACAGACAAGAATCGGGTTGTAAATTCTCGAATATTCAAACGACAATTGCGGCGACTACTAGAAGTGAAGATTCAAATGCTTTGTTAAAGAAATTATTACAAAATACAGCTTGTGCTAGTACTCAGACACCGCCTCCGAGTTCAGTGGCGGCGGCGGCAATCACTGTTGCCGCCCCCATTCAGTTCACTTCGACCTTAGAGAGTCAATTAAAAGCATCGATTTTACCACCCGTTGTTAAAGAAACAACAAAACTGACACAAAAAATGCCAATTATGACTCGCGAGACGTCATTTGTTTCGAGTCCGGTAGTTCCACAAACATCAACAACTCAACAATTGCACATTGACATTAAAAAATGTTTGCCACCAAGTCGAACTCCTAGCCGTGATGATTTGTTATCACCTCCAACACCTCGATCGTCCTGCAGCCAAGATTCGAGTCTCCAAACACCACCATTGATTGTCAAGAAAGAAATACCACATCAGCTTCAAATGTCACAAGAAGTGAAAAAAGAATACGTTGATGAAACTTCGCAACATTCCGAAGTTTCGGATCAGAGTCGCTCGGATATTCCCATGAAAGAAGAGGTCGATTCGTTGGATCCAATGACGGAGAAAATGTTGTCGGAAAAGGAGGAATTGAAGAGACAAAAAAGGAGGATGTATCAACAGAAGAGACGCCAGAATCAAATCATGAATAAGGAAGCGATTGGTCAGCCGAAGAAACGGCCACGAAAAAGCTCGAAAGTTGACGAGGATTACGATACTTACATTGATGGGGTATTGGCCCAGTTGAGGGCTTTACCACCAATGGTAGTCTCCGAACCAATCCTCAACCGAAATTTTAGTATTTGTCCGGTTTTTGGAAGCGATATGGTAAAACTAGCAGTAAACGATTATGATTCGAGGTTTGGGGAATTAAAGGGTGCGTATGGCAATGGTTGCATGCCTGGCTATTCCGATTTTTACACGACTCAACCCTATGGTGATAGAGAACCATTGCCTGAAAAACCACCTGCTTCTACACAACGAGGTTTCTATGATCAAGAATTTCCACTTATTAAATTCGACACCGAAGAAGAGAAAAGGTTCGATGTGTTCAGTCGGGATGATACACCAGATTCGATTATAAGTAGTTCTTCACCGGAGTGTCCGTTTACGGAACCACCGCATAAATTCTTGGGTTTAAAACTGATCAATGAAGATGAGGACGAAGAAGAGGAAGATATGTCCAAGATGAGATTATCGCCAGTGGTGCCGATTATAGCGCCAATTCCGATTAGGTTAAAACCGGCAGGGCCGTATTTGAAGGATTATACAGAGGTGGGTTTAATTACCATTGTTCAGGAAAGTATTGATCGATTTTTTTAATTTAGGATAAGGAGAATGTTGGAAGAGATGTGTGTTTGAAATCCAAGTTCGGATCTGCGTCAACAACACCTTTAAAAGATTCAGGCAATGTGACAGTGACGTTAACGTTGACTTCGTCCGCTGCTGAAGATATCATGGGAGTTTTGCGCGATTTGGCGAATATTTTGCATATTCCAGCACCGACAAGTTACCAGATTGTCGAGAGGACGAGTACGCCACCGAGTCAGAAATTAGGGTTGTATAGGACAAAGGGAAAGGATGGAAAAGAGGGAGGTGAGTAGTTCTCGCTTATAATATTGTTGGGGAAAGTGAAACTTTTATAGAAATTTAAATTTTGTTAATTATAAATAAACTGATCCAAAAAAAATTGGGGATATTATTGAATTTTAACGAAAATATGCAGAAACTATAAAAATAATACCATTTATCTTACAGGTGCAGTTTTTTAGGTACATTATACCACTGTTTTCGGTGAAAAAAATTAAATTTCTCTCACAAGTGAGATAAAGCTGTTTTTATACTCACAAGTGAGTAAATCTGACAGCTTTATCTCTCTTGTGAGATAAATTTGATTTATCTCACCGAAAACAGTGGTATAATGTATAATGGTATGAGATAAAATAAGATAAGATAAGATAAAATGTCGTATATCACATGTGATCGAAATGCCATTATAAAGCTCGTGAGAAGTGTCCCACTCGAGCGCAAGCGCACTCGTGGGTCAAAATTCTCACTTGCATATAATGATGCATTTCTATCACTTATAATATAATATACTATTATGTTTTTCTATAAAGCTTTATTCTATCGTTTAGAGTTCTATAGTAACAATTATCACCCTTATTAGCTGTTTCAAAACTATAAAAACGCCAACGTCGCATTTTACGGAATTATTTTTTTAAATAACATTGATAAAATTGTAAAATAGTTATTAATGATTAGATCTTTCATTGAAAGTATAAATTACATTGGCTATTACTTTTTTGAAGTGCATGAATATTTTATAACAGCTAATTTTGAGAGAAAATGCGACGTTGGCGTTTTTATAGTTTTGAAACAGCTAATAGAAACGTAAAATCTTAAAATGACGATGAATGTATTCAAATACCAATATTCCTAACTTTTTTCGATCAGTTTATTTAAAATCCTTACAATAAAGCGTACAGTTTTCTGCAAAATTAATGTCACAAACCGGCTCTCGAGCGGACGCGTTTCGGGTCGTTCCGAGGATTGGAGATGGGACTGGGAGAAGAGCGGATAGTCGGCAGTTGTCGGTTTTCCGGCATAGGGACCAGCTCAGCTGAATTATTTGCCTCATTGCATTCGGCAAAATAAACATTCAGCTTCCCCACATAAACTATCACATTTACCCCTTATAAAATAATCTACTATTAATGTAGAAGTTAAGGGTTATTTACTATTTGTAAAGGATTTTATGTGATTTTGGTGACATTTTTCGCAGAAATCGGGTTCAGCTTTTCCCCAGTGTTTTATTTGTATTTTAATTCAAAATTAAAGTAATCCGAATTACATTTTCATTTACTTTGCATTATTGTCGAACGACAAGTTAATTGCGAATTAAACTTTGGTTGCAGTTAAAGGTGATTTTAAGCGAACGCGTGATCCGTGGCTTCATTTTCAAACAAACAAAATTTTTACAGAAATCTCTATTATTCGGCCAGTGCGGTTTAAATGGGTGTTGGGGCGACTCTAATTATGCAAGACACTCCAGACCCCTGATTAGGGTTTATTCCAGGTAAAAATTTGTCTTATGTCTTAGGCAAATAACATCCTCAACCACAAATTTTTGCCTGGAATAAACTGATATCAAAAAATTGAGAATCCTTTCTTTCACTACTTCATCATTTATCAATCAGACTGATTTATTGAAACAATAATCATTATTTTGTCAAATAATAAACAAATTAGAGTCCGCAAAATAAATTAGAGTCCGCAAAGTGTTGCGATGACGACTTTAAGTACTTGTCCTCTAAAATGACATTTTGTGGAGTCAAAGCAGTTCCCAAAGTAACCATTTTAGAGAGCGTGTACCAAAAATCCTTTCTTTACTGTTGATAAATAGTAGTAACCCTTAACTTCTACATTATAAATAAAGGAGAAGGTTCCCGTCTTATGGAAATCTAATGACCACTCAACTTCAGATTTTTTGGTATCAAACGATAGCTCCTGAAATAAGGATCAATTCGTATCATTGCGCCAACTTTATATCTCTTCAAATAAAGTGGCTAAATTAATTTAAAGTTCAAATGACTTCTGTCACAGAGTTTATAAAAGCGTTACTAAACCGACCCTTTTGCCCGCAGGTAATTTTCAAATCAGGAAATGCTTTCTTTTGCTCAATAGGTTCCAAATCTTATTGCACCCACCATGACGTTAAGCTTATTGCGGGTACAACTAGCTTTGATGATTTATGGACTCCCAAACTTCCTTGCCACCCGATTCCTCTTGCATCGCACTCTTACCAATGCATTTTGCATTTGCCGTTTTTAATTTTTCAATCTTTAATTCCGCCTTTATTTAAAGAGATACAGAGTTGGCGCAATGATACGAATTGATCCTTATATCAAGAGCTGTCGACTGGTGTAAAAATATCCGTATTTGAGTGGTCATTAGATTTCCATAAGGTGAGAACCTTCTCTTTTATTAATAAATAAAACAATAAATTAATTATTTTCTGAACTGGTGACTCGGAATAAACCCTGTATCAGATGATCAATTTTTAATTTTAAAGAAACGTTTCAAATATTGTTTTATTTCTTTCATTAAACAAGTTAAATGCGATAAGTGATTATATCTAGTCAAAATTTTTAATAATTTGAGTGAACGTTTATCAGTTTTCACAACTCTCCATCGCTCTGGTCCCTATGCCGGAAAACCGACAACTACCGACTATCCGCTTTTCTCCCTGTCTCATCTCGAACCCTCGGAACGACCCGAAATGCGCCCGCTCGAGAGCCGAGTTTGTGACATTAATTTTGCAGAAAGCTGTACACCCAATCTTTTGACAATACAAAGCGATCAAAAAGTCCTTCTATCAAGAAGGCGTATTACTTGAAAACGTGTGTCCGGTGTCAGCCTGCTGTCAAAATTTAAACTGAAATTACCTTAAACGTAAACTGTTAGATGCCGTGAATTCGTGGCACAACTAACTGTCAATGGGGCAAAACTGGATTCCAACAATAATTTAATTTCCTTAATTTTTTTTGACATTTTTCCTTTGACATTAGGCTTGAGTTCCGCAGACACACGTTCTTTATTTCTATGCTTACTTGATAGAAGGACTTTTTGGTCGCGTTGTATATTAAAAAACAAGTTTGATAAGACCAGTTTTGAAGCAAGAATTGAGTTTCAAAAACGAGTGGCGTTTGAGCTTCAAGGTCTTATGGAACGAGTTTTTTATACTATTTTTTGTAATTTGCTCCCTTTTTGCCGTTTTTAAACAAAAATTGTTATTTTAATCGATTTAGGGATTTTTGTGACGATTGGCAATGTCTCAATTTTGAAAGTGAAACATTAATTTAAAATTTTTGTTTTATCCAAATTCTGTCAAACAACATGAGTGTGGATGGTAATGATGAACGCCCCCTGAAACTTGTGAAATTGGCAAAAATACGATCGCGAATTTGCTTCCTGCCAACCTAAAAATTTTTGTAAAATGTTCCCTCAAATAATGACTATTATGAGATCGCACTTGATGACGTTGTGTGCTTTAATATTCCTATTAAACCAACAATATGGCGTCAAATAACAAAAAATAGTTTTATTAATTTGTTTTTGTTATTTGCCGCCATTTTGATGCTTTAATAGGCATATAAATCACGCAACGTCATCAAGCGCGATATCATTATAGTCATAATTTTACGGAACATTTTACAGAAACTTTTAGGTTGGCAGGAAGCAAATTTGCGACCGTGTTTTTTCCAATTTTAGAAATTTCAGGGGCGTTCATTATCATTCATACTCGTGTTTATTGGCAGAATTTGAATAAAACAAAAATTTTAAATCAATTTTTCACTTTTAAAATTGAGACATTACCAACCGTCACAAAAATCCCTAAGTCGATTAAAATAACAATTTTTGTTTAAAATCGGCAAAAAGGGGGCAAATTACAAAAAATAGTATAAAAAACTCGTTTCATAAGACCTTGAAACTGAATTCGTGCTTCAAGAGTGGTCTTACGAATCTTGTTTTTTAATATACTAAAAGCTATTTCGAATGATTTGGAGCTTACCTTGAGTAGAAGAAGAATAGATGACGTTTCGTATTAAATTTTATAATTACGAACGCTCGTAATTATGTCAAAACACGTAGCGTTAACGTAACATTGTGAAATGAAACTGATTAAGAATCGTGTAACTGAATTATATTCTTATCCGAATACCTCGTCGAAAGCGTTAAAAAAGTTAACAAAATCTCGTTGTTTCAAAAATAATTCTTCCTTCGTCGTAACATTCATAATTCATGAATTTCAAGGATTTGATAAAATACTATGAAATTCTATTTCGAGAAAAAAGTTCAAAATCACAAGAGTATTGTGAGTAATTTTGTTTTATTTCAATTAAACAAGAGAATGTAAGATAAACGTTATTTTAATTTATTAAAAATTTATTTAAAAATTGTTTTATAAATTTGAGAGTATGTGTTAAATCCTAAAACCTTCGGATCTTAAATACGCGTCTTTTTATTATTTCTAGCCCCTATCGACATTCAGAGCATCCTTAACGGCGCCGCGAAATTCTGCAAACACTGTGACGTCGTAATCCTCAATAACATGATCCGCAAGAAAGTCTCCGAACTCCCTTTCCTATCCAAAGACTCGGAATTGTTAAGCGATGGCGACGAATTATTCTTCTGTAGTACCACTTGTTACATGCAGTTTGCTCTAATGCACCGTTCACCGTCAATACCCGAAGATAAAGCGGCCGCAATCATCGATCATCTATGCCAAAAAGACAAAACCGAAGCAAACAAACGGTCATTTGCCGACCACCGCAAAAATTTCATGGACAACGTTGAAATGGAACTCCAATACGTGAAACGCGAAGTTGATGCGATGGACGTCGACCTAAAATCGCATTCATTGTTTAATAAAGCGACAGATATTATTAGTTTGAGACGATATGAACAAAACGCACCCAAAGTCTGGAAAGGTGTGCGATACAAAAATTGGACTCCTGGCTGTCTCCAACCACCTACAAAACACAAAAAACCCACTGATAAAGAAACAATGGAGTTATTGTATAGGATGGGAATTACAGTAACGCCACCGAAGTTACCCGAAGATTTCCGAAAGTGTATGTTTTGTCAAAGTATTGGAGATGGCGTTGCTGACGGTCCCGGCCGGTTACTTAATTTTGATGTGGATAAGTGGGTTCATTTAAATTGCGGTTTGTGGTCGGATGGGGTTTACGAGACCGTAAATGGAGCTTTGATGAATCTGGAAAATGCACTACAACAAAGTTTGACACAAATTTGTGTACATTGCAACAAATTAGGAGCAACGATTCGTTGTTTCAAAACACGATGCTCGAATGTCTATCATCTGGCATGTGCGGTTAAAGATGGTGCAGTTTTTTATAAAAACAAAACAACTTATTGTACTGTTCATATTCCGAAAAATGAGAAAGATAACGAATTGACGACTTTATCAGTCTCGAGGAGGGTTTACGTCAATAGAGATGAAAACCGACAAGTGGCAGCTGTGATGCATCACAGCGACACGAATAATTTACTCCGAGTTGGGAGTTTGATTTTCTTGAATGTTGGACAATTGTTACCCCACCAATTACAAAACTTCCACAACCAGAATTACATTTATCCGATTGGTTACAAAATAATTAGGTTTTATTGGAGTATGCGTCACTTGAACAAACGCTGCAAATACATCTGTTCAATTCACGAGAATGGTGGTAGACCTGAATTTAAAATCGTCGTTCAAGAAACCCTTGAAAACGACGTTGAATTGAAAGACTCAACCCCTAAAGCCGTCTGGCAACGAATCCTCGAACAAATCGCAGCGATGCGTCGCGAAAATCAATGCATTCAATTGTTTCCGCAATTCGTGAGCGGTGAAGACTTGTTCGGTTTAACCGAACCGGCCGTCGTGCGCGTTTTAGAGAGTCTTCCAGGGATTGAAACTTTGACGGATTATAAATTCAAATACGGGAGAAATCCCTTGTTGGAATTACCCTTGGCGATAAATCCATCCGGAGCGGCAAGGACTGAGCCCAGATCGAGGAGTCAGCTGCATTGGAAGAGGCCGCATACGCAGAGGACAGGAGGGTCGTCGGTGAGGCCCCTGTTCGGGCCAACGCCGGCCCTGACTAATAATAATACGCTCGGGGATGGAGCCTGTCCCTATACGAAACAGTTTGTGCATTCAAAGAGCTCGCAGTATAAGAAAATGAAGCAGGAGTGGAGAAATAATGTGTACTTGGCGAGGTACGTCCGTGTGTAATGAGGTTAGCTGTTTTATATTCGTTATAAATTTTAGATCGAAAATTCAGGGCTTGGGCTTGTATGCGGCCCGCGATTTGGAAAAGCACACCATGGTTATCGAGTATATTGGTGAAATAATTCGGACGGAGCTTGCCGAAACCCGAGAGAAGAAATACGAGGCTAAAGTATGTGTTTATGTGTTTTGTTATTTCAGATTTTAATATTTTTTTTTTAGAATCGTGGAATTTACATGTTTAGATTGGACGAGGAAAGGGTGGTTGATGCCACACTTTGCGGGGGTTTGGCTCGCTACATCAACCATTCTTGCAACCCGAATTGTGTCGCTGAAACTGTAGAGGTTGATAGAGATTACCGGATTATCATATTTGCGAAACGGAGAATACAACGAGGGGAGGAGGTAAGTGAATTATGTGAGTGTGTTATAGGTTGTGTAATGTTAGGTTTCAGTTGGCGTATGATTACAAATTTGATATTGAGGACGACCAACATAAAATCTCCTGTATGTGTGGGGCTCCGAATTGTCGCAAGTGGATGAATTAATTTTATTTTCGTATGATGTATAAATACCGTTGACAGAAGACAGGTTTAAAGCAGACTGTTTGCAGTGCCATTCACATTTTATAAAAAGCATTCCATAGTTATGTTTGATAAGCTGTAATCTTTGAATAACGTAGGATAAATGTGCATTTATATATTTTGTTACATAGTGTCGTAAGGACAGTGGCTTAGGGTTAGGGACCAAATCGATACCGTTGTTTCCCCAACCTTATAGAGAATTCTTTGTATATAATTGATTTTGAAATAATTTATTTCAGACAATTGGGTTTCTTTATTAAGGGCAAAACTTTATTTATTGTATAAAATTGTTGTTTTAGGTCGTTAGATTAATTTATTATTAAGTAGTAACTAAGTCGGAGTGATCCAATTTCAATGTATTTATAATTATTGTTTTTTGATTGCCGTGCAATATGAATTTAGCATCTTGTGTGCGCTTTATAAGTTTTTTATTTGTACGCATTGTAAATTTTCAAATTGTAGTTTTATCACGACTTTAAGTCTATTGTTGTTTATTTACTGTTTTTTGTATATATTTTTTAATTTGCAAAAGTGATGTGAATAATTCATTTTTTGTAATTAAACAAGAGAATCTAGGACAATAAAAGTTTGATGTTGGATTTATTTGGTTCTGCACTACCACTAAGTAAATGCAATATTAATTTTGTTGCAATTTAAAACAAAAAGGAAATCTAGGGAAGTGACAATCACTGTAGCATAATTTGTATTAAAAAAGCACTACCTGATTAATGTAATCTTTATTTATGTACAAAAGTTGTATAATGCAATATGTATATACTAGAACTTCATTAGAAAATTTACACATGTCTGAATAAAGAAGAATACCGAAAGAAAATTATTTGATTATGGCAGAGCAAGCAGCGTTGCATACTTGGACCCAGAAGGATTCGCGTGAAAAACCTGAGTCCTTCCTGACTGTACCTCCCGAAAATTCCCTTGCAAGAGCTCTTCATTGGCATCCAACATCGAGCGCAATTCATCAACCTAAAATCCAAAAAATCACAAAGAATCCCTCCGCCCTTCTATCATCACTTGTTCAGCTGCAACTCCCATCGGCTCTCGCGAAATCAACCATAAAATATAGTGAAGACACACAGTAGTTGTGACAGAACCCCAATACAACAAATAGTCTTGATCAAACCTTTTTACAAAATAACTCAAAGGCAAAGGGTCCAGTTTTCGCGAAGTGTGCGGCTTCTGGACATCCATGACATGGTCAATCAAGTGTTGAAATGCTTCGTTCTTACCACCCTGAAGCTAAACAGGTGTGCCAAATCAATTATTAGGGTAAAGGTGCCTATTATGAAACAGTTCCTAACATGGGACATCGATTTTTTTTGCAAGTTAAACTTTTTTTCAAAAAAAGCACCATAATGTTCTAATTGCCAATAGTTCATTATAAAATTCTATGGGGCTGATTCCAAGTTGAGTTACGACCGACGCAAATCGTGATTGACATAGCAACGACGCAAATCTAGCAATGTCATTGGTTGCTGCTATGCAACTGCGACCCACGCAACTTTGCGACCCAACTTGAAATCAGCCCTTATGTCAACAGCAAGGGGGTAGTGCTGGAAATCAGTTAGCTGTGCCTTAAATTTCTGTGCGCCGGTCGCCAAAATTTTTGCAAAAAATTCACATGCATTATTGGGGCTTGGCTTATTTTGTAATAAAACTATTAAATTTTAATGGCTGTAGATCGTTATTGTCGCTATAGCAATAGCAATAACCAATAAAAGAGTACACAAGAAGATGGAAAAACAGTAACAAGATATTGTTGATTGTTATTAACATACGAGGATGGGATGATTAATTCGTGACCTCTTATAGAAGGCAATTGTTTTTTTTATTAATTTTTGTTTTCATATACAGTACCATCCTTTCGTAGTGTAACGTTAAAATTTTATCAAATTCGCTAAAGCAGTTTTTAATTGCTGACATATCAAGTTCTCGATTTTTTAAGAAATGTGGGATACCTGAGGTTCGACCTGTAAAGAAATATTTTTATATTAAAAGTAATAACACCTTTTGAGTGTTTAAAAATGGGTTAGATTCTGCATTAGGTACATCTTCTCCATTGCTTAGCATGGTTAGAACTCCATTTCAATGTCTCAATTGGGCCATAATGCCACCACGTCCAGAAAAATCAAAAAGTTCTCCTGCAGAAATGGTCAAAAAACTACAAGTTAGGTATTGGAAGATTACAAGTGAAAGTTGTCTGAGATAGCTCAAACCTTGAGGATTTTAAAAAAGCACACACATATCTTTCATAAAGTTTTGGGTATGAAAAAGAAATTGACAACATGGGTGCCGCACGACACCGGAAAAATGAGATCAGAGCAATATTTGGAGCTATTTTAACGTAATCCAATGGATGGGTTAGATTCTACATTGGGTAGATCTTCTACATCGCTTTTAGTATGGTTAAAACTGTATTTTGGACTTTCAAGGGGGTCATACAAACCCTAAGGGTGCACCACGTCCAGGGGCCTATTTTGTTGTGTTGTTACTACAACCCTATTGCAAATCCTAACACTTTCGGAGTTATTTGCAAGAAACTTTAACCATGTTCGACTTTTAATCATTAAAGTCATATTTTGTCATTGACTGAATGAGTTTTTAGCAAATAACTCCGAAAGTGTTAGGATTTGCAATAGGGTTGTGATTACAAAAAAAATTTGTTTTTTAATTCTGTATCGATTGGCATAAAAAGGAACGGTGTTGAAACCATATTCGATATGTATTCATTAAAATTGTCATAAAAATACATGACAAAACGAGTTTTCAGCAAATAACTCGAAATGTGTCAGGATTTAGATTAGGGTTGTAATATAAAAAGTTGTTTGTTTTTTAATTTTGCATCGAATGATATAAAAATAAATAGGGGTTATTACTTAAAATAAGCTAAATAAAAGACTAAAGTTTTAAAAGTTTGGAAATAAATTGTAGTAATACAAATCAAACTTAATTAATAAGTCTGTTAGACCTTGTTCAACACGTACCATCGGTGGACATAAAAAACTGGTACATCCAAAATTTGCTCATTGTGTATCAAACTTTTGAATTGTCATTGAAGACAAAAATTGTCAGAATTTTATTAACGATAACCGCTGGAGCTCTTTGAAACTAAAGAGATGCTAGAGCAACTGTGTTATTTGTATAATCATTGTAAATGTAGAGAACATTAAAGAAGTGAACTTTAACTGAATGTTTTTGACAACATTCACACAATTTTTATAACCTTATTCGCAATAAGCCAAATTTACCCGATGTAAATTTGTGATTTTTTGACTTATACAATTGTCATCCTTGTACCAGTTTTTTATGTCCACCGATGGTACCTAGTAATACTGTCATCGAAAAAGCACTGTTTCTATTTTTTAATAATTTTTAGAACTAAAGGTTTCAAACCGATTTTTTTTTGTTTTTTATTTTTTTTAACAGTAATCGCTGTATCGATTTGAACAAAAACTTTAGGAACATGTAAGAAGCTAAAAGGGTATTCTAATGACCACAAAAAAATAACAGCATGCCATTAAAAAAATTATTATTATTTGTTTTGGCACACTGTATAGTCAAAAATATTTTCCTGAAATGTGTCCTACAAATGTGCCTACAAAATATCGAAACTCCAAATTTAATAGTAACTGAGCTACAGAAGACGGGAGCAGAGCTGGACCACCTTGTATGAATACAAACTAATTAATTATTAAACACTGACCGGCTCGTTTACACAAAAGGAAGGAGGAAAACAGTGAAAATAATTAATAAGAATTTTGCAAAATGTTATACAGAGAAAAGAAAAGTTGTTGTACTTGATGAATTTTATTACGTGGTAAAATGAGCACACGTATTTCTGATACACCCGGTATATATTATTGCTTCAGAAAACGTTCATTCCCAATGAAAAATATTCAAATTCAAAAAAATGTTAAAAATAGGCATCGTTACCCTACACTTACTTTGAATATGTAGACAAGGACCACAATCCCGTCCTTTTCCTTCAAAGCCGATTCTTGAGTCAGATAATTGGCTTTGAAGAAAACTACATGCATTTCGATGGGGTACCGGACCCCATCTATGGTGTGTTCGCTCCCTTCTCCATCGTTTTTCCCCCAATGGAAATGCAGTTGGGAGAAAACGTAATTACCGAGGAGGGGGCCTCCGGACAGGTAGGGTCTCTCCTGGTGCCATTTTGCGCTCAAGATTACTAAAAAAAAACTTTTAAAAAATATTAAAAATCTGTGGGGGTTAGTACGTACAAGTGTAGCCCGAATTAGTGACTTTCATTTTCTTGGGGGGCAAGTCCAGGTTGTGCCAGGTCAAGGGGGGCACCTGGATCTCCTTCGTGTTGCTTATGTTTATGTCAATCGGTGATTCGTAGACGGTTTCAGTGTCGGTGAGTGTCTGGATGAAGCGGGGACCATCGGCGGGATATTCACCTGAATTAATTAATAACTAAACAAATTTGAATCAAAAGTGTTTATGTATATTATACCTTGGCTGCGTTGGCTTCGGGTCTCACCGTCCATTGATTTTGCACAAGAAATTTACTGACACTTGTCTGACAGTGAAAAGTAAAATGTCAGGCGACCACAAAAATTGTAACGAAATTGAAAATCCACTTAAAAATTGGTCAACTTGGACGCAAGAATGGCGAAAAGTTCAGGCAAAAATCGCTGGAAAATTACACCTTGAGCCTGGAAACCTCCTCGTGAACTACTTCGAAGGGCTCCGCAACATAAACGAGGAAAAACAAGTTCTCGACAGTGCAAAAATCCCGACTGAATTCGACAAATACCGGGGAAAACCCGACTTTTGGCGCCTCCCATTTGCCCTCCCTCGGAGACACCCTTGTTGTTCATGCGAACCTGATTATTTCGCCGTGAAAACGAAACAAGAAGGGTACGAAATACCCGCCATCGACCATATAGGGGTACCAAGTGTAATTCGAAATGAAAAAAATATTTTAAACGGGACGCGGAATATTTATTGGCGCTGGCAAAACAATCAATATCGCTACGAGCAGTTCGTCAAGTGGGCAAAGAAAATTGTTCATATCGTCCCCCATTGGCCCGATTTGGAACATTTAGTTGTGATTGGCTCAAAGGTTGCATGGGAGGAGGCTGTAGATCAGGTGGACGTAGCGAGTGAAACAGCAAAAGTGAATGAAGTTGAAACAAAAGAAGTAGTGACGATAATTGCGAAAGACACGAAACGACTCGATTTGAAAATTAATGGACTTAATGTAGGACAGGAACACGAGACGAGGAAAATTTGGTTGAATTTCGAGTTTGATATTTCGAGTGATGAGGCAGTTTCCCAGTTTTTAATTTTTGATAATTGTGGGTTGGCAACATTGAGAGTTAGTTTTGAAAAACTGGAAAAGTTTCGTTTATTTCGGGATATAGAGGAAGAGTCGAGAGAAAATTTCGGGTTTTATTTTGACCAGAAACAAGTCGTGATTTTGCCCGGAATGAAGGCGGAAATTCCGGTTTGGTTCAAAACGGACCGACCAGGGACGTATTGGGAAAATTGGGAAATTTACACACAACCGGTCCTGTGGAGTGACGATTTTCACATCATTTTAGTTTTAAATTCGTACTCGTATTTCAAAGACTTGCAACAAAAAATTGACACAACGGTGAAATATATTGAAATCAAAGCTAGAAATTTACTAATTAAACATCTCTTGGACGATTGTTTGAAAACGATTCAATATAAGGACACTCCATCTCAAGTTTGCATTTACGGAGAGAAAGAATTATTCGAATTGGCGAATTTTTCTATGGGACGACCACAATTTGTTTACGATGGAAAACTCGTCAAAGAACTGAACCAAATTTATGATCAAGTCAAGTCGGAAGAGAATTGGGACTTTTCCATTCGTAATTTAACAAAATTAGCACATCGTAAAGATATGATTATTTACCTTGATAATAAAATGTTAGAACTGGTTGAACACATCTTAAAAATTGAAAAGGAGGCTCAAGAAACCCCCAAAAAAATCGAAACAAAAGTAAAAGAAAAGAAAAAGGAGAAGAAAAAATACAAGAAATCTGACAAAAAAACGAAATCAAGTAAATCTTCATCGTCGCAACCCATCCAAGAAACCAAATCGGTGATTAAACCCGAACCGTACGAATATTCAAACCAAACACAAGTTTGGGACGTGGTCCGAAAATTCGATTCTCCCATTATTATTAACACACAAAGACAGAAATATATGGCGTGTCATTCTGTTTTGAGTGTCTATTTTAATAAAATGTGCCACTCATTAAACGAACTTGAACTTGAAATTGGTTTGAACTCAACTAGAACTTATCCACACGTCAAATATAAGCTTTTGCCGGCTAATGAACTTCCGGAAAGATTGGTTTATGAGTATTTTGAGCATCATTATATTCCTCCCATTCCGATAAAGGAGGTTTATCCATATGATGCGAAAAAGAAGCCGAAAATTTTGAAAAATGTGGCGAGTGACGACGCTGAGGCGTTGTATACGATTTATTTTAATAAAGCTGTTGGTGACATAGACAAGAAGAAGAAAGGCAAGGCTGATAAAAAAAAGAAAACGAAGACTGAAGGTGGTAAAGACAAGAAGACAAAAGATAAGAAGGAGAAGAAGGATAAAGGGAAGAAAAAGAAAAAAGTCTTGTCGAAAGAGAACATCAAACAGGAGATTTCGGTCGAAAGTTTCAATCCGTATAAAGATCAGTTTTTCTATTCTTCGGAGAGTGAAGACGAAGTGGTCCATAATCCGGAAACCAAACAAAAGGAATTTTCGAAAGAAGCCTTGGAGGATTATAAATATAAACAATATCTGATTGTATATTCCTCTTTGGGGAATGCTGTTGACGCCCTTGTTGACACTTTAGAGTCATTTGAATGTGTCGTTTCGTATCCGACGTTGAACGAAGTTAAGTCGCAAGATGAAAAACATTAAATTAATAAAATCGATTAATGAAAACCATTATTGACTTTTTCCTCTCCTGAACTGTCAACTCATTTGCATTTTTCAATTATTTATCACTTATCTAGTCCAATATCAATACTCATTTCCAGCAGGAATTCTATTCTTGTACGTTTTATTTTCTCTACCGATACAGAGTGTTGTCTTTTGGGACACATTTACCACTCATAAATCTTTGCACAAATTTGTTTGGTCTCAATACCAACGGCCAGAAAGTTGCGAAAAATGGAAGCTAAAGGTTCAGGTGAGTCGGTGAATATTTCATTAGTTCATTACTATCATTACACAATTTTATTGATTCATGCATTGTTGTAGTGGTCGTAAAAATTCGATTTTTTGAATTAACTTATTACGTACAAGGTGAACGTATTTTATGTTTCTGCTTGAGAACCCAAATCTGAACCACCTCATTTATTTATAATCACTAATCATCACGTTCTTGTGATAATTAATTTCAGTTTATGCTTTAGGTCATCTTCGCTTTAGATGACTTTGTGAGTCCGACCTTGACTAATTCTCTTTACTTGCAATCACGTGTTTTGTAATTAGATAATTGTATCACATGGAAAGTAAATTGATGACTAACAGTGAACACAATTGTTTAATTTGGTGTCACCTAAATTTATTTAATTTTGACCCAATTCCGGCAAAACTTCCACAATTTACTTAATATCACTTTTATGAAATTGTTTGTTTTTGTTGAATAAGTGGGATTAAATTAACATAAAAATTTAGAATTTATCCATTGTTTTCTGGTGTCTAGCGTGAAACCCATAAATAAATTCAAGGCAAATAGATAATTAATGAATAAATCATTTAAGGAAATCCACTTTTTTGCACTTTACTCGGGATAAATATTTATCTGGAAATCTCATCTCATACATGACAATTGACGCAACACTGTAGACATTTTTTCACTATTTATCAACAAAATCTCTATTTACGTAGACATATATCATTTTTTCAAAATTTATGTATCACTTTCGTGCGCAACCGCGACTGAGTGATGCCAATGACACTTATAAACCACAACTCGGTTATGGTCAAGTTTAGTTTATCCGTGGTTAACCATTTGCACGCAAATAAAATTATCTAAAGGCAAAATGACAGGTCCTGTATTTGCTGGTTTTACGAAAAGTGAGTGCTTGTGTGAACCAGAAGAAATCAATTTCGCCCAAAATGGTAATTTTTTGTTTAAATTATTCTAATTAGTTTCGTTAAGGGGAGGCGGAGACAAATATTATTTCAATATTTTGAATAAATTAAGAATTTTGCATTGACATTTGTGCCCTTGAAATTTTTGACGGAAGAAATTGTTTTTGGTTGTTTAGGGCAGGGAATAAACTACACTTTATATTATTAGCGACGTTTCGATTTTAATTAAATCATCATCAGGCCTTAACAACCAAAAACAATTTCTTCCGTCATAAATTAAGAATTTTGCAACAAAATTGTATTCGCGGTTTCGCGCGTAAATGCTGTCATTGAGTATCTTTTTTTTTGATTAATTTACGGTGCTATCAAATGGGTTTGTGATGTATTACCTACGATTATCTTATCAGTGACAAGGGGGATTACTCAGATTAAATATTGCCACAGAAAAAACATCACAGGGGAAAGGAAATTTGAACAAATTCCTAACAATTTTCAGGTAAATTATTTTATTTGATGTGCCTTTATCACGCTTCATTTTTATCGCCATTCTTTGTAAATTTACGTAAAACCATAAAATTATGGATTAGTATTTTACTACCATAAATAATTGATCACGATAACGCCGAAAATATAAATATTAGGTCAGTAAAATCCGATAAATATTGGTCTTTAAATAAACAACGGAAAATAAAAATTTTCCCGGAATTGTGAGGAATTTCCGTGGAGGGGTAAACTTTCCGTGGGTAAAAGTTTCTCCCTCCACGTGAATTTCACAGTTTTCGAATTTATTCTAAGATATGATCCATCAGAAAGTTTGGTATTCTTAATTACTCAATAAACTAAGAAAAAAACGACTAAAATTTTCACGGCAAATATTACCTACCTAAAAGGTATTAAAAATTTGAAGTAGGGACATTTGCGCCCGGGACACTTGCGCCTTTTTACCTGAAGTGGGTCAGTTGCGCCCGATCCGGGATCAAGCCTGTGATTCAGGGTCTAGTGGGTCACTTGCGCCCGCTTATATACTCCGTACTTATGTAAAAGCTGAACCAGAAAAATAAACATTGACAGAGTTTTGAATAAGCTAATAATTTTCTATGATAAAGGTGGTCCGATAATGTTTACGACATTAATCGGTTCATTTGAAATACCAGAGACTTTCACTCCATGCTAAATAAAAAAAAAACTTCTAAGCCGAACACATTTTTATTTAAAAAATTGTCATTTAAATAATATATAATACAAACATCAAATAAATCCTACAACTAATACAAAAAAATTATTCTAGTTTCTGTACATACGCTAATGCTATTAAACATTGTTCCAAATTATAACAGTTTTAAAATATTGCTTATTCGCTGATCTAAAACAACATATTTGTGTTTCCTGTTTTTATTTGGTAGCAACAAATAGTTTCTGTTTAGAAGAAAATCATTATATAAAGCCTCTTGCTTTAATTCTTTAATTAAAACAAAAACATTGGGCTGATTTTTTTTTTAAATGGCAACAGAGTTACAGAAGAAATTAGAAACCAATTCCCTCATTCTCATAAGTTAATCAGTAATATAAAAAAATCTATAAAAGCACCAATACGGATTCAGTTGTATAAAGAAGCATTTCCGAGTTTACCAGTACCTAACAGATTCCTAGTTACTATTATCCGTTGCTTTAATTGAAGAAATTTATATAACTAGGTGTATCGCCTTTCTTAACTAGTTTTATACCCGATTTTGACAATGACAATTGTTTATAAGAAAAAACAGACCATAGGTGGACTGCAGCTAAATGCCGTAAAAGAGCTGCTTTTGTATGAATCAATAAATTTGGTAAACAAATGCCATGGTTTTGAATAAAAATAACGTATTCAAAATTCTGTCAGTGTTTATTTTTTTTGTTCAGCTTTTACATAAGTACGGAGTATATAAGCTGGCGCAAGTGACCCACCAGACCCTGAATGACAGGTAGGTAATAAGCTTGATCCCGGATCGGGCGCATCTAACCCACTTCAGGTAAAAAGGCGCAAGTGTCCCGGGCGCAAGTGTCCCGACACCTAAAAATTTGAGCTCTGTCACACAATTTTCAAAAACACTGGGACTATGATTGAAAGATCATCATTGAAAGTATACTGTTTTTTTGTTTGTATTGTGCTCACCGTGATTTAAATACAGCGTTTTTTTTTCGGCTCCTCCGTCGCCTCGTCCTTAATCCGATTCGTCCGCTAAAACACTATTTTGCGGACTTGTTACATAAATAACTGTAGTAATTCTGACCTGACCTATAATTTATTAAATTTTTATTTCCGGAAGCCGAGACCAAAACTGTTTAGAATTTCAGCTAGTAGGTAGAAAAAATAAAACGCAAAAATCGTATAGATTCAAAATTGCGCCAAAAACTAAACCTTTCCGAATTTCAGTCGACGAAGACGCTCACATAACAGTTCCTGAATGGCGCCTCCACAAAGTCCAATCCCCCATCGAGCTAAAACACGACGAGACCAATGAATACGACCATTTCGAGCCTTTGGAGTTCCACGGGCATTGGGATCAAGGAGGCGACGCCACCTTGAATAATAACGGATTCACAGGTGGGGTCTTTGATAAGACAATCCCGAATAAAGTTTAAAAATTTTAGCAACACTTCGGTTCCAAAACCGCGAAATGCCGGTTCTGCTCGGGGGCCCTTTACACGAGGACCGATACATATTCGAACAATTGCATTTCCATTGGAGTGACGATGATCACAGCGGATGTGAACATATTTTCGAAGGACAAGTGTAGGTGTTTCCGGTTTTAGCCGGTTATGGTGGCAATTGTGAGGCTTTTTTAGATTCTCGATGGAAGCACATGCTGTACATTACAACAAAAAGTATGGGGATTTTAAAAGCGCGGCTAATAAGCATGATGGTCTCGCCGTTGTGGCGTTTTTCCTTAAAGCGACAGATGATGACGAACATCCTTGTTTTAATAAAATGACAGAAGCGGTGAAAAAAATTGATAAAATCAACTCGACGACCAGTCTTCCCAGTGGTATTTTAACAAAAATCTGGAAAAATTCTCCCGAATTAACAATTTTTTTCAGACTGTTTGACTTGGATCAGAGACGCGGCCCAATGTAAGGGCTATTACACATATCAAGGGTCACTGACAACAGAACCATATACCGAGAGTGTCACTTGGATTATTTATCCGACTCCGATTCATGTCTCACGCGAACAAGTAAGATGAAACCATGAAAAAACCTCGCTAATTTTTTTCCAGGTTTCTGAGTTTAGGAATATGAAATCGACTCCTTGTGAAAGACACAACATTGTTAAAAATGTACGACCGATTCAGACGCCTCCGGCTCATAAAAAACTCGACATCATTTATGCAAGATCGCACAAAATGAGCGAATAATTTCAGTATTATTTTATTACATAACTTTTGGTAACATTATGTAACCACGTAATTACAAATAAATCTCTAGTTCTCCGACTTGGTTTATTTCATTGACCACCACGACAAAGACTTATCAATATTATCATAAAACCGAGCATAAAACTTTTAGTCCGAGAGATTCGATTATCGGACTCTAGGTATACATGTTAGCAGAGTACATAAATGGTTAGATCAAGTCCGCTATCTATTATTACGTGACTGAAATTGAATAAATTAGTAAAAACATATTATACAGAGTTGGGAAACTGTATGAAACCAAGCGTTATGCGCCGAATCTATTTACTTTACAAAAAAACTAATTAGCAAATCATGGAGTACTTTAAACATACAGGGTTATTCATATTTATGAGACACTAAATGAACCTCAAAAAGAACCTATAAAATGATGCCAATTGGGATTATAATATATATAATTTCTGCTTTTTTTTATTTTTTAAAAATAAAAGAATTACGAATTTTATGCGTTACTTTAAACTCACTACCTTAAAGCAACTTTTTCAAAAAATGCAAAAAATTGAGAAAACTACTACAATTAAAAGATGTGACTGATATGGCAGTATTCAAAAACTACAGTAGTCATTTGGACTAAGCAAGTCATTGAATTTAAATTAAATAATCAACTTATTAATGAACGACCTTTTTTATTTTCAAGTAATTTAGCACCATGTAACTTTATAAAAAAATATCCAAACTCAAAATGACATGCACTGCCTAATTTCTGGTCAAAATTTCTTATACTTAAGGTATCACAAAAGGGGTGATTTTATTTAAAACCTTGAATTAGTTGTTCGTATTATAAAAAGGGTTGAATCTTCAACTTTTAAAAGTACATTAAAAAGTGTTCCTCTAAAAATAAAAAATCACCTGCCTCGGTATTTTTTAATTTTTGGTTTGTTTTCTGAAATAACCAGGTTGATTGATTTTTGGAAAAAGCACCTTTTATTGGGAAGCATTTAATGCGCTGTGCTCTTTTGCTACATTGGCTTCGGATACTGCATTAAACATCTTGGGGTGGCTAACATCGAGATTTGCGAGTCTGGAGGCTTTTTGCTCATCCATCCACCAGTTCTAATACTTAAATTAATATTGGAAGGCATTTAATGCGCTGTGCGCGTTTGCCACGTTGACGGGCTTCGGATACTGCGCTGAACGTCATGGGGTGGCTAACATCCGGAGAACATCTACAGTGTATATACATCAGCGACCGTACGCTCCCTATACAGCAAACCCTCGAACTAAACGTTTATGTTTTGAGATATAAACCGACTTTACGAAGCCAAGGCGAAAATGCGCCACGCGTGTCTGTGGATGGCTAGAGATGGGTCATTCGTTCATTTTGTACCGATTCGATCATTCGGTGATTGACAATGGAAGTGATCGAATCTTTTGTATCAATCATTCGTTCACTTGAGTCCGGTACTCCGGTACTTTATTTAACCTCAAGATCGAGTTTTACAGTCACCCTCTGAGTCTGTATCGCATGTTTATCGCTCAGATGGTGTTGAGAGGAGGGAAGATAGGTATTTTCAAATTCAAAGGCTGATATGATTTCAGTGATTTACTTATAATCTTTCCATTTATTAATTAATATTAACGTTAATTGCGTCAATAAATAAACTGTTGGTCTTGACTCTTATCTTTAATTTACTAATTACTTACTTTTGAGAAAAAAAAAAAACTTGCATGTAATGCTTTTGTAGATATTCAAATTACGTATACAAAAATCAATAAAAATCTACCCAAATCGAATAAATATTTGCTACGCATTATTTTAATTTTGGTGTTAAACTTTAAAAAATTTAATAATAAAAGTTGATAGTGTTTTGTCCCAAGCAGCAAATGAGCTTATAAAATAAAATCGTATCGATGAACACGCTCGTTGTTGGTTATTGGTTCCTTCTCCTCTATGGAGTTACGAACTAATAATTAGAAATGCACCGTAGGTTGTTTGTTATTTTTTCCATAAACCACTTGAACATGTCGGGGTTTACTTTAAATAAGGGCACCAAAACTTTAACTCCGTCTGCAGTTCTCGTTTGTATTTGCTTGCTCTTGCTTTAGTTTGAAAACGTATTTTCGTCTTTTTTGATTTAATGCTAATAAATGAAGGCAATTTTGCCAAAAGTGGTTTACGCGCAGTAACTATTACCTATTATTTTTGTTCCTTTCTGTGTGTGTGATTGTGGACAATATGAGTACTTTAAAAAACAAAAGAAGTGAAATTTGGAAACATTTTACCATCACCACAACAGGAAAAGCCAAATGTGGATATTGCAAAAAAATTTTAAGTTACGCAGGCGGTGCAACTGGCAACTTAACACGGCATTTAAAATCTGTTCATAAAGGAGTTTCCATTGAAAAAAGGCTCTATAGTAGGAAAGAAGATGATGAAACTTCTTTAGAAGATGAAACAACTGATGAACCTGCGTCTTTAGAGCAAGATGAACAGCCATCAACATCAACAGGTGGTAACACGGCCCCAAAAAGCACCCCGGAGACAAGTTCAAGTTCAGTTGCAAAAAGAGCTAAAACAACTCAAGAAAAAATTACAAGCTATGTGCGAAGACCTATTTCTCTTCGGAGATCAAAACAACTGGATGAGCAGTTATTACGTATGATAGTAAAAGAATATCAGCCTTTTAAAATTGTCGAGGACAAAGAATTTAAAAAATTTGTTAATATGCTCGCCCCCGACTACATTATGCCTACCAGAAAAACAATTTCAAATTCTTTAATCCCAAAAACATACTTGACCGTAAAAGAAAACTTAAAAAATGTTTTGGAAAATGTTGACGCTGTGTGCCTCACCACTGATGGATGGACATCAATTAATAATCAAAGTTTTGTTGCAATTACATGCCATTTTATCGATAACAGCAAACAAGAGAGTCTCAGTTCTTGTTTATTAGGATGCATCAGTTTTGATAAAAGACACACGGCACTAAATATTGCCGAAATGCTTCAAGAGGAAGTAAACGAATGGGGTCTTTTAAATAAAGTATCCTGTGTTGTTACCGACAACGCAAATAATGTGGTTGCGGCTATAAGACAAACAGGTTGGCGTCATTTTCCTTGTTTTGCCCACACCCTCAATTTAATTGTACAAGAAGGACTGGCGGCTATTAAAGATCAGGTGGACCACGTAAAAGAAATTGTTGAATTTTTTAAGAGGAGTTCAAGTGCTTTATCTAAACTACAAGAAATGCAGAAGCAGATGGGACTACCCGAACTCAAATTAAAACAAGACGTAGTAACAAGGTATGTACTTACTTAATTTTTGTATTGCTATTTTTAAACTTTTTATTTTTAAAATTTTTTTTCTTGTCGCTGGTCTTTAAAAACTTTAATATATTTGATTATCAATATTTTTAATTTGTATACATATCATTATTAACTAAAAAAACATTAATATTCTCAAAAGAAGTTCAAACATATTCTTAAAACATTTTTTTTTTTGCAGGTGGAATTCCACATACGATATGTTGCAAAGGATTTTAAAAATCAAAAATGCAGTTGTTGGATTGTTGGCCATAGAACGGCCAGAACTTAATACTCTTCAGCCAACAGATTGGGCTATTTTGGAAAAATCAACAAAAATTTTGGAAATCTTTAATGCCATTACTGAAGAAGTAAGCGCCGAAAAATCTGTCGGTTTTTCCAAAATTTTGTTATTGATTCGATGCATTTCGCAAAAATTGAATGCTTTTGACAATGATGACACTAATTTGCCGGAAATAATAGATTTATTAAATATATTACAAACCGGGATTTCACAAAGATTTAAATATTACCAATCAAATGATCTCCTGGCTCAGGCAACATTTCTTGATCCCCGCTTTAAAAAATATGGATTTTGCTCTACTGTGGCTTATGAAAACACATTAAGGTCAGTGAAATCCAAAATAAGAAGCTTTGATGTAGAACAAAATTTACCGGCTCCTGATGAAAGCGCCAATACCTCGACCAATAGAAAAACAGTCACCACTTCATTAATTTGGGAAGATTTTGACGAAAGCGTTAAAAACGTTTTAGCCATAAAAGACCCCACGGCAGCTTCTATTGTTGAAGTCGACAAATACGTAAACGAGCCACTAATTAGTCGAACAAGTGATCCGTTACATTGGTGGGAAGAAAGAAAAACAATATATCCTCGTTTATATATCTTAATGCGACGGCGCTTATGTATCACTCCTACGTCAGTACCATGCGAAAGGATATTTTCAAAAGCCGGATTGATCATAAACGAGAAACGAAGCCGTCTAAAACCGACTAAAGCCTCACAAGTTGTATTCCTCAATCATAATTTATAATATAGTTGAGTTTTGTTTTTTTTTATAAATTTTATTGTTATATTTTATATTGTCCTTTATTAAAATTCATAATACTTTGTTTTTTTTTTAATATTTAATAAAGTAATTTTTATTTCTTGAAATTTTTTAAATCCCTACATACTATGAATTTGGCTTGACCGCTGCCGGGAGTAACCTGTGATAATATTTGCTTTGTTTTATTGTTTCGTTAGATATTTTATTTCTATGATGTGATTGAATTGTAATGAGCAAATGCTTTTATAAGTGAAGTGAAGTGAACGAATATCAATATACAACTATATAGGAACCAGTAACAAAATATTGAATGACTTGTTGGTCTTGAACGCGTTAATTCGAAAGTTTTGGTTAGATCAATCCCGTGGATCAATCGAATGATTTTCTTTGCTTGTGGGTGGCGAGAAATTTCACAATCACGATCACGATCACGACCACGACCGACGATCGATACGATCTAAAACGATCGAGTTCGGGATCGACCGAGTTTACAAGACCGGGATTCGGTCATTCAATACTTTGCAGAGACCGAATCTAAAAGATCGAATCATTCACGAATGACACATCTCTAGTGGATGGTACTAATGCTGGGGGAACGATTTATACACGTGAAAATTACGAAGCCCGAAGTCGGGCGTGGTATACACCGGAGAATATGTCTTTTTATATATAGACGTATTAACCGCCTTTACCAAGCCCAAAAAAGCATATTCTCCGGTGTATACCAAGCGCCCGACACCTACTTACCAAGCCCGACTTCGGGCTTCGTAATTTTCACGTGTATAAATCGTTCCCCCAGCATTAGTACCATCCACAGACACGCGTGGCGCATTTTCGCCTTGGCTTCGTAAAGTCGGTTTATATCTCAAAACATACACGTTTAGTTCGAGGGTTTGCCGTATAGGGGGCGTACGGTCGCTGATGTATATACACTGTAGATGTTCTCCCGATGTTAACCACCCCATGACGTTTAGCGCAGTATCCGAAGCCCGTCAACGTGGCAAACGCGCACAGCGCATTAAATGCCTTCCAATATTAATTTAAGTATTAGAACTGGTGGATGGATGAGCAAAAAGCCTCCAAACTCGCAAATCTCGATGTTAGCCACCCCAAGATGTTTTGTGTAGTATCCGAAGCCAATGTAGCAAAAGAGCACAGCGCATTAATTGCTTCCCAATTCATGGTGCTTTTTCCAAAAATGAGTCAACCTAGATATCTCAGAAAATAAACCAAAAATTAAAAAATACCGAGGCAGGTGATTTTTTATTTTTTGAGGAACACCTTTTAATGTACTTTTGAAAGTTGAAGCTCCAACCCTCTTTGTAATCGAACAACTCATTCAAGATTTTAAATAAAATTACCCCTTTTGTGATACCTTAAGTATAAGGAATTTTGACCAAAAATTAGGCAATGCATGTCTTTTTGAGTTTGGATATTTTTTTATAAAGTTACATGGTGCTAAATTACTTGAAAAAATGTCGTTCATTAAATAAGTTGATTATTTAATTTAAATTTAATGACTTGCTTAGTCCAAATGACTACAGTAGTTTTTGTCTGTTTTTATCGAAACTATAACATTCTTTGTTATTTTGAACTTGAATAAGATGTTTTCAAATTGCTTTGTGTAAGTCTTCAGGTTTTTAAGCAAATATTTGTCAAAAATTAACCATGTTCTTACCAACTGGTGCATAAACCGTTCACTATTCGAAAGTTATAGTTGGTTTTAAATTATTAAAATAATAATAAAAAAATATATATATAGTAATAATAATAGTAATAATAATAATAATAATAATAATAATAATAATAATATTATTATTATTATTATGCTGCCACATCAGTCACATCTTTTAATTGTAGTAGTTCTCTCAATTTTTTGCATTTTTCGAAAAAGTTGCTTTAAGTGTAGTGAGTTTAAAGTAACGCATAAAATTCGTAATTCTTTTATTTTAAAAAAATAAAAAAAATGCAGAAACAAGTAACTTTGCATTTTAATTCTGCTCAAATTCAACCTAACCGAATCAGTCATGACGGCCAATATGACGGCGCCATGACGTCATCATACATTTTTTTAAATACGATACAATTTTTTTGTATAATTAGAAGCTGTACTAATGTGCTACTTATTTTGGATGTGAGTGAGCCTAACGCAGAAAAAAAAATTTAAATTTTTATAATAATATTCATATTTTTGATATCTTTCTAAAATATAATAATAATGCACAAACAGGTAACTTATTATTTTAAGGGTGCTCAATTCTGACCTAAATGGATCAGTCACAGCGTCTAATTCATATAAATGTTTTACCTTACTTTAGACTAATTATAATTTTAATTTTTTTTTCGTGTTTGCTTCACTCACATTCAAAATAAGTAAAGGCCTATTAATAAGACTTTTAATTATAAAAAAAGATATCGTTCCATTTGAAATTCTATGGCGCCGCCATATTGGCCGCCCTGACTGATTCAGTTACGTCATTTATAAGCCCAATTAAAAAGCTAAGTTCCCTGTTTTTGTATTTTTTTAATTTTTGAAAAATAAAAGAAATGTGAATTTTATACTTCACTTTATAATGATGACTTCAAAAAAAAATTTACGTGTTTGGTTTATACATATTCAAAATAAGTAGTTGTAAAGGCCTTTTACTAGAGGTTCTAATTATGCAAAAAACGATATCGTTCTATTTAAAAAATTCTGTGATGACGTCATGGCGCCGCCATCTTGACCGCCATGATTAATCCAGTCAGGTCAAATTGGAGCTCAATTAAAATGCTAAGTTACCTGTTTCTGCATTTTTTTATTTTTGAAAAATAAAAGAATTAGGAATTTTATGCGTTACTTTAAACTCACTCTGAAATTTATTTATTAAGTTTGTTTGCAGTTTTTTATTAGGTTCATTAGAACACTAGTACTGATATTCAACTAATAAGTTGAATATGATTATTATTAAAGCTGTTAAAGTGAAAACTAAATCATTTCTTATGAAAAAGAGAGTTTACGTTTTTTAATGTCATGTATTCAGTCTGATATAGTTTCGTACCTAGAAATTTTGAAAAAATGTTTCTATAACATCTTAATAATTCTGCTCCATTTGATTTGCTGAAATGAGGTGTAGATTAAATTTTTTTATACCTTTCTTGTTTTTTAATAAATGCATTTTTTTGAAAGTTAATTCGATTATAATAGATTTGTTTATTGACGTAATAATGTAGGTATTATTAAGGTCAAAATTAAGGACCATTTTACTTTTTTGCAGAAACTTGTTATTTTTTTTATTCTTTTTTAAAACTTTATTATTTAACCTTAAAGTACAATTTTCTAACAAGTTGCTAACTATAAAGCATAATCTGCTCACAGCAAATTTTATTAGGCGATATACAGCGTTGTGCGAAAGTCTGGAACCAAGCGTTTTGTGTCTAAACTATGTACTTTACGAAAAAACTAATTAGTACATCATCAACTACTTTAAAAATGTGATGATTTTTCGAGAATAAATTTTTTCGAAATTCCTTTTAGTTTTCGAGTTCTAAAAAAAATTTTTTTCAAATGGCACCCTACTATGGCGATTTTTTTGGGAAAAGATTATGTCTTAGGAATTACATCTAAGTTAATAATATTGTTTCTGAACCAGTGGTTTTTTTAAAATAAATTATTAAAATTGCGGTCCGAACTCAATACGAAGAATTTTCGAATTTGACCGAAGTGGTTGTATCCATGGATGTTTTTATCCACTAATTTGATTCGTAAAATTTTTCGCAATTATAAACATCCATGGATACAACCACTTCGGCCAAGTTCGAAAAACCTTCGTAATGAGCTTGGAACGCAACTTTAATAATTTATTTAAGAAAAACCACTGGTTTAAAATTAATTTTATTAAAGTAGGATTTGGTTTTAGAGCTTAATCTTTTACCAAAAAAATCGCCGTAGTAGGGTGCCATTTGAAAAAAATTTTTTTTTGAATAACTCGAAAACTAAAAGGAATTTCGAAAAAATTTATTCTTGAAAAATGCCCACATTTTTAAAGTAGCTGATGATGTACTAAATAGTTTTTTTGTAAGGTACATAGTTTAGGCACAAAACACTTGGTTCCAGACTTTCGCTCAACGCTGTATATGATTTATCAATTTAAGATTTTTAATTTTTTATAAGTTTTCTGTGATATTCTGAGGAGAAACGCCTCATTTAAGTTGCAGTTTTTTTCAGATAAGAAAAGCATCATCAATAAGAGTCATTACACAAAATAAAAAAACAAGTGCCCCTTTTTAATAAGGCTAGATCATAGATCATAAAGATAAAATCTTTTGTGTGTAGTTATGCTTAATTATTATTAATAATATTTTTTTGATTATTTTTTTGTTATATTACATTACTGTTTTGATCTTTTTATACTTGTCGGAAAGGTAATGGAGGGTACTATTAAAAACAGAAAACAAAACTGACCGTTGCCATTTAAAAATAATAATAATAACGTCATAAATAAATAAATAAAATCAATCTGTTCAAAGATTTTTTGAAAAATGACCGACAACAAAAATATAAATTTATGCGTCGCTTTAAGCTTACCCTACGTAATTTGGTAATTGGACATTTTTAACTTTGAGAACTTTTTGGCGAAATGCAAAATGTAAGTCTTCACTTGTACTAAATAAATAAATTCAATAATAGTTATTTTTGCATTAAGGGCGTAAAAAGCTTTTATTTGTTTTACTGTAATTCACGACAAATAATGAATAATTATGTACATTTTGCACAATTTGTTACCAATTTGTCAAATAAGTAATTTATCAAAGAATTATCAATAAATAAGAATGAAAATGGTAAGCGTCGATTACCAAAATTGTCTTTTTTTAATAACGAGTGGCAAACTTGTAAATGCGTAATATTGATTGCATCCAGAATTTGGTAAGCCTTATTTTATTATTCATGAATCGCCTTCTATTTAGCATTAATTTATCGAATTTTGCTATTTTGTTTTTATTAAACTAGGTAAAAATTCATAACAATACAAACGAGAAGGCAGATAAGACATCATTACCACGTAATATACGAGTATACTAGAAATTAGACTGTAATAAGTACGTAAGTTATTGTTCCTATTATTATTTAGGTGCCCGATGCTGAAAAATAATCCAAGCGGCAATTTAACTTAGTGAGTAAATATGGGCAACACTGTCGGGCTTCGTATAATGCGCAAAACATGCTTAATATATACAAACGGGACTCTCATAGTGGTTAAAACATAGTGGGCTTTGCAAAATCTGAGAAATATATTTTCAAATGTATGTTGAAAAAACTTACCCCTCTGCGGTTGCGCATAATAGTTTTTAATTATAGAATGCGTTTGTGCAGAATATACAGCTCTAAGTACAAAGGAAAGCCCGGGCTTCTTAGTGCCTATAGAACATACCGGGCTTGATAAAGATAGCTGGGTATGTATATATATATATATATATATATATATATATATATATATATATATATATATATATATATATATATATATATATATATATATATATACAGGCTATAAATGAAATAAGTACATTAATTCCATCTGGTAAAAGAACTCATCAAGACTAACAATTTTTCCTAAAAATTTTTTTTTCAAAACGTTTTAGTTTTTGAGTTAAAATTATTTTAAAATTTTACACAATTTTTTTACACGCCACTGGAAGCAAAGTTACCTAGTCCACAAGATTACTGTATGAAACGGTTACCGTAGTTTGCGACTATTATTTATTATTACTTTTCTTTGTTGAAGCATTTCATAAAAGGCTCGTCAATTTGTAGGGGGAAAAATGATTTTAAAAATTGCGATTTTGAAAAAATGGTACATAGAAAAAGTGATGAGTTCTACCTCTAATTAAAATTAATGTACTTATTTCGCTTACATCCTGTATATACTTACAATGTCTTTGTAGTTCTTATCAACTTAGAGCAACAGTACGCAGCCGATTTCAAAGGAAAGAATGAAAATAATAGTTAAAAGGCAAGGAATCTTTCAAAACACCGATTTAATAACTGGAACTTAAATAATAACAATAAAAGTAACACCTGGATAATTCAACATGAACTGCGCTACAGCTTTAAAACTTTTCTACGAACTGGTTTATGCTGCAAGAGTGTCCTGTTCACTAAGTCTGTAGTCTCCAAACAAATGTTGGCTAGAACCATGGGCCAGAACATGTTTCACAGTTGTCCTAATTATAAATTTGTATACTTCTTGTTTGTGGCGAAGATATTTAAAATATTGATGTTTTATAAAATGTGGATAAGTTGACTGTTAAATTTTCACAAGCGTTGTTTAATTTCAGATATGGAACAGTCTTCAAAATTGTTTCATATAAATTAAGGTCTATCATATAAGGTCTACGAAAGTATCATTTAAATAAGTAAGCCCTCCTCCATACTGCAGAGCAATTAATCGTAATAATAGTCAAGGTAAAACTGTAGAGAGTAATGGTGCCAAATCTTTGTCACAATCATTAATTTTTTTTACGATATATCCAGCCAGATAGGCAACAGATGCCTCGTAAATTGTTAAATCAGGTTATGGGCTGAGAGTACTTAAATTTTAAATTTTAAGCTGAATGAGGGGTGGTAAACTTAAAAGGTCTTCATTGTTGTATGCTATTGTTATATTGTTGTATGTTGTAGAATGTGGAATTTAAACCTGACTAATAAAATCACTAATGTTCCCAATATTTGACGATTTACAAGCCTTGACAATGCCACAACGAAGAATTTGTCGTAAAGCATACTCTGCTGTTTTGGTGTCTGTAGCGTTATATCTGTTACAGTTATATCTGTAATGTAGTGTTTGCAATTAAATTGTTATCTTTAATATTGTTATAATTTTTATTATCTCAAAAAGGTTCAAAAGCTTGAATCCATTATAGACGAGTGTATGATTTGCAAGGAATTTGGAATAGGGGTTTACACGAATTGCCACACATAAAACAATAATAATTCATTTTGAAGCTTTTGAAGTATTTTTTTTTTATTTAAATCAATTTAAATTCACCGCTACTACGGTAACAAAACTTGAAACCATCGAGAGATGGCGACACTTCATCAGAGCTTCCCAGCATGCTTTCTCGGTCCCACATTTTTCGAAATTGGCAAGGCTTTACTCCTTACTCTTGGAGTAGGCGATGGCGCAAGTTTGGAGCTTTTTTTTATCTAATAGACGACGCCAGGGTAGACTGGGACCGTGGCCGACGAAAATGACATTTCGCTTCACTCATGTGGCCTTCTCACTGGCCATGAAATTCTGATTCAGATCAGAAGGCCTTGAAGCAGCCGGCACGTAGAGCCCTCTGCAGGGCAGAATAGCAGAATAAAACCGCGAAATTCGAATATAATTCTACCTTAACTTAGTTACTGTTAATTAATATACATTTGAAGAGGCATTGTTGTGAATGTTCAACTTTTGACACGTTTCTAAATAATTTCGTTGAGGTATTTTCTTCGTTTTTTTGTCATTGTGTTTTTCTTATGCAATGGGTAAACGTAAGTGCTTCGCCTGCATTAACCCGAATAAACATTTAACATTTTTAACATTCAAGCAACTAAATCCCATTTCAGTTCATAGTAGAATTTTGCAACAACGTATTTGCATTTTTTGGAGTGAAATGGAGCACAAATTCAGAGTTTCTGGAGGGTTTTCTTGGCTCAACATTTGTGGCTGGGATTTAGTTTAACAGAGAATTTTTTCCTATACAGAAACTTTCAATTTGTGCTTTATTTCACACAAAAAAATTAAATGCGCTGGTGAGCATAACTAGAGCCCCACCCCTAATTTTGGTTGTAACTACTTTAAACTTTAAATGAATGTATCCAGCATTTGGATACTTTGAAAATGAAATAAAACAACTCCAAAAAATAATGAAAAAAAGTTTCGCTTAGATGGCCCAGATGGTTTTAATTCGGATTGGCGGAATTTGCGGAAGGAACGAACCTCAACTGACGAGCAAACGGAATGTTGGGGAAGGTACTGTTTTGGTTTGGGGAGCCTTTACCAAAGAAGGAAGTATGAATTTGTCTTACCCAACAACACGGATGAATACAAGAGAGTATCTTGATGTCTTAGAAAGTCGTTTGTTGTCATTTTTAAATGAAAACAACCACAATCGGTTCATATTCCAACAAGACAATGCGCGAATACACGTAAGCAGAGAGGCGATGGCATGGTTTGAGGACGAAAATATCGACTTGTTGGAGTGGCCTGCTTACTCCCCGGATATGAACCCTATAGAAAACCATTGGGAAATTTTGGTTCACCGACTATACAAAGACAATAAACAATATGCACCATTAACGAATTAAAACTTTCTTTAGAGGAAGTTTGGAGAAAGAGAAATTTGAAACCTGAAATACTCAGAAAATTGGTGGACAGTATGAATGCGAGAATTTTTGAATTAATTAGAAAAAATGGTGGACCAACCCATTGTTAAAAAACTATCCAAATGCAGGATACATTCATTTAAAGTTTATAGTAGTTGCAACCAAAATTAGGGGTGGGGCTATAGTTATGCTCACCAGTGTATGAAGACCGTAATAAATGGTTAACTTTCTTTGGTTATTGTTCTAGTCATTACTTAGTACACGACCAACTGTATCAATCTCCGCTTGTTTCGCTTCTCTCGCTTCTCTTCGATACGGCCATACCGCTCGGTTAAAAAACTGTTCCGATCTAGTAGCCGAGATGGCGTTCGGCACGTGCTGCCCCCAAATTATTTGAACTTGTCAAATTTGAAGGTGTCAAATAATTTGAATCAAAACGAGTGTTACCCCACCGTATAATGGAAAAGAAATGTGTGATTTGTGGAAAGGAGGCTTCTTTTCGTTTGTATCGTCGTCTGCGACGATTTGTATGAATATTATTTTTCAAGAGATGAGTAGATGACACTAATGACACTAACAAGACAGGTAAATTATAACCTCGAAGCACCACTCTGACTTCTGACACAGAGTAAATAGCCTTATATAGCTATATAGCTTGGCTATATACTCTGTGCTTCTGACCTGACGTCTGACATCATTTTAATTCATATACTTGTCACTTGGGTGCTCTACCTGCCGAACTTTCGTTTCCAAGGTCAAGAATTTGGTTTCTTATGGACAAATCGACAAGCGGTATGGCCGTATCGGAGAGAAGCGAAGCAAGCGGAGATTGATACAGTTGGTCGTGCTTAGTAAAAGTCGATTTGTCCATAAAAAACCAAATTCTTGACCTTGGAAACGAAAGTTCGGCAGGCAGACCACCCAAGTGACAAGTATGTGAATTAAAATGATGTCAGACGTCAGGTTAGAAGTCAGAGTGGTGCTTCGAGGTTATAATTTACCTGTCTTGTTAGTGTCATCTACTCATCTCTTGAAAAATAAAATTCATACAAATCGTCGCAGACGACGATACAAACGAAAAGAAGCCTCCTTTCCACAAATCACACATTTTTTTCCCATTATACGGTGGGGTAACACTCGTTTTGATTCAAATTAAAATTATAATTCGAATTTTTTTTTTTTAATTTGACACCTTCAAATTTGACAAGTTCAAATAATTTGGGGGCAGCACGTGCCGAACGCCATCTCGGTTACTAGATCGGAATAGTTTTTTAACCAAGCGGTATGGCCGTATCGAAGAGAAGCGAGAGAAGCGAAGCAAGCGGAAATTGATACAGTTGGTCGTGGTAAAAGCAAGCAACATGTTTCTCAATATATTTTTACTTTTAGTAGTGATGTTAAAATACGGTTTTTTATTTTTTGCCGTTTAAAACGCTTGTATAATACCGTTTAAAACCGTATTTTATTTCAAATATTGGCGCCAAACTTTTTTATTTGTGAAAAGTTTATTTAATCAAATTTAATAACTATAAAATAATACTTTATTAAAGAATCAAAAGTAAATAAACAATATGAAACAGAATAACTGAAAATAAATTCTTGAAAAATAAAAGCAAAAATCTTGAGTTAACAGTAGTAGTTATTTAAGCATCAGTAAAGGAGTCGGTAATGAGATTAAAGTACAAATCAGACTCTGTCATATTTTATACAACCTAATCGAAAAAATTACTCTGATTCTGTCGCGTTTTTGATGGGCTTGATGATAAATTACAAATGTAACATTTTTTTGAACCCTCTGAGAACAAATGTTCACATCACAAACATGAAACTTGTGAACTAAAATTAGAGACGGTTCTAAAACCTGTGGTCGACAACTTCTGCAATGAAAAATCTACCTGCTAAAACAAAAAGTGATTGAATTTAAACCAGTAAGTAGACAAACTTTGAAGCTAGTATAGCACGAAAACCTAAACTTTATTAAAATCCCATTTGGTGTGTTAAATACACATTCTTAAATTACACAACTTGCTCAACCGTTGTCTTATTTTTATGTTAATTTTGAATTTAATTTAGCGACACATTTCATTTTTTAAGCTTTTTGATATTTTGTCTTGAAGAAAATGACCAGATCATCTGCTGAAACACATTCGTTTAAATATTATTCATTTCATAAAGTAGATATCTGATGTACTTATGCCTTTTCTTCGGTTTACTCATTGCAGTGAGTGTTGAACTTAGTATTGCCGTTAGTATCTACACTTCCATGGCTTAGGTCAGCAGGTACTAGGAATTCTTGAGACCGATCTTAACCGCTGGATGCGGCAAGACATAGGTCTCTGAGACCAATCTCACAGGGAATGGGTTTGTATTAGGGCATTTTTGTATCGCTGAGACCATTATGAGACGGTTTGACTGAGACCGACTTCAGTGGTAGACTGAAATCTGCCTCGCGACAAGTCTCTGCACGATCATCGAAATCGCTGTCCATGACTTATGTATCATGAGGCCGTCTCACTTTGTGTGTCTTTTGAGATTGGTTTCTGAGACCTATGTCTCGCCGCATGCGGCGGTGAATGGGCCCTTTCACATCATTTCGCTGTGCGAACTCATTATTATAGCATCTCGCGGTCCGGTTCTACATACTGTTTGTTGTACTGGGCTTCAGTTACGCTTTTTCCAAAAGTACAAGTTTAACTGGGTCTGCCTAATTTACCGACCGACCGACCCGCGCATGACGGATGGTTAATCGACATGTGATCGTTATAGACAGGTCTAGAAGTCTATCGACTAATATATGCAGCAATTACAAATTCGATTTATCAATCTACTTGAGGGACCGACAGACTTACCGACCAATTTTTTACCTATTGCATTACCAATTGAATTTATCAACTAACTGCGTAGTAGCAGATCTACCGACCACTTTTTTACCCATTAGCAAATCGATTTATCAATCTACTTGAGGGACCGACAGACTTACCGACCAATTTTTTACCTATTGCATTACCAATTGAATTTATCAACTAACTGCGTAGTAGCAGATCTACCGACCACTTTTTTACCTATTAGCAAATCGATTTATCAACCGAATGGCATAGTATCAGATCTACCGACCACTTTTTTACCTATTAGCAAATCGATTTATCAACCGACTGCCGTAGTAGCAGATCTACCGACCACTTTTTTACCTATTAGCAAATCGATTTATCAACCGACTGCCGTAGTATCAGATCTACCGACCACTTTTTTACCTATTAACAATTCAATTTATTAACCGACTGCCGTAGTAGCAGATCTACCGACCACTTTTTTACCTATTAGCAAATCGATTTATCAACCGACTGCCGTAGTAGCAGATCTACCGACCACTTTTTTACCTATTAGCAAACTAAACTACTTAAGATATCGCAAAGAAAAAAGTACACACATTTACAGGTTGTTCTTGGCTATATACTGAAATTCTTTTACATGTCTAGTCAGCCGCCGCCTCTAAGTAACCGCCCCCCACTAATTTTTTTTAATGGAATTGTATGTTTTTCTTTTCAATTTCTGAATCTAGATATTTTTCTGAATTCAATCCTATAATATCTTAATCGAATATCTACGAGAAAAATAAATCGTGAAAATCGTCATTTTTTCAACAAAAATGATAGGTTATGTAAGTCAAACAAATTTTTACTAAAACTTCATTACATCTGTGGATTAATTTTTATTAATTTTTATGTTAATTAATTAATTTTTATGTTTTTATGTTAATTTTTATGTTATTCGTTAAGACCTATTATTCCACCACGGTCGACATTTTGGTAAAAAAGTATCAAATTTCAATATTTTTTTTTTAGTACTTTTCATGTCAATTTTGTTATGATATTACAGGACTACATTCAGAAAAATACGTATATTCAGAAATTTAAAAGAAAAACATATGGTTCTATTTACAAAAATAAAGTTGGGGGGCGGTTACTTGGGGGCGGAGGCTGTCTAGAGTCTAGACATGTGGAAAAATTCTTGTATATAGCCTAGACCAGCCTGTATAAATGTGTCTTTTTTTATTTGAGATAACTTTGGTAGTTTCCAAGTAATTGACTGTGTAAACAAACTCAGGACACCCTGTATACAAGTTGTTTGCATTTTTTCTCGATACTTTATACGATGACTGAACCAGCTCATTTACGATGTGTAAATTGACTTTTAAACTTACTGATATCAAGTGGCCACCTTTTTACTGTCCTCATCAAGATGCGCTAAGAGGAGTTTTATAGAATCTACACTTGTAAGAAAAGATTTATAGATAAAAAATAATTAACATTGCGTACGTTTGCAATTTTGACATGTAAATGAATCTTTTCTTGTTTTAAGTTGGACTTTTTCGCAAAGCAAGTGGTACCAGTGGTCACATTTCTCGCAGAGGGCCAATTCACCGCCATCGTGACAGCAGTTAGGGTTGAAACAAGTCGTGGAACTTTCATCCCAATAGTTATCCACTATTTGTGCCAAAAAATCCATGGTGGTACTTCCTTCTATAAGATGAGTTGACTGCTGTATTGAAGGCGCAACCTTAGGAAAAGAAATGCTACGGGCCTTTTTTTTGTTAAACGCATTGGGGCTTGGTCCTGAAATTAGTTTTTCTTGTTGCATAGAGGTAGACATCATTTTTTTTATACAAGGTGTAATTGAAAGTCATGTACTTATTCTAACCATGCAGTGATAGAATACCACAGAAGGAGACGATTATAAGCCAACATTGCCTTATGCAAATGTATTGTTAATTTCGTTCGAGAAAATGCTACCTTAAGTTTTATAAAAAAAAGTTTGAGAGCCGCTGGAATTTCTCAGTGGCTTCCAAAAAGGTCCCTTTGATTATCTCGTAAACAATTAAAATTTGTATAACGCAAGCGGGTTTATTTCGTCTTTTTGAACACGTACTCTACTTAAAGTATGAACATAACTTTCAAACCCTGTATTGGTTTCGGAAACTACACCTTACCTGGAATAGGATTCTGCATATAATGTAAAATTTTAGAATAAACTATTTTTCTAAAATGTCTCATATCACGATCTTCACAAAATCTCAATAAAGTTATGTCCTTAAAATTTCAGAGTAAAGAAGACAGTACAAACCACAATCAAAAGAATTTTTTTGAAGTGGTATGTCTTTAGGGACAATCAGGGTAAACGTGTGTAAATCTCGTCCATGGTATGCATCATATGCGGCGTATAATTGAAGTAAGTAGTCCACTTCCACAAACGGTGCGGTTCCACCAAGACTATCAAGGTAAAAAATTAATTTTCGTAATACAATAAAAAGTCGATGATGCTCGTTCTTGGTAAACGGAAAGAACGTAATATCATAATCGGGAATTTTGTATCTCAAAAAATTTAACAGTTCATTAGCTAAGTTATCCTTTTCAATAATATTAAGTTCTGTTAAGTAAATCATATCAGCAGTAGAAGCAGAAAATATAGTAATATTACATTTCTGAGTTTCCTCATATATAATTATAGGAATATAAGCATCTAGAATTGCATCTACGAGATACAGATCCGTAGTTTTCCAGTCTGGTTTAGCAAAAATTTTTTCTACATCCAGCGGTTCCAAGTGACACGGATAAACAGTTCGTCCGAATATTTGGAATGATTTATTTTTTGTAAATCGTTCGGAAAATGTATCGTATATTCCAGTTATAACGCTGCTGTCTGATGCTGCTGTAAGCTCCACTCTGTTCTTTGATTTTGGAGTTGATGTAACTGCTGCTCTGATATCAAAGTCATCATTCATAGGTTCACACACACGATGTTTGACTATTTTGCTCAGTGAATGTGTGTTGGTATCAATAACGTAATATTAGAACCTTCTTGTTTTGCACAAATGGAGTCGTCTGCAGCTTCCACTACTGACACATTTGCGGATTTTTTCCCAGCTTTGTAGCCCCGTTTTCGCCGCATAATTTTATTTAGTTTTATGTTTTGTGTATTTTCGTCGTCAATTCCTATTGAAAGTTTTACTGCTTTAATATGGATGCAGTTTTTTTGAGACTTGCACGAACATTGTTCTTTAGGAAATAATGTTACGACAGATGAAGATTCACCAGAAACCGAAGATACTAAAAAAACTTTTTGCGATGGAACATGAGTAATACAATTGTGCGCAATTAACATTCTAGCTAATGCAAAATTTGTAAACGGTGTTTCTCCTTCTGCTTGATATTGGCGCTGATCATTTGTGAATGCATATGGTAAATCATTCAATTTTACACTTAGTTTCGGATACTTAGCGTCTTCTGGTTTAATGAGTAAACTTTCATCTTGTAAGCGCCAAGTTCCCAAACGGCAATAACCTCGTACTTGTTCCTTTTGATAGTATGCATCTACTACTCAACACAGTACAACAAAGGATTTGTAAGTTAACTTCCTTATGCGATAAAGTTCTTTTGAGTACTGAATTATACGATTCGGAAGCATTTGATGTAGTCCCACTCATAACAATATATAGTTGATGCTAGAAATTAAAAGTTAAAAGAAAATCATTACAATAACCTGTTTACTTCTTGTAAAATCCAACGACCACTACTTTTAATTGCTTCATATTTATATTTAGTAAAATACGTTTTAAAACTTTTAAACCATCGTGCTGACATAGCTAGAAACTTTTGCTCAAATTCTTCTACGGTTTGACTGTCAAGAAGGTCCCAGGTGTTGTTGACATAATTTTTGATGTCGCCATCATCTGTTTCTTTATGTTTATTTACCCAGAAGCGTACATCTTCTTGCAAATGTCTCCAGCAATATACATTTTTGCACTGAGGCAACTCTTGTGCAATCGCACAATTAATTGCTGCCTCACAGTCGGTAATAATTATTTTTAATTATTTTTTCGCCGTCAATAGCGGGACATATTTTTTTCATTGTAGAAAAAAATGCTGAGTGGGTAGACAGCGTCTTCTTATCGTGAAGTAAATAAGCCAGTGGAAAAACAGGAGATTTATTTTCTTTTGTTAAAAAAAGGGTGATGTAGAAAAATAAGAACCGACACATAAAAGTCCCCCAAATTAAAGGTCGTGTCATATAACAATACACATTCCTCATGTGAGCTAATTTTGGTGTAAATTTCCAATGTTTCGTTACTACATAAAATAGCACAAAACTCTGGCAACAACTGTAATGTTCGAACAAAGCCATCCAATTCCCCGGATAATAAGTACAGGCCAATTACATCGTCATTTGATAAAAGTCTCCTAATTCTTTCATTTTGGATGGTATTTGAAACCTGTTTTCCATCTCTAGGTTGTAAAACTGAATACAATCCGGGAGAAACGTCATAGGTTTCTAATTGTTTTCGATATACGGCTTAGGGTTCTTCTTTGATTAATTCTTTTTGCTTCTGAATGACTGACTTTGCACTCATTTTATGAGCCCTTTTGTCGATCTTTCTATTTCCATGCGGCAAGACCTCTTCGTTTTTTTTAATGCCAACGTAATGCACCACTGTTTTTTGGTCATATTTTTTGTTAAAGTTATACAAAATGTAGGCACGCCGTTTAAAGTTTTGCCCATCATATGACGTATAGTAATGGCACGTGATCAGCGGTTTACCTTTTGGTAAATGCTTAATTCCTTCGTCTTTCCACCGCCACTGATCAGATTTCCAATCCTCTATATTGTCGTTTAGAATATAAAAAATGTCGCTCCCTTTAGGATTTAGAGGAGGATATTTTTGAAATTGGTTATCGCTGGTTTCAAGAAGCAATTTTCTATATGATTGTGGTGTTAAAAAATCTGGTGAAAAAGTAATTTTACTTTTATCCTTGTTTACAGATGTTTCATCCATAATTAACTACGACAAGAAGATAGCTACGGGGTGATGATAGTGTTATTGCAGAGCGACTTATTGCTTACCTATATGTTTTTATATTTCTTAACGAATCAAATAACAAATAATTGATATTAAATAGGCCTTCCCATTTCCTTAGGTTAACTCATGTGGAGGTAGAAATCCGTACACCCATGTAATACGTAAGAAATAACATTTAGAAAGAGATAATGTTATAGCGTTGTTTTAGGTAGGTATGCAACTTTTAGGCAATTTTTATAAATCCATGTTCCATACGTTTTTTTGCGCATGAGTAATTCTGATTATGCATTCGTAGTAATACAACTCCGTCTGATTTTTTTATTTTATTAAAAATGGTTTACATTGGAAATCTTTAAACGATTGATATAAAGAGGTGAGGAAACATTGAGGCGAAAGGACTAATTCGTATTTTGAGAAAAAATGTCATATCAAAGTAAAGGCATTTTAAAGTCACCAATTAGATTCGAACTCCGTTAAGATGGAAGGATTCCTTTGCATTCGTTTTATTAATTACATTGTGGAACAGTAAAAATTTGCGAAGAATTCTGTAGGTGATTTTTAAAAGTACTCACCTAATACATATCATTTGAAATGTTTTGGAAAATTTAGTGTCATCGGTTTTTTTTCGGAGTCAAATTAAAAATTAATCCAATAAATTTAATTCAAAAACAAAATTGTACTTACTGTTCAATACATAATTTAAATTTTTAAATTTTTAAAAAACATTATTCATACTTTATATTTATAACAAATCATGTAGATATAATTAATTTTTGTAATTTATATTATCAATCATTTAACATCCTCATCTGTGATATACCATATAAACCGCAGTCAATTACTCGGAAACTACTAAAGAGCAATCGTGTCAACAGGTACCTGGTTATAAAGTAGCTCCTACACCCTGCACTAAGAGGCAATTTTTTTCGTGTGCGTTGTAATTTGCTCAGGTATTAAATGGGTTAGAACAATCCATCGTACAATGAATAAGAAAACAACCCAGCAACACTGACTAGTCAAAGTCGTTTGACAATAATTTGTCAAAAGATGACATCTAATAGGTAAAAAAGTGGTCGGTAGATCTGCTAATACGTCAGTCGGTTGATAAATCGATTTGATAATAGGTAAAAAAGTGGTCGGTAGATCTGCTACTACGGCAGTCGGTTAATAAATTGAATTGTTAATAGGTAAAAAAGTGGTCGGTAGATCTGCTACTACGTCAGTCGGTTGATAAATCGATTTGCTAATAGGTAAAAAAGTGGTCGGTAGATCTGCTACTACGGCAGTGGGTTAATAAATTGAATTGTTAATAGGTAAAAAAGTGGTAGATCTGATACTATGCCATTCGGTTGATAAATCGATTTGCTAATAGGTAAAAAAGTGGTCGGTAGATCTGATACTATGCCATTCGGTTGATAAAGCGATTTGCTAATAGGTAAAAAAGTGGTCGGTAGATCTGCTACTACGGCAGTCGGTTGATAAATCGTATTTGCTAATAGGTACAAAAGTGGTCGGTAGATCTGCTACAACGGCAGTCGGTTGATAAATCGATTTGCTAATAGGTAAATAAGTGGTCGGTAGATCTGCTACTACGGCAGTCGGTTGATAAATCGATTTGCTAATAGGTAAAATAGTGGTCGGTAGATCTGCTACTACGGCAGTCGGTTAATAAATTGAATTATTAATAGGTAAAAAAGTGGTCGGTAGATCTGATACTATGCCATTCGGTTGATAAATCGATTTGCTAATAGGTAAAAAAGTGGTCGGTAGATTTGCTACTACGGCAGTCGGTTGATAAATCGATTTGCTAATAGGTAAAAAAGTGGTCGGTAGATCTGCTACTACGGCAGTCGGTTAATAAATTGAATTGTTAATAGGTAAAAAAGTGGTAGATTTGATACTATGCCATTCGGTTGATAAATCGATTTGCTAATAGGTATAAAAGTGGTCGGTAGATCTGCTACAACGGCAGTCGGTTGATAAAGCGATTTGCTAATAGGTAAAAAAGTGGTCGGTAGATCTGCTACTACGGCAGTCGATTGATAAATCGATTTGCTAATAGGTAAAAAAGTGGTCGGTAGATCTGCTACAACGGCAGTCGGTTAATAATTGAATTATTAATAGGTAAAAAAGTGGTCGGTAGATCTGATACTATGCCATTCGGTTGATAAATCGATTTGCTAATAGGTAAAAAAGTGGACGGTAGATTTGCTACTACGGCAGTCGGTTGATAAATCGATTTGCTAATAGGTAAAAAAGTGGTCGGTAGATCTGCTACTACGGCAGTCGGTTAATAAATTGAATTGTTAATAGGTAAAAAAGTGGTAGATCTGATACTATGCCATTCGGTTGATAAATCGATTTGCTAATAGGTACAAAAGTGGTCGGTAGATCTGCTACAACGGCAGTCGGTTGATAAAGCGATTTGCTAGTAGGTAAAAAAGTGGTCGGTAGATCTGCTACTACGGCAGTCGGTTAATAAATCGATTTGCTAATAGGTAAAAAAGTGGTCGGTAGATCTGCTACTACGGCAGTCGGTTAATAAATTTAATTGTTAATAGGTAAAAAAGTGGTAGATCTGATACAATGCCATTCGGTTGATAAATCGATTTGCTAATAGGTAAAAAAGTGGTCGGTAGATTTGCTACTACGGCAGTCGGTTGATAAATCGATTTGCTAATAGGTAAAAAAGTGGTCGGTAGATCTGCTACTACGGCAGTCGGTTAATAAATTGAATTGTTAATAGGTAAAAAAGTGGTCGGTAAATCTGATACTATGTCAGTCAGTTAATAAATTGAATTGTTAATAGGTAAAAAAGTGGTCGGTAGATCTGATACTATGTCATTCGGTTGATAAATCGATTTGCTAATAGGTAAAAAAGTGGTCGGTAGATCTGCTACTACGGCAGTCGGTTGATAAATCGATTTGCTTATAGGTAAAAAAGTGGTCGGTAGATCTGCTACTACGGCAGTCGGTTAATAAATTGAATTGTTAATAGGTAAAAAAGTGGTAGATCTGATACTATGCCATTCGGTTGATAAATCGATTTGCTAATAGGTACAAAAGTGGTCGGTAGATCTGCTACAACGGCAGTCGGTTGATAAATCGATTTGCTAATAGGTAAATAAGTGGTCGGTAGATCTGCTACTACGGCAGTCGGTTAATAAATTGAATTGTTAATAGGTAAGAAAGTGGTCGGTAGATCTGCTACTACGTCAGTCGGTTGATAAATCGATTTGCTAATAGGTAAAAAAGTGGTCGGTAGATCTGCTACAACGGCAGTCGGTTGATAAATCGATTTGCTAATCGGTAAAAAAGTGGTCGGTAGATCTGATACTATGCCATTCGGTTGATAAATCGATTTGCTAATAGGTAAAAAAGTGGTCGGTAGATCTGATACTACGGCAGTCGGTTGATAAATCGTATTTGCTAATAGGTAAAAAAGTGGTCGGTAGATCTGCTACTACGGCAGTCGGTTAATAAATTGAATTGTTAATGGGTAAAAAAGTGGTCGGTAGATCTGACACTTTGCCATTCGGTTTATAAATCGATTTGCTAATAGGTAAAAAAGTGGTCGGTAGATCTGCTACCACGCCAGTTGGTTGATAAATTCAATTGGTAATGCAATAGGTAAAAAATTGGTCGGTAAGTCTGTCGGTCCGTCAAGTAGATTGATAAATCGAATTTGTAATTGCTACATATATTAGTCGATAGACCTCTAGACCTGTCTATAACGATCACATGTCGATTAACCATCCGTCATGCGCGCGTCGGTCGGTCGGTCGGCTGATCGGTCGGTCGGTAAATTAGGCAGACCCAGTTTAACTACCATTGCTGAAAACTTCCTTGAAAGCTATTTTAACCAGGGGTATGAAAGTAAAGCGACGTTATTGGTCGATTAAAAATAAAGCCCGCGACCACCGTAAGGGAGCGCATTAGTAGCAATTATTAGGCAGCACAAATTACACTCCTGTGTAACCTAGGTAGGCGTTCTAGTGTCGTAGCCTAACACGTTAAATGTCAAACAAAACAATCAAACGGTTGAACGCCATTTTTAACGGTTTTCTTATACAACTAAGTGATTATAGCAGTGCATTTACATGTTTTTAGTTTTTACAACGAATAAAGTGATTTTTGAAATAGTGAGAGGTAAGCCAATATAAACAAATTAACCTATAACAAAACTTGACTGTAGAAAATGGAACGTGGGCATGGAACTTCAAGCATCTTCTTTGTTCGGTACAAAGGCCCATGTTTGGTTTCCCAAACCCCATCAGTAGAGACAGGCCGTCACGAATCCCGAACAATGTAATTTGGATTGCCAGTTAGCTATCCAAGGTGCAGAAGGACAACAGTAGCAATTTGTTGCAAAGTGGACTTATATTAAATGGGTGATTAATATTGCTAAAAGAAGAACAGGATTTTCTACCTTTTGTTCAACGTGTGGACAGATTGAATATTTGAAAAATAATAATTTCACCAGAAGCAACAGCACAGGTAATCACGAATCACAGTGAGTAGCAGCAGTAATGAGCCCTTACAACCAATTTTTTGAGCAACTTTCGACGAAATTTTGCTTAATAATAGAATGTCTATAACTGAAAGACGTGGTTAATCGATAGAAAACTGCAAAAATGGCAATATTTTGGACTTAGACGATTTTCTGGGTATTTTTGAAAGAAATTCACGAAATTGTGTTTCTGACTAAGAAAAATGTGTTAAAAACGGCCAAATAATGTCATTTTCAATTTAATTGAGTTGTTTCTCAATCTGTTTTTGCAAGATTCGCGGCCAAAGTGCGTTCTAACCTTAAAAAAACGCTTTAAAACTCTCAAGAACGATAAAATTACTTCATTTTCGACGTAATTTGCTAGTATGCCGCCAAAACAGTTGTTCTTCTGACCAAAAGAGTGCCAAAACGGTTGAAAAATGCAACATAATTAATTTTCGACTCAATTTTGTTTTCCGTTCGGTTTTCAACAACAAAAAATGTAAAAAGCATGCTTTAAAGCTGGTATTATTTGCTTGTGTTTTATTAAAAACCTTGTAATTGCAGTAAATTTTCTCGGAAAATAATAGGAGAATTTAATTTAGATAATTTCCCCCTTTTTTCAGATCTTATTTTAATGGGTTCAACAGTACGCCCCAGTCAGTCACAATTCTCCAAGAGCCTTTCCTGTCGATGCTTCAATCATACCAAACAGCGTCGAATGACCAAAGACTGCTTTGCCAGGGCTAAAACCGGCAAGTTGCCATCAGATGTGAAAAATAGTAACCCTCGTGTAAATTTATCTTTTAACAATCAGAAAGCGATTTTAGACTAGTAAAAAACAGCTAAAAAGTTTGACAAATGTTACTTTAAAAATTTGTTTCCCTCTCATTTTAAATTAAGTCGTACAATGGGAGCAAAAAATTTCGTGCACCTTTGACATTTCACTGCCATAATCGTGTGTAGTTCCCTATTCTTTTTGACAATGGATGAGAAAAGTGCCCGAAATTTTTTGCTTGCCATTGTAGTGACAGTGGTAGTTAAAATTTAACGTAGTCAACAATCGATATGTTTAATTTAAAACAATGTATAGGTAGGTAATGATATACAATAATTTTGCGTATGATGTACCTATGTAAATAAAAACTTATCAATAAATTTTTAAAATATTACAATTTTTAATTACGAAGCATTTTTCGTACTCTTTGCACATGTTTGTAATGACAGTTTCTAGTATTTTGTTACTAAAAACTGTTGTTGCAAACATTTGCAAAGATTACGAAAAATTATAATATTTAATGACTAAGTAAAGGTTGGAGTCATTTAAATTACCCGCCATTATGCCCGCGACCACCTACTGATGGCGCTGCAGTCTTTCAACCGCCACCAACAAGGAAAGATTCAATTCTATGCTCTCTCTTGTTCTATGATTTTAACTCACCACGTTGTTCTTAACGCATGTATGACAAAATTATTTTATTTCTTTAACAAATAAAGTTTGGTTTGACGCCAAATGACAGCGCTTGACAGATAAAATTTTAAACTCAAACGACGGTAGAGGTCTCGACCTGCCGTGCAATGGAAATGTCAAATAGAATCAATTTCAACAATGGCTCGGTGGAACGGCCAAATGAGTGAAGCGAAATGTCATTTTCGTTGGCCACGCTGGGACTGTCAGAATGTTTACAAAAAAAAAGATTCTTGCCTCAAGTTGTTAAAATGCGGCATTTATGAAGAATTATTAATGCTTGAAGGATGCCCGCACCGAATGATAGTCAAGTTTTTTTTCTGTAAAGCATTTATTCCGACTTCAATGCTTTGATGTCTCTCGCGGTCGAAAAAGTCGGCACTACTCAGAAAAAAATTACTGTTTCACATTACAAAAAAAGACCTCGTTACTAGATGATGGTAATGTAAGACTTACAGTGTCTGAACTCCCCCCTAAATCTGTCAACTTAGGCACAGCACAAAGATGGGACCATTTCAGAAAACCGATTGTGGTTGTTTTCATTTAAAAATGGCAACAAACGACTTTCTAAGACATCAAGATACTCTGTTGTATTCATCCGTGTTGTTGGGTAAGATAAATTCAAAGTTCCTTCTTTGGTTAAGGGTCCCCAAACCATAACAGTACCTCCCCCAAGATTCCGTTTGCTCGTCAGTTGAGGTTCCTTCCGCAAATCCCGTCAATACGAATTAAAACCATCTGGGCCATCTAAGCGAAAATTTTTTTCATTAGTTTTTGGAGTTGTTTTATTTCATTTAAAGTTCATTCATTTAAAGTTTAAAGTAGTTACAACCAAAATTAGGGGTTGGGCTCTAGTTATGCTCACCAGTTTATATCCCATTTCATTTTGCAACAGCGCATTTAATTTTTTTGTGTGAAATAAAGCACAAATTGAGAGTTTCTGTATAGGAAAAAATTCTCTGTTAAACTAAATCCCAGCCACAAAGGTTGAGCCAAGAAAACCCTCCAGAAACTCTCAATTTGTGCCCCATATCACTCCAAAAAATACAAATACGTTGTTGCAAAATCCTACTATGAACTGAAATGGGATTTAGTTGCTTGAATGTCAAAAATGTTAAATGTTTATTCGGGTTAATGCAGGCGAAGCACTTACGTTTACCCATTGAATAAGAAAAACGCAATGACAAAAAAAAACGAAGAAAATACCTCAACGAAATTATTTAGAAACGTGTCAAGAGTTGAACATTCACAACAATGCCTCTTCAAATGTATATTAATTAACAGTAACTAAGTAATGGTAGAATTATATTCGAATTTCGCGGTTTTATTCTACTATTCAACCCTGCAGAGGGCTCTACGTGCCGGCTGCTTCAAGGCCTTCTGATCTGAATCAGAATTTCATGGCCAGTGAGAAGGCCACATGAGTGAAGCGAAATGTCATTTTCGTCGGCCCCGGTCCCAGTCTACCGTGCTGCCATCTATCAACTTGCACCAACTTTTTTTTCAAAAATGGGGGCGACTTGGTTTACCTGTCTCTATAGTTACCTTGGGTAGTATTTACAATTGATTAATTCATCGAAAATTCACAAAAAAGTTATTAGTCGTTATAAACCTGATTATTTGTTCCATTCGGTAGGTTTATCACATTAAACTCCGAATTAAGGGGCTGATTCCAAGTTGAGTTACGACCCATAGATAATATAATAATACTTCGTATAGATGGGTATCTTAGTATGCTGTGATATGAATCGCAAACGGTAGCGCCATCTGCTGGAGTGGAGTATGTCCTACACATTTGGCGCGAAATTTAAATATTTATTAATTTTTTTACTTTTTATTGTTCTCTTTAATAAAAACAACCAAAATCCGTTGTTTTTATATATTTAAATAAAAGAGATTACACATACATAAAACTAATTACTATAAAACCGGAATTATCCTTTTAATAGTCAGTCAACTATCGGAATGTGTAAGGAGGGTCGGATTGTGTATAAACAGTGATTTTACAATCTTAAGTAATTATTATTTAAAGTTTAAAAGATCAAGATTCAACAGCGCTTCTTTAAAAAGAGAGAAAAAGAAAGATAATAAAATTTCTAATAGTACTGTCTAATGACTGTATGTGACTTTAATTAAGCCTAACATTAAATAAAAATTTGTTTTGAATGTGTTATTCTGTACAATAGAAATATGTAACACGGTGAAATCTTGTCTTTCTAGTTTGAACTATTTAGGTAGTATTATTAACACAAAACAGGATATCGACGATTTTAAATTAAATCTAACCAAAATTTCAAAGAAAGCAAATACGAAATATGTAGTTAAAAAATCCATAATTAGAGTGAACATAAACTTGGAGTATATATTGATTTACAATCGTCGATGTACAGGAATGTATTATAAAAGTCCGAAAGCTGATGGCAAAAAAATATGGTGAATTAAGCGCGCCTTCGTCGGCAACTTTGTGGCAACAGCCCACCGTTAGTTTTTTGTTATAGCACCTTGTAAATCATAAAATGACCATCAACTGATAAGGTCTTATAAGTTGTAGCAAAATGGGTTTGATTGCCGAATCAGAATTGGGTTTAGAATCTTTTCAACTAGAAGTGAACTTGTTTTTTTTTTAATTGGTCACCTCAATGACGGCATCATTAACACAGCCAAGAATGAATTGGAAAATTTTATATAAAGAACCAAATGGGATAAGGACTATCATCTTGTAGTAATTTTATACTTTAATGGGTTACATATTGAAAAAATTTCCAAAACCGCAGCAGAGGTGGTCTGTTTTGTGGGGTTCCAAACGCTGAAGCAAGGCCATCAAAGCTAATGTTTAACACACCAGTTTTATTTCCATAATTTTAAACGAAGCTCATTCTTTAACCCTATAATACATGTAATATTGCAATCGGCTCTCGGACGGTAATAGTAATATTTTTGTTTAACTACGGTCCATGAAGGTAGAATTATAGAATAGACCAACTAGAATAGAACGTCCTTGCTTCAGTCACACTCGACCATCCTTCATCCTCAAATGTAAAAAATAATCTTTACTCCCCGCATGACACATAATCTGCCATTTAACTGCAATCTTGCAATTTCTCTGGCTTGACTAAAAAAATCATTGTTTACCCATGACCTCACAAAGAATTTAGGTACCTGTTCAAAATACAAAATATCAATTATAAAACGCAGTTCTCGCCACAAGCTCTGTGAGTGTCATGCATTGGTCCATGAAATTTTAGTAGGTATATTATCACGAAGACTGTGACGGGCTAAAAGACCCTTGTCATTTTTGTAAAGAAATATTCTTTTCATTAGTAATGTAAAGAGACCAAATTAAGGAGTTATTGCATATGAGAATTGAGATAATTTCATTCCGAGAAAAATGCTTGTTATTGTCTGCCAGTAAGTATGTTTTAAAATTCTCCATAGGGGAGCTAATTATTTTTGCTATAAAACTATATGGTTTTCATTTTCAACCGGCCGGGAGATAAGACGAAGACATGAGTCATCTTTTGGTCGTGAGAAAAGTTGCGAATGTGACTGGAGTAGATAACGAATGGGGGGTAACACAACACAACCTTGACCTTGAGCTTGACCCCGCCCCTTTTCCCTCTCTTTCTTTCATTCTCTCTCTCTTTCTTTTTCAAGGCCATCTCCTCCCACTTCCCCCACCACTGCAAGGCCAGCCATTATTGGGCCTTGATGTTTTCAAGGTCAATGTTACCCCCCACTTTTGCAAGGCCAACAATTCCCCTCTTTACTTATCATTTAAGGTTATTGTAGCTAATATTTATAGAACTCGATACAAATTCAAAATCAGTATCTAATAAGTATTCCTCAATATTATATTGGTAAAAAAAGATGTGGTATCGTTTTACTTGTGAAGGTGTCATAATAGTGGAAGAAACATGTTTCCATAACCAGTTAGGGCACATATCCTTGGAGGGTGGTTGGGAACGTTTCTTTAATAGAGTGGTTGTGTGTCAACAGTGCAGCACCAAAGATATTTCAATTATTAATCCAGAAGGGTGGAATAATTCTTTGAGTATTGACATTACATATGATGAAGAAGAATTTAAAGAACTATTAAAAAAATATGCTTTCGTATGTCACAAGTGCAAAATTCCGTGCTACACAGCTAGTGAAGTGGATCCTGAGAATGCCCAAAAAATTATAGCTATATACCACTGATTATTTAAATAACCACAATGGAAGTTGACAATGGTATGTAATATGATATTATATGTATAGAAATTAAGTTTTAAATGTTTTCAGATCCTTACTGCTACATGCTCTTTTGCCTATCTCCTAAGGACTGTAGTAACAGAAAATTCTTTTGTTTGAAGTGTGTGAAAATTATGGCAGTGAGATTCCACATTTGTCATCTTCATGTGACTTCAGTGTTAAGCTACAAGTGTTTTTGGTGTAATACAGTGATAGGACAGAATTCTCAGTTGTGTGGCAATAATTTCATAAATAGAATGACTGTTAAAATGTGGTATTTTAGTAGAGAGCGACGAATGCTGTTTTATGATTCAGATGACTATGAAAGTGATGACTCATCAAGTAACTGTGATAGTGGTATAGAATGTTAGTTGATAAGAATAGAAATTAGATATAAACATCTTGTAACCTAAAATATAATTAGTATCTAGATTGTTCTTTTACTGTATGCATAAAAAACTGAATAAATGAAGTTATATAATAAACAGACTTGTAATTCTCAACATAGTATTGATTCAACTTTGACTAAGAGAGGTTGGGGTCTAATAAATAAATTAATTAATAAATTACCTATTGAATTACATATACCGGGTTATCAGTTTTGTGGACCTGGAACCAAATTAGAAGAACGAATTGCACTTGGACATAGTGGTAGAAATAAGTTAGATCAGGCTTGTAAAGAACACGATATATCATACGCAAACGAAACTAATTTGCAAAAACGACACGAAGCTGATAAGTTATTAATAAGTAAAGCAATTGAACGTTTAAAAGCAAAAGACGCATCGTTTGGGGAAAAAGCAGCTGCATTTGCAATTGCTGGTATAATGAAAGGCAAAGTAAAATTTGGAATGGGGGCTAAAAGTAAAAAGGGTAAAAAGAAAACAACGAAAAGAAAACAACGAATTCTAGTTGCTCCTAAATATGGTGGTTTTTTACCATTCCTATTACCACTATTAGGTGCTCTAGGGGCTTTAGGGGGAGGAGCTGCAGGTATAGCGACTGCTGTAAATAAAGCTTCGGCAGATAAAAAAATGTTGGAGGAAACTGTGCGACATAATAAAGCAATGGAAATGAGTAGTGGTAAAGGTGTAGGTAAAAAGAAAGGGAAAGGTCTTTACATTGGTCCATATAAATGGTATCAAAAAAAAAACTCCCAGTAAAATTACCACGTCACGCCCTCACCAATATTGAAATAATAAAGTTTGCTCGACAACTACAAATTCCAAATTTTAGAGGTGTATATATGCGTAATAAATTACCGAAAATTATACATAAAAATGAAACAGGAATTATAAATTTAGATGATGAAAATAATAGTGGAACTCATTGGACAGCATATATAAAAAATAAACATAATGTATTATACTTTGATAGTATGGGCAATTTAAAACCTCCTACAGAGGTTATCAATTATTTCAAAAGTGATAATGGTGGTAATAAGATTACATACAATTATGATGGATATCAGAAAATGGGTACATATAATTGTGGACAATTGTGTTTAAAGTTTTTATATAGACACACGCGCAAATTATAAGTTTAGTCGAATCAAAGATGCTGTTTGTATTGACGGGAAAATCAGCGATACTAAGTGCTGACTTTAATCCACCGATTGATGTTAGTGATGGTGTCTACGAACTAGGAGTTACAAATTTTGAAGTCTACAACAGTATACCGAATATTGATGAAGAAAATAATAAGTTCTATTTCGGAGGTGTCGAATTTAAAATACCGACCGGTTGTTACCAATTAACTGATATAAACAACTATTTACAACATGTAATTGAAAAAAAATTTAGTAATGATCTCTTATCTATTACTGCAAACAACAATACATTACATACACATATCAAAGCAACACAAGATACTGACTTTACTAAACCAAATACTATCGGACCAGTGTTGGGATTTAATAGTCAAATAGTTCCGAAAAATATTGGAAAAGATTCGGATAATATTGCCGATATAATGAAACTTAATTCAATTATGATTGAATGTAATATTACAATTGGAAGTTTTAAAAACGGAGAACCTGTACACATAATTTATCAATTTTTTCCAAACGTTCCACCTGGATTTAAAATAGTGCAGTCACCAGATCATGTGATTTACCTACCCATTAGTGTTAAAACTATCAGAAATATTACACTTAAAATAATAGATCAAGATGAAAAATTGGTCAATTTTCAACAAGAGACTGTAACAGTCGGATTACATTTGCAGAAGCAAGAAGAAAATGGGTATTAGTTTTAGAACTAACTCGTATAAAAAGCAACAAAAGTGTAGAAAAACAGTCAGTACGAGACGAAACGTGCAACGACTAAGTAATAAAAATAAACTGTTTCTAAAATCATTAGGATTTGAATTATACACATAAAAAATGTTTGATATTGAAAAGGGTATTGAGTGGGATGAAGGTGTGGTAGGTTACAAATTTCAAAGTCATGAGGCATATACAGCGAGATATGAAAATACGGATGAAATTCGAATTCCTTTACAAGAAGATTTGTGTACACTACCATGCGATAGTTTGATTTTAATTGAGGGACAATTGGTTAAAACCGACGCCAACCAACAAATATAAAACTATACCAGCAACAGATACAAAATTTGTGAATAATGGTGTCGCTTTTTTGTTTAGTGAAATACGGTATGAAGTGAGTGGAGTAACTGTAGATACAAACACAAAGCCAGGTATTACAACAACTATGAAAAATCTGGTATCATTAAATCAAAGTGAAAGTCTGAAATTAACAATGTCTGGTTGGGATCTAAATGAAGAAGCCACAAAACCTATAGACGGATATTTTCAAGCATGTATTCCATTAAATCGATTATTAGGATTTGCAGAAGACTATAAAAATATAATGTTAAATATACCACAAGAGTTAATATTGATTCGTAGTAATAGTGATGTCAATGCATTAATTTGTTCAACAAATGAGAAAGCACGCGTTGTAATTGATAAAATTGCGTGGCTAGTTCCACATATTGTGCCCGGTTTAAAGGAAGAGGTCAAATTGACAAAAACCATTGAAAAAGATAAAGAAATTGCAGTACCATACAGAAGTTGGGAGCTTCATTCGCTACCACTCTTTCCAAATACTACAAAGTGTAGTTGGCCTGTGAAAATCTCTACAAAATTTGAAACACCTCGTTATATTATCTTTGGCCTTCAAAGCAATAGAGAAGGACAACTGGATAAAAATATGAGTAAATTTGATAGAGGTGATATAACCAATATGAGAGTATTCCTAAACAATGAACGATATCCTTATGAAAATTTAAATATTTCATATAAAAAACACCATTTCGGTATACTGTATGAAATGTTTACAAACTTTAGATCCCGATACTACTATACAGATAAAAAAGAAACACACATTACACCGACACAGTTTTTCGACAGTTATCCATTAATAATAATTGACTGTTCGATGCAAAAAACAGGTTTACAAACACAGTCCATCGCATTGAGAATTGAATTTGATACAGAAACCGGTATAAGTGAGGGAACCACTGCATATGCATTAGTCATTAGTGATCGAGCCTTCACATATACACCGCTGACAAAATCTGTAAAACAAGTCTAATTCAGTATCAATAATATTAGTAATGGAGAACGAAGTGATTATAGACGTTCAAGGTTATAAAATTGGTAAAAAATTTATAGTGAAAGAATTGGCTGCTTTAAAAGGAGACAAAATCGCACACTATGTTTTTCAACCCCCTTTCCCTTCACAACTTTTGAATCCTCAAGATGAAAAACAAGTAAAATGGTTAATGACAAATTATCACTGCATTGATTGGAATATGGGACATATTCCATACTGGAAACACGTTCAAGTTATAAACAATTTGTTGAAGAACGTTGACAAAATTTACGTAAAAGGAAGAGAAAAGGCCGAATTTTTAAAAAAATATACACATAAACAAGTTATTGAATTTCCACAACAACCAACGTTACACGCCGATAAAGTTAAATGCATGTATCATCTGAACGATAACGCATATTGCAGTCTACATAATGTATTCTTTTTAAAACAAACATTTCGTTAACAATTTATAAAACATTGTGTAAATAATCTCAACTCATCAGTCTATTTGTAATCATGGATCGAGAGAGTTGGATAACGTGTCGTAATAATCCAGGACATCGCCTGAAAGTAAAACATCTTCAACGACATTTACGAAGATGTCTTCCACAACGTGAATATTCTTGGAGGAGTTTTGGTTACGGAAATGGGAATTATTTTGATTCACCTTTATCCAATAATACTAATGATTATCAACAATCATCGGGCGGCAACTTTGAAAATATAAACTCATCAAAAAATATTTTTTGTAATGAAATGGAATATTAATTAATTAATTAATTAATTAAATGTACTATTTATAAATAAATGTTATAAGCATATATATTTTTTTCATAATGTTTACCACCCTCTCACACTTTTAATAATCCTTATTCACCACCCAAAAATTCATTTGGATAATTTATTTATAAAAAAAGTTGATTAGGGTGGTGGATAGGAGTGGTTTTCACCTATTTTATCTAGTTATTTCTATTTTTTTCAATAAATTAAATAGGTGAATCGTGTCCTTGAAAGTGATGCTTGCATTCCATCCTGTCTACATACGGCTTTCTTTTTACTCTTTTTTTCCTTATCTATATGTTGACCTTGATGGTCAATGTACCTAGTTGCAGTAAGTGCATACAAAGAAGTTAACCTTGAAGGGGGATGCTAACAGTCAATAAAATTGTAGTTAGTGCATGCAGAAATTCATTCTGTGTTGTGCTGGTAGTGCGATACGCGAAAAATGTGTTCCAATTTCTTTGCCAATTTCAAACCGTGCACCGACCATGGTGACGACGAGTGTTCTCAGTGTCCCGGTCCCTCAACTAGGACAACTGTAAGTAACCAGTCACCACTGTTATTATTTAAATTATTGAAGGGAAAAGTTGTGAATCCCTATAAAAATCGTAGTGGTTTTAATAGGGATGAACCTAGAATCAACATAATTTCTGATGTAATTGTTAGGCCATCTCATTCAAAATTAATCAAAAATGATGATGAGATACAATTTGAACAATTTGCACAATCGTCTTTAAGTCAAGCTTTGAGGGAAGATTGTCTTAAGGATGATTTGATTAATTATAGTTTGTCGAGTTTGTTAGATAAGCAATTAGCTGATCACGCTGTTGCAAATAGTAATGTTCAAATTGTTGATGAGGATGATGATTCTATGGTCATTCCTTCATCGCAACCTGATAATGAATTATCGTTTTCATTACCATTTACGCAATACATGGCTCAACGTGGTAATGAAAACAATTATTCGGACGACATCTCGTTGACCTTTATCGAAGAATTTATTATGGAAGAAAACGAGGCGTCGTCCAATCCGGTTGTGGATGAAGGGACTTATCCCATCAATAATTCGGTAACCGATGCATTAAATATACTTGATAATGATATGGTGGTGGAACAACCCCCGGTCTCTCCCAGTCCACCACCACAAAGCCCCATTGTTGAGCCAGAATTTACCCGCCCCGTTACACCCACATCTCCTGTAGTGGCACCCGCGGTGGTATCTCAACCCCATGTGATAATATCGCAGGACATCATTGAGGCTTTATCGGAGCCTTGGGTTGAGGTGGAAAACATTATCAACGATAACGTTGAACAACCCCCTCAACACAATTTATCAATTTTTGAGGAAGAAAATGATGTTCTGCCAGAGGGATTGGCGGTGGTAGAGATCGAAAATAACATCATTCGATCACCACTACCATCACCTCCCCCGTCACCCATGATATTATCACAGAACGTCAATGACCTACAACCATCAGGATCTGAGGTTGAGGTGGAAAATGTGGAAATTAACATCACTCCACCCCCTCAACCTCCAACACCAATAGATCCGATGAGTTTTATTACTCAAAGCGTCATTGACGCTCTTGCAGAACCATGGGTTGAGGAGAGGGGCCAGGGTGAAGAGATTGATGTTGAAGATGCCATCATTCAACCATCTCAAATTTCACCCATTTTACCTTTTGAGCAGTTTAGAACAAGGGTTGAGCAGAGGGTGGAGGGTGGAGAGGATGATGTCGAAGACGACATTATTCCTCCCACTCCCCCTCTCCAACCCATTCCAAATTTTTCTAAATTTAGAACAAGGGTTGAGCAGAGAGTGGAGGCTGGAGAGGATGATGTCGACATCATTCCTCCCACTCCCTCTCTCCAACCAATTCAAAATTCTAGAGAACGGGTTGAGCAGAGGGTGGAGGATGGAGAGGAAGATGTCGAAGACGACATTATTCCTCCTACTCCCCCTCGCTCACCCACATTACATGAAAGGAGGCGGCGGCGTCGTCGTCGTCGTCGTCATCCAAGAAGGCCCCCTAGACGCCGGCGGAGGTCATATCCTCCATTAATATTAATTATTAATAATTTTATTTTTTTAAATTAATTATTAATAATTAATATTAATAAGAATTATTCCATCCTAAATTCATATCAAGTACATTTAATTCGGACGCGATATTCAAAATTTTAACATCACACTACCCACAACGCGATGGCAAGCATGCTGCTCCTCCTCGAGGTCTTGCTGGATACCTATCTTTGAATGTAAAAAAATATATAATTATAAAGTATAAATAAAAGTTTTTCAAAGATAGTAACAGAAGGCAGCAAATTTATAATTAAGCTGCATTAGTAACTTGTTTAATTTATTGATTTTTTTTGATAAGAAAAAGCATCACTGTGAAAATTGTAATAAACAATTTACAACCCGTCAGTCACGACTGCGCCACGAAAAGCTCTATTGCCAAGTGGTTAAAAAACAGGAAAACGGACCGGCCGCCAAAAAACAGAAATTATCTGATACAACTGGTAAGTTTTAACTAATACTCTTGGAATGTTTTTTTTTTAATTTTTCTTTTCTAGCTAATAAAAATTACATGTGCGTTACATGTAATCAAGAAATTGCTCCAAAGCTTATTACAGCCCATGAGAGAAGCAGACAGCATAGAAATAATTGTCAAAGTACTCCCTTGGAGGATGGGGTGTTTGCACTCAGCAGTGCATTTAAATCACGAATCGCTTCATATAGGATTTGTGATGAGGGCGATTATATCGATTTAAATGAATTTATGGACAAAATTCGCAATAAATTACTTAGACTTATTGTATTACAAATTGAAAAATTTAGTACAATCAAAATTAATTTGGAATTATTTGGATTATATACCATTGAGTCCAAAAATATATTTGATGTAAAATCTTTCAATACTACTAATAGAATTGTCACTTTAGGTACGAATATTGGGAATATGTTGAATGACTTTCAAGAAGTTATTAGTCAAAAAATGATGGACTTTTTGGAGCGAGATTCTGGTAATTACATATATATTGTAAATATCTTTATATTATAATTATTTTTTATTTCTTTGTTGTAGGGTGGACACTTGTGAAAATCTTACATTTGGAATTAAATGTAAACTATTACAATCCGTTGAAAGCTTCATCATATATCCCACTACCGCCAAGCGTGAAAATGAAGAGGGCAATAGTTAATATTCAAAATCACGATATTCATTGTTTTGGGTGGAGTGTCGTAGCAGCAGTGTGTCTACCTGTGGGACCAGAACACCTACCCAGTTCATATCCACATTGGTCGACACTTTTTAATTTCCAAGGTATTGAATTTCCTGTAAAATTGGATAGTATTGCAAAATTTGAAAGTCAAAATAATGTCTCTGTTAATGTTTACGGACTTGAATTACTTTATGTAAACAATAAGGTAAAATTTGAAATTGTGGGACCATTATATTTCACAAATTGTAAGAAACCGGTACATATAAATTGATAGTGATGGTAATCAGCATTACTGTACAATAATTAGTTTGCCACGTCTGGTATCTTCCCAACTCTCAAAACATCATCATTCAAAATTTTTTTGTGATGGATGTCTGCAATATTTCACAACACAAGCTTTATTAGACAGACATTCTTCGACTGATTGTGGAAAACTTTACGCGAGAATCCCAAATAATGAATTAATAACAAATAGATTTGGTTATAATGTTCCCGCTAATGTATTAGAATTTCAAAATTATCATCATAAAATGACTATTCCATTTGTTGTTTATGCCGATTTCGAATGTTTATTGAAACCTATGAGTACAGTTGCACCAAACCCAAATCAATCATTTACGATGAAAACTTTTCTTCACCAACCGTATTCGTGTGCATATTACATTAAATGTTCATATAATGATCAATTATCCAAATTCCAAAGTTTTCGAGGACAGTCATCAGTTGTTGACTTTATTACAGCATTAGAAACAGATTTGATAGAGATTTATACAAAGTATTTAAGTGTTGTACAGCCAATGCTTCCATTAACTATTCAAGAAGAGTTTGATTATCTTATAGCTACGGAATGTCATATTTGTCAAAAACCTTTTCAACAGAATGATATTAAAGTAAAAGATCACTGTCATTTAACAGGTCGTTATAGGTCTGCCGCGCACAGTAATTGTAATTTAAATTTCCAAATCCCAAATTTTATTCCGATAGTATTTCATAATTTAACAAATTATGATAGTCATTTATTCATTAAAGAGTTGGCCGTTGAAGAAAGTGAAATTAATATACTTGGTAAAACTAAAGAGAAATATATTACATTTTCGAAAAAAAATTGTGTAGGCGAATATTTAAATTCAAAGAGTCGAATAGTAAAAGAGTATTTACACTTGCGTTTTATAGATAGTTTTCAGTTTTTGGCATGTTCATTAGAAAAACTGGCAGCAGCCTTGGACGATGCTCAATGTGTGGAAGTAAAACGTTATTTCCCCATCGACAGAGAATTTCAGTTAATTAGACAGAAAGGTGTTTTTCCATATTCATTTATGGATGACTTTTCTAAATTAGATCTCACGGAATTACCGCAAAAAATTGATTTTTACGATAAACTTCGCGATGAGCATATTTCTGAAGATGATTATCAACGAGCAAAGACCGTATGGGATACATTCCAATGTCAGACTCTAGGCGACTATTCTGATCTCTATTTAAAAAGTGATATTTTACTATTGGCTGATGTCTTTGAGAATTTTCGAAACATGTGCCTTAAGCATTATGAACTTGATCCAGCACATTACGTGACGGCACCATCTCTTAGTTGGAATGCTATGCTTAAATTTACCAATGTAAAGTTGGAATTATTAACTGATATAGATATGTTGCATTTTTTCAAAAAAGGGATTCGCGGGGGGGTGAGTACATGCGTTAAACGAGCGGCTCAAGCGAATAATAAATTTCTTCCAAATTATGACCCTTCGAAACCGACATCATATATTTTATATCTCGATGCAACAAATCTCTATGGTTGGGCTATGAGTGAAGTACTTCCTTTAGGTGGATTTACTTGGTTAACCCAAGACGAAACTAATTCACTTAGCATCATGGATTTGACTGATACTGCATCTGAAGGTTATGTCCTTGAAGTAGATATGTCATATCCTGAATATTTGCACTACTCTCATAATGATATGCCTTTTCTACCCGAAAACTTAATTCCACCGAACGGAAAATGTGCTAAACTCATTCCAAATCTATGTTCAAAAACAAACTATATTATACACTATCGAAATTTAAAACAAGCCTTACAAAATGGATTGGAATTGACAAAAATTCATAGAGTACTAAAATTTAAACAATCATCATGGCTCAAACCATATATTGATTTAAATACGAGATTGCGAAATCAGACTAAAAATAAGTTTGAAAAAGATTTATTTAAACTAATGAATAATAGTGTATATGGTAAAACTATGGAAAATGTCGATAATCGTGTAGATATTAAACTGGCTACACATTGGAAAAAAAATGGTCACAAGTATGGAGCAGAGACATGGATAGCCAAACCTCAATTTAAAAATTGTTCCATTTTTACGGAAAATTTGGTTGCAATAGAGATGAATAAAGTTCAAGTGACATATGACAAACCCATTTATGTAGGTTTCAGTATATTGGAAATTTCGAAAACTTTAATGTATGACTTTTTTTATAATTTCCTTAAAGTTAAATATGGAAATAATGTACAGCTTTTGTATACGGATACGGATTCATTAATTTTAGAAATTTATACGGAAAACGTATATGATGATATCAAACAGAATATCGATAGGTTTGATACTTCAAATTATCCGGAGAATAATATTCATGATATTCCCAAAAATGTCTCTGTTATCGGTAAAATGAAAGATGAGTATGCTGGTGTACCAATTGTACTACTTTATGGTACCGGTGCCAAAGCTTATTGTGTACAAACAGTAAATGATGTAATTAAAAAAGCTAAAGGTGTAAGTAAGCACGTAATTGATAAATCTCTAACATTATTACAATATCGGGCAATTGCAACAGATCCTTCATCTTCATCAGTTTTTTGTGTTATGAATGTTTTCAAATCGCATTTACATAATATGTATACAGAATTAAAGAATAAAATAGCACTATCTAATTTCGATGATAAACGATACATCTTGAGTAATTCAATTGATACATTAGCATGGGGACATTATGATATTGATAGAGATCGAAGTTTAGATTGTCTAATTAGGGAAATGCAAAAATACGTAGATACCACAAATTGAATTTTACCATATTGTAGATATGTAATGATATGTAACTATTTATTTGTAGTATGTAATTACTATTATTATTATTATTATTATTATTATTATGTATTTATAATTGATGTAATGTGTAAAGTATTATTATTTGTATTCTGTATGTCAACAATGAAACTTGTGCAACAAAAAGATTTATTAAAAATTTCTAATCATGACTACTCAGTTTGTGTACCCCATCAACACTTTCCTAAACATAATACATTATTTAATAATAGTGTAAAAAGAGGACTAGTGGTTGGTCGTTCTGGATGTGGAAAAACAAATGTGATATTAAGTCTATTACTACATCCAAATGGATTACGCTTCACAGACATTTACTTATTTTCAAAAACCCTACAACAACCTAAATATCAGTTTTTAAAGTCAGTTTTGGCACCTCTCGATAAAGTCGATTACTACGAATATGAAGATGGTGCCGAAATTCCTCCTCCTAAAGAAATCAAACCCTACTCCATTATAATATTTGATGATGTAGTAACTTGTAATCAAAATATAATACGCGATTATTTTTGCTTTGGTAGACATTACAATATCGATTGTATATTTATTAGCCAAACGTACTCTTCTATTCAGAAACAATTAATTCGTGATAATGCAAATTTCATAATTATCTTTCCTCAGGACGTACTAAATTTAAAACATATTTATAATGACCATGTTGGTACAGATATGTCATTTGAAACCTTTCAGAAAATGTGTTCACAATGTTGGCAAAAACCATACGGATTTGTCACTATTGATAAGGATGCTGAACAAAACAATGGACGTTATCGTAACGGTTTTGATCAATTCATTAAAATATAAATGTAAAGGTTTGACAAAGATATGATTATTAGTCGACAACCGACATGGACAAACGTTTAGCTTTAGAGCTGGACAAGGCAAGACGACATGTTAAACAAAAAGTACGATCATTATCTTCACATATTGCAAGTTCCCAAAGACGTTTTGCAACCCACATACAACCCCTAACCGATCCAATAAAAAGTTTAATTTCTGAAATTAAACATGAACGCGAAGTTGTCCCAAAACAGGAAAGAATATCCATTCATCATGACGTCAAACAACCGGCGGCGAGGCGACTTTTCGAGTCAACGACTACTAGTCGTAGTACTACATCGCTCGATCCACGATTTAGTTTAATGCGAGAACATGCGGCTGCTAGCACACCTAGAGAGGAAGCGTCAGAGAGGGACGTGAGCGTTGCAGGTCTGCGAGAAACAATAATGAATTTGTCAAAAACCGATGCATTTCGCCAATTTCTTAAACAATGGACCGGTTTACCTCGACAGTACATTGAAGATATGATTACTGATACAGAAAACAAATTTGATCATCAATATGGTGTAAGACATGGAGTCGATGGAAATAAATTTTTTATTGGCGATTCTCAAATTGATTTCAAAGATGATCATGTAATCGTTCAAAATGTAGCTTATCATGATACACCTGGCTTGTATGAATTATTATTTAAAAAAAATCCAACTAATTATACTCCATCAGATTTAGAAACTTATCGAAATATTGTCATTCGAACCAATGCAGACAGAAAAAACTATAAACCAAATGCACAAATTCTGGGAAACGTAGGGAACAAATATAAAACAATTATTCGATATTTCTCGAGACAGCCACAGCCGTTACCACCTCAACCGCACCGTTCATCTCAGTCGTCGCCATTTTACAGTGATACTGAAGAAAGCCTTGAAGCCGATGATCAAGGTCAATCGACTCCAGTCCAGCAACGAACTCGCAGCAGTAGTCTTTCAACCCTCATACCACCACCACGTAAACAGTATCCACGACTTCGGAACATACCTGCAATACAACGATTGCAGGATCAAGGTCAACAATTGACTCCAACAAGTAGTCATCAGCCAGTATCAAAAAAAGTTAAGAAGGGTGGTAGTTTTCTACGCTCATTAGCTTTAACAGATAAAAATTTAGAATTTGTTCCCTACAAAAATCCCAACACACTTGTAAATAGACTACGTCTTTTATTATCATCGACTGTAGCTGGTAATAATAATCATATGAATGAAATCAATCGCACCATAACAGAGTTGCGTGAATCGAAAATAATTCGTTAGTAATTTAGAGACGACTTGTATATATTGCAAATACATGACATATTTTTGTTAGTATTTCTACATACTTTACTCATTCAAGAGACGATAGATAATATGACATTAGATAAATTTGGTGAACACATTAGTGAACATAGAATTCGGACAACTTTACAACGTGTCAAATCTTTCTCGTATACCACAGTCTCACTCTTTGGGACACTAGATCCAGTCAAAAAACTTTTTGTATTATTTAATATTGGTACGAATTATATTTTCCCATTAAAAGAAGCAACGATTACGTCTGTCAATGGTAGTCCATCGAGCGGATGGATTGCATTAATTAATTCTAAACAAACTATGAATTTAATTGGTCAAACTTTACGTGAAGGTGATAAACTATCATTTAAATATGGACCGAAAACAACAGAAGCTAAACCGATATATATTGAAATTGTTTTAAAAGTACCAATCCATCATGAAGCGTAGTGATTTAAATATTAAGCGTCAAGTTGTTAATGAATTACATGCACCGGCTAGAGTGAACTTTAAAAGAAGACGTGTGATAGTGAAAGGTTTAAATGATTTATTGCAACTCGATCTGATTGAAATGATACCATATTCACGCGTCAATAAAGGCTTCAAGTATATCCTAATGGTTATCAATGTATTTTCTAAATTTGTATGGGCGGTTCCATTAAAGAATAAGTCGGCTTTAAGTGTCGTAAATGCTATGAGTGAAATTTTAAAAACTCGACGTAACGTTCCCAAAAATATTCAAACAGATCTGGGAAAGGAATTTTACAATAAACATTTTCAACAATTAATGAATAAATACAAAATTAATCACTACAGTTCTTATTCGAACTTAAAAAGTAGTGTCGTGGAACGCGTTAATCGAACAATTAAGGGAATGATGTACAAAGAATTCTCGGTGCAAGGTCACTACAACTGGATAAACATTTTACCCGACATAATAAAAAAATACAACAATACCAGACATAGGACTACTGGTTTAAAACCGATTTCAATAAATAAGAAAAACGAACGCAAAGTTTTAGATCAAGTTTATAGTCATCTTAAAACAATGGATATTCATAAACCCAAATTTAAAGTTGGTGATTTTGTTCGAATTAGTAAACATCGGCATCTTTTTAAGAACGGCTACACCCCAAATTGGAGTAATGAAGTATTTACTGTTTCCAAGATTCAAAATACTAATCCTAGAACTTATTTACTGCAAGATGTTTCTGGAGAAACAATACGAGGCGGTTTCTACACTGAAGAATTACAAAAAGTTAAATATCCAAATGTATATCTCGTTGAGAAGGTTTTACGAAAGAAAGGTGACCGTTTATTCGTCAAGTGGAGTGGAATGGATAAAAGTCACAACTCTTGGATTAATTCATCTGATATTACATAGACAATTATTATTATTTTTATGAATTGTATTTTTTTAATAAAAAATAAACTAAAAGTAATCAATTAAAGAACTTTATTTCATCAATATTATAGGTATTACATAAAAAACCTTAAATCTATTATTATTATTATTCTACTTCTAACACTTGTATAATTCTAAACTAATTAAATCAATACATCTCTTGAAACCTTTAGAGATCATTAACTCACTGACGCGCGCCCGACACTGATCAAGGTTAACAAGTCTGCATCACATTACCTATACCCATAAATGACACATATAAATAATATATGAATATAAACATTAAAACTATTACAATACTATTTTTAGTTACTAATTTGAATTTTTCAGTTGTCGTTTTATCTATGGAAAGCAATTTCACATATCCACACTTTGGAGAATGTTTTTTATGCTCCATAAACACATCATCACTTTTTTCCCATCGTGAAATTATTACTCCACAAACAAAACATTGAGTACAATCAGATATTTGGATATAAAACAGTCCCGCTTTTGCTAAACTCCACGGAGATGGGTATGGATGTACCCAACTCTTAAATGATAATAGTCTTTTATCAAAACAGTCGTATAAACTTTTTTCATACTGTCCATCGTCTAGACACATGTTTGTTTTTTTAATAAAAGTAAAAAACTAAACTAAATAAACTATCACTATCATAAAACGCACACTATTTCACACACACACAAGTTTGCTTTATCTGAGGATTTCGTCCTACTCCTCGGCGCCCTCGTTAACTGTAAATGAAATATACATTTCTATAATTTCATTTCATCCTCCATGTTACATTATGTTCACTCACCTAATAGTTCATCATCAATACGTTGAAACTCAAAGCAATGTGCAGATGTCGGCTTTCCAGCATCTTCTTTTCCCAAATATATTAAATATAGTGGACGTGGATCTTGTAATAACTCATCAATTTTCTCCTCGGTCAAATAGTCACTTATTCTTCTCGGTAGAAACACTGCATAATTGTCCAACTCGACAAGCACTGAATTCCCGAACAAAGACTTTGTACGTCTAATATTATGAATGCGGAATCTTGTGTTCAACTCTAGCTCACCAGGTTTTAAAATGGGCTTCTGTCCGCATCGAGCGATACGATTCAACACATCCATGGCCCAACAGCGAATACTCTTAGACATTAACACAGATATATGCACTTATTTATATTCTAATTTTTCGAAGGATTAAATCAGCACTGACTGTTATCAAACTTGAACTAAATTCTTTATATTAACTATCCCCCCACTCTTTAACCTTGAATGAAAATGCACCAATATTGTGGCCTTGAAAAAGTGTGAGAGAGAACGAGATAATGAGATAAAGTGAGATAAAAACATTGGGAATGAGTGACCTTGAAACAGTGAGCGAATGTGTCTGCTTGCAGGTTAAACTTGCATCAGTAGGTTGGGAGAGGCGGAGAGGTGCACATTAAAACATGATACTTTTTTTACAATTTTTATTTTTTACATATAACTATATTTACATTATACTAATTATACTTATTCTATACTATATTCTAAATGAAGAGGAGAGCCCCGACCTTAAGAAATAATTTCACAATAAATTACTGTTGAAAAAGGATAAATAAAACTTACTTTTATTAATTTAAAGCACAGTGGTTCTTCTTTGTTCTTAAAAAATCTAGGTAGCTGGGCACGTTGTAATCGTCCCAGCTTTCTTCTTCTTCATCTTCTTCTTCCTTCATTAAATCAGGCCATGACGACTCTTTCTCTTTGCAGGCCGATGTCTCCTTTTCCCTTAATAATTTTTCAGCTTGATTGCACTTCCAGATGTGCCTACCAAGCCGATGCCACAACAATACATGGTTTTGGTTGTATGGGCACACCACAATTTCATCTAAAAAATAAAAAAAATTATTTCCAACTAAACTACAAAAAAATTATTAAACTTACCAGGAGTATTAAAAATAGAATTTTTTTTGAAAGATTCCATTTTTCACAATGTACTTAAACACACAACTGTTACACAATATGTTACACAATATGTTACACAAGACAGCACTTTAACTTTTATACAGTTTGGGGTAGAAAATGTACAAGGATAATTGTACGGTTCACCTTGATTAAGTGGGGGTTGTTAGCCTTGCAAAAGTGGGGGGTAACATTGATCTTGAAAAGATCAAGGCTCAATAATGGTTGGCCTTGCAGTGGTGGGGGAAGTGGGAGGAGATGGCCTTGAAAAAGAAAGAGAGAGAATGAAAGAAAGAGAGGGAAAAGGGGCGGGGTCAAGCTCAAGGTCAAGGTTGTGTTGTGTTACCCCCCATTCGTTATCTACTGACTGGGCTGAAGGTCTTAATGGCGTCTAATTGTTGGTCGGCTAAACAAGCTGATAAAAAGGGGCCGCAGTAGCGGACAGAGATTATTATTCAGTATGAGTCAGTAAGATTCAGTCTTCAGTCGCTTAGTCGGTATTATCAAGTAGTACTCTGTGTGCCAGTTCTGCAGAATAAAGTCCAGAGTCCGAAACAGCCTGCGAACTCCAGTCTTAAAAATGTAAGTTTTGATTTGTTTTTTTTTACTTGCTGCTCCTCCAAGATGACGAAATACGCTTTCTTTCGGTTATTGTGTTACAAAATTATTTTATTCGTTAATTGGAACGTTAGTTTAATTATTGTAAGATGAATTTGTAAATTTAACGAAACGCGGTTGGGATGAACTTGGATTATGATTCGTGGAACTTAAAGCTTGAATTTGATTTGGTTTAAAGTGATAATCATTGTAACATCTCAATTTGTGTCTCTATGTCTCAACCTCTCCCTGAAGAAGCATTATGTTTTAGTTATTGTTTGTTACAAGAGTAAAATGATTATTTTTCTTACTGTTGCTGATCTTTGTTGGAAATGATAAAATTGTCTTTGAGATTGTTTCAGAATATTTATTGTGAAATATTATTATTGTTAAAAATGTTGTAATAGTGGAGATTTTGGTTATTTTCAAATAAACCTTAAAACTTGACGAAAAATGTAAAAGTATCGTAATTCGGATCTGTTCAGAGAATTTAATCATTTTATTTAGTTTTCTTATATTTTATATTCAACGTTTTCATATTTGTAAATTTTATCTTATTTTGTTATATTAAATTAGTTTAGAAAATATTAGAGTTTTTATGACTGCAAATTTTTTTCTCTCCTGAAATTGGTTGTTCTCACAAATCATGGCTGAGGATCTTATGCACAAATAAATTTAATCGCGCTGTCGGCGGGGCACCGCTCGACCACAAGAAAAGAAACCAAAAATTCAACGTAGGCACGTTAAATTTCTACGCAGATTTTTTCTACCTGCCAGCAACATGTCGTCTGAAGTCAGCTTTAATGATTCTTCTTCCAATAAGTTTAAAATGTCGTTTCTACCAAGATCCTGGATACGTTATTTCCTCACAAGCTATGTCAAATCCAGCAGTACATACGCTTTCAGTCTCACTCCGCTCTGTTACCCAATCATCTCTCATTTTTCTTTTAGTTAGTTTAGTTAGTTAAAAAAGGAATTTCGTATGTCAAATAATGCGTACTCCAAAACTCAATTCCTAGACACGGAGTTCAAACAAAGTATTGTACCAGGTATAAAATTTACCATGATTAAGCAGGTATCTTTTACTATGGAATTTGCAAGAGATAAAGGTAGAAATATTTGCGTATTTCTGAAGAAACAGCTTGGATGCATAATCTTCATTCTTAAATTCTTATGACAAATTGCCCTTAATACCATTTGGTCCATATACTCGTATCTGATGATGACTTCTTTAGCACAGAACTTTACAAAAGCAATCATTTTGAAAAATGTTCCAATTTTTGAAGATTACGAAATCGATGTTATTTAATGTTTGTTTTTGTAATTCAGAATCGAGCACTTAATTGGCACTGTAACAACTACAAAGCAAACATCACAAACTGGAAAAATTAATTTTGTTGTGAGTACCTGTGCCGTAGGCGTAACGTAGTCTAAACGGTCGTTTTAAAAAAACACAATCACAATCTGCTTACACACCCGAAAGTAAACTAATGCGACGGAAACACTGATAGTGGTGATATTAAAAAAGAAAAAATGTCTGAAAATACAAGAAACAAATACGAAAAACGTGAAAAGACACCAAGTTAACACATTTTTGACAGAATTTTCACTGTCATAAACAGCTTTCTTGGCTTTTTCATTTAAATTTTTGTAAATGTCGGTAAAGAAAACTGTAAAAAAATTAGAGTGGCGCCTCTACTGGAGTGGAGGATATACTAATTTCGTTGTCACGACCACTCCTATTAAAGTGAGGGGGGGTGCATACGAAATTCCTTTTTTAACTAACTAAACTACCTAAAAGAAAAATGAGAAGAGACGAGATGATTGGGTAACAGAGCGGAGTGAGACTGAAAGCGTATGTACTGCTGAATTTGACATAGCTTGTGAGGAAATAATGTATCCAGGATCTTGGTAGAAACGACATTTTAAACTTATTGGAAGAAGAAAAGATTAAAGCTGACTTCAGACGACATGTTGCTGGCAGGTAGAAAAAATCTACGTAGAAATTTAACGTGCCTACGTTGAAAGTGTCTTCGTGATAATATACCTACTAAAATTTTATGGACCAATGCATGACACTCACAGAGCTTGTGGCGAGAACTGCGTTTTATAATTGATATTTTGTATTTTGAACAGGTACCTAAATTCTTTGTGAGGTCATGGGTAAATAATGATTTTTTTAGTCAAGCCAGAGAAATTGCAAGATTGCAGTTAAATGGCAGAGTATGTGTCATGCGGGGAGTAAAGATTATTTTTTACATTTGAGGATGAAGGATGGTCGAGTGTGACTGAAGCAAGGACGTTCTATTCTAGTTGGTCTATTCTATAATTCTACCTTCATGGACCGTAGTTAAACAAAAATATTACTATTACCGTCCGAGAGCCGATTGCAATATTACATGTATTATAGGGTTAAAGAATGAGCTTCGTTTAAAATTATGGAAATAAAACTGGTGTATTAAACATTAGCTTTGATGGCCTTGCTTCAGCGTTTGGAACCCCACAAAACAGACCACCTCTGCTGCGGTTTTGGAAATTTTTTCAATATGTAACCCATTAAAGTATAAAATTACTACAAGATGATAGGGTTTTGTGTTGTATCAAAATGTGCTAAGTCGTGGTCCTCGTTCTCACCAGTCCTTATCCCATTTGGTTCTTTATATAAAATTTTTCAATTCGTTCTTGGCTGTGTTAATGATGCCGTCATTGAGGTGACCAATTAAAAAAAAACAAGTTCACTTCTAGTTGAAGAGATTCTAAACCCAATTCTGATTCGGCAATCAAACCCATTTTGCTACAACTTTTAAGACCTTATCATTTGATGGTCATTTTATGATTTACAAGGTGCTATAACAAAAAACTAACGGTGGGCTGTTGCCACAAGACGACGAAGGCGCGCTTAATTCACCATATTTTTTTGCCATCAGTTTCAATATCGCTCATTTTTATCTTACGGTCGGCTTTCGGACTTTTATTTAATACATTCCTGTACATCGACGATTGTAAATCAATATATACTCCAAGTTTATGTTCACTCTAATTATGGATTTTTTAACTACATATTTCGTATTTGCTTTCTTTGAAATTTTGGTTAGATTTAATTTAAAATCGTCGATATCCTGTTTTGTGTTAATAATACTACCTAAATAGTTCAAACTAGTAAGACAAGATTTCACCGTGTTACATATTTCTATTGTACAGAATAACACATTCAAAACAAATTTTTATTTAATGTTATGCTTAATTAATAATAAATAATAATTACTTAAGATTGTAAAATCACTGTTTATACACAATCCGACCCTCCTTACACATTCCGATAGTTGACTGACTATTAAAAGGATAATTCCGGTTTTATAGTAATTAGTTTTATGTCTGTGTAATCTCTTTTATTTAAATATATAAAAACATAACGGATTTTGGTTGTTTTTATTAAAAAGAACAATAAAAAGTAAAAAAAATTAATAAATATTTAAATTTCGCGCCAAATGTGTAGGACATACTCCACTCCAGCAGATGGCGCTACCGTTTGCGATTCATATCACAGCATACTAAGATACCATAGAATAAGAGAGAGGGAGAAGCGAATCTCTCTGTCTACCCCTCGTTTTTACCGAAAGCGCTACCTGACGAGAAGCAAGCGAACTAACTAGACAATAGCGGGAAATTCAAACAGGACATTTTATTTATTTTCCATATTTAAAAGATTATAAATGTTAAATGTTTTTGTACCCATGCACTGTTACGAGACATTTTAATAAAAAAACATCTGCAACAGTTGCAGTAGCACAAAAACCTTTAACATCGCTTAATAAAATGAAACAAAGTCCTTCCCATAAAAATTTATTTAAAAAAATAACGGCATAGAATGTATAGGCAAAGTTATTTCAACTCGAATTGTTCTTTATAAACATACTCATGTAGTAATGTAAATACAATGACCAAAATATAAATACACCAGTTTTATTGGTTTCATTCAAAGGTTTCATTACTTTTCTACACACAGTTCAGAAAAGCAAAAAAATTATCAAAATTTTGATAGTAACGTTACGAAATATACGTTAAAACAACATTAGTCAACTTTTTGAGTTCCAAAGGCTAAATTTTACAATTCTAATTCTAATACTATTTGTTTACACACTTATGACACAAACCGAGCTAAATCCATGTATACAATTGTTTCAATGTATTTTTCGAAATTTATTCCCGGTTATAAAGTTAAGGACGTTTGTAAAAGCGGCCCTAAAACGTATAATAGTTTGATGTTGAAGTTCTTGATAAGTTTTGTAATTTTTTTAAAAGTAATCTAAATTGCATTATAGTTATTAGTAAATTACTCGTGCACAAGAAAATTACTAAAGTTTGCTAATAAAGTTATTTTAAATTTGTACCTAATTATGACACAATAAATAGTGTGATATCTGTTATCCATTACTGTAATCGAAAGTTAACTGATTACAACTATTAACTGTTTCAAAACTATAAAAACGCCAACGTCGCATTTTACCAAATTATTTTATTAAATAAGATTGATAAAAATGTAAAATATTCATTAATAAATAGATCTCTCATTGAAACTATAAATTATTAATTTTTTGAAGTGCATGAACAATTTATAAGAACTAATTTTAAGATAAAATGCGACGTTGGCTTTTTTATATTTTTGAAAACAGCTAATACCATGAAATAATTTGAATTTATAATTAGAGTAGGCTTTAACTTGTATGAAAAGTTCGATTATTTGGAAATTTGAAACGGTAATATTTAATTACAATACATTTTTTCGCTCAGTTTCTAATAGTTTAGCTATAACAAAGAAAAACCTCCTTCTCTAATTATAAATTCAAATAATTGTATGGTATAATCTAAGACTGCTAATTTACAATTGTATTTTTTTACAATATTATAAAATAAAATCCACAGAGCATTAAATCATTTCAAATAATTTTACGAAGCCTGCCCCTAAGGGTCGCATTTCAATTTACAGTAGTCACCACATCACAGATAACTATACCTATAGAAAAGACCTACATTTACAAGTATTTACCTGATTTTTGGAAACCTTTGGGTTGTTTTTCAAAAACAGTTCTAACAAAGAAAAGAGAAGACATGATTCTATATTCTAATCACAAACTCGTGGTGTCGATTCTAACTCACCTACAACCACAGCCTACAACTCATGACAATTTAGACTTGTAACAATTATACAGAAAACAAACATAATTTCAAATGGCTGCACAGATTGTTGGTTGTTTTTAACAGGCATAGGCCTTATAAAATTGTCTGAAACATCGTATATTGTATTAGTCTGCATAAAAGATATAGACGTAGACCGACGAAAACCTTAATCCATAGCAAGTTCTAAATTCCTTGCTTTCACAAAATACTGGCTTCGCACCTAACATAAATTTGTTTATTATTAATGTATATTAAATACTATACATTACATTTAACTCCTCTTCATGGGCTTTTCAATTTCATCCCAAGAATCGTTATCATCTCCAAGGACGGTTGTCATCTCCAACCTGTGTCTCCAACATCTCCGGAAATTCCCTTAGAGGGGTTTGTGTGATCCTACTCGATGTAATATTAATATATCAACAACTGGAAATCGCAATTAATTGTTGTAGACACGTTTCAATAACGTTTACCTTCATTCATCCTCCTAGTTCATCCTTCATTCAATTGAACACTGTCGATTTACACTATACACTAGATCAATATAAAGGATTGAAATAAAAAAAGATGTTTGATCACAAAAACACCCTAAAAATCACGTTAAATCGTGTCCTGATGTCTTTAAAACACTTTTAAACAAAATGTCGCCAAAAACCGCAACGAAAGCAAAATAATCCACTGTTTTTAAATCAAAACATTAGAAAGAGAAGTGCGTGCGCGCGGCGTTCTTTCTTTGTCCATTAACAAGAAGTTTTCCCAGTGGCTTTACAGATTCCTTTAAATTTGCAGATTTCTTTGCTACTGACGCGACCTCAGACGTGAAGCAATTGAACTATTTTATCCGTTTCCCCCCTTTGCCCCACCGCTGCCAGTGAACCGCCAATGTCAATAAACCTTCAGGGGCCTGTAAGATACCCATCTATACGAAGTATTATTATATTATCTATGGTGCCTAACAGCATAACCTCACTCATCGTAGTTTTGAACATTTTGACGATGGGGATTAGTGTTCAATATGAGTTATAGATGGGGCCTACTGTTTACTTGAAAGCATAGACAAGACAGTAAACTATAGAACGCAGACTCCTATGCATTTTTTTAAAAACGCACCCACCACATGCGGCCAGGGGTCGCTACCGTTTTATAAAAATTAAAATCACGGAAACCTATGCCAAAATTTAAAAAATAGTGTTTTGACATAAGTCACAAATAATTTTATTACATTATGAGAATTTGCAGCGTGCAAAGTTGTTACAAACCATGTAGAACTCGCCATAGATTTCCAAATCCAATTAAATATCCTGGGCGTTTTGTGGAATGGGTTAAAAAGACGGGTAACAAGCAATTGGCAAGTTTAGAACCTCTAAAAGTGTATAATAGCTACACTGTGTGTAGCCTTCATTTTACAAGTAAAGACTTCGGCACAAACAATAGATTGTTGAATGTGGCCATACCCTCCGTACAACTTCCCTTCGTTTCCAGAACAAACTTACCCCCATTGGAATTTCCTTGTTCTTCCAGTAATAGCAAAAAATATTGATATATAAATGGAACTGGAAATTACTTTTTATAGTTTCATCCGATCCACCTGTTTCGACTGAAAACACTGTAAATTGTATAACCCCTGCGTTGTCTAGTAATGAAACCTTCAAAAAGAAAATGAAAAAAGCCGAGCATATTATTCAGCATTATAAAAAGGCAGAACGTCGATCAAAAATTCGGGCTGCAATGTATCGAAAACGTTTAAAACTCTATGCAAAACTCGATGTGAAAATAAAGGGCAAAATTTTGGATGAGGATGCTATAAATTTCTGTCTCTCGCAATTGAGGAAAAGAAATACCAAACCAAAAGGACGGAGGTACACAACGGAAGAGAAAATTTTAGCGTTGGCTTTTTATAAACAATCCGGCAGAGCCTATTCAAAATTGAGAGAGTTTTTTGCCCTTCCAACAAGACAAACGATTATGTCAATGCTAAATGTCGTCCCCCTTGAAGCCGGCATTAATAAATTAAAAATAATGGCAACAACCTATATATTATGGATTTTCTTCATCGGCGACAAAATCTGCCGTTTTAATAAATTTAATGAAACTTTTGATCAAAGAAGTTCAAAATTGTGGACTTAAAATTATAGCTACCATTTGTGATCAAGCTGCTGTTAATGCGTTATTGAAAGAGTCCAGAAATATATATATAGTAAACAATGAGGCAGTAAAAAGAAAATTGAGAATTGGCAATCAAGAAATTGTACCCTTATTCGATGTACCTCATTTAATCAAAGGAATTAGAAATAATTTGTTAACGAAAGATTTAGTTTGGGAAGTAGATGATGGAAACATTTTAAGAGCAAAATGGCAACATATAATAGAAGCATACTTTAATGATACAGCCTGTGGTGAATTTAGAGCACTTTTTAAAATTACTGATCTGCATGTTTTACCGAACAAAATTCATAAAATGAAAGTTTGCTATGCTACTCAAGTTTTAAGCCATTCAATGGCAACAGCGATTGCCTCGTTTATTAAACAAGGTAAATAACATATCGTTTGTTAACATTACACCAACTATTTTTTTTTAGGTAATATGGCAAAAGAAGCTTTAGAAATTGCAAAAATTTTAAATTTTTTTGATAAGTTGTTCGATAGTGTAAATGGCGGAACTTTTCATTGTCGTTATGGCAAACCATTATCTGGCCGGGTACATAAGGAATCAGGACATATTCATTTTTGGCAAGAAGCAATTCATAATCTACGTAATATGTATTTTGTTGATCGAGATGGTAAAAAACATGTGCCACCAAGTCTAACCAACTGGATAAAAACATTGGAGGGATTTTTGGACTTAAACAACATTTTAGTTGAAAGTGGAAAATTTAAATATTTTTTACCACGATCTCTAAATCAAGATGTTATAGAAAATTATTTCGGTAAAATTAGAAACCAAAGAAGTCGTAATATAAATCCGACAGCTCTGCAATTTCGAGACAGTTTTAAATCACTATTAATTCGAGATTTTTTCGGAAAAAAATCAATAGGGACAAACTGTGAAGCAACCAAAATTCCGGATTTATTTAATATTAGAAATCACATTGATAACATGAACAAGAACAATTATTCTATTGAAAATATTGATAAAAAAATAAATAAATATGCGTATGGTGATAATGCCATCACCCAAGTGCCAGAGTTTTCAGGTCGCATCTACAGCCTCTGACCTGACCTAACGACCACTAACTAGTAGTGACCGGGACCGACGGCTTAACGTCTCCTCCGAAAGACGAGTTAGTTGCGATGTTTTTGGCATTACATTATCCGGTCACCCATCCAAGGAATGACCGGGGTCAGTGCTGCTTAACTTCATAAACTAATGAAAACCTATGAAATCAGCTAGTCTATGCAACTAAGTAAATATTGATAATCAATTTGAAGCGTGTCCGATCTATAAGTATATTTCAAAATTACCAGCGTCCGAACTTGAGAAAAAATTACATAAAAGCATTAAAAGCGTGTCTGGATGGATTCAAAAAACATTAAAAAAATTAGAATGTGAAAGTTGTGTATCCCAAATTTCCGGTGAATATTTTGAAAATGAACAGTGTTACAGTTTAATAAACGAAAGAGAGTACAATTTAGAATCAAGAAAGTTAAAGTACTGCAATTTACAATTTATAAAAAATATCAACAAAATTTATAATATCTCTAAAATCATTCTTAGTAACATTACTTCTCCTCATAATATCAGAAATAAAATCTTGGTAGTAATTTCACATTATGTTAAGTTTTCGTTTACTTGTGAACACAAAAGCACAATCGAAAATGAAATTACGAATAAAATAATTAATCTTATAATATTTAACTTTAGTAATGGCATTAACTTAATTTTAAGTGGTAAAGATACCAGAGCTGTCGAATTTAAAAACAAAATTTATAAAAATGCGATAGAAATGTATAAATGAAGGTTGAAAATAAAAACTTCAAAATAAATGTGGTCTTTTAGTTTCATAAATAAATTAGGAACTTAAAAAATAAAATAAATAAAAAAACCAGGGTATCTAGTTGGCTGTGTCTTATTTTGCACCTACCACAAGCCAGTAGATGGCGTCGGGGCACAAAAATCTATGAGAGTTTGCGTTCTATAGTTTACTGTCTTGTCTATGCTTGAAAGTAAGTTCACGGTTTTCAAATACTTTCTTTATGTTTTTTATTTTTTCTTGTGTACAGGTTTTCTGTTTTCATATATCAAATTCAAACCAAGCGAAATCAGAAAGCTTAATATTAACATGTTTATTGTCATTGCAATTTTATTTGTAAACAAAATCTAAAGTAGTGTTTGTATTTGCAGCTGAAGCCTTTTCGGTCCACTTTTTCGTTGTTATTTCATGGTAACCACTCTTGCTTCAAACAAAATGGGTGTAAAGTTAAAAATAATCCCGTAAATTTGTTAATACCACTCCTTTGAACTGACATAGAGTATTTGAAAACTTACATTTAACAAACACATCATTATAGGTCTCGGCCATCGTCGAAAAACATGGTAAGGGCTTTATGACAAGAAGCACTTTCTAATTTTACTGTGGACATGTGGAAGAATAGTGTGAAACATTGTGAAAAACCCACCTTTACTCTATTTACATTTTTGTACGTCTCGAGCTGAGAGTAGTGGTTTTGTATTTAAAAAAAATATAGCCTACTAATAAAGGAAATTAAAGTGTTTTTATTTCTGGGTTGCCCTCAACTCCATTTTGCCCTTGTCTGATAATCAAGGCACTGGTAATAAAGTTAGTCTAAATGCATCGAAAGCAAGCGTGTTGTGAAAAAGTTAATAAAAGAGAGACAACTGCTTTTTTCAAAAAGGCCACTCCCAATTTATTAAAAATGCACACACCCATTTCAAAGGGCCTATTCACGATAAAATTTGCCTCGCTGCATGTGGCACAATGTAGGTCTCAGAACAGTTTTGCATCTCTGAGACGATGGTCCCACTGAGAGCGACTTTTGTGGTAGACTGAGACCTGCCTGCCTGTCTTGCACAAAGATTCTAAAAAACGTAGCAAATTACAGACCATGATATGAGGCTGTCTCAGTGTATGTTTTGTTGTGTACATTGAGACCGTTTATTAAAAGACCCATTCACGAGAGGTCTGCCTCTCTGCCCTCGCTACATGCGGCGCGACAAGTCTCAAAGACCAATCTCAAAAGACACACAAACTGGGACGCCCTCGGCTTATGATTTTAAGCACAGAAGATTTTTAAGCCATTGACAACGATTTCAAATGTTGGTGCAAAGACTTGTCGTGAGGCAGATCTCAGCCTATCGCCGAAATCGGTCTCAGTGAAGCCACCTCAAATTGATCTCAGCGATGCAAAAAACCTCTGATACAAAACCATTCACAGTGAAATTGGTCTCTGAGGTTTATGTCGTGCCGCTTACAGCGAGACATGTCTCATCCTGAATGAGAAAGGGGCCTTTTTTGTTGCTTATTCGTTTTTTAAAACATTTGTGACCAATTTTGCTGATGTGACACAGAGAGGCCATGCAATTGGAACATGACAATGACTCCCCCAAAAGGTACTTCGAGGCTTTTTATGGCCTTTCAATGCAAATTTCAACTTTAAACCTGATAGTCATACCAAGGTCAAACATAACCTAAACAACTAATCAAGCAACGGTACTCCAAGGCATTTAAACGTTTCGCTATTTGTTTTTAAGTGTTCTAGTGGGTAAATTTTGCCGTTCTATACTACAACAAAGAAATATTTCAATTTTTATTATTGTTTACATCTGTCATCTGTCAAACACATTCAACACCCAAGTCCCTAAATTTGAACTCTTATCTAGTTTTTGTGCTTTATATAAGGGATTTTCGATTTGTACATACTACAATATACACGAACATACGCGCTATGTTGAGAATGATGACGTCACGGTATATGTGTACAAAGCGCTAAATTTAAAACCTAGGGAATTTATCGTTGTTAGTGTTGTCTTTGGTTGGTCATATTGAACATTTGAACATCCCCCGCCTCTTGGCCATCGAAATTTTCCCAACGAATCCAACGATAACTTTTAAACTTTTATTTAGACAATAAATATTCCAAAATCAAATGGGATTTGAATGAATTCTTTATTATTATGTGAAATGTTTCAGCAGGCAAATTTTTTCACTGTTCACTCACTTATAGAAATACATTAATACCTAATCATTTTTACTACATTTTGTTGCAAACAAATGTCGCATTGTTTTTTAAATTTCTCTATTTTGGATGATAGACACAGATCAGAGGTTAGGATGTGCTGTCAAACGCTAAACAGCTGATTCTTACCATATACCGCTAAACAAGGACAGAGCACGTACCAGGCTCTGAGGCTAGTATCTTCGTGTTCACGTACCGGAAGATACCGTGACGTCATCGTTACAAATCGAATACGCATAGTATGTTGTAGTATGAAGCGGTAGGTTGTAGTATGTACAAATCGAAAACCCCTATAGTCTAACGACAAGGTATGGACTGTGACGTAGATCAAATAGATCTGTCCCTAACTGTACCAATATGCGGCGCCACGTGTTTTATCTTTACAGATTTCTGTAAATTTAAGGGAAGTGGTACGGTCGTTAATAGTAACTACACTCGTGCCATCTTTTGGTTGTGTGATTTCAAATAAAATCTAAGAATAAATCCAAAAATCCAAAATATTAAGCAACCTTTGGCGCGCAATGTCACATTACATTCAACATTGTCAAAAGGTTTTTTTCAGTTATAACCTTGGATTATAACTGTTTCTATTTTAAGTTTGAATTATTCTGCTACGTGTTTTGGTCGTGGTTTTCTCTTTTTATTCTTATTTGGATTCGATTATTTGTGTTATCTACTCCGTAAAGTACACTGGAAAGTATTTAAATTTCGAAGGCTCGAATTTGGTAAGTCGGAATTTTTTTGCCAACAAAAGTACTATGTAATACACATCTTTAGCTGTGGTATGGACCTACACCCTTAAAAGACAACCTACAGCGTTTATTAAACAACTTCTGGGTGGCTGAAACATATAATTCTGGTGGAAACAGTGCTTCTTTACTTGTGAGGGCTATTCAGGAACAAATCGACTTGGGCACGAAAGAAAACTCAGAGAATTTAAACAAAATTTCATTTTTTGAGTTGACATCTATGATGGACACTTTTTAAGACTAATGTAGTGAACATAATTTAATCTATTTAACTTCTACCTTGCACATGGTGTTTCAAATTAAATACGCGCGTTCATTTCGGACCAAAGCCACAAAAATAACTCCCATTTTCCCGTTAAGGTGTATCAGTCCAAAATTTCAAACAAAGCTATAACTGCTGAATGACAGTCAACACCAATCTGGAGTCCATACAGTAAAAACAGAAAAACCTCTTACGCATAAAAAGTTCCAATAGGTAAATTTGTTGTAAAGTCATCCGCGTGAGTATACCAACGAAAACACACAAGAAATGTTCACACAAACTATTAAATGCATTGCTTCTCTGTGAAAACAGAATTGTGCACATGTTGGCGAACGTACAGTACGCCATCTGAAACTTCTAGACCAGCAGTACCTTATTAGAGTCCTTATTTACTTATTTAGTTCCTTAAATTTTTTTCAAATTACAAAATAATGTTAAATGACCGTTTTTTTGAGAAATGAGGGAGTCGCCTATTTAAAATGTGAAAATCAAATACATTTGGTCCTTTCAGTTGATGTTTTCATAATTTGTGAAAAGTTATTAATTCATTAATAAATAATTTTTGATGTATTTTGTTGTAATTCTTTCTTTTTTATATTTAGAACACTTAACGAAATTCTGCTATTAAACACACTTAACCGATTTTTAATAAAATCGGTTATGAGTGTTTAAATTGTACAAAAATGAAAAATAAAATTGTGTAAATAATAATAGAGCATTTAAATTTGCCGCCAATTTTAGTTCCTCATACTACCAAGATATGGCGCCAGCATCGAAATTTTGACGACCAGTGAATTACGTGTAACTTGATTTTCTATAACTACTATATTCTATGATTCACACTGCCCCGACCAGATGATATTTTAGATGCGTTTGCAAAAACTTAGCGACCAATTTTATTCACATTAACACCTAGAGTTCCCTTACTGGGATTGGTGGTTCTTAAATTCTTAAAACTTCATTATGAAAGCCATTAATTTTTCTTCGTTTGCACTTTTGGGATCTACATTGTTGTCGGCACTTGTCAGTTCTCTCTGAGGCGCGAGTTCTGGGACAGCCTGTATTTTGCCTGCTACGTCATAACTTCGTTTGTCATGATTTTACTTCACGTCAGACTCAACTTTGGAATTTACCCTTACTTTTTGGTCTTATTAATGTAATCCTGGATGACCTGGGTTCCTGTTCCTATTGTTACCAACAATTTAATCTCTTAATGACAATGAGAGTGAAAAATATTTTCTCCAGAAATAACTTTAGTCAATGCAGGGAAAGTCCTCGCTCCCGACAATGCAGATTATCTGTCCGACACACTCTGACTACCTGTCTCGGCTTAAGGTAAGTTGTGTCGGTGTTGGGCATACCATACTGCAGATTCCCCCCAACCCATAAAAGTATTTTAATTTTAATTACAAGTATTTAAAATTTCGGGGACAATTGTAATTAAATTACATTTAAAATACAAAAAAAGAAATGTATTTAATTACGTATTTAAATACAATCTATGTATTTCAAATACTTTTTTAAATACATGTATTTAAATACTTAACAACACTGTACGTCATCACTAATATTATTTATTAAAACAAAAAATCAAAAATTTGCCACAAGAGGGAGATGCATTAGAGTATTTTCTATAGATGTGTTACATTTATTGTAGTAAAAAATGATTCTTTTTAAAAAATCTATGCTCAGAGAAAAAGGTCTGTATCAAGTCTTGAACACTACTATAACTACTATAAGGTGCTGCCCCTAGCGGTCAAAGATGACTCTAACAAAATTATCATTCTTCGTCTCACTCTACACGTACAGGGGTGGACTGAATTTTTTAAATTTTGCTTTACGTCAATTGATTTTCCGATGTATCTAGAAGTAAGGTCGCTACCTTAAAAACAAAGTTCGCTTATCAACTTGACATTTTCAGTCATAATAAGGCCGATTTTTCAAATGTATAGACGCTCTCAATAAAAGAAAATCCAATTAATACATTGACAACCTACTGAATTATCGGACTTTCTTTTGATTACATCGTCCTTTGTTTTAAAAAATCAGACTTCTGGAGATTCAAAATGTCAAGCTGGTAATTGGAAACATTGTTTTGAAAACAGCGGCCTTAGTTATTAATACATATCTGCTCTTTAATTTTAAGTGGGTAATAGCTGTAATTATGGCAATGCCAACGTCGCATTTTACCGAAATTTTTTTTTTTAATAAAGTTGATAAAAATGTAAAATAGTTATTAATGATTAGTTCTCTCATTGAAACTATAAATTTCCATAATCACCGTCAAACCAAACGCGCTTGCCTGTTTCTTTTGTTGTGGAAATCGAGGGTTTTCAATACCTGCCAAATATGTCTAGCCTTATTTTTCCATATCAGTGTATGGTGTCAGAGTAAGAGAGAGATAGCGACGTAAAACTTTCAGATGAGTAACATGTTTCAGATCAGGGGTAACAAAAAAATCCAAAGTAATCAAAACCATCGTGGTCCACGTTAGCAATTTGCTTAAAATGGAAATAATTTTTAAAGCTGAAGACAATAAGGCGCATGGTTCTCTGCTAAAATATTGCTAAAAATTCCGTCTTCAATATTGTCCCATTTTATTTTGTCCACATCTGTATGTCTTACTATTTTTCATTTTATATTATCTCCAATGTGGGTTTTCTAACGTAATGTTATAATCCGCTTAATTTTTGCTAATGCGTCTACAAGTATTATTTTGACCACTTGTGACTATGATTTCTCTGCGGGCAACCCAAACCGCCCAATCGAGGGAAGCACATCTGGATGACATGGAATCGGCTAAAAAATATCGGTGCCGACCAAATTGTCAGTTCCTGAAGAAATCCTACTCTTTGTATTTCTTGTGAAACTACCCCGAAATTTTTTAACTGTGTTGTCACGATATTGCCAATAAAAGTCAAATGAAATTTAAATTGAAAACAAAAATTTATAATTCTGCCATTATCGCATTATCTCGAAAATTAGTAAACAAAACAAAAAGTCATAGAGATATAGTTAAACTTGCGACACTTATTGGGTAGTATGAATAAAATGTAGTAAAAGCCTTTACTATAGATTTATCTCTTTCTCTCTCATAAGATTTAAATTACGTCTATCTTTTACTATTACAAGTAAAAGCATTTATAATATAATTATTCTCCGCGCTGTCAAAAATTTCAACTTGTTAATTAAATCTTCCAAGATTATTTAAGTAAAGAAAGATTAATTTTTATGAAATTTATTAATCATCAGGTAATAGTAGCATGGAAGGAATGATAAATTACTTTAACAAATATTCGAAATCACTTCAAATTGGTTCAAGTAACTCGACATCAAATAATTACCTTTAAGTATCGTTGGTTACGTAAATTAGATCAATGCTTTGATAAATAAAATAAATAAAAATAAATAAACCCAACTTCAGCTGCGGATGTGTGCGGATGTAAAGAATACGTTGATAAACTGGGAGTAAGGATGCAAGCAGTTTTGCAAGTATAAAGTTTTTTCGGAAAAACCGTTAAAAGCTTTTGGGATGTGGTTTCTTACACCAAAATACAAGAACAACTTCCAATGGACGTTTGGCTGAAAATGCTCCCTAAGAAAGCTATAGCCTGAAGCCCTGAAGATTGCAAGCTAATGATGAGTTTTTCCCAATTTTCTCAGTCAAGGATTGAAGGAAATGTATAAAAATTTGCATGTGGGGTAATTTTGGAATGTAGAATCTACTGGTATGATAAAAAATTGAGAAACTGAATCAGGGGGGCGTGGGTACTGTAGGCGACCTGCTGTAGAAGTAAACTTGTGCTTTGGAAAAGGCTATTCAAAAATGTTTTCGAGCAAATACTAGTAGCTACTCTTACATATAATTTACATAATACATCATAAATGAAATCATTTACTTGTGGGAAAACATCTTAAATGTGCGTCGTTACAGTTAAGTTCGTACTTTTTTGTTCTGTCATTATACAGAGTAAATCAAACGTAATGAATACAATTCGTATTGCATTTAGATTACAGTAGTGCCCAATTGTGATGTCAAAATATGTAAAAAAGTTACTACTTTTTGAAAAGAGATGTGCAAATCCAACAGTTTTCAAAACCGTGAAATATTTTGAAAACGGCTATACTTCAGTATAGAGATATGGTCCATAATAATAGTCGTAGAATAACTGAGTCATCTAACAACGCAATAAAAACCAGCTTTTTACTCAAATCCGCAAAGTTGCTACTTTCTTCCGCTATAACCGGAAGTGCCACACTTTTGAGACTACCTTCACTGGACAGGACTTAATGAATTATGACTGTACAACTTTTCAGAAGAATATTTGCGTTGGAACTCACAATACTGCCCCATTTCCTATAAAAAATACGGAAAACTCTGCCTTGATGATTGCATTTTAGAGGCACGGCCCACGTAAAATTGTGTAAAACAGCCTGTTTGTTACTTGCGGCAGCATTTGCGTAAATATTAATTGAATTACAAAAATTTTTTTTTGCTTTTTTGCTCTTTTTCAAAATTTCAACCATAATTGAATTCAGACTTGCATATTAGCTGTGTATACAAAAGTTGGTAAAGATATTAACAAAAATAAACGAGCTATGATTTTAGCGCGTGTGACGTGTTCGATTGCACGACCTTCAGTGACGCAATGGCACGCTAAAAATTGCCTAAAAGTACTAAAAGATGACTCAATACACGTCAACTAGCCACCGCACCTGTTTGAAATAGTTCGAATAATGAGCTGAAAAATTTTCACGCGGCTCAAGACAAGTGCGATCCCCATTCCTACTTTTATCTACGCCATTTGATACTTTTCTCTCCGCAGATTATTTATTACACAAATCAACACCTGTAGAGATGCTCCATTCGTGAAGCTTTTCATCGTTCTGTGAAACATTAAATGAAATTTGAAATTTATTCAATGTGACAATGCGATATAAACTAACAAAGTTATTTAGGAAAATATTTTACCTTTGGCACCCGAAAAATCGATAAATCATTTGTTAGAACCTTTATTTGACCACACAGCCTGCATTTCTTCATTTTTTTACAATGAATTCGATGAATTTACAAAATTTGACTATTCGAAAAATCCTGTGACAGTCCCAGTCTACCGTGCTGCCATCTATCAACTTGCACCAACTTTTTTTTCAAATATGGCGGCGACTTGGTCTAGAGTTCCTATATTGGGAGAGTTGGGACACTGAATGTCAATTTTCGAAATTTTGTTTCATATACGTCGGCTCGCATGTATAAAAAACGAATTGGGATAGAAAATCAGTGGTGTTACACTACAATTTTTCAGAAAAGTCAAATAAATTTGTCAAAAATATTTCCCTTTTTCGTTGATTAACCGTGTTTAGTCTGGAAGTCATCGTCACCTTAACGTTTTTCTTGATATGATGATATGAACACCTAATTTTAAAAGCGATTTTTTTGTAAGTACAAGAATTTCAATTTCAATGTAAACATTTTTCAGTTAACTTTAAGAAATGGTACAAAGCGATCAAAAAGTCCTTCTATCAAGTAAGCTTCGAAATTAAAGGACGTATGTCTGTGGAACTGAAGCCAAATGTCAAAGGAAAAATGTCAAAAAAATTAAGCAAATTAAATTATTGTTGGAATCCAGTTTTGCCCCATAGACACCATTTACGGGTCGTGTAGCGTTCGAGTGTTATTTGTGTCACGGATTTACGGAAGCTAACAGTTTACGTTTGAGGTAATTTCAGTTTAAATTTTGACAGCAGGCTGAACTAATACACAACACCGGACACACGTTCTCAATACTTGTACAATACAGAAAGTGATACGCTTAAATGATAGAAGGACTTTCTGATCGAAGAGCAACTGTACCTTTTACATTCATTATTTACAAGCATTTAAAGAAGAAGATTGTCTGAACAATTTAATGTACAAAATCATGAAATTTTGGGAATGTGTCGCTGCATTAACAAAATACGTGAACCAAAAATTCTTAGAAGAGATGAACCTGTTGCTTGGCCGCCTGTAGCTGCGACGCAAATTTTCGATTCTGGTCCAAGTGATAGTTAATTGAATCCTCAATTTCTTTTCCTTTTTTTTACAAGAAAAGACCTTCAGAAATTTAAAACAACGACGGAAAATATGGTGGTTCTTGATGACCTTGCAACTATTGAGACTCGATGTTTACCCAAAAATTGTGACGGGAATAAAGACATTTAGCAATGAAGTGCTTTAATTTACGTATTTATTACTGGAAGATAAATGTCCAGAAATTTCAGGAATATGAACAGCAAATATTTGTAGGTATTCAATTATTTTTGTTTTTATACGGTATCCCAAAATTCTTAAGTTTTCTCCGTCCCTGATTAAATTTGGCGTAAATTTATGTCATTTCATTTATTTGACAAACATTTGTATAACCTTAGAATTATTTTTGACGACCTGACATAAGTTGCTAACAAAAATTTTAATGAAAAAGGATAGAACGATATACCTTATCCACATAAAATTGGCTCGGTTTGACGTTCAGTGTCCCAACTCTCCAATATAGGAACTCTAACTTGGTCTACCTGTCTCTATAGTTACCTTGGATTTAATAAACCATTTCTCCTATGCCGCTTGATTAACCCTAGGTCCAGTCTAAGGTACTGGATGCTGTCATGGACAGAGGTACTGCCATCATATGATTTTGACAATGACAGCGGCTTTTTGACCTTGAAAAAATGCCAAAAAAGTGTCAAGATTTGAAAGTTTTAGTGTCAGTGTCTCATGTTGTCATAATTTATTGACACAAAAATTAACCTAAAATATCAATTTTTGACAATATAGTCGATTTAACAAGGAAGATTTTCAAGGTCAAAAAGCCGCTGTCATTTTCAAAATCATATGATGGCAGTACCTCTGACCGTGACAGCATCCAGTACCTTAGTCCTGTCGATGAAAAGAGTTCTTGTCTGGAATCTGGATGCGTTCGATTGGGGTATCGGGCGGCATACTGACACGCGGCTTCACTTGCATTTCCAGCGTATTCACCAAACAGCAAACACAAGTCACTATATTCATTGTTGGAAAACATTTTAATCCTTCACTGACACTTTTTGAAACTGAAAAACTACCGCTGACAGACGACACAAAATACAAAAATTTTAATGACATTACAGAATGACATTATAAGCAATCACCGTAACCATGGTTTCATCTGAACAACAATGGTTTGTGCCAATTGCCAATTTGGAAAGGTTTCTTCAGTTTTTATGTTACTAAGTCCTTTTATGCACTATCGTTTATACCACAAATGAATTTAGATCCGAAATAGTAGTGCAAACACCTTCATTTTTGGCAAAGAATTTTTACTCTTTGCTTCATCATATCTTCAACAATAAAAGACTTGGATTTTTTTAACATTTTTCTTGTTGTGCAGGGCATCGCCAGATGATGTAGTGTCACGGAGGTGCGCGACTTTCCGGACACCTGTATAACGATCCATAATAAAAAAAGATAATAATTTCAATTTAGAATGCAATTTAAAAAAATTGTAGCTACATCCTCTGCCTCCCCTGAGGAGCCGCCACTGATAGTGAGGCCTCTTAAAGTACTTGATGATGTACTGACAGGTTTTTCTTAAGTAGTTTTGGCACAAAACGCTTAATTTCATAGGCGATGTTCCATACTTTTGGTTAACTTTCAATACTATATCAAATACTGAGCGCCTTTCTACTCAAAATCTGAAAATATTAAAAACTTAACTTAAAAAAATTCAAATTGCCATCATGTATAATTTATTCACACGACACGAGACAATTTTGCTCAAATTTCCGCTACATTTTTTATTCATAGAAAATCACGTCTCTGTTGTTGGCATTTTGAACAGGTCGCGTATTATTCAAAATATACCCATTAAAACCCATCAGTCGTCTAAATTGTCGAATCTGGTGTGAGGAAATCGTCAAAGGCTCCGGTTGAATAATCCATCGAACGCCTTCGGTACATGGAGGATACGTCAGAGAGCCAATATAGGAAAAATATCGTCGCGTAAAAATTGGAGCTACTAGACTGACCGGAACCGGTCTGATGTAGTAACTGCAACAGGGGTTTTGGATGTGGCGTAATCCGTGTATTATTGTTTCAAGATACGGATTGTCGACTTCTGTTACCTGAAAAATTTCCAACTAAAAGCGCAATTTTGAAAAATGCGGACGCACTTCAAACATGTAACTAATTATGATAACAGCGCAAGTTTTGATAGACTTGGCCATATCTGTGCACTTGCACGAGCATTTGTTGTAAGTGACTTGAAGTTCCATGGCGTAGCGTCTCATATCGATCATGTGTTCGGAGCCCTCTTCATCGTTGGGGCCCCATCGGAAACGCATACTAAAAAGCTTGTACTCGTCGCATAAGGGCCCCCCACATACCGTTGGTTTCCGCCCATTTGACCAAGTGCTGTAAATCACAACAGTGTAGCCATCGTTGAGTAGCTTCATTTCTTGGGGAGTGATGTGGTACTCTTCGGTAAAGTCCAAAGGGGCGATTGTCTCAGTGGGGATGACGACAGCGCAAACCGAGAGGATGTTGATGGGCGATTGGTTCTCGCCCCGAATTTGAAAGCGGTATTTCCAGGTGTTGGGGCCTGGGGGAGAATAAGTTGGAGGCGCTTTGTGGCTAGAGGAGACTTATTACCGTCGGAATCGCTGTAGCCGTAGGTGCAGAGCATTTTTTCGTTAGTGTTGCAGCGACAAAACCAACTGACGAAAAAGTACAGCAAGACCAAAAGGACAAAAATTATGAAAATTTCGATCAAATAATTTTCCAACATGATTATTTAATTACTGACATTTTTCTTAATTTGTAACGGAAGTGACACGGCGCTGAGTATGACACCTATCAGAAATTATCAAATAGAAAACTAGATTAGATTTTTTCAATAAACGAAATAAAACTAGAGACACCTAGAGCGTATCGTGTTTAACAGTAAGAACCAAATTGTACCAAATACTGTATGGAAAGCGATAATTAAAAAAATTAAAAATTCTCCTCATATTTTTGTCAATTTGTTTCTTTCAGTTTTTTGTATAAAAAAGGGAAAGGAACAAAGTTGTTAAGAGTAATTTTTTTAAATAACCATACCTGTGTCGTCTTCAATTTAGTTACCTAATCCGACACAAGATCCCACAGAAATTGTCCCAAAACAATGGCTCATATGCATAAAAATAAGTAAATGCTTTTACTATAAATTTTCAAGTCTTTACTACCAATTGTATGCATAAAAATAGCATCTACTTATTAGTAAACACTTGTGGCGGGTTTTTAAAGTTTTTAAATGTTTTTGTTTTGAAATTTAGATTTAATTTTTGGTTTCTTTTCTTGTGGTCGAGCGGTGCTCTGCCAACAGCGCGATTAAATTTATTTGTGCGTAAGATCCTCAGCCATGATTTGTGAAAACAACCAATTTCAGGAGAGAAAGAATTTGCAGTCATGAAAACTCTAATAATTTCTAAACTAATTTAATATAACAAAATAAAAGTAAATTTACAAATATGGAAACGTTGAATATAAAATATAAGAAAACTAAACAAAATTATTAAATTCTCTGAACAGATCCGAATCACGATACTTTTACATTTTTTGTCAAATTTTAAGGTTTATTTGAAAATAACCAAAATTCCCACCATTACAAGATTTTTAACAATAATAATATTTCACAATAAATATTCTGAAACAATCTCAAAGACAATTTTATCATTTCCAACAAATGTCAGTAACAGTAAGAAAAATAATCATTTTACTCTTGTAACAAACAATAATTAAAACATAATGCTTCTTCAGGGAGAGGTTGAGACATAGAGACACAAATTGAGATGTTACAATGATTATCACTTTAAACCAAATCAAATTTCAAGTTTTAAGTTCCACGAATCATAATCCAAGTTCATCTTCCAACCGCGTTTCGTTAAATTTACAAATTCATCTTACAATGAATTAAACTAACGTTCCAATTAACGAATAAAATATTTTTGTAACACAATAACCGAAAGAAAGCGTATTTCGTCATCTTGGAGGAGCAGCAAGTCGAAAACAAATCAAAACTTTTTTTAAGACTGGAGTTCGCAGGCTGTTTCGGACTCAACTGACTGGACTTTATTCTCCAGAACTGGCCGGCACATTGGCACACAGAGTACTACTTGATAGTACCGACTAAGCGACTGAAGACTGAATCTTACTGACTCATACTGAATAATAATCTCTGTCCGCTGCTGCGGCCCCTTTTTATCAGCTTAGTTAGCCGACCAACAATTAGACGCCATTATGACCTTCAGCCCAGTCACATCCGCAACTTTTCTCACGACCAAAAAATGACTCATGTCTTCGTCTTATCTCCCGGCTGGTTGAAAATAGAAACCATATAGTTTTATAGCAAAAATAATTAGCTCCCCTATGGAGAATTTTAAAACACACTTACTGGCAGACAATAACAAGCATTTTTCTAGGAATGAAATTATCTCAATTCTCATATGCAATAACTCCTTAATTTGGTCTCTTTACATTACTAATTAAAAGAATATTTCTTTACAAAAATGACTAGGGCCTTTTAGCCCGTCACAACCACTCCCCTCTTCACTGAAAAACATGGGTTTTTATAACCCGTGGCTTTTCCAAAACCGACCTTCTAACTTATTCTAATCACCTGTATCTTCCTACTTAAACTATTTTTCTTTAACTTCAAAATAAATTTTAAAAAACTTAATCCTTCATTCATTCAAGTAGCAAAATTCAAGGATACGATGTCTTGACGATGCATTCCGCAAAAATCCCTACGCATAGCAGCACTTAAGCATACACTGCACAGGTAGATGTTATAACTCACGACCTGGGTTTCCGCTTTTCCTTGGATTCTTTGGTAGGACACATCTGGTCGGTGTAGTCCAAGAACGTTATGTCTTGGAGCAATGTTCAGTCTTCTTGGGATGACTCTGAGGTTGGCACTCTTCAGTCAAATCGTCTCCTCTTCAATGAATGTTCCACGCAACTTTGGCAATGGTGTAGACACACATCAGTTATTACTACCATATCCTAAGCATTCTGGTGGTTGGTGGTTCCTTGGAAGTATTTACGGTGGTGCTTAAACCCCTTGGCAGCGTTGACCATCTTGGAACATTTGGATTGCCCCCATTGTTAACAGAACTGTAGACGTAGTCGTCTTCGAGAATCAAAGAATTATTCCTCAGTAGCCAACTGCTATTGTCCTTCCATGAAGCTACCCCGAACTTGGAGACATCTCTTGATTAACCTCGTTTGACTTTCATTCCGTTAATGGTGGTACCAAATCCTCTGGCCTTGTCTCCGGTCTAGTAAAGTTTTTGATTTGTCCACCTACTCACATGCTCCAACAAAATAATTAATGCCTCATCCCGTATTGACATCGCGAAATATAAAAATAATTACTAATATTAATCGAGTAAACATAAAAACTATAACTATTTGCCATTCTTCTATTCCATGAGTAACCAATCTCATTATACCTGATCATAACCGAAGCTAAATATTTAATTTTGATTGCATTTAAATTCATTACTATATGGGATGAACTTGAACCTATAACCAAAATTTTTATAAAACTCATTTCGCGTGTTAAATTATTTTTGTAAGGCAGGTTGCAATTTTATTCAATTTTGTTTTCCATATTCGATCCATGAAACGACCTGATAATAATCTATATACAGCGTGATTCTTAAATAGACCGACAAAATTCTACCCATGGTTGTGTCAAATGAGTACATGTCGGGAAAAATAATAAAAAAATTCTTTGTGTAACCGTTTTCGAAATAAAAATTTTTAAAGTTATGTTGGAGATAAAGCGTACGCCACTGATGTGTTCGTAAGTAGTAGCACAGTTAGTGGAAAGCATGATAATCATCTGATGACAATGTACTTGATCAAGGCAACAATGATCACTGTGTATTATCGATATTCATGATGAAAACGAGCACGTTTTTTCCAATACAACTAATTTAAACTTATGAGCGTCGTAAGTGGCACGGTTTAAGGGGTTTCTACCCCTACGAAATAAAAACGTAAATATGGTACAGATCGTCTCTACTTATCCTTGGAAGACTGTGATAAAATTTTGTCGGTCTTTTTAAGAATCACACTGTATAAGAGTGAAACAACAGTGGACCGTCATCACCATCATCCATGTGTTTATGATTCAAACTTTTCAAATTGTTTTTCAAACTGTTAATTGCCAGCTACATGGACTTCTTGGTTTTCATCTTCAATCTTCTTCAATATCTGACTTCATGAGTCAGAGGGTGTGCCTATGCCATTTATTGTTATTCATTTGTATATTCCTTGAACCCGGAGACGCTGTAACTTCATTCCTGTAAGAAATCCTCATTTTCAGAACAAGAAAACACTGTCTTCTGCACTTTTCAGGCAGGTATCATCATATACTTGACAAAAATGCTACCAAGTCTTCTGCACTTTTCAGGCCTGTATCATATACCCGGCAAAAACATCACCAAGTCTTCTGCACTTTTCAGGCAGGTATCATAATATACTTTTCGTATCTTCTCCACCCTTGGAGGTATCATAACATGTACTTCAGTGTTCGATTTCCCCTTTTCTTTTTGTTGTTATTTAATCTCCTACGCTTTGTTCCCTATAATTTGTCCATGTGCGTATCGGTTTGATGAAATTTAAAATTTTAGCAAATGATTCCAAAAAAAAACAAATGTGGTGTTCTAATATTTTGTGTTGTAGATTCTAGATTTCATTACATTTTCTCTGGACCCTTATCTTTCAAAGCCCTCCCTTCTCTCTGTTTATTAGAACTTTGGCTTTTTAAGACAAATGTTTTTTCAGCTTTTTCAGCCCTCTGACGACTTTTCTCAATTCGACAATTGCGCTGATAATGTCCACGTCCTCCACAACTATAGCAACCCCGGCAATCACTGTAAAAGTGACCCAATTGTCTGCAACCGGTACAGGATGGCGGTGTAACAAGGCTTCTTCCCTTGTTACACCGTTCTTCAATCTGTTTTAGTCGACGTGCCGTTTTCACTGCATCTTCAAAAGTCTGGGGATCCGATGACAACACCTGTCGTTTAAGGGTTTCTCTCAGCCCATCAGAAAAATATATCAAAAGTTTTTTTTCAGCCTGAGGGTTGAGAAAGCGTCCTCTTCCTCATTGTCAGTTTGTTGTTTTCTAGCCATCATTCCCAGCATATGCAAACGTTCGGCGAATTCAATCACTGTTTCACCTGACCAAATCTATTAAGTGCCTCAATATGAGGAACCCGCTTTTCAAAACGATCGATGAGAACAGCCTTAAAATTTTTCCAAGAACAAGTTGGACTTCCTAACTCTGCATTCCATTCAGCCGTGTTTCGAGCAGACCCTCGTAGTTTAATACGGGCCATTGCAACTGTTTGGGTTTCCGTCAAATTTTGAAATCGCACAATGTCTTCCATGAAACTTAGAAAGGATCTTACTGAGCCACTTCCATCAAATGTTGGAATGTAGGAATGAGCTTCGAAGGTAGCTGCAGGTCTTTGGGCATGTTGCTGTGTCCCAAATGAAAACATTTTTCTTTAAAAAACTACTTCGTGAAAACCTTTTTTTTTACAACGAGGAAAATGAAGTCCGATTCAATTTCCAGAGAATGTGTATAACTCGGGTTCACTTTTTATTTATTTTTCACTTTCCTCTCCGTTTTGAAATCAACACCCTAAAAAGAAAAATTTAAAAGATAGACCCCAACATAATCGATATGAAATGCAGCTAATAGTTCAAATAAGTGTTTGGTGAAAGAATCATCTCGATATCTGTAACACTCATCGTGTTATTGCAATTTAAATTTACTGCAACAGGCGGTCGAAGCGGTAGTCGTAGTGTCGCTAAATTACATAACATTAACCGATTTTAAATGATTGAGGACGTAAATGAGCTGTTTTTTGACATGAAATTAATTGATTTTGTGATTACTTACTATTTTTTGGGTCGCGAAATGTTTGTGAAAGAAAAATTAATTGCTCAGGGGAGCGGGGGTCAGCGCTTGAAACTGCAAGGGAAATACGCCGCGATCTCGAACGCATTTGCAATAATTTTAAATTGCAATTATTTGGTTAATGTTACAGATATCGAAGTGATTCTTTTCCCAAAAATTTATTTGAACTATTAGCTGCATTTCATCTCGATTATGTAGGAGTCTATTTTTCAACGTAAACAAAGTTTTCGCACCTCGAAAATTTCACTACACACGTGACAAATTACAAGAAACCTAGATTTTCTCCCTTTCTTTTACGAAAACTGAAGCTCGTGTGTATATGTTCGAATCTACAATCATTGAGGAATCTTTTGCACAAAAAATGAAGTTTCTAGCTTGATCCAGAAGGCAGCTACGAGGATGTAAACGCAAAATTTGTTTAATTTTAGGTTTTTGTAAATTTTTAGCTGAAACGTCTTTTTCATAATGAAAGCAATTCCAAATTAAACAACAACCTGTGGATTTAAATTCAGCAGACAATTTTACATAACAATCAAATGTTTATGACAATTTTTTAAATTGTTCACATCATCCCTTTCCATTTTACCACCCTAAACTCTGTTAATTTAAATAAAATTAAAAAAATTCAAAAGATGATTTATGTCTTTTTTCTTGCTTTACAATTTTTATTTAAAACTTTTTTTTCTAGCTCTTACCGATTTTGAAAAAACACGTTATTTTCGAGTTTTCAACCTTTTCTTGGGGGATGAAACTAGAAATTCTTTAACTAAACGTTTTTAAATACTCCACAGTAGGTTATATCAAAAATTTAAATTTATCCTCCAAATTTGATTTGAAGATTTATTTGACGGGATTAGGTTCGATCCAGGAGGCGATTATGCTGCTTGGCCTTCGCTCGCGATATCACGCCAACTACCTCTGGTCATGACCCGCGACAATCAAGAACGGCCAATTTGGCCCGCCACACTGTCAGTGTCAATCGGCACCTGTTTCAAGTAATAATTTAATCAAATGAATCAAATGCGAAACTTTCGAGGCTTTTGTATCATCCCTGATACGTAGTCCCTTCGAACACTTTTCGAGTAATAACAAACATAACTTCAAAAGCCAGTGCAAGTAAGTAATTTGAGATCCCATTCTCCTTAGGCCAATTTTCAAATTCCGCGTATTTGCCACAAAAGCCCGTATTCGTTGAGGGGCAGATACACTGCAAAACGTCTTGGACACTTTCAGAATACATTTTACGAATAAACTAATGACGATCCACATTATTAATTTAATTTCATGACCCACGCAAATGCTGTCAACTGCCACAAAATTCCCTAAATTTCGAAATTGCATTTTTTTGTCAAAAAAGGTGCAAAGTAGAAAAAATAGTGTATGATATCTTGTTTATAATGCATTTTGTCGTACTTACTCCATTATGGCGTAAGCAATTCCGTGTGTGCGACCAAATGCGTCTTATAAAACTCGTATCATAATATACTATTAAAGATCAATAATAAGTAAGAACAGTAACCTTAACTAACAACAACTGTTTTAGATCAGTATGGAATCTGATGACGAGCTCTCCGTCGCTCATTCAAATTCATCTGATATTGCTGACAATCCCAGTCCGAAAGAGAATCGGCAAATACAATTCATTTCATTAATAAAGAAATTTCCAGTTGTAATAAATAAATCATGTTGTTAAAAAAATTAACAAGATGAAAACAGAATTAAAGAAGAAGACTGACTGGAATAATACACGCAATAACGTGGAGAAAATCCAAGTGTCCGGCGAGTATCTGGTAATTGGTAAAAGATAATAAAAATATCTTATTTTGGAATACTCGAAATACGTTTCGATAGGTGTGGATGTGTTTTGCTCGCTCCAGTTGTTTGGATTGGTTTTAAGTGGATATAATTTAATACTTTTTTCTGTGAATGGTATTGAATTACTCCTTCGAAATCGCTCTTTCGACTGTGGTAAGTTGTGATTTACATACTTTTCATACAACGTGAATTTTCGTAGTTAATTATTTCATATTTTATCGTGAGCGATAAGATAAATATCGTACTGTCTCCGAACGGCGTGGTCGTGCTGCGCGTCCGAATATCGGCCGCAGCGACAGAGCTGTGTTTACATACCTCGTGTTTATTTTCAGCTTGTGCTCGGACTTGGTACAATTGTCGCCTCGAGATTTATTGTTTATCATCCTCTTTAATCTATTTTTGTTATTTAAATTTGCAAATTTTCTTAACATGAGTGGTAATTGTTGTCACTGTTTTCAAGCTGTTTCCGCAAAAACCCCCCATATTAAGTGTGATGGCTGTTCATTAAACATTCATAAAAAATGTCTAAAATTAAGCGATAAAGAAATTGAATTTTTTACAAACTGTAACTCGGCCAATATAAAGTTATTTTGCAACCCTTGCAATGTAACAATTACATCTGTTGCGGAAATAAAATCTGTCATTAATGAGATGAAAACAAGTTTTGATAACAGGTTTGCACAGTTTTAAATTTTATTAAAATCCAGTATGAATAATTCGAGTCCTGCAAACTCTGAAGAAATTATCGACGAGTCAGTTGAGCGTTCAATTCGATCGTGCAATGTTGTTTTATTCAATTTAAATGAAAATGCGGATGTACGTGATGTGGACGCTGTCAATGATTTGTTAGAGATTATTGATCCATCACTTGTTGTTTCTCCGGAAAACGTTTTGCGTATTGGAAAAAAGAATGAAAATAAACCTCGGCCGCTAAAAATTAAATTTCAAAATTCTGAATCTGCTCGGATTTGTCTTAGAAAACAGTCAGCTCTCTTGAAAAAACCTACGTTTCAAAAAATCATAATTAGGGATGACAAAACACCACGTCAGTTAAAATATTTGCAAAAACTTCGCGAAGAACTTGTTACACGTACAAATGGAGGAGAAATTAACCTAACTATTAAGTACATTGACCACGTTCCTCAAATTGTTACAAAACCAAAAAACTAAAAATCACTAACTATGACATATCTACTTTTTATACAAATATTTCGTCGTTGCATTCAAAGTTTAATGATTTAATATTAGAAATTAACAATATCTCACCCAAAATTATTGCTTTATCCGAAACATGGTTAACATCTAATATTCCAGATTCCTTAGTTAACATTGACGGTTATTCATTATTTCGTGACGACCGTTCGTCTCACAAGGGCGGCGGGGTTTGTATTTACACTAAAAATTCTTTTTTTGAAAATAAATTTTTGATTACAAAACTTGACATTTCTACAAAACCTTACGATTCTTTATGGATTAAATTTCAAAGCAAAAATTTTAACTATATTCGAAACAGTGAAACTATTTAGACTTTTGCCGATGCAAAATGATCCAGGCAATCGATTGAAGTCAAAAAAATCTCAGTATTCCTAATAGTTTTTGAATTATGAACTATTATTTACTTTTTATAAATTTTTGATTTTATTTATTTTTTCCACTTACGGCTATACTATTTGAAACAGTGGAACTGTTTGGACCTTTGCCGATGCAAAATGATCCAGGCAATCGATTGAAGTCAAAAAAATCGCATTATTCCTAATAGTTTTTGAATTATGTACTATTTTTTACTTTTTATAAATTTTTGATTTTATTTATTTTCTCCACTTTCGGCTATACTATTCGAAACAGTGGAACTGTTTCGACCCGTGCCGATGCAAAATGATCCAGGCAATCGATTGAAGTCAAAAAAATCTCAGTATTCCTAATAGTTTTTGAATTATGAACTATTTTTTACTTTTTATAAATTTTTGATTTTATTTATTTTTTCCACTTACGGCTATACTATATTCGAAAGAGTGGAACTATTTGGACCTTTGCCGATGCAAAATGATCCGGGAAATCGATTGATGACAAAAAAATCGCAGTATTCCTAATAGTTTTTGAATTATGAACTATTTTTTACTTATTATAAATTTTTTATTTTATTTATTTCCTCCACTTACGGCTATACTATTCGAAACAGTGGAACTGTTTCGACCCTTGCCGATGCAAAATGATCCAGGCAATCGATTGAAGTCAAAAAAATCTCAGTATTCCTAATAGTTTTTGAATTATGAACTATTTTTTACTTTTTATAAATTTTTTTAAATCCAGGCAATCGATTGAAGTCAAAAAAATCTCAGTATTCCTAATAGTTTTTGAATTATGAACTATTTTTTACTTTTTATAAATTTTTGATTTTATTTATTTTTTCCACTTACGGTTATACTATATTCGAAACAGTGGGACTATTTGGACCCTTGCCGATGCAAAATGATCCAGGCAATCGATTGAAGTCAAAAACATTTCAGTATTCCTAATAGTTTTTGAATTATGAACTATTTTTTACTTTTTATAAATTTTTGATTTTATTTATTTTCTCCACTTACGGCTATACTATTCGAAACAGTGGAACTGTTTGGACCTTTGCCGATGCAAAATGATCCAGGTAATCGATTGAAGTCGAAAAAATCGCAGTATTCCTAATAGTTTTTGAATTATAAACTATTTTTTACTTTTTATAATTTTTTGATTTTATTTATTTTTTCCACTTACGGCTCTACTATTCGAAACAGTGGAACTATTTGGACTTTTGCCGAAGCAAAATGATCCAGGCAATCGATTGAAGTCAAAAAAATCGCAGTATTCCTAATAGTTTTTGAATTATGAACTATTTTTTACTTTTTATAAATTTTTGATTTAATTTATTTTCTCCACTCACGGCTATACTATTCGAAACAGTTGAACTGTTTCGACCCTTGCCGATGCAAAATGATCCGGGCAATCGATTGAAGTCAAAAAAATCTCAGTATTCCTAATAGTTTTTGAATTATGAACCATTTTTTACTTTTTATAAATTTTTTATTTTATTTATTTTCTTCACTTACGGCTATACTATTCGAAACAATGGAACTGTTTCGACCCTTGCCGATGCAAAATGATCCAGGCAATCGATTGAAGTCAAAAAAATCTCAGTATTCCTAATAGTTTTTGAATTATGAACTATTTTTTACTTTTTACAAATTTTTGATTTTATTTATTTTCTCGACTTATTCTTCATCAAAAACACGACTAATGTCTCAGTTTGGATAAAAACGCTTTACTTGGAGCCATTTTTTGCTTAACGAACCGAATACAATTTAGTAAATCAGACTGAGAATGCTTTAGTCTGGATCAAAAGAACGATTTTTCGAAATATTATTTACACAGAAACGAGTCAAACACGAGTTAAACTTAAACAAAACAGACTGTAAACGTTTTATGTCGCTTCAAAACAACGATTCATATTATAATTTGGAAGAAACCTGCTTATTTCGGCAGCTTTTTTACTTAGAAACGAGTAAAACCTTACCAAACCAAACTAAAAACGTCTTATTTCGCCTCAAAAACACCATTAATGTTACAGTTTAAAAAAAACACCTTATTTGGGTCTGCTTTTGCATAAAGAAACGAGTATAATTTAATAAAACAGACTGAGAACTTTCTAGATTAGTTTGAAGGAACGATTAAATTTATAATTTTTGAAGAAAAGAACTCAATTCGAAGGATTCGTCTTCTTCTTCTTCTTCTACTTATTATTATTATTATCATTATTACTATTGTTATTATTATTATTATTATTATTATTATTATTATTATTATTATTATTATTACTATTATTATTATTATTATTATTATTATTATTATTATTATTATTATGATTACAATATCATTATTATTATTATATATATTTTTTTTATTATTATTTTAATAATTTAAAACCAACTATAACTTCGAATAGTATACGATTTATGCACCAGTTTGTAAGAACATGGTTAATTTTTTACAAATATTTGCTTAAAAACTTGAAGACTTACACAAAACAAATTGAAAACATCTTATTCTAGTTCAAAATAACAAATTATGTTATAGTTTCGATAAAAACAGCTTATTTTGGACGTTTATTAGCTTTGAAACGAGCAAACGTTTACAAGACACTCTGAAAACGCTTTAGTCAGGCTCAAAAGAACGAATTATGATATAGTTTGAACAAAAAGGGCTTATTCCGTACGATTGATTACCTAAATAAACGAGTATATTTAATAAAACAGACTGAAAACGTTTTATTCTGGCTCAAAAGAACGATTGATGCAATAATTTGGAAGCAAGTGGCTTATTTCGAAAGATTTATTGCTAAGAATCCAGTAAAACTTACACAAATCGAGCCGAAAACGTCTTAGTTAGCTTAAAAAAAGCGATATATATTATAATTCGAAAGAAAACGGTTTATTTCGAACGATTCTTAGCTTTGAAACCAGCAAACGTTTACAAAGCATACTGAAAAGGCTTTATTCTGGCTCAAAGGAACGAATTATGTTATAGTTTGATCAAAAACAGTGAATTTCAAACAATTTTTTGCTTAAAGAATCGAGTATATTTAATAAAGCAGACAGAAAACGCTTTATTCTAGCTCATCAGAACGATTGATGCAATAATTTGGAAGCAAAGGGAATATTTCGAAGGTTTTTTTGCTTAGAATCCAGCAAAACTTATACAAATCGGACCGAAAACGTTTTATTTCGCTTCAAAAAAGCGATATATATTATAATTCGAAAGAAAACGGCTTATTTCGAACGATTCTTAGCTTCGAAACCAGCAAACGTTTACAAAACATACTGAAAACCCTCTATTCAGTCTCAGAAGAACGAATTATGTTATAGTTTAAACAAAAACCGCAAATTTGAGACTATTTTTTGCTTAAAGAAACGAGTATATTTAATAAAACACACTGAAAACGCTTTATTCTTGCTCAAAAGAACGATTAATGCAATAATTTGGAAGCAAAGGGAATATTTTGAACGTTTTTTTGCTTAGAATCCAGTAAAACTTATACAAACCGGGTCGAAAACGTTTTATTTCGCTTCAAAAAAGCGATATAAATCATAATTCGAAAGAAAGCGGCTTATTTCGAACGATTCTAAGCTTTGAAAACAGCAAACGTTTACAAAACATACTGAAAACGCTCTATTCAGGAACAGAAGAACGAATTATGTTATAGTTTAAACAAAAACGGCAAATTTCAAACTATTTTTTGCTTATAGAAGCGAGTATATTTAATAAAACAGACTGAAAACGCTTTATTCTTGCTCAAATGAACGATTTATGCAATAATTTGGAAGCAAAGGGAATATTTCGAAGGTTTTTTTGCTTAGAATCCAGCAAAACTTATACAAATCGAGCCGAAAACGTTTTATTTCGCTTCAAAAAAGCGATATAAATTATAATTCGAAAGAAAGCGGCTTATTTCGAACGATTCTGAGCTTTGAAAACAGCAAACGTTTACAAAACATACTGAAAACGCTTTATTCTGGCTCAAAGGAACGAATTATGTTATAGTTTGATCAAAAACAGTGAATTTCAAACAATTTTTTGCTTAAAGAATCGAGTATATTTAATAAAGCAGACAGAAAACGCTTTATTCTAGCTCATCAGAACGATTGATGCAATAATTTGGAAGCAAAGGGAATATTTCGAAGGTTTTTTTTGCTTAGAATCCAGCAAAACTTATACAAATCGGACCGAAAACGTTTTATTTCGCTTCAAAAAAGCGATATATATTATAATTCGAAAGAAAACGGCTTATTTCGAAAGATTCTCAGCTCCAAAACCAGCAAACGCCTCGAAAAGACGTTCTATGTTACAGTTTGTAGAAAAGCGACTTATTTAAGCACAAAAGTACAAATTATTCAATAGTTTGAATAAAAAATGGGCTTCTCTCTGTAGATTCTTTGCTTAGAAACGAGAAAAGGCACTAATTTTAAAGAAAAACCTTTATTTTAGACAATTTCTTTTCTTAAAATCGAGAAATCTCCCAGGATTGGCTTTAATTAGTGCTTGAACTATTTTCTTGTGACAATAAAACGTTTTCACTCTACTTTATTAAAGTTTGCTTAATTTGAAGCCAAGAATAGTTCGAAATAAACCGTTTTCTTTTAATCTATAACATAATTCGTTCTTTTGAGCAAGAATAAAGAGTTTTGAATCTGTTTCATTAAATATACTCGTTTCTTTAAGCAAAAAATAGTCTGAAATTTGCCGTTTTAGTTTAAACTATAACATAATTCGTTCTTTTGAGCCTGAATTGAGCGTTTTTAGTATGTTTTGTAAACGTTTGCTGGTTTCGAAGCTAAGAATCGTTTGAAATATGCCGTTTTCTTTCGAATTATAATATATATCGCTTATTTGAAGCGAACTAAGACGTTTTCGGCTCGATTTACATAAGTTTTACTGGATTCTAAGTAAATAATCTTTCGAAATTAGCCATTTGCTTTCAAATTATTGCATCAATCGTTCTTTTGAGCAAGAATAAAGCGTTTTCGGTCTGTTTTATTAAATATACTCGTTTCTTTAAGCAAAAAATTGTCTGAAATTTTCTGTTTTTGTTCAAACTATAATATAATTCGTTCTTTTGAGCCAGAATAAAGCGTTTGCAGTATGTTTTGTAAACGTTTGCTGGTTTCGAAGCTAAGAGTCGTTCGAAATAAGCCGTTTTCTTTCGAATTATAATATATATCGCTTTTTTGAAGCAAACTTAGACGTTTTCGGTGGGATTTGCATAAGTTTTACTGGATTCTAAGCAAAAAAAACCTTCGAAAAATTCCCTTTGCTTCTAAATTATTAAATTAATCGTTCTTTTGAGCAAGGATATAGCGTTTTCAGTGTGTTTTATTAAATATTCTCCTTTCGTTAAGCAAAAAATAGTCTGAAATTTGCCGTTTTTGTTTAAACTATAACATAATTCGTTCTTCTGAGCCTGAATAGAGCGTTTTTAGTATGCTTTTTAAACGTTTGCTGGTTTCAAAGATAAGAATCGTTCGAAATAAGCCGTTTTCTTTCGAATTATAATATATGTCGCTTTTCTGAAGCGAACTAAGACGTTTTCGGCTCCATTTGTGTAAGTTTTACTGGATTCTAAGCAAAAAAAGTTTCGAAATAAGCCATTTGCTTCCAAATTCATGTATCAATCGTTCTTTTGAGCCAGAATAAAGCGTTTTCACTCTGTTTTATTAAATATACTCGTTTATTTAGGCAATCAATCGTACGGAATAAGCCCTTTTTGTTCAAACTATAGTATAATTTGTTTTTTTTGTGCCTGATTAAAGCGTTTTCAGTATGTCTTGTAAACGATTGCTCGTTTCAAAGCTAATAAACGTCCAAAATAATCTGTTTTTATCAAAACTATAACATTATTTGTTATTTTGAACTTGAATAAGATGTTTTCAATTTGCTTTGTGTAAGTCTTCAGGTTTTTAAGCAAATATTTGTCAAAAATTAACAATGTTCTTACCAACAGGTGCATAAACCGTTCACTATTCGAAAGTTATAGTTGGTTTTAAATTATTATTAAAATAATAATAAAAAAATATATATAATAATAATAATAATGATAGTAATAATAATAATAATAATAATAATAATAATAATAATAATAACAGTAATAATAATAATAATAATAATAATAATAATAATAATAATAATAATAATAATAATAGTAATGATAATAATAATAATAATAAGAAAAAGAAGAAGACGAATCCTTCGAATAAAGAAACGAGTATAATTTAATAAAACAGACTGAGAACTTTCTAGATTAGTTTGAAGTAACGATTAAATTTATAATTTTGAAGAAAAGAACTCAATTCTTTTCTTCAAAATTATAAATTTAATCGTTACTTCAAACTAATCTAGAAAGTTCTCAGTCTGTTTTATTAAATTATACTCGTTTCTTTATTCATAAGCAGACCCAAATAAGGTGTTTTTTTTAAACTGTAACATTAATGGTGTTTTTGAGGCGAAATAAGATGTTTTTAGTTTGGTTTGGTAAGGTTTTACTCGTTTCTAACCAAAAAAGCTGCCGAAATAAGCAGGTTTCTTAAAAATTATAATATGAATCGTTCTTTTGAAGCGACATAAAACGTTTACAGTCTGTTTTGTTTAAGTTTAACTCGTGTTTGACCCGTTTCTGTGTAAATAATATTTCGAAATTAGTCGTTTTCTTTTAAATTTTAATAAAAATCGTTTTTGATCCAGACTAAAGCATTCTCAGTCAGATTTACTAAATTATATTCGGTTCGTTAAGCAAAAAATGGCTCCAAATAACGCGTTTTTATCCAAACTGAAACATTAGTCGTGTTTTTGATGAAGAATAAGTCGAGAAAATAAATAAAATCAAAAATTTATAAAAAGTAAAAAATAGCTCATAATTCAAAAACTATTAGGAATACTAAGATTTTTTTGACTTCAATCGATTGCCTGGATCATTTTGCATCGGCAAGGGTCGAAACAGTTCCACTGTTTCGAATAGTATAGCCGTAAGTGGAGGAAATAAATAAATTCAAAAATTTATAATAAGTAAAAAATAGTTCATAATTCAAAAACTATTAGGAATACTGCAATTTTTTTGTCATCAATCGATTTCCCGGATCATTTTGCATCGGCAATGGTCCAAATAGTTCCACTCTTTCGAATATAGTATAGCCGTAAGTGGAAAAAATAAATAAAATCAAGAATTTATAAAAAGTAAAAAATGGTTCATAATTCAAAAACTATTAGGAATACTGAGATTTTTTTGACTTCAATCGATTGCCTGGATCATTTTGCATCGGCAAAGGTCCAAACAGTTCCACTGTTTTGAATAGTATAGCCGTAAGTGGAGAAAATAAATAAAATTAAAAATTTATAATAAGTAAATAATAGTTCATAATTCAAAAACTATTAGGAATACTGAGATTTTTTAGACTGCAATCGATTGCCTGGATCATTTTGCATCGGCAAGGGTTGAAACGGTTCCACTGTTTCGAATAGTATAGCCGTAAGTGGAGAAAATAAATAAAATCAAAAATTTATAAAAAGTAAAAAATAGTTCATAATTCAAAAACTATTAGGAATACTGCGATTTTTTTGACTTCAATCGATTGCCTGGATCATTTTGCATCGGCAAAGGTCCAAATAGTTCCACTGTTTCGAATATAGTATAGCCGTAAGCACAAAAGTACAAATTATTCAATAGTTTGAATGAAAAAAGGGTTTCTCTCGGTAGATTCTTTGCTTAGAAACGAGAAATGGCACTAATTTTAAAGAAAAACCTTTATTTTAGACAATTTCTTTTCTTAAAATCGAGAAATCTCCCAGGATTGGCTTTAATTAGTGCTTGAACTGTTTTCTTGTGACAATAAGACGTTTTCACTCTGCTTTAATAAAGTTTGCTTAATTTGAAGCCAAGAATAGTTCGAAATAAACCGTTTTCTTTTAATCTATAACATAATTCGTTCTTTTGAGCAAGAATAAAGAGTTTTGAGCCTGTTTCATTAAATATACTCGTTTTTTTAAGCAAAAAATAGTCTGAAATTTGCCGTTTTAGTTTAAACTATAACATAATTCGTTCTTTTGAGCCTGAATTGAGCGTTTTTAGTATGTTTTGTAAACGTTTGCTGGTTTCGAAGCTAAGAATCGTTCGAAATAAGCCGTTTTCTTTCGAATTATAATATGTATCGCTTATTTGAAGCGAACTAAGACGTTTTCGGGTCGATTTACATAAGTTTTGCTGGATTCTAAGTAAATAATCTTTCGAAATTAGCCATTTTCGAAATAAGCCGCTTTCTTTCGAATTATAATTTATATCGCTTTTTTGAAGCGAAATAAAACGTTTTCGGCCCGATTTGTATAAGTTTTGCTGGATTCTAAGCAAAAAAACCTTTGAAATATTCCCTTTGCTTCCAAATTATTGCATCAATCGTTCTTTTGAGCAAGAATAAAGCGTTTTCAGTCTGTTTTATTAAATATACTCGTTCTATAAGCAAAAAATAGTCTGAAATGTGCCGTTTTTGTTTAAACTATAACATAATTCGTTCTTCTGAGCCTGAATAGAGCGTTTTCAGTATGTTTTGTAAACGTTTGCTGTTTTCAAAGCTTAGAATCGTTCGAAATAAGCCGCTTTCTTACGAATTATGATTTATATCGCTTTTTTGAAGCGAAATAATACGTTTTCGACCCGATTTGTATAAGTTTTACTGGATTCTAAGCAAAAAAAACCTTCAAAATATTCCCTTTGCTTCCAAATTATTGCATTAATCGTTCTTTTGAGCAAGAATAAAGCGTTTTCAGTGTGTTTTATTAAATATAGTCGTTTCTTTAAGCAAAAAATAGTCTGAAATTTGCCGTTTTTGTTTAAACTATAACATAATTCGTTTTTCTGAGACTGAATAGAGGGTTTTCAGTATGTTTTGTAAACGTTTGCTGGTTTCGAAGCTAAGAATCGTTCGAAATAAGCAGTTTTCTTTCGAATTATAATATATATATATCGATTTTTGAAGCGAACTAAGACGTTTTCGGCTCCATTTGTGTTAGTTTTCCTGGATTCTAAGCAAATAATCTTTCGAAATAAGCCATTTGTTTCCAAATTATTGCATCAATCGTTCTTTTGAGCCAGAATAAAGCGTTTTCAGTCTGTTTTGTTAAAAATACTCGTTTCTTTAAGCAAAAAATTGTCTGAAATTCACTGTTTTTGTACAAACTATAACATAATTCGATTTTTTGGGCCAGATTAAAGCCTTTTCAGTATGCTTTGTAAACGTTTGCTGGTTTCAAAGCTAAGAATCGTTCGAAATAAGCCGTTTTCTTTCGAATTATAATATGTATCGCTTATTTGAAGCGAACTAGGACGTTTTCGGGTCGATTTACATAAGTTTTGCTGGATTCTAAGTAAATAATCTTTCGAAATTAGCCATTTTCGAAATAAGCCGCTTTCTTTCGAATTATAATTTATATCGCTTTTTTGAAGCGAAATAAAACGTTTTCGGCCCGATTTGTATAAGTTTTGCTGGATTCTAAGCAAAAAAAACCTTTGAAATATTCCCTTTGCTTCCAAATTATTGCATCAATCGTTCTTTTGAGCAAGAATAAAGCGTTTTCAGTCTGTTTTATTAAATATATTCGTTCTATAAGCAAAAAATAGTCTGAAATGTGCCGTTTTTGTTTAAACTATAACATAATTCGTTCTTCTGAGCCTGAATAGAGCGTTTTCAGTATGTTTTGTAAACGTTTGCTGTTTTCAAAGCTTAGAATCGTTCGAAATAAGCCGCTTTCTTACGAATTATGATTTATATCGCTTCTTTGAAGCGAAATAATACGTTTTCGACCCGATTTGTATAAGTTTTACTGGATTCTAAGCAAAAAAACCTTCAAAATATTCCCTTTGCTTCCAAATTATTGCATTAATCGTTCTTTTGAGCAAGAATAAAGCGTTTTCATTGTGTTTTATTAAATATAGTCGTTTCTTTAAGCAAAAAATAGTCTGAAATTTGCCGTTTTTGTTTAAACTATAACATAATTCGTTTTTCTGAGACTGAATAGAGGGTTTTCAGTATGTTTTGTAAACGTTTGCTGGTTTCGAAGCTAAGAATCGTTCGAAATAAGCCGTTTTCTTTCGAATTATAATATATATCGCTTTTTTGAGGCTAACTAAGACGTTTTCGGCTCCATTTGTGTAAGTTTTACTGGATTCTAAGCAAAAAATCTTTCGAAATAAGCCATTTGCTTCCAAATTATTGCATCAATCGTTCTTTTGAGCCTGAATAAAACGTTTTCAGTCTGTTTTATTAAATATACTCGTTTATTTAGGTAATCAATCGTACGGAATAAGCCCTTTTTGTTCAAACTATATCATAATTCGTTCTTTTGAGCCTGATTAAAGCGTTTTCAGTATGTTTTGTAAACGTTTGCTCGTTTCAAAGCTAATAAACGTCCAAAATAAGCTGTTTTTATCGAAACCATAACATAATTTGTTATTTTGAACTAGAATTAGATGTTTTCAATTTGCTTTGTGTAAGTCTTCAGGTTTTTAAGCAAATATTTGTCAAAAATTAACCATGTTCTTACAAACTGGTGCATAAACCGTTCACTATTCGAAGTTATAGTTGGTTTTAAATTATTAAAATTATAATAAAAAATATATATATAATAATAATGAAATTGTAATAATAATAATAATAATAATAATAATAATAATAATAATAATAATAATAATATTAAATAATAATAATAATAATAACAATAGTAATAATGATAATTATAATAATAAGAAGAAGAAGAAGAAGAAGACGAATCCTTCGAATTGAGTTTTTTTTTTCAAAATTATAAATTTAATCGTTCCTTCAAACTAATCTAGAAAGCCCTCAGTCTGTTTTATTAAATTATACTCGTTTCTTTATGCAAAAGCAGACCCAAATAAGGTGTTTTTTTTAAACTGTAACATTAATGGTGTTTTTGAGGATGTTGAAGATGTTTTTAGTTTGGTTTGGTAAGGTTTTACTCGTTTCTAAGTAAGAAAAGCTGCCGAAATAAGCAGGTTTCTTCTAAATTATAATATGAATCGTTCTTTTGAAGCGACATAAAACGTTTACAGTCTGTTTTGTTTAAGTTTAACTCGTGTTTGACTCGTTTCTGTGTAAACAATATTTCGAAATTAGTCGTTTTCTTTTAAATTTTAATAAAAATCGTTCTTTTGATCCAGACTAAAGCATTCTCAGTCTGATTTACTAAATTATATTCGGTTCGTTAAGCAAAAAATGGCTCCAAATAAAGCGTTTTTATCTAAACTGAGACATTAGTCGTGTTTTTGATGAAGAATAAGTCGAGAAAATAAATAAAATCAAAAATTTGCAAAAAGTAAAAAATAGTTCATAATTCAAAAACTATTAGGAATACTGAGATTTTTTTGACTTCAATCGATTGCCAAGATCATTTTGCATCGGCAAGGGTCGAAACAGTTCCATTGTTTCGAATAGTATAGCCGTAAGTGAAGAAAATAAATAAAATAAAAAATTTATAAAAAGTAAAAAATACTTCATAATTCAAAAACTATTAGGAATACTGCGATGTTTTTGACTTCAATCGATTGCCAGGATCATTTTGCATCGGCAAGGGTCGAAACAGTTCCACTGTTTCGAATAGTATAACCGTAAGTGGAGAAAATAAATAAAATCAAAAATTTATAAAAAGTAAAAAATAGTTCATAATTCAAAAACTATTAGGAGTACTGAGATTTTTTTGACTTCAATCGATTGCCTGGATCATTTTGCATCGGCAAGAGTCGAAACAGTTCAACTGTTTCGAATAGTATAGCCGTGAGTGGAGAAAATAAATTAAATCAAAAATTTATCAAAAGTAAAAAATAGTTCATAATTCAAAAACTATTAGGAATACTGCGATTTTTTTGACTTCAATCGATTGCCTGGATCATTTTGCTTCGGCAAAATTTCAAATAGTTCCACTGTTTTGAATAGTAGAGCCGTAAGTGGAAAAAATAAATAAAATCAAATATTTATAAAAAGTAAAAATTAGTTTAAAATTCAAAAACTATTAGGAATACTGCGATTTTTTTGACTTCAATCGATTACCTGGATCATTTTGCATCGGCAAAGGTCCAAACATTTCCACTGTTTCGAATAGTATAGCCGTAAGTGGAGAAAATAAATAAAATCAAAAATTTATAAAAAGTAAAAAATAGTTCATAATTCAAAAACTATTAGGAATACTGCGATTTTTTTGACTCCAATCGATTACCTGGATCATTTTGCATAGGCAAAGGTCCAAACAGTTCCACTGTTTCGAATAGTATAGCCGTAAGTGGAGAAAATAAATAAAATCAAAAATTTATATAAAGTAAATAATACTTCATAATTCAAAAACTATTAGGAATACTGAGATTTTTTTGACATCAATCGATTGCCTGGATCATTTTGCATCGGCAAAGGTCCAAATAGTTCCACTCTTTCGAATATAGTATAACCGTCAGTGGAAAAAATAAATAAAATCAAAAATTTATAAAAAGTAAAAAATAGTTCATAATTCAAAAACTATTAGGAATACTGAGATTTTTTTGACTTCAATCGATTACCTGGATCATTTTGCATTGACAAGTGTCCAAACAGTTCCACTGTTTCGAATAGTATAGCCGTAAGTGGAGAAAATAAATAAAATCAAAAATTTATAAAAAGTAAAAAATAGTTCATAATTCAAAAACTATTAGGAATACTTCGATTTTTTTAACTTCAATCGATTACCTGGATCATTTTGCATCGGCAAAGGTCCAAATAGTTCCACTGTTTCGAATAGTATAGCCGTAAGTGGAAAAAATAAATAAAATCAGAAATTTATAAAAAGTAAAAAATAGTTCATAATTCAAAAACTATTAGGAATACTTCGATTTTTTTGACTTCAATCGATTACCTGGATCATTTTGCATCGGCAAAGGTCCAAATAATTCCACTGTTTCGAATAGTATAGCCGTAAGTGGAAAAAATAAATAAAATCAAATATTTATAAAAAGTAATAAATAGTTCATAATTCAAAAACTATTAAGAATACTGAGATTTTTTTGACTTCAATCGATTGCCTGGATCATTTTGCCTCGGCAAAGGTCCAAACAGTTCCACTGTTTCGAATAGTATAGCCGTAAGTTTAGAAAATAAATAAAATCAAAAATTTATATAAAGTAAATAATACTTCATAATTCAAAAACTATTAGGAATACTGAGATTTTTTTGACATCAATCGATTGCCTGGATCATTTTGCATCGGCAAAGGTCCAAATAGTTCCACTCTATCGAATATAGTATAGCCGTAAGTGGAAAAAATAAATAAAATCAAAAATTTATAAAAAGTAAAAAATAGTTCATAATTCAAAAACTATTAGGAATTCTGAGATTTTTTTGACTTCAATCGATTACCTGGATCATTTTGCATTGACAAGTGTCCAAACAGTTCCACTGTTTCGAATAGTATAGCCGTAAGTGGAGAAAATAAATAAAATCAAAAATTTATAAAAAGTAAAAAATAGTTCATAATTCAAAAACTATTAGGAATACTTCGATTTTTTTGACTTCAATCGATTACCTGGATCATTTTGCATCGGCAAAGGTCCAAATAGTTCCACTGTTTCGAATAGTATAGCCGTAAGTGGAAAAAATAAATAAAATCAAAAATTTATAAAAAGTAAAAAATAGTTCATAATTCAAAAACTATTAGGAATACTGAGATTTTTTTGACTTCAATCGATTACCTGGATCATTTTGCATTGACAAGTGTCCAAACAGTTCCACTGTTTCGAATAGTATAGCCGTAAGTGGAGAAAATATATAAAATCAAAAATTTATAAAAAGTAAAAAATAGTTCATAATTCAAAAACTATTAGGAATACTGCGATTTTTTTGATTTCAATCGATTGCCTGGATCATTTTGCATTGGCAAAGGTCCAAATAGTTAAACTGTTTCGATGCAAAATAACCCAGGTAATCGATTGAAGTCACAAAAATCGTAGTATTCCTAATAGTTTTTGAATTATGAACTATTTTTTACATTTTATAAATTTTTGATTTTATATATTTTCTCCTCTTACGGCTATACTATTCGAAACAGTGGAACTGTCTGGAACTTTGCCGATGCAAAATGTTACAGGTAATTGATTGAAGTCAAAAAAATCGCAGTATTCCTAATAGGTTTCGAATTATGAACTATTTTTTGCTTTTTATAAATTTTTGATTTTATATATTTTCTCCACTTACGGCTATACTATTCGAAACAGTGGAACTGTTTGGACCTCTGCCGATGCAAAATGATCCAGGTAATCGATTGAAGTCAAAAAAATCGCAGTATTCCTAATAATTTTTGAATTATGAACTATTTTTTACATTTAATAAATTTTGAATTTATTTATTTTCTCCACTTACGGCTATACTATATTCGAAACAGTGGAACTATTTGGACCTTTGCCGATGAAAAATGATCCAGGCAATCAATTGAAGTTCAAAAAATCGCAGTATTCCTAATAGTTTTTGAATTATGAACTATTTTTTACTTTTTATAAATTTTTGATTTTATTTATTTTCTCCACTTACGGCTATACTATTCGAATATTCGAAACAGTGGAACTATTTGGACCTTTGCCGATGCAAAATGAATCAGGCAATCGATTTTAGTCAAAGAAATCGCAGTATTCCTAATAGTTTTTAAATTATGAACTATTTTTTACTTTTTATAAATTTTTGATTTTATTTATTTTCTCCACTTACGGCTATACTATTCGAAACAGTGGAACTGTTTCGACTCTTGCCGATGCAAAATGATCCAGGCAATCGATTGAAGTTCAAAAAAATCGCAGTATTTCTAAAAGTTTTTGAATTATAAACTATTTTTACTTTTTATAAATTTTTGATTTTATTTATTGTTTCCACTTACGGCTATACTATATTCGAAAGCGTGAAACTATTTGGACCTTTGCCGATGCAAAATGATCCAGGCAATCGATTGAAGTCAAAAAAATCTCAGTATTCCTAATAGTTTTTGAATTATGAACTATTTTTACTTTTTATAAATTTTTGATTTTATTTATTTTTTCCACTTACGGCTATACTATATTCGAAACAGTGGAACTATTTGGACCTTCGCCGATGCAAAATGATCCAGGCAATCGATTGAAGTTCAAAAAAATCGCAGTATTCCTAATAGTTTTTGAATTATGAACTATTTTTTACTTTTTATAAATTTTTGATTTTATTTATTTTTTCCACTTACGGCTATACTATATTCAAAACAGTGGAACTATTTGGACCTTTGCCGATGCAAAATGATTCAGGCAATCGATTGAAGTTCAAAAAAATCGCAGTATTCCTAATAGTTTTTGAATTATGAACTATTTTTTACTTTTTATAAATTTTTTATTTTATTTAATTTCTCCACTTACGGCTATACTATTCGAAACAGTGGAACTGTTTCGACCCTTGCCGATGCAAAATGATCCAGGCAATCGATTGAAGTTCAAAAAAATTGCAGTATTTCTAATAGTTTTTGAATTATAAACTACTTTTTACTTTTTATAAATTTTTGATTTCATTTATTTTTTCCACTTACGGCTATACTATATTCGAAAGAGTGGAACTATTTGGACCTCTGCCGATGCAAAATGATCCAGGCAATCGATTGAAATCAACAAAATCTCAGTATTCCTAATAGTTTTTGAATTATGAACTATTTTTTACTTTTTATAAATTTTTGATTTTATTTATTTTTTCCACTTACGGCTATACTATATTCGAAACAGTGGAACTATTTGGACTTTTACCGATGAAAAATGATCCAGGCAATCAATTGAAGTTCAAAAAATCGCAGTATTCCTAATAGTTTTTGAATTATGAACTATTTTTTACTTTTTATAAATTTTCGATTTTATTTATTTTCTCCACTTACGGCTATACTATTCGAATATTCGAAACAGTGGAACTATTTGGACCTTTGCCGATGCAAAATGATTCAGGCAATCGATTTTAGTCAAAGAAATCGCAGTATTCCTAATAGTTTTTAAATTATGAACTATTTTTTACTTTTTATAAATTTTTGATTTTATTTATTTTCTCCACTTACGGCTATACTATTCGAAACAGTGGAACTCTTTCGACTCTTGCCGATGCAAAATGATCCAGGCAATCGATTGAAGTCAAAAAAATCTCAGTATTCCTAATAGTTTTTGAATTATGAACTATTTTTTACTTTTTATAAATTTTTGATTTTATTTATTTTTTCCACTTACGGCTATACTATATTCAAAACAGTGGAACTATTTGGACCTTTGCCGATGCAAAATGATTCAGGCAATCGATTGAAGTTCAAAAAAATCGCAGTATTCCTAATAGTTTTTGAATTATGAACTATTTTTTACTTTTTATAAATTTTTGATTTTATTTAATTTCTCCACTTACGGCCATACTATTCGAAACAGTGGAACTGTTTCGACCCTTGCCGATGCAAAATGATCCAGGCAATCGACTGAAGTCAAAAAAATTCTCAGTATTCCTAATAGTTTTTGAATTATGAACTATTATTTACTTTTTATAAATTTTTGATTTTATTTATTTTTTCCACTTACGGCTATACTATTCGAAACAGTGGAACTATTTGGACCCTTGCCGATGCAAAATGATCCAAGCAATCGATTGAAGTCAAAAAAATCGCAGTACTCCTAATAGTTTTTGAATTATGAACTATTTTTTACTTTTTATAAATGTTTTATTTTATTTATTTTCTCCACTTACGGCTATACTATTCGAAACAGTGGAACTTTTTGGACCTTTGCCGATGCAAAATGATCCACGCAACCGACTGAAGTCAAAAAAATCTCAGTATTCCTAATAGGTTTTGAATTATGAACTATTTTTTACTTTATATAAATTTTTGATTTTATTTATTTTTTCCACTTACGGCTATACTATATTCAAAACAGTGGAACTATTTGGACCTTTGCCGATGCAAAATGATTCAGGCAATCGATTGAAGTTCAAAAAAAATCGCAGTATTCCTGATAGATTTTGAATTATGAACTATTTTTTACTTTTTATAAATTTTTGATTTTATTTAATTTCTCCACTTACGGCTATACTATTCGAAACAGTGGAACTGTTTCGACCCTTGCCGATGCAAAATGATCCAGGCAATCGATTGAAGTTCAAAAAAATCGCAGTATTTCTAATAGTTTTTGAATTATAAACTATTTTTTACTTTTTATAAATTTTTGATTTTATTTATTTTTTCCACTTACGGCTATACTATATTCGAAAGAGTGGAACTATTTGGACCTCTGCCGATGCAAAATGATCCAGGCAATCGATTGATGTCAAAAAAATTGCAGTATTCCTAATAGTTTTTGAATTATGAACTATTTTTTACTTTTTATAAATTTTTGATTTTATTTATTTTCTCCACTTACGGCTATACTATTCGAAACAGTGGAACTGTTTCGACCCTTGCCGATGCAAAATGATCCAGGCAATCGATTGAAGTCAAAAAAATCTCAGTATTCCCAATAGTTTTTGAATTATGAATTATTTTTTACTTTTTATAAATTTTTGATTTTATTTATTTTCTCCACTTACGGCTATACTATTCGAAACACTGGAACTGTTTGGACCTTTGCCGTAGCAAAATAATCCAGGCAATCGATTGAAGTCAAAAAAATCTCAATATTCTTAATAGTTTTTGAATTATGAACTATTTTTTACTTTTTATAAATTTTTGATTTTATTTATTTTCCCCACTTACGGCTATACTATTCGAATATTCGAAACAGTGGAACTATTTGGACCTTTGCCGATGCAAAATGATTCAGGCAATCGATTTTAGTCAAAGAAATCGCAGTATTCCTAATAGTTTTTAAATTATGAACTATTTTTTACTTTTTATAAATTTTTGATTTTATTTATTTTCTCCACTTACGGCTATACTATTCGAAACAGTGGAACTGTTTCGACCCTTGCCGATGCAAAATGATCCAGGCAATCGATTGAAGTTCAAAAAAATCGCAGTATTTCTAAAAGTTTTTGAATTATAAACTATTTTTACTTTTTATAAATTTTTGATTTTATTTATTGTTTCCACTTACGGCTATACTATATTCGAAAGCGTGAAACTATTTGGACCTTTGCCGATGCAAAATGATCCAGGCAATCGATTGATGTCAAAAAAATCGCAGTATTCTTAATAGTTTTTGAATTATGAACTATTTTTTACTTTTTATAAATTTTTGATTTTATTTATTTTCTCCACTTACGGCTATACTATTCGAAACGGTAGAACTCTTTCGACCCTTGCCGATGCAAAATGATCCAGGCAATCGATTGAAGTCAAAAAAATCTCAGTATTCCTAATAGTTTTTGAATTATGAACTATTTTTACTTGTTATAAATTTTTGATTTTATTTATTTTTTCCACTTACGGCTATACTATATTCGAAACAGTGGAACTATTTGGACCTTTGCCGATGCAAAATGATCCAGGCAATCGATTGAAGTTCAAAAAAATCGCAGTATTCCTAATAGTTTTTGAATTATGAACTATTTTTTACTTTTTATAAATTTTTGATTTTATTTATTTTTTCCACTTACGGCTATACTATATTCAAAACAGTGGAACTATTTGGACCTTTGCCGATGCAAAATGATTCAGGCAATCGATTGAAGTTCAAAAAAATCGCAGTATTCCTAATAGTTTTTGAATTATGAACTATTTTTTACTTTTTATAAATTTTTTATTTTATTTAATTTCTCCACTTACGGCTATACTATTCGAAACAGTGGAACTGTTTCGACCCTTGCCGATGCAAAATGATCCAGGCAATCGATTGAAGTTCAAAAAAATTGCAGTATTTCTAATAGTTTTTGAATTATAAACTACTTTTTACTTTTTATAAATTTTTGATTTCATTTATTTTTTCCACTTACGGCTATACTATATTCGAAAGAGTGGAACTATTTGGACCTCTGCCGATGCAAAATGATCCAGGCAATCGATTGAAATCAAAAAAATCTCAGTATTCCTAATAGTTTTTGAATTATGAACTATTTTTTACTTTTTATAAATTTTTGATTTTATTTATTTTTTCCACTTACGGCTATACTATATTCGAAACAGTGGAACTATTTGGACCTTTACCGATGAAAAATGATCCAGGCAATCAATTGAAGTTCAAAAAATCGCAGTATTCCTAATAGTTTTTGAATTATGAACTATTTTTTACTTTTTATAAATTTTCGATTTTATTTATTTTCTCCACTTACGGCTATACTATTCGAATATTCGAAACAGTGGAACTATTTGGACCTTTGCCGATGCAGAATGATTCAGGCAATCGATTTTAGTCAAAGAAATCGCAGTATTCCTAATAGTTTTTAAATTATGAACTATTTTTTACTTTTTATAAATTTTTGATTTTATTTATTTTCTCCACTTACGGCTATACTATTCGAAACAGTGGAACTCTTTCGACTCTTGCCGATGCAAAATGATCCAGGCAATCGATTGAAGTCAAAAAAATCTCAGTATTCCTAATAGTTTTTGAATTATGAACTATTTTTTACTTTTTATAAATTTTTGATTTTATTTATTTTTTCCACTTACGGCTATACTATATTCAAAACAGTGGAACTATTTGGACCTTTGCCGATGCAAAATGATTCAGGCAATCGATTGAAGTTCAAAAAAATCGCAGTATTCCTAATAGTTTTTGAATTATGAACTATTTTTTACTTTTTATAAATTTTTGATTTTATTTAATTTCTCCACTTACGGCCATACTATTCGAAACAGTGGAACTGTTTCGACCCTTGCCGATGCAAAATGATCCAGGCAATCGGCTGAAGTCAAAAAAATTCTCAGTATTCCTAATAGTTTTTGAATTATGAACTATTATTTACTTTTTATAAATTTTTGATTTTATTTATTTTTTCCACTTACGGCTATACTATTCGAAACAGTGGAACTATTTGGACCCTTGCCGATGCAAAATGATCCAAGCAATCGATTGAAGTCAAAAAAATCGCAGTATTCCTAATAGTTTTTGAATTATGAACTATTTTTTACTTTTTATAAATTTTTGATTTTATTTATTTTTTCCACTTACGGCTATACTATTCGAAACAGTGGAACTATTTGGACCTTTGCCGATGCAAAATGATCCAAGCAATCGATTGAAGTCAAAAAAATCGCAGTATTCCTAATAGTTTTTGAATTATGAACTATTTTTTACTTTTTATAAATGTTTTATTTTATTTATTTTCTCCACTTACGGCTATACTATTCGAAACAGTGGAACTTTTTGGACCTTTGCCGATGCAAAATGATCCACGCAACCGACTGAAGTCAAAAAAATCTCAGTATTCCTAATAGGTTTTGAATTATGAACTATTTTTTACTTTATATAAATTTTTGATTTTATTTATTTTTTCCACTTACGGCTATACTATATTCAAAACAGTGGAACTATTTGGACCTTTGCCGATGCAAAATGATTCAGGCAATCGATTGAAGTTCAAAAAAAATCGCAGTATTCCTAATAGATTTTGAATTATGAACTATTTTTTACTTTTTATAAATTTTTGATTTTATTTAATTTCTCCACTTACGGCTATACTATTCGAAACAGTGGAACTGTTTCGACCCTTGCCGATGCAAAATGATCCAGGCAATCGATTGAAGTTCAAAAAAATCGCAGTATTTCTAATAGTTTTTGAATTATAAACTATTTTTTACTTTTTATAAATTTTTGATTTTATTTATTTTTTCCACTTACGGCTATACTATATTCGAAAGAGTGGAACTATTTGGACCTCTGCCGATGCAAAATGATCCAGGCAATCGATTGATGTCAAAAAAATTGCAGTATTCCTAATAGTTTTTGAATTATGAACTATTTTTTACTTTTTATAAATTTTTGATTTTATTTATTTTCTCCACTTACGGCTATACTATTCGAAACAGTGGAACTGTTTCGACCCTTGCCGATGCAAAATGATCCAGGCAATCGATTGAAGTCAAAAAAATCTCAGTATTCCCAATAGTTTTTGAATTATGAATTATTTTTTACTTTTTATAAATTTTTGATTTTATTTATTTTCTCCACTTACGGCTATACTATTCGAAACACTGGAACGGTTTGGACCTTTGCCGTGGCAAAATAATCCAGGCAATCGATTGAAGTCAAAAAAATCTCAATATTCTTAATAGTTTTTGAATTATGAACTATTTATTACTTTTTATAAATTTTTGATTTTATTTATTTTCTCCACTTACGGCTATACTAATCGAAACAGTGGAACTGTTTCGACCCTTGCCGATGCAAAATGATCCAGGCAATCGATTGAAGTCAAAAAAATTCTCAGTATTCCTGATAGTTTTTGAATTATGAACTATTTTTTACTTTTTATAAATTTTTGATTTTATTTATTTTCTCCACTTACGGCTATACTATTCGAATATTCGAAACAGTGGAACTATTTGGACCTTTGCCGATGCAAAATGATTTAGGCAATCGATTTTAGTCAAAGAAATCGCAGTATTCCTAATAGTTTTTGAATTATGAACTATTTTTTACTTTTTATAAATTTTTGATTTTATTTATTTTCTCCACTTACGGCTATACTAATCGAAACAGTGGAACTGTTTCGACCCTTGCCGATGCAAAATGATCCAGGCAATCGATTGAAGTCAAAAAAATTCTCAGTATTCCTAATAGTTTTTGAATTATGAACTATTTTTTACTTTTTATAAATTTTTGATTTTATTTATTTTCTCCACTAACGGCTATACTATTCGAATATTCGAAACAGTGGAACTATTTGGACCTTTGCCGATGCAAAATGATTCAGGCAATCGATTTTACTCAAAGAAATCGCAGTATTCCTAATAGTTTTTGAATTAGGAACTATTTTTTACTTTTTATAAATTTTTGATTTTATTTATTTTCTCCACTTACGGCTATACTATTCGAATATTCGAAACAGTGGAACTATTTGGACCTTTGCCGATGCAAAATGATTCAGGCAATCGATTGAAGTTCAAAAAAATCGCAGTATTCCTAATAGTTTTTGAATTATGAACTATTTTTTACTTTTTATAAATTTTTGATTTTATTTAATTTCTCCACTTACGGCTATACTAATCGAAACAGTGGAACTGTTTCGACCCTTGCCGATGCAAAATGATCCAGGCAATCGATTGAAGTCAAAAAAATTCTCAGTATTCCTAATAGTTTTTGAATTATGAACTATTTTTTACTTTTTATAAATTTTTGATTTTATTTATTTTCTCCACTTACGGCTATACTATTCGAATATTCGAAACAGTGGAACTATTTGGAACTTTGCCGATGCAAAATGATTCAGGCAATCGATTTTAGTCAAAGAAATCGCAGTATTCCTAATAGTTTTTGAATTATGAACTATTTTTTCCTTTTTATAAATTTTTGATTTTATTTATTTTCTCCACTTACGGCTATACTATTCGAATATTCGAAACAGTGGAACTATTTGGACCTTTGCCGATGCAAAATGATTCAGGCAATCGATTTTAGTCAAAGAAATCGCAGTATTCCTAATAGTTTTTTAATTATGAACTATTTTTTACTTTTTATAAATTTTTGATTTTATATATTTTCTCCACTTACGGCTATACTATTCGAAACAGTGGAACTCTTTTGACCCTTGCCGATGCAAAATGATCCAGGCAATCGATTGAAGTCAAAAAAATCTCAGTATTCCTAATAGTTTTTGAATTATGAACTATTTTTTACTTTTTATAAATTTTTGATTTTATTTACTTTTTCCACTTACGGCTATACTATATTCGAAAGAGTGGAACTATTTGGACCTCTGCCGATGCAAAATGATCCAGGCAATCGATTGATGTCAAAAAAATTGCAGTATTCCTAATAGTTTTTGAATTATGAACTATTTTTTACTTTTTATAAATTTTTGATTTTATTTATTTTCTCCACTTACGGCTATACTATTCGAAACAGTGGAACTGTTTCGACCCTTGCCGATGCAAAATGATCCAGGCAATCGATTGAAGTCAAAAAAATCTCAGTATTCCCAATAGTTTTTGAATTATGAATTATTTTTTACTTTTTATAAATTTTTGATTTTATTTATTTTCTCCACTTACGGCTATACTATTCGAAACACTGGAACGGTTTGGACCTTTGCCGTGGCAAAATAATCCAGGCAATCGATTGAAGTCAAAAAAATCTCAATATTCTTAATAGTTTTTGAATTATGAACTATTTATTACTTTTTATAAATTTTTGATTTTATTTATTTTCTCCACTTACGGCTATACTAATCGAAACAGTGGAACTGTTTCGACCCTTGCCGATGCAAAATGATCCAGGCAATCGATTGAAGTCAAAAAAATTCTCAGTATTCCTGATAGTTTTTGAATTATGAACTATTTTTTACTTTTTATAAATTTTTGATTTTATTTATTTTCTCCACTTACGGCTATACTATTCGAATATTCGAAACAGTGGAACTATTTGGACCTTTGCCGATGCAAAATGATTTAGGCAATCGATTTTAGTCAAAGAAATCGCAGTATTCCTAATAGTTTTTGAATTATGAACTATTTTTTACTTTTTATAAATTTTTGATTTTATTTATTTTCTCCACTTACGGCTATACTAATCGAAACAGTGGAACTGTTTCGACCCTTGCCGATGCAAAATGATCCAGGCAATCGATTGAAGTCAAAAAAATTCTCAGTATTCCTAATAGTTTTTGAATTATGAACTATTTTTTACTTTTTATAAATTTTTGATTTTATTTATTTTCTCCACTAACGGCTATACTATTCGAATATTCGAAACAGTGGAACTATTTGGACCTTTGCCGATGCAAAATGATTCAGGCAATCGATTTTACTCAAAGAAATCGCAGTATTCCTAATAGTTTTTGAATTAGGAACTATTTTTTACTTTTTATAAATTTTTGATTTTATTTATTTTCTCCACTTACGGCTATACTATTCGAATATTCGAAACAGTGGAACTATTTGGACCTTTGCCGATGCAAAATGATTCAGGCAATCGATTGAAGTTCAAAAAAATCGCAGTATTCCTAATAGTTTTTGAATTATGAACTATTTTTTACTTTTTATAAATTTTTGATTTTATTTAATTTCTCCACTTACGGCTATACTAATCGAAACAGTGGAACTGTTTCGACCCTTGCCGATGCAAAATGATCCAGGCAATCGATTGAAGTCAAAAAAATTCTCAGTATTCCTAATAGTTTTTGAATTATGAACTATTTTTTACTTTTTATAAATTTTTGATTTTATTTATTTTCTCCACTTACGGCTATACTATTCGAATATTCGAAACAGTGGAACTATTTGGAACTTTGCCGATGCAAAATGATTCAGGCAATCGATTTTAGTCAAAGAAATCGCAGTATTCCTAATAGTTTTTGAATTATGAACTATTTTTTCCTTTTTATAAATTTTTGATTTTATTTATTTTCTCCACTTACGGCTATACTATTCGAATATTCGAAACAGTGGAACTATTTGGACCTTTGCCGATGCAAAATGATTCAGGCAATCGATTTTAGTCAAAGAAATCGCAGTATTCCTAATAGTTTTTTAATTATGAACTATTTTTTACTTTTTATAAATTTTTGATTTTATATATTTTCTCCACTTACGGCTATACTATTCGAAACAGTGGAACTCTTTTGACCCTTGCCGATGCAAAATGATCCAGGCAATCGATTGAAGTCAAAAAAATCTCAGTATTCCTAATAGTTTTTGAATTATGAACTATTTTTTACTTTTTATAAATTTTTGATTTTATTTACTTTTTCCACTTACGGCTATACTATATTCGAAACAGTGGAACTATTTGGACCTTTGCCGATGCAAAATGATCCAGGCAATCGATTGAAGTACAAAAAAATTGCAGTATTCCTAATAGTTTTTGATTTATGAACTATTTTTTACTTTTTATAAATTTTCGATTTTATTTATTTTCTCCACTTACGGCTATACTATTCGAATATTCGAAACAGTGGAACTATTTGGACCCTTGCCGATGCAAAATGATTCAGGCAATCGATTTTAGTCAAAGAAACCGCAGTATTCCTAATAGTTTTTAAATTATGAACTATTTTTTACTTTTTATAAATTTTTGATTTTATTTATTTTCTCCACTTACGGCTATACTATTCGAAACAGTGGAACTCTTTTGACCCTTGCCGATGCAAAATGATCCAGGCAATCGATTGAAGTCAAAAAAATCTCAGTATTCCTAATAGTTTTTGAATTATGAACAATTTTTTACTATTTATAAATTTTTGATTTTATTTATTTTTTCCACTTACGGCTATACTATATTCGAAACAGTGGAACTATTTGGACCTTTGCCGATGCAAAATGATCCAGGCAATCGATTGAAGTTCAAAAAAATCGCAGTATTCCTAATAGTTTTTGAATTATGAACTATTTTTTACTTTTTACAAATTTTTTATTTTATTTATTTTTTCCACTTACGGCTATACTATATTCAAAACAGTGGAACTATTTGGACCTTTGCCGATGCAAAATGATTCAGGCAATCGATTGAAGTTCAAAAAAATCGCAGTATTCCTAATAGTTTTTGAATTATGAACTATTTTTTACTTTTTATAAATTTTTGATTTTATTTAATTTCTCCACTTACGGCTATACTATTCGAAACAGTGGAACTCTTTCGACCCTTGCCGATGCAAAATGATCCAGGCAACCGATTGAAGTCAAAAAAATCTCAGTATTCCTAATAGTTTTTGAATTATGAACTATTTTTTACTTTTTATAAATTTTTGATTTTATTAATTTTTTCCACTTACGGCTATACTATATTCGAAACAGTGGAACTATTTGGACCTTTGCCGATGCAAAATGATCCAGGCAATCGATTGAAGTTCAAAAAAATCGCAGTATTCCTAATAGTTTTTGAATTATGAACTATTTTTTCCTTTTTATAAATTTTTGATTTTATTTATTTTCTCCACTTACGGCTATACTATTCGAATATTCGAAACAGTGGAACTATTTGGACCTTTGCCGATGCAAAATGATTCAGGCAATCGATTTTAGTCAAAGAAATCGCAGTATTCCTAATAGTTTTTTAATTATGAACTATTTTTTACTTTTTATAAATTTTTGATTTTATATATTTTCTCCACTTACGGCTATACTATTCGAAACAGTGGAACTCTTTTGACCCTTGCCGATGCAAAATGATCCAGGCAATCGATTGAAGTCAAAAAAATCTCAGTATTCCTAATAGTTTTTGAATTATGAACTATTTTTTACTTTTTATAAATTTTTGATTTTATTTACTTTTTCCACTTACGGCTATACTATATTCGAAACAGTGGAACTATTTGGACCTTTGCCGATGCAAAATGATCCAGGCAATCGATTGAAGTACAAAAAAATTGCAGTATTCCTAATAGTTTTTGATTTATGAACTATTTTTTACTTTTTATAAATTTTCGATTTTATTTATTTTCTCCACTTACGGCTATACTATTCGAATATTCGAAACAGTGGAACTATTTGGACCCTTGCCGATGCAAAATGATTCAGGCAATCGATTTTAGTCAAAGAAACCGCAGTATTCCTAATAGTTTTTAAATTATGAACTATTTTTTACTTTTTATAAATTTTTGATTTTATTTATTTTCTCCACTTACGGCTATACTATTCGAAACAGTGGAACTCTTTTGACCCTTGCCGATGCAAAATGATCCAGGCAATCGATTGAAGTCAAAAAAATCTCAGTATTCCTAATAGTTTTTGAATTATGAACAATTTTTTACTATTTATAAATTTTTGATTTTATTTATTTTTTCCACTTACGGCTATACTATATTCGAAACAGTGGAACTATTTGGACCTTTGCCGATGCAAAATGATCCAGGCAATCGATTGAAGTTCAAAAAAATCGCAGTATTCCTAATAGTTTTTGAATTATGAACTATTTTTTACTTTTTACAAATTTTTTATTTTATTTATTTTTTCCACTTACGGCTATACTATATTCAAAACAGTGGAACTATTTGGACCTTTGCCGATGCAAAATGATTCAGGCAATCGATTGAAGTTCAAAAAAATCGCAGTATTCCTAATAGTTTTTGAATTATGAACTATTTTTTACTTTTTATAAATTTTTGATTTTATTTAATTTCTCCACTTACGGCTATACTATTCGAAACAGTGGAACTCTTTCGACCCTTGCCGATGCAAAATGATCCAGGCAACCGATTGAAGTCAAAAAAATCTCAGTATTCCTAATAGTTTTTGAATTATGAACTATTTTTTACTTTTTATAAATTTTTGATTTTATTAATTTTTTCCACTTACGGCTATACTATATTCGAAACAGTGGAACTATTTGGACCTTTGCCGATGCAAAATGATCCAGGCAATCGATTGAAGTTCAAAAAAATCGCAGTATTCCTAATAGTTTTTGAATTATGAACTATTTTTTACTTTTTACAAATTTTTGATTTTATTTATTTTTTCCACTTACGGCTATACTATATTCAAAACAGTGGAACTATTTGGACCTTTGCCGATGCAAAATGATTCAGGCAATCGATTGAAGTTCAAAAAAATCGCAGTATTCCTAATAGTTTTTGAATTATGAACTATTTTTTACTTTTTATAAATTTTTGATTTTATTTAATTTCTCCACTTACGGCCATACTATTCGAAACAGTGGAACTGTTTCGACCCTTGCCGATGCAAAATGATCCAGGCAATCGATTGAAGTCAAAAAAATTCTCAGTATTCCTAATAGTTTTTGAATTATGAACTATTATTTATTTTTTATAAATTTTTGATTTTATTTATTTTTTCCACTTACGGCTATACTATTCGAAACAGTGGAACTATTTGGGGCTTTGCCCATGCAAAATGATCCAAGCAATCGATTGAAGTCAAAAAAATCGCAGTATTCCTAATAGTTTTTGAATTATGAACTATTTTTTACTTTTTATAAATTTTTGATTTTATTTATTTTCTCCACTTACGGCTATACTATTCAAAACAGTGGAACTTTTTAGACTTTTGCCGATGCAAAATGATCCACGCAACCGACTGAAGTCAAAAAAATCTCAGTATTCCAAATAGTTTTAGAATTATGAACTATTTTTTACTTTATATAAATTTTTGATTTTATTTATTTTTTCCACTTACGGCTATACTATATTCAAAACAGTGGAACTATTTGGACCTTTGCCGATGCAAAATGATTCAGGCAATCGATTGAAGTTCAAAAAAAAATCGCAGTATTCCTAATAGTTTTTGAATTATGAACTATTTTTTACTTTTTATAAATTTTTGATTTTATTTATTTTTTCCACTTACGGCTATACTATATTCGAAAGAGTGGAACTATTTGGACCTCTGCCGATGCAAAATGATCCAGGCAATCGATTGATGTCAAAAAAATTGCAGTATTCCTAATAGTTTTTGAATTATGAACTATTTTTTACTTTTTATAAATTTTTGATTTTATTTATTTTCTCCACTTACGGCTATACTATTCGAAACAGTGGAACTGTTATGACCCTTGCCGATGCAAAATGATCCAGGCAATCGATTGAAGTCAAAAAAATCTCAGTATTCCTAATAGTTTTTGAATTATGAATTATTTTTTACTTTTTATAAATTTTTGATTTTATTTATTTTCTCCACTTACTTCTATACTATTCGAAACACTGGAACTGTTTGGACCTTTGCCGTGGCAAAATGATCCAGGCAATCGATTGAAGTCAAAAAAATCTCAATATTCTTAATAGTTTTTGAATTATGAACTATTTATTACTTTTTATAAATTTTTGATTTTATTTATTTTTTCCAATTACGGCTATACTATATTCAAAACAGTGGAACTATTTGGACCTTTGCCGATGCAAAATGATTCAGGCAATCGATTGAAGTTCAAAAAAAATCGCAGTATTCCTAATAGTTTTTGAATTATGAACTATTTTTTACTTTTTATAAATTTTTTCTTTTATTTAATTTCTCCACTTACGGCTATACTATTCGAAACAGTGGAACTGTTTCGACCCTTGCCGATGCAAAATGATCCAGGCAATCGATTGAAGTTCAAAAAAATCGCAGTATTTCTAATAGTTTTTGAATTATAAACTATGTTTTACTTTTTATAAATTTTTGATTTTATTTATTTTTTCCACTTACGGCTATACTATATTCGAAAGAGTGGAACTATTTGGACCTCTGCCGATGCAAAATGATCCAGGCAATCGATTGATGTCAAAAAAATTGCAGTATTCCTAATAGTTTTTGAATTATGAATTATTTTTTACTTTTTATAAATTTTTGATTTTATTTATTTTCTCCACTTACTTCTATACTATTCGAAACACTGGAACTGTTTGGACCTTTGCCGTGGCAAAATGATCCAGGCAATCGATTGAAGTCAAAAAAATTTCAATATTCTTAATAGTTTTTGAATTATGAACTATTTATTACTTTTTATAAATTTTTGATTTTATTTATTTTTTCCACTTACGGCTATACTATATTCAAAACAGTGGAACTATTTGGACCTTTGCCGATGCAAAATGATTCAGGCAATCGATTGAAGTTCAAAAAAATCGCAGTATTCCTAATAGTTTTTGAATTATGAACTATTTTTTACTTTTTATAAATTTTTGATTTTATTTAATTTCTCCACTTACAGCTATACTATTCGAAACAGTGGAACTGTTTCGACCCTTGCCGATGCAAAATGATCCAGGCAATCGATTGAAGTCAAAAAAATTCTCAGTATTCCTAATAGTTTTTGAATTATGAACTATTATTTACTTTTTATAAATTTTTGAGTTTATATATTTTTTCCACTTACGGCTATACTATTCGATACAGTGGAACTGTTTGGACCTTTGCCGATGCAAAATGATCCACGCAACCGATTGAAGTCAAAAAAAATCGCAATATTCCTAATAGTTTTTGAATTATGAACAATTTTTTACTTTTTATAAATTTTTGATTTTATTTATTTTCTCCACTTACGGCTATACTATTCGAAACAGTGGAACTGTTTGGACCTTTGCCGATGAAAAATGATCCAGGTAATCGATTGAAGTCAAAAAAAGGGCAGTATTCCTAATAGTTTTTGAATTATGAATTATTTTTTACTTTTTATAAATTTTTGATTTTATTTATTTTCTCCACTTACGGCTATACTATTCGAAACAGTGGAACTGTTTGGACACTTGCCGATGCAAAATGATCCAGGTAATCGATTGAAGTCATAAAAATCTCAGTATTCCTAATAGTTTTTGAATTATGAACTATTTTTTACTTTTTATAAATTTTTGATTGTATTTATTTTTTCCACTTACGGCTATACTATATTCGAAAGAGTGGAACTATTTGGACCTTTGCCGATGCAAAATGATCCAGGCAATCGACTGATGTCAAAAAAATCGCAGTATTCCTAATAGTTTTTGAATTATGAACTATTTTTTACTTTTTATAAATTTTTGATTTTATTTATTGTCTCCACTTACGGCTATACTATTCGAAACAGTGGAACTCTTTGGACGCTTGCCGATGCAAAATGATCCAGGTAATCGATTGAAGTCAAAAAAGTCGCAGTATTCCTAATAGTTTTTGAATTATGAACAATTTTTTACTTTTTATAAATTTTTGATTTTATTTATTTTTTCCAATTACGGCTATACTATATTCGAAACAGTGGAACTATTTGGACCTTTGCCGATGCAAAATGATTCAGGCAATCGATTGAAGTCAAAAAAAATCGCAATATTCCTAATAGTTTTTGAATTATGAACTATTTTTTACTTTTTATAAATTTTTGATTTTATTTATTTTCTCCACTTACGGCTATACTATTCGAAACAGTGGAACTGTTTGGACCTTTGCCGCTGCAAAATGATCCAAGTAATCGATTGGAGTCAAAAAAATCGCAGTATTCCTAATAGTTTTTGAATTATGAACTATTATTTACTTTTTATAAATTTTTGATTTTATTTATTTTTTCCACTTACGGCTATACTCTTCGAAACAGTGGAACTATTTGGACCTTTGCCGATGCAAAATGATCCAAGCAATCGATTGAAGTCAAAGAAATCGCAGTATTCCTATAGTTTTTGAATTATGAACTATTTTTTACTTTTTATAAATTTTTGATTTTATTTATTTTCTCCACTTACGGCTATACTATTCGAAACAGTGGAACTGTTTGGACACTTGCCGATGCAAAATGATCCAGGTAATCGATTGAAGTCATAAAAGTCTCAGTATTCCTAATAGTTTTTGAATTATGAACTATTTTTTACTTTTTATAAATTTTTGATTTTATTTATTTTTTCCACTTACGGCTATACTATATTCGAAAGAGTGGAACTATTTGGGCCTTTGCCGATGCAAAATGATCCAGGCAATCGACTGATGTCAAAAAAATCGCAGTATTCCTAATAGTTTTTGAATTATGAACTATTTTTTACTTTTTATAAATTTTTGATTTTATTTATTGTCTCCACTTACGGCTATACTATTCGAAACAGTGGAACTCTTTGGACTCTTGCCGATGCAAAATGATCCAGGTAATCGATTGAAGTCAAAAAAATCGCAGCATTCCTAATAGTTTTTGAATTATGAACTATTTTTTACTTTTTATAAATTTTTGATTTTATTTATTTTTTCCACTTACGGCTATACTATATTCAAAAGAGTGGAACTATTAGGACCTTTGCCGATGAAAAATGATCCAGGTAATCGATTGAAGTCAAAAAAAGGGCAGTATTCCTAATAGTTTTTGAATTATGAATTATTTTTTACTTTTTATAAATTTTTGATTTTATTTAATTTCTCCACTTACGGCTATACTATTCGAAACAGTGGAACTGTTTGGACACTTGCCGATGCAAAATGATCCAGGTAATCGATTGAAGTCATAAAAATCTCAGTATTCCTAATAGTTTTTGAATTATGAACTATTTTTTACTTTTTATAAATTTTTGATTTTATTTATTTTTTCCACTTACGGCTATACTATATTCGAAAGAGTGGAACTATTTGGACCTTTGCCGATGCAAAATGATCCAGGCAATCGACTGATGTCAAAAAAATCGCAGTATTCCTAATAGTTTTTGAATTATGAACTATTTTTTACTTTTTATAAATTTTTGATTTTATTTATTGTCTCCACTTACGGCTATACTATTCGAAACAGTGGAACTCTTTGGACTCTTGCCGATGCAAAATGATCCAGGTAATCGATTGAAGTCAAAAAAATCGCAGCATTCCTAATAGTTTTTGAATTATGAACTATTTTTTACTTTTTATAAATTTTTGATTTTATTTATTTTTTCCACTTACGGCTATACTATATTCGAAACAGTGGAACTATTTGGACCTTTGCCGATGCAGAATGATTCAGGCAATCGATTGAAGTCAAAAAAAATCGCAATATTCCTAATAGTTTTTGAATTATGAACTATTTTTTACTTTTTATAAATTTTTGATTTTATTTATTTTCTCCACTTACGGCTATACTATTCGAAACAGTGGAACTGTTTGGACCTTTGCCGATGCAAAATGATCCAAGTAATCGATTGGAGTCAAAAAAATCGCAGTATTCCTAATAGTTTTTGAATTATGAACTATTATTTACTTTTTATAAATTTTTGATTTTATTTATTTTTTCCACTTACGGCTATACTATTCGAAACAGTGGAACTATTTGGACCTTTGCCTATGCAAAATGATCCAAGCAATCGATTGAAGTCAAAAAAATCGCAGTATTCCTAATAGTTTTTGAATTATGAACTATTTTTTACTTTTTATAAATTTTTGATTTTATTTATTTTCTCCACTTACGGCTATACTATTCGAAACAGTGGAACTGTTTGGAACTTTGGCGATGCAAAATGATCCACGCAACCGATTGAAGTCAAAAAAATCTCATTATTAGTAATAGTTTTTGAATTATGAACTATTATTTACTTTATATAAATTTTTGATTTTATTTATTTTTTCCACTTACGGATATACTATATTCAAAAGAGTGGAACTATTTGGACTTTTGCCGATGAAAAATGATCCAGGTAATCGATTGAAGTCAAAAAAAGGGCAGTATTCCTAATAGTTTTTGAATTATGAACTATTTTTTACTTTTTATAAATTTTTGATTTTATTTATTTTCTCCACTTACGGCTATACTATTCGAAACAGTGGAACTGTTTGGACACTTGCCGATGCAAAGTGATCCAGGTAATCGATTAAAGTCATAAAAATCTCAGTATTCCTAATAGTTTTTGAATTATGAACTATTTTTTACTTTTTATAAATTTTTGATTTTATTTATTTTTTCCACTTACGGCTATACTATATTCGAAAGAGTGGAACTATTTGGGCCTTTGCCGATGCAAAATGATCCAGGCAATCGACTGATGTCAAAAAAATCGCAGTATTCCTAATAGTTTTTGAATTATGAACTATTTTTTACTTTTTATAAATTTTTGATTTTATTTATTGTCTCCACTTACGGCTATACTATTCGAAACAGTGGAACTCTTTGGACTCTTGCCGATGCAAAATGATCCAGGTAATCGATTGAAGTCAAAAAAATCGCAGCATTCCTAATAATTTTTGAATTATGAACTATTTTTTACTTTTTATAAATTTTTGATTTTATTTATTTTTTCCACTTACGGCTCTGCTATTCGAAACAGTGGAACTATTTGGACCTTTGCCGATGCAAAATGATTCAGGCAATCGATTGAAGTCAAAAAAATCTCAGTATTCCTAATAGTTTTTGAATTATGAACTATTTTTTACTTTTTATAAATTTTTGATTTTATTTATTTTCTCGACTTATTCTTCATCAAAAACACGACTAATGTCTCAGTTTGGATAAAAACGCTTTATTTGGAGCCATTTTTTGCTTAACGAACCGAATATAATTTAGTAAATCAGACTGAGAATGCTTTAGTCTGGATCAATGAAGGATTTTTATTAAAATTTAAAAGAAAACGACTAATTTCGAAATATTATTTACACAGAAACGAGTCAAACACGAGTTAAACTTAAACAAAACAGACTGTAAACGTTTTATGTCGCTTCAAAAGAACGATTCATATTATAATTTGAAAGAAACCTGCTTATTTCGGCAGCTTTTTTGCTTAGAAACGAGTAAAACCTTACCAAACCAAACTAAAAACATCTTATTTCGCCTCAAAAACATCATTAATGTTACAGTTTAAAAAAAACACCTTATTTGGGTCTGCTTTTGCATAAAGAAACGAGTATAATTTAATAAAACAGACTGAGAACTTTCTAGATTAGTTTGAAGGAACGATTAAATTTATAATTTTTAAGAAAAGAACTCAATTCGAAGGATTCGTCTTCTTCTTCTTCTTCTTCTTCATCTTATTATTATTATTATTATTATATTATTATTATTATTATTATTATTATTATTATTATTGTTATTATTATTATTATTATTATTATTATTATTATTATTATTATTATTATTATTATTATTATTATATATTTTTTTTATTATTATTTTAATAATAATTTAAACCAACTATAACTTTCGAATAGTGAACGGTTTATGCACCTGTTGGTAAGAACTTTGTTAATTTTTGATAAATATTTGCTTAAAAACCTGAAGACTTACACAAAGCAAATTGAAAACATCTTATTCAAGTTCAAAATAACAAATAATGTTATAGTTTTGATAAAAACAGATTATTTTGGACGTTTATTAGCTTTGAAACGAGCAAACGTTTACAAGACACTGAAAACGCTTTAATCAGGCTCAAAAGAACGAATTATGCTATAGTTTGAACAAAAAGGGCTTATTCCGTACGATTGATTGCCTAAATAACACACTGAAAACGCTTTATTCTTGCTTAAAAGAACGATTAATGCAATAATTTAGAAGCAAAGGGAAAATTTCGAAGGTTTTTTTGCTTAGAATCCAGTAAAACTTATGCAAATCCCACCGAAAACGTCTAAGTTCGCTTCAAAAAAGCGATATATATTATAATTCGAAAGAAAACGGCTTATTTCGAACGACTCTTAGCTTCGAAACCAGCAAACGTTTACAAAACATACTGCAAACGCTTTATTCTGGCTCAAAAGAACGAATTATATTATAGTTTGAACAAAAACAGAGAATTTCAGACAATTTTTTGCTTAAAGAAACGAGTATATTTAATAAAACAGACCGAAAACGCTTTATTCTTGCTCAAGAGAACGATTGATGCAATAATTTGAAAGCAAATGGCTAATTTCTAAAGATTATTTACTTAGAATCCAGTAAAACTTATGTAAATCGAGCCGAAAACGTCTTAGTTCGCTTCAAATAAGCGATATATATTATAACTCGAAAGAAAACGGCTTATTTCGAACGATTCTTAGCTTCGAAACCAGCAAACGTTTACAAAACATACTGCAAACGCTTTATTCTGGCTCAAAAGAACGAATTATATTATAGTTTGAACAAAAACAGTGAATTTCAGACAATTTTTTGCTTAAAGAAACGTGTATATTTAATAAAACAGACCGAAAACGCTTTATTCTTGCTCAAAAGAACGATTGATGCAATAATTTGAAAGCAAATGGCTAATTTCTAAAGATTATTTACTTAGAATCCAATAAAACTTATGTAAATCGAGCCGAAAACATCTTAGTTCGCTTCAAATAAGCGATATATATTATAATTCGAAAGAAGACGGCTTATTTCGAACGATTCTTAGCTTCGAAACCAGCAAACGTTTACAAAACATACTAAAAACGCTCAATTCAGGCTCAAAAGAACGAATTATGTTATAGTTTAAACTAAAACGGCAAATTTCAGACTATTTTTTGCTTAAAGAAACGAGTATATTTAATGAAACAGACTCAAAACTCTTTATTCTTGCTCAAAAGAACGAATTATGTTATAGATTAAAAGAAAACGGTTTATTTCGAACTATTCTTAGCTTCAAATTAAGCAAACTTTAATAAAGCAGAGTGAAAACGTTTTATTGTCACAAGAAAACAGTTCAAGCACTAATTAAAGCCAATCCTGGGAGATTTCTCGATTTTAAGAAAAGAAATTGTCTAAAATAAAGGTTTTTCTTTAAAATTAGTACCTTTTCTCGTTTCTAAGCAAAGAATCTACCGAGAGAAGCCCTTTTTTCATTCAAACTATTGAATAATTTGTACTTTTGTGCTTAAATAAGTCGCTTTTCTACAAACTGTAACATAGAACGTCTTTTTGGGGCGTTTGCTGGTTTTGGAGCTAAGAATCTTTCGAAATAAGCCGTTTTCTTTCGAATTATAATATATGTCGCTTTTTTGAAGCGAAATAAAACGTTTTCGGCCCGATTTGTATAAGTTTTGCTGGATTCTAAGCAAAAAAAACCTTCGAAATATTCCCTTTGCTTCCAAATTATTGCATCAATCGTTCTGATGAGCTAGAATAAAGCGTTTTCTGTCTGCTTTATTAAATATACTCGATTCTTTAAGCAAAAAATTGTTTGAAATTCACTGTTTTTGATCAAACTATAACATAATTCGTTCCTTTGAGCCAGAATAAAGCGTTTTCAGTATGTTTTGTAAACGTTTGCTGTTTTCAAGGCTCAGAACCGTTCGAAATAAGCCGCTTTCTTTCGAATTATAATTCATATCGCTTTTTTGAAGCGAAATAAAACGTTTTCGGCCCGATTTGTATAAGTTTTGCTGGATTCTAAGCAAAAAAACCTTCGAAATATTCCCTTTGCTTCCAAATTATTGCATCAATCGTTCTTTTGATCAAGAATAAAGCGTTTTCAGTCTGTTTTATTAAATATACTCGCTTCTATAAGCAAAAAATAGTCTGAAATTTGCCGTTTTTGTTTAAACTATAACATAATTCGTCCTTCTGAGCCTGAATAGAGCGTTTTCAGTATGTTTTGTAAACGTCTGCTGGTTTCGAAGCTAAGAATCGTTCGAAATAAGCAGTTTTCTTTCGAATTATAATATATATCGATTTTTGAAGCGAACTACGACGTTTTCGGCTCCATTTGTGTGAGTTTTCCTGGATTCTAAGCAAATAATCTTTCGAAATAAGCCATTGTTTCCAAATTATTGCATCAATCGTTCTTTTGAGCCAGAATAAAGCGTTTTCACTCTGTTTTATTAAATATACTCGTTTATTTAGGCAATCAATCGTACGGAATAAGACTTTTTTGTTCAAACTATAGCATAATTCGTACTTTTGAGCCTGATTAAAGCGTTTTCAGTATGTCTTGTAAACGTTTGCTCGTTTCAAAGCTAATAAACGTCCAAAATAAGCTGTTTTTATCGAAACTATAACATTATTTGTTATTTTGAACTTGAATAAGATGTTTTCAATTCGCTTTGTGTAAGTCTTCAGGTTTTTAAGCAAATATTTGTCAAAAATTAACCATGTTCTTACAAACTGGTGCATAAACCGTTCACTATTCGAAGTTTTAGTTGGTTTTAAATTATTAAAATAATAATAAAGAAAATATATATAATAATAATAATAATGAAATTGTAATAAAAATAATAATAATAATAATAATAATAATAATAATAATAATAATAATAATAATAATAATAATAATAATAATAATAATAATAATAATAATAATAATAATAATAACAATAGTAATAATGATAATAATAATAATAAGAAGAAGAAGAAGAAGAAGACGAATCCTTCGAATTGAGTTCTTTTCTTCAAAATTATAAATTTAGTCGTTCCTTCAAACTAATCTAGAAAGTTCTCAGTCTGTTTTATTAAATTATACTCGTTTCTTTATGCAAAAGCAGACCCAAATAAGGTGTTTTTTTTAAACTGTAACATTAATGGTGTTTTTGAGGCGAAATAAGATGTTTTTAGTTTGGTTTGGTAAGGTTTTACTCGTTTCTAAGTAAAAAAGCTGCCGAAATAAGCAGGTTTCTTCCAAATTATAATATGAATCGTTCTTTTGAAGCGACATAAAACGTTTACAGTCTGTTTTGTTTAAGTTTAACTCGTGTTTGACTCGTTTCTGTGTAAATAGTATTTCGAAATTAGTCGTTTTTTTTTAAATTTTAATAAAAATCGTTCTTTTGATCCAGACTATAGCATTCTCAGTCTGATTTACTAAATTATATTCGGTTCGTTAAGCAAAATATGGCTACAAGTAAAGCGTTTTTATCCAAACTTAGACATTAGTCGTGTTTTTGATGAAGAATAAGTCGAGAAAATAAATAAAATCAAAAATTTATAAAAAGTAAGAAATAGTTCATAATTCAAAAACTATTAGGAATACTGAGATTTTTTTGACTTCAATCGATTGCCTGGATCATTTTGCATCGGCAAGGGTCGAAACAGTTCCACTGTTTCGAATATAGTATAGCCGTAAGTGGAAAAAATAAATAAAATCAAAAATTTATAAAAAGTAGAATATAGTTTATAATTCAAAAACTATTAGGAATACTGAGATTTTTTTGACTTCAATCGATTACCTGAATCATTTTACATCGGCAAGTGTCCAAACAGTTCCACTGTTTCGAATAGTATAGCCGTAAGTGGAGAAAAAATATAAAATCAAAAATTTATAAAAAGTAAAAAATAGTTCATAATTCAAAAACTCTTAGAAATACTGCGATTTCTTTGAACTTCAATCGATTGCCTGGATCATTTTGCATCGGCAAAGGTCCAAATAGTTCCACTGTGTCGAATAGTATAGCCGTAAGTGGAGAAAATAAATAAAATCAAAAAATTATGATAAGTAAAAAATAGTTCATAATTCAAAAACTATTATGAATACTGCGATTTTTTTGTCATCAATCGATTGCCCGGATCATTTTGCATCGGCAAAGGTCCAAATAGTTCCACTCTTTCGAATATAGTATAGCCGTAAGTGGAATAAATAAATAAAATCAAAAATTTATAAAAAGTAAAAAATAGTTCATAATTCAAAAACTATTAGGAATACTGAGATTTTTTTGACTTCAATCGATTGCCTGGATCATTTTGCATCGGCAAAGGTCCAAACAGTTCCACTGTTTCGAATAGTATAGCCGTAAGTGGAGAAAATAAATAAAATTAAAAATTTATAAAAAGAAAAAAATAGTTCATAATTCAAAAATTATTAGGAATACTGAGATTTTTTTGACTGCAATCGATTGCCTGGATCATTTTGCATCGGCAAGGGTCGAAACAGTTCCACTGTTTCGAATAGTATAGTCATAAGTGGAGAAAATAAACAAAATCAAAAATTTATAAAAAGTAAAGAAGAGTTCATAATTCAAAAACTATTAAGAATACTGCGATTTTTTTGATATCAATCGATTGCCCGGATCATTTTGCATCGGCAAAGGTCCAAATAGTTCCACTCTTTCGAATATGGTATAGCCGTAAGTGGAAAAAATAAATAACATCGAAAATTTATAAAAAGTAAAAAATGGTTCAGAATTCAAAAACTATTAGGAATACTGAGATTTTTTTGACTTCAATCGATTGCCTGGATCACTTTGCATCGGCAAAGGTCCAAACAGTTCCACTTTTTCGAATAGTATAGCCGTAAGTGGAGAAAATAAATAAAATCAAAAATTTATAAAAAGTAATATATAGTTCATAATTCAAAAACTATTAGGAATACTGCGATTTTTTTGACATCAATCGATTGCCCGGATCATTTTGCATCGACAAACGTCCAGATAGTTCCACTCTTTCGAATATAGTATAGCCGTAAGTGGAAAAAATAAATAAAATCAAAAATTTATAAAAAGTAAAAAATAGTTCATAATTCAAAAACTATTAGGAATACTGCCCTTTTTTTGACTTCAATCGATTACCTGGATCATTTTTCATCGGCAAAGGTCCAAATAGTTCCACTCTTTCGAATATAGTATAGCCGTAAGTGGAAAAAATAAATAAAATCAAAAATTTATAAAAAGTAAAAAATAGTTCATAATTTAAAAACTATTAGGAATACTGAGATTTTTTTGACTTCAGTCGATTGCCTGGATCATTTTGCATCGGCGAGGGTCGAAACAGTTCCACTGTTTCGAATAGTATAGCCGTAAGTGGAGAAAATATATAAAATCAAAAATTTATAAAAAGTAAAAAATAGTTCATAATTCAAAAACTATTAGGAATTCTGCGATTTTTTTGACATCAATCGATTGCCCGGATCATTTTGCATCGGCAAACGTCCAAATAGTTCCACTCTTTCGAATATAGTATAGCCGTAAGTGGAAAAAATAAATAAAATCAAAAATTTATAAAAAAGTAAAAAATAGTTCATAATTCAAAAACTATTAGGAATACTGCGATTTTTTTGAACTTCAATCGATTGCCTGGATCATTTTGCATCGGCAAAGGTCCAAATAGTTCCACTCTTTCGAATATTGTATAGCCGTAAGTGGAAAAAATAAATAAAATCAAAAATTTATAAAAAGTAAAAAATAGTTCATAATTCAAAAACTATTAGGAATACTGAGATTTTTTTGACTTCAATCGATTGTCTGAATCATTTTGCATCGGCAAGGGTCGAAACAGTTCCACTGTTTCGAATAGTATAGCCGTAAGTGGAGAAAATAAATAAAATCAAAAATTTATAAAAAGTAAAAAATAGTTCATAATTCAAAAACTATTAGGAATACTGCGATTTTTTTGACATCAATCGATTGCCCGGATCATTTTGCATCGGCAAACCTCCAAATAGTTCCACTCTTTCGAATATAGTATAGCCGTAAGTGGAAAAAATAAATAAAATCAAAAATTTATAAAAAGTAAAAAATAGTTCATAATTCAAAAACCATTAGGAATACTGAGATTTTATTGACTTCAATCGATTGCCTGGATCATTTTGCATCGGCAAGGGTCGAAACACTGTTTCGAATAGTATAGCCGTAAGTGGAGAAAATATATAAAATCAAAAATTTATAAAAAGTAAAAAATAGTTCATAATTCAAAAACTATTAGGAATACTGCGATTTTTTTGACATCAATCGATTGCCCGGATCATTTTGCATCGGCAAAGGTCCAAATAGTTCCTCTCTTTCGAATATAGTATAGCCGTAAGTGGAAAAAATAAATAAAATCAAAAATTTATAAAAAGTAAAAAATAGTTCATAATTCAAAAACTATTAGGAATACTGAGATTCTTTTGACTTCAATCGATTACCTGGATCATTTTGCATCGGCAAGTGTCCAAACAGTTCCACTGTTTCGAATAGTATAGCCGTAAGTGGAAAAAATATATAAAATCAAAAATTTATAAAAAGTAAAGAAGAGTTCATAATTCAAAAACTATTAAGAATACTGCGATTTTTTTGATATCAATCGATTGCCCGGATCATTTTGCATCGGCAAAGGTCCAAATAGTTCCACTCTTTCGAATATGGTATAGCCGTAAGTGGAAAAAATAAATAACATCGAAAATTTATAAAAAGTAAAAAATGGTTCAGAATTCAAAAACTATTAGGAATACTGAGATTCTTTTGACTTCAATCGATTGCCTGGATCACTTTGCGTCGGCAAAGGTCCAAACAGTTCCACTTTTTCGAATAGTATAGCCGTAAGTGGAGAAAATAAATAAAATCAAAAATTTATAAAAAGTAAAGTATAGTTCATAATTCAAAAACTATTAGGAATACTGCGATTTTTTTGACATCAGTCGATTGCCTGGATTATTTTGCATCGGCAAAGGTCCAAATAGTTCCACTCTTTCGTATATAGTATAGCCGTAAGTGGAAAAAATAAATAAAATCAAAATTTATAAAAAGTAAAAAATAGTTCATAATTCAAAAACTATTAGGAATACTGCGATTTTTTTGACTTCAATCGATTGCCTGGATCATTTTGCATCGGCAAAGGTCCAAATAGTTCCACTGTTTCGATGCAAAATAACCCAGGTAATCGATTGAAATCACAAAAATCGCAGTATTCCTAATAGTTTTTGAATTATGACCAATTTTTTTCTTTTTATAAATTTTTGATTTTATTTATTTTCTCCACTTACGGCTATACTATTCGAAACAATGGAACTGTTTCGACCCTTGCCGATGCAAAATGATCCTGGCAATCGATTGAAGTTCAAAAAAATCGCAGTATTTCTAATAGTTTTCGAATTATAAACTATTTTTTACTTTTTATAAATTTTTGATTTTATTTATTTTTTCCTCTTATGGCTATACTATATTCGAAAGAGTAGAACTATTTGGACCACTGCCGATGCAAAATGATCCAGGCAATCGATTGAAGTTCAAAAAAATCGCAGTATTCCTAATAGTTTTTGAATTATGAACTATTTTTTACTTTTTATAAATTTTTGATTTTATTTATTTTCTCCACTTACGGCTATACTATTCGAAACAGTGGAACTCTTTGGACTCTTGCCGATGCAAAATGATCCAGGTAATCGATTGAAGTCAAAAAAATCGCAGCATTCCTAATAGTTTTTGAATTATGAACTATTTTTTACTTTTTATAAATTTTTGATTTTATTTATTTTTTCCACTTACGGCTATACTATATTTAAAAGAGTGGAACTATTAGGACCTTTGCCGATGAAAAATGATCCAGGTAATCGATTGAAGTCAAAAAAAGGGCAGTATTCCTAATAGTTTTTGAATTATGAATTATTTTTTACTTTTTATAAATTTTTGATTTTATTTAATTTCTCCACTTACGGCTATACTATTCGAAACAGTGGAACTGTTTGGACACTTGCCGATGCAAAATGATCCAGGTAATCGATTGAAGTCATAAAAATCTCAGTATTCCTAATAGTTTTTGAATTATGAACTATTTTTTACTTTTTATAAATTTTTGATTTTATTTATTTTTTCCACTTACGGCTATACTATATTCGAAAGAGTGGAACTATTTGGACCTTTGCCGATGCAAAATGATCCAGGCAATCGACTGATGTCAAAAAAATCGCAGTATTCCTAATAGTTTTTGAATTATGAACTATTTTTTACTTTTTATAAATTTTTGATTTTATTTATTGTCTCCACTTACGGCTATACTATTCGAAACAGTGGAACTCTTTGGACTCTTGCCGATGCAAAATGATCCAGGTAATCGATTGAAGTCAAAAAAATCGCAGCATTCCTAATAGTTTTTGAATTATGAACTATTTTTTACTTTTTATAAATTTTTGATTTTATTTATTTTTTCCACTTACGGCTATACTATATTCGAAACAGTGGAACTATTTGGACCTTTGCCGATGCAAAATGATTCAGGCAATCGATTGAAGTCAAAAAAAATCGCAATATTCCTAATAGTTTTTGAATTATGAACTATTTTTTACTTTTTATAAATTTTTGATTTTATTTATTTTCTCGACTTATTCTTCATCAAAAACACGACTAATGTCTCAGTTTGGATAAAAACGCTTTATTTGGAGCCATTTTTTGCTTAACGAACCGAATATAATTTAGTAAATCAGACTGAGAATGCTTTAGTCTGGATTTTTATTAAAATTTAAAAGAAAACGACTAATTTCGAAATATTATTTACACAGAAACGAGTCAAACACGAGTTAAACTTAAACAAAACAGACTGTAAACGTTTTATGTCGCTTCAAAAGAACGATTCATATTATAATTTGAAAGAAACCTGCTTATTTCGGCAGCTTTTTTGCTTAGAAACGAGTAAAACCTTACCAAACCAAACTAAAAACATCTTATTTCGCCTCAAAAACATCATTAATGTTACAGTTTAAAAAAAACACCTTATTTGGGTCTGCTTTTGCATAAAGAAACGAGTATAATTTAATAAAACAGACTGAGAACTTTCTAGATTAGTTTGAAGGAACGATTAAATTTATAATTTTTAAGAAAAGAACTCAATTCGAAGGATTCGTCTTCTTCTTCTTCTTCTTCTTCATCTTATTATTATTATTATTATTATATTATTATTATTATTATTATGATTATTATTATTATTATTATTATTATTATTATTATTATTATTATTGTTATTATTATTATTATTATTATTATTATTATTATTATTATTATTATTATTATTATATATTTTTTTTATTATTATTTTAATAATAATTTAAACCAACTATAACTTTCGAATAGTGAACGGTTTATGCACCTGTTGGTAAGAACTTTGTTAATTTTTGATAAATATTTGCTTAAAAACCTGAAGACTTACACAAAGCAAATTGAAAACATCTTATTCAAGTTCAAAATAACAAATAATGTTATAGTTTTGATAAAAACAGATTATTTTGGACGTTTATTAGCTTTGAAACGAGCAAACGTTTACAAGACACTGAAAACGCTTTAATCAGGCTCAAAAGAACGAATTATGCTATAGTTTGAACAAAAAGGGCTTATTCCGTACGATTGATTGCCTAAATAACACACTGAAAACGCTTTATTCTTGCTTAAAAGAACGATTAATGCAATAATTTAGAAGCAAAGGGAAAATTTCGAAGGTTTTTTTTGCTTAGAATCCAGTAAAACTTATGCAAATCCCACCGAAAACGTCTAAGTTCGCTTCAAAAAAGCGATATATATTATAATTCGAAAGAAAACGGCTTATTTCGAACGACTCTTAGCTTCGAAACCAGCAAACGTTTACAAAACATACTGCAAACGCTTTATTCTGGCTCAAAAGAACGAATTATATTATAGTTTGAACAAAAACAGAGAATTTCAGACAATTTTTTGCTTAAAGAAACGAGTATATTTAATAAAACAGACCGAAAACGCTTTATTCTTGCTCAAGAGAACGATTGATGCAATAATTTGAAAGCAAATGGCTAATTTCTAAAGATTATTTACTTAGAATCCAGTAAAACTTATGTAAATCGAGCCGAAAACGTCTTAGTTCGCTTCAAATAAGCGATATATATTATAACTCGAAAGAAAACGGCTTATTTCGAACGATTCGTAGCTTCGAAACCAGCAAACGTTTACAAAACATACTGCAAACGCTTTATTCTGGCTCAAAAGAACGAATTATATTATAGTTTGAACAAAAACAGTGAATTTCAGACAATTTTTTGCTTAAAGAAACGTGTATATTTAATAAAACAGACCGAAAACGCTTTATTCTTGCTCAAAAGAACGATTGATGCAATAATTTGAAAGCAAATGGCTAATTTCGAAAGATTATTTACTTAGAATCCAATAAAACTTATGTAAATCGAGCCGAAAACATCTTAGTTCGCTTCAAATAAGCGATATATATTATAATTCGAAAGAAGACGGCTTATTTCGAACGATTCTTAGCTTCGAAACCAGCAAACGTTTACAAAACATACTAAAAACGCTCAATTCAGGCTCAAAAGAACGAATTATGTTATAGTTTAAACTAAAACGGCAAATTTCAGACTATTTTTTGCTTAAAGAAACGAGTATATTTAATGAAACAGACTCAAAACTCTTTATTCTTGCTCAAAAGAACGAATTATGTTATAGATTAAAAGAAAACGGTTTATTTCGAACTATTCTTAGCTTCAAATTAAGCAAACTTTAATAAAGCAGAGTGAAAACGTTTTATTGTCACAAGAAAACAGTTCAAGCACTAATTAAAGCCAATCCTGGGAGATTTCTCGATTTTAAGAAAAGAAATTGTCTAAAATAAAGGTTTTTCTTTAAAATTAGTGCCTTTTCTCGTTTCTAAGCAAAGAATCTACCGAGAGAAGCCCTTTTTTCATTCAAACTATTGAATAATTTGTACTTTTGTGCTTAAATAAGTCGCTTTTCTACAAACTGTAACATAGAACGTCTTTTTGGGGCGTTTGCTGGTTTTGGAGCTAAGAATCTTTCGAAATAAGCCGTTTTCTTTCGAATTATAATATATGTCGCTTTTTTGAAGCGAAATAAAACGTTTTCGGCCCGATTTGTATAAGTTTTGCTGGATTCTAAGCAAAAAAAACCTTCGAAATATTCCCTTTGCTTCCAAATTATTGCATCAATCGTTCTGATGAGCTAGAATAAAGCGTTTTCTGTCTGCTTTATTAAATATACTCGATTCTTTAAGCAAAAAATTGTTTGAAATTCACTGTTTTTGATCAAACTATAACATAATTCGTTCCTTTGAGCCAGAATAAAGCGTTTTCAGTATGTTTTGTAAACGTTTGCTGTTTTCAAGGCTCAGAACCGTTCGAAATAAGCCGCTTTCTTTCGAATTATAATTCATATCGCTTTTTTGAAGCGAAATAAAACGTTTTCGGCCCGATTTGTATAAGTTTTGCTGGATTCTAAGCAAAAAAACCTTCGAAATATTCCCTTTGCTTCCAAATTATTGCATGAATCGTTCTTTTGAGCAAGAATAAAGCGTTTTCAGTCTGTTTTATTAAATATACTCGCTTCTATAAGCAAAAAATAGTCTGAAATTTGCCGTTTTTGTTTAAACTATAACATAATTCGTCCTTCTGAGCCTGAATAGAGCGTTTTCAGTATGTTTTGTAAACGTCTGCTGGTTTCGAAGCTAAGAATCGTTCGAAATAAGCAGTTTTCTTTCGAATTATAATATATATCGATTTTTGAAGCGAACTACGACGTTTTCGGCTCCATTTGTGTGAGTTTTCCTGGATTCTAAGCAAATAATCTTTCGAAATAAGCCATTGTTTCCAAATTATTGCATCAATCGTTCTTTTGAGCCAGAATAAAGCGTTTTCACTCTGTTTTATTAAATATACTCGTTTATTTAGGCAATCAATCGTACGGAATAAGACTTTTTTGTTCAAACTATAGCATAATTCGTACTTTTGAGCCTGATTAAAGCGTTTTCAGTATGTCTTGTAAACGTTTGCTCGTTTCAAAGCTAATAAACGTCCAAAATAAGCTGTTTTTATCGAAACTATAACATTATTTGTTATTTTGAACTTGAATAAGATGTTTTCAATTTGCTTTGTGTAAGTCTTCAGGTTTTTAAGCAAATATTTGTCAAAAATTAACCATGTTCTTACAAACTGGTGCATAAACCGTTCACTATTCGAAGTTTTAGTTGGTTTTAAATTATTAAAATAATAATAAAGAAAATATATATAATAATAATAATAATGAAATTGTAATAAAAATAATAATAATAATAATAATAATAATAATAATAATAATAATAATAATAATAATAATAATAATAATAAAGTTCTCAGTCTGTTTTATTAAATTATACTCGTTTCTTTATGCAAAAGCAGACCCAAATAAGGTGTTTTTTTTAAACTGTAACATTAATGGTGTTTTTGAGGCGAAATAAGATGTTTTTAGTTTGGTTTGGTAAGGTTTTACTCGTTTCTAAGTAAAAAAGCTGCCGAAATAAGCAGGTTTCTTCCAAATTATAATATGAATCGTTCTTTTGAAGCGACATAAAACGTTTACAGTCTGTTTTGTTTAAGTTTAACTCGTGTTTGACTCGTTTCTGTGTAAATAGTATTTCGAAATTAGTCGTTTTTTTTTAAATTTTAATAAAAATCGTTCTTTTGATCCAGACTATAGCATTCTCAGTCTGATTTACTAAATTATATTCGGTTCGTTAAGCAAAATATGGCTACAAGTAAAGCGTTTTTATCCAAACTTAGACATTAGTCGTGTTTTTGATGAAGAATAAGTCGAGAAAATAAATAAAATCAAAAATTTATAAAAAGTAAAAAATAGTTCATAATTCAAAAACTATTAGGAATACTGAGATTTTTTTGACTTCAATCGATTGCCTGGATCATTTTGCATCGGCAAGGGTCGAAACAGTTCCACTGTTTCGAATATAGTATAGCCGTAAGTGGAAAAAATAAATAAAATCAAAAATTTATAAAAAGTAGAATATAGTTTATAATTCAAAAACTATTAGGAATACTGAGATTTTTTTGACTTCAATCGATTACCTGAATCATTTTACATCGGCAAGTGTCCAAACAGTTCCACTGTTTCGAATAGTATAGCCGTAAGTGGAGAAAAAATATAAAATCAAAAATTTATAAAAAGTAAAAAATAGTTCATAATTCAAAAACTCTTAGAAATACTGCGATTTCTTTGAACTTCAATCGATTGCCTGGATCATTTTGCATCGGCAAAGGTCCAAATAGTTCCACTGTGTCGAATAGTATAGCCGTAAGTGGAGAAAATAAATAAAATCAAAAAATTATGATAAGTAAAAAATAGTTCATAATTCAAAAACTATTATGAATACTGCGATTTTTTTGTCATCAATCGATTGCCCGGATCATTTTGCATCGGCAAAGATCCAAATAGTTCCACTCTTTCGAATATAGTATAGCCGTAAGTGGAATAAATAAATAAAATCAAAAATTTATAAAAAGTAAAAAATAGTTCATAATTCAAAAACTATTAGGAATACTGAGATTTTTTTGACTTCAATCGATTGCCTGGATCATTTTGCATCGGCAAAGGTCCAAACAGTTCCACTGTTTCGAATAGTATAGCCGTAAGTGGAGAAAATAAATAAAATTAAAAATTTATAAAAAGAAAAAAATAGTTCATAATTCAAAAATTATTAGGAATACTGAGATTTTTTTGACTGCAATCGATTGCCTGGATCATTTTGCATCGGCAAGGGTCGAAACAGTTCCACTGTTTCGAATAGTATAGTCATAAGTGGAGAAAATAAACAAAATCAAAAATTTATAAAAAGTAAAAAATAGTTCATAATTCAAAAACTATTAGGAATACTGCGATTTTTTTGAACTTCAATCGATTGCCTGGATCATTTTGCATCGGCAAAGGTCCAAATAGTTCCACTGTTTCGAATAGTATAGCCATAAGTGGAGAAAATAAACAAAATCAAAAATTTATAAAAAGTAAAAAATAGTTCATAATTCAAAAACTATTAGGAATACTGCTATTTTTTTTGAACTTCAATCGATTGCCTGGAACATTTTGCATCGGCAAAGGTCCAAATGGTTCCACTGTTTTGAATAGTATAGCCGTAAGTGGAGAAAATAAATAAAATCAAAAATTTATAAAAAGTAATAAATAGTTCATAATTCAAAAACTATTAGGAATACTGCCCTTTTTTTGACTTCAATCGATTGCCTGGATCATTTTTCATCGGCAAAGGTCCAAATAGTTCCACTCTTTCGAATATAGTATAGCCGTAAGTGGAAAAAATAAATAAAATCAAAAATTTATAAAAAGTAAAAAATAGTTCATAATTCAAAAACTATTTTGCATCGGCAAGGGTCGAAACAGTTCCACTGTTTCGAATATTATAGCCGTAAGTGGAGAAAATAAATAAAATCAAAAATTTATAAAAAGTAAAAAATAGTTCATAATTCAAAATCTATTAGGAATACTGAGATTTTTTTGACTTCAATCGATTGCCTAAATCATTTTGCATCGGCAAGGGTCGAAACAGTTCCACTGTTTCGAATAGTATAGCCATAAGTGGAGAAAATAAACAAAATCAAAAATTTATAAAAAGTAAAAAATAGTTCATAATTCAAAAACTATTAGGAATACTGCTATTTTTTTTGAACTTCAATCGATTGCCTGGAACATTTTGCATCGGCAAAGGTCCAAATGGTTCCACTGTTTTGAATAGTATAGCCGTAAGTGGAGAAAATAAATAAAATCAAAAATTTATAAAAAGTAATAAATAGTTCATAATTCAAAAACTATTAGGAATACTGCCCTTTTTTTGACATCAATCGATTGCCCGGATCATTTTGCATCGACAAACGTCCAGATAGTTCCACTCTTTCGAATATAGTATAGCCGTAAGTGGAAAAAATAAATAAAATCAAAAATTTATAAAAAGTAAAAAATAGTTCATAATTCAAAAACTATTAGGAATACTGCCCTTTTTTTGACTTCAATCGATTGCCTGGATCATTTTTCATCGGCAAAGGTCCAAATAGTTCCACTCTTTCGAATATAGTATAGCCGTAAGTGGAAAAAATAAATAAAATCAAAAATTTATAAAAAGTAAAAAATAGTTCATAATTCAAAAACTATTTTGCATCGGCAAGGGTCGAAACAGTTCCACTGTTTCGAATATTATAGCCGTAAGTGGAGAAAATAAATAAAATCAAAAATTTATAAAAAGTAAAAAATAGTTCATAATTCAAAATCTATTAGGAATACTGAGATTTTTTTGACTTCAATCGATTGCCTAAATCATTTTGCATCGGCAAGGGTCGAAACAGTTCCACTGTTTCGAATAATATAGCCGTAAGTGGAGAAAATAAATAAAATCAAAAATTTATAAAAAGTAAAAAATAGTTCATAATTCAAAAACTATTAGGAATACTGCAATTTTTTTGACATCAATCAATTTCCCGGATCATTTTGCATCGGCAAACGTCCAAATAGTTCCACTCTTTCGAATATAGTATAGCCGTAAGTGGAGAAAATAAATAAAATCAAAAATTTATAAAAAGTAAAAAATAGTTCATAATTCAAAACTATTAGGAATACTGCGATTTTTGTGACTTCAATCGATTACCTGGATCATTTTGCATCGGCAAAGGTCCAAATAGTTCCACTGTTTCGAATAGTATAGCCGTAAGTGGAAAAAATAAATAAAATCAAAAATTTATAAAAAGTAAAAAATAGTTCATAATTTAAAAACTATTAGGAATACTGAGATTTTTTTGACTTCAGTCGATTGCCTGGATCATTTTGCATCGGCGAGGGTCGAAACAGTTCCACTGTTTCGAATAGTATAGCCGTAAGTGGAGAAAATATATAAAATCAAAAATTTATAAAAAGTAAAAAATAGTTCATAATTCAAAAACTATTAGGAATTCTGCGATTTTTTTGACATCAATCGATTGCCCGGATCATTTTGCATCGGCAAACGTCCAAATAGTTCCACTCTTTCGAATATAGTATAGCCGTAAGTGGAAAAAATAAATAAAATCAAAAATTTATAAAAAAGTAAAAAATAGTTCATAATTCAAAAACTATTAGGAATACTGCGATTTTTTTGAACTTCAATCGATTGCCTGGATCATTTTGCATCGGCAAAGGTCCAAATAGTTCCACTCTTTCGAATATTGTATAGCCGTAAGTGGAAAAAATAAATAAAATCAAAAATTTATAAAAAGTAAAAAATAGTTCATAATTCAAAAACTATTAGGAATACTGAGATTTTTTTGACTTCAATCGATTGCCTGAATCATTTTGCATCGGCAAGGGTCGAAACAGTTCCACTGTTTCGAATAGTATAGCCGTAAGTGGAGAAAATAAATAAAATCAAAAATTTATAAAAAGTAAAAAATAGTTCATAATTCAAAAACTATTAGGAATACTGCGATTTTTTTGACATCAATCGATTGCCCGGATCATTTTGCATCGGCAAACCTCCAAATAGTTCCACTCTTTCGAATATAGTATAGCCGTAAGCGGAAAAAATAAATAAAATCAAAAATTTATAAAAAGTAAAAAATAGTTCATAATTCAAAAACCATTAGGAATACTGAGATTTTATTGACTTCAATCGATTGCCTGGATCATTTTGCATCGGCAAGGGTCGAAACACTGTTTCGAATAGTATAGCCGTAAGTGGAGAAAATATATAAAATCAAAAATTTATAAAAAGTAAAAAATAGTTCATAATTCAAAAACTATTAGGAATACTGCGATTTTTTTGACATCAATCGATTGCCCGGATCATTTTGCATCGGCAAAGGTCCAAATAGTTCCTCTCTTTCGAATATAGTATAGCCGTAAGTGGAAAAAATAAATAAAATCAAAAATTTATAAAAAGTAAAAAATAGTTCATAATTCAAAAACTATTAGGAATACTGAGATTCTTTTGACTTCAATCGATTACCTGGATCATTTTGCATCGGCAAGTGTCCAAACAGTTCCACTGTTTCGAATAGTATAGCCGTAAGTGGAAAAAATATATAAAATCAAAAATTTATAAAAAGTAAAGAAGAGTTCATAATTCAAAAACTATTAAGAATACTGCGATTTTTTTGATATCAATCGATTGCCCGGATCATTTTGCATCGGCAAAGGTCCAAATAGTTCCACTCTTTCGAATATGGTATAGCCGTAAGTGGAAAAAATAAATAACATCGAAAATTTATAAAAAGTAAAAAATGGTTCAGAATTCAAAAACTATTAGGAATACTGAGATTTTTTTGACTTCAATCGATTGCCTGGATCACTTTGCATCGGCAAAGGTCCAAACAGTTCCACTTTTTCGAATAGTATAGCCGTAAGTGGAGAAAATAAATAAAATCAAAAATTTATAAAAAGTAAAGTATAGTTCATAATTCAAAAACTATTAGGAATACTGCGATTTTTTTGACATCAGTCGATTGCCTGGATTATTTTGCATCGGCAAAGGTCCAAATAGTTCCACTCTTTCGAATATAGTATAGCCGTAAGTGGAAAAAATAAATAAAATCAAAATTAATAAAAAGTAAAAAATAGTTCATAATTCAAAAACTATTAGGAATACTGCGATTTTTTTGACTTCAATCGATTGCCTGGATCATTTTGCATCGGCAAAGGTCCAAATAGTTCCACTGTTTCGATGCAAAATAACCCAGGTAATCGATTGAAATCACAAAAATCGCAGTATTCCTAATAGTTTTTGAATTATGACCAATTTTTTTCTTTTTATAAATTTTTGATTTTATTTATTTTCTCCACTTACGGCTATACTATTCGAAACAATGGAACTGTTTCGACCCTTGCCGATGCAAAATGATCCTGGCAATCGATTGAAGTTCAAAAAAATCGCAGTATTTCTAATAGTTTTCGAATTATAAACTATTTTTTACTTTTTATAAATTTTTGATTTTATTTATTTTTTCCTCTTATGGCTATACTATATTCGAAAGAGTAGAACTATTTGGACCACTGCCGATGCAAAATGATCCAGGCAATCGATTGAAGTTCAAAAAAATCGCAGTATTCCTAATAGTTTTTGAATTATGAACTATTTTTTACTTTTTATAAATTTTTGATTTTATTTATTTTCTCCACTTACGGCTATACTATTCGAAACAGTGGAACTGTTTGGACCTTTGCCGATGCAAAATGATCCACGCAACCGATTGAAGTCAAAAAAATTCTCAGTATTCCTAATAGTTTTTGAATTATGAACTATTATTTACTTTTTATAAATTTTTGATTTTATTTATTTTTTCCACTTACGGCTATACTATTCGAAACAGTGGAACTATTTGGATCTTTGCCGATGCAAAATGATCCAAGCAATCGATTGAAGTCAAAAAAATTGCAGTATTCCTAAGAGTTTTTGAATTATCAACTATTTTTTACTTTTTATAAATTTTTGATTTTATTTATTTTCTCCACTTACGGCTATACTATTCGAAACAGTGGAACTGTTTGGACCTTTGCCGATGCAAAATGATCCAGGCAACCGATTGAAGTCAAAAAAATCTCAGTATTCCTAATAGTTTTTGAATTATGAACTATTTTTTACTTTATATAAATTTTTGATTTTATTTATTTTTTCCACTTACGGCTATACTATATTCGAAAGAGTGGAACTATTTGGACCTTTGCCGATGCAAAATGATCCAGGCAATCGATTGATGTCAAAAAAATCGCAGTATTCCTAAAATTTTTTGAATTATGAACTATTTTTTAATTTTTATAAATTTTTGATTTTATTTATTTTCTCCACTTACGGCTATACTATTCGAAACAGTGGAACTGTTTGGACTCTTGCCGATGCAAAATGATCCAGGTAATCGATTGAAATCAAAAAAATAGCAGTATTCCTAATAGTTTTTGAATTATGAACTATTTTTTAATTTTTATAAATTTTTGATTTTATTTATTTTCTCCACTTACGGCTATATTATTCGAAACAGTGGAACTGTTTGGACCTTTGCCGATGCAAAATGATCCACGCAACCGATTGAAGTCAAAAAAATCTCAGTATTCCTAATAGTTTTTGAATTATGAACTATTTTTAACTTTATATAAATTTTTGATTTTATTTATTTTTTCCACTTACGGCTATACTATATTCAAAAGAGTGGAACTATTTGGACCTTTGCCGATGAAAAAGATCCAGGTAATCGATTGAAGTCAAAAAAAGGGCAGTATTCCTAATAGTTTTTGAATTATGAACTATTTTTTACTTTTTATAAATTTTTGATTTTATTTCTTTTCTCCACTTACGGCTATACTATTCGAAAGAGTGGAACTATTTGGACCTTTGCCGATGCAAAATGATCCAGGCAATCTACTGATGTCAAAAAAATCGCAGTATTCCTAATAGTTTTTGAATTATGAACTATTTTTTACTTTTTATAAATTTTTGATTTTATTTATTGTCTCCACTTACGGCTATACTATTCGAAACAGTGGAACTCTTTGGACTCTTGCCGATGCAAAATGATCCAGGTAATCGATTGAAGTCAAAAAAATCGCAGTATTCCTAATAGTTTTTGAATTATGAACTATTTTTTACTTTTTATAAATTTTTGATTTTATTTATTTTTTCCACTTACGGCTATACAATATTCGAAACAGTGGAACTATTTGGACCTTTGCCGATGCAAAATGATTCAGGCAATCGATTGAAGTCAAAAAAAATCGCAATATTCCTAATAGTTTTTGAATTATGAACTATTTTTTACTTTTTATAAATTTTTGATTTTATTTATTTTCTCCACTTACGGCTATACTATTCGAAACAGTGGAACTGTTTGGACCTTTGTCGATGCAAAATGATCCAAGTAATCGATTGGTGTCAAAAAAATCGCAGTATTCCTAATAGTTTTTGAATTATGAACTATTATTTACTTTTTATAAATTTTTGATTTTATTTATTTTTTCCACTTACGGCTATACTATTCGAAACAGTGAAACTATTTGGACCTTTGCCGATGCAAAATGATCCAAGCAATCGATTGAAGTCAAAAAAATCGCAGTATTCCTAATAATTTTTGAATTATGAACTATTTTTTACTTTTTATAAATTTTTGATTTTATTTATTTTCTCCACTTACGGCTATACTATTCGAAACAGTGGAACTGTTTGAAACTTTGGCGATGCAAAATGATCCACGCAACCGATTGAAGTCAAAAAAATCTCATTATTCCTAATAGTTTTTGAATTATGAACTATTTTTTACTTTATATAAATTTTTGATTTTATTTATTTTTTCCACTTACGGCTATACTATATTCAAAAGAGTGGAACTATTTGGACCTTTGCCGATGAAAAATGATCCAGGTAATCGATTGAAGTCAAAAAAAGGGCAGTATTCCTAATAGTTTTTGAATTATGAACTATTTTTTACTTTTTATAAATTTTTGATTTTATTTATTTTCTCCACGTACGGCTATACTTTTCGAAACAGTGGAACTGTTTGGACACTTGCCGATGCAAAATGATCCAGGTAATCGATTGAAGTCATAAAAATCTAAGTATTGCTAATAGTTTTTGAATTATGAACTATTTTTTACTTTTTATAAATTTTTGATTTTATTTATTGTCTCCACTTACGGCTATACTATTCGAAACAGTGGAACTCTTTGGACTCTTGCCGATGCAAAATGATCCAGGTAATCGATGGAAGTCAAAAAAATCGCAGTATTCCTAATAGTTTTTGAATTATGAACTATTTTTTATTTTTTATAAATTTTTGATTTTATTTATTTTCTCCACTTACGGCTATACTATTCGAAACAATGGAACTATTTCGAACCTTGCCGATGCAAAATGATCCAGGCAATCGATTGAAGCCAAAAAATCTCAGTATTCCTAATAGTTTTTGAATTATGAACTATTTTTTACTTTTTATAAATTTTTGATTTCATTTATTTTCTCGACTTATTCTTCATCCAAAACACGACTAATGTTTCAGTTTGGATAAAAACGCGTTATTTGGAGCCATTTTTTGCTTAACGAACCGAATATAATTTAGTAAATCAGACTGAGAATGCTTTAGTCTGGATCAATGAAGGATTTTTATTAAAATTTAAAAGAAAACGACTAATTTCGAAATATTATTTACACAGAAACGAGTCAAACACGAGTTAAACTTAAACAAAACAGACTGTAAACGTTTTATGTCGCTTCAAAAGAACGATTCATATTATAATTTGGAAGAAACCTGCTTATTTCGGCAGCTTTTTTGCTTAGAAACGAGTAAAACCTTACCAAACCAAACTAAAAACATCTTATTTCGCCTCAAAAACATCATTAATGTTACAGTTTAAAAAAAACACCTTATTTGGGTCTGCTTTTGCATAAAGAAACGAGTATAATTTAACAAAACAGACTGAGAACTTTCTAGATTAGTTTGAAGGAACGATTAAATTTATAATTTTTAAGAAAAGAACTCAATTCGAAAGATTCGTCTTTTTCTTCTTCTTCTTCTTCTTCTTCTTCTTCTTATTATTATTATTATTATTATATTATTATTATTATTATTATTATTATTATTATTATTATTATTATTATTGTTATTATTATTATTATTATTATTATTATTATTATTATTATTATTATTATTATTATTATATATTTTTTTTTATTATTATTTTAATAATAATTTAAACCAACTATAACTTTCGAATTGTGAACGGTTTATGCACCTGTTGGTAAGAACATTGTTAATTTTTGACAAATATTTGCATAAAAACCTGAAGACTTACACAAAGCAAATTGAAAACATCTTATTCAAGTTCAAAATAACAAATAATGTTATAGTTTTGATAAAAACAGATTATTTTGGACGTTTATTAGCTTTGAAACGAGCAAGCGTTTACAAGACACTGAAAACGCTTTAATCAGGCTCAAAAGAACGAATTATGCTATAGTTTGAACAAAAAGGGCTTATTCCGTACGATTGATTGCCTAAATAACACACTGAAAACGCTATATCCTTGCTCAAAAGAACGATTAATGCAATAATTTAGAAGCAAAGGGAAAATTTCGAAGGTTTTTTTGCTTAGAATCCAGTAAAACTTATGCAAATCCCACCGAAAACGTCTAAGTTCGCTTCAAAAAAGCGATATATATTATAATTCGAAAGAAAACGGCTTATTTCGAACGACTCTTACTTCGAAACCAGCAAACGTTTACAAAACATACTGCAAACGCTTTATTCTGGCTCAAAAGAACGAATTATATTATAGTTTGAACAACAACAGAGAATTTCAGACAATTTTTTGCTTAAAGAAACGAGTATATTTAATAAAACAGACCGAAAACGCTTTATTCTTGCTCAAAAGAACGATTGATGCATAATTTGAAAGCAAATGGCTAATTTCGAAAGATTATTTACTTAGAATCCAGTAAAACTTATGTAAATCGATCCGAAAACGTCTTAGTTCGCTTCAAATAAGCGATATATATTATAACTCGAAAGAAAACGGCTTATTTCGAACGATTCTTAGCTTCGAAACCAGCAAACCTTTACAAAACATACTGCAAACGCTTTATTCTGGCTCAAAAGAACGAATTATATTATAGTTTGAACAAAAACAGTGAATTTCAGACAATTTTTTGCTTAAAGAAACGAGTATATTTAATAAAACAGACCGAAAACGCTTTATTCTTGCTCAAAAGAACGATTGATGCAATAATTTGAAAGCAAATGGCTAATTTCGAAAGATTATTTACTTAGAATCCAATAAAACTTATGTAAATCGAGCCGAAAACGTCTTAGTTCGCTTCAAATAAGCGATCTATATTATAATTCGAAAGAAAACGGCTTATTTCGAACGATTCTTAGCTTCGAAACCAGCAAACGTTTACAAAACATACTAAAAACGCTCAATTCAGGCTCAAAAGAACGAATTATGTTATAGTTTAAACTAAAACGGCAAATTTCAGACTATTTTTTGCTTAAAGAAACGAGTATATTTAATGAAACAGACTCAAAACTCTTTATTCTTGCTCAAAAGAACGAATTATGTTATAGATTAAAAGAAAACGGTTTATTTCGAACTATTCTTGGCTTCAAATTAAGCAAACTTTAATAAAGCAGAGTGAAAACGTTTTATTGTCACAAGAAAACAGTTCAAGCACTAATTAAAGCCAGTCCTGGGAGATTTCTCGATTTTAAGAAAAGAAATTGTCTATAATAAAGGTTTTTCTTTAAAATTAGTGCCTTTTCTCGTTTCTAAGCAAAGAATCTACCGAGAGAAGCCCTTTTTTCATTCAAACTATTGAATAATTTGTACTTTTGTGCTTAAATAAGTCGCTTTTCTACAAACTGTAACATAGAACGTGTTTTTGAGGCGTTTGCTGGTTTTGGAGCTAAGAATCTTTCGAAATAAGCCGTTTTCTTTCGAATTATAATATATGTCGCTTTTTTGAAGCGAAATAAAACGTTTTCGGCCCGATTTGTATAAGTTTTGCTGGATTCTAAGCAAAAAAACCTTCTAAATATTCCCTTTGCTTCCAGATTATTGCATCAATCGTTCTGATGAGCTAGAATAAAGCGTTTTCTGTCTGCTTTATTAAATATACTCGATTCTTTAAGCAAAAAATTGTTTGAAATTCACTGTTTTTGATCAAACTATAACATAATTCGTTCCTTTGAGCCAGAATAAAGCGTTTTCAGTATGTTTTGTAAACGTTTGCTGTTTTCAAGGCTCAGAACCGTTCGAAATAAGCCGCTTTCTTTCGAATTTATAATTTATATCGCTTTTTTGAAGCGAAATAAAACGTTTTCGGCCCGATTTGTATAATTTTTGCTGGATTCTAAGCAAAAAAACCTTCGAAATATTCCCTTTGCTTCCAAATTATTGCATCAATCGTTCTTTTGAGCAAGAATAAAGCGTTTTCAGTCTGTTTTATTAAATATACTCGCTTCTATAAGCAAAAAATAGTCTGAAATTTGCCGTTTTTGTTTAAACTATAACATAATTCGTTCTTCTGAGCCTGAATAGAGCGTTTTCAGTATGTTTTGTAAATGTTTGCTGGTTTCGAAGCTAAGAATCGTTCGAAATAAGCAGTTTTCTTTCGAATTATAATATATATCGATTTTTGAAGCGAACTACGACGTTTTCGGCTCCATTTGCGTGAGTTTTCCTGGATTCTAAGCAAATAATCTTTCGAAATAAGCCATTTGTTTCCAAATTATTGCATCAATCGTTCTTTTGAGCCAGAATAAAGCGTTTTCACTCTGTTTTATTAAATATACTCGTTTATTTAGGCAATCAATCGTACGGAATAAGACCTTTTTGTTCAAACTATAGCATAATTCGTACTTTTGAGCCTGATTAAAGCGTTTTCAGTATGTCTTGTAAACGTTTGCTCGTTTCAAAGCTAATAAACGTCCAAAATAAGCTGTTTTTATCGAAACTATAACATTATTTGTTATTTTGAACTTGAATAAGATGTTTTCAATTTGCTTTGTGTAAGTCTTCAAGTTTTTAAGCAAATATTTGTCAAAAATTAACCATGTTCTTACAAACTGGTGCATAAACCGTTCACTATTCGAAGTTATAGTTGGTTTTAAATTATTAAAATAATAATAAAGAAAATATATATAATAATAATAATAATAATGAAATTGTAATAATAATAATAATAATAATAATAATAATGATAATAATAATAATAATAATAATAATAATAATAATAACAATAGTAATAATGATAATAATAAGAATAAGTAGAAGAAGAAGAAAAAGACGAATCCTTCGAATAGAGTTCTGTTCTTCAAAATTATAAATTTAATCGTACCTTCAAACTAATCTAGAAAGTTCTCAGTCTGTTTTAATAAATTATACTCGTTTCTTTATGCAAAAGCAGACCCAAATAAGGTGTTTTTTTTAAACTGTAACATTAATGGTGTTTTTGAGGCGAAATAAGATGTTTTTAGTTTGGTTTGGTAAGGTTTTACTCGTTTCTAAGTAAAAAAGCTGCCGAAATAAGCAGGTTTCTTCCAAATTATAATATGAATCGTTCTTTTGAAGCGACATAAAACGTTTACAGTCTGTTTTGTTTAATTTTAACTCGTGTTTGACTCGTTTCTGTGTAAATAATATTTCGAAATTAGTCGTTTTCTTTTAAATTTTAATAAAAATCGTTCTTTTGATCCAGACTATAGCATTCTCAGTCTGATTTACTAAATTATATTCGGTTCGTTAAGCAAAATATGGCTACAAGTAAAGCGTTTTTATCCAAACTTAGACATTAGTCGTGTTTTTGATGAAGAATAAGTCGAGAAAATAAATAAAATCAAAAATTTATAAAAAGTAAAAAATAGTTCATAATTCAAAAACTATTAGGAATACTGAGATTTTTTTGACTTCAATCGATTGCCTGGATCATTTTGCATCGGCAAGGGTCGAAACAGTTCCACGGTTTCGAATATAGTATAGCCGTAAGTGGAAAAAATAAATAAAATCAAAAATTTATAAAAAGTAGAAAATAGTTTATAATTCAAAAACTATTAGGAATACTGAAATTTTTTTGACTTCAATCGATTACCTGAATCATTTTACATCGGCAAGTGTCCAAGCAGTTCCACTGTTTCGAATAGTATAGCCGTAAGTGGAGAAAATATATAAAATCAAAAATTTATAAAAAGTAAAAAATAGTTCATAATTCAAAAACTCTTAGAAATACTGCGATTTTTTTGAACTTCAATCGATTGCCTGGATCATTTTGCATCGGCAAAGGTCCAAATAGTTCCACTGTGTCGAACAGTATAGCCGTAAGTGGAGAAAATAAATAAAATAAAAAAATTATAATAAGTAAAAAATAGTTCATAATTCAAAAACTATTATGAATACTGCGATTTTTTTGTCATTAATCGATTGCCCGGATCATTTTGCATCGGCAAAGGTCCAAATAGTTCCACTCTTTCGAATATAGTATAGCCGTAAGTGGAATAAATAAATAAAATCAAAAATTTATAAAAAGTAAAAAATAGTTCATAATTCAAAAACTATTGGGAATACTGAGATTTTTTTGACTTCAATCGATTGCCTGGATCATTTTGCATCGGCAAAGGTCCAAACAGTTCCACTGTTTCGAATAGTATAGCCGTAAGTGGAGAAAATAAATAAAATTAAAAATTTGTAAAAAGAAAAAAATAGTTCATAATTCAAAAACTATTAGGAATACTGAGATTTTTTTGACTGCAATCGATTGCCTGGATCATTTTGCATCGGCAAGGGTCGAAACAGTTCCACTGTTTCGAATAGTATAGCCATAAGTGGAGAAAATAAACAAAATCAAAAATTTATAAAAAGTAAAAAATAGTTCATAATTCAAAAACTATTAGGAATACTGCGATTTTTTTTGACTTCAATCGATTGCCTGAATCATTTTGCATCGGCAAAGGTCCAAATAGTTCCACTGTTTCGAATATAGTATAGCCGTAAGTGGAAAAAATAAATAAAATCAAAAATTTATAAAAAGTAAAAAATAGTTCATAATTCAAAAACTATTAGGAATACTGAGATTTTTATGACTTCAATCGATTACCTGGATCATTTTGCATCGGCAAGTGTCCAAACAGTTCCACTGTTTCGAATAGTATAGCCGTAAGTGGAGAAAATAAATAAAATCAAAAATTTATAAAAAGTAAAAAATAGTTCATAATTCAAAAACTATTAGGAATACTGCGATTTTTTTGACATCAGTCGATTGCCTGGATCATTTTGCATCGGCAAAGGTCCAAATAGTTCCACTCTTTCGAATATAGTATAGCCGTAAGTGGAAAAAATAAATAAAATCAAAAATTTATAAAAAGTAAAAAATAGTTCATAATTCAAAAACTATTAGGAATACTGAGATTTTTATGACTTCAATCGATTACCTGGATCATTTTGCATCGGCAAGTGTCCAAACAGTTCCACTGTTTCGAATAGTATAGCCGTAAGTGGAGACAATAAATAAAATCAAAAATTTACAAAAAGTAAAAAATAGTTCATAATTCAAAAACTATTAGGAATACTGAGATTTTTATGACTTCAATCGATTACCTGGATCATTTTGCATCGGCAAGTGTCCAAACAGTTCCACTGTTTCGAATAGTATAGCCGTAAGTGGAAAAAATAAATAAAATCAAAAATTTATAAAAAGTAAAAAATAGTTCATAATTCAAAAACTATTAGGAATACTGAGATTTTTATGACTTCAATCGATTACCTGGATCATTTTGCATCGGCAAGTGTCCAAACAGTTCCACTGTTTCGAATAGTATAGCCGTAAGTGGAGACAATAAATAAAATCAAAAATTTATAAAAAGTAAATAATAGTTCATAATTCAAAAACTATTAGGAATACTGAGACTTTTTTGACTTCAATCGATTACCTTTATCATTTTGCATCGGCAAGCGTCGAAACAGTTCCACTGTTTCGAATAGTATAGCCGCAACTGGAAAAAATAAATAAAATCAAAAATTTATAAAAAGTAAAAAATAGTTCATAATTCAAAAACTATTAGGAATACTGCGATTTTTTTGAACTTCAATCGATTGCCTGGATCATTTTGCATCGGCAGAGGTCCAAATAGTTCTACTCTTTCGAATATAGTATAGCCATAAGTGGAAAAAATAAATAAAATCAAAAATTTATAAAAAGTAAAAAATAGTTCATAATTCAAAAACCATTAGGAATACTGGGATTTTATTTACTTCAATCGATTGCCTGGATCATTTTGCATCGGCAAAGGTCCAAATAGTTCCACTGTTTCGAATATTGTATAGCCGCAACTGGAAAAAATAAATAAAATCAAAAATTTATAAAAAGTAAAAAATAGTTCATAATTCAAAAACTATTAGGAAAACTGCAATTTTTTTGAACTTCAATCGATTGCCTGGATCATTTTGCATCGGCAGAGGTCCAAATAGTTCTACTCTTTCGAATATAGTATAGCCATAAGTGGAAAAAATAAATAAAATCAAAAATTTATAAAAAGTAAAAAATAGTTCATAATTCAAAGACTATTAGGAATACTGCGATTTTTTTGACATCAATCGATTGCCCGGATCATTTTGCATCGGCAAAGGTCCAAATAGTTCCTCTCTTTCGAATATAGTATAGCCGTAAGTGGAAAAAATAAATAAAATCAAAAATTTATAAAAAGTAAAAAATAGTTCATAATTCAAAAACTATTAGGAATACTGAGATTCTTTTGACTTCAATCGATTGCCTGGATCATTTTGCATCGGCAAAGGTCCAAACAGTTCCACTTTTTCGAATAGTATAGCCGTAAGTGGAAAAAATAAATAAAATCAAAAATTTATAAAAAGTAAAAAATAGTTCATAATTCAAAAACTATTAGGAATACTGCGATTTTTTTGACTTCAATCGATTGCCTGGATCATTTTGCATCGGCAAAGGTCCAAATAGTTCCACTGTTTCGATGCAAAATAACCCAGGTAATCGATTGAAATCACAAAAATCTCAGTATTCCTAATAGTTTTTGAAGTATGAACTATTTTTTACTTTATATAAATTATTGATTTTATTTATTTTTTCCACTTACGGCTATACTATATTCGAAAGAGTGGAACTATGTGGACCTTTGCCGATGCAAAATGATCCAGGCAATCGATTGATGTCAAAAAAATCGCAGTATTCCTAAATTTTTTTGAATTATGAACTATTTTTTAATTTTTATAAATTTTTGATTTTATATATTTTCTCCACTTACGGCTATACTATTCGAAACAGTGGAACTGTTTGGACTCTTGCCGATGCAAAATGATCCAGGTAATCGATTGAAATCAAAAAAATCGCAGTATTCCTAATAGTTTTTGAATTATGAACTATTTTTTAATTTTTATAAATTTTTGATTTTATATATTTTCTCCACTTACGGCTATACTATTCGAAACAGTGGAACTGTTTGGACCTTTGCCGATGCAAAATGATCCGCGCAACCGATTGAAGTCAAAAAAATCTCAGTATTCCTAATAGTTTTTGAATTATGAACTATTTTTTACTTTATATAAATTTTTGATTTTATTTATTTTTTCCACTTACGGCTATACTATATTCAAAAGAGTGGAACTATTTGGACCTTTGCCGATGAAGAATGATCCAGGTAATCGATTGAAGTCAAAAAAAGGGCAGTATTCCTAATAGTTTTTGAATTATGAACTATTTTTTACTTTTTATAAATTTTTGATTTTATTTATTTTCTCCACTTACGGCTATACTATTCGAAACAGTGGGACTGTTTGGACACTTGCCGATGCAAAATGATCCAGGTAATCGATTGAAGTCATAAAAATCTCAGTATTCCTAATAGTTTTTGAATTATGAACTATTTTTTACTTTTTATAAATTTTTGATTTTATTTATTTTTTCCACTTACGGCTATACTATATTCGAAAGAGTGGAACTATTTGGACCTTTGCCGATGCAAAATGATCCAGGCAATCGACTGATGTCACAAAAATCGCAGTATTCCTAATAGTTTTTGAATTATGAACTATTTTTTACTTTTTATAAATTTTTGATTTTATATATTGTCTCCACTTACGGCTATACTATTCGAAACAGTGGAACTCTTTGGACTCTTGCCGATGCAAAATGATCCAAGTAATCGATTGAAGTCAAAAAAATCGCAGTATTCCTAATAGTTTTTGAATTATGAACTATTTTTTACTTTTTATAAATTTTTGATTTTATTTATTTTTTCCACTTACGGCTATACTATATTCGAAACAGTGGAACTATTTGGGCCTTTGCCGATGCAAAATGATTCAGGCTATCGATTGAAGTCAAAAAAAATCGCAATATTCCTAATAGTTTTTGAATTATGAACTATTTTTTACTTTTTATAAATTTTTGATTTTATTTATTTTCTCCACTTACGGCTATACTATTCGAAACAGTGGAACTGTTTGGACCTTGCCGATGCAAAATGATCCAAGTAATCGATTGGAGTCAAAGAAATCGCAGTATTCCTAATAGTTTTTGAATTATGAACTATTTTTTACTTTTTATAAATTTTTGATTTTATTTATTTTTTCCACTTACGGCTATACTATTCGAAACAGTGGAACTGTTTGGACCTTTGCCGATGCAAAATGATCCAAGTAATCGATTGGAGTCAAAAAAATCGCAGTATTCCTAATAGTTTTTGAATTATGAACTATTTTTTACTTTTTATAAATTTTTGATTTTATTTATTTTTTCCACTTACGGCTATACTATATTCAAAAGAGTGGAACTATTTGGACCTTTGCCGATGAAAAATGATCCAGGTAATCGATTGAAGTTAAAAAAAGGGCAGTATTCCTAATAGTTTTTGAATTATGAACTATTTTTTACTTTTTATAAATTTTTGATTTTATATATTTTCTCCACATACGGCTATACTATTCGAAACAGTGGAACTGTTTGGACACTTGCCGATGCAAAATGATCCAGGTAATCGATTGAAGTCATAAAAATCTCAGTATTCCTAATAGTTTTTGAATTATGAACTATTTTTTACTTTTTCTAAATTTTTGATTTTATTTATTTTTTCCACTTACGGCTATACTATATTCGAAAGAGTGGAACTATTTGGACCTTTGCCGATGCAAAATGATCCAGGCAATCGACTGATGTCAAAAAAATCGCAGTATTCCTAATAGTTTTTGAATTATGAACTATTTTTTACTTTTTATAAATTTTTGATTTTATTTATTGTCTCCACTTACGGCTATACTATTCGAAACAGTGGAACTGTTTGGACACTTGCCGATGCAAAATGATCCAGGTAATCGATTGAAGTCATAAAAATCTCAGTATTCCTAATAGTTTTTGAATTATGAACTATTTTTTACTTTTTATAAATTTTTGATTTTATTTATTTTTTCCACTTACGGCTATACTATATTCGAAAGAGTGGAACTATTTGGACCTTTGCCGATGCAAAATGATCCAGGCAATCGACTGATGTCAAAAAAATCGCAGTATTCCTAATAGTTTTTGAATTATGAACTATTTTTTACTTTTTATAAATTTTTGGTTTTATTTATTTTCTCCACTTACGGCTATACTATTCGAAACAGTGGAACTGTTTGGACACTTGCCGATGCAAAATGATCCAAGTAATCGATTGAAGTCATAAAAATCTCAGTATTCCTAATAGTTTTTGAATTATGAACTATTTTTTACTTTTTATAAATTTTTGATTTTATTTATTTTTTCCACTTACGGCTATACTATTCGAAACAGTGGAACTGTTTGGACACTTGCCGATGCAAAATGATCCAGGTAATCGATTGAAGTCATAAAAATCTCAGTATTCCTAATAGTTTTTGAATTATGAACTATTTTTTACTTTTTGTAAATTTTTGATTTTATTTATTGTCTCCACTTACGGCTATACTATTCGAAACAGTGGAACTGTTTGGACACTTGCCGATGCAAAATGATCCAGGTAATCGATTGAAGTCATAAAAATCTCAGTATTCCTAATAGTTTTTGAATTATGAACTATTTTTTACTTTTTATAAATTTTTGATTTTATTTATTTTTTCCACTTACGGCTATACTATATTCGAAAGAGTGGAACTATTTGGACCTTTGCCGATGTAAAATGATCCAGGCAATCGACTGATGTCAAAAAAATCGCAGTATTCCTAATAGTTTTTGAATTATGAACTATTTTTTACTTTTTATAAATTTTTGATTTTATTTATTTTCTCCACTTACGGCTATACTATTCGAAACAGTGGAACTGTTTGGACACTTGCCGATGCAAAATGATCCAGGTAATCGATTGAAGTCATAAAAATCTCAGTATTCCTAATAGTTTTTGAATTATGAACTATTTTTTACTTTTTATAAATTTTTGATTTTATTTATTTTTTCCACTTACGGCTATACTATATTCGAAACAGTGGAACTATTTGGACCTTTGCCGATGCAAAATGATTCAGGCAATCGATTGAAGTCAAAAAAAATCGCAATATTCCTCATAGTTTTTGAATTATGAACTATTTTTTACTTTTTATAATTTTTTGATTTTATTTATTTTCTCCACTTACGGCTATACTATTCAAAACAGTGGAACTGTTTGGACCTTTGCCGATGCAAAATGATCCAAGTAATCGATTGGAGTCAAAGAAATCGCAGTATTCCTAGTAGTTTTTGAATTATGAACTATTTTTTACTTTTTATAAATTTTTGATTTTATTTATTTTCTCCACTTACGGCTATACTATTCGAAACAATGGAACTATTTCGAACCTTGCCGATGCAAAATGATCCAGGCAATCGATTGAAGTCAAAAAAATTTCAGTATTCCTAATAGTTTTTGAATTATGAACTACTTTTTACTTTTTATAAATTTTTGATTTTATTTATTTTCTCGACTTATTCTTCATCAAAAACACGACTAATGTCTCAGTTTGAATAAAAACGCTTTATTTGGAGCCATTTTTTGCTTAACGAACCGAATATAATTTAGTAAATCAGACAGAGAATGCTTTAGTCTGGATCAATGAAGGATTTTTATTAAAATTTAAAAGAAAACGATTAATTTCGAAATATTATTTACACAGAAACGAGTCAAACACGAGTTAAACTTAAACAAAACAGACTCTAAACGTTTTATGTCGCTTCAAAAGAACGATTCATATTATAATTTGGAAGAAACCTGCTTATTTCGGCAGCTTTTTTGCTTAGAAACGAGTAAAACCTTACCAAACCAAACTAAAAACATCTTATTTCGCCTTAAAAACATCATTAATGTTACAGTTTAAAAAAAACACCTTATTTGGGTCTGCTTTTGCATAAAGAAAAGAGTATAATTTAACAAAACAGACTGAGAACTTTCTAGATTAGTTTGAAGGAACGATTAAATTTATAATTTTTAAGAAAAGAACTCAATTCGAAGGATTCGTCTTCTTCTTCTTCTTCTTCTTCTTCTTATTATTATTATTATTATATTATTATTATTATTATTATTATTATTATTATTATTATTATTGTTATTATTATTATTATTATTATTATTATTATTATTATTATTATTATTATTATTATATATATTTTTTTATTATTATTTTAATAATAATTTAAACCAACTATAACTTTCGAATAGTGAACGGTTTATGCACCTGTTGGTAAGAACATTGTTAATTTTTGACAAATATTTGCTTAAAAACCTGAAGACTTACACAAAGCAAATTGAAAACATCTTATTCAAGTTCAAAATAACAAATAATGTTATAGTTTTGATAAAAACAGATTATTTTGGACGTTTATTAGCTTTGAAACGAGCAAACGTTTACAAGACACTGAAAACGCTTTAATCAGGCTCAAAAGAACGAATTATGCTATAGTTTGAACAAAAAGGGCTTATTCCGTACGATTGATTGCCTAAATAACACACTGAAAACGCTATATCCTTGCTCAAGAGAACGATTAATGCAATAATTTAGAAGCAAAGGGAAAATTTCGAAGGTTTTTTTGCTTAGAATCCAGTAAAACTTATGCAAATCCCACCGAAAACGTCTAAGTTCGCTTCAAAAAAGCGATATATATTATAATTCGAAAGAAAACGGCTTATTTCGAACGACTCTTAGCTTCGAAACCAGCAAACGTTTACAAAACATACTGCAAACGCTTTATTCTGGCTCAAAAGAACGAATTATATTATAGTTTGAACAACAACAGAGAATTTCACACAATTTTTTGCTTAAAGAAACGAGTATATTTAATAAAACAGACCGAAAACGCTTTATTCTTGCTCAAAAGAACGATTGATGCAATAATTTGAAAGCAAATGGCTAATTTCGAAAGATTATTTACTTAGAATCCAGTAAAACTTATGTAAATCGAGCCGAAAATGTCTTAGTTCGCTTCAAATAAGCGATATATATTATAACTCGAAAGAACACGGCTTATTTCGAACGATTCTTAGCTCTGAAACCAGCAAACGTTTACAAAACATACTGCAAACGCTTTATTCTGGCTCAAAAGAACGAATTATATTATAGTTTGAACAAAAACAGTGAATTTCAGACAATTTTTTGCTTAAAGAAACGAGTATATTTAATAAAACAGACCGAAAACGCTTTATTCTTGCTCAAAAGAACGATTGATACAATAATTTGAAAGCAAATGGCTAATTTCGAAAGATTATTTACTTAGAATCCAATAAAACTTATGTAAATCGAGCCGAAAACGTCTTAGTTCGCTTCAAATAAGCGATATATATTATAATTCGAAAGAAAATGGCTTATTTCGAACGATTCTTAGCTTCGAAACTAGCAAACGTTTACAAAACATACTAAAAACGCTCAATTGAGGCTCAAAAGAACGAATTATGTTATAGTTTAAACTAAAACGGCAAATTTCAGACTATTTTTTGCTAAAAGAAACGAGTATATTTAATGAAACAGACTCAAAACTCTTTATTCTTGCTCAAAAGAACGAATTATGTTATAGATTAAAAGAAAACGGTTTATTTCGAACTATTCTTGGCTTATTAAGCAAACTTTAATAAAGCAGAGTGAAAACGTTTTATTGTCACAAGAAAACAGTTCAAGCACTAATTAAAGCCAATCCTGGGAGATTTCTCGATTTTAAGAAAAGAAATTGTCTAAAATAAAGGTTTTTCTTTAAAATTAGTGCCTTTTCTCGTTTCTAAGCAAAGAATCTACCGAGAGAAGCCCTTTTTTCATTCAAACTATTGAATAATTTGTACTTTTGTGCTTAAATAAGTCGCTTTTCTACAAACTGTAACATAGAACGTGTTTTTGAGGCGTTTGCTTGTTTTGGAGCTAAGAATCTTTCGAAATAAGCTGTTTTCTTTCGAATTATAATATATGTCGCTTTTTTGAAGCGAAATAAAACGTTTTCGGCCCGATTTGTATAAGTTTTGCTGGATTCTAAGCAAAAAAAACCTTCTAAATATTCCCTTTGCTTCCAAATTATTGCATCAATCGTTCTGATGAGCTAGAATAAAGCGTTTTCTGTCTGCTTTATTAAATATACTCGATTCTTTAAGCAAAAAATTGTTTGAAATTCACTGTTTTTGATCAAACTATAACATAATTCGTTCCTTTGAGCCAGAATAAAGGGTTTTCAGTATGTTTTGTAAACGTTTGCTGTTTTCAAGGCTCAGAACCGTTCGAAATAAGCCGCTTTCTTTCGAATTATAATTTATATCGCTTTTTTGAAGCGAAATAAAACGTTTTCGGCCCGATTTGTATAAGTTTTGCTGGATTCTAAGCAAAAAAAACCTTCGAAATATTCCCTTTGCTTCCAAATTATTGCATCAATCGTTCTTTTGAGCAAGAATAAAGCGTTTTCAGTCTGTTTTATTAAATATACTCGCTTCTATAAGCAAAAAATAGTCTGAAATTTGCCGTTTTTGTTTAAACTATAACATAATTCGTTCTTCTGAGCCTGAATAGAGCGTTTTCAGTATGTTTTGTAAACGTTTGCTGGTTTCGAAGCTAAGAATCGTTCGAAATAAGCAGTTTTCTTTCGAATTATAATATATATCGATTTTTGAAGCGAACTACGACGTTTTCGGCTCCATTTGCGTGAGTTTTCCTGGATTCTAAGCAAATAATCTTTCGAAATAAGCCATTTGTTTCCAAATTATTGCATCAATCGTTCTTTTGAGCCAGAATAAAGCGTTTTCACTCTGTTTTATTAAATATACTCGTTTATTTAGGCCATCAATCGTACGGAATAAGACCTTTTTGTTCAAACTATAGCATAATTCGTACTTTTGAGCCTGATTAAAGCGTTTTCAGTATGTCTTGTAAACGTTTGCTCGTTTCAAAGCTAATAAACGTCCAAAATAAGCTGTTTTTATCGAAACTATAACATTATTTGTTATTTTGAACTTGAATAAGATGTTTTCAATTTGCTTTGTGTAAGTCTTCAGGTTTTTAAGCAAATATTTGTCAAAAATTAACCATGTTCTTACAAACTGGTGCATAAACCGTTCACTATTCGAAGTTATAGTTGGTTTTAAATTATTAAAATAATAATAAAGAAAATATATATAATAATAATAATAATAATAATAAAATTGTAATAATAATAATAATAATAATAATAATAATGATAATAATAATAATAATAATAATAAGAATAATAATAATAATAATAATAATAATAATAATAATAATAATAATAACAATAGTAATAATGACAATAATAAGAATAAGTAGAAGAAGAAGAAGAAGACGAATCCTTCGAATTGAGTTCTGTTCTTCAAAATTATAAATTTAATCGTACCTTCAAACTAATCTAGAAAGTTCTCAGTCTGTTTTATTAAATTATACTCGTTTCTTTATGCAAAAGCAGACCCAAATAAGGTGTTTTTTTTAAACTGTAACATTAATGGAGTTTTTGAGGCGAAATAAGATGTTTTTAGTTTGGTTTGGTAAGGTTTTACTCGTTTCTAAGTAAAAAAGCTGCCGAAATAAGCAGGTTTCTTCCAAATTATAATATGAATCGTTCTTTTGAAGCGACATAAAACGTTTACAGTCTGTTTTGTTTAAGTTTAACTCGTGTTTGACTCGTTTCTGTGTAAATAATATTTCGAAATTAGTCGTTTTCTTTTAAATTTTAATAAAAATCGTTCTTTTGATCCAGACTATACCATTCTCAGTCTGATTTACTAAATTATATTCGGTTTGTTAAGCAAAATATGGCTACAAGTAAAGCGTTTTTATCCAAACTTAGACATTAGTCGTGTTTTTGATGAAGAATAAGTCGAGAAAATAAATAAAATCAAAAATTTATAAAAAGTAAAAAATAGTTCATAATTCAAAAACTATTAGGAATACTGAGATTTTTTTGACTTCAATCGATTGCCTGGATCATTTTGCATCGGCAAGGGTCGAAACAGTTCCACGGTTTCGAATATAGTATAGCCGTAAGTGGAAAAAATGAATAAAATCAAAAATTTATAAAAAGTAGAAAATAGTTTATAATTCAAAAACTATTAGGAATACTGAGATTTTTTTGACTTCAATCGATTACCTGAATCATTTTACATCGGCAAGTGCCCAAGCAGTTCCACTGTTTCGAATAGTATAGCCGTAAGTGGAGAAAATATATAAAATAAAAAATTTATAAAAAGTAAAAAATTGTTCATAATTCAAAAACTCTTAGAAATACTGCAATTTTTTTGAACTTCAATCGATTGCCTGGATCATTTTGCATCGGCGAAGTTCCAAATAGTTCCACTGTGTCGAATAGTATAGCCGTAAGTGGAAAAAATAAATAAAATCAAAAATTTATAAAAAGTAAAAAATAGTTCATAATTCAAAAAATTTTAGGAATACTGCGATTTTTTTGACTTCAATCGATTACCTGGATCATTTTGCAACGGCAAGCGTCCAAACAGTTCCACTGTTTCGAATAGTATAGCCGTAAGTGGAGAAAATAAATAAAATCAAAAATTTATAAAAAGTAAAAAATAGTTCATAATTCAAAAACTATTAGGAATACTGCGATTTTTTTGACTTCAATCGATTGCCTGGATCATTTTGCATCGGCAAACGTCCAAATAGTTCCACTCTTTCGAATATAGTAAAGCCGTAAGTGGAAAAAATAAATAAAATCAAAAATTTTTAAAAAGTAAAAAATAGCTCATAACTCAAAAACTATTAGGAATACTGCGATTTTTTTGACTTCAATCGATTGCCCGGATCATTTTGCATCGGCAAAGGTCCAAACAGTTCCACTCTTTCAAATATAGTATAGCCGTAAGTGGAAAAAATAAATAAAATCAAAAATTTATAAAAAGTAAAAAATAGTTCATAATTCAAAAACTATTTTGCATCGGCAAGGTTCGAAACAGTTCCACTGTTTCGAATAGTATAGCCGTAAGTGGGGAAAATAAATAAAATCAAAAATTTATAAAAAGTAAAAAATAGTTCATAATTCAAAAACTATTAGGAATACTGAGATTTTTTTGACTTCAATCGATTACCTGAATCATTTTACATCGGCAAGTGCCCAAGTAGTTCCACTGTTTCGAATAGTATAGCCGTAAGTGGAGAAAATATATAAAATCAAAAATTTATAAAAAGTAAAAAATTGTTCATAATTCAAAAACTCTTAGAAATACTGCGATTTTTTTGAACTTCAATCGATTGCCTGGATCATTTTGCATCGGCGAAGTTCCAAATAGTTCCACTGTGTCGAATAGTATAGCCGTAAGTGGAAAAAATAAATAAAATCAAAAATTTATAAAAAGTAAAAAATAGTTCATAATTCAAAAACTATTAGGAATACTGCGATTTTTTTGACATCAATCGATTGCCCGGATCATTTTGCATCGGCAAACGTCCAAATAGTTCCACTCTTTCGAATATAGTATAGCCGTAAGTGGAAAAAATAAATAAAATCAAAAATTTATAAAAAGTAAAAAATAGTTCATAATTCAAAAACTATTAGGAATTCTGCGATTTTTGTGACTTCAATCGATTACCTGGATCATTTTGCATCGGCAAGGGTCCAAATAGTTCCACTGTGTCGAATAGTATAGCCGTAAGTGGAAAAAATAAATAAAATCAAAAATTTATAAAAAAGTAAAAAATAGTTCATAATTCAAAAACTATTAGGAATACTGCGATTTTTTTGAACTTCAATCGGTTGCCTGGATCATTTTGCATCGGCAAAGGTCCAAATAGTTCCACTCTTTCGAATATTGTATAGCCGTAAGTGGAAAAAATAAATAAAACCAAAAATTTATAAAAAGTAAAAAATAGTTCATAATTCAGAAACTATTAGGAATACTGAGATTTTTTTGACTTCAATCGATTGCCTGAATCATTTTGCATCGGCAAGGGTCGAAACAGTTCCACTGTTTCGAATAGTATAGCCGTAAGTGGAGAAAATAAATAAAATCAAAAATTTATAAAAAGTAAAAAATAGTTTATAATTCAAAAACTATTAGGAATACTGCGATTTTTTTGACTTCAATCGATTGCCTGGATCATTTTGCCTCGGCAAGGGTCGAAGGAGTTCAATTGTTTCGAATAGTATAGCCGTAAGTGGAGAAAATATATAAAATCAAAAATTTATAAAAAGTAAAAAATAGTTCATAATTCAAAAACTATTAGGAATACTGCGAGTTTTTTGACTTCAATCGATTGCCTGGATCATTTTGCATCGGCAAAAGTCCAAATAGTTTCACTGTTTCGAATATAATATAGCCGTAAGTGGAAAAAATAAATAAAATCAAAAATTTATAAAAAGTAAATAATAGTTCATAATTCAAAAACTATTAGGAATACTGAGACTTTTTTGACTTCAATCGATTACCTGGATCATTTTGCATCGGCAAGCGTCGAAACAGTTCCACTGTTTCGAATAGTATAGCCGTAAGTGGAGAAAATAAATAAAATCAAAAATTTATAAAAAGTAAAGAATAGTTCATAATTCAAAAACTATTAGGAATACTGCGATTTTTTTGAACTTAAATCGATTGCCTGGATCATTTTGCATCGGCAAAGGTCCAAATAGTTCCACTGTTTCGAATATTGTATAGCCGCAACTGGAAAAAATAAATAAAATCAAAAATTTATAAAAAGTAAAAAATAGTTCATAATTCAAAAACTATTAGGAATACTGCGATTTTTTTGAACTTCAATCGATTGCCTGGATCATTTTGCATCGGCAGAGGTCCAAATAGTTCTACTCTTTCGAATATAGTATAGCCATAAGTGGAAAAAATAAATAAAATCAAAAATTTATAAAAAGTAAAAAATAGTTCATAATTCAAAAACCATTAGGAATACTGGGATTTTATTTACTTCAATCGATTGCCTGGATCATTTTGCATCGGCAAAGGTCCAAATAGTTCCACTGTTTCGAATATTGTATAGCCGCAACTGGAAAAAATAAATAAAATCAAAAATTTATAAAAAGTAAAAAATAGTTCATAATTCAAAAACTATTAGGAAAACTGCAATTTTTTTGAACTTCAATCGATTGCCTGGATCATTTTGCATCGGCAGAGGTCCAAATAGTTCTACTCTTTCGAATATAGTATAGCCATAAGTGGAAAAAATAAATAAAATCAAAAATTTATAAAAAGTAAAAAATAGTTCATAATTCAAAGACTATTAGGAATACTGCGATTTTTTTGACATCAATCGATTGCCCGGATCATTTTGCATCGGCAAAGGTCCAAATAGTTCCTCTCTTTCGAATATAGTATAGCCGTAAGTGGAAAAAATAAATAAAATCAAAAATTTATAAAAAGTAAAAAATAGTTCATAATTCAAAAACTATTAGGAATACTGAGATTCTTTTGACTTCAATCGATTGCCTGGACCATTTTGCATCGGCAAAGGTCCAAACAGTTCCACTTTTTCGAATAGTATAGCCGTAAGTGGAGAAAATAAATAAAATCAAAAATTTATAAAAAGTAAAGTATAGTTCATAATTCAAAAACTATTAGGAATACTGCGATTTTTTTGACATCAGTCGATTGCCTGGATTATTTTGCATCGGCAAAGGTCCAAATATTTCCACTCTTTCGAATATAGTATAGCCGTAAGTGGAAAAAATAAATAAAATCAAAAATTTATAAAAAGTAAAAAATAGTTCATAATTCAAAAACTATTAGGAATACTGCGATTTTTTTGACTTCAATCGATTGCCTGGATCATTTTGCATCGGCAAAGGTCCAAATAGTTCCACTGTTTCGATGCAAAATAACCCAGGTAATCGATTGAAATCACAAAAATCTCAGTATTCCTAATAGTTTTTGAATTATGAACTATTTTTTACTTTATATAAATTATTGATTTTATTTATTTTTTCCACTTACGGCTATACTATATTCGAAAGAGTGGAACTATGTGGACCTTTGCCGATGCAAAATGATCCAGGCAATCGATTAATGTCAAAAAAATCGCAGTATTCCTAAATTTTTTTGAATTATGAACTATTTTTTAATTTTTATAAATTTTTGATTTTATATATTTTCTCCACTTACGGCTATACTATTCGAAACAGTGGAACTGTTTGGACTCTTGCCGATGCAAAATGATCCAGGTAATCGATTGAAATCAAAAAAATCGCAGTATTCCTAATAGTTTTTGAATTATGAACTATTTTTTAATTTTTATAAATTTTTGATTTTATATATTTTCTCCACTTACGGCTATACTATTCGAAACAGTGGGACTGTTTGGACACTTGCCGATGCAAAATGATCCAGGTAATCGATTGAAGTCATAAAAATCTCAGTATTCCTAATAGTTTTTGAATTATGAACTATTTTTTAATTTTTATAAATTTTTGATTTTATTTATTTTCTCCACTTACGGCTATACTATTCGAAACAGTGGAACTGTTTGGACCTTTGCCGATGCAGAATGATCCGCGCAACCGATTGAAGTCAAAAAAATCTCAGTATTCCTAATAGTTTTTGAATTATGAACTATTTTTTACTTTATATAAATTTTTGATTTTATTTATTTTTTCCACTTACGGCTATACTATATTCAAAAGAGTGGAACTATTTGGACCTTTGCAGATGAAAAATGATCCAGGTAATCGATTGAAGTCAAAAAAAGGGCAGTATTCCTAATAGTTTTTGAATTATGAATTATTTTTTACTTTTTATAAATTTTTGATTTTATTTATTTTCTCCACTTACGGCTATACTATTCGAAACAGTGGAACTGTTTGGACCTTTGCCGATGCAAAATGATCCAAGTAATCGATTGGAGTCAAAAAAATCGCAGTATTCCTAATAGTTTTTGAATTATGAACTATTATTTACTTTTTATAAATTTTTGATTTTATTTATTTTTTCCACTTACGGCTATACTATTCGAAACAGTGGAACTATTTGGACCTTTGCCGATGCAAAATGATCCAAGCAATCGATTGAAGTCAAAAAAATCGCAGTATTCCTAATAGTTTTTGAATTATGAACTATTTTTTACTTTTTATAAATTTTTGATTTTATTTATTTTCTCCACTTACGGCTATACTATTCGAAACAGTGGAACTATTTGGACCTTTGCCGATGCAAAATGATCCAAGCAATCGATTGAAGTCAAAAAAATCGCAGTATTCCTAATAGTTTTTGAATTATGAACTATTTTTTACTTTTTATAAATTTTTGATTTTATTTATTTTCTTCACTTACGACTATACTATTCGAAACAGTGGAACTGTTTCGACCCTTGCCGATGCAAAATGATCCAGGCAATCGATTGAAGTCAAAAAAATCTCAGTATTCCTAATAGTTTTTGAATTATGAACTATTTTTTACTTTTTATAAATTTTTGATTTTATTTATTTTTTCCACTTACGGCTATACTATATTGGAAACAGTGGAACAATTTGGACACTTGCCGATGTAAAATGATTCAGGTAATCGATTGAAGTCAAAAAAATCTCAGTATTCCTAATAGTTTTTGAATTATGAACTATTTTTTACTTTTTATAAATTTTTGGTTTTATTTATTTTTTCCACTTACGGCTATACTATATTCGAAAGAGTGGAACTATTTGGACCTTTGCCGATGCAAAATGATCCAGGCAATCGATTGAAGTTCAAAAAAATCGCAGTATTTCTAATAGTTTTTGAATTATGAACTATTTTTTACTTTTTGTAAATTTTTAATTTTATTTATTTTCTCCACTTACGGCTATACTTTCGACACAGTGGAACTGTTTGAACACTTGCCGATGTAAAATGATTCAGGTAATCGATTGAAGTCAAAAAAATCTCAGTATTCCTAATAGTTTTTGAATTATGAACTATTTTTTAATTTTTATAAATTTTTGATTTTATTTATTTTTTCCACTTACGGCTATACTATATTCGAAAGAGTGGAACTATTTGGACCTTTGCCGATGCAAAATGATCCAGGCAATCGATTGATGTCAAAAAAATCGCAGTATTCCTAATAGTTTTTGAATTATGAACTATTTTTTACTTTTTATAAATTTTTGATTTTATTTATTTTCTCCACTTACGGCTATACTATTCGAAACAGTGGAACTGTTTCGACCCTTGCCGATGCAAAATGATCCAGGCAATCGATTGAAGTCAAAAAAATTTCAGTATTCCTAATAGTTTTTGAATTATGAACTATTTTTTACTTTTTATAAATTTTTGATTTTATTTATTTTTTCCACTTACGGCTATACTATTCGAAACAGTGGAACTGTTTGAACACTCGCCGATGTAAAATGATTCAGGTAATCGATTGAAGTCAAAAAAATCTCAGTATTCCTAATAGTTTTTGAATTATGAACTATTTTTTACTTTTTATAAATTTTTGATTTTATTTATTTTCTTCACTTACGGCTATACTATTCGAAACAGTGGAACTGTTTCGACCCTTGCCGATGCAAAATGATCCAGGCAATCGATTGAAGTCAAAAAAATCTCAGTATTCCTAATAGTTTTTGAATTATGAACTATTTTTTACTTTTTATAAATTTTTGATTTTATTTATTTTTTCCACTTACGGCTATACTATTCGAAACAGTGGAACTGTTTGAACACTTGCCGATGTAAAATGATTCAGGTAATCGATTGAAGTCAAAAAAATCTCAGTATTCCTAATAGTTTTTGAATTATGAACTATTTTTTACTTTTTATAAATTTTAGATTTTATTTATTTTTTCCACTTACGGCTATACTATATTTGAAACAGTGGAACAATTTGGACCTTTGCCGATGCAAAATGATCCAGGCAATCGATTGTAGTTCAAAAAAATCCCAGTATTCATAATAGTTTTTGAATTATGAACTATTTATTACTTTTTATAAATTTTTGATTTTATTTATTTTTTCCACTTACGGCTATACTATTCGAAACAGTGGAACTGTTTGGACACTTGCCAATGCAAAATGATCCAGGTAATCGATTGAAGTCAAAAAAATTTCAGTATTCCTAATAGTTTTTGAATTATGAACTATTTTTTTCTTTTTATAAATTTTTGATTTTATTTATTTTCTCCAGTTACTGCTATCCTATTCGAAACAGTTGAACTGTTTGGACACTTGCCAATGCAAAATGATCCAGGTAATCGATTGAAGTCAAAAAAATCTCAATATTCCTAATAGTTTTTGAGTTATGAACTATTTTTTACTTTTTATAAATTTTTGATTTTATTTATTTTTTCCACTTACGGCTATACTATTCGACACAGTGGAACTTTTTGGACCTTTGCCGATGCAAAATGATCCAGGCACTCGATTGAAGTTCAAAAAAATTGCAGTATTTCTAAGAGTTTTTGAATTATGAACTATTTTTTACTTTTTATAAATTTTTGATTTTATTTATTTTTTCCACTTACGGCTATACTATATTCGAAAGAGTGGAACTATTTGGACCTTTGCCGATGCAAAATGATCCAGGGGCAATCGATTGAAGTCAAAAAAATCTTAGTATTCCTAATAGTTTTTGAATTATGAACTATTTTTTACTTTTTCTAAATTTTTGATTTTATTTATTTTCTCCACTTACGGATATACTATTCGAAACCCTGGAACTGTTTGGACCTTTGCCGAGGCAAAATGATCCAGGCAATCGATTGAAGTCAAAAAAATCTCAGTATTCTTAATAGTTTTTGAATTATGAACTATTTATTACTTTTTATAAATTTTTGATTTTATTTATTTTTTCCACTTACGGCTATACTATTCGAAACAGTGGAACTGTTTGGACACTTGCCGATGCAAAATGATATAGGTAATCGATTGAAGTCAAAAAAATCTCAGTATTCCTAATAGTTTTTGAATTATGAACTATTTTTTACTTTTTATAAATTTTTGATTTTATTTATTTTCTCCACTTACTATTCGAAACACTGGAACTGTTTGGACCTTTGCCGAGGCAAAATGATCCAGGCAATCGATTGAAGTCAAAAAAATCTCAGTATTCCTAATAGTTTTTGAATTATGAACTATTTTTTACTTTTTATAAATTTTTGATTTGATTTATTTTCTCGACTTATTCTTCATCAAAAACACGACTAATGTCTCAGTTTGGAAAAAAACGCTTTATTTGGAGCCATTTTTTGCTTAACGAACCGAATATAATTTAGTAAATCAGACTGAGAATGCTTTAGTCTGGATCAAAGAACGATTTTTATTAAAATTTAAAAGAAAACGACTAATTTCGAATTATTATTTACACAGAAACGAGTCAAACACGAGTTAAACTTAAACAAAACAGACTGTAAACGTTTTATGTCGCTTCAAAAGAACGATTCATATTATAATTTGGAAGAAACCTGCTTATTTCGGGAGCTTTTTTTGCTTAGAAACGAGTAAAACCTTACCAAACCAAACTAAAAACATCTTATTTCGCCTCAAAAACACCATTAATGTTACAGTTTAAAAAAAACACCTTATTTGGGTCTGCTTTTGCATAAAGAAACGAGTATAATTTAATAAAACAAACTGAGAACTTTCTAGATTAGTTTGAAGGAACGATTAAATTTATAATTTTGAAGAAAAGAACTAACTCAATTCGATGGATTCGTCTTCTTCTTCTTCTTCTTCTTATTATTATTATTATTATTATTATTATTATTATTGTTATTATTATTATTATTATTATTATTATTATTATTATTATTATTATTATTATTATTATTATTATTATTATTATTATAATTATTATTATTATTACTATCATTATTATTATTACTATTATATATTTTTTTTTATTATTATTTTAATAATAATTTAAAACCAACTATAACTTTCGAATAGTGAACGGTTTATGCACCAGTTGGTAAGAACATTGTTAATTTTTGACAAATATTTGCTTAAAAACCTGAAGACTTACACAAATCAAATTGAAAACATCTTATTCAAGTTCAAAATAACAAATAATATTATAGTTTTGATAAAAAAAGATTATTTTGGACGTTTATTAGCTTTGAAACGAGCAAACGTTTACAAGACATACTGAAAACGCTTTAATCAGGCTCAAAAGTACGAATTATGCTATAGTTTGAACAAAAAGGGCTTATTCCGTACGATTGATTGCCTAAATGAACGAGTATATTTAATAAAACAGAGTGAAAACGCTTCAAAAGAACGATTGATGCATGAATTTGGAAGTAAATGGCTTATTTCGAAATATTTTTTGCTTAGAATCCAGTAAAACTTACACAAATGGAGCCGAAAACGTCTTAGTTCGCTTCAGAAAAGCGATATATATTATAATTCGAAAGAAAATGGCTTATTTCAAACGATTCTTAACTTTGAAACCAGCAAACATTTAAAAAGCATACTAAAAACGCTCTATTCAGGCTCAGAAGAACGAATTATGTTATAGTTTAAACAAAAACGGCAAATTTCAGACTATTTTTTGCTTAACGAAACGAGAATATTTAATAAAACACACTGAAAACGATATATCCTTGCTCAAAAGAACGATTAATGCAATAATTTAGAAGCAAAGGGAAAATTTCGAAGGTTTTTTTTGCTTAGAATCCAGTAAAACTTATGCAAATCCCACCGAAAACGTCTAAGTTCGCTTCAAAAAAGCGATATATATTATAATTCGAAAGAAAACGGCTTATTTCGAATGACTCTTAGCTTCGAAACCAGCAAACGTTTACAAAACATACTGCAGACGCTTTATTCTGGCTCAAAAGAACGAATTATATTATAGTTTGAACAAAAACAGTGAATTTCAGACAATTTTTTGCTTAAAGAAACGAGTAATTTTAATAAAACAGACCAAAAACGCTTTATTCTTGCTCAAAAGAACGATTGATGCAATAATTTGAAAGCAAATGGCTAATTTCGAAAGATTATTTACTTAGAATCCAGTAAAACTTATGTAAATCGAGCCGAAAACGTCTTAGTTCGCTTCAAATAAGCGATACATATTATAATTCGAAAGAAAACGGCTTATTTCGAACGATTCTTAGCTTCGAAACCAGCAAACGTTTACAAAACATACTAAAAACGCTCAATTCAGGCTCAAAAGAACGAATTATGTTATAGTTTAAACTAAAACGGCAAATTTCAGACTATTTTTTGCTTAAAGAAACGAGTATATTTAATGAAACAGACTCAAAACTCTTTATTCTTGCTCAAAAGAACGAATTATGTTATAGATTAAAAGAAAACGGTTTATTTCGAACTACTCTTGGCTTCAAATTAAGCAAACTTTAATAAAGCAGAGTGAAAACGTTTTATTGTCACAAGAAAACAGTTCAAGCACTAATTAAAGCCAATCCTGGGAGATTTCTCGATTTTAAGGAAAGAAATTGTCTAAAATAAAGGTTTTTCTTTAAAATTTGTGCCTTTTCTCGTTTCTAAGCAAAGAATCTACCAAGAGAAACCCTTTTTTCATTCAAACTATTGAATAATTTGTACTTTTGTGCTTAAATAAGTCGCTTTTCTACAAACTGTAACATGGAACGTTTTTTTGAGGCGTTTGCTGGTTTTGGAGCTAAGAATCTTTCGAAATAAGCCTTTTCTTTCAAATTAAAATATATATCGCTTTTTTGAAGCGAAATAAAACGTTTTCGGCCCGATTTGTATAAGTTTTGCTGGATTCTAACCAAAAAAAACCTTCGAAATATTCCCTTTGCTTCCAAATTATTGCATCAGTCGTTCTGATGAGCTAGAATAAAGCGTTTTCTGTCTGCTTTATTAAATATACTCGATTCTTTAAGCAAAAAATTGTTTGAAATTCACTGTTTTTGATCAAACTATAACATAATTCGTTCCTTTGAGCCAGAATAAAGCGTTTTCAGTATGTTTTGTAAACGTTTGCTGTTTTCAAAGCTCAGAATCGTTCGAAATAAGCCGCTTTCTTTCGAATTATAATTTATATCGCTTTTTTGAAGCGAAATAAAACGTTTTCGGCCCGATTTGTATAAGTTTTGCTGGATTCTAAGCAAAAAAAACCTTCGAAATATTCCCTTTGCTTCCAAATTATTGCATCAATCGTTCTTTTGAGAAAGAATAAAGCGTTTTCAATCTGTTTTATTAAATATACTCGCTTCTATAAGCAAAAAATAGTCTGAAATGTGCCGTTTTTGTTTAAACTATAACATAATTCGTTCTTCTGAGCCTGAATAGAGCGTTTTCAGTATGTTTTGTAAACGTTTGCTGTTTTCAAAGCTTAGAATCGTTCGAAATAAGCCGCTTTCTTTCGAATTATGATTTATATCGCTTTTTTGAAGCGAAATAAAACGTTTTCGACCCGATTTGTATAAGTTTTACTGGATTCTAAGCAAAAAAAAACCTTCAAAATATTCCCTTTGCTTCCAAATTATTGCATTAATCGTTCTTTTGAGCAAGAATAAAGCGTTTTCAGTCTGTTTTATTAAATACACTCGTTTCTTTAAGCAAAAAATTGTCTGAAATTCACTGTTTTTGTACAAACTATAACATAATTTGATTTTTTGGGCCAGATTAAAGCCTTTTCAGTATGCTTTGTAAACGTTTGCTGGTTTCAAAGCTAAGAATCGTTCGAAATAAGACGTTTTCTTTCGAATTATAATATATATCGCTTTTTTGAAGCTAACTAAGACGCTTTCGGCTCCATTTGTGTAAGTTTTACTGGATTCTAAGCAAAAAATCATTCGAAATAAGCCATTTGCTTCCAAATTATTGCATCAATCGTTCTTTTGAGCCTGAATAAAACGTTTTCAGTCTGTTTTATTAAATATACTCGTTTATTTAGGTAATCAATCGTACGGAATAAGCCCTTTTTGTTCAAACTATATCATAATTCGTTCTTTTGAGCCTGATTAAAGCATTTTCAGTATGTCTTGTAAACGTTTGCTCGTTTCAAAGCTAATAAACGTCCAAAATAAGCTGTTTTTATCGAAACCATAACATAATTTGTTATTTTGAACTAGAACAAGATTTGCACACAATTTGCTTTGTGTAAGTCATCAGGTTTTTGAGCAAATATTTGTCAAAAATTAACCATGTTCTTACAAACTGGTGCAAAAACCGTTCACTATTCGAAGTTATAGTTGGTTTTAAATTATTAAAATAATAATAAAAAAAATATATAATAATAATAATAATAATAATAATAATAATAATAATAATAATAATAATAATAATAATAATAATAATAATAATAATAATAATAATAATAATAATAATAATAATAATAATAATAATAATAATAATAATAATAATAATAATAATAATAATAATAATAATAATAATAATAATAATAATAAGAAGAAGAAGAAGAAGAAGAAGACGAATCCTTCGAATTGAGTTCTTTTCTTCAAAATTATAAATTTAATCGTTCCTTCAAACTAATCTAGAAAGTTCTCAGTCTGTTTTATTAAATTATACTCGTTTCTTTATGCAAAAGCAGACCTAAATAAGGTGTTTGTTTTAAACTGTAACATTAATGGTGTTTTTGAGGCGAAATAAGATGTTTTTAGTTTGGTTTGGTAAGGTTTTACTCGTTTCTAAGTAAAAAAGCTGCCGAAATAAGCAGGTTTCTTCCAAATTATAATATGAATCGTTCTTTTGAAGCGACATAAAACGTTTACAGTCTGTTTTGTTTAAGTTTAACTCGTGTTTGACTCGTTTCTGTTTAAATAATATTTCGAAATTAGTCGTTTTCTTTTAAATTTTAATAAAAATCGTTCTTTTGGTCCAGACTAAAGCATTCTCAGTCTGATTTACTAAATTATATTCGGCTCGTTAAGCAAAAAATGGCTCCAAATAAAGCGTTTTTACCCAAACTGAGACATTAGTCGTGTTTTTGGTGAAGAATAATTCGAGAAAATAAATAAAATCAAAAATTTGTAAAAAGTAAAAAATTGTTCATAATTCAAAAACTATTAGGAATACTGAGATTTTTTTGACTTCAATCGATTGCCTGGATCATTTTGCATCGGCAAGGGTCGAAACAGTTCCATTGTTTCGAATAGTATAGCCGTAAGTGGAAAAAATAAATAAAATCAAAAATTTATAAAAAGTAAAAAATAGTTCATAATTCAAAAACTATTAGGAATACTGAGATTTATTTGACTTCAATCGATTGCCAGGATCATTTTGCATCGGCAAGGGTCGAAACAGTTCCACTGTTTCGAATAGTATAGCCGTAAGTGGAAAAAATAAATAAAATCAAAAATTTATAAAAAGTAAAAAATAGTTCATAATTCAAAAACTATTAGGAATACTGCAATTTTTTTGACATCAATCGATTGCCTGGATCATTTTGCATCGGCAAAGGTCCAAATAGTTCCACTCTTTCGAATATAGTATAGCCGTAAGTGGAAAAAATAAATAAAATCAAAAATTTATAAAAAGTAAAAAATAGTTCATAATTCAAAAACTATTAGGAATACTAAGATTTTTTTGACTTCAATCGATTACCTGGATAATTTTGCATTGGTAAGTGTCCAAACAGTTCCACTGTTTCGAATAGGATAGCCGTAAGTGGAGAAAATAAATAAAATCAAAAATTTATAAAAAGTAAAAAATAGTTCATAATTCAAAAACTATTAGGAATACTGAGATTTATTTGACTTCAATCGATTGCCAGGATCATTTTGCATCGGCAAGGGTCGAAACAGTTCCACTGTTTCGAATAGTATAGCCGTAAGTGGAGAAAATAAATAAAATCAAAAATTTATAAAAAGTAAAAAATAGTTCATAATTCAAAAACCATTATGAATACTGCGATTTTTTTGAACTTCAATCGATTGCCTGGATCATTTTGCATCGGCAAAGGTCCAAATTGTTCCACTGTTTCGAATATAGTATAGCCGTAAGTGGAAAAAATAAATAAAATCAAAAATTTATAAAAAGTAAAAAATAGTTCATAATTCAAAAACTATTAGGAATACTGAGATTTTTTTAACTTCAATCGATTGCCTGGATCATTTTGCATCGGCAAAGATCCAAACAGTTCCATTGTTTCGAATAGTATAGCCGTAAGTGGAGAAAATAAATAAAATTAAAAATTTATAAAAAGTAAAAAATAGTTCATAATTCAAAAACTATTAGGAATACTGAGATTTTTTTGACTTCAATCGATTACCTGAATCATTTTACATCGGCAAGTGTCCAAATTGTTCCACTGTTTCGAATGGTATAGGCGTAAGTGGTGAAAATAAATAAAATCAAAGATTTGTAAAAAGTAAAAAATAGTGCATAATTCAAAAACTATTAGAAATACTGCGATTTTTTTGAACTTTAATCGATTGCCTGGATCATTTTGCATCGGCAAAGGTCCAAATAGTTCCACCGTGTCGAATAGTGTAGCCGTAAGTGGAGAAAATAAATAAAATCAAAATTTTATAAAAAGTAAAAAATAGTTCATAATTCAAAAACTATTAGGAATACTGAGATTTATTTGACTTCAATCGATTGCCAGGATCATTTTGCATCGGCAAGGGTCGAAACAGTTCCACTGTTTCGAATAGTATAGCCGTAAGTGGAAAAAATAAATAAAATCAAAAATTTATAAAAAGTAAAAAATAGTTCATAATTTAAAAACTATTAGGAACACTGAGATTTTTTTGACTTTAATCGATTGCCTGGATCATTTTGCATCGGCAAGGGTCGAAACAGTTCCACTGTTCCGAATAGTATAGCCGTAAGTGGAGAAAATAAATAAAATTAAAAATTTATAAAAAGTAAAAAATAGATCATAATTCAAAAACTATTAGGAACACTGAGATTTTTTTGACTTTAATCGATTGCCTGGATCATTTTGCATCGGCAAAGATCCAAACAGTTCCACTGTTCCGAATAGTATAGCCGTAAGTGGAGAAAATAAATAAAATTAAAAATTTATAAAAAGTAAAAAATAGATCATAATTCAATAACTATTAGGAATACTGAGATTTTTTTGACTGCAATCGATTGCCTGGATCATTTTGCATCGGCAAGGGTCGAAACAGTTTCACTGTTTCGAATAGTATAGCCATAAGTGGAGGAAATATACAAAATCAAAAAATTATAAAAAGTAAAATATTGTTCATAATTCAAAAACTATTAGGAATACTAGATTTTTTTGAACTTCAATCGATTGCCTGGATCATTTTGCATCGGCAAGGGTCGAAACAGTTCCACTGTTCCGAATAGTATAGCCGTAAGTGGAGAAAATAAATAAAATCAAAAATTTATAAAAAGTAAAAAATAGTTCATAATTCAAAAACTAATAGGAATACTGCGATTTTTTTGACTTCAATCGATTGCCTGGATCATTTTGCAACGGCAAGAGTCCAAACAGTTCCACTGTTTCGAATAGTATAGCCGTAAGTGGAGAAAATAAATAAAATTAAAAATTTATAAAAAGTAAAAAATAGTTCATAAGGTCCAAACAGTTCCACTGTTTCGAATAGTATAGCCGTAAGTGGAAAAAATAAATAAAATCAAAAATTTATAAAAAGTAAATAATAGTTCATAATTCAAAAACTATTAGGAATACTGAGATTTTTTTGACTTCAGTCGATTGCCTGGATCATTTTGCATCGGCAAGTGTCGAAACAGTTCCACTGTTTCGAATAGTATAGCCGTAAGTGTAGAAATTAAATAAAATCAAAAATTTATAAAAAGTAAAAAATAGTTCATAATTCAAAAACTATTAGGAATACTGCGAATTTTTTGACATCAATCGATTGCCCGGACCATTTTGCATCGGCAAAGGTCCAAATAGTTCCACTCTATCGAATATAGTATAGCCGTAAGTGGAAAAAATAAATAAAATCAGAAATTTATAAAAAGTAAAAAATAGTTCATAATTCAAAAACTATTAGGAATACTGAGATTTTTTTGACTCCAATCGATTGCCTGGATCATTTTGCATCGGCAAAGGTCCAAACAGTTTCACTGTTTCGAATAGTATAGCCGTAAGTGGAGAAAATATATAAAATCAAAAATTTATAAAAAGTAAAAAATAGTACATAATTCAAAAACTATTAGGAATACTGCAATTTTTTTGACTTTAATCGATTGCCTGGATCATTTTGCATCGGCAAAGGTCCAAATAGTTCCACTGTTTCGAATATAGTATAGCCGTAAGTGAAAAAAATAAATAAAATCAAAAATTTATAAAAAGTAAAAAATAGTTCATAATTCAAAAACTATTAGGAATACTGAGATTTTTTTGACTTCAATCGATTGTCTGGATTATTTTGCATCGGCAATGGTCCAAAGAGTTCCACTGTTTCGAATAGTATAGCCGTAAGTGGAGAAAATATATAAAATCAAAAATTTATAAAAAGTAAAAAATTGTTCATAATTCAAAAATTATTAGGAATACTGAGATTTTTTTGACTTCAATCGATTGCCTGGTTCATTTTGCATTGGCAAGGGTCGAAACAGTTCCACTGTTTCGAATAATATAGCCGTAAGTGGAGAAAATAAATAAAATCAAAAATTTATAAAAAGTAAAAAATAGTTCATAATTCAAAAACTATTAGGAATACTGAGATTTTTTTGACATCAATCGATTGCCCGGATCATTTTGCATCGGCAAAGGTCCAGATAGTTCCACTGTTTCGAATATAGTATAGCCGTAAGTGGAAAAAATAAATAAAATCAAAAATTTATAAAAAGTAAAAAATAGTACATAATTCAAAAACTATTAGGAATACTGCGATTTTTTTGACTTCAATCGATTGCCTGGATCATTTTGCATCGTCAAGAGTCGAAACAGTTCCATTGTTTTGAATAGTATAGCCGTAAGTGGTGAAAATAAATAAAATCAAAAATTTATAAAAAGTAAAAAATAGTTCATAATTCAAAAACTATTAGGAAAACTGCGATTTTTTTGACATCAATCGATTGCCCGGATCATTTTGCATCGGCAAAGGTCCAAATAGTTGCACTCTTTCGAATATAGTATAGCCGTAAGTGGAAAAAATAAATAAAATCAAAAATTTATAAAAAGTAAAAAATAGTTCATAATTCAAAAACTATTAGGAATACTGAGATTTTTTTGACTCCAATCGATTGCCTGGATCATTTTGCATCGGCAAAGGTCCAAATAGTTCCACTGTTTCGATGCAAAATAACCCAGGTAATCGATTGAAGTCACAAAAATTCAAAAACTATTAGGAATACTGAGATTTTTTTGACTTCAATCGATTACCTGGATCATTTTGCATTGGCAAGTGTCCAAACAGTTCCACTGTTTCGAATAGTATAGCCGTAAGAGGAAAAAATAAATAAAATCAAAAATTTATAAAAAGTAATAAATAGTTCATAATTCAAAAACTATTATGAATACTGCGATTTTTTTGAACTTCAATCGATTGCCCGGATCATTTTGCATCGGCAAAGGTCCAAATACTTCCACTCTTTCGAATATAGTATAGCGGTAAGTTGAAAAAATAAATAAAATCAAAAATTTATAAAAAGTAAAAAATAGTTCATAATTCAAAAACTATTAGGAATACTGAGATTTTTTTGACTCCAATCGATTGCCTGGATCATTTTGCATCGGCAAAGGTCCAAATAGTTCCACTGTTTCGATGCAAAATAACCCAGGTAATCGATTGAAGTCACAAAAATTCAAAAACTATTAGGAATACTGAGATTTTTTTGACTCCAATCGATTGCCTGGATCATTTTGCATCGGCAAAGGTCCAAATAGTTCCACTGTTTCGATGCAAAATAACCCAGGTAATCGATTGAAGTCACAAAAATTCAAAAACTATTAGGAATACTGAGATTTTTTTGACTTCAATCGATTGCCTGGATTATTTTGCATAGGCAAAGATCCAAACAGTTTCACTGTTTCGAATAGTATAGCCGTAAGTGGAGAAAATAAATAAAATTAAAAATTTATAAAAAGTAAAAAATTGTTCATAATTCAATAACTATTAGGAATACTGAGATTTTTTTGAACTTCAATCGATTGCCTGGATCATTTTGCATCGGCAAAGGTCCAAATAGTTCCACCGTGTCGAATAGTATAGCCGTAAGTGGAGAAAATAAATAAAATCAAAAATTTATAAAAAGTAAAAAATAGTTCATAATTCAAAAACTATTAGGAATACTGAGATTTTTTTGACTTCAATCGATTACCTGAATCATTTTACATCGGCAAGTGTCCAAACAGTTCCACTGTTTCGAATAGTATAGCCGTAAGTGGAAAAAATAAATAAAATCAAAAATTTATAAAAAGTAAAAAATAGTTCATAATTCAAAAACTATTAGGAATACTGCGATTTTTTTGACTTCAATCGATTGCCTGGATCATTTTGCATCGGCAAAGATCCAAACAGTTCCACTGTTTCGAATAGTATAGCCGTAAGTGGAGAAAATAAATAAAATTAAAAATTTATAAAAAGTAAAAAATAGTTCATAATTCAAAAACTATTAGAAGTACTGCGATTTTTTTAAACTTCAATCGATTGCCTGGATCATTTTGCATCGGCAAAGGTCCAAATAGTTCCACTCTTTCGAATATAGTATAGCCGTAAGTGGAAAAAATAAATAAAATCAAAAATTTGTAAAAAGTAAAAAATAGTTCATAATTCAAAAACTATTATGAATACTGCGATTTTTTTGAACTTCAATCGATTGCCTGGATCATTTTGCATCGGCAAAGGTCCAAATAGTTCCACTCTTTCGAATATAGTATAGCCGTAAGTGGAAAAAATAAATAAAATCAAAAATTTATAAAAAGTAAAAAATTGTTCATAATTCAATAACTATTAGGAATACTGAGATTTTTTTGAACTTCAATCGATTACCTGAATCATTTTACATCGGCAAGTGTCCAAATAGTTCCACTCTTTCGAATATAGTATAGCCGTAAGTGGAAAAAATAAATAAAATCAAAAATTTATAAAAAGTAAAAAATAGTTCATAATTCAAAAACTATTAGGAATACTGAGATTTTTTTGACTTCAATCGATTGCCTGGATCATTTTGCATCGGCAGAGATCCAAGCAGTTCCACTGTTTCGAATAGTATAGCCGTAAGTGGAGAAAATAAATAAAATTAAAAATTTATAAAAAGTAAAAAATAGTTCATAATTCAAAAACTATTAGGAATACTGCGATTTTTTTGAACTTCAATCGATTGCCTGGATCATTTTGCATCGGCAAAGGTCCAAATAGTTCCACCGTGTCGAATAGTATAGCCGTAAGTGGAGAAAATAAATAAAATCAAAAGTTTATAAAAAGTAAAAAATAGTTCATAATTCAAAAAATGTTAGGAATCCTGAGATTTTTTTGACATAAATCGATTGCCTGGATCATTTGGCATCGGCAAAGGTCCAAATAGTTCCACTCTTTCGAATATAGTATAGCCGTAAGTGGAAAAAATAAGTAAAATCAAAAATTTATATAAAGTAAAAAATAGTTCATAATTCAAAAACTATTAGGAATACTGCGATTTTTTTGACATCAATCGATTGCCTGGATCATTTTGCATCGGCAAAGGTCCAAATAGTTCCACTCTTTCGAATATATTATAGCCGTAAGTGGAAAAAATAAATAAAATCAAAAATTTATAAAAAGTAAAAAATAGTTCATAATTCAAAATCTATTAGGAATACTGCGATTTTTTTGAACTTCAATCGATTGCCTGGATCATTTTGCATCGGCAAAGGTCCAAATAGTTCCACCGTGTCGAATAGTATAGCCGTAAGTGGAGAAAATAAATAAAATCAAAAGTTTATAAAAAGTAAAAAATAGTTCATAATTCAAAAAATGTTAGGAATCCTGAGATTTTTTTGACATAAATCGATTGCCTGGATCATTTTGCATCGGCAAAGGTCCAAATAGTTCCACTCTTTCGAATATAGTATAGCCGTAAGTGGAAAAAATAAATAAAATCAAAAATTTATAAAAAGTAAAAAATTGTTCATAATTCAATAACTATTAGGAATACTGAGATTTTTTTGAACTTCAATCGATTACCTGAATCATTTTACATCGGCAAGTGTCCAAATAGTTCCACTCTTTCGAATATAGTATAGCCGTAAGTGGAAAAAATAAATAAAATCAAAAATTTATAAAAAGTAAAAAATAGTTCATAATTCAAAAACTATTAGGAATACTGCGATTTTTTTGAACTTCAATCGATTGCCTGGATCATTTTGCATCGGCAAAGGTCCAAATAGTTCCACCGTGTCGAATAGTATAGCCGTAAGTGGAGAAAATAAATAAAATCAAAAGTTTATAAAAAGTAAAAAATAGTTCATAATTCAAAAAATGTTAGGAATCCTGAGATTTTTTTGACATAAATCGATTGCCTGGATCATTTTGCATCGGCAAAGGTCCAAATAGTTCCACTCTTTCGAATATAGTATAGCCGTAAGTGGAAAAAATAAATAAAATCAAAAATTTATATAAAGTAAAAAATAGTTCATAATTCAAAAACTATTAGGAATACTGCGATTTTTTTGACATCAATCGATTGCCTGGATCATTTTGCATCGGCAAAGGTCCAAATAGTTCCACTCTTTCGAATATATTATAGCCGTAAGTGGAAAAAATAAATAAAATCAAAAAATTATATAAAGTAAAAATAGTTCATAATTCAAAAACTATTAGGAATTCTGCAATTTTTTAGACTTCAATCGATTGCCTGAATCATTTTGCCTCGGCAAGGGCCTAAACAGTTTCACTTATTCGAATAGTATAGCCGTAAGTGGAGAAAAAAATAGTACATAATTCAAAAACTATCAGGAATACTGCGATTTTTTTGACTTCAATCGATTGCCTGGATCATTTTGCATCGGCAAAGGTCCAAATAGTTTCACTGTTTCGAATATAGTACAGCCGTAATTGGAAAAAATAAATAAAATCAAAAATTTATAAAAAGTAAAAAATAGTTCATAATTCAAAAACTATTAGGAATACTGAGATTTTTTTGACTTCAATCGATTGCCTGGATCATTTTGCATCGGCAAAGGACCAAACAGTTCCACTGTTTCGAATAGTATAGCCGTAAGTGGAAAAAATAAATAAAATCAAAAATTTATAAAAAGTAAAAAACAGTACATAATTCAAAAACTATGAATACTGCGATTTTTTTGACTTCAATCGATTGCCTGGATCATTTTGCATCGGCAAAGGTCCAAACAGTTCCACTGTTTCGAATAGTATAGCCGTAAGTGGAGAAAATATATAAAATCAAAAATTTATAAAAAGTAAAAAATAGTTCATAATTTAAAAACTATAAGGAATACTGCGATTTCTTTGACAAAAATCGATTGCCTGAATCATTTTGCATCGGCAAAAGTCCAAATAGTTCCACTGTTTCGAATATTCGAATAGTATATCCGTAAGTGGAGAAAATAAATAAAATCAAAAATTTATAAAAAGAAAAAAATAGTTCATAATTCAAAAAGTATTAGGAATACTGCGATTTTTTTGACTTCAATCGATTACCTGGATCATTTTGCATCGGCAAAGGTCCAAACAGTTACACTGTTTCGAATAGTATAGCCGTAAGTGGAGAAAATAAATAAAATCAAAAATTTATAAAAAGCAAAAAATAGTTCATAATTCAAAAACTATTAGGAATACTGCGATTTTTTTGACTTCAATCGATTACCTGGATCATTTTGCATCGGCAAAGGTCCAAACAGTTCCACTGTTTCGAATAGTATAGCCGTAAGTGGAAAAAATAAATAAAATCAAAAATTTATAAAAAGTAAATAATAGTTCATAATTCAAAAACTATTAGGAATACTGAGATTTTTTTGACTTCAGTCGATTGCCTGGATCATTTTGCATCGGCAAGGGTCGAAACAGTTCCACTGTTTCGAATAGTATAGCCGTAAGTGGAGAAAATATATAAAATCAAAAATTTATAAAAAGAAAAAAATAGTACATAATTCAAAGACTATTTTACTGCGATTTTTTTGACTTCAATCGATTGCCTGGATCATTTTGCATCGGCAAAGGTCCAAACAGTTCCACTGTTTCGAATAGTATAGCCGTAAGTGGAGAAAATATATAAAATCAAAAATTTATAAAAAGTAAAAAATAGTACATAATTCAAAAACTATTAGGAATACTGCAATTTTTTTGACTTCAATCGATTGCCTGGATCATTTTGCATCGGCAAAGGTCCAAATAGTTCCACTGTATCGAATATAGTATAGCCGTAAGTGGAAAAAATAAATAAAATCAAAAATTTATAAAAAGTAAAAAATAGTTCATAATTCAAAAACTATTAGGAATACTGAGATTTTTTTGACTCCAATCGATTGCCTGGATCATTTTGCATCGGCAAAGGTCCAAACAGTTCCACTGTTTCGAATAGTATAGCCGTAAGTGGAGAAAATATATAAAATCAAAAATTTATAAAAAGAAAAAAATAGTACATAATTCAAAGACTATTTTACTGCGATTTTTTTGACTTCAATCGATTGCCTGGATCATTTTGCATCGGCAAAGGTCCAAACAGTTCCACTGTTTCGAATAGTATAGCCGTAAGTGGAGAAAATATATAAAATCAAAAATTTATAAAAAGTAAAAAATAGTTCATAATTCAAAAACTATTAGGAATACTGCAATTTTTTTGACTTCAATCGATTGCCTGGATCATTTTGCATCGGCAAAGGTCCAAATAGTTCCACTGTTTCGAATATAGTATAGCCGTAAGTGGAAAAAATAAATAAAATCAAAAATTTATAAAAAGTAAAAAATAGTTCATAATTCAAAAACTATTAGGAATACTGAGATTTTTTTGACTTCAATCGATTGTCTGGATTATTTTGCATCGGCAAAGGTCCAAAGAGTTCCACTGTTTCGAATAGTATAGCCGTAAGTGGAGAAAATATATAAAATCAAAAATTTATAAAAAGTAAAAAATTGTTCATAATTCAAAAATTATTAGGAATACTGAGATTTTTTTGACTTCAATCGATTGCCTGGATCATTTTGCATTGGCAAGGGTCAAAACAGTTCCACTGTTTCGAATAGTATAGCCGTAAGTTGAGAAAATAAATAAAATCAAAAATTTATAAAAAGTAAAAAATAGTTCATAATTCAAAAACTATTAGGAATACTGAGATTTTTTTGACATCAATCGATTGCCCGGATCATTTTGCATCGGCAAAGGTCCAGATAGTTCCACTGTTTCGAATATAGTATAGCCGTAAGTGGAAAAAATAAATAAAATCAAAAATTTATAAAAAGTAAAAAATAGTACATAATTCAAAAACTATTAGGAATACTGCGATTTTTTTGATTTCAATCGATTGCCTGGATCATTTTGCATCGGCAAGAATCGAAACAGTTCCATTGTTTTGAGTAGTATAGCCGTAAGTGGTGAAAATATATAAAATCAAAAATTTATAAAAAGTAAAAAATAGTTCATAATTCAAAAACTATTAGGAATACTGCGATTTTTTTGATATCAATCGATTGCCCGGATCATTTTGCATCGGCAAAGGTCCAAATTGTTGCACTCTTTCGAATATAGTATAGACGTAAGTGAAAAAAATAAATAAAATCAAAAATTTATAAAAAGTAAAAAATAGTTCATAATTCAAAAACTATTATGAATACTGAGAATTTTTTGACTCCAATCGATTGCCTGGATCATTTTGCATCTGCAAAGGTCCAAATAGTTCCACTGTTTCGATGCAAAATAACCCAGGTAATCGATTGAAGTCACAAAAATCGCAGTATTCCTAATAGTTTTTGAATTATGAACTATTTTTTACATTCAATAAATTTTTGATTATATTTATTTTCTCCACTAACGGCTATACTATTCGAAACAGTGGAACTGTTTGGACCTTTGCCGATGCAAAATGATCCAGGTAATCGATTGAAGTCAAAAAAATCGCAGTATTCCTTATAGTTTTTGAATTATGAACAATTTTTTGCTTTTTATAAATTTTTGATTTTATTTATTTTCTCCACTTACGGCTATACTATTCGAAACAGTGTAACTGTTTGAACCTTTGCCGATGCAAAATGATCCAGGTAATCGATTGAAGTCAAAAAAATCGCAGTATTCCTAATAATTTTTAAATTATGAACTATTTTTTACTTTTTATAAATTTTTGATTTTATTTATTTTCTCCACTTACGGCTATACTATATTCGAAACAGTGGAACTATTTAGACCTTTGCCGATGCAAGATGATCCAGGCAATCGATTGAAGTCAAAAAAATCTCAGTATTCCTAATAGTTTTTGAATTTTGAACTATTATTTACTTTTTATAAATTTTTGATTTTGTTTATTTTCTCCACTTACGGCTATACTATTCGAAACAGTGGAACTGTTTGGACCTTTGCCGATGCAAAATGATCCAGGCAATCGATTGAAGTCAAAAAAATCTCAGTATTCCTAATAGTTTTGAATTATGAACTATTTTTTACTTTTTGCAAATTTTTGATTTTATTTATTTTTTCCACTTACGGCTATACTATATTCGAAAGAGTGGAACTATTTGGACCTTTGCCGATACAAAATGATCCGGGCAATCGATTGATGTCAAAAAAATTGCAGTATTCCTAATAGTTTTTGAATTATGAACTATTTTTTACTTTTTATAAATTTTTGATTTTATTTATTTTCTCCACTTACGGCTATACTATTCGAAACAGTGAAACTGTTTGAATCTTTGCCGATGCAAAATAATCCAGGCAATCGATTGAAGTCAAAAAAATCGCAGTATTCATAGTTTTTGAATTATGTACTATTTTTTGCTTTTTATAAATTTTTGATTTTATTTATTTTCTCCACTTACGGCTATACTATTCGAAACGGTGGAACTGTTTCGACCCTTGCCGATGCAAAATGATCCAGGCAATCGATTGAAGTCAAAAAAATCACAGTATTCCTAATAGTTTTTGAATTATGAACTATTTTTTACTTTTTATAAATTTTTGATTTTATTTATTTTTTCCACTTACGGCTATACTATATTCGAAAGAGTGGAACTATTTGGACCTTTGCCGATACAAAATGATCCGGGCAATCGATTGATGTCAAAAAAATTGCAGTATTCCTAATAGTTTTTGAATTATGAACTATTTTTTACTTTTTATAAATTTTTGATTTTATTTATTTTCTCCACTTACGGCTATACTATTCGAAACAGTGAAACTGTTTGAACCTTTGCCGATGCAAAATGATCCAGGCAATCGATTGAAGTCAAAAAAATCGCAGTATTCATAGTTTTTGAATTATGTACTATTTTTTACTTTTTATAAATTTTTGATTTTATTTATTTTCTCCACTTACGGCTATACTATTCGAAACAGTGGAACTGTTTCGACCCTTGCCGATGCAAAATGATCCAGGCAATCGGTTGAAGTCAAAAAAATCACAGTATTCCTAATAGTTTTTGAATTATGAACTATTTTTTACTTTTTATAAATTTTTGATTTTATTTATTTTCTCCACTTACGGCTATACTATTCGAAACAGTGAAACTGTTTGAATCTTTGCCGATGCAAAATAATCCAGGCAATCGATTGAAGTCAAAAAAATCGCAGTATTCATAGTTTTTGAATTATGTACTATTTTTTGCTTTTTATAAATTTTTGATTTTATTTATTTTCTCCACTTACGGCTATACTATTCGAAACAGTGGAACTGTTTCGACCCTTGCCGATGCAAAATGATCCAGGCAATCGATTGAAGTCAAAAAAATCACAGTATTCCTAATAGTTTTTGAATTATGAACTATTTTTTACTTTTTATAAATTTTTGATTTTATTTATTTTTTCCACTTACGGCTATACTATATTCGAAACAGTGGAACTATTTGGACTTTTGCCGATGCAAAATAATCCAGGCAATCGATTGAAGTCAAAAAAATCGCAGTATTCCTGATAGTTTTTGAATTATGTACTATTTTTTACTTTTTATAAATTTTTGATTTTATTTATTTTCTCCACTTACGGCTATACTATTCGAAACAGTGAAACTGTTTGAACCTTTGCCGATGCAAAATGATCCAGGCAATCGATTGAAGTCAAAAAAATCGCAGTATTCATAGTTTTTGAATTATGTACTATTTTTTACTTTTTATAAATTTTTGATTTTATTTATTTTCTCCACTTACGGCTATACTATTCGAAACAGTGGAACTGTTTCGAGCCTTGCCGATGCAAAATGATCCAGGCAATCGATTGAAGTCAAAAAAATCACAGTATTCCTAATAGTTTTTGAATTATGAACTATTTTTTACTTTTTATAAATTTTTGATTCTATTTATTTTCTCCACTTACGGCTATACTATTCGAAACAGTAGAATTGTTTCGACTCTTGCCGATGCAAAATGATCCAGGCAATCGATTGAAGTCAAAAAAATCACAGTATTCCTAATAGTTTTTAAATTATGAAATATTATTTACTTTTTATAAATTTTTGATTTTATTTATTTTTTCCACTTACGGCTATACTATATTCAAAACAGTGGAACTATTTGGACCTTTGCCGATGCAAAATGATTCAGACAATCGATTGAAGTTCAAAAAAATCGCAGTATTCCTAATAGTTTTTGAATTATGAACTATTTTTTACTTTTTATAAATTTTTGATTTTATTTATTTTCTCCACTTACGGCTATACTATTCGAAACAGTGGAACTGTTTCGACCCTTGCCTATGCAAAATGATCCAGGCAATCGATTGAAGTCAAAAAAATCACAGTATTCCTAATAGTTTTTGAATTATAAACTATTTTTTACTTTTTATAAATTTTTGATTTTATTTATTTTTTCCACTTACGGCTATACTATATTCAAAACAGTGGAACTATTTGGACCTTTGCCGATGCAAAATGATTCAGGCAATTGATTGAAGTTCAAAAAAATCGCAGTATTCCTAATAGTTTTTGAATTATGAACTATTTTTTACTTTTTATAAATTTTTGATTTTATTTATTTTCTCCACTTACGGCTATACTATTCGAAACAGTGGAACTGTTTGGACCTTTGCCGATGCAAAATGATCCAGGTAATCGATTGGAGTCAAAAAAATCGCAGTATTCCTAATAGTTTTTGAATTATGAACTATTTTTTACTTTTTATAAATTTTTGATTTTATTTATTTTTTCCACTTACGGCTATACTATATTCAAAACAGTGGAACTATTTGGACCTTTGCCGATGCAAAATGATTCAGACAATCGATTGACGTTCAAAAAAATCGCAGTATTCCTAATAGTTTTTGAATTATGAACTATTTTTTACTTTTTATAAATTTTTGATTTTATTTATTTTCTCCACTTACGGCTATACTATTCGAAACAGTGGAACTGTTTCGACCCTTGCCTATGCAAAATGATCCAGGCAATCGATTGAAGTCAAAAAAATCACAGTATTCCTAATAGTTTTTGAATTATAAACTATTTTTTACTTTTTATAAATTTTTGATTTTATTTATTTTCTCCACTTACGGCTATACTATACGAAACAGTGGAACTGTTTCGACCCTTGCCTATGCAAAATGATCCAGGCAATCGATTGAAGTCAAAAAAATCACAGTATTCCTAATAGTTTTTGAATTATGTACTATTTTTTACTTTTTATAAATTTTTGATTTTATTTATTTTCTCCACTTACGGCTATACTATTCGAAACAGTGGAACTGTTTCGACCCTTGCCTATGCAAAATGATCCAGGCAATCGATTGAAGTCAAAAAAATCACAGTATTCCTAATAGTTTTTGAATTATGTACTATTTTTTACTTTTTATAAATTTTTGATTTTATTTATTTTCTCCACTTACGGCTATACTATTCGAAACAGTGGAACCGTTTCGACCCTTGCCTATGCAAAATGATCCAGGCAATCGATTGAAGTCAAAAAAATCACAGTATTCCTAATAGTTTTTGAATTATGTACTATTTTTTACTTTTTATAAATTTTTGATTTTATTTATTTTCTCCACTTACGGCTATACTATTCGAAACAGTGGAACTGTTTCGACCCTTGCCTATGCAAAATGATCCAGGCAATCGATTGAAGTCAAAAAAATCACAGTATTCCTAATAGTTTTTGAATTATGAACTATTTTTTACTTTTTATAAATTTTTGATTTTATTTATTTTTTCCACTTACGGCTATACAATATTCAAAACAGTGGAACTATTTGGACCTTTGCCGATGCAAAATGATCCAGGCAATCGATTGAAGTTCAAAAAAATCGCAGTATTTCTAAGAGTTTTTGAATTATGAACTATTTTTTACTTTTTATAAATTTTTGATTTTATTTATTTTCTCCACTTACGGCTATACTATTCGAAACAGTGGAACTGTTTCGACCCTCGCCGATGCAAAATGATCCAGGCAATCGATTGAAGTCAAAAAAATTTCAGTATTCCTAATAGTTTTTGAATTATGAACTATTTTTTACTTTTTATAAATTTTTGATTTTATTTATTTTCTCCACTTACGGCTATACTATTCGAAACACTGGAACTGTTTGGACTTTTGCCGAGGCAAAATGATCCAGGCAATCGATTGAAGTCAAAAAAATCTCAGTATTCTTAATAGTTTTTGAATTATGAACTATTTTTTACTTTTTATAAATTTTTGATTTTATTTATTTTCTACACTTACGGCTATACTATTCGAAACAGTGGAACTGTTTGGACACTTGCCGATGCAAAATGATCCAGGTAATCGATTGAAGTCAAAAAAATCTTTGTATTCCTAATAGTTTTTGAATTATGAACTATTTTTTACTTTTTATAAATTTTTGATTTTATTTATTTTCTCCACTTACGGCTATACTATTCGAAACAATGGGACTATTTCGAACCTTGCCGATGCAAAATGATCCAGGCAATCGATTGAAGTCAAAAAAATCTCAGTATTCCTAATAGTTTTTGAATTATGAACTATTTTTTACTTTTTATAAATTTTTGATTTTATTTATTTTCTCGACTTATTCTTCATCAAAAACACGAATAATGTCTCAGTTTGGAAAAAAACGCTTTATTTGGAGCCATTTTTTGCTTAACGAACCGAATATAATTTAGTAAATCAGACTGAGAATGCTTTAGTCTGGATCAAAGAACGATTTTTATTAAAATTTAAAAGAAAACGACTAATTTCGAAATATTATTTACACAGAAACGAGTCAAACACGAGTTAAACTTAAACAAAACAGACTGTAAACGTTTTATGTCGCTTCAAAAGAACGATTCATATTATAATTTGGAAGAAACCTGCTTATTTCGGCAGCTTTTTTGCTTAGAAACGAGTAAAACCTTACCAAACCAAACTAAAAACATCTTATTTCGCCTCAAAAACACCATTAATGTTACAGTTTAAAAAAAACACCTTATTTGGGTCTGCTTTTGCATAAAGAAACGTGTATAATTTAATAAAACAGACTGAGAACTTTCTAGATTAGTTTGAAGGAACGATTAAATTTATAATTTTGAAGAAAAGAACTCAATTCGATGGATTCGTCTTCTTCTTCTTCTTCTTCTTCTTCTTCTTCTTCTTCTTATTATTATTATTATTATTATTATTATTATTACTATTATTATTATTACTATTATTATTATTATTATTATTGTTATTATTATTATTATTATTATTATTATTATTATTATTATTATTAATATTATTATTATTATTATTATTATTACTATCATTATTATTATTACTATTATATATTTTTTTTTATTATTATTTTAATAATAATTTAAAACCAACTATAACTTTCGAATAGTGAACTGTTTATGCACCAGTTGGTAAGAACATTGTTAATTTTTGACAAATATTTGCTTAAAAACCTGAAGACTTACACAAATCAAATTGAAAACATCTTATTCAAGTTCAAAATAACAAATAATATTATAGTTTTGATAAAAAAAGATTATTTTGGACGTTTATTAGCTTTGAAACGAGCAATCGTTTACAAGACATACTGAAAACGCTTTAATCAGGCTCAAAAGTACGAATTATGCAATAGTTTCAACAGAAAGGGCTTATTCCGTACGATTGATTGCCTAAATAAACGAGTATATTTAATAAAACAGAGTGAAAACGCTTTATTCTGGCTCAAAAGAACGATTGATGCATGAATTTGGAAGCAAATGGCTTATTTCGAAATATTTTTTGCTTAGAATCCAGTAAAACTTACACAAATGGAGCCGAAAACGTCTTAGTTCACTTCAGAAAAGCGATATATATTATAATTCGAAAGAAAATGGCTTATTTCGAACGATTCTTATCTTTGAAACCAGCAAACATTTAAAAAGCATACTAAAAACGCTCTATTCAGGCTCAGAAGAACGAATTATGTTATAGTTTAAACAAAAACGGCAAATTTCAGACTATTTTTTGCTTAACGAAACGAGAATATTTAATAAAACACACTGAAAACGCTATATCCTTGCTCAAAAGAACGATTAATGCAATAATTTAGAAGGAAAGGGAAAATTTCGAAGGTTTTTTTGCTTAGAATCCAGTAAAACTTATGCAAATCCCACCGAAAACGTCTAAGTTCGCTCCAAAAAAGCGATATATATTATAATTCGAAAGAAAACGGCTTATTTCGAACGACTCTTAGCTTCGAAACCAGCAAACGTTTACAAAACATACTGCAGACGCTTTATTCTGGCTCAAAAGAACGAATTATATTATAGTTTGAACAAAAACAGTGAATTTCAGACAATTTTTTGCTTAAAGAAACGAGTAATTTTAATAAAACAGACCAAAAACACTTTATTCTTGCTCAAAAGAACGATTGATGCAATAATTTGAAAGCAAATGGTTAATTTCGAAAGATTATTTACTTAGAATCCAGTAAAACTTATGTAAATCGAGCCGAAAACGTCTTAGTTCGCTTCAAATAAGCGATACATATTATAATTCGAAAGAAAACGGCTTATTTCGAACGATTCTTAGCTTCGAAACCAGCAAACGTTTACAAAACATACTAAAAACGCTCAATTCAGGCTCAAAAGAACGAATTATGTTATAGTTTAAACTAAAACGGCAAATTTCAGACTATTTTTTGCTTAAAGAAACGAGTATATTTAATGAAACAGACTCAAAACTCTTTATTCTTGCTCAAAAGAACGAATTATGTTATAGATTAAAAGAAAACGGTTTATTTCGAACTACTCTTGGCTTCAAATTAAGAAAACTTTAATAAAGCAGAGTGAAAACATATTATTGTCACAAGAAAACAGTTCAAGCACTAATTAAAGCCAATCCTGGGCGATTTCTCGATTTTAAGAAAAGAAATTGTCTAAAATAAAGGTTTTTCTTTAAAATTTGTGCCTTTTCTCGTATCTAAGCAAAGAATCTACTGAGAGAAACCCTTTTTTCATTCAAACTATTGAATAATTTGTACTTTTGTGCTTAAATAATTCGCTTTTCTACAAACTGTAACATGGAACGTCTTTTTGAGGCATTTGCTGGTTTTGGAGCAAAGAATCTTTCGAAATAAGCCGTTTTCTTTCGAATTATAATATATATCGCTTTTTTGAAGCGAAATAAAACGTTTTCGGCGCGATTTGTATAAGTTTTGCTGGATTCTAAGCAAAAAACCTTCGAAATATTCCCTTTGCTTCCAAATTATTGCATCAATCGTTCTGATGAGCTAGAATAAAGCGTTTTCTGTCTGCTTTATTAAATATACTCGATTCTTTAAGCAAAAAATTGTTTGAAATTCACTGTTTTTGATCAAACTATAACATAATTCGTTCCTTTGAGTCAGAATAAAGCGTATTCAGTATGTTCTGTAATCGTTTGCTGTTTTCAAAGCTCAGAATCGTTCGAAATAAGCCGCTTTCTTTCGAATTATAATTTATATCGCTTTGTTGAAGCGAAATAAAACGTTTTCGGCCCGATTTGTATAAGTTTTGCTGGATTCTAAGCAAAAAAACCTTCGAAATATTATTGCATCAATCGTTCTTTTGAGCAAGAATAAAGCGTTTTCAATCTGTTTTATTAAATATACTCGCTTCTATAAGCAAAAAATAGTCTGAAATGTGCCGTTTTTGTTTAAACTATAACATAATTCGTTCTTCTGAGCCTGAATAGAGCGTTTTCAGTATGTTTTGTAAACGTTTGCTGTTTTCAAAGCTTAGAATCGTTCGAAATAAGCCGCTTTCTTTCGAATTATGATTTATATCGCTTTTTTGAAGCGAAATAAAACGTTTTCGACCCGATTTGTATAAGTTTTACTGGATTCTAAGCAAAAAACCTTCAAAATATTCCCTTTGCTTCCAAATTATTGCATTAATCGTTCTTTTGAGCAAGAATAAAGCGTTTTCAGTCTGTTTTATTAAATACACCCGTTTCTTTAAGCAAAAAATTGTCTGAAATTCACTGTTTTTGTACAAACTATAACATAGTTCGATTTTTTGGGCCAGATTAAAGCCTTATCAGTATGCTTTGTAAACGTTTGCTGGTTTCAAAACTAAGAATCGTTCGAAATAAGCCGTTTTCTTTCGAATTATAATATATATCGCTTTTTTGAAGCTAACTAAGACGTTTGCGGCTCCATTTGTGTAAGTTTTAGTGGATTCTAAGCAAAAAATCTTTCGAAATAAGCCATTTGCTTCCAAATTATTGCATCAATCGTTCTTTTGAGCCTGAATAAAACGTTTTCAGTCTGTTTTATTAAATATACTCGTTTATTTAGGTAATCAATCGTACGGAATAAGCCCTTTTTGTTCAAACTATATCATAATTCGTTCTTTTGAGCCTGATTAAAGCATTTTCAGTATGTCTTGTAAACGTTTGCTCGTTTCAAAGCTAATAAACGTCTTATTTTGGACGTTGTATAGCCGTAAGTGGAAAAAATAAATAAAATCAAAAATTTATAAAAAGTAAAAAATAGTTCATAATTCAAAAACTATTAGGAATACTGAGATTTTTTTGACTTCAATCGATTGCCAGGATCATTTTGCATCGGCAAGGGTCGAAACAGTTCCACTGTTTCGAATAGTATAGCCGTAAGTGGAGAAAATAAATAAAATCAAAAATTTATAAAAAGTAAAAATAGTTCATAATTCAAAAACTATTAGGAATACTGCGATTTTTTTGACATCAATCGATTGCCTGGATCATTTTGCATCGGCAAAGGTCCAAATAGTTCCACTCTTTCGAATAGAGTATAGCCGTAAGTGGAAAAAATAAATAAAATCAAAAATTTATAAAAAGTAAAAAATAGTTCATAATTCAAAAACTATTAGGAATACTGAGATTTTTTTGACTTCAATCGATTACCTGAATCATTTTACATCGGCAAGTGTCCAAACAGTTCCACTGTTTCGAATAGTATAGCCGTAAGTGGAGAAAATAAATAAAATCAAAAATTTATAAAAAGTAAAAAATAGTTCATAATTCAAAAACTATTAGGAATACTGCGATTTTTTTTGACATCAATCGATTGCCAGGATCATTTTGCATCGGCAAGGGTCGAAACAGTTCCACTGTTTCGAATAGTATAGCCGTAAGTGGAAAAAATAAATAAAATCAAAAATTTATAAAAAGTAATAAATAGTTCATAATTCAAAAACTATTAAGAATACTGAGATTTTTTTGACATCAATCGATTGCCTGGATCATTTTGCCTCGGCAAAGGTCCAAACAGTTCCAGTGTTTCGAATAGTATAGCCGTAAGTGGAGAAAATATATAAAATCAAAAATTTATAAAAAGTAAAAAATTGTTCATAATTCAAAAACTATTAGGAAAACTGAGATTTTTTTGACTTCAATCGATTGCCTGGATCATTTTGCATCGGCAAAGGTCCAAATAGTTCCACTTTTTCGAATGTAGTATAGCCGTAAGTGGAGAAAATAAATAAAATCAAAAATTTATAAAAAGTAAAAATAGTTCATAATTCAAAAACCATTAGGAATACTGCGATTTTTTTGACATCAATCGATTGCCTGGATCATTTTGCATCGGCAAAGGTCCAAATAGTTCCACTCTTTCGAATAGAGTATAGCCGTAAGTGGAAAAAATAAATAAAATCAAAAATTTATAAAAAGTAAAAAATAGTTCATAATTCAAAAACTATTAGGAATACTGAGATTTTTTTGACTTCAATCGATTACCTGAATAATTTTACATCGGCAAGTGTCCAAACAGTTCCACTGTTTCGAATATTATAGCCGTAAGTGGAAAAAATAAATATAATCAAAAATTTATAAAAAGTAAAAAATAGTTCATAATTCAAAAACTATTAGGAATACTGCGATTTTTTTGACTTCAATCCATTGCCTGGATCATTTTGCATCGGCAAAGATCCAAACAGTTCCACTGTTTCGAATAGTATAGCCGTAAGTGGAGAAAATAAATAAAATTTAATATTTATAAAAAGTAAAAAATAGTTCATAATTCAAAAACTATTAGGAATACTGAGATTTTTTTGACTTCAATCGATTACCTGAATCATTTTACATCGGCAAGTGTCCAAATTGTTCCACTGTTTCGAATATAGTATACCCGTAAGTGGAAAAAATAAATAAAATTAAAAATTTATAAAAAGTAAAAAATAGTTCATAATTCAATAACTATTAGGAATACTGAGATTTTTTTGACTGCAATCGATTGCCTGGATCATTTTGCATCGGCAAGGGTCGAAGGAGTTCAACTGTTTCGAATAGCATAGCCGTAAGTGGAGAAAATAAATAAAATCAAAAATTTATAAAAAGTAAAAAATAGTACATAATTCAATAACTATTAGGAATACTGCGATTTTTTGACTTCAATCGATTGCCTGGATCATTTTGCATCGGCAAAGTTCCAAACAGTTCCACTGTTTCGAATAGTATAGCCGTAAGTGGAGAAAATATATAAAATCAAAAATTTATAAAAAGTAAAAAATAGTACATAATTCAAAAACTATTAGGAATACTGCGATTTTTTTGACTTCAATCGATTGCCTGGATCATTTTGCATCGGCAAAGGTCCAAACAGTTCCACTGTTTCGAATAGTATAGCCGTAAGTGGAAAAAATAAATAAAATCAAAAATTTATAAAAAGTAAATAATAGTTCATAATTCAAAAACTATTAGGAATACTGAGATTTTTTTGACTTCAGTCGATTGCCTGGATCATTTTGCATCGGCAAGGGTCGAAACAGTTCCACTGTTTCGAATAGTATAGCCGTAAGTGGAGAAATTAAATAAAATCAAATTTTATAAAAAGTAAAAATAGTTCATAATTCAAAAACTATTAGGAATACTGAGATTTTTTTGACTCCAGTCGATTGCCTGGATCATTTTGCATCGGCAAGGGTCGAAACAGTTCCACTGTTTCGAATAGTATAGCCGTAAGTGGAGAAATTAAATAAAATCAAAAATTTATAAAAAGTAAAAAATAGTTCATAATTCAAAAACTATTAGGAATACTGAGATTTTTTTGACTCCAGTCGATTGCCTGGATCATTTTGCATCGGCAAGGGTCGAAACAGTTCCACTGTTTCGAATAGTATAGCCGTAAGTGGAGAAATTAAATAAAATCAAAAATTTATAAAAAGTAAAAAATAGTTCATAATTCAAAAACTATTAGGAATACTGAGATTTTTTTGACTTCAGTCGATTGCCTGGATCATTTTGCATCGGCAAGGGTCGAAACAGTTCCACTGTTTCGAATAGTATAGCCGTAAGTGGAGAAATTAAATAAAATCAAATTTTATAAAAAGTAAAAATAGTTCATAATTCAAAAACTATTAGGAATGCTGAGATTTTTTTGACTTCAGTCGATTGCCTGGATCATTTTGCATCGGCAAGGGTCGAAACAGTTCCACTGTTTCGAATAGTATAGCCGTAAGTGGAGAAATTAAATAAAATCAAATTTATAAATAGTAAAAAATAGTTCATAATTCAAAAACTATTAGGAATACTGAGATTTTTTTGACTCCAATCGATTGCCTGGATCATTTTGCATCGGCAAAGGTCCAAAGAGTTCCACTGTTTCGAATAGTATAGCCGTAAGTGGAGAAAATATATAAAATCAAAAATTTATAAAAAGAAAAAAATTGTTCATAATTCAAAAATTATTATGAATACTGAGATTTTTTTGACTTCAATCGATTGCCTGGATCATTTTGCATTGGCAAGGGTCGAAACAGTTCCACTGTTTCGAATAGTATAGCCGTAAGTGGAGAAAATAAATAAAATCAAAAATTTATAAAAAGTAAATAATAGTTCATAATTCAAAAACTATTAGGAATACTGAGATTTTTTTGACATCAATCGATTGCCCGGATCATTTTGCATCGGCAAAGGTCCAAATGGTTCCACTGTTTCGAATATAGTATAGCCGTAAGTGGAAAAAATAAATAAAATCAAAAATTTATAAAAAGTAAAAAATAGTACATAATTCAAAAACTATTAGGAATACTGCGATTTTTTTGACTTCAATCCATTGCCTGGATCATTTTGCATCGGCAACAGTCGAAACAGTTCCATTGTTTTGAAAAGTATAACCGTAAGTGGTGAAAATAAATAAAATCAAAAATTTATAAAAAGTAAAAAATAGTTCATAATTCAAAAACTATTAGGAATACTGCGATTTTTTTGACATCAATCGATTGCCCGGATCATTTTGCATCGGCAAAGGTCCAAATAGTTGCACTCTTTCGAATATAGTATAGCCGTAAGTGGAAAAAATAAATAAAATCAAAAATTTATAAAAAGTAAAAAATAGTTCATAATTCAAAAACTATTAGGAATACTGAGATTTTTTTGACTCCAATCGATTGCCTGGATCATTTTGCATCGGCAAAGGTCCAAATAGTTCCACTGTTTCGATGCAAAATAACCCAGGTAATCGATTGAAGTCACAAAAATCGAAGTATTCCTAATAGTTTTTGAATTATGAACTATTTTTTACATTCTATAAATTTTTGATTATATTTATTTTCTCTACTAACGGCTATACTATTCGAAACAGTGGAACTGTTTGGACCTTTGCCGATGCAAAATGATCCAGGTAATCGCATGAAGTCAAAAAAATCGCATTATTCCTAATAGTTTTTGAATTATGAACAATTTTTTGCTTTTTATAAATTTTTAATTTTATTTATTTTCTCCACTTACGGCTATACTATTCGAAACAGTGTAACTGTTTGAACCTTTGCCGATGCAAAATGATCCAGGTAATCGATTGAAGTCAAAAAAATCGCAGTATTCCTAATAATTTTTAAATTATGAACTATTTTTTACTTTTTATAAATTTTTGATTTTATTTATTTTCTCCATTTACGGCTATACTATATTCGAAAAAGTGGAACTATTTGGACCTTTGCCGATAAAAAATGATCCAGGCAATCGATGGAAGTTCAAAAAAATCGCAGTATTCCTAATAGTTTTTGAATTATGAACTATTTTTTACTTTTTATAAATTTTTGATTTTATTTATTTTCTCCACTTACGGCTATACTATTCGAATATTCGAAACAGTGGAACTATTTGGACCTTTGCCGATGCAAGATGATTCAGGCAATCGATTTTAGTCAAAGAAATCGCAGTATTCCTAATAGTTTTTAAATTATGAACTATTTTTTACTTTTTATAAATTTTTGATTTTATTTATTTTCTCCACTTACGGCTATACTATATTCGAAAGAGTGGAACTATTTGGGCCTTTGCCGATGCAAAATGATTCAGGCTATCGATTGAAGTCAAAAAAAATCGCAATATTCCTAATAGTTTTTGAATTATGAACTATTTTTTACTTTTTATAAATTTTTGATTTTATTTATTTTCTCCACTTACGGCTATACTATTCGAAACAGTGGAACTGTTTCGACCCTCGCCGATGCAAAATGATCCAGGCAATCGATTGAAGTCAAAAAAATCTCAGTATTCCTAATAGTTTTTGAATTATGAACTATTTTTAACTTTTTATAAATTTTTGATTTTATTTATTTTTTCCACTTACCGCTATACTATATTCGAAAGAGTGGAAGTATTTGGACCTTTGCCGATGCAAAATGATCCGGGCAATCGATTGATGTCGAAAAAATTGCAGTATTCCTAATAGTTTTTGAATTATGAACTATTTTTTACTTTTTATGAATTTTTGATTTTATTTATTTTCTCCACTTACGGCTATACTATTCGACACGGTGGAACTATTTGGACCTTTGCCGATGCAAAATGATCCAGGCAATCGATTGAAGTTCAAAAAAATCGCAGTATTTCTAATAGTTTTTGAATTATGAACTATTTTTTACTTTTTATAAATTTTTGATTTTATTTATTTTCTCCACTTACGGCTATACTATTCGAAACAGTGGAACTGTTTCGACCCTTGCCGATTCAAAATGATCCAGGCAATCGATTGAAGTCAAAAAAATCTCAGTATTCCTAATAGTTTTTGAATTATGAACTATTTTTTACTTTTTATAAATTTTTGATTTTATTTATTTTTTCCACTTACGGCTATACTATATTGGAAACAGTGGAACAATTTGGGCACTTGTCGATGTAAAATGATTCAGGTAATCGATTGAAGTCAAAAAAATCTCAGTATTCCTAATAGTTTTTGAATTATGAACTATTTTTTACTTTTTATAAATTTTTAATTTTATTTATTTTCTCCACTTACGGCTATACTATTCGAAACAGTGGAACTGTTTGGATCTTTGCCGATGCAAAATGATCCAGGCAATCGATTAAAGTCAAAAAAATCTCAGGATTCCTAATAGTTTTTGAATTATGAACTATTTTTTACTTTTTATAAATTTTTGATTTTATTTATTTTTTCCACTTACGGCTATACTATTCGAAACAGTGGAACTGTTTGGACACTTGCCGATGTAAAATGATTCAGGTAATCGATTGAAGTCAAAAAAATCTCTGTATTCCTAATAGTTTTTGAATTATGAACTATTTTTTACTTTTTATAAATTTTTGATTTTATTTATTTTCTCCACTTACGGCTATACTATTCGAAACACTGGAACTGTTTGGACCTTTGCCGAGGCAAAATGATCCAGGCAATCGATTGAAGTCAAAAAAATCTCAGTATTCTTAATAGTTTTTGAATTATGAACTATTTATTACTTTTTATAAATTTTTGATTTTATTTATTTTCTCCACTTACGGCTATACTATTCGAAACAGTGGAACTGTTTGGACACTTGCCAATGCAAAATGATCCAGGTAATCGATTGAAGACAAAAAAATCTCTGTATTCCTAATAGTTTTTGAATTATGAACTATTTTTTACTTTTTATAAATTTTTGATTTTATTAATTTTCTCCACTTACGGCTATCCTATTTCGACCCTTGCCGATGCAAAATGATCCAGGCAATCGATTAAAGTTCAAAAAAATCCAGTATTCCTAATTGTTTTGGAATTATGAACTATTTTTTACTTTTTATAAATTTTTGATTTTGTATATTTTCTCCACTTATGGCTATACTATTCGAAACAGTGGAACTGTTTCGACCCTTGCCGATGCAAAATGATCCAGGCAATCGATTGAAGTTTAAAAAAATCGCAGTATTTCTAATAGTTTTTGAATTATGAACTATTTTTTACTTTTTATAAATTTTTGATTTTATTTATTTTTTCCACTTACGGCTATACTATATTGGAAACAGTGGAACAATTTGGACACTTGCCGATGTAAAATGATTCAGGTAATTGGTTGAAGTCAAAAAAATCTCAGTATTCTTAATAGTTTTTGAATTATGAAGTATTTTTTACTTTTTATAAATTTTTGATTTTATTTATTTTTTCCACTTACGGCTATACTATATTCGAAAGAGTGGAACTATTTGGACCTTTGCCGATGCAAAATGATCCAGGCAATCGATTGAAGTTCAAAAAAATCGCAGTATTTCTAATAGTTTTTGAATTATGAACTATTTTTTACTTTTTGTAAATTTTTAATTTTATTTATTTTCTCCACTTACGGCTATACTATTCGAAACAGTGGAACTGTTTGGATCTTTGCCGATGCAAAATGATCCAGGCAATCGATTGAAGTCAAAAAAATCGAAGTATTCCTAATAGTTTTTGAATTATGAACTATTTTTACTTTTTATAAATTTTTGATTTTATTTATTTTTTCCACTAACGGCTATACTATTCGAAACAGTGGAACTGTTTAAACACTTGCCGATGTAAAATGATTCAGGTAATCGATTGAAGTCAAAAAAATCTCAGTATTCCTAATAGTTTTTGAATTATGAACTATTTTTAACTTTTTATAAATTTTTGATTTTATTTATTTTTTCCACTTACGGCTATACTATATTCGAAAGAGTGGAACTATTTGGACCTTTGCCGATGCAAAATGATCCAGGCAATCGATTGATGTCAAAAAAATCGCAGTATTCCTAATAGTTTTTGAATTATGAACTATTTTTTACTTTTTATAAATTTTTGATTTTATTTATTTTCTCCACTTACGGCTATACTATTCGAAACAGTGGAACTGTTTCGACCCTTGCCGATGCAAAATGATCCTGACAATCGATTGAAGTCAAAAAAGTCTCAGTATTCCTAATAGTTTTTGAATTATGAACTATTTTTTACTTTTTATAAATTTTAGATTTTATATATTTTTTCCACTTACGGCTATACTATATTTGAAACAGTGGAACAATTTGGACCTTTGCCGATGCAAAATAATCCAGGCAATCGATTGAAGTTCAAAAAAATCGCAGTATTCATAATAGTTTTTGAATTATGAACAATTTATTACTTTTTTTAATTTTTGATTTTATTTATTTTTTCCACTTACGGCTATACTATTCGAAACAGTGGAACTGTTTGGACACTTGCCAATGCAAAATGATCCAGGTAATCGATTGAAGTCAAAAAAGTCTCAGTATTCCTAATAGTTTTTGAATTATGAACTATTTTTTACTTTTTATAAATTTTTGATTTTATTTATTTTCTCCACTTACTGCTATCCTATTCGAAACAGTGGAACTGTTTGGACACTTGCCAATGCAAAATGATCCAGGTAATCGATTGAAGTCAAAAAAATCTCGGTATTCCTTATAATTTTTGAGTTACGAACTATTTTTTACTTTTTATAAATTTTTGATTTTATTTATTTTTTCCACTTACGGCTATACTATATTCGAAAGAGTGGAACTAGTTGGACCTCTGCCGATGCAAAATGATCCAGGCAATCGATTGCAGTCAAAAAAATCGCAGTATTCCCATTAGTTATTGAATTATGAACTATTTTTTACTTTTTATAAATTTTTAATTTTATTTATATTCTCCACTCACGGCTTTACTATATTCGAAAGAGTGGAACTAATTGGACCTCTGCCGATGCAAAATGATCCGGGCAATCGATTGATGTCAAAAAAATTGCAGTATTCCTAATAGTTTTTGAATTATGAACAATTTTTTACTTTTTATAAATTTTTGATTTTATTTATTTTCTCCACTTACGGCTATACTATTCGACACGGTGGAACTATTTGGACCTTTGCCGATGCAAAATTATCCAGGCAATCGATTGAAGTTTAAAAAAATCGCAGTATTTCTAATAGTTTTTGAATTATGAACTATTTTTTACTTTTTATAAATTTTTGATTTTATTTATTTTTTCCACTTACGGCTATACTATATTTGAAACAGTGGAACAATTTGGACACTTGCCGATGTAAAATGATTCAGGTAATTGGTTGAAGTCAAAAAAATCTCAGTATTCCTAATAGTTTTTGAATTATGAACTATTTTTTACTTTTTATAAATTTTTGATTTTATTTATTTTTTCCACTAACGGCTATACTATTCGAAACAGTGGAACTGTTTAAACACTTGCCGATGTAAAATGATTCAGGAAATCGATTGAAGTCAAAAAAATCTCAGTATTCCTAATAGTTTTTGAATTATAAACTATTTTTTACTTTTTATAAATTTTTGATTTTATTTATTTTTTCCACTTACGGCTATACTATATTCGAAAGAGTGGAACTATTTGGACCTTTGCCGATGCAAAATGATCCAGGCAATCGATTGATGTCAAAAAAATCGCAGTATTCCTAATAGTTTTTTAATTATGAACTATTATTTACTTTATATAAATTTTTGATTTTATTTATTTTCTCCACTTACTGCTATCCTATTCGAAACAGTGGAACTGTTTGGACACTTGCCAATGCAAAATGATCCAGGTAATCGATTGAAGTCAAAAAAATCTCGGTATTCCTTATAATTTTTGAGTTACGAACTATTTTTTACTTTTTATAAATTTTTGATTTTATTTATTTTTTCCACTTACGGCTATACTATATTCGAAAGAGTGGAACTAGTTGGACCTCTGCCGATGCAAAATGATCCAGGCAATCGATTGCAGTCAAAAAAATCGCAGTATTCCCATTAGTTATTGAATTATGAACTATTTTTTACTTTTTATAAATTTTTAATTTTATTTATATTCTCCACTCACGGCTTTACTATATTCGAAAGAGTGGAACTAATTGGACCTCTGCCGATGCAAAATGATCCGGGCAATCGATTGATGTCAAAAAAATTGCAGTATTCCTAATAGTTTTTGAATTATGAACAATTTTTTACTTTTTATAAATTTTTGATTTTATTTATTTTCTCCACTTACGGCTATACTATTCGACACGGTGGAACTATTTGGACCTTTGCCGATGCAAAATTATCCAGGCAATCGATTGAAGTTTAAAAAAATCGCAGTATTTCTAATAGTTTTTGAATTATGAACTATTTTTTACTTTTTATAAATTTTTGATTTTATTTATTTTTTCCACTTACGGCTATACTATATTTGAAACAGTGGAACAATTTGGACACTTGCCGATGTAAAATGATTCAGGTAATTGGTTGAAGTCAAAAAAATCTCAGTATTCCTAATAGTTTTTGAATTATGAACTATTTTTTACTTTTTATAAATTTTTGATTTTATTTATTTTTTCCACTAACGGCTATACTATTCGAAACAGTGGAACTGTTTAAACACTTGCCGATGTAAAATGATTCAGGAAATCGATTGAAGTCAAAAAAATCTCAGTATTCCTAATAGTTTTTGAATTATAAACTATTTTTTACTTTTTATAAATTTTTGATTTTATTTATTTTTTCCACTTACGGCTATACTATATTCGAAAGAGTGGAACTATTTGGACCTTTGCCGATGCAAAATGATCCAGGCAATCGATTGATGTCAAAAAAATCGCAGTATTCCTAATAGTTTTTTAATTATGAACTATTATTTACTTTATATAAATTTTTGATTTTATTTATTTTCTCCACTTACTGCTATCCTATTCGAAACAGTGGAACTGTTTGGACACTTGCCAATGCAAAATGATCCAGGTAATCGATTGAAGTCAAAAAAATCTCGGTATTCCTTATAATTTTTGAGTTACGAACTATTTTTTACTTTTTATAAATTTTTGATTTTATTTATTTTTTCCACTTACGGCTATACTATATTCGAAAGAGTGGAACTAGTTGGACCTCTGCCGATGCAAAATGATCCAGGCAATCGATTGCAGTCAAAAAAATCGCAGTATTCCCATTAGTTATTGAATTATGAACTATTTTTTACTTTTTATAAATTTTTAATTTTATTTATATTCTCCACTCACGGCTTTACTATATTCGAAAGAGTGGAACTAATTGGACCTCTGCCGATGCAAAATGATCCGGGCAATCGATTGATGTCAAAAAAATTGCAGTATTCCTAATAGTTTTTGAATTATGAACAATTTTTTACTTTTTATAAATTTTTGATTTTATTTATTTTCTCCACTTACGGCTATACTATTCGACACGGTGGAACTATTTGGACCTTTGCCGATGCAAAATTATCCAGGCAATCGATTGAAGTTTAAAAAAATCGCAGTATTTCTAATAGTTTTTGAATTATGAACTATTTTTTACTTTTTATAAATTTTTGATTTTATTTATTTTTTCCACTTACGGCTATACTATATTTGAAACAGTGGAACAATTTGGACACTTGCCGATGTAAAATGATTCAGGTAATTGGTTGAAGTCAAAAAAATCTCAGTATTCCTAATAGTTTTTGAATTATGAACTATTTTTTACTTTTTATAAATTTTTGATTTTATTTATTTTTTCCACTAACGGCTATACTATTCGAAACAGTGGAACTGTTTAAACACTTGCCGATGTAAAATGATTCAGGAAATCGATTGAAGTCAAAAAAATCTCAGTATTCCTAATAGTTTTTGAATTATAAACTATTTTTTACTTTTTATAAATTTTTGATTTTATTTATTTTTTCCACTTACGGCTATACTATATTCGAAAGAGTGGAACTATTTGGACCTTTGCCGATGCAAAATGATCCAGGCAATCGATTGATGTCAAAAAAATCGCAGTATTCCTAATAGTTTTTTAATTATGAACTATTATTTACTTTATATAAATTTTTGATTTTATTTATTTTCTCCACTTACGGCTATACTATTCGACACGGTGGAACTATTTGGACCTCTGCCGATGCAAAATGATCCAGGCAATCGATTGCAGTCAAAAAAATCGCAGTATTCCCATTAGTTATTGAATTATGAACTATTTTTTACTTTTTATAAATTTTTAATTTTATTTATATTCTCCACTCACGGCTTTACTATATTCGAAAGAGTGGAACTAATTGGACCTCTGCCGATGCAAAATGATCCGGGCAATCGATTGATGTCAAAAAAATTGCAGTATTCCTAATAGTTTTTGAATTATGAACTATTTTTTACTTTTTATAAATTTTAGATTTTATTTATTTTTTCCACTTACGGCTATACTATATTTGAAACAGTGGAACAATTTGGACCTTTGCCGATGCAAAATGATCCAGGCAATCGATTGAAGTTCAAAAAAATCGCAGTATTCATAATAGTTTTTGAATTATGAACTATTTATTACTTTTTTTAATTTTTGATTTTATTTATTTTTTCCACTTACGGCTATACTATTCGAAACAGTGGAACTGTTTGGACACTTGCCAATGCAAAATGATCCAGGTAATCGATTGAAGTCAAAAAAATCTCAGTATTCCTAATAGTTTTTGAATTATGAACTATTTTTTACTTTTTATAAATTTTTGATTTTATTTATTTTCTCCACTTACTGCTATCCTATTCGAAACAGTGGAACTGTTTGGACACTTGCCAATGCAAAATGATCCAGGTAATCGATTGAAGTCAAAAAAATCTCAGTATTCCTAATAGTTTTTGAGTTATGAACTATTTTTTACTTTTTATAAATTTTTGATTTTATTTATTTTTTCCACTTACGGCTATACTATATTCGAAAGAGTGGAACTAATTGAACCTCTGCCGATGCAACATGATCCAGGCAATTGATTGCAGTCAAAAAAATCGCAGTATTCCTATTAGTTATTGAATTATGAACTATTTTTTACTTTTTATAAATTTTTAATTTTATTTAAATTCTCCACTCACGGCTTTACTATATTCGAAGGAGTGGAACTAATTGGACCTCTGCCGATGCAAAATGATCCGGGCAATCGATTGATGTCAAAAAAATTGCAGTTTTCCTAATAGTTTTTGAATTATGAACTATTTTTTACTTTTTATAAATTTTTGATTTTATTTATTTTCTCCACTTACGGCTATACTATTCGACACGGTGGAACTATTTGGACCTTTGCCGATGCAAAATGATCCAGGCAATCGATTGAAGTTCAAAAAAATCGCAGTATTTCTAATAGTTTTTGAATTATGAACTATTTTTTACTTTTTATAAATTTTTGATTTTATATATTTTCTCCACTTACGGCTATACTATTCGAAACAGTGGAACTGTTTCGACCCTTGCCGATGCAAAATGATCCAGGCAATCGATTGAAGTCAAAAAAATCTCAGTATTCCTAATAGTTTTTGAATTATGAACTATTTTTTACTTTTTATAAATTTTTGATTTTATATATTTTCTCCACTTACGGCTATACTATTCGAAACACTGGAACTGTTTGGACCTTTGCCGAGGCAAAATGATCCAGGCAATCGATTGAAGTCAAAAAAATCTCAGTATTCTTAATAGTTTTTGAATTATGAACTATTTATTACTTTTTATAAATTTTTGATTTTATTTATTTTTTCCACTTACGGCTATACTATTCGAAACAGTAGAACTGTTTGGACACTTGCCAATGCAAAATGATCCAGGTAATCGATTGAAGTCAAAAAAATCTCTGTATTCCTAATAGTTTTTGAATTATGAACTATTTTTTACTTTTTATAAATTTTTGATTTTATTAATTTTCTCCACTTACGGCTATCCTATTTCGACCCTTGCCGATGCAAAATGATCCAGGCAATCGATTAAAGTTCAAAAAAATCCAGTATTCCTAATAGTTTTGGAATTATGAACTATTTTTTACTTTTTATAAATTTTTGATTTTGTTTATTTTCTCCACTTATGGCTATACTATTCGAAACAGTGGAACTGTTTCGACCCTTGCCGATGCAAAATGATCCAGGCAATCGATTGCAGTCAAAAAAATCGCAGTATTCCTAATAGTTATTGAATTATGAACTATTTTTTACTTTTTATAAATTTTTAATTTTATTTATTTTCTCCACTCACGGCTTTACTAAATTCGAAAGAGTGGAACTAATTGGACCTTTGCCGATGCAAAATGATCCGGGCAAATGATTGATGTCAAAAAAATTGCAGTATTCTTAATAGTTTTTAAATTATGAACTATTTTTTACTTTTTATAAATTTTTGATTTTATTTATTTTCTCCACTTACGGCTATACTATTCGACACGGTGGAACTATTTGGACCTTTGCCGATGCAAAATTATCCAGGCAATCGATTGAAGTTTAAAAAAATCGCAGTATTTCTAATAGTTTTTGAATTATGAACTATTTTTTACTTTTTATAAATTTTTGATTTTATATATTTTCTCCACTTACGGCTATACTATTCGAAACAGTGGAACTGTTTCGACCCTTGCCGATGCAAAATGATCCAGGCAATCGATTGAAGTCAAAAAAATCTCAGTATTCCTAATAGTTTTTGAATTATGAACTATTTTTTACTTTTTATAAATTTTTGATTTTATTTATTTTTTCCACTTACGGCTATACTATATTGGAAACAGTGGAACAATTTGGACACTTGCCGATGTAAAATGATTCAGGTAATTGATTGAAGTCAAAAAAATCTCAGTATTCCTAATAGTTTTTGAATTATGAAGTATTTTTTACTTTTTATAAATTTTTGATTTTATTTATTTTTTCCACTTACGGCTATACTATATTCGAAAGAGTGGAACTATTTGGACCTTTGCCGATGCAAAATGATCCAGGCAATCGATTGAAGTTCAAAAAAATCGCAGTATTTCTAATAGTTTTTGAATTATGAACTATTTTTTACTTTTTGTAAATTTTTAATTTTATTTATTTTCTCCACTTACGGCTATACTATTCGAAACAGTGGAACTGTTTGGATCTTTGCCGATGCAAAATGATCCAGGCAATCGATTGAAGTCAAAAAAATCGAAGTATTCCTAATAGTTTTTGAATTATGAACTATTTTTTACTTTTTATAAATTTTTGATTTTATTTATTTTTTCCACTAACGGCTATACTATTCGAAACAGTGGAACTGTTTAAATACTTGCCGATGTAAAATGATTCAGGTAATCGATTGAAGTCAAAAAAATCTCAGTATTCCTAATAGTTTTTGAATTATGAACTATTTTTTACTTTTTATAAATTTTTGATTTTATTTATTTTTTCCACTTACGGCTATACTATATTCGAAAGAGTGGAACTATTTGGACCTTTGCCGATGCAAAATGATCCAGGCAATCGATTGATGTCAAAAAAATCGCAGTATTCCTAATAGTTTTTGAATTATGAACTATTTTTTACTTTTTATAAATTTTTGATTTTATTTATTTTCTCCACTTACGGCTATACTATTCGAAACAGTGGAACTGTTTCGACCCTTGCCGATGAAAAATGATCCTGGCAATCGATTGAAGTCAAAAAAGTCTCAGTATTCCTAATAGTTTTTGAATTATGAACTATTTTTTACTTTTTATTAATTTTAGATTTTATTTATTTTTTCCACTTACGGCTATACTATATTTGAAACAGTGGAACAATTTGGACCTTTGCCGATGCAAAATGATCCAGGCAATCGATTGAAGTTCAAAAAAATCGCAGTATTCATAATAGTTTTTGAATTATGAACTATTTTTTACTTTTTATAAATTTTTGATTTTATTTATTTTCTCCACTTACGGATATACTATTCGAAACACTGGAACTGTTTGGACCTTTGCCGAGGCAAAATAATCCAGGCAATCGATTGCAGTCAAAAAAATCGCAGTATTCCTAATAGTTATTGAATTATGAACTATTTTTTACTTTTTATAAATTTTTAATTTTATTTATATTCTCCACTCACGGCTTTACTATATACGAAAGAGTGGAACTAATTGGACCTTTGCCGATGCAAAATGATCCGGGCAATCGATTGATGTCAAAAAAATTGCAGTATTCCTAATAGTTTTTGAATTATGAACTATTTTTTACTTTTTATAAATTTTTGATTTTATTTATTTTCTCCACTTACGGATATACTATTCGAAACACTGGAACTGTTTGGACCTTTGCCGAGGCAAAATGATCCAGGCAATCGATTGAAGTCAAAAAAATCTCTGTATTCCTAATAATTTTTGAATTATGAACTATTTTTTACTTTTTATAAATTTTTGATTTTATTTATTTTCTCCACTTACGGCTATCCTATTTCGACACTTGCCGATGCAAAATGATCCAGGCAATCGATTAAAGTTCAAAAAAATCCAGTATTCCTAATAGTTTTTGAATTATGAACAATTTTTTACTTTTTATAAATTTTTGATTTTATTTATTTTCTCCACTTACGGCAATACTATTCGAAACAGTGGAACCGTTTCGACCCTTGCCGATGCAAAATGATCCTGGCAATCGATTGAAGTCAAAAAAGTCTCAGTATTCCTAATAGATTTTGAATTATGCACTATTTTTTACTTTTTATAAATTTTAGATTTTATTTATTTTTTCCACTTACGGCTATACTATATTTGAAACAGTGGAACAATTTGGACCTTTGCCGATGCAAAATGATCCAGGCAATCGATTGAAGTTCAAAAAAATCGCAGTATTCATAATAGTTTTTGAATTATGAACTATTTATTACTTTTTTTAATTTTTGATTTTATTTATTTTTTCCACTTACGGCTATACTATTCGAAACAGTGGAACTGTTTGGACACTTGCCAATGCAAAATGATCCAGGTAATCGATTGAAGTCAAAAAAATCTCAGTATTCCTAATAGTTTTTGAATTATGAACTATTTTTTACTTTTTATAAATTTTTGATTTTATTTATTTTCTCCACTTACGGCAATACTATTCGAAACAGTGGAACCGTTTCGACCCTTGCCGATGCAAAATGATCCTGGCAATCGATTGAAGTCAAAAAAGTCTCAGTATTCCTAATAGTTTTTGAATTATGAACTATTTTTTACTTTTTATAAATTTTTGATTTTATTTATTTTCTCCACTTACGGATATACTATTCGAAACACTGGAACTGTTTGGACCTTTGCCGAGGCAAAATAATCCAGGCAATCGATTGCAGTCAAAAAAATCGCAGTATTCCTAATAGTTATTGAATTATGAACTATTTTTTACTTTTTATAAATTTTTGATTTTATTTATTTTCTCCACTTACTGCTATCCTATTCGAAACAGTGGAACTGTTTGGACACTTGCCAATGCAAAATGATCCAGGTAATCGATTGAAGTCAAAAAAATCTCAGTATTCCTAATAGTTTTTGAGTTATGAACTATTTTTTACTTTTTATAAATTTTTGATTTTATTTATTTTTTCCACTTACGGCTATACTATATTCGAAAGAGTGGAACTAATTGAACCTCTGCCGATGCAAAATGATCCAGGCAATTGATTGCAGTCAAAAAAATCGCAGTATTCCTATTAGTTATTGAATTATGAACTATTTTTTTCTTTTTATAAATTTTTAATTTTATTTATATTCTCCACTCACGGCTTTACTATATTCGAAAGAGTGGAACTAATTGGACCTCTGCCGATGCAAAATGATCCGGGCAATCGATTGATGTCAAAAAAATTGCAGTATTCCTAATAGTTTTTGAATTATGAACTATTATTTACTTTTTATAAATTTTTGATTTTATTTATTTTCTCCACTTACGGCTATACTATTCGACACGGTGGAACTATTTGGACCTTTGCCGATGCAAAATGATCCAGGCAATCGATTGAAGTTCAAAAAAATCGCAGTATTTCTAATAGTTTTTGAATTATGAACTATTTTTTACTTTTTATAAATTTTTGATTTTATATATTTTCTCCACTTACGGCTATACTATTCGAAACAGTGGAACTGTTTCGACCCTTGCCGATGCAAAATGATCCAGGCAATCGATTGAAGTCAAAAAAATCTCAGTATTCCTAATAGTTTTTGAATTATGAACTATTTTTTACTTTTTATAAATTTTTGATTTTATTTATTTTTTCCACTTACGGCTATACTATATTGGAAACAGTAGAACAATTTGGACACTTGCCGATGTAAAATGATTCAGGTAATCGATTGAAGTCAAAAAAATCTCAATATTCCTAATAGTTTTTGAATTATGAAGTATTTTTTACTTTTTATAAATTTTTGATTTTATTTATTTTTTCTACTTACGGCTATACTATATTCGAAAGAGTGGAACTATTTGGACCTTTGCCGATACAAAATGATCCAGGCAATCGATTGAAGTTCAAAAAAATCGCAGTATTTCTAATAGTTTTTGAATTATGAACTATTTTTTACTTTTTGTAAATTTTTAATTTTATTTATTTTCTCCACTTACGGCTATACTATTCGAAACAGTGGAACTGTTTGGATCTTTGCCGATGCAAAATGATCCAGGCAATCGATTGAAGTCAAAAAAATCGAAGTATTCCTAATAGTTTTTGAATTATGAACTATTTTTTACTTTTTATAAATTTTTGATTTTATTTATTTTTTCCACTAACGGCTATACTATTCGAAACAGTGGAACTGTTTGAACACTTGCCGATGTAAAATGATTCAGGTAATCGATTGAAGCCAAAAAAATCTCAGTATACCTAATAGTTTTTGAATTATGAACTAGTTTTTACTTTTTATAAATTTTTGATTTTATTTATTTTTTCCACGTAAGGCTATACTATATTCGAAAGAGTGGAACTATTTGGACCTTTGCCGATGCAAAATGATCCAGGCAATCGATTGATGTCAAAAAAATCGCAGTATTCCTAATAGTTTTTGAATTATGAACTATTTTTTACTTTTTATAAATTTTAGATTTTATTTATTTTATCCACTTACGGCTATACGATATTTGAAACAGTGGAACAATTTGGACCTTTGCCGATGCAAAATGATCCAGGCAATCGATTGAAGTTCAAAAAAATGGCAGTATTCATAATAGTTTTTGAATTATGAACTATTTTTTACTTTTTATAAATTTTTGATTTTATATATTTTCTCCACTTACGGCTATACTATTCGAAACACTGGAACTGTTTGGACCTTTGCCGAGGCAAAATGATCCAGGCAATCGATTGAAGTCAAAAAAATCTCAGTATTCTTAATAGTTTTTGAATTATGAACTATTTTTTACTTTTTATAAATTTTTGATTTTATTTATTTTCTCCACTTACGGATATACTATTCGAAACACTGGAACTGTTTGGACCTTTGCCGAGGCAAAATAATCCAGGCAATCGATTGCAGTCAAAAAAATCGCAGTATTCCTAATAGTTTTTGAATTATGAACTATTTTTTACTTTTTATAAATTTTTGATTTTATTAATTTTCTCCACTTACGGCTATCCTATTTCGACCCTTGCCGATGCAAAATGATCCAGGCAATCGATTAAAGTTCAAAAAAATCCAGTATTCCTAATAGTTTTGGAATTATGAACTATTTTTTACTTTTTATAAATTTTTGATTTTGTTTATTTTCTCCACTTATGGCTATACTATTCGAAACAGTGGAACTGTTTCGACCCTTGCCGATGCAAAATGATCCAGGCAATCGATTGCAGTCAAAAAAATCGCAGTATTCCTAATAGTTATTGAATTATGAACTATTTTTTACTTTTTATAAATTTTTAATTTTATTTATTTTCTCCACTCACGGCTTTACTAAATTCGAAAGAGTGGAACTAATTGGACCTTTGCCGATGCAAAATGATCCGGGCAAATGATTGATGTCAAAAAAATTGCAGTATTCTTAATAGTTTTTAAATTATGAACTATTTTTTACTTTTTATAAATTTTTGATTTTATTTATTTTCTCCACTTACGGCTATACTATTCGACACGGTGGAACTATTTGGACCTTTGCCGATGCAAAATTATCCAGGCAATCGATTGAAGTTTAAAAAAATCGCAGTATTTCTATTAGTTTTTGAATTATGAACTATTTTTTACTTTTTATAAATTTTTGATTTTATATATTTTCTCCACTTACGGCTATACTATTCGAAACAGTGGAACTGTTTCGACCCTTGCCGATGCAAAATGATCCAGGCAATCGATTGAAGTCAAAAAAATCTCAGTATTCCTAATAGTTTTTGAATTATGAACTATTTTTTACTTTTTATAAATTTTTGATTTTATTTATTTTTTCCACTTACGGCTATACTATATTGGAAACAGTGGAACAATTTGGACACTTGCCGATGTAAAATGATTCAGGTAATTGATTGAAGTCAAAAAAATCTCAGTATTCCTAATAGTTTTTGAATTATGAAGTATTTTTTACTTTTTATAAATTTTTGATTTTATTTATTTTTTCCACTTACGGCTATACTATATTCGAAAGAGTGGAACTATTTGAACCTTTGCCGATGCAAAATGATCCAGGCAATCGATTGAAGTTCAAAAAAATCGCAGTATTTCTAATAGTTTTTGAATTATGAACTATTTTTTACTTTTTTTAAATTTTTAATTTTATTTATTTTCTCCACTTACGGCTATACTATTCGAAACAGTGGAACTGTTTGGATCTTTACCGATGCAAAATGATCCAGGCAATCGATTGAAGTCAAAAAAATCGAAGTATTCCTAATAGTTTTTGAATTATGAACTATTTTTTACTTTTTATAAATTTTTGATTTTATTTATTTTTTCCACTAACGGCTATACTATTCGAAACAGTGGAACTGTTTAAACACTTGCCGATGTAAAATGATTCAGGTAATCGATTGAAGTCAAAAAAATCTCAGTATTCCTAATAGTTTTTGAATTATGAACTATTTTTTACTTTTTATAAATTTTTGATTTTATTTATTTTTTCCACTTACGGCTATACTATATTCGAAAGAGTGGAACTATTTGGACCTTTGCCGATGCAAAATGATCCAGGCAATCGATTGATGTCAAAAAAATCGCAGTATTCCTAATAGTTTTTGAATTATGAACTATTTTTTACTTTTTATAAATTTTTGATTTTATATATTTTCTCCACTTACGGATATACTATTCGAAACACTGGAACTGTTTGGACCTTTGCCGAGGCAAAATAATCCAGGCAATCGATTGCAGTCAAAAAAATCGCAGTATTCCTAATAGTTATTGAATTATGAACTATTTTTTACTTTTTATAAATTTTTAATTTTATTTATATTCTCCACTCACGGCTTTACTATATACGAAAGAGTGGAACTAATTGGACCTTTGCCGATGCAAAATGATCCGGGCAATAGATTGATGTCAAAAAAATTGCAGTATTCCTAATAGTTTTTGAATTATGAACTATTTTTTACTTTTTATAAATTTTTGATTTTATTTATTTTCTCCACTTACGGATATACTATTCGAAACACTGGAACTGTTTGGACCTTTGCCGAGGCAAAATGATCCAGGCAATCGATTGAAGTCAAAAAAATCTCTGTATTCCTAATAATTTTTGAATTATGAACTATTTTTTACTTTTTATAAATTTTTGATTTTATTTATTTTCTCCACTTACGGCTATCCTATTTCGACACTTGCCGATGCAAAATGATCCAGGCAATCGATTAAAGTTTAAAAAAATCCAGTATTCCTAATAGTTTTTGAATTATGAACTATTTTTTACTTTTTATAAATTTTTGATTTTATTTATTTTCTCCACTTACGGCAATACTATTCGAAACAGTGGAACCGTTTCGACCCTTGCCGATGCAAAATGATCCTGGCAATCGATTGAAGTCAAAAAAGTCTCAGTATTCCTAATAGTTTTTGAATTATGCACTATTTTTTACTTTTTATAAATTTTAGATTTTATTTATTTTTTCCACTTACGGCTATACTATATTTGAAACAGTGGAACAATTTGGACCTTTGCCGATGCAAAATGATCCAGGCAATCGATTGAAGTTCAAAAAAATGGCAGTATTCATAATAGTTTTTGAATTATGAACTATTTTTTACTTTTTATAAATTTTTGATTTTATATATTTTCTCCACTTACGGATATACTATTCGAAACACTGGAACTGTTTGGACCTTTGCCGAGGCAAAATGATCCAGGCAATCGATTGAAGTCAAAAAAATCTCAGTATTCTTAATAGTTTTTGAATTATGAACTATTTTTTACTTTTTATAAATTTTTGATTTTATTTATTTTCTCCACTTACGGATATACTATTCGAAACACTGGAACTGTTTGGACCTTTGCCGAGGCAAAATAATCCAGGCAATCGATTGCAGTCAAAAAAATCGCAGTATTCCTAATAGTTTTTGAATTATGAACTATTTTTTACTTTTTATAAATTTTTGATTTTATTAATTTTCTCCACTTACGGCTATCCTATTTCGACCCTTGCCGATGCAAAATGATCCAGGCAATCGATTAAAGTTCAAAAAAATCCAGTATTCCTAATAGTTTTGGAATTATGAACTATTTTTTACTTTTTATAAATTTTTGATTTTGTTTATTTTCTCCACTTATGGCTATACTATTCGAAACAGTGGAACTGTTTCGACCCTTGCCGATGCAAAATGATCCAGGCAATCGATTGCAGTCAAAAAAATCGCAGTATTCCTAATAGTTATTGAATTATGAACTATTTTTTACTTTTTATAAATTTTTAATTTTATTTATTTTCTCCACTCACGGCTTTACTAAATTCGAAAGAGTGGAACTAATTGGACCTTTGCCGATGCAAAATGATCCGGGCAAATGATTGATGTCAAAAAAATTGCAGTATTCTTAATAGTTTTTAAATTATGAACTATTTTTTACTTTTTATAAATTTTTGATTTTATTTATTTTCTCCACTTACGGCTATACTATTCGACACGGTGGAACTATTTGGACCTTTGCCGATGCAAAATTATCCAGGCAATCGATTGAAGTTTAAAAAAATCGCAGTATTTCTATTAGTTTTTGAATTATGAACTATTTTTTACTTTTTATAAATTTTTGATTTTATATATTTTCTCCACTTACGGCTATACTATTCGAAACAGTGGAACTGTTTCGACCCTTGCCGATGCAAAATGATCCAGGCAATCGATTGAAGTCAAAAAAATCTCAGTATTCCTAATAGTTTTTGAATTATGAACTATTTTTTACTTTTTATAAATTTTTGATTTTATTTATTTTTTCCACTTACGGCTATACTATATTGGAAACAGTGGAACAATTTGGACACTTGCCGATGTAAAATGATTCAGGTAATTGATTGAAGTCAAAAAAATCTCAGTATTCCTAATAGTTTTTGAATTATGAAGTATTTTTTACTTTTTATAAATTTTTGATTTTATTTATTTTTTCCACTTACGGCTATACTATATTCGAAAGAGTGGAACTATTTGAACCTTTGCCGATGCAAAATGATCCAGGCAATCGATTGAAGTTCAAAAAAATCGCAGTATTTCTAATAGTTTTTGAATTATGAACTATTTTTTACTTTTTGTAAATTTTTAATTTTATTTATTTTCTCCACTTACGGCTATACTATTCGAAACAGTGGAACTGTTTGGATCTTTACCGATGCAAAATGATCCAGGCAATCGATTGAAGTCAAAAAAATCGAAGTATTCCTAATAGTTTTTGAATTATGAACTATTTTTTACTTTTTATAAATTTTTGATTTTATTTATTTTTTCCACTAACGGCTATACTATTCGAAACAGTGGAACTGTTTAAACACTTGCCGATGTAAAATGATTCAGGTAATCGATTGAAGTCAAAAAAATCTCAGTATTCCTAATAGTTTTTGAATTATGAACTATTTTTTACTTTTTATAAATTTTTGATTTTATTTATTTTTTCCACTTACGGCTATACTATATTCGAAAGAGTGGAACTATTTGGACCTTTGCCGATGCAAAATGATCCAGGCAATCGATTGATGTCAAAAAAATCGCAGTATTCCTAATAGTTTTTGAATTATGAACTATTTTTTACTTTTTATAAATTTTTGATTTTATATATTTTCTCCACTTACGGATATACTATTCGAAACACTGGAACTGTTTGGACCTTTGCCGAGGCAAAATAATCCAGGCAATCGATTGCAGTCAAAAAAATCGCAGTATTCCTAATAGTTATTGAATTATGAACTATTTTTTACTTTTTATAAATTTTTAATTTTATTTATATTCTCCACTCACGGCTTTACTATATACGAAAGAGTGGAACTAATTGGACCTTTGCCGATGCAAAATGATCCGGGCAATCGATTGATGTCAAAAAAATTGCAGTATTCCTAATAGTTTTTGAATTATGAACTATTTTTTACTTTTTATAAATTTTTGATTTTATTTATTTTCTCCACTTACGGATATACTATTCGAAACACTGGAACTGTTTGGACCTTTGCCGAGGCAAAATGATCCAGGCAATCGATTGAAGTCAAAAAAATCTCTGTATTCCTAATAATTTTTGAATTATGAACTATTTTTTACTTTTTATAAATTTTTGATTTTATTTATTTTCTCCACTTACGGCTATCCTATTTCGACACTTGCCGATGCAAAATGATCCAGGCAATCGATTAAAGTTTAAAAAAATCCAGTATTCCTAATAGTTTTTGAATTATGAACTATTTTTTACTTTTTATAAATTTTTGATTTTATTTATTTTCTCCACTTACGGCAATACTATTCGAAACAGTGGAACCGTTTCGACCCTTGCCGATGCAAAATGATCCTGGCAATCGATTGAAGTCAAAAAAGTCTCAGTATTCCTAATAGTTTTTGAATTATGCACTATTTTTTACTTTTTATAAATTTTAGATTTTATTTATTTTTTCCACTTACGGCTATACTATATTTGAAACAGTGGAACAATTTGGACCTTTGCCGATGCAAAATGATCCAGGCAATCGATTGAAGTTCAAAAAAATCGCAGTATTCATAATAGTTTTTGAATTATGAACTATTTTTTACTTTTTATAAATTTTTGATTTTATTTATTTTCTCCACTTACGGCTATACTATTCGAAACAGTGGAACTGTTTCGACCCTTGCCGATGCAAAATGATCCAGGCAATCGATTGAAGTTCAAAAAAATCGCAGTATTTCTAAGAGTTTTTGAATTATGAACTATTTTTTACTTTTTATAAATTTTTGATTTTATTTATTTTCTCCACTTACGGCTATACTATTCGAAACAGTGGAACTGTTTCGACCCTTGCCGATGCAAAATGATCCAGGCAATCGATTGAAGTCAAAAAAATCTTAGTATTCCTAATAGTTTTTGAATTATAAGCTATTTTTTACTTTTTATAAATTTTTGATTTTATTTATTTTTTCCACTTACGGCTATCATATTTCGACCCTTGCCGATGCAAAATGATCCAGGCAATCGACTAAAGTTCAAAAAAATTCAGTATTCCTAATAGTTTTTGAATTATGAACTATTTTTTACTTTTTATAAATTTTTGATTTTGTATATTTTCTCCACTTATGGCTATACTATTCGAAACAGTGGAACTGTTTCGACCCTTGCCGATGCAAAATGATCCAGGCAATCGATTGCAGTCAAAAAAATCGCAGTATTCCTATTAGTTATTGAATTATGAACTATTTTTTACTTTTTATAAATTTTTAATTTTATTTATATTCTCCACTCACGGCTTTACTATATTCGAAAGAGTGGAACTAATTGGACCTCTGCCGATGCAAAATGATCCGGGCAATCGATTGATGTCAAAAAAATTGCAGTATTCCTAATAGTTTTTGAATTATGAACTATTTTTTACTTTTTATAAATTTTTGATTTTATTTATTTTCTCCACTTACGGCTATACTATTCGACACGGTGGAACTATTTGGACCTTTGCCGATGCAAAATGATCCAGGCAATCGATTGAAGTTCAAAAAAATCGCAGTATTTCTAATAGTTTTTGAATTATGAACTATTTTTTACTTTTTATAAATTTTTGATTTTATATATTTTCTCCACTTACGGCTATACTATTCGAAACAGTGGAACTGTTTCGACACTTGCCGATGCAAAATGATCCAGGCAATCGATTGAAGTCAAAAAAATCTCAGTATTCCTAATAGTTTTTGAATTATGAACTATTTTTTACTTTTTATAAATTGTTGATTTTATTTATTTTTTCCACTTACGGCTATACTATATTGGAAACAGTGGAACAATTTGGACACTAGCCGATGTAAAATGATTCAGGTAATCGATTGAAGCCAAAAAAATCTCAGTATACCTAATAGTTTTTGAATTATGAACTATTTTTTACTTTTTATAAATTTTTGATTTTATTTATTTTTTCCACTTACGGCTATACTATATTCGAAAGAGTGGAACTATTTGGACCTTTGCCGATGCAAAATGATCCAGGCAATCGATTGATGTCAAAAAAATCGCAGTATTCCTAATAGTTTTTGAATTATGAACTATTTTTTACTTTTTATAAATTTTAGATTTTATTTATTTTATCCATTTACGGCTATACTATATTTGAAACAGTGGAACAATTTGGACCTTTGCCGATGCAAAATGATCCAGGCAATCGATTGAAGTTCAAAAAAATGGCAGTATTCATAATAGTTTTTGAATTATGAACTATTTCTTACTTTTTATAAATTTTTGATTTTATTTATTTTTTCCACTTACGGCTATACTATTCGAAACAGTGGAACTGTTTGGACACTTGCCAATGCAAAATGATCCAGGTAATCGATTGAAGTCAAAAAAATCTCAGTATTCCTAATAGTTTTTGAATTATGAACTATTTTTTACTTTTTATAAATTTTTGATTTTATTTATTTTCTCCACTTACTGCCATCCTATTCGAAACAGTGGAACTGTTTGGACACTTGCCAATGCAAAATGATCCAGGTAATCGATTGAAGTCAAAAAAATCTCAGTATTCCTAATAGTTTTTGAGTTATGAACTATTTTTTACTTTTTATAAATTTTTGATTTTATTTATTTTTTCCACTTACGGCTATACTATATTCGAAAGAGTGGAACTATTTGGACCTTTGCCGATGCAAAATGATCCGGGCAATCGATTGATGACAAAAAAATCGCAGTATTCCTAATAGTTTTTGAATTATGAACTATTTTTTACCTATTATAAATTTTTGATTTTATTTATTTTCTTCACTTACGGCTATACTATTCGACACAGTGGAACTTTTTGGACCTTTGCCGATGCAAAATGATCCAGGCACTCGATTGAAGTTCAAAAAAATCGCAGTATTTCTAAGAGTTTTTGAATTATGAACTATTTTTTACTTTTTATAAATTTTTGATTTTATTTATTTTCTCCACTTACGGATATACTATTCGAAACACTGGAACTGTTTGGACCTTTGCCGAGGCAAAATGATCCAGGCAATCGATTGAAGTCAAAAAAATCTCAGTATTCTTAATAGTTTTTGAATTATGAACTATTTATTACTTTTTATAAATTTTTGATTTTATTTACTTTTTCCACTTACGGCTATACTATTCGAAACAGTGGAACTGTTTGGACACTTGCCGATGCAAAATGATCCAGGTAATCGATTGAAGTCAAAAAAATCTCAGTATTCCTAATAGTTTTTGAATTATGAACTATTTTTTACTTTTTATAAATTTTTGATTTTATTTATTTTCTCCACTTACGGCTATACTATTCGAAACACTGGAACTGTTTGGACTTTTGCCGAGGCAAAATGATCCAGGCAATCGATTGAAGTCAAAAAAATCTTAGTATTCTTAATAGTTTTTGAATTATGAACTATTTTTTACTTTTTATAAATTTTTGATTTTATTTATTTTCTCCACTTACGGCTATACTATTCGAAACACTGGAACTGTTTGGACACTTGCCGATGCAAAATGATCCAGGTAATCGATTGAAGTCAAAAAAATCTCAGTATTCCTAATAGTTTTTGAATTATGAACTATTTTTTACTTTTTATAAATTTTTGATTTTATTTATTTTCTCCACTTACGGCTATACTATTCGAAACAATGGGACTATTTCGAACCTTGCCGATGAAAAATGATCCAGGCAATCGATTGAAGTCAAAAAAATCTCAGTATTCCTAATAGTTTTTGAATTATGAACTATTTTTTACTTTTTATAAATTTGTGATTTTATTTATTTTCTCGACTTATTCTTCATCAAAAACACGACTAATGTCTCAGTTTGGAAAAAAACGCTTTATTTGGAGCCATTTTTTTGCTTAACGAACCGAATATAATTCAGTAAATCAGACTGAGAATGCTTTAGTCTGGATCAAAAAAATCTTAGTATTCCTAATAGTTTTTGAATTATGAACTATTTTTTACTTTTTATAAATTTTTGATTTTATTTATTTTCTCCACTTACGGATATACTATTCGAAACACTGGAACTGTTTGGACCTTTGCCGAGGCAAAATGATCCAGGCAATCGATTGAAGTCAAAAAAATCTCAGTATTCTTAATAGTTTTTGAATTATGAACTATTTATTACTTTTTATAAATTTTTGATTTTATTTACTTTTTCCACTTACGGCTATACTATTCGAAACAGTGGAACTGTTTGGACACTTGCCGATGCAAAATGATCCAGGTAATCGATTGAAGTCAAAAAAATCTCAGTATTCCTAATAGTTTTTGAATTATGAACTATTTTTTACTTTTTATAAATTTTTGATTTTATTTATTTTCTCCACTTACGGCTTATACTATTCGAAACACTGGAACTGTTTGGACTTTTGCCGAGGCAAAATGATCGAGGCAATCGATTGAAGTCAAAAAAATCTCAGTATTCTTAATAGTTTTTGAATTATGAACTATTTATTACTTTTTATAAATTTTTGATTTTATTTACTTTTTCCACTTACGGCTATACTATTCGAAACAGTGGAACTGTTTGGACACTTGCCGATGCAAAATGATCCAGGCAATCGATTGCAGTCAAAAAAATCGCAGTATTCCTATTAGTTATTGAATTATGAACTATTTTTTACTTTTTATAAATTTTTAATTTTATTTATATTCTCCACTCACGGCTTTACTATATTCGAAAGAGTGGAACTAATTGGACCTCTGCCGATGCAAAATGATCCGGGCCATCGATTGATGTCAAAAAAATTGCAGTATTCCTAATAGTTTTTGAATTATGAACTATTTTTTACTTTTTATAAATTTTTGATTTTATTTATTTTCTCCACTTACGGCTATACTATTCGAAACAGAGGAACTGTTTCGACCCTTGCCGATGCAAAATGATCCAGGCAATCGATTGAAGTCAAAAAAATCTCAGTATTCCTAATAGTTTTTGAATTATGAACTATTTTTTACTTTTTATAAATTTTTGATTTTATTTATTTTTTCCACTTACGGCTATACTATATTGGAAACAGTAGAACAATTTGGACACTTGCCGATGTAAAATGATTCAGGTAATCGATTGAAGTGAAAAAAATCTCAATATTCCTAATAGTTTTTGAATTATGAAGTATTTTTTACTTTTTATAAATTTTTGATTTTATTTAATTTTTCCACTTACGGCTGTACTATATTCGAAACAGTGGAACTATTTGGACCTTTGCCGATGCAAAATGATCCAGGCAATCGATTGAAGTCAAAAAAATCGCAGTATTCCTAATAGTTTTTGAATTATGAACTATTTTTTACTTTTTATAAATTTTTAATTTTATTTAATTTTTCCACTTACGGCTGTACTATATTCGAAACAGTGGAACTATTTGGACCTTTGCCGATGCAAAATGATCCAGGTAATCGATTGAAGTTCAAAAAAATCGCAGTATTTCTAATAGTTTTTGAATTATGAACTATTTTTTACTTTTTATAAATTTTTGATTTTATATATTTTCTCCACTTACGGCTATACTATTCGAAACAGAGGAACTGTTTCGACCCTTGCCGATGCAAAATGATCCAGGCAATCGATTGAAGTCAAAAAAATCTCAGTATTCCTAATAGTTTTTGAATTATGAACTATTTTTTACTTTTTATAAATTTTTGATTTTATTTATTTTTTCCACTTACGGCTATACTATATTGGAAACAGTAGAACAATTTGGACACTTGCCGATGTAAAATGATTCAGGTAATCGATTGAAGTGAAAAAAATCTCAATATTCCTAATAGTTTTTGAATTATGAAGTATTTTTTACTTTTTATAAATTTTTGATTTTATTTATTTTTTCTACTTACGGCTATACTATATTCGAAAGAGTGGAACTATTTGGACCTTTGCCGATACAAAATGATCCAGGCAATCGATTGAAGTTCAAAAAAATCGCAGTATTTCTAATAGTTTTTGAATTATGAACTATTTTTTACTTTTTATAAATTTTTGATTTTATTTATTTTCTCCACTTACGGCTATACTATTCGAAACAATGGAACTGTTTCGACCCTTGCCGATGCAAAATGATCCAGGCAATCGATTGAAGTCAAAAAAATCACAGTATTCCTAATAGTTTTTGAATTATGAACTATTTTTTACTTTTTATAAATTTTTAATTTTATTTAATTTTTCCACTTACGGCTGTACTATATTCGAAACAGTGGAACTATTTGGACCTTTGCCGATGCAAAATGATCCAGGCAATCGAATGAAGTCAAAAAAATCGCAGTATTCCTAATAGTTTTTGAATTATGAACTATTTTTTACTTTTTATAAATTTTTGATTTTATTTAATTTTTCCACTTACGGCTGTACTATATTCGAAACAGTGGAACTATTTGGACCTTTGCCGATGCAAAATGATCCAGGCAATCGATTGAAGTCAAAAAAATCGCAGTATTCCTAATAGTTTTTGAATTATGAACTATTTTTTACTTTTTATAAATTTTTGATTTTATTTATTTTCTCCACTTACGGCTATACTATTCGAAACAATGGAACTGTTTCGACCCTTGCCGATGCAAAATGATCCAGGCAATCGATTGAAGTCAAAAAAATCACAGTATTCCTAATAGTTTTTGAATTATGAACTATTTTTTACTTTTTATAAATTTTTAATTTTATTTAATTTTTCCACTTACGGCTGTACTATATTCGAAACAGTGGAACTATTTGGACCTTTGCCGATGCAAAATGATCCAGGCAATCGATTGAAGTCAAAAAAATCGCAGTATTCCTAATAGTTTTTGAATTATGAACTATTTTTTACTTTTTATAAATTTTTGATTTTATATATTTTTTCCACTTACGGCTATACTATATTTGAAACAGTGGAACAATTTGGATCTTTGCCGATGCAAAATGATCCAGGCAATCGATTGAAGTTCAAAAAAATCGCAGTATTTCCAAGAGTTTTTGAATTATGAACTATTTTTTACTTTTTATAAATTTTTGATTTTATTTATTTTCTCCACTTACGGCTATACTATTCGAAACAGTGGAACTGTTTCGACCCTTGCCGATGCAAAATGATCCAGGCAATCGATTGAAGTCAAAAAAATCTTAGTATTCCTAATAGTTTTTGAATTATGAACTATTTTTTACTTTTTATAAATTTTTGATTTTATTTATTTTCTCCACTTACGGATATACTATTCGAAACACTGGAACTGTTTGGACCTTTGCCGTGGCAAAATGATCCAGGCAATCGATTGAAGTCAAAAAAATCTCAGTATTCCTAATAGTTTTTGAATTATGAACTATTTATTACTTTTTATAAATTTTTGATTTTATTTATTTTTTCCACTTACGGCTATACTATTCGACACAGTGGAACTTTTTGGACCTTTGCCGATGCAAAATGATCCAGGCACTCGATTGAAGTTCAAAAAAATCGCAGTATTTCTAAGAGTTTTTGAATTATGAACTATTTTTTACTTTTTATAAATTTTTGATTTTATTTATTTTCTCCACTTACGGCTATACTATTCGAAACAGTGGAACTGTTTGGACACTTGCCAATGCAAAATGACCCAGGTAATCGATTGAAGTCAAAAAAATCTCAGTATTTCTAATAGTTTTTGAATTATGAACTATTTTTTACTTTTTATAAATTTTTAATTTTATTTAATTTTTCCACTTACGGCTGTACTATATTCGAAACAGTGGAACTATTTGGACCTTTGCCGATGCAAAATGATCCAGGCAATCGATTGAAGTCAAAAAAATCGCAGTATTCCTAATAGTTTTTGAATTATGAACTATTTTTTACTTTTTATAAATTTTTGATTTTATATATTTTTTCCACTTACGGCTATACTATATTCGAAAGAGTGGAACTATTTGGACCTTTGCCGATGCAAAATGATCCAGGCAATCGATTGAAGTTCAAAAAAATCGCAGTATTTCTAATAGTTTTTGAATTATGAACTATTTTTTACTTTTTGTAAATTTTTAATTTTATTTATTTTCTCCACTTACGGCTATACTATTCGAAACAGTGGAACTGTTTCGACCCTTGCCGACGCAAAATGATCCTGGCAATCGATTGAAGTCAAAAAAATCTCAGTATTCCTAATAGTTTTTGAATTATGAACTATTTTTTACTTTTTATAAATTTTAGATTTTATTTATTTTTTCCACTTACGGCTATACTATATTTGAAACAGTGGAACAATTTGGACCTTTGCCGATGCAAAATGATCCAGGCAATCGATTGAAGTTCAAAAAAATCGCAGTATTTCCAAGAGTTTTTGAATTATGAACTATTTTTTACTTTTTATAAATTTTTGATTTTATTTATTTTCTCCACTTACGGCTATACTATTCGAAACAGTGGAACTGTTTCGACCCTTGCCGATGCAAAATGATCCAGGCAATCGATTGAAGTCAAAAAAATCTTAGTATTCCTAATAGTTTTTGAATTATGAACTATTTTTTACTTTTTATAAATTTTTGATTTTATTTATTTTCTCCACTTACGGATATACTATTCGAAACACTGGAACTGTTTGGACCTTTGCCGTGGCAAAATGATCCAGGCAATCGATTGAAGTCAAAAAAATCGCAGTATTTCTAATAGTTTTTGAATTATGAACTACTTTTTACTTTTTGTAAATTTTTAATTTTATTTATTTTCTCCACTTACGGCTATACTATTCGAAACAGTGGAACTGTTTCGACCCTTGCCGACGCAAAATGATCCTGGCAATCGATTGAAGTCAAAAAAATCTCAGTATTCCTAATAGTTTTTGAATTATGAACTATTTTTTACTTTTTATAAATTTTAGATTTTATTTATTTTTTCCACTTACGGCTATACTATATTTGAAACAGTGGAACAATTTGGACCTTTGCCGATGCAAAATGATCCAGGCAATCGATTGAAGTTCAAAAAAATCGCAGTATTTCCAAGAGTTTTTGAATTATGAACTATTTTTTACTTTTTATAAATTTTTGATTTTATTTATTTTCTCCACTTACGGCTACACTATTCGAAACAGTGGAACTGTTTCGACCCTTGCCGATGCAAAATGATCCAGGCAATCGATTGAAGTCAAAAAAATCTTAGTATTCCTAATAGTTTTTGAATTATGAACTATTTTTTACTTTTTATAAATTTTTGATTTTATTTATTTTCTCCACTTACGGATATACTATTCGAAACACTGGAACTGTTTGGACCTTTGCCGTGGCAAAATGATCCAGGCAATCGATTGAAGTCAAAAAAATCTCAGTATTCCTAATAGTTTTTGAATTATGAACTATTTATTACTTTTTATAAATTTTTGATTTTATTTATTTTTTCCACTTACGGCTATACTATTCGACACAGTGGAACTTTTTGGACCTTTGCCGATGCAAAATGATCCAGGCACTCGATTGAAGTTCAAAAAAATCGCAGTATTTCTAAGAGTTTTTGAATTATGAACTATTTTTTACTTTTTATAAATTTTTGATTTTATTTATTTTCTCCACTTACGGCTATACTATTCGAAACAGTGGAACTGTTTGGACACTTGCCAATGCAAAATGACCCAGGTAATCGATTGAAGTCAAAAAAATCTCAGTATTTCTAATAGTTTTTGAATTATGAACTATTTTTTACTTTTTATAAATTTTTGATTTTATTTATTTTCTCCACTTACTGCTATCCTATTCGAAACAGTTTAACTGTTTGGACACTTGCCAATGCAAAATGATCCAGGTAATCGATTGAAGTCAAAAAAATCTCAGTATTCCTAATAGTTTTTGAGTTATGAACTATTTTTTACTTTTTATAAATTTTTGATTTTATTTATTTTTTCCACTTACGGCTATACTATATTCGAAAGAGTGGAACTATTTGGAACTTTGCCGATGCAAAATGATCCGGGCAATCGATTGATGACAAAAAAATCGCAGTATTCCTAATAGTTTTTGAATTATGAACTATTTTTTACTTATTATAAATTTTTGATTTTATTTATTTTCTCCACTTACGGCTATACTATTCGACACAGTGGAACTTTTTGGACCTTTGCCGATGCAAAATGATCCAGGCACTCGATTGAAGTTTAAAAAAAATCGCAGTATTTCTAAGAGTTTTTGAATTATGAACTATTTTTTACTTTTTATAAATTTTTGATTTTATTTATTTTCTCCACTTACGGCTATACTATTCGAAACAGTGGAACTGTTTCGACCCTTGCCGATGCAAAATGATCCAGGCAATCGATTGAAGTCAAAAAAATCTTAGTATTCCTAATAGTTTTTGAATTATGAACTATTTTTTACTTTTTATAAATTTTTGATTTTATTTATTTTCTCCACTTACGGATATACTATTCGAAACACTGGAACTGTTTGGACCTTTGCCGTGGCAAAATGATCCAGGCAATCGATTGAAGTCAAAAAAATCGCAGTATTTCTAATAGTTTTTGAATTATGAACTACTTTTTACTTTTTGTAAATTTTTAATTTTATTTATTTTCTCCACTTACGGCTATACTATTCGAAACAGTGGAACTGTTTCGACCCTTGCCGACGCAAAATGATCCTGGCAATCGATTGAAGTCAAAAAAATCTCAGTATTCCTAATAGTTTTTGAATTATGAACTATTTTTTACTTTTTATAAATTTTAGATTTTATTTATTTTTTCCACTTACGGCTATACTATATTTGAAACAGTGGAACAATTTGGACCTTTGCCGATGCAAAATGATCCAGGCAATCGATTGAAGTTCAAAAAAATCGCAGTATTTCCAAGAGTTTTTGAATTATGAACTATTTTTTACTTTTTATAAATTTTTGATTTTATTTATTTTCTCCACTTACGGCTACACTATTCGAAACAGTGGAACTGTTTCGACCCTTGCCGATGCAAAATGATCCAGGCAATCGATTGAAGTCAAAAAAATCTTAGTATTCCTAATAGTTTTTGAATTATGAACTATTTTTTACTTTTTATAAATTTTTGATTTTATTTATTTTCTCCACTTACGGATATACTATTCGAAACACTGGAACTGTTTGGACCTTTGCCGTGGCAAAATGATCCAGGCAATCGATTGAAGTCAAAAAAATCTCAGTATTCCTAATAGTTTTTGAATTATGAACTATTTATTACTTTTTATAAATTTTTGATTTTATTTATTTTTTCCACTTACGGCTATACTATTCGACACAGTGGAACTTTTTGGACCTTTGCCGATGCAAAATGATCCAGGCACTCGATTGAAGTTCAAAAAAATCGCAGTATTTCTAAGAGTTTTTGAATTATGAACTATTTTTTACTTTTTATAAATTTTTGATTTTATTTATTTTCTCCACTTACGGCTATACTATTCGAAACAGTGGAACTGTTTGGACACTTGCCAATGCAAAATGACCCAGGTAATCGATTGAAGTCAAAAAAATCTCAGTATTTCTAATAGTTTTTGAATTATGAACTATTTTTTACTTTTTATAAATTTTTGATTTTATTTATTTTCTCCACTTACTGCTATCCTATTCGAAACAGTTTAACTGTTTGGACACTTGCCAATGCAAAATGATCCAGGTAATCGATTGAAGTCAAAAAAATCTCAGTATTCCTAATAGTTTTTGAGTTATGAACTATTTTTTACTTTTTATAAATTTTTGATTTTATTTATTTTTTCCACTTACGGCTATACTATATTCGAAAGAGTGGAACTATTTGGAACTTTGCCGATGCAAAATGATCCGGGCAATCGATTGATGACAAAAAAATCGCAGTATTCCTAATAGTTTTTGAATTATGAACTATTTTTTACTTATTATAAATTTTTGATTTTATTTATTTTCTCCACTTACGGCTATACTATTCGACACAGTGGAACTTTTTGGACCTTTGCCGATGCAAAATGATCCAGGCACTCGATTGAAGTTTAAAAAAAATCGCAGTATTTCTAAGAGTTTTTGAATTATGAACTATTTTTTACTTTTTATAAATTTTTGATTTTATTTATTTTCTCCACTTACGGCTATACTATTCGAAACAGTGGAACTGTTTCGACCCTTGCCGATGCAAAATGATCCAGGCAATCGATTGAAGTCAAAAAAATCTTAGTATTTCTAATAGTTTTTGAATTATGAACTATTTTTTACTTTTAATAAATTTTTGATTTTATTTATTTTCTCCACTTACGGATATACTATTCGAAACACTGGAACTGTTTGGACCTTTGCCGAGGCAAAATGATCCAGGCAATCGATTGAAGTCAAAAAAATCTCAGTATTCTTAATAGTTTTTGAATTATGAACTATTTATTACTTTTTATAAATTTTTGATTTTATTTATTTTTTTTACTTACGGCGATATTATTCGAAACAGTGGAACTGTTTGGACACTTGCCGATGCAAAATGATCCAGGTAATCTATTGAAGTCAAAAAAATCTCAGTATTCCTAATAGTTTTTGAATTATGAACTATTTTTTACTTTTTATAAATTTTTGATTTTATTTATTTTCTCCACTTACGGCTATACTATTCGAAACACTGGAACTGTTTGGACTTTTGCCGAGGCAAAATGATCCAGGCAATCGATTGAAGTCAAAAAAATCTCAGTATTCTTAATAGTTTTTGAATTATGAACTATTTTTTACTTTTTATAAATTTTTGATTTTATTTATTTTCTCGACTTATTCTTCATCAAAAACACGACTAATGTCTCAGTTTGGAAAAAAACGCTTTATTTGGAGCCATTTTTTGCTTAACGAACCGAATATAATTTAGTAAATCAGACTGAGAATGCTTTAGTCTGGATCAAAGAACGATTTTTATTAAAATTTAAAAGAAAACGACTAATTTCGAAATATTATTTACACAGAAACGAGTCAAACACGAGTTAAACTTAAACAAAACAGACTGTAAACGTTTTATGTCGCTTCAAAAGAACGATTCATATTATAATTTGGAAGAAACCTGCTTATTTCGGCAGCTTTTTTGCTTAGAAACTAGTAAAATCTTACCAAACCAAACTAAAAACATCTTATTTCGCCTCAAAAACACCATTAATGTTACAGTCTAAAAAAAACAGCTTATTTGGGTCTGCTTGTGCATAAAGAAACGAGTATAATTTAATAAAACAGACTGAGAACTTTCTAGATTAGTTTGAAGGAACGATTAAATTTATAATTTTGAAGAAAAGAACTCAATTCGATGGATCCGTCTTCTTCTTCTTCTTCTTCTTCTTATTATTATTATTATTATTATTATTGTTATTATTATTATTACTATTATTATTATTATTATTATTATTGTTATTATTATTATTATTATTATTATTATTATTATTATTACTATCATTATTATTATTACTATTATATATTTTTTTTTTATTATTATTTTAATAATAATTTAAAACCAACTATAACTTTCGAATAGTGAACGGTTTATGCACCTGTTGGTAAGAACATTGTTAATTTTTGACAAATATTTACTTAAAAACCTGAAGACTTACACAAATCAAATTGAAAACATCTTATTCAAGTTCAAAATAACAAATAATATTATAGTTTTGATAAAAAAAGATTATTTTGGACGTTTATTAGCTTTGAAACGAGCAATCGTTTACAAGACATACTGAAAACGCTTTAATCAGGCTCAAAAGTACGAATTATGCTATAGTTTGAACAGAAAGGGCTTATTCCGTACGATTGATTGCCTAAATAAACGAGTATATTTAATAAAACAGAGTGAAAACGCTTTATTCTGGCTCAAAAGAACGATTGATGCATGAATTTGGAAGCAAATGGCTTATTTCGAAATATTTTTTGCTTAGAATCCAGTAAAACTTACACAAATGGAGCCGCAAACGTCTTAGTTAGCTTCAAAAAAGCAATATATATTATAATTCGAAAGAAAACGGCTTATTTCGAACGACTCTTAGCTTCGAAACCAGCAAACGTTTACAAAACATACTGCAGACGCTTTATTCTGGCTCAAAAGAACGAATTATATTATAGTTTGAACAAAAACAGTGAATTTCAGACAATTTTTTGCTTAAAGAAACGAGTAATTTTAATATAACAGACCAAAAACGCTTTATTCTTGCTCAAAAGAACGATTGATGCAATAATTTGAAAGCAAATGGCTAATTTCGAAAGATTATTTACTTAGAATCCAGTAAAACTTATGTAAATCGAGCCGAAAACGTCTTAGTTCGCATCAAATAAGCGATACATATTATAATTCGAAAGAAAACGGCTTATTTCGAACGATTCTTAGCTTCGAAACCAGCAAACGTTTACAAAACATACTAAAAACGCTCAACTCACGCTCAAAAGAACGAATTATGTTATAGTTTAAACTAAAACGGCAAATTTCAGACTATTTTTTGCTTAAAGAAACGAGTATATTTAATGAAACAGACTCAAAACTCTTTATTCTTGCTCAAAAGAACGAATTATGTCATAGATTAAAAGAAAACGGTTTATTTCAAACTACTCTTGGCTTCAAATTAAGCAAACTTTAATAAAGCAGAGTGAAAACGTTTTATTGTCACAAGAAAACAGTTCAAGCACTAATTAAAGCCAATCCTGGGAGATTTCTCGATTTTAAGAAAAGAAATTGTCTAAAATAAAGGTTTATCTTTAAAATTTGTGCCTTTTCTCGTTTCTAAGCAAAGAATCTACTGAGAGAAACCCTTTTTTCATTCAAACTATTGAATAATTTGTACTTTTGTGCTTAAATAAGTCGCTTTTCTACAAACTGTAACATGGAACGTCTTTTTGAGGCGTTTGCTGGTTTTGGAGCTAAGAATCTTTCGAAATAAGCCGTTTTCTTTCGAATTATAATATATATCGCTTTTTTGAAGCGAAATAAAACGTTTTCGGCCCGATTTGTATAAGTTTTGCTGGATTCTAAGCAAAAAACCTTCGAAATATTCCCTTTGCTTCCAAATTAATGCATCAATCGTTCTGATGAGCTAGAATAAAGCGTTTTCTGTCTGCTTTATTAAATATACTCGATTCTTTAAGCAAAAAATTGTTTGAAATTCACTGTTTTTGATCAAACTATAACATAATTCGTTCCTTTGAGCCAGAATAAAGCGTTTTCAGTATGTTTTGTAAACGTTTGCTGTTTTCAAAGCTCAGAATCGTTCGAAATAAGCCGCTTTCTTTCGAATTATAATTTATATCGCTTTTTTGAAGCGAAATAAAACGTTTTCGGCCCGATTTGTATAAGTTTTGCTGGATTCTAAGCAAAAAAACCTTCGAAATATTCCCTTTGCTTCCAAATTATTGCATCAATCGTTCTTTTGAGCAAGAATAAAGCGTTTTCAATCTGTTTTATTAAATATACTCGCTTCTATAAGCAAAAAATAGTCTGAAATGTGCCGTTTTTGTTTAAACTATAACGTAATTCGTTCTTCTGAGCCTGAATAGAGCGTTTTCAGTATGTTTTGTAAACGTTTGCTGTTTTCAAAGCTTAGAATCGTTCGAAATAAGCCGCTTTCTTTCGAATTATGATTTATATCGCTTTTTTGAAGCGAAATAAAACGTTTTCGACCCGATTTGTATAAGTTTTACTGGATTCTAAGCAAAAAAACCTTCAAAATATTCCCTTTGCTTCCAAATTATTGCATTAATCGTTCTTTTGAGCAAGAATAAAGCGTTTTCAGTCTGTTTTATTAAATACACCCGTTTCTTTAAGCAAAAAATTGTCTGAAATTCACTGTTTTTGTACAAACTATAACATAATTCGATTTTTTGGGCCAGATTAAAGCCTTTTCAGTATGCTTTGTAAACGTTTGCTGGTTTCAAAGCTAAAAATCGTTCGAAATAAGCCGTTTTCTTTCGAATTATAATATATATCGCTTTTTTGAAGCTAACTAAGACGTTTGCGGCTCCATTTGTGTAAGTTTTACTGGATTCTAAGCAAAAAATCTTTCAAAATAAGCCATTTGCTTCCAAATTATTGCATCAATCGTTCTTTTGAGCCTGAATAAAACGTTTTCAGTCTGTTTTATTAAATATACTCGTTTATTTAGGCAATCAATCGTACGGAATAAGCCCTTTTTGTTCAAATTGTTTCGAATAGTATAGCCGTAAGTGGAGAAAATAAATAAAATAAAAAATTTATAAAAAGTAAAAAATAGTTCATAATTCAAAAACTATTAGGAATACTGAGATTTTTTTGACTTCAATCGATTGCCTGGATCATTTTGCATCGGCAGGGGTCGAAACAGTTCAACTGTTTCGAATAGTATAGCCGTGAGTGGAGAAAATAAATTAAATCAAAAATTTATAAAAAGTAAAAAATAGTTCATAATTCAAAAACTATTAGGAATACTGCGATTTTTTTGACTTCAGTCGATTGCCTGGATCATTTTGCTTCGGCAAAAGTCCAAATAGTTCCACTGTTTCGAATAGTAGAGCCGTATGTGAAAAAAATAAATAAAATCAAAAATTTATAAAAAGTAAAAAATAGTTTATAATTCAAAAACTATTAGGAATACTGCGATTTTTTTGACATCAATCGATTGCCTGGATCATTTTGCATCGGCAAAGGTCCAAATAGTTCCACTCTTTCGAATATAGTATAGCCGTAAATAAAAAAAATAAATAAAATCAAAAATTTATAAAAAGTAAAAAATAGTTCATAATTCAAAAACTATTAGGAATACTGAGATTTTTTTGACTTCAATCGATTGCCAGTATTATTTTGCATCGGCAAGGGTCGAAACAGTTCCACTGTTTCGAATAGTATAGCCGTAAGAGGAGAAAATAATTAAAATCAAAAATTTATAAAAAGTAAAAAATAGTTCATAATTCAAAAACTATTAGGAATACTGCGATTTTTTTGACATCAATCGATTGCCTGGATCATTTTGCATCGGCAAAGGTCCAAATAGTTCCACTCTTTTGAATATAGTATAGCCGTAAGTGGAAAAAATAAATAAAATCAAAAATTTATAAAAAGTAAAAAATAGTTCATAATTCAAAAACTATTAGGAATACTGAGATTTTTTTGACTTCAATCGATTACCTGGATCATTTTGCATTGGCAAGTGTCCAAACAGTTCCACTGTTTCGAATAGGATAGCCGTAAGTGGAGAAAATAAATAAAATCAAAAATTTATAAAAAGTAAAAAATAGTTCATAATTCAAAAACTATTAGGAATACTGAGATTTTTTTGACTTCAATCGATTACCTGGATCATTTTGCATTGGCAAGTGTCCAAACAGCTCCACTGTTTCGAATAGTATAGCCGTAAGTGGAAAAAATAAATAAAATCAAAAATTTATAAAAAGTAATAAATACTTCATAATTCAAAAACTATTAAGAATACTGAGATTTTTTTGACTTCAATCGATTGCCTGGATCATTTTGCCTCGGCAAAGGTCCAAACAGTTCCAGTCTTTCGAATAGTATAGCCGTAAGTGGAGAAAATAAATAAAATCAAAAATTTATAAAAAGTAAAAAATTGTTCATAATTCAAAAACTATTAGGAATACTGAGATTTTTTTGACTTCAATCGATTGCCTGGATCATTTTGCATCGGCAAGGGTCGAAACAGTTCCACTGTTTCGAATAGTATAGCCGTAAGTGGAGAAAATAAATAAAAGCAAAAATTTATAAAAAGTAAAAAATAGTTCATAATTCAAAAACTATTATGAATACTGCGATTTTTTTGAACTTCAATCGATTGCCTGGATCATTTTGTATCGGCAAAGGTCCAAATTGTTCCACTGTTTCGAATATAGTATAGCCGTAAGTGGAAAAAATAAATAAAATCAAAAATTTATAAAAAGTAAAAAATAGTTCATAATTCAAAAACTATTAGGAATACTGAGATTTTTTTGACTTCAATCGATTGCCTGGATCATTCTGCATCGGCAAAGATCCAAACAGTTCCACTGTATCGAATAGTATAGCCATAAGTGGAGAAAATAAACAAAATCAAAAATTTTTAAAAAGTAAAATATAGTTCATAATTCAAAAACTATTAGGAATACTAGATTTTTTTGACTTCAAGCGATTGCCTGGATCATTTTGCATCGGCAAGGGTCGAAACAGTTCCACTGTTTCGAATGGTATAGCCGTAAGTGGAGAAAATAAATAAAATCAAAAATTTGTAAAAAGTAAAAAATAGTGCATAATTCAAAAACTATTAGAAATACTGCGATTTTTTTGAACTTCAATCGATTGCCTGGATCATTTTGCATCGGCAAAGGTCCAAATAGTTCCACCGTGTCGAATAGTATAGCCGTAAGTGGAGAAAATAAATAAAATCAAAATTTTATAAAAAGTAAAAAATAGTTCATAATTCAAAAACTATTAGGAATACTGCAATTTTTTTGACATCAATCGATTGCCCGGATCATTTTGCATCGGCAAAGGTCCAAATCGTTCCACTCTTTCGAATATAGTATAGCGCTAAGTGGAAAAAATAAATAAAATCAAAAATTTATAAAAAGTAAAAAATAGTTCATAATTCAAAAACTATTAGGAACACAGAGATTTTTTTGACTTTAATCGATTGCCTGGATCATTTTGCATCAGCAAAGATCCAAACAGTTCTACTGTTCCGAATAGTATAGCCGTAAGTGGAGAAAATAAATAAAACTAAAAATTTATAAAAAGTAAAAAATAGATCATAATTCAATAACTATTAGGAATACTGAGATTTTTTTGACTGCAATCGATTGCCTGGATCATTTTGCATCGGCAAGGGTCGAAACAGTTTCACTGTTTCGAATAGTATAGCCATAAGTGGAGGAAATAAACAAAATCAAAAATTTATAAAAAGTAAAATATAGTTCATAATTCAAAAACTATTAGGAATACTAGATTTTTTTGAACTTCAATCGATTGCCTGGATCATTTTGCATCGGCAAGGGTCGAAACAGTTCCACTGTTTCGAATAGTATAGCCGTAAGTGGAGAAAATAAATAAAATCAAAAATTTATAAAAAGTAAAAAATTGTTCACAATTCAAAAACTAATAGGAATACTGCGATTTTTTTGACTTCAATCGATTGCCTGGATCATTTTGCCTCGGCAAAGGTCCAAACAGTTCCAGTGTTTCGAATAGTATAACCGTAAGTGGAAAAAATAAATAAAATCAAAAATTTATAAAAAGTAAAAAATAGTTCATAATTCAAAAACTATTAGGAATACTGAGATTTTTTTGACTTCAATCGATTGCCTGGATCATTTTGCATCGGCAAGGGTCGAAACAGTTCCACTGTTTCGAATAGTATAGCCGTAAGTGGAGAAAATAAATAAAATCAAAAATTTATAAAAAGTAAAAAATAGTTCCTAATTCAAAAACTATTATGAATACTGCGATTTTTTTGAACTTCAATCGATTGCCTGGATCATTTTGCATCGGCAAAGGTCCAAATTGTTCCACTGTTTCGAATATAGTATAGCCGTAAGTGGAAAAAATAAATAAAATCAAAAATTTGTAAAAAGTAAAAAATAGTTCATAATTCAAAAACTATTAGGAATACTGAGATTTTTTTGACTTCAATCGATTGCCAGGATCATTTTGCATCGGCAAGGGTCGAAACAGTTCCACTGTTTCGAATAGTATAGCCGTAAGTGGAGAAAATAAATAAAATCAAAAATTTATAAAAAGTAAAAAATAGTTCATAATTCAAAAACTATTAGGAATACTGCGATTTTTTTGACATCAATCGATTACCTGGATCATTTTGCATCGGCAAAGGTCCAAATAGTTCCACTCTTTCGAATATAGTATAGCCGTAAGTGGAAAAAATAAATAAAATCAAAAATTTATAAAAAGTAAAAAATAGTTCATAATTCAAAAACTATTAGGAATACTGAGATTTTTTTGACTTCAATCGATTACCTGAATCATTTTACATCGGCAAGTGTCCAAACAGTTCCACTGTTTCGAATAGTATAGCCGTAAGTGGAAAAAATAAATAAAATCAAAAATTTATAAAAAGTAAAAAATAGTTCATAATTCAAAAACTATTAGGAATACTGCGATTTTTTTGACTTAAATCGATTGCCTGGATCATTTTGCATCGGCAAAGATACAAACAGTTCCACTGTTTCGAATAGTATAGCCGTAAGTGGAGAAAATATATAAAATTTAATATTTATAAAAAGTAAAAAATAGTTCATAATTCAAGAACTATTAGGAATACTGAGATTTTTTTGACTTCAATCGATTACCTGAATCATTTTACATCGGCAAGTGTCCAAATTGTTCCACTGTTTCGAATATAGTATAGCCGTAAGTGGAAAAAATACATAAAATCAAAAATTTATAAAAAGTAAAAAATAGTTCATAATTCAAAAACTATTAGGAATACTGAGATTTTTTTGACTTCAATCGATTGCCTGGATCATTTTGCATCGGCAAAGATCCAAACAGTTCCACTGTTTCGAATAGTATAGCCGTAAGTGGAGAAAATAAATAAAATTAAAAATTTATAAAAAGTAAAAAATAGTTCATAATTCAATAACTATTAGGAATACTGAGATTTTTTTGACTGCAATCGATTGCCTGGATCATTTTCCTTCGGCAAGGGTCGAAACAGTGAAACTGTTTTAGTTTTTAGTTTCACTGTTTCGAATAGTATAGCCATAAGTGGAGAAAGTAAACAAAATCAAAAATTTATAAAAAGTAAAAAATAGTTCATAATTCAAAAACTATTAGGAATACTCTATTTTTTTGAACTTCAATCGATTGCCTGGATCATTTTGCATCGGCAAGGGTCGAAGGAGTTCAACTGTTTCGAATAGCATAGCCGTAAGTGGAGAAAATAAATAAAATCAAAAATTTATAAAAAGTAAAAAATAGTACATAATTCAATAACTATTAGGAATACTGCGATTTTTTTGACTTCAATCGATTGCCTGGATCATTTTGCATCGGCAAAGTTTCAAACAGTTCCACTGTTTCGAATAGTATAGCGGTAAGTGGAGAAAATATATAAAATCAAAAATTTATAAAAAGTAAAAAATAGTACATAATTCAAAAACTATTAGGAATACTGCGATTTTTTTGACTTCAATCGATTGCCTGGATCATTTTGCATCGGCAAAGGTCCAAACAGTTCCACTGTTTCGAATAGTATAGCCGTAAGTGGAAAAAATAAATAAAATCAAAAATTTATAAAAAGTAAATAATAGTTCATAATTCAAAAACTATTAGGAATACTGAGATTTTTTTGACTTCAGTCGATTGCCTGGATCATTTTGCATCGGCGAGGGTCGAAAAGTTCCACTGTTTCGAATAGTATAGCCGTAAGTGGAGAAATTAAATAAAATCAAAAATTTATAAAAAGTAAAAAATAGTTCATAATTCAAAAACTATTAGGAATACTGAGATTTTTTTGACTTCAGTCGATTGCCTGGATCATTTTGGATCGGCAAGGGTCGAAACAGTTCCACTGTTTCGAATAGTATAGCCGTAAGTGGAGAAATTAAATAAAATCAAAAATTTATAAAAAGTAAAAAATAGTTCATAATTCAAAAACTATTAGGAATACTGAGATTTTTTTGACTCCAATCGATTGCCTGGATCATTTTGCATCGGCAATGGTCCAAACAGTTCCACTGTTTCGAATAGTATAGCCGTAAGTGGAGAAAATATATAAAATCAAAAATTTATAAAAAGAAAAAAATAGTACATAATTCAAAGACTATTAGGAATACTGCGATTTTTTTGACTTCAATCGATTGCCTGGATCATTTTGCATCGGCAAAGGTCCAAACAGTTCCACTGTTTCGAATAGTATAGCCGTAAGTGGAGAAAATATATAAAATCAAAAATTTATAAAAAGTAAAAAATAGTACATAATTCAAAAACTATTAGGAATACTGCAATTTTTTTGACTTCAATCAATTGCCTGGATCATTTTGCATCGGCAAAGGTCCAAATAGTTCCACTGTTTCGAATATAGTATAGCCGTAAGTGGAAAAAATAAATAAAATCAAAAATTTATAAAAAGTAAATAATAGTTCATAATTCAAAAACTATTAGGAATACTGAGATTTTTTTGACATCAATCGATTGCCCGGATCATTTTGCATCGGCAAAGGTCCAAATAGTTCCACTGTTTCGAATATAGTATAGCCGTAAGTGGAAAAAATTAATAAAATCAAAAATTTATAAAAAGTAAAAAATAGTACATAATTCAAAAACTATTAGGAATATTGCGATTTTTTTGACTTCAATCGATTGCCTGGATCATTTTGCATCGGCAAGAGTCGAAACAGTTCCATTGTTTTGAATAGTATAGCCGTAAGTGGTGAAAATAAATAAAATCAAAAATTTATAAAAAGTAAAAAGTAGTTCATAATTCAAAAACTATTAGGCATACTGCGATTTTTTTGACATCAATCGATTGCCCGGATCATTTTGCATCGGCAAAGGTCCAAATAGTTGCACTCTTTCGAATATAGTATAGCCGTAAGTGGAAAAAATAAATAAAATCAAAAATTTATAAAAAGTAAAAAATAGTTCATAATTCAAAAACTATTAGGAATACTGAGACTTTTTTTACTCCAATCGGTTGCCTGGATCATTTTGCATCGGCAGAGGTCCAAATAGTTCCACTGTTTCGATGCAAAATAACCCAGGTAATCGATTGAAGTCACAAAAATCGCAGTATTCCTAATGGTTTTTGAATTATGAACTATTTTTTACATTCTATAAATTTTTGATTATATTTATTTTCTCCACTAACGGCTATACTATTCGAAACAGTGGAACTGTCTGGACCTTTGCCGATGCAAAATGATCCAGGTAATCGATTGAAGTCAAAAAAATTGCAGTATTCCTAATAGTTTTTGAATTATGAACAATTTTTTGCTTTTTATAAATTTTTGATTTTATTTATTTTCTCCACTTACGGCTATACTATTCGAATATTCGAAACAGTGGAACTATTTGGACCTTTGCCGATGCAAGATGATTCAGGCAATCGATTTTAGTCAAAGAAATCGCAGTATTCCTAATAGTTTTTAAATTATGAACTATTTTTTACTTTTTATAAATTTTTGATTTTATTTATTTTCTCCACTTACGGCTATACTATTCGAAACAGTGGAACTGTTTGGACCTTTGCCGATGCAAAATGATCCAGGCAATCGATAGAAGTCAAAAAAATCTCAGTATTCCTAATAGTTTTTGAATTATGAACTATTTTTTACTTTTTATAAATTTGTGATTTTATTTATTTTCTCCACTTACGGCTATACTATTCGACACGGTGGAACTATTTGGACCTTTGCCCATGCAAAATAATCCAGGCAATCGATTGAAGTTCAAAAAAATCGCAGTATTTCTAATAGTTTTTGTATTATGAACTATTTTTTACTTTTTATAAATTTTTGATTTTATTTATTTTCTCCACTTACGGCTATACTATTCGAAATAGTGGAACTGTTTCGACCCTTGCCGATGCAAAATGATCCAGGCAATCGATTGAAGTCAAAAAAATCTCAGTATTCCTAATAGTTTTTGAATTATGAACTATTTTTTACTTTTTATAAATTTTTGATTTTATTTATTTTTTCCACTTACGGCTATACTATATTCGAAACAGTGGAACAATTTGGACACTTGCCGATGTAAAATGATTCAGGTAATCGATTGAAGTCAAAAAAATTTCAGTATTCCTAATAGTTTTTGAATTATGAACTATTTTTTACTTTTTATAAATTTTTAATTTTATTTATTTTCTCCACTTACGGCTATACTATTCGAAACAGTGGAACTGTTTGGATCTTTGCCGATGCAAAATGATCCAGGCAATCGATTGAAGTCAAAAAAATCGCAGTATTCCTAATAGTTTTTGAATTATGAACTATTTTTTACTTTTTATAAATTTTTGATTTTATTTATTTTTTCCACTTACGAATATACTATTCGAAACACTGGAACTGTTTGGACCTTTGCCGAGGCAAAATGATCCAGGCAATCGATTGAAGTCAAAAAAATCTCAGTATTCTTAATAGTTTTTGAATTATGAACTATTTATTACTTTTTATAAATTTTTGATTTTATTTACTTTTTCCACTTACGGCTATACTATTCGAAACAGTGGAACTGTTTGGACACTTGCCGATGCAAAATGATCCAGGTAATCGATTGAAGTCAAAAAAATCTCAGTATTCCTAATTGTTTTTGAATTATGAACTATTTATTACTTTTTATAAATTTTTGATTTTATTTATTTTTTCCACTTACGGCTATACTATTCGAAACAGTGGAACTGTTTGGACACTTGCCAATGCAAAATGATTCAGGTAATCGATTGAAGTCAAAAAAATCTCTGTATTCCTAATAGTTTTTGAATTATGAACTATTTTTTACTTTTTATATATTTTTGATTTTATTTATTTTTTCCACTTACGGCTATACTATTCGAAACAGTGGAACTGTTTGGACACTTGCCGATGTAAAATGATTCAGGTAATCGATTGAAGTCAAAAAAATCTCAGTATTCTTAATAGTTTTTGAATTATGAACTATTTATTACTTTTTATAAATTTTTGATTTTATTTATTTTTTCCACTTACGGCTATACTATTCGAAACAGTGGAACTGTTTGGACACTTGCCAATGCAAAATGATTCAGGTAATCGATTGAAGTCAAAAAAATCTCTGTATTCCTAATAGTTTTTGAATTATGAACTATTTTTTACTTTTTATAAATTTTTGATTTTATTTATTTTTTCCACTTACGGCTATACTATATTGGAAACAGTGGAACAATTTGGACACTTGCCGATGTAAAATGATTCAGGTAATCGATTGAAGTCAAAAAAATCTTAGTATTCCTAATAGTTTTTGAATTATGAAGTATTTTTTACTTTTTATAAATTTTTGATTTTATTTATTTTTTCCACTTACGGCTATACTATATTCGAAAGAGTGGAACTATTTGGACCTTTGCCGATGCAAAATGATCCAGGCAATCTATTGAAGTTCAAAAAAATCGCAGTATTTCTAATAGTTTTTGAATTATGAACTATTTTTTACTTTTCGTAAATTTTTAATTTTATTTATTTTCTCCACTTACGGCTATACTATTCGAAACAGTGGACCTGTTTGGACCTTTGCCGAGGCAAAATGATCCAGGCAATCGATTGAAGTCAAAAAAATCTCAGTATTCTTAATAGTTTTTGAATTATGAACTATTTATTACTTTTTATAAATTTTTGATTTTATTTACTTTTTCCACTTACGGCTATACTATTCGAAACAGTGGAACTGTTTGGACACTTGCCGATGCAAAATGATCCAGGTAATCGATTGAAGTCAAAAAAATCTCAGTATTCCTAATAGTTTTTGAATTATGAACTATTTTTTACTTTTTATAAATTTTTGATTTTATTTATTTTTTCCACTTAGGGCTATACTATATTGGAAACAGTGGAACAATTTGGACACTTGCCGATGTAAAATGATTCAGGTAATCGATTGAAGTCAAAAAAATCTCAGTATTCCTAATAGTTTTTGAATTATGAAGTATTTTTTACTTTTTATAAATTTTTGATTTTATTTATTTTCTCCACTTACGAATATACTATTCGAAACACTGGAACTGTTTGGACCTTTGCCGAGGCAAAATGATCCAGGCAATCGATTGAAGTCAAAAAAATCTCAGTATTCTTAATAGTTTTTGAATTATGAACTATTTATTACTTTTTATAAATTTTTGATTTTATTTACTTTTTCCACTTACGGCTATACTATTCGAAACAGTGGAACTGTTTGGACACTTGCCGATGCAAAATGATCCAGGTAATCGATTGAAGTCAAAAAAATCTCAGTATTCCTAATAGTTTTTGAATTATGAACTATTTTTTACTTTTTATAAATTTTTGATTTTATTTATTTTCTCCACTTACGGCTATACTATTCGAAACAATGGGACTATTTCGAACCTTGCCGATGCAAAATGATCCAGGCAATCGATTGAAGTCAAAAAAATCTCTGTATTCCTAATAGTTTTTGAATTATGAACTATTTTTTACTTTTTATATATTTTTGATTTTATTTATTTTTTCCACTTACGAATATACTATTCGAAACACTGGAACTGTTTGGACCTTTGCCGAGGCAAAATGATCCAGGCAATCGATTGAAGTCAAAAAAATCTCAGTATTCTTAATAGTTTTTGAATTATGAACTATTTATTACTTTTTATAAATTTTTGATTTTATTTACTTTTTCCACTTACGGCTATACTATTCGAAACAGTGGAACTGTTTGGACACTTGCCGATGCAAAATGATCTAGGTAATCGATTGAAGTCAAAAAAATCTCAGTATTCCTAATAGTTTTTGAATTATGAACTATTTTTTACTTTTTATAAATTTTTGATTTTATTTATTTTCTCCACTTACGGCTATACTATTCGAAACAATGGGACTATTTCGAACCTTGCCGATGCAAAATGATCCAGGCAATCGATTGAAGTCAAAAAAGTCTCAGTATTCCTAATAGTTTTTGAATTATGAACTATTTTTTACTTTTTATAAATTTTTGATTTTATATATTTTCTCCACTTACGGCTATACTATTCGAATAAGTGGAATTGTTTCGGCCCTTGCCGATGCAAAATGATCCAGGCAATCGATTGAAGTCAAAAAAATCGCAGTATTCCTAATAGTTTTTGAATTATGAACTATTTTTTACTTTTTATAAATTTTTGATTTTATTTATTTTTTCCACTTACGGCTATACAATATTCGAAACAGTGGAACTATTTGGACCTTTGCCGATGCAAAATGATCCAAGTAATCGATTGGAGTTCAAAAAAATCGCAGTATTTCTAATAGTTTTTGAATTATGAAATATTATTTACTTTTTATAAATTTATGATTTTATTTATTTTCTCTACTTACGGCTATACTATTCGAAACAGTGGAAATCTTTGGACCTTTGCCGATGCAAAATAATCCAGGTAATCGATTGGAGTCAAAAAAATCGCAGTATTCCTAATAGTTTTTGAATTATGAACTATTTTTTACTTTTTATAAATTTTTGATTTTATTTATTTTTTCCACTTACGGCTATACAATATTCGAAACAGTAGAACTATTTGGACCTTTGCCGATGCAAAATGATCCAGGTAATCGATTGGAGTCAAAAAATCGCAGTATTCCTAATAGTTTTTGAATTATGAACTATTCTTTACTTTTTATAAATTTTTGATTTTATTTATTATTTCCATTTACGGCTATACAATATTCGAAACAGTGGAACTATTTGGACCTTTGCCGATGCAAAATAATCCAGGCAATCGATTGAAGTCAAAAAAATCGCAGTATTCCTAATAGTTTTTGAATTATGTACTATTTTTTACTTTTTATAAATTCTTGATTTTATTTATTTTCTCCACTTACGGCTATACTATTCGAAACAGTGGAACTGTTTCGACCCTTGCCTATGCAAAATGATCCAAGCAATCGATTGAAGTCAAAAAAATCACAGTATTCCTAATAGTTTTTGAATTATGAACTATTTTTTACTTTTTATAAATTTTTGATTTTATTTATTTTTTCCACTTACGGCTATACAATATTCGAAACAGTGGAATTATTTGGACCTTTGCCGATGCAAAATGATCCAGGCAATCGATTGACGTTCAAAAAAATCGCCGTATTTCTAATAGTTTTTGAATTATGAACTATTTTTTACTTTTTATAAATTTTTGATTTTATTTATTTTCTCCACTTACGGCTATACTATTCGAAACAGTGGAACTGTTTCGACCCTCGCCGATGCAAAATGATCCAGGCAATCGATTGAAGTCAAAAAAGTCTCAGTATACCTAATAGTTTTTGAATTATAAACTATTATTTACTTTTTATAAATTTTTGATTTTATTCATTTTTTCCACTTACGGCTATACAATATTCGAAACAGTGGAACTATTTGGACCTTTGCCGATGCAAAATGATCCAAGTAATCGATTGGAGTTCAAAAAAATCGCCGTATTTCTAATAGTTTTTGAATTATGAACTATTTTTTACTTTTTATAAATTTTTGATTTTATTTATTTTCTCCACTTACGGCTATACTATTCGAAACAGTGGAACTGTTTCGACCCTCGCCGATGCAAAATGATCCAGGCAATCGATTGATGTCAAAAAAATCGCAGTAATCCTAATAATTTTTGAATTATGAACTATTTTTTACTTTTTATAAATTTTTGATTTTATTTATTTTCTTCACTTACGGCTATACTATTCGAAACAGTGGAACTGTTTCGACCCTTGCCGATGCAAAATGATCCAGGCAATCGATTGAAGTCAAAAAAATCTCAGTATTCCTAATAGTTTTTGAATTATGAACTACTTTTTACTTTTTATAAATTTTTGATTTTATTTATTTTTTCCACTTACGGCTATACTATATTCGAAACAGTGGAACAATTTGGACCTTTGCCGATGCAAAATGATCCAGGCAATCGATTGAAGTTCAAAAAAATCGCAGTATTCTTAATAGTTTATGAATTATGAACTATTTTTTACTTTTTATAAATTTTTGATTTTATTTATTTTCTCCACTTACGGCTATACTATTCGAAACAGTGGAACTGTTTGGACCTTTGCCGATGCAAAATGATCCAGGTAATCGATTGGAGTCAAAAAAATCGCAGTATTCCTAATAGTTTTTGAATTATGAACTATTTTTTACTTTTTATAAATTTTTGATTTTATTTATTTTCTCCACTTACGGCTATACTATTCGAAACAGTGGAACTGTTTGGACCTTTGCCGATGCAAAATGATTCAGGTAATCGATTGAAGTCAAAAAAATCGCAGTATTCCTAATAATTTTTGAATTATGAACTATTTTTTACTTTTTATAAATTTTTGATTTTATTTATTTTTTCTACTTACGGCTATACTATATTAGAAACAGTGGAACTATTTGGACCTTTGCCGATAAAAAATGATCCAGGCAATCGATGGAAGTTCAAAAAAATCGCAGTATTCCTAATAGTTTTTGAATTATGAACTATTTTTTACTTTTTATACATTTTTGATTTTATTTATTTTCTCCACTTACGGCTATACTATTCGAAAAAGTGGAACTGTTTGGACCTTTGCCGGTGCAAAATGATCCAGGCAATCGATTGAAGTCAAAAAAATCTCAGTATTCCTAATAGTTTTTGAATTATGAACCATTTTTTACTTGTTATAAATTTTTGATGTTATTTATTTTTTCCACTTACGGCTATACTATATTCGAAAGAGTGGAACTATTTGGACCTTTGCCGATGCAAAATGATCCAGGTAATCGATTGAAGTCAAAAAAATCTCAGCATTCCTAATAGTTTTTGAATTATGAACTATTTTTTACTTTTTATAAATTTTTGATTTTATTTATTTTTTCTTCTTACGGCTATACTATATCCGAAAGAGTGGAACTATTTAGACCTTTGCCGATGCAAAATGATCCGGGCAATCGATTGATGTCAAAAAAATCGCAGTATTCCTAATAGTTTTTGAATTATGTACTATTTTTTACTTTTTATAAATTTTTGATTTTATATATTTTCTCCACTTACGGTTATACTATTCGAAAAATTGGAACTGTTTGGACCTTTTCCGGTGCAAAATGATCCAGACAATCGATTGAAGTCAAAAAAATCTCAGTATTCCTAATAGTTTTTGAATTATGAACCATTTTTTACTTTTTATAAATTTTTGATGTTATTTATTTTCTCCACTTACGGCTATACTATATTCGAAACAGTGGAACTATTTGGACCTTTGCCGATGCAAAATGATCCGGGCAATCGATTGATATCAAAAAAATCGCAGTATTCCTAATAGTTTTTGAATTATGAACTCTTCTTTACTTTTTATAAATTTTTGATTTTATATATTTTTTCCACTTACGGCTATACTATATTCGAAAGAGTGGAACTATTTAGACGTTTGCCGATGCAAAATGATCCGGGCAATCGATTGAAGTTCAAAAAAATAGCTGTATTTCTAATAGTTTTTGAATTATGAACTATTTTTTACTTTTTATAAATCTTTGATTTTATTTATTTTTTCCACTTACGGCTATACTATTCGAAACAGTGGAACTATTTGGACGTTTGCCGATGCAAAATGATTAAGGTAATCGATTGAAGTCACAAAAATCGCAGTATTCCTAATAGTTTTTGAATTATGAACTATTTTTTACTTTTTATAAATTTTTGATTTTATATATTTTCTCCACTTACGGCTATACTATTCGAAACAGTGGAACTGTTTCGACCCTTGCCGATGCAAAATGATCCAGGCAATCGATTGAAGTCAAAAAAATCTCAGTATTCCTAATAGTTTTTGAATTATGAACTATTTTTTACTTTTTATAAAATTTTGATTTTATTTATTTTTTCCACTTACGGCTATACAATATTCGAAACAGTGGAACTACTTGGACCTTTGCCGATGCAAAATGATAAAGGCAATCGATTGAAGTTCAAAAAAATCGCTGTATTCCTAATAGTTTTTGAATTATGAACTATTTTTTACTTTTTATAAATTTTTGATTTTATTTATTTTCTCCACTTACGGCTATACTATACTCGAAACAGTGGAACTATTTGGACCTATGCCGATAAAAAATGATCCAGGCAATCGATGGAAGTTCAAAAAAATCGCAGTATTCCTAATAGTTTTTGAATTATGAACTATTTTTTACTTTTTATACATTTTTGATTTTATTTATTTTCTCCACTTACGGCTATACTATTCGAAAAAGTGGAACTGTTTGGACCTTTGCCGGTGCAAAATGATCCAGGCAATCGATTGAAGTCAAAAAAATCTCAGTATTCCTAATAGTTTTTGAATTATGAACCATTTTTTACTTTTTATAAATTTTTGATGTTATTTATTTTTTCCACTTACGGCTATACTATATTCGAAATAGTGGAACTATTTGGACCTTTGCCAATGCAAAATGATCCAGGTAATCGATTGAAGTCAGAAAAATCTCAGCATTCCTAATAGTTTTTGAATTATGAACTATTTTTTACTTTTTATAAATTTTTGATTTTATTTATTTTTTCTACTTACGGCTATACTATATCCGAAAGAGTGGAACTATTTAGACCTTTGCCGATGCAAAATGATCCGGGCAATCGATTGATGTCAAAAAAATCGCAGTATTCCTAATAGTTTTTGAATTATGTACTATTATTTACTTTTTATAAATTTTTGATTTTATATATTTTCTCCACTTACGGCTATACTATTCGAAAAATTGGAACTGTTTGGACTTTTTCCGGTGCAAAATGATCCAGACAATCGATTGAAGTCAAAAAAATCTCAGTATTCCTAATAGTTTTTGAATTATGAACCATTTTTTACTTTTTATAAATTTTTGATGTTATTTATTTTCTCCACTTACGGCTATACTATATTCGAAACAGTGGAACTATTTGGACCTTTGCCGATGCAAAATGATCCGGGCAATCGATTGATATCAAAAAAATCGCAGTATTCCTAATAGTTTTTGAATTATGAACTCTCCTTTACTTTTTATAAATTTTTAATTTTATATATTTTTTCCACTTACGGCTATACTATATTCGAAAAAGTGGAACTATTTAGACGTTTGCCGATGCAAAATGATCCGGGCAATCGATTGAAGTTCAAAAAAATCGCTGTATTCCTAATAGTTTTTGAATTATGAACTATTTTTTACTTTTTATAAATTTTTGATTTTATTTATTTTTTCCACTTACGGCTATACTATTCGAAACAGTGGAACTATTTGGAACTTTGCCGATGCAAAATGATTAAGGTAATCGATTGAAGTCACAAAAATCGCAGTATTCCTAATAGTTTTTGAATTATGAACTATTTTTTACTTTTTATAAATTTTTGATTTTATATATTTTCTCCACTTACGGCTATACTATTCGAAACAGTGGAACTGTTTCGACCCTTGCCGATGCAAAATGATCCAGGCAATCGATTGAAGTCAAAAAAATCTCAGTATTCCTAATAGTTTTTGAATTATGAACTATTTTTTACTTTTTATAAATTTTTGATTTTATTTATTTTCTCCACTTACGGCTATACTATTCGACACAGTGGAACTATTTGGACCTTTGCCGATGCAAAATGATCCAGGCAATCGATTGAAGTTCAAAAAAATCGCTGTATTCCTAATAGTTTTTGAATTATGAACTATTTTTTACTTTTTATAAATTTTTGATTTTATTTATTTTTTCCACTTACGGCTATACTATTCGAAACAGTGGAACTATTTGGACCTTTGCCGATGCAAAATGATTAAGGTAATCGATTGAAGTCACAAAAATCGCAGTATTCCTAATAGTTTTTGAATTATGAACTATTTTTTACTTTTTATAAATTTTTGATTTTATATATTTTCTCCACTTACGGCTATACTATTCGAAACAGTGGAACTGTTTCGACCCTTGCCGATGCAAAATGATCCAGGCAATCGATTGAAGTCAAAAAAATCTCAGTATTCCTAATAGTTTTTGAATTATGAACTATTTTTTACTTTTTATAAAATTTTGATTTTATTTATTTTTTCCACTTACGGCTATACAATATTCGAAACAGTGGAACTATTTGGACCTTTGCCGATGCAAAATGATCCAGGCAATCGATTGAAGTCAAAAAAATCTCAGTATTCCTAATAGTTTTTGAATTATGAACTATTTTTTACTTTTTATAAATTTTTGATTTTATTTATTTTTTCCACTTACGGCTATACTATTCGAAACAGTGGAACTATTTGGACCTTTGCCGATGCAAAATGATTAAGGTAATCGATTGAAGTCACAAAAATCGCAGTATTCCTAATAGTTTTTGAATTATGAACTATTTTTTACTTTTTATAAATTTTTGATTTTATTTATTTTTTCTACTTACGGCTATACTATATCCGAAAGAGTGGAACTATTTAGACCTTTGCCGATGCAAAATGATCCGGGCAATCGATTGATGTCAAAAAAATCGCAGTATTCCTAATAGTTTTTGAATTATGTACTATTTTTTACTTTTTATAAATTTTTGATTTTATATATTTTCTCCACTTACGGCTATACTATTCGAAAAATTGGAACTGTTTGGACCTTTTCCGGTGCAAAATGATCCAGACAATCGATTGAAGTCAAAAAAATCTCAGTATTCCTAATAGTTTTTGAATTATGAACCATTTTTTACTTTTTATAAATTTTTGATGTTATTTATTTTCTCCACTTACGGCTATACTATATTCGAAACAGTGGAACTATTTGGACCTTTGCCGATGCAAAATGATCCGGGCAATCGATTGATATCAAAAAAATCGCAGTATTCCTAATAGTTTTTGAATTATGAACTCTTCTTTACTTTTTATAAATTTTTGATTTTATATATTTTTTCCACTTACGGCTATACTATATTCGAAAAAGTGGAACTATTTAGACGTTTGCCGATGCAAAATGATCCGGGCAATCGATTGAAGTTCAAAAAAATCGCTGTATTCCTAATAGTTTTTGAATTATGAACTATTTTTTACTTTTTATAAATTTTTGATTTTACTTATTTTTTCCACTTACGGCTATACTATTCGAAACAGTGGAACTATTTGGACCTTTGCCGATGCAAAATGATTAAGGTAATCGAATGAAGTCACAAAAATCGCAGTATTCCTAATAGTTTTTGAATTATGAACTATTTTTTACTTTTTATAAATTTTTGATTTTATATATTTTCTCCACTTACGGCTATACTATTCGAAACAGTGGAACTGTTTCGACCCTTGCCGATGCAAAATGATCCAGGCAATCGATTGAAGTCAAAAAAATCTCAGTATTCCTAATAGTTTTTGAATTATGAACTATTTTTTACTTTTTATAAAATTTTGATTTTATTTATTTTTTCCACTTACGGCTATACAATATTCGAAACAGTGGAACTATTTGGACCTTTGCCGATGCAAAATGATCCAGGCAATCGATTGAAGTTCAAAAAAATCGCTGTATTCCTAATAGTTTTTGAATTATGAACTATTTTTTACTTTTTATAAATTTTTGATTTTATTTATTTTTTCCACTTACGGCTATACTATTCGAAACAGTGGAACTATTTGGACCTTTGCCGATGCAAAATGATTAAGGTAATCGATTGAAGTCACAAAAATCGCAGTATTCCTAATAGTTTTTGAATTATGAACTATTTTTTACTTTTTATAAATTTTTGATTTTATTTATTTTTTCCACTTACGGCTATACTATATTCGAAAGAGTGGAACTATTTGGACGTTTGCCGATGCCAAATGATCCGGGCAATCGATTGATGTCAAAAAAATCGCAGTATTCCTAATAGTTTTTGAATTATGAACTATTTTTTACTTTTTATAAATTTTTGATTTTATTTATTTTCTCCACTTACGGCTATACTATTCGACACAGTGGAACTATTTGGACCTTTGCCGATGCAAAATAATCCAGGCAATCGATTGAAGTTCAAAAAAATCGCAGTATTTCTAAGAGTTTTTGAATTATGAACTATTTTTTACTTTTTATAAATTTTTGATTTTATATATTTTCTCCACTTACGGCTATACTATTCGAAACAGTGGAACTGTTTGGACAGTTGCCCATGTAAAATGATTCAGGTAATCGATTGAAGTCAAAAAAATCTCAGTATTCCTAATAGTTTTTGAATTATAAACTATTTTTTACTTTTTATAAATTTTTGATTTTATTTATTTTTTCCACTTACGGCTATACTATATTCGAAAGAGTGGAACTATTTCGACCTTTGCCGATGCAAAATGATCCAGGCAATCGACTGATGTCAAAAAAATCGCAGTATTCCTAATACTTTTTGAATTATGAACTATTTTTTACTTTTTATAAATTTTTGATTTTATTTATTTTCTCCACTTACGGCTATACTATTCGAAACAGTGGAACTGTTTCGACCCTTGCCGATGCAAAATGATCCAGGCAATCGATTGAAATCAAAAAAATCTCAGTATTCCTAATAGTTTTTAAATTATGAACTATTTTTTACTTTTTATAAATTTTTGATTTTATTTATTTTTTCCACTTACGGCTATACAATATTCGAAACAGTGGAACTATTTGGACCTTTGCCGATGCAAAATGATCCAGGCAATCGATTGAAGTTCAAAACAATCGCAGTATTCCTAATAGTTTTTGAATTATGAACTATTTTTTACTTTTTATAAATTTTTGATTTTGTTTATTTTCTCCACTTATGGCTATACTATATTCGAAAGAGTGGAACTATTTCGACCTTTGCCGATGCAAAATGATCCAGGCAATCGATTGAAGTCAAAAAAATCTCAGTATTCCTAATAGTTTTTGAATTATGAACTATTTTTTACTTTTTATAAAATTTTGATTTTATTTATTTGTTCCACTTACGGCTATACAATATTCGAAACAGTGGAACTATTTGGACCTAAGCCGATGCAAAATGATCCAGGCAATCGATTGAAGTTCAAAAAAATCGCTGTATTCCTAATAGTTTTTGAATTATGAACTATTTTTTACTTTTTATAAATTTTTGATTTTATATATTTTCTCCACTTACGGCTATACTATTCGAAACAGTGGAACTGTTTCGACCCTTGCCGATGCAAAATGATCCAGGCAATCGACTGAAGTCAAAAAAATCTCAGTATTCCTAATAGTTTTTGAATTATGAACTATTTTTTACTTTTTATAAAATTTTGATTTTATTTATTTTTTCCACTTACGGCTATACAATATTCGAAACAGTGGAACTATTTGGACCTTTGCCGATACAAAATGATCCAGGCAATCGATTGAAGTTCAAAAAAATCGCTGTATTCCTAATAGTTTTTGAATTATGAACTATTTTTTACTTTTTATAAATTTTTGATTTTATTTATTTTTTCCACTTACGGCTATACTATTCGAAACAGTGGAACTATTTGGACCTTTGCCGATGCAAAATGATTAAGGTAATCGATTGAAGTCACAAAAATCGCAGTATTCCTAATAGTTTTTGAATTAAGAACTATTTTTTACTTTTTATAAATTTTTGATTTTATTTATTTTTTCCACTTACGGCTATACTATATTCGAAAGAGTGGAACTATTTGGACGTTTGCCGATGCCAAATGATCCGAGCAATCGATTGATGTCAAAAAAATCGCAGTATTCCTAATAGTTTTTGAATTATGAACTATTTTTTACTTTTTATAAATTTTTGATTTTATTTATTTTCTCCACTTACGGCTATACTATTCGACACAGTGGAACTATTTGGACCTTTGCCGATGCAAAATGATCCAGGCAATCGATTGAAGTTCAAAAAAATCGCAGTATTTCTAAGGGTTTTTGAATTATGAACTATTTTTTACTTTTTATAAATTTTTGATTTTATATATTTTATCCACTTACGGCTATACTATTCGAAACAGTGGAACTGTTTGGACACTTGCCCATGTAAAATGATTCAGGTAATCGATTGAAGTCAAAAAAATCTCAGTATTCCTAATAGTTTTTGAATTATAAACTATTTTTTACTTTTTATAAATTTTTGATTTTATTTATTTTTTCCACTTACGGCTATACTATATTCGAAAGAGTGGAACTATTTCGACCTTTGCCGATGCAAAATGATCCAGGCAATCGATTGAAGTTCAAAAAAATCGCAGTATTTCTAAGAGTTTTTGAATTATGAACAATTTTTTACTTTTTATAAATTTTTGATTTTATTTATTTTCTCCACTTACGGCTATACTATTCGAAACAGTGGAACTGTTTGGACCTTTGCCGATGCAAAATGATCCAGGCAATCGATTGAAGTCAAAAAAGTCTCAGTATTCCTAATAGTTTTTGAATTATGATCTATTTTTTACTTTTTATAAATTTTTAATATTATTTATTTTCTCAAATCAAAAATTTATAATAAGTAAAAAATAGTTCATAATTCAAAAACTATTAGGAATACTGCGATTTTTTTGTCATCAATCGATTGCCCGGATCATTTTGCATCGGCAAAGGTCCAAATAGTTCCACTCTTTCGAATATTGTATAGCCGTAAGTGGAAAAAATAAATAAAATCAAAAATTTATAAAAAGTAAAAAATAGTTCATAATTCAAAAACTATTAGGAAGACTGAGATTTTTTTGACTTCAATCGATTGCCTGGATCATTTTGCATCGGCAAAGGTCCAAACAGTTCCACTGTTTCAAATAGTATAGCCGTAAGTGGAGAAAATAAATAAAATCAAAAATTTATAAAAAGTAAAAAATAGTTCATAATTTAAAAACTATTAGGAATACTGCGATTTCTTTGACTAAAATCGATTGCCTGAATCATCTTGCATCGGCAAAGGTCCAAATAGTTCCACTGTTTCGAATATTCGAATAGTATAGCCGTAAGTGGAGAAAATAAATAAAATCAAAAATTTATAAAAAGTAAAAAATAGTTCATAATTCAAAAACTATTAGGAATACTGCGATTTTTTTGAACTTCCATCCATTGCCTGGATCATTTTTTATCGGCAAAGGTCCAAATAGTTCCACTGTTTCGAATATAGTATAGCCGTAAGTGGAGAAAATAAATAAAATCAAAAATTTATAAAAAGTAAAAAATAGTTCATAATTTAAAAATTATTAGGTATACTGCGATTTTTTTGACTTCAATCGATTACCTAGATCATTTTGCATCGGCAAAGGTCCAAACAGTTCCACTGTTTGGAATAGTATAGCCGTTAGTGGAGAAAATAAATATAATCAAAAATTTATAGAATGTAAAAAATAGTTCATAATTCAAAAACTATTAGGAATACTGCGATTTTTGTGATTTCAATCGATTACCTGGGTTATTTTGCATCGAAACAGTGGAACTATTTGGACCTTTGCCGATGCAAAATGATCCAGGCAATCGATTGGAGTCAAAAAAATCTCAGTATTCCTAATAGTTTTTGAATTATGAACTATTTTTTACTTTTTATAAATTTTTGATTTTATTTTTTTTTTTCCACTTACGGCTATACTATATTCGAAAGAGTGCAACTATTTGGACCTTTGCCGATGCAAAATGATCCGGGCAATCGATTGATGTCAAAAAAATCGCAGTATTCCTAATAGTTTTTGAATTATGAACTATTTTTTACTTTTTATAAATTTTTGATTTTATTTATTTTCACCACTTACGGCTATACTATTCAAAACAATGGAACTGTTTCGACTCTTGCCGATGCAAAATGATCCAGGCAATCGATTGAAGTCAAAAAAATCTCAGTATTCCTAATAGTTTTTGAATTATAAACTATTTTTTACTTTTTATAAATTTTTGATTTTATTTATTTTTTCCACTTACGGCTATACTATATTCGAAACAGTGGAACAATTTGGACACTTGCCGATGTAAAATGATTCAGGTAATCGATTGAAGTCAAAAAAATCTCAGTATTTCTAATAGGTTTTGAATTATGAACTATTTTTTACTTTTTATAAATATTAAATTTTATTTATTTTCTCCACTTACGGCTATACTATTCGAAACAGTGGAACTGTTTGGATCTTTGCCGATGCAAAATGATCCAGGCAATAGATTGATGTCAAAAAAATCGCAATATTCCTAATAGTTTTTGAATTATGAACTATTTTTTACTTTTTATAAATTTTTGATTTTATTTATTTTTTCCACTAACGGCTATACTATTCGAAACAGTGGAACTGTTTGGACACTTGCCGATGTAAAATGATTCAGGTAATCGATTGAAGTCAAAAAAATCTCAGTATTCCTAATAGTTTTTGAATTATGAACTATTTTTTACTTTTTATAAATTTTTGATTTTATTTATTTTTTCCACTTACGGCTATACTATATTCGAAAGAGTGGAACTATTTGGACCTTTGCCGATGCAAAATGATCCAGGCAATCGATTGATGTCAAAAAAATCGCAGTATTCCTAATAGTTTTTGAATTATGAACTATTTTTTACTTTTTATAAATTTTTGATTTTATTTATTTTCTCCACTTACGGCTATACTATTCGAAACAGTGGAACTGCTTCGTCCCTTGCCGATGCAAAATGATCCTGGCAATCGATTGAAGTCAAAAAAATCTCAGTATTTCTAATAGTTTTTGAATTATGAACTATTTTTTACTTTTTATAAATTTTTGATTTTATTTATTTTTTCCACTTACGGCTATACTATATTCGAAACAGTGGAACAATTTGGACCTTTGCCGATGCAAAATGATCCAGGCAATCGATTGAAGTTCAAAAAAATCGCAGTATTCATAATAGTTTTTGAATTATGAACTATTTTTTACTTTTTATAAATTTTTGATTTTATATATTTTCTCCACTTACGGCTATACTATTCGAAACAGTGGAACTGTTTCGACCCTTGCCGATGCAAAATGATCCAGGCAATCGATTGAAGTCAAAAAAATCTCAGTATTCCTAATAGTTTTTGAATTATGAACTATTTTTTACTTTTTATAAATTTTTGATTTTATTTATTTTCTCCACTTACGGCTATACTATTCGACACAGTGGAACTATTTGGACCTTTGCCGATGCAAAATGATCCAGGCAATCGATTGAAGTTCAAAAAAATCGCTGTATTCCTAATAGTTTTTGAATTATGAACTATTTTTTACTTTTTATAAATTTTTGATTTTATTTATTTTTTCCACTTACGGCTATACTATTCGAAACAGTGGAACTATTTGGACCTTTGCCGATGCAAAATGATTAAGGTAATCGATTGAAGTCACAAAAATCGCAGTATTCCTAATAGTTTTTGAATTATGAACTATTTTTTACTTTTTATAAATTTTTGATTTTATATATTTTCTCCACTTACGGCTATACTATTCGAAACAGTGGAACTGTTTCGACCCTTGCCGATGCAAAATGATCCAGGCAATCGATTGAAGTCAAAAAAATCTCAGTATTCCTAATAGTTTTTGAATTATGAACTATTTTTTACTTTTTATAAAATTTTGATTTTATTTATTTTTTCCACTTACGGCTATACAATATTCGAAACAGTGGAACTATTTGGACCTTTGCCGATGCAAAATGATCCAGGCAATCGATTGAAGTCAAAAAAATCTCAGTATTCCTAATAGTTTTTGAATTATGAACTATTTTTTACTTTTTATAAATTTTTGATTTTATTTATTTTTTCCACTTACGGCTATACTATTCGAAACAGTGGAACTATTTGGACCTTTGCCGATGCAAAATGATTAAGGTAATCGATTGAAGTCACAAAAATCGCAGTATTCCTAATAGTTTTTGAATTATGAACTATTTTTTACTTTTTATAAATTTTTGATTTTATTTATTTTTTCTACTTACGGCTATACTATATCCGAAAGAGTGGAACTATTTAGACCTTTGCCGATGCAAAATGATCCGGGCAATCGATTGATGTCAAAAAAATCGCAGTATTCCTAATAGTTTTTGAATTATGTACTATTTTTTACTTTTTATAAATTTTTGATTTTATATATTTTCTCCACTTACGGCTATACTATTCGAAAAATTGGAACTGTTTGGACCTTTTCCGGTGCAAAATGATCCAGACAATCGATTGAAGTCAAAAAAATCTCAGTATTCCTAATAGTTTTTGAATTATGAACCATTTTTTACTTTTTATAAATTTTTGATGTTATTTATTTTCTCCACTTACGGCTATACTATATTCGAAACAGTGGAACTATTTGGACCTTTGCCGATGCAAAATGATCCGGGCAATCGATTGATATCAAAAAAATCGCAGTATTCCTAATAGTTTTTGAATTATGAACTCTTCTTTACTTTTTATAAATTTTTGATTTTATATATTTTTTCCACTTACGGCTATACTATATTCGAAAAAGTGGAACTATTTAGACGTTTGCCGATGCAAAATGATCCGGGCAATCGATTGAAGTTCAAAAAAATCGCTGTATTCCTAATAGTTTTTGAATTATGAACTATTTTTTACTTTTTATAAATTTTTGATTTTACTTATTTTTTCCACTTACGGCTATACTATTCGAAACAGTGGAACTATTTGGACCTTTGCCGATGCAAAATGATTAAGGTAATCGATTGAAGTCACAAAAATCGCAGTATTCCTAATAGTTTTTGAATTATGAACTATTTTTTACTTTTTATAAATTTTTGATTTTATATATTTTCTCCACTTACGGCTATACTATTCGAAACAGTGGAACTGTTTCGACCCTTGCCGATGCAAAATGATCCAGGCAATCGATTGAAGTCAAAAAAATCTCAGTATTCCTAATAGTTTTTGAATTATGAACTATTTTTTACTTTTTATAAAATTTTGATTTTATTTATTTTTTCCACTTACGGCTATACAATATTCGAAACAGTGGAACTATTTGGACCTTTGCCGATGCAAAATGATCCAGGCAATCGATTGAAGTTCAAAAAAATCGCTGTATTCCTAATAGTTTTTGAATTATGAACTATTTTTTACTTTTTATAAATTTTTGATTTTATTTATTTTTTCCACTTACGGCTATACTATTCGAAACAGTGGAACTATTTGGACCTTTGCCGATGCAAAATGATTAAGGTAATTGATTGAAGTCACAAAAATCGCAGTATTCCTAATAGTTTTTGAATTATGAACTATTTTTTACTTTTTATAAATTTTTGATTTTATTTATTTTTTCCACTTACGGCTATACTATATTCGAAAGAGTGGAACTATTTGGACGTTTGCCGATGCCAAATGATCCGGGCAATCGATTGATGTCAAAAAAATCGCAGTATTCCTAATAGTTTTTGAATTATGAACTATTTTTTACTTTTTATAAATTTTTGATTTTATTTATTTTCTCCACTTACGGCTATACTATTCGACACAGTGGAACTATTTGGACCTTTGCCGATGCAAAATAATCCAGGCAATCGATTGAAGTTCAAAAAAATCGCAGTATTTCTAAGAGTTTTTGAATTATGAACTATTTTTTACTTTTTATAAATTTTTGATTTTATATATTTTCTCCACTTACGGCTATACTATTCGAAACAGTGGAACTGTTTGGACAGTTGCCCATGTAAAATGATTCAGGTAATCGATTGAAGTCAAAAAAATCTCAGTATTCCTAATAGTTTTTGAATTATAAACTATTTTTTACTTTTTATAAATTTTTGATTTTATTTATTTTTTCCACTTACGGCTATACTATATTCGAAAGAGTGGAACTATTTCGACCTTTGCCGATGCAAAATGATCCAGGCAATCGACTGATGTCAAAAAAATCGCAGTATTCCTAATAGTTTTTGAATTATGAACTATTTTTTACTTTTTATAAATTTTTGATTTTATTTATTTTCTCCACTTACGGCTATACTATTCGAAACAGTGGAACTGTTTCGACCCTTGCCGATGCAAAATGATCCAGGCAATCGATTGAAATCAAAAAAATCTCAGTATTCCTAATAGTTTTTAAATTATGAACTATTTTTTACTTTTTATAAATTTTTGATTTTATTTATTTTTTCCACTTACGGCTATACAATATTCGAAACAGTGGAACTATTTGGACCTTTGCCGATGCAAAATGATCCAGGCAATCGATTGAAGTTCAAAACAATCGCAGTATTCCTAATAGTTTTTGAATTATGAACTATTTTTTACTTTTTATAAATTTTTGATTTTGTTTATTTTCTCCACTTATGGCTATACTATATTCGAAAGAGTGGAACTATTTCGACCTTTGCCGATGCAAAATGATCCAGGCAATCGATTGAAGTCAAAAAAATCTCAGTATTCCTAATAGTTTTTGAATTATGAACTATTTTTTACTTTTTATAAAATTTTGATTTTATTTATTTGTTCCACTTACGGCTATACAATATTCGAAACAGTGGAACTATTTGGACCTAAGCCGATGCAAAATGATCCAGGCAATCGATTGAAGTTCAAAAAAATCGCTGTATTCCTAATAGTTTTTGAATTATGTACTATTTTTTACTTTTTATAAATTTTTGATTTTATATATTTTCTCCACTTACGGCTATACTATTCGAAAAACTGGAACTGTTTGGACCTTTTCCGGTGCAAAATGATCCAGGCAATCGATTGAAGTCAAAAAAATCTCAGTATTCCTAATAGTTTTTGAATTATGAACCATTTTTTACTTTTTATAAATTTTTGATGTTTTTTATTTTCTCCACTTACGGCTATACTATATTCGAAACAGTGGAACTATTTGGACCTTTGCCGATGCAAAATGATCCGGGCAATCGATTGATATCAAAAAAATCGCAGTATTCCTAATAGTTTTTGAATTATGAACTCTTCTTTACTTTTTATAAATTTTTGATTTTATATATTTTTTCCACTTACGGCTATACTATATTCGAAAGAGTGGAACTATTTAGACGTTTGCCGATGCAAAATGATCCGGGCAATCGATTGAAGTTCAAAAAAATCGCAGTATTCCTAATAGTTTTTGAATTATGAACTATTTTTTACTTTTTATAAATTTTTGATTTTATTTATTTTTTCCACTTACGGCTATACTATTCGAAACAGTGGAACTATTTGGACCTTTGCCGATGCAAAATGATTAAGGTAATCGATTGAAGTCACAAAAATCGCAGTATTCCTAATAGTTTTTGAATTATGAACTATTTTTTACTTTTTATAAATTTTTGATTTTATATATTTTCTCCACTTACGGCTATACTATTCGAAACAGTGGAACTGTTTCGACCCTTGCCGATGCAAAATGATCCAGGCAATCGACTGAAGTCAAAAAAATCTCAGTATTCCTAATAGTTTTTGAATTATGAACTATTTTTTACTTTTTATAAAATTTTGATTTTATTTATTTTTTCCACTTACGGCTATACAATATTCGAAACAGTGGAACTATTTGGACCTTTGCCGATACAAAATGATCCAGGCAATCGATTGAAGTTCAAAAAAATCGCTGTATTCCTAATAGTTTTTGAATTATGAACTATTTTTTACTTTTTATAAATTTTTGATTTTATTTATTTTTTCCACTTACGGCTATACTATTCGAAACAGTGGAACTATTTGGACCTTTGCCGATGCAAAATGATTAAGGTAATCGATTGAAGTCACAAAAATCGCAGTATTCCTAATAGTTTTTGAATTAAGAACTATTTTTTACTTTTTATAAATTTTTGATTTTATTTATTTTTTCCACTTACGGCTATACTATATTCGAAAGAGTGGAACTATTTGGACGTTTGCCGATGCCAAATGATCCGAGCAATCGATTGATGTCAAAAAAATCGCAGTATTCCTAATAGTTTTTGAATTATGAACTATTTTTTACTTTTTATAAATTTTTGATTTTATTTATTTTCTCCACTTACGGCTATACTATTCGACACAGTGGAACTATTTGGACCTTTGCCGATGCAAAATGATCCAGGCAATCGATTGAAGTTCAAAAAAATCGCAGTATTTCTAAGGGTTTTTGAATTATGAACTATTTTTTACTTTTTATAAATTTTTGATTTTATATATTTTATCCACTTACGGCTATACTATTCGAAACAGTGGAACTGTTTGGACACTTGCCCATGTAAAATGATTCAGGTAATCGATTGAAGTCAAAAAAATCTCAGTATTCCTAATAGTTTTTGAATTATAAACTATTTTTTACTTTTTATAAATTTTTGATTTTATTTATTTTTTCCACTTACGGCTATACTATATTCGAAAGAGTGGAACTATTTCGACCTTTGCCGATGCAAAATGATCCAGGCAATCGATTGAAGTTCAAAAAAATCGCAGTATTTCTAAGAGTTTTTGAATTATGAACAATTTTTTACTTTTTATAAATTTTTGATTTTATTTATTTTCTCCACTTACGGCTATACTATTCGAAACAGTGGAACTGTTTGGACCTTTGCCGATGCAAAATGATCCAGGCAATCGATTGAAGTCAAAAAAGTCTCAGTATTCCTAATAGTTTTTGAATTATGATCTATTTTTTACTTTTTATAAATTTTTAATATTATTTATTTTCTCAAATCAAAAATTTATAATAAGTAAAAAATAGTTCATAATTCAAAAACTATTAGGAATACTGCGATTTTTTTGTCATCAATCGATTGCCCGGATCATTTTGCATCGGCAAAGGTCCAAATAGTTCCACTCTTTCGAATATTGTATAGCCGTAAGTGGAAAAAATAAATAAAATCAAAAATTAATAAAAAGTAAAAAATAGTTCATAATTCAAAAACTATTAGGAAGACTGAGATTTTTTTGACTTCAATCGATTGCCTGGATCATTTTGCATCGGCAAAGGTCCAAACAGTTCCACTGTTTCAAATAGTATAGCCGTAAGTGGAGAAAATAAATAAAATCAAAAATTTATAAAAAGTAAAAAATAGTTCATAATTTAAAAACTATTAGGAATACTGCGATTTCTTTGACTAAAATCGATTGCCTGAATCATCTTGCATCGGCAAAGGTCCAAATAGTTCCACTGTTTCGAATATTCGAATAGTATAGCCGTAAGTGGAGAAAATAAATAAAATCAAAAATTTATAAAAAGTAAAAAATAGTTCATAATTCAAAAACTATTAGGAATACTGCGATTTTTTTGAACTTCCATCCATTGCCTGGATCATTTTTTATCGGCAAAGGTCCAAATAGTTCCACTGTTTCGAATATAGTATAGCCGTAAGTGGAGAAAATAAATAAAATCAAAAATTTATAAAAAGTAAAAAATAGTTCATAATTTAAAAATTATTAGGTATACTGCGATTTTTTTGACTTCAATCGATTACCTAGATCATTTTGCATCGGCAAAGGTCCAAACAGTTCCACTGTTTGGAATAGTATAGCCGTTAGTGGAGAAAATAAATATAATCAAAAATTTATAGAATGTAAAAAATAGTTCATAATTCAAAAACTATTAGGAATACTGCGATTTTTGTGATTTCAATCGATTACCTGGGTTATTTTGCATCGAAACAGTGGAACTATTTGGACCTTTGCCGATGCAAAATGATCCAGGCAATCGATTGGAGTCAAAAAAATCTCAGTATTCCTAATAGTTTTTGAATTATGAACTATTTTTTACTTTTTATAAATTTTTGATTTTATTTTTTTTTCCACTTACGGCTATACTATATTCGAAAGAGTGCAACTATTTGGACCTTTGCCGATGCAAAATGATCCGGGCAATCGATTGATGTCAAAAAAATCGCAGTATTCCTAATAGTTTTTGAATTATAAACTATTTTTTACTTTTTATAAATTTTTGATTTTATTTATTTTCACCACTTACGGCTATACTATTCAAAACAATGGAACTGTTTCGACTCTTGCCGATGCAAAATGATCCAGGCAATCGATTGAAGTCAAAAAAATCTCAGTATTCCTAATAGTTTTTGAATTATAAACTATTTTTTACTTTTTATAAATTTTTGATTTTATTTATTTTTTCCACTTACGGCTATACTATATTCGAAACAGTGGAACAATTTGGACACTTGCCGATGTAAAATGATTCAGGTAATCGATTGAAGTCAAAAAAATCTCAGTATTTCTAATAGGTTTTGAATTATGAACTATTTTTTACTTTTTATAAATATTAAATTTTATTTATTTTCTCCACTTACGGCTATACTATTCGAAACAGTGGAACTGTTTGGATCTTTGCCGATGCAAAATGATCCAGGCAATAGATTGATGTCAAAAAAATCGCAATATTCCTAATAGTTTTTGAATTATGAACTATTTTTTACTTTTTATAAATTTTTGATTTTATTTATTTTTTCCACTAACGGCTATACTATTCGAAACAGTGGAACTGTTTGGACACTTGCCGATGTAAAATGATTCAGGTAATCGATTGAAGTCAAAAAAATCTCAGTATTCCTAATAGTTTTTGAATTATGAACTATTTTTTACTTTTTATAAATTTTTGATTTTATTTATTTTCTCCACTTACGGCTATGCTATTCGAAACAGTTGAACTCCTTCGACCCTTGCCGAGGCAAAATGATCCAGGCAATCGATTGAAGTTCAAAAAAATCGCAGTATTCATAATAGTTTTTGAATTATAAACTATTTTTTACTTTTTATAAATTTTTGATTTTATTTATTTTTTCCACTTACGGCTCTACTATTCGAAACAGTGGAACTATTTGGACTTTTGCCGAAGCAAAATGATCCAGGCAATCGACTGAAGTCAAAAAAATCGCAGTATTCATAATAGTTTTTGAATTATGAACTATTTTTTACTTTTTATAAATTTTTGATTTAATTTATTTTTTCCACTCACGGCTATACTATTCGAAACAGTTGAACTGTTTCGACCCTTGCCGATGCAAAATGATCCAGGCAATCGATTGAAGTCAAAAAAATCTCAGTATTCCTAATAGTTTTTGAATTATGAACTATTATTTACTTTTTACAAATTTTTGATTTTATTTATTTTCTCGAATTATTTTTCACCAAAAACACGACTAATGTCTCAGTTTGGATAAAAACGCTTTATTTGGAGCCATTTTTTGCTTAACGAACCGAATATAATTTAGTAAATCAGACTGAGAATGCTTTAGTCTGGACCAAAAGAACGATTTTTATTAAAATTTAAAAGAAAACGACTAATTTCGAAATATTATTTAAACAGAAACGAGTCAAACACGAGTTAAACTTAAACAAAACAGACTGTAAACGTTATGTCGCTTCAAAAGAACGATTCATATTATAATTTGGAAGAAACCTGCTTATTTCGGCAGCTTTTTTACTTAGAAACGAGTAAAACCTTACCAAACCAAACTAAAAACATCTTATTTCGCCTCAAAAACACCATTAATGTTACAGTTTAAAACGAACACCTTATTTAGGTCTGCTTTTGCATAAAGAAACGAGTATAATTTAATAAAACAGACTGAGAACTTTCTAGATTAGTTTGAAGGAACGATTAAATTTATAATTTTGAAGAAAAGAAGTCAATTCGAAGGATTCGTCTTCTTCTTCTTCTTCTTCTTCTTATTATTATTATTATTATTATTATTATTATTATTATTATTATTATTATTATTATTATTATTATTATTATTATTATTATTATTATTATTATTATTATATATATTTTTTTTATTATTATTTTAATAATTTAAAACCAACTATAACTTCGAATAGTGAACGATTTATACACCAGTTTGTAAGAACATGGTTAATTTTTGACAAATATTTGCTTAAAAACCTGAAGACTTACACAAAGCAAATTGAGTGCAAATCTTGTTCTAGTTCAAAATAACTAATTATGTTATGGTTTCGATAAAAACAGCTTATTTTGGACGTTTATTAGCTTTGAAACGAGCAAACGTTTACAAGACATACTGAAAATGCTTTAATCAAGCTCAAAAGAACGAATTATGATATAGTTTGAACAAAAAGGGCTTATTCCCTACGATTGATTACCTAAATAAACGAGTATATTTAATAAAACAGACTGAAAACGTTTTATTCAGGCTCAAAAGAACGATTGATGCAATAATTTGGAAGCAAATGGCTTATTTCGAAAGATTTTTTGCTTAGAATCCAGTAAAACTTACACAAATGGAGCCGCAAACGTCTTAGTTAGCTTCAAAAAAGCGATATATATTATAATTCGAAAGAAAACGGCTTATTTCGAACGATTCTTAGCTTTGAAACCAGCAAACGTTTACAAAGCATACTGAAAAGGCTTTAATCTGGCCCAAAAAATCGAATTATGTTATAGTTTGTACAAAAACAGTGAATTTCAGACAATTTTTTGCTTAAAGAAACGGGTGTATTTAATAAAACAGACTGAAAACGCTTTATTCTTGGTCAAAAGAACGATTAATGCAATAATTTGGAAGCAAAGGGAATATTTTGAAGGTTTTTTTGCTTAGAATCCAGTAAAACTTATACAAATCGGGTCGAAAACGTTTTATTTCGCTTCAAAAAAGCGATATAAATCATAATTCGAAAGAAAGCGGCTTATTTCGAACGATTCTAAGCTTTGAAAACAGCAAACGTTTACAAAACATACTGAAAACGCACTATTCAGGCTCAGGAGAACGAATTACGTTATAGTTTAAACAAAAACGGCACATTTCAGACTATTTTTTGCTTATAGAAGCGAGTATATTTAATAAAACAGATTGAAAACGCTTTATTCTTGCTCAAAAGAACGATTGATGCAATAATTTGGAAGCAAAGGGAATATTTCGAAGGTTTTTTTGCTTAGAATCCAGCAAAACTTATACAAATCGGGCCGAAAACGTTTTATTTCGCTTCAAAAAAGCGATATAAATTATAATTCGAAAGAAAGCGGCTTATTTCGAACGATTCTGAGCTTTGAAAACAGCAAACGTTTACAAAACATACTGAAAACGCTTTATTCTGGCTCAAAGGAACGAATTATGTTATAGTTTGATCAAAAACAGTGAATTTCAAACAATTTTTTGCTTAAAGAATCGAGTATATTTAATAAAGCAGACAGAAAACGCTTTATTCTAGCTCATCAGAACGATTGATGCAATAATTTGGAAGCAAAGGGAATATTTCGAAGGTTTTTTGCTTAGAATCCAGCAAAACTTATACAAGTCGGGCCGAAAACGTTTTATTTCGCTTCAAAAAAGCGATATATATTATAATTCGAAAGAAAACGGCTTATTTCGAAAGATTCTTAGCTCCAAAACCAGCAAACGCCTCAAAAAGACGTTCCATGTTACAGTTTGTAGAAAAGCGACTTATTTAAGCACAAAAGTACAAATTATTCAATAGTTTAAATGAAAAAAGGGTTTCTCTCAGTAGATTCTTTGCTTAGAAACGAGAAAAGGCACAAATTTTAAAGATAAACCTTTATTTTAGACAATTTCTTTTCTTAAAATCGAGAAATCTCCCAGGATTGGCTTTAATTAGTGCTTGAACTGTTTTCTTGTGACAATAAAACGTTTTCACTCTGCTTTATTAAAGTTTGCTTAATTTGAAGCCAAGAGTAGTTCGAAATAAACCGTTTTCTTTTAATCTATGACATAATTCGTTCTTTTGAGCAAGAATAAAGAGTTTTGAGTCTGTTTCATTAAATATACTCGTTTCTTTAAGCAAAAAATAGTCTGAAATTTGCCGTTTTAGTTTAAACTATAACATAATTCGTTCTTTTGAGCGTGAATTGAGCGTTTTTAGTATGTTTTGTAAACGTTTGCTGGTTTCGAAGCTAAGAATCGTTCGAAATAAGCTCTTTTCTTTCGAATTATAATATGTATCGCTTATTTGATGCGAACTAAGACGTTTTCGGCTCGATTTACATAAGTTTTACTGGATTCTAAGTAAATGATCTTTCGAAATTAGCCATTTGCTTTCAAATTATTGCATCAATCGTTCTTTTGAGCAAGAATAAAGCGTTTTTGGTCTGTTTTATTAAAATTACTCGTTTCTTTAAGCAAAAAATTGTCTGAAATTCACTGTTTTTGTTCAAACTATAATATAATTCGTTCTTTTGAGCCAGAATAAAGCGTCTGCAGTATGTTTTGTAAACGTTTGCTGGTTTCGAAGCTAAGAGTCGTTCGAAATAAGCCGTTTTCTTTCGAATTATAATATATATCGCTTTTTTGAAGCTAACTAAGACGTTTGCGGCTCCATTTGTGTAAGTTTTACTGGATTCTAAGCAAAAAATATTTCGAAATAAGCCATTTGCTTCCAAATTCATGAATCAATCGTTCTTTTGAGCCAGAATAAAGCGTTTTCACTCTGTTTTATTAAATATACTCGTTTATTAGGCAATCAATCGTACGGAATAAGCCCTTTCTGTTCAAACGATAGCATAATTCGTACTTTTGAGCCTGATTAAAGCGTTTTCAGTATGTCTTGTAAACGATTGCTCGTTTCAAAGCTAATAAACGTCCAAAATAATCTTTTTTTATCAAAACTATAATATTATTTGTTATTTTGAACTTGAATAAGATGTTTTCAATTTGATTTGTGTAAGTCTTCAGGTTTTTAAGCAAATATTTGTCAAGAATTAACAATGTTCTTACCAACTGGTGCATAAACCGTTCACTATTCGAAAGTTATAGTTGGTTTTAAATTATTATTAAAATAATAATAAAAAAAAATATATAATAGTAATAATAATAATAATAATAATAATAATAATAATAATAATAATATTAACAATAATAATAATAATAATAATAATAATAATAGTAATAATAATAATAATAATAATAATAATAATAATAATAATAATAAGAAGAAGAAGAAGACGGATCCATCGAATTGAGTTCTTTTCTTCAAAATTATAAATTTAATCGTTCCTTCAAACTCATCTAGAAAGTTCTCAGTCTGTTTTATTAAATTATACTCGTTTCTTTATGCAAAAGCAGACCCAAATAAGCTGTTTTTTTTAAACTGTAACATTAATGGTGTTTTTGAGGCGAAATAAGATGTTTTTAGTTTGGTTTGGTAAGATTTTACTCGTTTCTAAGCAAAAAAGCTGCCGAAATAAGCAGGTTTCTTCCAAATTATAATATGAATCGTTCTTTTGAAGCGACATAAAACGTTTACAGTCTGTTTTGTTTAAGTTTAACTCGTGTTTGACTCGTTTCTGTGTAAATAATATTTCGAAATTAGTCGTTTTCTTTTAAATTTTAATAAAAATCGTTCTTTGATCCAGACTAAAGCATTCTCAGTCTGATTTACTAAATTATATTCGGTTCGTTAAGCAAAAAATGGCTCCAAATAAAGCGTTTTTTTCCAAACTGAGACATTAGTCGTGTTTTTGATGAAGAATAAGTCGAGAAAATAAATAAAATCAAAAATTTATAAAAAGTAAAAAATAGTTCATAATTCAAAAACTATTAGGAATACTGAGATTTTTTTGACTTCAATCGATTGCCTGGATCATTTTGCCTCGGCAAAAGTCCAAACAGTTCCAGTGTTTCGAATAGTATGGCCGTAAGTGGAGAAAATAAATAAAATCAAAAATTTATAAAAAGTAAAAAATAGTTCATAATTCAAAAACTATTAGGAATACTGAGATTTTTTTGACTTCAATCGATTACCTGGATCATTTTGCATGGGCAAGTGTCCAAACAGTTCCACTGTTCCGAATAGTATAGCCGTAAGTGGAAAAAATAAATAAAATCAAAAATTTATAAAAAGTAATAAATAGTTCATAATTCAAAAACTATTAAGAATACTGAGATTTTTTTGACTTCAATCGATTGCCTGGATCATTTTGCCTCGGCAAAGGTCCAAACAGTTCCAGTGTTTCGAATAGTATATCCGTAAGTGGAGAAAATAAATAAAATCAAAAATTTATAAAAAGTTAAAAATAGTTCATAATTCAAAAACTATTGGGAATACTAAGATTTTTTTGACTTCAATCGATTGCCTGGATCATTTTGCATCGGCAAGGGTCGAAACAGTTCCACTGTTTCGAATAGTATAGCCGTAAGTGGAGAAAATAAATAAAATCAAAAATTTATAAAAAGTAAAAAATAGTTCATAATTCAAAAACTCTTAGAAATACTGCGATTTTTTTGAACTTCAATCGAGTGCCTGGATCATTTTGCATTGGCAAAGGTCCAAATAGTTCCACTCTTTCGACTATAGTATAGCCGTAAGTGGAAAAAATAAATAAAATCGAAAATTTATAAAAAGTAAAAAATAGTTCATAATTCAAAAACTATTAGGTATACTGAGATTTTTTTGACTTCAATCGATTACCTGAATCATTTTACATCGGCAAGTGTCCAAATTGTTCCACTGTTTCCAATATAGTATAGCCGTAAGTGGAAAAAATATATAAAATCAAAAATTTATAAAAAGTAAAAAATAGTTCATAATTCAAAAACTATTAGGAATACTGCAATTTTTCTGACATCAATCGATTGCCCGGATCATTTTGCATCGGCAAAGGTCCAATTAGTTCCACTCTTTCGAATATAGTAAAGCCGTGAGTGGACAAAATAAATAAAATTAAAAATTTATAAAAAGTAAAAAATAGTTCATAATTCAAAAACTATTAGGAATACTGAGATTTTTTTGACTTCAATCGATTGCCAGGATCATTTTGCGTCGGCAAGGGTCGAAACAGTACCACTGTTTCGAATAGTATAGCCGTAAGTGGAGAAAATAAATAAAATTAAAAATTTACAAAAAGTAAAAAATAGTTCATAATTCAAAAACTATTAGAAATACTGCGATTTTTTTGAACTTCAATCGATTGCCTGGATCATTTTGCATTGGCAAAGGTCCAAATAGTTCCACTCTTTCGAATATAGTATAGCCGTAAGTGGAAAAAATAAATAAAATCGAAAATTTATAAAAAGTAAAAAATAGTTCATAATTCAAAAACTATTAGGTATACTGAGATTTTTTTGACTTTAATCGATTACCTGAATCATTTTACATCGGCAAGTGTCCAAATTGTTCCACTGTTTCCAATATAGTATAGCCGTAAGTGGAAAAAATATATAAAATCAAAAATTTATAAAAAGTAAAAAATAGTTCATAATTTAAAAACTATTAGGAATACTGGATTTTTTTGAACTTTAATCGATTGCCTGGATCATTTTGCATCGGCAAAGGTCCAAAAAGTTCCACTGTGTCGAATAGTATAGCCGTAAGTGGAAAAAATAAATAAAATCAAAAATTTATAAAAAGTAATAAATAGTTCATAATTCAAAACTATTAAGAATACTGCGATTTTTTTGACTTCAATCGATTGCCTGGATCATTTTGCCTCGGCAAAGGTCCAAACAGTTCCAGTGTTTCGAATAGTATATCCGTAAGTGGAGAAAATAAATAAAATCAAAAATTTATAAAAAGTAAAAAATAGTTCATAATTCAAAAACTATTAGGAATACTAAGATTTTTTTGACTTCAATCGATTGCCTGGATCATTTTGCATCGGCAAGGGTCGAAACAGTTCCACTGTTTCGAATAGTATAGCCGTAAGTGGAGAAAATAAATAAAATCAAAAATTTATAAAAAGTAAAAAATAGTTCATAATTCAAAAACTCTTAGAAATACTGCGATTTTTTTGAACTTCAATCGAGTGCCTGGATCATTTTGCCTCGGCAAAAGTCCAAAGAGTTCCAGTGTTTCGAATAGTATATAGCCGTAAGTGGAGAAAATAAATAAAATCAAAAATTTATAAAAAGTAAAAAATAGTTTATAATTCAAAAACTATTAGGAATACTGAGATTTTTTTGACTTCAATCGATTGCCTGGATCATTTTGCCTCGGCAAAGGTCCAAACAGTTCCAGTGTTTCGAATAGTATATCCGTAAGTGGAGAAAATAAATAAAATCAAAAATTTATAAAAAGTAAAAAATAGTTCATAATTCAAAAACTATTAGGAATACTAAGATTTTTTTGACTTCAATCGATTGCCTGGATCATTTTGCATCGGCAAGGGTCGAAACAGTTCCACTGTTTCGAATAGTATAGCCGTAAGTGGAGAAAATAAATAAAATCAAAAATTTATAAAAAGTAAAAAATAGTTCATAATTCAAAAACTCTTAGAAATACTGCGATTTTTTTGAACTTCAATCGAGTGCCTGGATCATTTTGCATCGGCAAGGGTCGAAATAGGATAGCCGTAAGTGGAGAAAATAAATAAAATCAAAAATTTATAAAAAGTAAAAAATAGTTCATAATTCAAAAACTATTAAGAATACAGAGATTTTTTTGACTTCAAAGGATTGCCTGGATCATTTTGCCTCGGCAAAATTCCAAACAGTTCCAATGTTTCGAATAGTATAGCCGTAAGTGGAGAAAATAAATAAAATCAAAAATTTATAAAAAGTAAAAAATAGTTCATAATTCAAAAACTATTAGGAATACTGAGATTTTTTTGACTTCAAAGGATTGCCTGGATCATTTTGCCTCGGCAAAAGTCCAAACAGTTCCAGTGTTTCGAATAGTATATAGCCGTAAGTGGAGAAAATAAATAAAATCAAAAATTTATAAAAAGTAAAAAATAGTTTATAATTCAAAAACTATTAGGAATACTGAGATTTTTTTGACTTCAATCGATTGCCTGGATCATTTTGCCTCGGCAAAGGTCCAAACAGTTCCAGTGTTTCGAATAGTATATCCGTAAGTGGAGAAAATAAATAAAATCAAAAATTTATAAAAAGTAAAAAATAGTTCATAATTCAAAAACTATTAGGAATACTAAGATTTTTTTGACTTCAATCGATTGCCTGGATCATTTTGCATCGGCAAGGGTCGAAACAGTTCCACTGTTTCGAATAGTATAGCCGTAAGTGGAGAAAATAAATAAAATCAAAAATTTATAAAAAGTAAAAAATAGTTCATAATTCAAAAACTCTTAGAAATACTGCGATTTTTTTGAACTTCAATCGAGTGCCTGGATCATTTTGCATCGGCAAAGGTCCAAAAAGTTCCACTGTGTCGAATAGTATAGCCGTAAGTGGAAAAAATAAATAAAATCAAAAATTTATAAAAAGTAATAAATAGTTCATAATTCAAAACTATTAAGAATACTGCGATTTTTTTGACTTCAAAGGATTGCCTGGATCATTTTGCCTCGGCAAAAGTCCAAAGAGTTCCAGTGTTTCGAATAGTATATAGCCGTAAGTGGAGAAAATAAATAAAATCAAAAATTTATAAAAAGTAAAAAATAGTTTATAATTCAAAAACTATTAGGAATACTGAGATTTTTTTGACTTCAATCGATTGCCTGGATCATTTTGCCTCGGCAAAGGTCCAAACAGTTCCAGTGTTTCGAATAGTATATCCGTAAGTGGAGAAAATAAATAAAATCAAAAATTTATAAAAAGTAAAAAATAGTTCATAATTCAAAAACTATTAGGAATACTAAGATTTTTTTGACTTCAATCGATTGCCTGGATCATTTTGCATCGGCAAGGGTCGAAACAGTTCCACTGTTTTGAATAGTATAGCCGTAAGTGGAGAAAATAAATAAAATCAAAAATTTATAAAAAGTAAAAAATAGTTCATAATTCAAAAACTCTTAGAAATACTGCGATTTTTTTGAACTTCAATCGAGTGCCTGGATCATTTTGCATCGGCAAAGGTCCAAATAGTTCCACTCTTTCGAATATAGTATAGCCGTAAGTGGAAAAATTAAATAAAATCAAAAATTTATAAAAAGTAAAAAATAGTTCATAATTCAAAAACTATTAGGAATACTGAGATTTTTTTGACTTCAATCGATTACCTGAATCATTTTACATCGGCAAGTGTCCAAATTGTTCCACTGTTTCCAATATAGTATAGCCGTAAGTGGAAAAAATAAATAAAATCAAAAATTTATAAAAAGTAAAAAATAGTTCATAATTCAAAAACTATTAGGAATACTGAGATTTTTTTGACTTCAATCGATTGCCTGGATCATTTTGCATCGGCAAGGGTTGAAACAGTTCCACTGTTTCGAATAGTATAGCCGCAAGTGGAGAAAATAAATAAAATCAAAAATTTATAATAAGTAAAAAATAGTTCATAATTCAAAAACTATTAGGAATACTGCGATTTTTTTGTCATCAATCGATTGCCCGGATCATTTTGCATCGGCAAAGGTCCAAATAGTTCCACTCTTTCGAATATAGTATAGCCATAAGTGGAAAAATTAAATAAAATCAAAAATTTATAAAAAGTAAAAAATAGTTCATAATTCAAAAACTATTAGGAATACTGAGATTTTTTTGACTGCAATCGATTGCCTGGATCATTTTGCATCGGCAAGGGTCGAAACAGTTCCACTGTTTCCAATAGTATAGCCATAAGTGGAGAAAATAAACAAAATCAAAAATTTATAAAAAGTAAAAAATAGTTCATAATTTAAAAACTATTAGGAATACTGGATTTTTTTGAACTTTAATCGATTGCCTGGATCATTTTGCATCGGCGAGGGTCAAAATAGGATAGCCGTAAGTGGAGAAAATAAATAAAATCAAAAATTTATAAAAAGTAAAAAATAGTTCATAATTCAAAAACTATTAGGAATACAGAGATTTTTTTGACTTCAATCGATTACCTGGATCATTTTGCATTGGCAAGTGTCCAAACAGTTCCACTGTTTCGAATAGTATAGCCGTAAGTGGAAAAAATAAATAAAATTAAAAATTTATAAAAAGTAATAAATAGTTCATAATTCAAAAACTATTAAGAATATTGAGATTTTTTTGAACTTCAATCGATTGCCTGGATTATTTTGCATCGGCAAAGGTTCAAATAGTTCCACCGTGTCGAATAGTATAGCCGTAAGTGGAGAAAATAAATAAAATCAAAAATTTATAAAAAGTAAAAAATAGTTCATAATTCAAAAACTATTAGGAATACTGCAATTTTTTTGACATCAATCGATTGCCCGGATCATTTTGCATCGGCAAAGGTCCAAATGCTTCCACTCTTTCGAATATAGTATAGCGGTAAGTTGAAAAAATAAATAAAATCAAAAATTTATAAAAAGTAAAAAATAGTTCATAATTCAAAAACTATTAGGAACACTGAGATTTTTTTGACTTCAATCGACTGCCTGGATTATTTTGCATAGGCAAAGATCCAAACAGTTCCACTGTTTCGAATAGTATAGCCGTAAGTGGAGAAAATAAATAAAATTAAAAATTTATAAAAAGTAAACAATTGTTCATAATTCAATAACTATTAGGAATACTGAGATTTTTTTGAACTTCAATCGATTGCCTGGATCATTTTGCATCGGCAAAGGTCCAAATAGTTCCACCGTGTCGAATAGTATAGCCGTAAGTGGAGAAAATAAATAAAATCAAAAATTTATAAAATGTAAAAAATAGTTCATAATTCAAAAACTATTAGGAATACTGAGATTTTTTTGACTTCAATCGATTACCTGAATCATTTTACATCGGCAAGTGTCCAAACAGTTCCACTGTTTCGAATAGTATAGCCGTAAGTGGAGAAAATAAATAAAATTAAAAATTTATAAAAAGTAAAAAATAGTTCATAATTCAAAAACTATTAGAAGTACTGCGATTTTTTTAAACTTCAATCGATTGCCTGGATCATTTTGCATCGGCAAAGGTCCAAATAGTTCCACTCTTTCGAATATAGTATAGCCGTAAGTGGAAAAAATAAATAAAATCAAAAATTTGTAAAAAGTAAAAAATAGTTCATAATTCAATAACTATTAGGAATACTGAGATTTTTTTGACTTCAATCGATTGCCTGGATCATTTTGCATCGGCAAAGATCCAAACAGTTCCACTGTTTCGAATAGTATAGCCGTAAGTGGAGAAAATAAATAAAATTAAAAATTTATAAAAAGTAAAAAATAGTTCATAATTCAAAAACTATTAGACGTACTGCGATTTTTTTGAACTTCAATCGATTGCCTGGATCATTTTGCATCGGCAAAGGTCCAAATAGTTGCACCGTGTCGAATAGTATAGCCGTAAGTGGAGAAAATAAATAAAATCAAAAATTTATAAAAAGTAAATAATAGTTCATAATTCAAAAACTATTAGGAATACTGAGATTTTTTTAACAACAATCGATTGCCTGGATCATTTTGCATTGGCAAAGGTCCAAATAGTTCCACTCTTTCGAATATAGTATAGCCGTAAGTGGAAAAAATAAATAAAATCAAAAATTTATATAAAGTAAAAAATAGTTCATAATTCAAAAACTATTAGGAATACTGCGATTTTTTTGACATCAATCGATTGCCTGGATCATTTTGCATCGGCAAAGGTCCAAATAGTTCCACTCTTTCGAATATATTATGGCCGTAAGTGGAAAAAATAAACAAAATCAAAAAATTATATAAAGTAAAAAATAGTTCATAATTCAAAAACTATTAGGAATTCTGCGATTTTTTAGACTTCAATCGATTGCCTGAATCATTTTGCCTCGGCAAGGGCCGAAACAGTTTCACTTATTCGAATAGTATAGCAGTAAGTGGAGAAAATAAATAAAATCAAAAATTTATAAAAAGTAAAAAATAGTTCATAATTCAAAAACTATTAGAAATACTGAGATTTTTTTGACTTCAATCGATTACCTGGGTCATTTTGCATTGGCAAGTGTCCAAACAGTTCCACTGTTTCGAATGGTATAGCCGTAAGTGGAAAAAATAAATAAAATCAAAAATTTATAAAAAGTAAAAAATAGTTCATAACTCAAAAACTATTAGGAATACTGAGATTTTTTTGACTTCCATCGATTACCTGGATCATTTTGCATTGGCAAGTGTCCAAACAGTTAAACTGTTTCGAATAGAATAGCAGTAAGTGGAGAAAATAAATAAAATCAAAAATTTATAAAAAGTAAAAAATAGTTCATAATTCAAAAACTATTAGAAATACTGAGATTTTTTTGACTTCAATCGATTACCTGGGTCATTTTGCATTGGCAAGTGTCCAAACAGTTCCACTGTTTCGAATAGTATAGCCGTAAGTGGAAAAAATAAATAAAATCAAAAATTTATAAAAAGTAATAAATAGTTCATAATTCAAAAACTATTATGAATACTGCGATTTTTTTGAACTTCAATCGATTGCCTGGATCATTTTGCATCGGCAAAGGTCCAAATTGTTCCACTGTTTCAAATATAGTATAGCCGTAAGTGGAAAAAATAAATAAAATCTAAAATTTATAAAAAGTAAAAAATAGTTCATAATTCAAAAACTATTAGGAATACTGAGATTTTTTTGACTTCAATCGATTGCCAGGATCATTTTGCGTCGGCAAGGGTCGAAACAGTTCCACTGTTTTGAATAGTATAGCCGTAAGTGGAGAAAATAAATAAAATTAAAAATTTACAAAAAGTAAAAAATAGTTCATAATTCAAAAACTATTATAAATACTGCGATTTTTTTGAACTTCAATCGATTGCCTGGATCATTTTGCATCGGCAAAGGTCCAAATAGTTCCACTCTTTCGAATATAGTATAGCCGTAAGTGGAAAAATTAAATAAAATCAAAAATTTATAAAAAGTAAAAAATAGTTCATAATTCAAAAACTATTAGGAATACTGAGATTTTTTTGACTTCAATCGATTACCTGAATCATTTTACATCGGCAAGTGTCCAAATTGTTCCACTGTTTCCAATATAGTATAGCCGTAAGTGGAAAAAATAAATAAAATCAAAAATTTATAAAAAGTAAAAAATAGTTCATAATTCAAAAACTATTAGGAATACTGAGATTTTTTTGACTTCAATCGATTGCCTGGATCATTTTGCATCGGCAAGGGTCGAAACAGTTCCACTGTTTCGAATAGTATAGCCGTAAGTGGAGAAAATATATAAAATCAAAAATTTATAAAAAGTAAAAAATAGTTCATAATTCAAAAACTATTAGAAATACTGCGATTTTTTTGAACTTCAATCGATTGCCTGGATCATTTTGCATCGGCAAATGTCCAAATAGTTCCACCGTGTCGAATAGTATAGCCGTAAGTGGAGAAAATAAATAAAATCAAAAATTTATAAAAAGTAAAAAATAGTTCATAATTCAAAAACTATTAGGAATACTGCAATTTTTTTGACATCAATCGATTGCCCGGATCATTTTGCATCGGCAAAGGTCCAAATAGTTCCACTCTTTCGAATATATTATAGCCGTAAGTGGAAAAAATAAATAAAATCAAAAAATTATATAAAGTAAAAAATAGTTCATAATTCAAAAACTATTAGGAATTCTGCGATTTTTTAGACTTCAATCGATTGCCTGAATCATTTTGCCTCGGCAAGGGCCGAAACAGTTTCACTTATTCGAATAGTATAGCAGTAAGTGGAGAAAATAAATAAAATCAAAAATTTATAAAAAGTAAAAAATAGTTCATAATTCAAAAACTATTAGAAATACTGAGATTTTTTTGACTTCAATCGATTACCTGGGTCATTTTGCATTGGCAAGTGTCCAAACAGTTCCACTGTTTCGAATAGTATAGCCGTAAGTGGAAAAAATAAATAAAATCAAAAATTTATAAAAAGTAAAAAATAGTTCATAACTCAAAAACTATTAGGAATACTGAGATTTTTTTGACTTCAATCGATTACCTGGATCATTTTGCATTGGCAAGTGTCCAAACAGTTAAACTGTTTCGAATAGAATAGCAGTAAGTGGAGAAAATAAATAAAATCAAAAATTTATAAAAAGTAAAAAATAGTTCATAATTCAAAAACTATTAGAAATACTGAGATTTTTTTGACTTCAATCGATTACCTGGGTCATTTTGCATTGGCAAGTGTCCAAACAGTTCCACTGTTTCGAATAGTATAGCCGTAAGTGGAAAAAATAAATAAAATCAAAAATTTATAAAAAGTAATAAATAGTTCATAATTCAAAAACTATTATGAATACTGCGATTTTTTTGAACTTCAATCGATTGCCTGGATCATTTTGCATCGGCAAAGGTCCAAATTGTTCCACTGTTTCAAATATAGTATAGCCGTAAGTGGAAAAAATAAATAAAATCTAAAATTTATAAAAAGTAAAAAATAGTTCATAATTCAAAAACTATTAGGAATACTGAGATTTTTTTGACTTCAATCGATTGCCAGGATCATTTTGCGTCGGCAAGGGTCGAAACAGTTCCACTGTTTTGAATAGTATAGCCGTAAGTGGAGAAAATAAATAAAATTAAAAATTTACAAAAAGTAAAAAATAGTTCATAATTCAAAAACTATTATAAATACTGCGATTTTTTTGAACTTCAATCGATTGCCTGGATCATTTTGCATCGGCAAAGGTCCAAATAGTTCCACTCTTTCGAATATAGTATAGCCGTAAGTGGAAAAATTAAATAAAATCAAAAATTTATAAAAAGTAAAAAATAGTTCATAATTCAAAAACTATTAGGAATACTGAGATTTTTTTGACTTCAATCGATTACCTGAATCATTTTACATCGGCAAGTGTCCAAATTGTTCCACTGTTTCCAATATAGTATAGCCGTAAGTGGAAAAAATAAATAAAATCAAAAATTTATAAAAAGTAAAAAATAGTTCATAATTCAAAAACTATTAGGAATACTGAGATTTTTTTGACTTCAATCGATTGCCTGGATCATTTTGCATCGGCAAGGGTCGAAACAGTTCCACTGTTTCGAATAGTATAGCCGTAAGTGGAGAAAATATATAAAATCAAAAATTTATAAAAAGTAAAAAATAGTTCATAATTCAAAAACTATTAGAAATACTGCGATTTTTTTGAACTTCAATCGATTGCCTGGATCATTTTGCATCGGCAAATGTCCAAATAGTTCCACCGTGTCGAATAGTATAGCCGTAAGTGGAGAAAATAAATAAAATCAAAAATTTATAAAAAGTAAAAAATAGTTCATAATTCAAAAACTATTAGGAATACTGCAATTTTTTTGACATCAATCGATTGCCCGGATCATTTTGCATCGGCAAAGGTCCAAATAGTTCCACTCTTTCGAATATATTATAGCCGTAAGTGGAAAAAATAAATAAAATCAAAAAATTATATAAAGTAAAAAATAGTTCATAATTCAAAAACTATTAGGAATTCTGCGATTTTTTAGACTTCAATCGATTGCCTGAATCATTTTGCCTCGGCAAGGGCCGAAACAGTTTCACTTATTCGAATAGTATAGCAGTAAGTGGAGAAAATAAATAAAATCAAAAATTTATAAAAAGTAAAAAATAGTTCATAATTCAAAAACTATTAGAAATACTGAGATTTTTTTGACTTCAATCGATTACCTGGGTCATTTTGCATTGGCAAGTGTCCAAACAGTTCCACTGTTTCGAATAGTATAGCCGTAAGTGGAAAAAATAAATAAAATCAAAAATTTATAAAAAGTAAAAAATAGTTCATAACTCAAAAACTATTAGGAATACTGAGATTTTTTTGACTTCAATCGATTACCTGGATCATTTTGCATTGGCAAGTGTCCAAACAGTTAAACTGTTTCGAATAGAATAGCAGTAAGTGGAGAAAATAAATAAAATCAAAAATTTATAAAAAGTAAAAAATAGTTCATAATTCAAAAACTATTAGAAATACTGAGATTTTTTTGACTTCAATCGATTACCTGGGTCATTTTGCATTGGCAAGTGTCCAAACAGTTCCACTGTTTCGAATAGTATAGCCGTAAGTGGAAAAAATAAATAAAATCAAAAATTTATAAAAAGTAATAAATAGTTCATAATTCAAAAACTATTATGAATACTGCGATTTTTTTGAACTTCAATCGATTGCCTGGATCATTTTGCATCGGCAAAGGTCCAAATTGTTCCACTGTTTCAAATATAGTATAGCCGTAAGTGGAAAAAATAAATAAAATCTAAAATTTATAAAAAGTAAAAAATAGTTCATAATTCAAAAACTATTAGGAATACTGAGATTTTTTTGACTTCAATCGATTGCCAGGATCATTTTGCGTCGGCAAGGGTCGAAACAGTTCCACTGTTTCGAATAGTATAGCCGTAAGTGGAGAAAATAAATAAAATTAAAAATTTACAAAAAGTAAAAAATAGTTCATAATTCAAAAACTATTAGAAATACTGCGATTTTTTTGAACTTCAATCGATTGCCTGGATCATTTTGCATCGGCAAAGGTCCAAATAGTTCCACTCTTTCGAATATAGTATAGCCGTAAGTGGAAAAATTAAATAAAATCAAAAATTTATAAAAAGTAAAAAATAGTTCATAATTCAAAAACTATTAGGAATACTGAGATTTTTTTGACTTCAATCGATTACCTGAATCATTTTACATCGGCAAGTGTCCAAATTGTTCCACTGTTTCCAATATAGTATAGCCGTAAGTGGAAAAAATAAATAAAATCAAAAATTTATAAAAAGTAAAAAATAGTTCATAATTCAAAAACTATTAGGAATACTGAGATTTTTTTGACTTCAATCGATTGCCTGGATCATTTTGCATCGGCAAGGGTCGAAACAGTTCCACTGTTTCGAATAGTATAGCCGTAAGTGGAGAAAATATATAAAATCAAAAATTTATAAAAAGTAAAAAATAGTTCATAATTCAAAAACTATTAGAAATACTGCGATTTTTTTGAACTTCAATCGATTGCCTGGATCATTTTGCATCGGCAAATGTCCAAATAGTTCCACCGTGTCGAATAGTATAGCCGTAAGTGGAGAAAATAAATAAAATCAAAAATTTATAAAAAGTAAAAAATAGTTCATAATTCAAAAACTATTAGGAATACTGCAATTTTTTTGACATCAATCGATTGCCCGGATCATTTTGCATCGGCAAAGGTCCAATTAGTTCCACTCTTTCGAATATAGTAAAGCCGTGAGTGGACAAAATAAATAAAATTAAAAATTTATAAAAAGTAAAAAATAGTTCATAATTCAATAACTATTAGGAATACTGCGATTTTTTTGACTGCAATCGATTGCCTGGATCATTTTGCATCGGCAAGGGTCGAAACAGTTCCACTGTTTCCAATAGTATAGCCATAAGTGGAGAAAATAAACAAAATCAAAAATTTATAAAAAGTAAAAAATAGTTCATAATTTAAAAACTATTAGGAATACTGGATTTTTTTGAACTTTAATCGATTGCCTGGATCATTTTGCATCGGCGAGGGTCAAAATAGGATAGCCGTAAGTGGAGAAAATAAATAAAATCAAAAATTTATAAAAAGTAAAAAATAGTTCATAATTCAAAAACTATTAGGAATACAGAGATTTTTTTGACTTCAATCGATTACCTGGATCATTTTGCATTGGCAAGTGTCCAAACAGTTCCACTGTTTCGAATAGTATAGCCGTAAGTGGAAAAAATAAATAAAATTAAAAATTTATAAAAAGTAATAAATAGTTCATAATTCAAAAACTATTAAGAATACTGAGATTTTTTTGAACTTCAATCGATTGCCTGGATTATTTTGCATCGGCAAAGGTTCAAATAGTTCCACCGTGTCGAATAGTATAGCCGTAAGTGGAGAAAATAAATAAAATCAAAAATTTATAAAAAGTAAAAAATAGTTCATAATTCAAAAACTATTAGGAATACTGCAATTTTTTTGACATCAATCGATTGCCCGGATCATTTTGCATCGGCAAAGGTCCAAATGCTTCCACTCTTTCGAATATAGTATAGCGGTAAGTTGAAAAAATAAATAAAATCAAAAATTTATAAAAAGTAAAAAATAGTTCATAATTCAAAAACTATTAGGAACACTGAGATTTTTTTGACTTCAATCGATTGCCTGGATTATTTTGCATAGGCAAAGATCCAAACAGTTCCACTGTTTCGAATAGTATAGCCGTAAGTGGAGAAAATAAATAAAATTAAAAATTTATAAAAAGTAAACAACTGTTCATAATTCAATAACTATTAGGAATACTGAGATTTTTTTGAACTTCAATCGATTGCCTGGATCATTTTGCATCGGCAAAGGTCCAAATAGTTCCACCGTGTCGAATAGTATAGCCGTAAGTGGAGAAAATAAATAAAATCAAAAATTTATAAAATGTAAAAAATAGTTCATAATTCAAAAACTATTAGGAATACTGAGATTTTTTTGACTTCAATCGATTACCTGAATCATTTTACATCGGCAAGTGTCCAAACAGTTCCACTGTTTCGAATAGTATAGCCGTAAGTGGAGAAAATAAATAAAATTAAAAATTTATAAAAAGTAAAAAATAGTTCATAATTCAAAAACTATTAGAAGTACTGCGATTTTTTTAAACTTCAATCGATTGCCTGGATCATTTTGCATCGGCAAAGGTCCAAATAGTTCCACTCTTTCGAATATAGTATAGCCGTAAGTGGAAAAAATAAATAAAATCAAAAATTTGTAAAAAGTAAAAAATAGTTCATAATTCAATAACTATTAGGAATACTGAGATTTTTTTGACTTCAATCGATTGCCTGGATCATTTTGCATCGGCAAAGATCCAAACAGTTCCACTGTTTCGAATAGTATAGCCGTAAGTGGAGAAAATAAATAAAATTAAAAATTTATAAAAAGTAAAAAATAGTTCATAATTCAAAAACTATTAGACGTACTGCGATTTTTTTGAACTTCAATCGATTGCCTGGATCATTTTGCATCGGCAAAGGTCCAAATAGTTGCACCGTGTCGAATAGTATAGCCGTAAGTGGAGAAAATAAATAAAATCAAAAATTTATAAAAAGTAAATAATAGTTCATAATTCAAAAACTATTAGGAATACTGAGATTTTTTTAACAACAATCGATTGCCTGGATCATTTTGCATCGGCTAAGGTCCAAATAGTTCCACTCTTTCGAATATAGTATAGCCGTAAGTGGAAAAAATAAATAAAATCAAAAATTTATATAAAGTAAAAAATAGTTCATAATTCAAAAACTATTAGGAATACTGCGATTTTTTTGACATCAATCGATTGCCTGGATCATTTTGCATCGGCAAAGGTCCAAATAGTTCCACTCTTTCGAATATATTATAGCCGTAAGTGGAAAAAATAAATAAAATCAAAAAATTATATAAAGTAAAAAATAGTTCATAATTCAAAAACTATTAGGAATTCTGCGATTTTTTAGACTTCAATCGATTGCCTGAATCATTTTGCCTCGGCAAGGGCCGAAACAGTTTCACTTATTCGAATAGTATAGCCGTAAGTGGAGAAAATAAATAAAATCAAAAATTTATAAAAAGTAAAACATAGTTCATAATTCAAAAACTATTAGAAATACTGCGATTTTTTTGAACTTCAATCGATTGCCTGGATCATTTTGCATCGGCAAAGGTCCAAATAGTTCCAATGTGTCGAATAGTATAGCCGTAAATGGAGAAAATAAATAAAATTAAAAATTTATAAAAAGTAAACAACTGTTCATAATTCAATAACTATTAGGAATACTGAGATTTTTTTGAACTTCAATCGATTGCCTGGATCATTTTGCATCGGCAAAGGTCCAAATAGTTCCACCGTGTCGAATAGTATAGCCGTAAGTGGAGAAAATAAATAAAATCAAAAATTTATAAAATGTAAAAAATAGTTCATAATTCAAAAACTATTAGGAATACTGAGATTTTTTTGACTTCAATCGATTACCTGAATCATTTTACATCGGCAAGTGTCCAAACAGTTCCACTGTTTCGAATAGTATAGCCGTAAGTGGAGAAAATAAATAAAATTAAAAATTTATAAAAAGTAAAAAATAGTTCATAATTCAAAAACTATTAGAAGTACTGCGATTTTTTTAAACTTCAATCGATTGCCTGGATCATTTTGCATCGGCAAAGGTCCAAATAGTTCCACTCTTTCGAATATAGTATAGCCGTAAGTGGAAAAAATAAATAAAATCAAAAATTTGTAAAAAGTAAAAAATAGTTCATAATTCAATAACTATTAGGAATACTGAGATTTTTTTGACTTCAATCGATTGCCTGGATCATTTTGCATCGGCAAAGATCCAAACAGTTCCACTGTTTCGAATAGTATAGCCGTAAGTGGAGAAAATAAATAAAATTAAAAATTTATAAAAAGTAAAAAATAGTTCATAATTCAAAAACTATTAGACGTACTGCGATTTTTTTGAACTTCAATCGATTGCCTGGATCATTTTGCATCGGCAAAGGTCCAAATAGTTGCACCGTGTCGAATAGTATAGCCGTAAGTGGAGAAAATAAATAAAATCAAAAATTTATAAAAAGTAAATAATAGTTCATAATTCAAAAACTATTAGGAATACTGAGATTTTTTTAACAACAATCGATTGCCTGGATCATTTTGCATCGGCTAAGGTCCAAATAGTTCCACTCTTTCGAATATAGTATAGCCGTAAGTGGAAAAAATAAATAAAATCAAAAATTTATATAAAGTAAAAAATAGTTCATAATTCAAAAACTATTAGGAATTCTGCGATTTTTTAGACTTCAATCGATTGCCTGAATCATTTTGCCTCGGCAAGGGCCGAAACAGTTTCACTTATTCGAATAGTATAGCCGTAAGTGGAGAAAATAAATAAAATCAAAAATTTATAAAAAGTAAAAAATAGTTCATAATTCAAAAACTATTAGGAATACTGCAATTTTTTTGACATCAATCGATTGCCCGGATCATTTTGCATCGGCAAAGGTCCAAATGCTTCCACTCTTTCGAATATAGTATAGCGGTAAGTTGAAAAAATAAATAAAATCAAAAATTTATAAAAAGTAAAAAATAGTTCATAATTCAAAAACTATTAGGAACACTGAGATTTTTTTGACTTCAATCGATTGCCTGGATTATTTTGCATAGGCAAAGATCCAAACAGTTCCACTGTTTCGAATAGTATAGCCGTAAGTGGAGAAAATAAATAAAATTAAAAATTTATAAAAAGTAAACAACTGTTCATAATTCAATAACTATTAGGAATACTGAGATTTTTTTGAACTTCAATCGATTGCCTGGATCATTTTGCATCGGCAAAGGTCCAAATAGTTCCACCGTGTCGAATAGTATAGCCGTAAGTGGAGAAAATAAATAAAATCAAAAATTTATAAAATGTAAAAAATAGTTCATAATTCAAAAACTATTAGGAATACTGAGATTTTTTTGACTTCAATCGATTACCTGAATCATTTTACATCGGCAAGTGTCCAAACAGTTCCACTGTTTCGAATAGTATAGCCGTAAGTGGAGAAAATAAATAAAATTAAAAATTTATAAAAAGTAAAAAATAGTTCATAATTCAAAAACTATTAGAAGTACTGCGATTTTTTTAAACTTCAATCGATTGCCTGGATCATTTTGCATCGGCAAAGGTCCAAATAGTTCCACTCTTTCGAATATAGTATAGCCGTAAGTGGAAAAAATAAATAAAATCAAAAATTTGTAAAAAGTAAAAAATAGTTCATAATTCAATAACTATTAGGAATACTGAGATTTTTTTGACTTCAATCGATTGCCTGGATCATTTTGCATCGGCAAAGATCCAAACAGTTCCACTGTTTCGAATAGTATAGCCGTAAGTGGAGAAAATAAATAAAATTAAAAATTTATAAAAAGTAAAAAATAGTTCATAATTCAAAAACTATTAGACGTACTGCGATTTTTTTGAACTTCAATCGATTGCCTGGATCATTTTGCATCGGCAAAGGTCCAAATAGTTGCACCGTGTCGAATAGTATAGCCGTAAGTGGAGAAAATAAATAAAATCAAAAATTTATAAAAAGTAAATAATAGTTCATAATTCAAAAACTATTAGGAATACTGAGATTTTTTTAACAACAATCGATTGCCTGGATCATTTTGCATCGGCTAAGGTCCAAATAGTTCCACTCTTTCGAATATAGTATAGCCGTAAGTGGAAAAAATAAATAAAATCAAAAATTTATATAAAGTAAAAAATAGTTCATAATTCAAAAACTATTAGGAATACTGCGATTTTTTTGACATCAATCGATTGCCTGGATCATTTTGCATCGGCAAAGGTCCAAATAGTTCCACTCTTTCGAATATATTATAGCCGTAAGTGGAAAAAATAAATAAAATCAAAAAATTATATAAAGTAAAAAATAGTTCATAATTCAAAAACTATTAGGAATTCTGCGATTTTTTAGACTTCAATCGATTGCCTGAATCATTTTGCCTCGGCAAGGGCCGAAACAGTTTCACTTATTCGAATAGTATAGCCGTAAGTGGAGAAAATAAATAAAATCAAAAATTTATAAAAAGTAAAACATAGTTCATAATTCAAAAACTATTAGAAATACTGCGATTTTTTTGAACTTCAATCGATTGCCTGGATCATTTTGCATCGGCAAAGGTCCAAATAGTTCCAATGTGTCGAATAGTATAGCCGTAAATGGAGAAAATAAATAAAATCAAAAATTTATAAAAAGTAAAAAATAGTTCATAATTTAAAAACTATTAAGAATACTGCGATTTTTTTGACATCAATCGATTGCCCGGATCATTTTGCATCGGCAAAGGTCCAAATAGTTCCACTCTTTCAAATATAGTATAGCCGTAAGTGGAAAAAATAAATAAAATCAAAAATTTGTAAAAAGAAAAAATAGTTCATAATTCAATAACTATTAGGAATACTGAGATTTTTTTGACTTCAATCGATTGCCTGGATCATTTTGCATCGGCAAAGATCCAAACAGTTCCACTGTTTCGAATAGTATAGCCGTAAGTGGAGAAAATAAATAAAATTAAAAATTTATAAAAAGTAAAAAATAGTTCATAATTCAAAAACTATTAGACGTACTGCGATTTTTTTGAACTTCAATCGATTGCCTGGATCATTTTGCATCGGCAAAGGTCCAAATAGTTCCACCGTGTCGAATAGTATAGCCGTAAGTGGAGAAAATAAATAAAATAAAAAATTTATAAAAAGTAAATAATAGTTCATAATTCAAAAACTATTAGGAATACTGAGATTTTTTTAACAACAATCGATTGCCTGGATCATTTTGCATCGGCAAAGGTCCAAATAGTTCCACTCTTTCGAATATAGTATAGCCGTAAGTGGAAAAAATAAATAAAATCAAAAATTTATAAAAAGTAAAAAATTGTTCATAATTCAATAACTATTAGGAATACTGAGATTTTTTTGAACTTCAATCGATTACCTGAATCATTTTACATCGGCAAGTGTCCAAATAGTTCCACTCTTTCGAATATAGTATAGCCGTAAGTGGAAAAAATAAATAAAATCAAAAATTTATAAAAAGTAAAAAATAGTTCATAATTCAAAAACTATTAGGAATACTGAGATTTTTTTGACTTCAATCGATTGCCTGGATCATTTTGCATCGGCAGAGATCCAAACAGTTCCACTGTTTCGAATAGTATAGCCGTAAGTGGAGAAAATAAATAAAATTAAAAATTTATAAAAAGTAAAAAATAGTTCATAATTCAAAAACTATTAGGAATACTGCGATTTTTTTGAACTTCAATCGATTGCATGGATCATTTTGCATCGGCAAAGGTCCAAATAGTTCCACCGTGTCGAATAGTATAGCCGTAAGTGGAGAAAATAAATAAAATCAAAAGTTTATAAAAAGTGAAAAATAGTTCATAATTCAAAAAATGTTAGGAATCCTGAGATTTTTTTGACATAAATCGATTGCCTGGATCATTTTGCATCGGCAAAGGTCCAAATAGTTCCACTCTTTCGAATATAGTATAGCCGTAAGTGGAAAAAATAAATAAAATCAAAAATTTATATAAAGTAAAAAATAGTTCATAATTCAAAAACTATTAGGAATACTGCGATTTTTTTGACATCAATCGATTGCCTGGATCATTTTGCATCGGCAAAGGTCCAAATAGTTCCACTCTTTCGAATATATTATAGCCGTAAGTGGAAAAAATAAATAAAATCAAAAAATTTTATAAAGTAAAAAATAGTTCATAATTCAAAAACTATTAGGAATTCTGCGATTTTTTAGACTTCAATCGATTGCCTGGATCATTTTGCATCGGCAAAGGTCCAAATAGTTCCACTGTTTCGAATAGTATAGCCGTAAGTGGAGAAAATAAATAAAATCAAAAATTTATAAAAAGTAAAAAATAGTACATAATTCAAAAACTATGAATACTGCGATTTTTTTGACTTCAATCGATTGCCTGGATCATTTTGCATCGGCAAAGGTCCAAATAGTTCCACTGTTTCGAATAGTATAGCCGTAAGTGGAGAAAATAAATAAAATCAAAAATTTATAAAAAGTAAAAAATAGTACATAATTCAAAAACTATCAGGAATACTGCGATTTTTTTGACTTCAATCGATTGCCTGGATCATTTTGCATCGGCAAAGGTCCAAACAGTTCCACTGTTTCGAATATAGTATAGCCGTAAGTGGAAAAAATAAATAAAATCAAAAATTTGCAAAAAGTAAAAAATAGTTCATAATTCAAAAACTATTAGGAATTCTGCGATTTTTTAGACTTCAATCGATTGCCTGAATTATTTTGCCTCGGCAAGGGCCGAAACAGTTTCACTTATTCGAATAGTATAGCCGTAAGTGGAGAAAATATATAAAATCAAAAATTTATAAAAAGTAAAACATAGTTCATAATTCAAAAACTATTAGAAATACTGCGATTTTTTTGAACTTCAATCGATTGCCTGGATCATTTTGCATCGGCAAAGGTCCAAATAGTTCCAATGTGTCGAATAGTATAACCGTAAGTGGAGAAAATAAATAAAATCAAAAATTTATAAAAAGTAAAAAATAGTTCATAATTTAAAAACTATTAAGAATACTGCGATTTTTTTGACATCAATCGATTGCCCGGATCATTTTGCATCGGCAAAGGTCCAAATAGTTCCACTCTTTCAAATATAGTATAGCCGTAAGTGGAAAAAATAAATAAAATCAAAAATTTGTAAAAAGTAAAAAATAGTTCATAATTCAATAACTATTAGGAATACTGAGATTTTTTTGACTTCAATCGATTGCCTGGATCATTTTGCATCGGCAAAGATCCAAACAGTTCCACTGTTTCGAATAGTATAGCCGTAAGTGGAGAAAATAAATAAAATTAAAAATTTATAAAAAGTAAAAAATAGTTCATAATTCAAAAACTATTAGACGTACTGCGATTTTTTTGAACTTCAATCGATTGCCTGGATCATTTTGCATCGGCAAAGGTCCAAATAGTTCCACCGTGTCGAATAGTATAGCCGTAAGTGGAGAAAATAAATAAAATCAAAAATTTATAAAAAGTAAATAATAGTTCATAATTCAAAAACTATTAGGAATACTGAGATTTTTTTAACAACAATCGATTGCCTGGATCATTTTGCATCGGCAAAGGTCCAAATAGTTCCACTCTTTCGAATATAGTATAGCCGTAAGTGGAAAAAATAAATAAAATAAAAATTTATAAAAAGTAAAAAATTGTTCATAATTCAATAACTATTAGGAATACTGAGATTTTTTTGAACTTCAATCGATTACCTGAATCATTTTACATCGGCAATTGTCCAAATAGTTCCACTCTTTCGAATATAGTATAGCCGTAAGTGGAAAAAATAAATAAAATCAAAAATTTATATAAAGTAAAAAATAGTTCATAATTCAAAAACTATTAGGAATACTGCGATTTTTTTGACATCAATCGATTGCCTGGATCATTTTGCATCGGCAAAGGTCCAAATAGTTCCACTCTTTCGAATATATTATAGCCGTAAGTGGAAAAAATAAATAAAATCAAAAAATTATATAAAGTAAAAAATAGTTCATAATTCAAAAACTATTAGGAATTCTGCGATTTTTTAGACTTCAATCGATTGCCTGAATCATTTTGCCTCGGCAAGGGCCGAAACAGTTTCACTTATTCGAATAGTATAGCCGTAAGTGGAGAAAATAAATAAAATCAAAAATTTATAAAAAGTAAAACATAGTTCATAATTCAAAAACTATTAGAAATACTGCGATTTTTTTGAACTTCAATCGATTGCCTGGATCATTTTGCATCGGCAAAGGTCCAAATAGTTCCAATGTGTCGAATAGTATAGCCGTAAGTGGAGAAAATAAATAAAATCAAAAATTTATAAAAAGTAAAAAATAGTTCATAATTTAAAAACTATTAAGAATACTGCGATTTTTTTGACATCAATCGATTGCCCGGATCATTTTGCATCGGCAAAGGTCCAAATAGTTCCACTCTTCCAAATATAGTATAGCCGTAAGTGGAAAAAATGGATAAAATCAAAAATTTATAAAAAGTAAATAATAGTTCATAATTCAAAAACTGTTAGGAATACTGAGACTTTTTTGACTTCAATCGATTGCCTGGATCATTTTGCATCGGCGAGGGTCGAAACAGTTCCACTGTTTCGAATAGTATAGCCGTAAGTGGAGAAAATAAATAAAATCAAAAATTTAAAAAAAGTAAAAAATAGTTCATAATTCAAAAACTGTTAGGAATACTGTGATTTTTTTGACTTCAATCGATTGCCTGGATCATTTTGCATAGGCAAGGGTCGAAACAGTTCCACTGTTTCGAATAGTATAGCCGTAAGTGGGGAAAATAAATAAAATCAAAAATTTATAAAAAGTAAAAAATAGTACATAATTCAAAAACTATTAGGAATACTGCGATTTTTTTGACTTCAATCGATTGCCTGGATCATTTTGCATCGGCAAAGGTCCAAATAGTTCCACTGTTTCGAATATTGTATAGCCGTAAGTGGAGAAAATAAATAAAATCAAAAATTTATAAAAAGTAAAAAATAGTACATAATTCAAAAACTATGAATACTGCGATTTTTTTGACTTCAATCGATTGCCTGGATCATTTTGCATCGGCAAAGGTCCAAACAGTTCCACTGTTTCGAATAGTATAGCCGTAAGTGGAGAAAATAAATAAAATCAAAAATTTATAAAAAGTAAAATATAGTACATAATTCAAAAACTATCAGGAATACTGCGATTTTTTTGACTTCAATCGATTGCCTGGATCATTTTGCATCGGCAAAGGTCCAAACAGTTCCACTGTTTCGAATATAGTATAACCGTAAGTGGAAAAAATAAATAAAATCAAAAATTTGCAAAAAGTAAAAAATAGTTCATAATTCAAAAACTATTAGGAATACTGAGATTTTTTTGACTTCAATCGATTGTCTGGATCATTTTGCTTACGGCTATACTATTCAAAACAATGGAACTGTTTCGACCCTTGCCGATGCAAAATGATCCAGGCAATCGATTGAAGTCAAAAAAATCGCAGTATTCTTAATAGTTTTTGAATTATGTATTATTTTTTACTTTTTATAAATTTTTGATTTTATTTATTTTTTCCACTTACGGCTATACTATATTCAAAAGAGTGGAACTATTTGGACTTTTGCCGATGCAAAATGATCCGGGCAATCGATTGATGTCAAAAAAATCTCAGTATTCCTAATAGTTTTTGAATTATGAACTATTATTTACTTTTTATAAATTTTTGATTTTATTTATTTTCTCCACTTACGGCTATGCTATTCGAAACAGTTGAACTCCTTCGACCCTTGCCGAGGCAAAATGATCCAGGCAATCGATTGAAGTCAAAAAAATCGCAGTATTCCTAATAGTTTTTGAATTATGAACTATTTTTTACTTTTTATAAATTTTTAATTTTATTTATTTTCTCCACTTACGGCTATACTAATCGAAACAGTGGAACTGTTTGGACTCTTGCCGTTGCAAAATGATCCAGGCAATCGATTGAAGTCAAAAAAATCGCAGTATTCCTATTAGTTTTTGAATTATGAACTATTTTTTACTTTTTATAAATTTTTGATTTTATTTATTTTCTCCACTTACGGCTATACTATTCGAAACAGTGGAACTGTTTCGACCCTTGCCGATGCAAAATGATCCAGGCAATCGATTGAAGTTCAAAAAAATCTAGTATTCCTAATAGTTTTTGAATTATGAACTATATTTTACTTTTTATAATTTTTTGATTTTGTATATTTCCTCCACTTATGGCTATACTATTCGAAACAGTGAAACTGTTTCGACCCTTGCCGATGCAAAATGTTCCAGGCAATCGATTGCAGTCAAAAAAATCTCAGTATTCCTAATAGTTATTGAATTATGATCTATTTTTTACTTTTTATAAATTTTTAATTTTATTTATTTTCTCCACTTACGGCTATACTATTCGGAACAGTGGAACTGTTTGGACCTTTGCCGATGCAAAATGATCCAGGCAATCGATTAAAGTCAAAAAAATTTCAGTGTTCCTAATAGTTTTTGAATTATGAACTATTTTTTACTTTTTATAAATTTTTGATTTTATTTATTTTTTCCACTTACCGCTATACTATATTCGAAAGAGTGGAACTATTTGGACCTTTGCCGATGCAAAATGATCCGGGCAATCGATTGATGTTAAAAAAAATTGCAGTATTCCTAATAGTTTTTGAATTATGAACTATTTTTTACTTTTTATAAAATTTTGATTTTATTTATTTTCTCCACTTACGGCTATACTATTCGACACGGTGGAACTATTTGGACCTTTTCCGATGCAAAATGATCCAGGCAATCGATTGAAGTTCAAAAAAATCGCAGTATTTCTAATAGTTTTTGAATTATGCACTATTTTTTACTTTTTACAAATTTTTGATTTTATTTATTTTCACCACTTACGCCTATACCATTCGAAACAGTGGAACAATTTGGACACTTGCCGATGTAAAATGATCCGGGCAATCGATTGATGTCAAAAAAATCGCAGTATTCCTATTAGTTTTTGAATTATGAACTATTTTTTACTTTTTATAAATTTTTGATTTTATTTATTTTCTCCACTTACGGCTATACTATTCGAAACAGTGGAACTGTTTCGACCCTTGCCGATGCAAAATGATCCAGGTAATCGATTGAAGTCAAAAAAATCTCAGTATTCCTAATAGTTTTTGAATTATGAACTATTTTTTACTTTTTATAAATTTTTAATTTTATTTATTTTCTCCACTTACGGCTATGCTATTCGAAACAGTTGAACTCCTTCGACCCTTGCCGAGGCAAAATGATCCAGGCAATCGATTGAAGTCAAAAAAATCGCAGTATTCCTAATAGTTTTTGAATTATGAACTATTTTTTACTTTTTATAAATTTTTAATTTTATTTATTTTCTCCACTTACGGCTATACTATACGAAACAGTGGAACTGTTTTGACCCTTGCCGATGCAAAATGATCCAAGCAATAAATTGAAGTCAAAAAAATTCTCAGTATTTCTAATAGTTTTTGAATTATGAACTATTATTTACTTTTTATAAATTTTTTATTTTATTTATTTTTTCCACTATCGGCTATACTATATTCGAAACAGTGGAACTATTTAAACCTTTGCCGATGCAAAATGATCCACGCAACCGATTGAAGTCAAAAAAATCTCAGTATTAATAATAGTTTTTGAATTATGAACTATTTTTTACTTTATATAAATTTTTGATTTTATTTATTTTCTCCCCTTACGGCTATACTATTCGAAACAGTGGAACTGTTTGGACCTTTGCCGATGCAAAATGATCCACGCAACCGATTGAAGTCAAAAAAATCTCAGTATCCCTAATAGTTTTTGAATTATGAACTATTTTTTACTTTATATAAATTTTTGATTTTATTTATTTTTTCCACTTACGGCTATACTATATTCGGAAGAGTGGAACTATTTGGACCTTTGCCGATGCAAAATGATCCAGGTAATCGATTGAAGTCAAAAAAATCGCAGTATTCCTAATAGTTTTTGAATTATAAACTATTTTTTAATTTTTATAAATTTTTGATTTTATATATTTTCTCCACTTACGGCTATACTATTCGAAACAGTGGAACAGTTTGGACACTTGCCGATGCAAAATGATCCAGGTAATCGATTGAAGTCAAAAAAATCGCAGTATTCCTAATAGTTTTTGAATTATGAACTATTTTTTACTTTTTATAAATTTTTGATTTTATTTAATTTCTCCACTTACGGCTATACTATACGAAACAGTGGAACTGTTTTGACCCTTGCCGATGCAAAATGATCCAGGCAATAAATTGAAGTCAAAAAAATTCTCAGTATTCCTAATAGTTTTTGAATTATGAACTATTATTTACTTTTTATAAATTTTTTATTTTATTTATTTTTTCCACTTACGGCTATACTATTCGAAACAGTGGAACTATTTAAACCTTTGCCGATGCAAAATGATCCACGCAACCGATTGAAGTCAAAAAAATCTCAGTATTAATAATAGTTTTTGAATTATGAACTATTTTTTACTTTATATAAATTTTTGATTTTATTTATTTTCTCCCCTTACGGCTATACTATTCGAAACAGTGCAACTGTTTGGACCTTTGCCGATGCAAAATGATCCACGCAACCGATTGAAGTCAAAAAAATCTCAGTATCCCTAATAGTTTTTGAATTATGAACTATTTTTTACTTTATATAAATTTTTGATTTTATTTATTTTTTCCACTTACGGCTATACTATATTCGGAAGAGTGGAACTATTTGGACCTTTGCCGATGCAAAATGATCCAGGTAATCGATTGAAGTCAAAAAAATCGCAGTATTCCTAATAGTTTTTGAATTATGAACTATTTTTTACTATTTATAAATTTTTGATTTTATTTATTTTTTCCACTTACGGCTATACAATATTCGAAACAGTGGAACTATTTGGACCTTTGCCGATGCAAAATGATCCAGGTAATCGATTGGAGTTCAAAAAAAATCGCAGTATTTCTAATAGTTTTTGAATTATGAAATATTATTTACTTTTTATAAATTTATGATTTTATTTCTTTTCTCCACTTACGGCTATACTATTCGAAACAGTGGAACTCTTTGGACCTTTGCCGATGCAAAATAATCCAGGTAATCGATTGGAGTCAAAAAAATCGCAGTATTCCTAATAGTTTTTGAATTATGAACTATTTTTTACTTTTTATAAATTTTTGATTTTATTTATTTTTTCCACTTACGGCTATACAATATTCGAAACAGTGGAACTATTTGGACCTTTGCCGATGCAAAATGATCCAGGTAATCGATTGGAGTCAAAAAATCGCAGTATTCCTAATAGTTTTTGAATTATGAACTATTCTTTACTTTTTATAAATTTTTGATTTTATTTATTTTTTCCACTTACGGCTATACAATATTCGAAACAGTGGAACTATTTGGACCTTTGCCGATGCAAAATGATCCAGGCAATCGATTGAAGTCAAAAAAATCGCAGTATTCCTAATAGTTTTTGAATTATGTACTATTTTTTACTTTTTATAAATTTTTGATTTTATTTATTTTCTCCACTTACGGCTATACTATTCGAAACAGTGGAACTGTTTCGACCCTTGCCTATGCAAAATGATCCAGGCAATCGATTGAAGTCAAAAAAATCACAGTATTCCTAATAGTTTTTGAATTATGAACTATTTTTTACTTTTTATAAATTTTTGATTTTATTTATTTTTACCACTTACGGCTATACTATTCGAATAAGTGGAACTGTTTTGGCCCTTGCCGATGCAAAATGATCCAGGCAATCGATTGAAGTCAAAAAAATCGCAGTATTCCTAATAGTTTTTGAATTATGAACTATTTTTTACTTTTTATAAATTTTTGATTTTATTTATTTTTTCCACTTACGGCTATACAATATTCGAAACAGTGGAACTATTTGGACCTTTGCCGATGCAAAATGATCCAGGCAATCGATTGAAGTTCAAAAAAATCGCAGTATTCCTAATAGTTTTTGAATTATGAACTATTTTTTACTTTTTATAAATTTTTGATTTTATTTATTTTCTCCACTTACGGCTATACTATTCGAATAAGTAGAACTGTTTTGGCCCTTACCGATGCAAAATAATCCAGGCAATCGATTGAAGTCAAAAAAATCGCAGTATTCCTAATAGTTTTTGAATTATGAACTATTTTTTACTTTTTATAAATTTTTGATTTTATTTATTTTTTCCACTTACGGCTATACAATATTCGAAACAGTGGAACTATTTGGACCTTTGCCGATGCAAAATGATCCAGGCAATCGATTGAAGTTCAAAAAAATCGCAGTATTCCTAATAGTTTTTGAATTATGAACTATTTTTTACTTTTTATAAATTTTTGATTTTATTTATTTTTTCCACTTACGGCTATACAATATTCGAAACAGTGGAACTCTTTGGACCTTTGCCGATGCAAAATAATCCAGGTAATCGATTGGAGTCAAAAAAATCGCAGTATTCCTAATAGTTTATGAATTATGAACTATTTTTTACTTTTTATAAATTTTTGATTTTATTTATTTTTTCCACTTACGGCTATACAATATTCGAAACAGTGGAAATATTTGGACCTTTGCCGATGCAAAATGATCCAGGTAATCGATTGGAGTCAAAAAATCGCAGTATTCCTAATAGTTTTTGAATTATGAACTATTCTTTACTTTTTATAAATTTTTGATTTTATTTATTATTTCCACTTACGGCTATACAATATTCGAAACAGTGGAACTATTTGCACCTTTGCCGATGCAAAATGATCCAGGCAATCGATTGAAGTCAAAAAAATCGCAGTATTCCTAATAGTTTTTGAATTATGTACTATTTTTTACTTTTTATAAATTTTTGATTTTATTTATTTTCTCCACTTACGGCTATACTATTCGAAACAGTGGAACTGTTTCGACCCCTGCCTATGCAAAATGATCCAGGCAATCGATTGAAGTCAAAAAAAGCACAGTATTCCTAATAGTTTTTGAATTATGAACTATTTTTTACTTTTTATAAATTTTTGATTTTATTTATTTTTTCCACTTACGGCTATACAATATTCGAAACAGTGGAATTATTTGGACCTTTGCCGATGCAAAATGATCCAGGCAATCGATTGAAGTTCAAAAAAATCGCCGTATTTCTAATAGTTTTTGAATTATGAACTATTTTTTACTTTTTATAAATTTTTGATTTTATTTATTTTCTCCACTTACGGCTATACTATTCGAATAAGTGGAACTGTTTCGGCCCTTGCCGATGCAAAATGATCCAGGCAATCGGTTGAAGTCAAAAAATTCGCAGTATTCCTAATAGTTTTTGAATTATGAACTATTTTTTACTTTTTATAAATTTTTGCTTTTATTTATTTTTTCCACTTACGGCTATACAATATTCGAAACAGTGGAACTATTTGGACCTTTGCCGATGCAAAATGATCCAGGCGATCGATTGAAGTTCAAAAAAATCGCAGTATTCCTAATAGTTTTTGAATTATGAACTATATTTTACTTTTTATAAATTTTTGATTTTATTTATTTTCTCCACTTACGGCTATACTATTCGAAACAGTGGAACTGTTTCGACCCTCGCCGATGCAAAATAATCCAGGCAATCGATTGAAGTCAAAAAAATCGCTGTATTCCTAATAGTTTTTGAATTATGAACTATTTTTTACTTTTTATAAATTTTTGATTTTATTTATTTTTTCCACTTACGGCTATACTATTCGAAACGGTGGAACTGTTTCGACCTTTGCCGATGCAAAATAGGTTTTGAATTATGAACTATTTTTTCTTTTTATAAATTTTCGATTTTATTTATTTTTTCCACTTACGGCTATACTATTCGAAACAGTGGAACTATTTGGACCTTTGCCGATGCAAAATGATCCAGGCAATCGATTGAAGTCAAAAAAATCTCAGTATTCCTAATAGTTTTTGAATTATGAACTATTTTTTACTTTTTATAAATTTTTGATTTTATTTTTTTTTCCACTTACGGCTATACAATATTCGAAACAGTGGAACTATTTGGACCTTTGCCGATGCAAAATGATCCAGGCAATCGATTGAAGTTCAAAAAAAGTGCAGTATTCCTAATAGTTTTTGAATTATGAACTATTTTTTACTTTTTATAAATTTTTGATTTTGTTTATTTTCTCCACTTATGGCTATACTATTCGAAACAGTGGAACTGTTTCAACCCTTGCCGATGCAAAATGATCCAGGCAATCGATTGATGACAAAAAAATCGCAGTATTCCTAATAGTTTTTGAATTATGAACTATTTTTTACTTATTATAAATTTTTGATTTTATTTATTTTCTCCACTTACGGCTATACTATTCGACACAGTGGAACTTTTTGTACCTTTGCCGATGCAAAATGATCCAGGCAATCGATTGAAGTTCAAAAAAATCGCAGTATTTCTAAGAGTTTTTGAATTATGAACTATTTTTTACTTTTTATATATTTTTGATTTTATTTATTTTCTCCACTTACGGCTATACTATTCGAAACAGTGGAACTGTTTCGACCCTTGCCGATGCAAAATGATCCAGGCAATCGATTGAAGTCAAAAAAATCGCAGTATTCCTAATAGTTTTTGAATTATGAACTATTTTTTACTTTTTATAAATTTTTGATTTTATATATTTTTTCCACTTACGGCTATACTATTCGAAACAGTGGAACTGTTTGGACACTTGCCGATATAAAATGATTCAGGTAATCGATTGAAGTCAAAAAAATCTCAGTATTCCGAATAGTTTTTGAATTATGAACTATTATTTACTTTTAATAAATTTTTGATTTTATTTATTTCTTCCACTTACGGCTATACTATATTCGAAAGAGTGGAACTATTTGGACGTTTGCCGATGCAAAATGATCCAGGCAATCGGTTGATGTCAAAAAAATGGCAGTATTCCTAATAGTTTTTGAATTATGAACTATTTTTTACTTTTTATAAATTTTTGATTTTATTTATTTTCTCCACTTAAAGCTATACTATTCGAAACAGTGGAACTGTTTCGACTCTTGCCGATGCAAAATGATTCAGGCAATCGATTAAAGTAAAAAAAATCTCAGTATTCCTAATGGTTTTTGAATTATGAACTATTTTTTACTTTTTATAAATTTTTGATTTTATTTATTTTCTCCACTTACGGCTATACTATTCGAAACAATGGGACTATTTCGAACCTTGCCGATGCAAAATGATCCAGGCAATCGATTGAAGTCAAAAAAATCTCAGTATTCCTAATAGTTTTTGAATTATGAACTATTTTTTACTTTTTATAAATTTTTGATTTTATTTATTTTCTCGACTTATTCTTCATCAAAAACACGACTAATGTCTCAGTTTGGATAAAAACGCTTTATCTGGAGCCATTTTTTGCTTAACGAACCGAATATAATCTAGTAAATCAGACTGAGAATGCTTTAGTCTGGATCAAAGAACGATTTTTATTAAAATTTAAAAGAAAACGACTAATTTCGAATTATTATTTACACAGAAACGAGTCAAACACGAGTTAAACTTAAACAAAACAGACTGTAAACGTTTTATGTCGCTTCAAAAGAACGATTCATATTATAATTTGGAAGAAACCTGCTTATTTCGGGAGCTTTTTTGCTTAGAAACGAGTAAAACCTTACCAAACCAAACTAAAAACATCTTATTTCGCCTCAAAAACACCATTAATGTTACAGTTTAAAAAAAACACCTTATTTGGGTCTGCTTTTGCATAAAGAAACGAGTATAATTTAATAAAACAAACTGAGAACTTTCTAGATTAGTTTGAAGGAACGATTAAATTTATAATTTTGAAGAAAAGAACTTAATTCGATGGATTCGTCTTCTTCTTCTTCTTCTTCTTCTTCTTATTATTATTATTATTATTATTATTGTTATTATTATTATTATTATTATTATTATTATTATTATTATTATTATTATTATTATTATTACTATTATTATTATTACTATCATTATTATTACTACTATTATATATTTTTTTTTATTATTATTTTAATAATAATTTAAAACCAACTATAACTTTCGAATAGTGAACGGTTTATGCACCAGTTGGTAAGAACATTGTTAATTTTTGACAAATATTTGCTTAAAAACCTGAAGACTTACACAAATCAAATTGAAAACATCTTATTCAAGTTCAAAATAACAAATAATATTATAGTTTTGATAAAAAAAGATTATTTTGGACGTTTATTAGCTTTGAAACGAGCAAACGTTCACAAGACATACTGAAAACGCTTTAATCAGGCTCAAAAGTACGAATTATGCTATAGTTTGAACAAAAAGGGCTTATTCCGTACGATTGATTGCCTAAATAAACGAGTATATTTAATAAAACAGAGTGAAAACGCTTTATTCTGTCTCAAAAGAACGATTGATGCATGAATTTGGAAACAAATGGCTTATTTCGAAATATTTTTTGCTTAGAATCCAGTAAAACTTACACAAATGGAGCCGAAAACGTCTTAGTTCGCTTCAGAAAAGCGATATATATTATAATTCGAAAGAAAATGGCTTATTTCGAACGATTCTTATCTTTGAAACCAGCAAACATTTAAAAAGCATACTAAAAACGCTCTATTCAGGCTCAGAAGAACGAATTATGATATAGTTTAAACAAAAACGGCAAATTTCAGACTATTTTTTGCTTAACGAAACGAGAATATTTAATAAAACACACTGAAAACGCTATATCCTTGCTCAAAAGAACGATTAATGCAATAATTTAGAAGCAAAGGGAAAATTTCGAAGGTTTTTTTTGCTTAGAATCCAGTAAAACTTATGCAAATCCCACCGAAAACGTCTAAGTTCGCTTCAAAAAAGCGATATATATTATAATTCGAAAGAAAATGGCTTATTTCGAACGACTCTTAGCTTCGAAACCAGCAATCGTTTACAAAACATACTGCAGACGCTTTATTCTTGCTCAAAAGAACAAATTATATTATAGTTTGAACAAAAACAGTGAATTTCAGACAATTTTTTGCTTAAAGAAACGAGTAATTTTAATAAAACAGACCAAAAACGCTTTATTCTTGCTCAAAAGAACGATTGATGCAATAATTTGAAAGCAAATGGCTAATTTCTAAAGATTATTTACTTAGAATCCAGTAAAACTTATGTAAATCGAGCCTAAAACGTCTTAGTTCGCTTCAAATAAGCGATACATATTATAATTCGAAAGAAAACGGCTTATTTCGAACGATTCTTAGCTTCGAAACCAGCAAACGTTTACAAAACATACTAAAAACGCTCAATTCAGGCTCAAAAGAACGAATTATGTTATAGTTTAAACTAAAACGGCAAATTTCAGACTATTTTTTGCTTAAAGAAACGAGTATATTTAATGAAACAGACTCAAAACTCTTTATTCTTGCTCAAAAGAACGAATTATGTTATAGATTAAAAGAAAACGGTTTATTTCGAACTACTCTTGGCTTCAAATTAAGCAAACTTTAATAAAGCAGAGTGAAAACGTTTTATTGTCACAAGAAAACAGTTCAAGCACTAATTAAAGCCAATCCTGGGAGATTTCTCGATTTTAAGAAAAGAAATTGTCTAAAATAAAGGTTTTTCTTTAAAATTTGTGCCTTTTCTCGTTTCTAAGCAAAGAATCTACCGAGAGAAACCCTTTTTTCATTCAAACTATTGAATAATTTGTACTTTTGTGCTTAAATAAGTCGCTTTTCTACAAACTGTAACATGGAACGCCTTTTTGAGGCGTTTGCTGGTTTTGGAGCTAAGAATCTTTCGAAATAAGCCGTTTTCTTTCAAATTATAATATATATCGCTTTTTTGAAGCGAAATAAAACGTTTTCGGCCCGATTTGTATAAGTTTTGCTGGATTCTAAGCAAAAAACCTTCGAAATATTCCCTTTGCTTCCAAATTATTGCATCAATCGTTCTTTTGAGCAAGAATAAAGCGTTTTCAATCTGTTTTATTAAATACACTCGCTTCTATAAGCAAAAAATAGTCTGAAATGTGCCGTTTTTGTTTAAACTATAACATAATTCGTTCTTCTGAGCCTGAATAGAGCGTTTTCAGTATGTTTTGTAAACGTTTGCTGTTTTCAAAGCTTAGAATCGTTCGAAATAAGCCGCTTTCTTTCGAATTATGATTTATATCGCTTTTTTGAAGCGAAATAAAACGTTTTCGACCCGATTTGTATAAGTTTTACTGGATTCTAAGCAAAAAAACCTTCAAAATATTCCCTTTGCTTCCAAATTATTGCATTAATCGTTCTTTTGAGCAAGAATAAAGCGTTTTCAGTCTGTTTTATTAAATACACTCGTTTCTTTAAGCAAAAAATTGTCTGAAATTCACTGTTTTTGTACAAATTAAACATAATTCGATTTTTTGGGCCAGATTAAAGCCTTTTCAGTATGCTTTGTAAACGTTTGCTGGTTTCAAAGCTAAGAATCGTTCGAAATAAGCCGTTTTCTTTCGAATTATAATATATATCGCTTTTTTGAAGCTAACTAAGACGCTTTCGGCTCCATTTGTGTAAGTTTTACTGGATTCTAAGCAAAAAATCTTTCGAAATAAGCCATTTGCTTCCAAATTATTGCTTCAATCGTTCTTTTGAGCATGAATAAAACGTTTTCAGTCTGTTTTATTAAATATACTCGTTTATTTAGGTAATCAATCGTACGGAATAAGCCCTTTTTGTTCAAACTATATCATAATTCGTTCTTTTGAGCCTGATTAAAGCATTTTCAGTATGTCTAGTAAACGTTTGCTCGTTGCAAAGCTAATAAACGTCCAAAATAAGCTGTTTTATCGAAACCATAACATAATTTGTTATTTTGAACTAGAACAAGATTTGCACACAATTTGCTTTGTGTAAGTCTTCAGGTTTTTAAGCAAATATTTGTCAAAAATTAACCATGTTCTTACAAACTGGTGTATAAACCGTTCACTATTCGAAGTTATAGTTGGTTTTAAATTATTAAAATAATAATAAAAAAAAATATATAATAATAATAATAATAATGAAATTGTAATAATAATAATAATAATAATAATAATAATAATAATAATAAGAAGAAGAAGAAGAAGAAGGCGAATCCTTCGAATTGAGTTCTTTTCTTCAAAATTATAAATTTAATCGTTCCTTCAAACTAATCTAGAAAGTTCTCAGTCTGTTTTATTAAATTATACTCGTTTCTTTATGCAAAAGCAGACCTAAATAAGGTGTTTGTTTTAAACTGTAACATTAATGGTGTTTTTGAGGCGAAATAAGATGTTTTTAGTTTGGTTTGGTAAGGTTTTACTCGTTTCTAAGTAAAAAAGCTGCCGAAATAAGCAGGTTTCTTCCAAATTATAATATGAATCGTTCTTTTGAAGCGACATAAAACGTTTACAGTCTGTTTTGTTTAAGTTTAACTCGTGTTTGACTCGTTTCTGTTTAAATAATATTTCGAAATTAGTCGTCTTCTTTTAAATTTTAATAAAAATCGTTCTTTTGGTCCAGACTAAAGCATTCTCAGTCTGATTTACTAAATTATATTCGGTTCGTTAAGCAAAAAATGGCTCCAAATAAAGCGTTTTTATCCAAACTGAGACATTAGTCGTGTTTTTGGTGAAGAATAATTCGAGAAAATAAATAAAATCAAAAATTTGTAAAAAGTAAAAAACAGTTCATAATTCAAAAACTATTAGGAATACTGAGATTTTTTTGACTTCAATCGATTGCCTGGAACATTTTGCATCGGCAAGGGTCAAAACAGTTCCATTGTTTCGAATAGTATAGCCGTAAGTGGAGAAAATAAATAAAATCAAAAATTTATAAAAAGTAAAAAATAGTTTATAATTCAAAAACTATTAGGAATACTGCGATTTTTTTGACATCAATCGATTGCCTGGATCATTTTGCATCGGCAAAGGTCCAAATAGTTCCACTCTTTCGAATATAGTATAGCCGTAAGTGGAAAAAATAAATAAAATCAAAAATTTATAAAAAGTAAAAAATAGTTCATAATTCAAAAACTATTAGAAATACTGAGATTTTTTTGACTTCAATCGATTGCCAGGATCATTTTGCATCGGCAAGGGTCGAAACAGTTCCACTGTTTCGAATAGTATAGCCGTAAGTGGAGAAAATATATAAAATCAAAAATTTATAAAAAGTAAAAAATAGTTCATAATTCAAAAACTATTATGAATACTGCGATTTTTTTGAACTTCAATCGATTGCCTGGATCATTTTGCATCGGCAAAGGTCCAAATAGTTCCACTCTTTCGAATATAGTATAGCCGTAAGTGGAAAAAATAAATAAAATCAAAAATTTATAAAAAGTAAAAAATAGTTCATAATTCAAAAACTATTAAGAATACTGAGATTTTTTTGACTTCAATCGATTGCCTGGATCATTTTGCCTCGGCAAAGGTCCAAACAGTTCCACTGTTTCGAATAGTATAGCCGTAAGTGGAGAAAATAAATAAAATCAAAAATTTATAAAAAGTAAAAAATAGTTCATAATTCAAAAACTATTAGGAATACTGCGATTTTTTTGACATCAATCGATTGCCTGGATCATTTTGCATCGGCAAAGGTCCAAATAGTTCCACTCTTTCGAATATAGTATAGCCGTAAGAGGAAAAAATAAATAAAATCAAAAATTTATAAAAAGTAAAAAATAGTTCATAATTCAAAAACTATTAGGAATACTGCGATTTTTTTGAACTTCAATCGATTGCCTGGATCATTTTGCATCGGCAAAGGTCCAAATTGTTCCACTGTTTCGAATATAGTATAGCCGTAAGTGGAAAAAATAAATAAAATCAAAAATTTATAAAAAGTAAAAAATAGTTCATAATTCAAAAACTATTAGGAATACTGAGATTTTTTTGACTTCAATCGATTGCCCGGATCATTTTGCATCGGCAAAGATCCAAACAGTTCCACTGTTTCGAATAGTATAGCCATAAGTGGAGAAAATAAACAAAATCAAAAATTTATAAAAAGTAAAATATAGTTCATAATTCAAAAACTATTAGGAATACTAGATTTTTTTGACTTCAATCGATTGCCTGGATCATTTTGCATCGGCAAGGGTCGAAACAGTTCCACTGTTTCGAATGGTATAGCCGTAAGTGGAGAAAATAAATAAAATCAAAAATTTGTAAAAAGTAAAAAATAGTGCATAATTCAAAAACTATTAGAAATACTGCGATTTTTTTGAACTTCAATCGATTGCCTGGATCATTTTGCATCGGCAAAGGTCCAAATAGTTCCACCGTGTCGAATAGTATAGCCGTAAGTGGAGAAAATAAATAAAATCAAAATTTTATAAAAAGTAAGAAATAGTTCATAATTCAAAAACTATTAGGAATACTGCAATTTTTTTGACATCAATCGATTGCCCGGATTATTTTGCATCGGCAAAGGTCCAAATAGTTCCACTCTTTCGAATATAGTATAGCGGTAAGTGGAAAAAATAAATAAAATCAAAAATTTATAAAAAGTAAAAAATAGTTCATAATTCAAAAACTATTAGGAACACTGAGATTTTTTTGACTTTAATCGATTGCCTGGATCATTTTGCATCGGCAAAGATCCAAACAGTTCCACTGTTCCGAATAGTATAGCCGTAAGTGGAGAAAATAAATAAAATTAAAAATTTATAAAAAGTAAAAAATAGATCATAATTCAATAACTATTAGGAATACTGAGATTTTTTTGACTGCAATCGATTGCCTGGATCGTTTTGCATCGGCAAGGGTCGAAACAGTTTCACTGTTTCGAATAGTATAGCCATAAGTGGAGGAAATAAACAAAATCAAAAATTTATAAAAAGTAAAATATAGTTCATAATTCAAAAACTATTAGGAATACTAGATTTTTTTGAACTTCAATCGATTGCCTGGATCATTTTGCATCGGCAAGGGTCGAAACAGTTCCACTGTTTCGAATAGTATAGCCGTAAGTGGAGAAAATAAATAAAATCAAAAATTTATAAAAAGTAAAAAATAGTTCATAATTCAAAAACTATTAGGAATACTGCGATTTTTTTGACATCAATCGATTGCCTGGATCATTTTGCATCGGCAAAGGTCCAAATAGTTCCACTCTTTCGAATATAGTATAGCCGTAAGAGGAAAAAATAAATAAAATCAAAAATTTATAAAAAGTAAAAAATAGTTCATAATTCAAAAACTATTAGGAATACTGCGATTTTTTTGAACTTCAATCGATTGCCTGGATCATTTTGCATCGGCAAAGGTCCAAATTGTTCCACTGTTTCGAATATAGTATAGCCGTAAGTGGAAAAAATAAATAAAATCAAAAATTTATAAAAAGTAAAAAATAGTTCATAATTCAAAAACTATTAGGAATACTGAGATTTTTTTGACTTCAATCGATTGCCCGGATCATTTTGCATCGGCAAAGATCCAAACAGTTCCACTGTTTCGAATAGTATAGCCATAAGTGGAGAAAATAAACAAAATCAAAAATTTATAAAAAGTAAAATATAGTTCATAATTCAAAAACTATTAGGAATACTAGATTTTTTTGACTTCAATCGATTGCCTGGATCATTTTGCATCGGCAAGGGTCGAAACAGTTCCACTGTTTCGAATGGTATAGCCGTAAGTGGAGAAAATAAATAAAATCAAAAATTTGTAAAAAGTAAAAAATAGTGCATAATTCAAAAACTATTAGAAATACTGCGATTTTTTTGAACTTCAATCGATTGCCTGGATCATTTTGCATCGGCAAAGGTCCAAATAGTTCCACCGTGTCGAATAGTATAGCCGTAAGTGGAGAAAATAAATAAAATCAAAATTTTATAAAAAGTAAGAAATAGTTCATAATTCAAAAACTATTAGGAATACTGCAATTTTTTTGACATCAATCGATTGCCCGGATTATTTTGCATCGGCAAAGGTCCAAATAGTTCCACTCTTTCGAATATAGTATAGCGGTAAGTGGAAAAAATAAATAAAATCAAAAATTTATAAAAAGTAAAAAATAGTTCATAATTCAAAAACTATTAGGAACACTGAGATTTTTTTGACTTTAGTCGATTGCCTGGATCATTTTGCATCGGCAAAGATCCAAACAGTTCCACTGTTCCGAATAGTATAGCCGTAAGTGGAGAAAATAAATAAAATTAAAAATTTATAAAAAGTAAAAAATAGATCATAATTCAATAACTATTAGGAATACTGAGATTTTTTTGACTGCAATCGATTGCCTGGATCGTTTTGCATCGGCAAGGGTCGAAACAGTTTCACTGTTTCGAATAGTATAGCCATAAGTGGAGGAAATAAACAAAATCAAAAATTTATAAAAAGTAAAATATAGTTCATAATTCAAAAACTATTAGGAATACTAGATTTTTTTGAACTTCAATCGATTGCCTGGATCATTTTGCATCGGCAAGGGTCGAAACAGTTCCACTGTTTCGAATAGTATAGCCGTAAGTGGAGAAAATAAATAAAACCAAAAATTTATAAAAAGTAAAAAATAGTTCATAATTCAAAAACTAATAGGAATACTGCGATTTTTTTGACTTCAATCGATTGCCTGGATCATTTTGCAACGGCAAGAGTCCAAACAGTTCCACTGTTTCGAATAGTATAGCCGTAAGTGGAGAAAATAAATAAAATCAAAAATTTATAAAAAGTAAAAAATAGTTCACAATTCAAAAACTATTAGGAATACTGCGATTTTTTTGACTTCAATCGATTGCCTGGATCATTTTGCCTCGGCAAGGGTCGAAGGAGTTCAACTGTTTCGAATAGCATAGCCGTAAGTGGAGAAAATAAATAAAATCAAAATTTTATAAAAAGTAAAAAATAGTACATAATTCAATAACTGTTAGGAATACTGCGATTTTTTTGACTTCAATCGATTGCCTGGATCATTTTGCATCGGCAAAATTCCAAACAGTTCCACTGTTTCGAATAGTATAGCCGTAAGTGGAGAAAATAAATAAAATCAAAAATTTATAAAAAGTAAAAAATAGTACATAATTCAAAAACTATTAGGAATACTGCGATTTTTTTGACTTCAGTCGATTGCCTGAATCATTTTGCATCGGCAAAGGTCCAAACAGTTCCACTGTTTCGAATAGTATAGCCGTAAGTGGAAAAAATAAACAAAATCAAAAATTTATAAAAAGTAAATAATAGTTCATAATTCAAAAACTATTAGGAATACAGAGATTTTTTTGACTTCAGTCGATTGCCTGGATCATTTTGCATCGGCAAGGGTCGAAACAGTTCCACTGTTTCGAATTGTATAGCCGTAAGTGGAGAAATTAAATAAAATCAAAAATTTATACAAAGTAAAAAATAGTTCATAATTCAAAAACTATTGGGAATACTGCGATTTTTTTGACATCAATCGATTGCCCGGATCATTTTGCATCGGCAAAGGTCCAAATAGTTCCACTGTTTCGAATAGTATAGCCGTTAGTGGAAAAAATAAATAAAATCAAAAATTTATAAAAAGTAATAAATAGTTCATAATTCAAAAACTATTAGGAATACTGAGATTTTTTTGACTCCAATCGATTGCCTGGATCATTTTGCATCGGCAAAGGTCCAAACAGTTCCACTGTTTCGAATAGTATAGCCGTAAGTGGAGAAAATATATAAAATCAAAAATTTATAAAAAGAAAAAAATAGTACATAATTCAAAAACTATTAGGAATACTGCAATTTTTTTGACTTCAATCGATTGCCTGGATCATTTTGCATCGGCAAAGGTCCAAATAGTTCCACTGTTTCGATGCAAAATAACCCAGGTAATCGATTGAAGTCACAAAAATCGCAGTATTCCTAATAGTTTTTGAATTATGAACTATTTTTTACATTCTATAAATTTTTGATTATATTTATTTTCTCCACTAACGGCTATACTATTCGAAACAGTGGATCTGTTTGGACCTTTGCCGATGCAAAATGATCCAGGTAATCGATTGAAGTCAAAAAAATCGCAGTATTCCTAATAGTTTTGGAATTATGAACTATTTTTTGCTTTTTATAAATTTTTGATTTTATTTATTTTCTCCACTTACGGCTATACTATTCGAAACAGTGTAACTGTTTGGACCTTTGCCGATGCAAAATGATCCAGGTAATCGATTGAAGTCAAAAAAATCGCAGAATTCCTAATAATTTTTGAATTATGAACTATTTTTTACTTTTTATAAATTTTTGATTTTATTTATTTTCTCCACTTACGGCTATACTATATTCGAAACAGTGGAACTATTTGGACCCTTGCCTATAAAAAATGATCCAGGCAATCGATGGAAGTTCAAAAAAATGGCAGTATTCCTAATAGTTTTTGAATTATGAACTATTTTTTACTTTTTATAAATTTTTGATTTTATTTATTTTCTCCACTCACGGCTTTACTATATTCGAAAGAGTGGAACTAATTGGACCTTTGCCGATGCAAAATGATCCGGGCAATCGATTGAAGTCAAAAAAATCTCAGTATTCCTAATAGTTTTTGAATTATGAACTATTTTTTACTTTTTGCAAATTTTTGATTTTATTTATTTTTTCCACTTATGGCTATACTATTCGAAACAGTGGAACTGTTTCGACCCTTGCCGATGCACAATGATCCAGGCAATCGATTGAAGTCAAAAAAATCTCAGTATTCCTAATAGTTTTTGAATTATGAACTATTTTTTACTTTTTATAAATTTTTGATTTTATTTATTTTTTCCACTTACGGCTATACTATATTGGAAACAGTGGAGCAATTTGGACACTTGCCGATGTAAAATGATTCAGGTAATCGATTGAAGTCAAAAAAATCTCAGTATTCCTAATAGTTTTTGAATTATGAACTATTTTTTACTTTTTATAAATTTTTGATTTTATTTATTTTTTCCACTTACGGCTATACTATATTCGAAAGAGTGGAACTATTTGGACCTTTGCCGATGCAAAATGATCCAGGCAATCGATTGAAGTTCAAAAAAATCGCAGTATTTCTAATAGTTTTTGAATTATGAACTATTTTTTACTTTTTGTAAATTTTTAATTTTATTTATTTTCTCCACTTACGGCTATACTATTCGAAACAGTGGAACTCTTTTGACCCTTGCCGACGCAAAATGATCCTGGCAATCGATTGAAGTCAAAAAAATCTCAGTATTCCTAATAGTTTTTGAATTATGAACTATTTTTTACTTTTTATAAATTTTAGATTTTATTTATTTTCTCCACTTACTGCTATCCTATTCGAAACAGTGGAACTGTTTGGACACTTGCCAATGCAAAATGATCCAGGTAATCGATTGAAGTCAAAAAAATCTCAGTATTCCTAATAGTTTTTGAGTTATGAACTATTTTTTATTTTTTATAAATTTTTGATTTTATTTATTTTTTCCACTTACGGCTATACTATTCGAAACAGTGGAACTGTTTGGACACTTGCCAATGCAAAATGACCCAGGTAAACGATTGAAGTCAAAAAAATCTCAGTATTTCTAATAGTTTTTGAATTATGAACTATTTTTTACTTTTTATAAATTTTTGATTTTATTTATTTTCTCCACTCACGGCTTTACTATATTCGAAAGAGTGGAACTAATTGGACCTTTGCCGATGCAAAATGATCCGGGCAATCGATTGAAGTCAAAAAAATCTCAGTATTCCTAATAGTTTTTGAATTATGAACTATTGTTTACTTTTTGCAAATTTTTGATTTTATTTATTTTTTCCACTTATGGCTATACTATTCGAAACAGTGGAACTGTTTCGACCCTTGCCGATGCAAAGTGATCCAGGCAATCGATTGAAGTCAAAAAAATCTCAGTATTCCTAATAGTTTTTGAATTATGAACTATTTTTTACTTTTTATAAATTTTATATTTTATTTATTTTTTCCACTTACGGCTATACTATATTGGAAACAGTGGAGCAATTTGGACACTTGCCGATGTAAAATGATTCAGGTAATCGATTGAAGTCAAAAAAATCTCAGTATTCCTAATAGTTTTTGAATTATGAACTATTTTTTACTTTTTATAAATTTTTGATTTTATTTATTTTTTCCACTTACGGCTATACCATATTCGAAAGAGTGGAAGTGTTTGGACACTTGCCGATGCAAAATGATCCAGGTAATCCATTAAAGTCAAAAAAATCTCAGTATTCCTAATAGTTTTTGAATTATGAACTATTTTTTACTTTTCAAAAATTTTTGATTTTATTTATTCTCTCCACTTACGGCTATACTATTCGAAACAGTGGAACTGTTTGAACACTTGCCGATGCAAAATGATCCAGGTAATCGATTAAAGTCAAAAAAATCTCAGTATTCCTAATAGTTTTTGAATTATGAACTATTTTTTACTTTTCATAAATTTTTGATTTTATTTATTTTTTACACTTACGGCTATACTATTCGAAACACTGGAACTGTTTGGACTTTTGCCGAGGCAAAATGATTCAGGCAATCGATTGAAGTCAAAAAAATCTCAGTATTCTTAATAGTTTTTGAATTATGAACTATTTTTTACTTTTTATAAATTTTTGATTTTATTTATTTTTTCCACTTACGGCTATACTATTCGAAACAGTGGAAATGTTTGGACACTTGCCGATGCAAAATGATCCAGGTAATCGATTGAAGTCAAAAAAATCTCAGTATTCCTAATAGTTTTTGAGTTATGAACTATTTTTTATTTTTTATAAATTTTTGATTTTATTTATTTTTTCCACTTACGGCTATACTATATTCGAAAGAGTGGAACTATTTGGACCTTTGCCGATGCAAAATGATCCGGGCAATCGATTGATGACAAAAAAATCGCAGTATTCCTAATAGTGTTTGAATTATTAACTATTTTTTACTTATTATAAATTTTTGATTTTATTTATTTTCTCCACTTACGGCTATACTATTCGACACAGGGGAACTTTTTGGACCTTTGCCGATGCAAAATGATCCAGGCACTCGATTGAAGTTCAAAAAAATCGCAGTATTTCTAAGAGTTTTTGAATTATGAACTATTTTTTACTTTTTATAAATTTTTGATTTTATTTATTTTCTCCACTTACGGCTATACTATTCGAAACAGTGGAACTGTTTCGACCCTTGCCGGTGCAAAATGATCCAGGCAATCGATTGAAGTCAAAAAAATCTTAGTATTCCTAATAGTTTTTGAATTATGAACTATTTTTTACTTTTTATAAATTTTTGATTTTATTTATTTTCTCCACTTACGGATATACTATTCGAAACACTGGAACTGTTTGGACCTTTGCCGAGGCAAAATGATCCAGGCAATCGATTGAAGTCAAAAAAATCTCAGTATTCTTAATAGTTTTTGAATTATGAACTATTTATTACTTTTTATAAATTTTTGATTTTATTTATTTTTTCCACTTACGGCTATACTATTCGAAACAGTGGAACTGTTTGGACACTTGCCGATGCAAAATGATCCAGGTAATCGATTGAAGTCAAAAAAATCTCAGTATTCCTAATAGTTTTTGAATTATGAACTATTTTTTACTTTTCATAAATTTTTGATTTTATTTATTTTCTCCACTTACGGCTATACTATTCGAAACACTATAACTGTTTGGACTTTTGCCGAGGCAAAATGATCCAGGCAATCGATTGAAGTCAAAAAAATCTCAGTATTCTTAATAGTTTTTGAATTATGAACTATTTTTTGCTTTTTATAAATTTTTGATTTTATTTATTTTTTCCACTTACGGCTATACTATTCGAAACAGTGTAACTGTTTGGACCCTTGCCGATGCAAAATGATCCAGGTAATCGATTGAAGTCAAAAAAATCGCAGTATTCCTAATAATTTTTGAATTATTAACTATTTTTTACTTATTATAAATTTTTGATTTTATTTATTTTCTCCACTTACGGCTATACTATTCGACACAGTGGAACTTTTTGGACCTTTGCCGATGCAAATTGATCCAGGCACTCGATTGAAGTTCAAAAAAATCGCAGTATTTCTAAGAGTTTTTGAATTATGAACTATTTTTTACTTTTTATAAATTTTTGATTTTATTTATTTTCTCCACTTACGGCTATACTATTCGAAACAGTGGAACTGTTTCGACCCTTGCCGATGCAAAATGATCCAGGCAATCGATTGAAGTCAAAAAAATCTCAGTATTCTTAATAGTTTTTGAATTATGAACTATTTATTACTTTTTATAAATTTTTGATTTTATTTATTTTCGCCACTTACGGATATACTATTCGAAACACTGGAACTGTTTGGACCTTTGCCGAGGCAAAATGATCCAGGCAATCGATTGAAGTCAAAAAAATCTCAGTATTCTTAATAGTTTTTGAATTATGAACTATTTATTACTTTTTATAAATTTTTGATTTTATTTATTTTTTTTTACTTACGGCTATACTATTCGAAACAGTGGAACTGTTTGGACACTTGCCGATGCAAAATGATCCAGGTAATCGATTGAAGTCAAAAAAATCTCAGTATTCCTAATAGTTTTTGAATTATGAACTATTTTTTACTTTTCATAAATTTTTGATTTTATTTATTTTCTCCACTTACGGCTATACTATTCGAAACACTATAACTGTTTGGACTTTTGCCGAGGCAAAATGATCCAGGCAATCGATTGAAGTCAAAAAAATCGCAGTATTCCTAATAGTTTTTGAATTATGTACTATTTTTTACTTTTTATAAATTCTTGATTTTATTTATTTTCTCCACTTACGGCTATACTATTCGAAACAGTGTAACTGTTTGGACCCTTGCCGATGCAAAATGATCCAGGTAATCGATTGAAGTCAAAAAAATCGCAGTATTCCTAATAATTTTTGAATTATGAACTATTTTTTACTTTTTATAAATTTTTGATTTTATTTATTTTCTCCACTCACGGCTTTACTATATTCGAAAGAGTGGAACTAATTGGACCTTTGCCGATGCAAAATGATCCGGGCAATCGATTGAAGTCAAAAAAATCTCAGTATTCCTAATAGTTTTTGAATTATGAACTATTTTTTACTTTTTGCAAATTTTTGATTTTATTTATTTTTTCCACTTATGGCTGTACTATTCGAAACAGTGGAACTGTTCCGACCCTTGCCGATGCAAAGTGATCCAGGCAATCGATTGAAGTCAAAAAAATCTCAGTATTCCTAATAGTTTTTGAATTATGAACTATTTTTTACTTTTTATAAATTTTTTATTTTATTTATTTTTTCCACTTACGGCTATACTATATTGGAAACAGTGGAGCAATTTGGACACTTGCCGATGTAAAATGATTCAGGTAATCGATTGAAGTCAAAAAAATCTCAGTATTCCTAATAGTTTTTGAATTATGAACTATTTTTTACTTTTTATAAATTTTTGATTTTATTTATTTTTTCCACTTACGGCTATACTATATTCGAAAGAGTGGAACTGTTTGGACACTTGCCGATGCAAAATGATCCAGGTAATCGATTAAAGTCAAAAAAATCTCAGTATTCCTAATAGTTTTTGAATTATGAACTATTTTTTACTTTTCATAAATTTTTGATTTTATTTATTTTCTCCACTTACGGCTATACTATTCGAAACAGTGGAACTGTTTGGACACTTGCCGATGCAAAATAATCCAGGTAATCGATTGAAGTCAAAAAAATCTCAGTATTCCTAATAGTTTTTGAATTATGAACTATTTTTTACTTTTCATAAATTTTTGATTTTATTTATTTTCTCCACTTACGGCTATACTATTCGAAACACTATAACTGTATGGACTTTTGCCGAGGCAAAATGATCCAGGCAATCGATTGAAGTCAAAAAAATCTCAGTATTCTTAATAGTTTTTGAATTATGAACTATTTTTTGCTTTTTATAAATTTTTGATTTTATTTATTTTTTCCACTTACGGCTATACTATTCGAAACAGTGTAACTGTTTGGACCCTTGCCGATGCAAAATGATCCAGGTAATCGATTGAAGTCAAAAAAATCGCAGTATTCCTAATAATTTTTGAATTATTAACTATTTTTTACTTATTATAAATTTTTGATTTTATTTATTTTCTCCACTTACGGCTATACTATTCGACACAGTGGAACTTTTTGGACCTTTGCCGATGCAAATTGATCCAGGCACTCGATTGAAGTCAAAAAAATCTTAGTATTCCTAATAGTTTTTGAATTATGAACTATTTTTTACTTTTTATAAATTTTTGATTTTATTTATTTTCGCCACTTACGGATATACTATTCGAAACACTGGAACTGTTTGGACCTTTGCCGAGGCAAAATGATCCAGGCAATCGATTGAAGTCAAAAAAATCTCAGTATTCTTAATAGTTTTTGAATTATGAACTATTTTTTGCTTTTTATAAATTTTTGATTTTATTTATTTTCTCCACTTACGGCTATACTATTCGAAACAGTGTAACTGTTTGGACCCTTGCCGATGCAAAATGATCCAGGTAATCGATTAAAGTCAAAAAAATCTCAGTATTCCTAATAGTTTTTGAATTATGAACTATTTTTTACTTTTCATAAATTTTTGATTTTATTTATTTTCTCCACTTACGGCTATACTATTCGAAACAGTGGAACTGTTTGAACACTTGCCGATGCAAAATGATCCAGGTAATCGATTAAAGTCAAAAAAATCTCAGTATTCCTAATAGTTTTTGAATTATGAACTATTTTTTACTTTTCATAAATTTTTGATTTTATTTATTTTTTACACTTACGGCTATACTATTCGAAACACTGGAACTGTTTGGACTTTTGCCGAGGCAAAATGATTCAGGCAATCGATTGAAGTCAAAAAAATCTCAGTATTCTTAATAGTTTTTGAATTATGAACTATTTTTTACTTTTTATAAATTTTTGATTTTATTTATTTTTTCCACTTACGGCTATACTATTCGAAACAGTGGAAATCTTTGGACACTTGCCGATGCAAAATGATCCAGGTAATCGATTGAAGTCAAAAATTTCTCAGTATTCCTAATAGTTTTTGAATTATGAACTATTTTTTACATTTTATAAATTTTTGATTTTATTTATTTTCTCCACTTACGGCTATACTATTCGAAACAGTGGAACTGTTTCGACCCTTGCCGATGCAAAATGATCCAGGCAATCGATTGAAGTCAAAAAAATCTCAGTATTCCTAATAGTTTTTGAATTATGAACTATTTTTTACTTTTTATAAATTTTTGATTTTATTTATTTTCTCGACTTATTCTTCATCAAAAACACGACTAATGTCTCAGTTTGGAAAAAAACGCTTTATTTGGAGCCATTTTTTGCTTAACGAACCGAATATAATTTAGTAAATCAGACTGAGAATGCTTTAGTCTGGATCAAAGAACGATTTTTATTAAAATTTAAAAGAAAACGACTAATTTCGAAATATTATTTACACAGAAACGAGTCAAACACGAGTTAAACTTAAACAAAACAGACTGTAAACGTTTTATGTCGCTTCAAAAGAACGATTCATATTATAATTTGGAAGAAACCTGCTTATTTCGGCAGCTTTTTTGCTTAGAAACGAGTAAAATCTTACCAAACCAAACTAAAAACATCTTATTTCGCCTCAAAAACACCATTAATGTTACAGTTTAAAAAAAACACCTTATTTGGGTCTGCTTTTGCATAAAGAAACGAGTATAATTTAATAAAACAGACTGAGAACTTTCTAGATTAGTTTGAAGGAACGATTAAATTTATAATTTTGAAGAAAAGAACTCAATTCGATGGATCCGTCTTCTTCTTCTTCTTATTATTATTACTATTATTATTATTATTATTATTATTATTATTACTATTATTATTATTATTATTATTATTATTATTATTATTATTATTATTATTATTATTATTATTATTATTATTATTATTATTATTATTATTACTATCATTATTATTATTACTATTATATATTTTTTTTTATTATTATTTTAATAATAATTTAAAACCAACTATAACTTTCGAATAGTGAACGGTTTATGCACCAGTTGGTAAGAACATTGTTAATTTTTGACAAATATTTGCTTAAAAACCTGAAGACTTACACAAATCAAATTGAAAACATCTTATTCAAGTTCAAAATAACAAATAATATTATAGTTTTGATAAAAAAAGATTATTTTGGACGTTTATTAGCTTTGAAACGAGCAATCGTTTACAAGACATACTGAAAACGATTTAATCAGGCTCAAAAGTACGAATTATGCTATAGTTTGAACAGAAAGGGCTTATTCCGTACGATTGATTGCCTAAATAAACGAGTATATTTAATAAAACAGAGTGAAAACGCTTTATTCTGGCTCAAAAGAACGATTGATGCATGAATTTGGAAGCAAATGGCTTATTTCGAAATATTTTTTGCTTAGAATCCAGTAAAACTTACACAAATGGAGCCGAAAACGTCTTAGTTCGCTTCAGAAAAGCGATATATATCATAATTCGAAAGAAAATGGCTTATTTCGAACGATTCTTATCTTTGAAACCAGCAAACATTTAAAAAGCATACTAAAAACGCTCTATTCAGGCTCAGAAGAACGAATTATGTTATAGTTTAAACAAAAACGGCAAATTTCACACTATTTTTTGCTTAACGAAACGAGAATATTTAATAAAACACACTGAAAACGCTATATCCTTGCTCAAAAGAACGATTAATGCAATAATTTAGAAGCAAAGGGAGAATTTCGAAGGTTTTTTTGTTTAGAATCCAGTAAAACTTATGCAAATCCCACCGAAAACGTCTAAGTTCGCTTCAAAAAAGCGATATATATTATAATTCGAAAGAAAACGGCTTATTTCGAACGACTCTTAGCTTCGAAACCAGCAAACGTTTACAAAACATACTGCAGACGCTTTATTCTGGCTCAAAAGAACGAATTATATTATAGTTTGAACAAAAACAGTGAATTTCAGACAATTTTTTGCTTAAAGAAACGAGTAATTTTAATAAAACAGACCAAAAACATTTTTTCTTGCTCAAAAGAACGATTGATGCAATAATTTGAAAGCAAATGGCTAATTTCGAAAGATTATTTACTTAGAATCCAGTAAAACTTAAGTAAATCGAGCCGAAAACGTCTTAGTTCGCATCAAATAAGCGATACATATTATAATTCGAAAGAAAACGGCTTATTTCGAACGATTCTTAGCTTCGAAACCAGCAAACGTTTACAAAACATACTAAAAACGCTCAATTCACGCTCAAAAGAACGAATTATGTTATAGTTTAAACTAAAACGGCAAATTTCAGACTATTTTTTGCTTAAAGAAACGAGTATATTTAATGAAACAGACTCAAAACTCTTTATTCTTGCTCAAAAGAACAAATTATGTCATAGATTAAAAGAAAACGGTTTATTTCGAACTACTCTTGGCTTCAAATTAAGCAAACTTTAATAAAGCAGAGTGAAAACGTTTTATTGTCACAAGAAAACAGTTCAAGCACTAATTAAAGCCAATCCTTCGAGATTTCTCGATTTTATGAAAAGAAATTGTCTAAAATAAAGGTTTTTCTTTAAAATTTGTGCCTTTTCTCGTTTCTAAGCAAAGAATCTACTGAGAGAAACCCTTTTTTCATTCAAACTATTGAATAATTTGTACTTTTGTGCTTAAATAAGTCGCTTTTCTACAAACTGTAACATGGAACGTCTTTTTGAGGCGTTTGCTGGTTTTGGAGCTAAGAATCTTTCGAAATAAGCCGTTTTCTTTCGAATTATAATATATATCGCTTTTTTGAAGCGAAATAAAACGTTTTCGGCCCGATTTGTATAAGTTTTGCTGGATTCTAAGCAAAAAACCTTCGAAATATTCCCTTTGCTTCCAAATTATTGCATCAATCGTTCTGATGAGCTAGAATAAAGCGTTTTCTGTCTGCTTTATTAAATATACTCGATTCTTTAAGCAAAAAATTGTTTGAAATTCACTGTTTTTGATCAAACTATAACATAATTCGTTCCTTTGAGCCAGAATAAAACGTTTTCAGTATGTTATTAATTAATTATTGCATTAATCGTTCTTTTGAGCAAGAATAAAGCGTTTTCCGTCTGTTTTATTAAATACACCCGTTTCTTTAAGCAAAAAATTGTCTGAAATTCACTGTTTTTGTACAAACTATAACATAATTCGATTTTTTGGGCCAGATTAAAGCCTTTTCAGTATGCTTTGTAAACGTTTGCTGGTTTCAAAGCTAAGAATCGTTCGAAATAAGCCGTTTTCTTTCGAATTATAATATATATCGCTTTTTTGAAGCTAACTAAGACGTTTGCGGCTTCATTTGTGTAAGTTTTACTGGATTCTTAGCAAAAAATCTTTCGAAATAAGCCATTTGCTTCCAAATTATTGCATCAATCGTTCTTTTGAGCCTGAATAAAACGTTTTCAGTCTGTTTTATTAAATATACTCGTTTATTTAGGTAATCAATCGTACGGAATAAGCCCTTTTTGTTCAAACTATATCATAATTCGTTCTTTTGAGCCTGATTAAAGCATTTTCAGTATGTCTTGTAAACGTTTGCTCGTTTCAAAGCTAATAAACGTCCAAAATAAGCTGTTTTTATCGAAACCATAACATAATTAGTTATTTTGAACTAGAACAAGATTTGCACACAATTTGCTTTGTGTAAGTCTTCAGGTTTTTAAGCAAATATTTGTCAAAAATTAACCATGTTCTTACAAACTGGTGTATAAACCGTTCACTATTCGAAGTTATAGTTGGTTTTAAATTATTAAAATAATAATAAAAAAAAATATATAATAATAATAATAATAATAATAATAATAATAATAATAATAATAATAATAATAATAATAATAATAATAATAATAATAATAATAATAATAATAATAATAATAATAATAATAATAATAATAAGAAGAAGAAGAAGAAGAAGAAGAAGGAGAAGAAGACGAATCCTTCGAATTGAGTTCTTTTCTTCAAAATTATAAATTTAATCGTTCCTTCAAACTAATCTAGAAAGTTCTCAGTCTGTTTTATTAAATTATTCTCGTTTCTTTATGCAAAAGCAGACCTAAATAAGGTGTTTGTTTTAAACTGTAACATTAATGGTGTTTTTTAAGCGAAATAAGATGTTTTTAGTTTGGTTTGGTAAGGTTTTACTCGTTTCTAAGTAAAAAAGCTGCCGAAATAAGCAGGTTTCTTCCAAATTATAATATGAATCGTTCTTTTGAAGCGACATAAAACGTTTACAGTCTGTTTTGTTTAAGTTTAACTCGTGTTTGACTCGTTTCGGTTTAAATAATATTTCGAAATTAGTCGTTTTCTTTTAAATTTTAATAAAAATCGTTCTTTTGGTCCAGACTAAAGCATTCTCAGTCTGATTTACTAAATTATATTCGGTTCGTTAAGCAAAAAATGGCTCCAAATAAAGCGTTTTTATCCAAACTGAGACATTAGTCGTGTTTTTGGTGAAGAATAATTCGAGAAAATAAATAAAATCAAAAATTTGTAAAAAGTAAAAAATAGTTCATAATTCAAAAACTATTAGGAATACTGAGATTTTTTTGACTTCAATCGATTGCCTGGATCATTTTGCATCGGCAAGGGTCGAAACAGTTCCATTGTTTCGAATAGTATAGCCGTAAGTGGAGAAAATAAATAAAATAAAAAATTTGTAAAAAGTAAAAAATACTTCATAATTCAAAAACTATTAGGAATGCTGCGAAGTTTTTGACTTCAGTCGATTGCCTGGATCATTTTGCATCGGCAAGGATCGAAACAGTTCAACTGTTTCGAATAGTATAGCCGTGAGTGGAGAAAATAAATTAAATCAAAAATTTATAAAAAGTAAAAAATAGTTCATAATTCAAAAACTATTAGCAATACCGCGATTTTTTTGACTTCAGTCGATTGCCTGGATCATTTTGCTTCGGCAAAAGTTCAAATAGTTCCACTGTTTCGAATAGTAGAGCCGTAAGTGGAAAAAATAAATAAAATCAAAAATTTATAAAAAGTAAAAAATAGTTCATAATTCAAAAACTGTTAAGAATACTAAGATTTTTTTGACTTCAATCGATTGCCAGGATCATTTTGCATCGGCAAGGGTCGAAACAGTTCCACTGTTTCGAATAGTATAGCCGTAAGTGGAGAAAATAAATAAAATCAAAAATTTATAAAAAGTAAAAAATAGTTCATAATTCAAAAACTATTAGGAATACTGAGATTTTTTTGACTTCAATCGATTACCTGGATCATTTTGCATTGGCAAGTGTCCAAACAGTTCCACTGTTTCGAATAGTATAGCCGTAAGTGGAAAAAATAAATAAAATCAAAAATTTATAAAAAGTAATAAATAGTTCATAATTCAAAAACTATTAAGAATACAGCGATTTTTTTGACTTCAATCGATTGCCTGGATCATTTTGCATCGGCAAAGGTCCAAACAGTTCCAGTGTTTCGAATAGTATAGCCGTAAGTGGAGAAAATATATAAAATCAAAAATTTATAAAAAGTAAAAAATTGTTCATAATTCAAAAACTATTAGGAATACTGAGATTTTTTTGACTTCAATCGATTGCCTGGATGATTTTGAATCGGCAAGGGTCGAAACAGTTCCACTGTTTCGAATAGTATAGCCGTAAGTGGAGAAAATAAATAAAATCAAAAATTTATAAAAAGTAAAAAATAGTTCATAATTCAAAAACTATTATGAATACTGCGATTTTTTTGAACTTCAATCGATTGCCTGGATCATTTTGCATCGGCAAAGGTCCAAATTGTTCCACTGTTTCGAATATAGTATAGCCGTAAGTGGAAAAAATAAATAAAATCAAAAATTTGTAAAAAGTAAAAAATAGTTCATAATTCAAAAACTATTAGGAATACTGAGATTTTTTTGACTTCAATCGATTTCCAGGATCATTTTGCATCGGCAAGGGTCGAAACAGTTCCACTGTTTCGAATAGTATAGCCGTAAGTGGAGAAAATAAATAAAATCAAAAATTTATAAAAAGTAAAAAATAGTTCATAATTCAAAAACTATTAGGAATACTGCGAGTTTTTTGACATCAATCGATTGCCTGGATCATTTTGCATCGGCAAAGATACAAACAGTTCCACTGTTTCGAATAGTATAGCCGTAAGTGGAGAAAATAAATAAAATTTAATATTTATAAAAAGTAAAAAATAGTTCATAATTCAAAAACTATTAGGAATACTGAGATTTTTTTGACTTCAATCGATTACCTGAATCATTTTACATCGGCAAGTGTCCAAATTGTTCCACTGTTTCGAATATAGTATAGCCGTAAGTGGAAAAAATAAATAAAATCAAAAATTTATAAAAAGTAAAAAATAGTTCATAATTCAAAAACTATTAGGAATACTGAGATTTTTTTGACCTCAATCGATTACCTGAATCATTTTACATCGGCAAGTGTCCAAACAGTTCCACTGTTTCGAATAGTATAGCCGTAAGTGGAAAAAATACATAAAATCAAAAATTTATAAAAAGTAATAAATAGTTCATAATTCAAAAACTATTAGGAATACTGCGATTTTTTTGACTTCAATCGATTGCCTGGATCATTTTGCATCGGCAAAGATACAAACAGTTCCACTGTTTCGAATAGTATAGCCGTAAGTGGAGAAAATAAATAAAATTTAATATTTATAAAAAGTAAAAAATAGTTCATAATTCAAAAACTATTAGGAATACTGAGATTTTTTTGACTTCAATCGATTACCTGAATCATTTTACATCGGCAAGTGTCCAAATTGTTCCACTGTTTCGAATATAGTATAGCCGTAAGTGGAAAAAATAAATAAAATCAAAAATTTATAAAAAGTAAAAAATAGTTCATAATTCAAAAACTATTAGGAATCATGAGATTGCCTGGATCATTTTGCATCGGCAAAGATCCGAACAGTTCCACTGTTTCGAATAGTATAGCCGTAAGTGGAGAAAATAAATAAAATTAAAAATTTATAAAAAGTAAAAAATAGTTCATAATTCAATAACTATTAGGAATACTGAGATTTTTTTGACTGCAATCGATTGCCTGGATCATTTTGCATCGGCAAGGGTCGAAACAGTTCCACTGTTTCGAATAGTATAGCCGTAAGTGGAGAAAATAAATAAAATCAAAAATTTATAAAAAGTAAAAAATAGTTCATAATTCAAAAACTATTAGGAATACTGAGATTTTTTTGACTTCAATCGATTGCCTGGATCATTTTGCATCGGCAAGGGTCGAAACAGTTCCATTGTTTCGAATAGTATAGCCGTAAGTGGAGAAAATAAATAAAATAAAAAATTCATAAAAAGTAAAAAATACTTCATAATTCAAAAACTATTTGGAATGCTGCGAAGTTTTTGACTTCAGTCGATTGCCTGGATCATTTTGCATCGGCAAGGGTCGAAACAGTTCAACTGTTTCGAATAGTATAGCCGTGAGTGGAGAAAATAAATTAAATCAAAAATTTATAAAAAGTAAAAAATAGTTCATAATTCAAAAACTATTAGGAATACTGCGATTTTTTTGACTTCAGTCGATTGCCTGGATCATTTTGCTTCGGCAAAAGTCCAAATAGTTCCACTGTTTCGAATAGTAGAGCCGTAAGTGGAAAAAATATATAAAATCAAAAATTTATAAAAAGTAAAAAATAGTTTATAATTCAAAAACTATTATGAATACTGCGATTTTTTTGAACTTCAGTCGATTGCCTGGATCATTTTGCATCGGCAAAGGTCCAAATTGTTCCACTGTTTCGAATATAGTATAGCCGTAAGTGGAAAAAATAAATAAAATCAAAAATTTATAAAAAGTAAAAAATAGTTCATAATTCAAAAACTGTTAAGAATACTAAGATTTTTTTGACTTCAATCGATTGCCAGGATCATTTTGCATCGGCAAGGGTCGAAACAGTTCCACTGTTTCGAATAGTATAGCCGTAAGTGAAGAAAATAAATAAAATCAAAAATTTATAAAAAGTAAAAAATAGTTCATAATTCAAAAACTATTAGGAATACTGCGATTTTTTTGACATCAATCGATTGGCTGGATCATTTTGCATCGGCAAAGGTCCAAATAGTTCCACTCTTTCGAATGTAGTATAGCCGTAAGTGGAAAAAATAAATAAAATCAAAAATTTATAAAAAGTAAAAAATAGTTCATAATTCAAAAACTATTAGGAATACTGAGATTTTTTTGACTTCAATCGATTACCTGGATCATTTTGCATTGGCAAGTGTCCAAACAGTTCCACTGTTTCGAATAGTATAGCCGTAAGTGGAAAAAATAAATAAAATCAAAAATTTATAAAAAGTAATAAATAGTTCATAATTCAAAAACTATTAAGAATACTGCGATTTTTTTGACTTCCATCGATTGCCTGGATCATTTTGCATCGGCAAAGGTCCAAACAGTTCCAGTGTTTCGAATAGTATAGCCGTAAGTGGAGAAAATATATAAAATCAAAAATTTATACAAAGTAAAAAATTGTTCATAATTCAAAAACTATTAGGAATACTGAGATTTTTTTGACTTCAATCGATTGCCTGGATGATTTTGCATCGGCAAGGGTCGAAAAAGTTCCACTGTTTCGAATAGTATAGCCGTAAGTGGAGAAAATAAATAAAATCAAAAATTTATAAAAAGTAAAAAATAGTTCATAATTCAAAAACTATTATGAATACTGCGATTTTTTTGAACTTCAATCGATTGCCTGGATCATTTTGCATCGGCAAAGCTCCAAATTGTTCCACTGTTTCGAATATAGTATAGCCGTAAGTGGAAAAAATAAATAAAATCAAAAATTTGTAAAAAGTAAAAAATAGTTCATAATTCAAAAACTATTAGGAATACTGAGATTTTTTTGACTTCAATCGATTTCCAGGATCATTTTGCATCGGCAAGGGTCGAAACAGTTCCACTGTTTCGAATAGTATAGCCGTAAGTGGAGAAAATAAATAAAATCAAAAATTTATAAAAAGTAAAAAATAGTTCATAATTCAAAAACTATTAGGAATACTGCGATTTTTTTGACATCAATCGATTGCCTGGATCATTTTGCATCGGCAAAGGTCCAAATAGTTCCACTCTTTCGAATATAGTATAGCCGTAAGTGGAAAAAATAAATAAAATCAAAAATTTATAAAAAGTAAAAAATAGTTCATAATTCAAAAACTATTAGGAATACTGAGATTTTTTTGACTTCAATCGATTACCTGAATCATTTTACATCGGCAAGTGTCCAAACAGTTCCACTGTTTCGAATAGTATAGCCGTAAGTGGAAAAAATAAATAAAATCAAAAATTTATAAAAAGTAAAAAATAGTTCATAATTCAAAAACTATTAGGAATACTGAGATTTTTTTGACTTCAATCGATTACCTGAATCATTTTACATCGGCAAGTGTCCAAATTGTTCCACTGTTTCGAATATAGTATAGCCGTAAGTGGAAAAAATAAATAAAATCAAAAATTTATAAAAAGTACAAAATAGTTCATAATTCAAAAACTATTAGGAATACTGAGATTGCCTGGATCATTTTGCATCGGCAAAGATCCAAACAGTTCCACTGTTTCGAATAGTATAGCCGTAAGTGGAGAAAATAAATAAAATTAAAAATTTATGAAAAGTAAAAAATAGTTCATAATTCAATAACTATTAGGAATACTGAGATTTTTTTGACTGCAATCGATTGCCTGGATCATTTTGCATCGGCAAGGGTCGAAACAGTTCCACTGTTTCGAATAGTATAGCCGTAAGTGGAGAAAATAAATAAAATCAAAAATTTATAAAAAGTAAAAAATAGTTCATAATTCAAAAACTATTAGGAATACTGAGATTTTTTTGACTTCAATCGATTGCCTGGATCATTTTGCATCGGCAAGGGTCGAAACAGTTCCATTGTTTTGAATAGTATAGCCGTAAGTGGAGAAAATAAATAAAATAAAAAATTCATAAAAAGTAAATAATACTTCATAATTCAAAAACTATTAGGAATGCTGCGAAGTTTTTGACTTCAGTCGATTGCCTGGATCATTTTGCATCGGCAAGGGTCGAAACAGTTCAACTGTTTCGAATAGTATAGCCGTGAGTGGAGAAAATAAATTAAATCAAAAATTTATAAAAAGTAAAAAATAGTTCATAATTCAAAAACTATTAGGAATACTGCGATTTTTTTGACTTCAGTCGATTGCCTGGATCATTTTGCTTCGGCAAAAGTCCAAATAGTTCCACTGTTTCGAATATAGTATAGCCGTAAGTGGAAAAAATAAATAAAATCAAAAATTTATAAAAAGTAAAAAATAGTTCATAATTAAAAAACTATTAGGAATACTGAGATTTTTTTGACTTCAATCGATTGCCTGGATCATTTTGCATCGGCAAAGATCCAAACAGTTCCACTGTTTCGAATAGTATAGCCGTAAGTGGAGAAAATAAATAAAATTAAAAATTTATAAAAAGTAAAAAATAGTTCATAATTCAATAACTATTAGGAATACTGAGATTTTTTTGACTGCAATCGATTGCCTGGATCATTTTGCATCGGCAAGGGTCGAAACAGTTCCACTGTTTCGAATAGTATAGCCGTAAGTGGAGAAAATAAATAAAATCAAAAATTTATAAAAAGTAAAAAATAGTTCATAATTCAAAACTATTAGGAATACTGAGATTTTTTTGACTTCAATCGATTGCCTGGATCATTTTGCATCGGCAAGGGTCGAAACAGTTCCATTGTTTCGAATAGTATAGCCGTAAGTGGAGAAAATAAATAAAATCAAAAATTTGTAAAAAGTAAAAAATAGTTCATAATTCAAAACTATTAGGAATACTGAGATTTTTTTGACTTCAATCGATTGCCTGGATCATTTTGCATCGGCAAGGGTCGAAACAGTTCCATTGTTTCGAATAGTATAGCCGTAAGTGGAGAAAATAAATAAAATAAAATATTTATAAAAAGTAAAAAATACTTCATAATTCAAAAACTATTAGGAATGCTGCGAAGTTTTTGACTTCAGTCGATTGCCTGGATCATTTTGCATCGGCAAGGGTCGAAACAGTTCAACTGTTTCGAATAGTATAGCCGTGAGTGGAGAAAATAAATTAAATCAAAAATTTATAAAAAGTAAAAAATAGTTCATAATTCAAAAACTATTAGGAATACTGAGATTTTTTTGACTTCAATCGATTACCTGAATCGTTTTACATCGGCAAGTGTCCAAACAGTTCCACTGTTTCGAATAGTATAGCCGTAAGTAGAAAAAATAAATAAAATCAAAAATTTATAAAAAGTAAAAAATAGTTCATAATTCAAAAACTATTAGGAATACTGCGATTTTTTTGAACTTCAGTCGATTGCCTGGATCATTTTGCATCGGCAAGGGTCGAAGGAGTTCAACTGTTTCGAATAGCATAGCCGTAAGTATAGAAAATAAATAAAATCAAAAATTTATAAAAAGTAAAAAATAGTTCATAATTCAAAAACTATTAGGAATACTGCGATTTTTTTGAACTTCAGTCGATTGCCTGGATCATTTTGCATCGGCAAAGGTCCAAACAGTTCCACTGTTTCGAATAGTATAGCCGTAAGTGGAAAAAATAAATAAAATCAAAAATTTATAAAAAGTAAATAATAGTTCATAATTCAAAAACTATTAGGAATACTGAGATTTTTTTGACTTCAGTCGATTGCCGGGATCATTTTGCATCGGCAAGGGTCGAAACAGTTCCACTGTTTCGAATAGTATAGCCGTAAGTGGAAAAAATAAATAAAATCAAAAATTTGTAAAAAGTAAAAAATAGTTCATAATTCAAAAACTATTAGGAATACTGAGATTTTTTTGACTTCAATCGATTTCCAGGATCATTTTACATCGTCAAGGGTCGAAACAGTTCCACTGTTTCGAATAGTATAGCCGTAAGTGGAGAAAATAAATAAAATCAAAAATTTATAAAAAGTAAAAAATAGTTCATAATTCAAAAACTATTAGGAATACTGCGATTTTTTTGACATCAATCGATTGCCTGGATCATTTTGCATCGGCAAAGGTCCAAATAGTTCCACTCTTTCGAATATAGTATAGCCGTAAGTGGAAAAAATAAATAAAATCAAAAATTTATAAAAAGTAAAAAATAGTTCATAATTCAAAAACTATTAGGAATACTGAGATTTTTTTGACTTCAATCGATTACCTGAATCATTTTACATCGGCAAGTGTCCAAATTGTTCCACTGTTTCGAATATAGTATAGCCGTAAGTGGAAAAAATAAATAAAATCAAAAATTTATATAAAGTAAAAAATAGTTCATAATTCAAAAACTATTGGGAATACTGAGATTTTTTTGACTTCAATCGATTGCCTGGATCATTTTGCATCGGCAAAGATCCAAACAGTTCCACTGTCTCGAATAGTATAGCCGTAAATGGAGAAAATAAATAAAATTAAAAATTTATAAAAAGTAAAAAATAGTTCATAATTCAATAACTATTAGGAATACTGAGATTTTTTTGACTGCAATCGATTGCCTGGATCATTTTGCATCGGCAAGGGTCGAAACAGTTTCACTGTTTCGAATAGTATAGCCATAAGTGGAGAAAATAAACAAAATCAAAAATTTATAAAAAGTAAAAAATAGTTCATAATTCAAAAACTATTAGGAATACTCGATTTTTTTGAACTTCAATCGATTGCCTGGATCATTTTGCATCGGCAAGGGTCGAAGGAGTTCAACTGTTTCGAATAGCATAGCCGTAAGTGGAGAAAATAAATCAAATCAAAAATTTATAAAAAGTAAAAAATAGTACATAATTCAATAACTATTAGGAATACTGCGATTTTTTTGACTTCAATCGATTGCCTGGATCATTTTGCATCGGCAAAGGTCCAAACAGTTCCACTGTTTCGAATAGTATAGCCGTATGTGGAAAAAATAAATAAAATCAAAAATTTATAAAAAGTAAATAATAGTTCATAATTCAAAAACTATTAGGAATACTGAGATTTTTTTGACTTCAGTCGATTGCCTGGATCATTTTGCATCGGCAAGGGTCGAAACAGTTCCACTGTTTCGAATAGTATAGCCGTAAGTGGAAAAAATAAATAAAATCAAAAATTTATAAAAAGTAAATAATAGTTCATAATTCAAAAACTATTAGGAATACTGAGATTTTTTTGACTTCAGTCGATTGCCTGGATCATTTTGCATCGGCAAGGGTCGAAACAGTTCCACTGTTTCGGATAGTATAGCCGTAAGTGGAGAAATTAAATAAAATCAAAAATTTATAAAAAGTAAAAAATAGTTCATAATTCAAAAACTATTAGGAATACTGAGATTTTTTTGACTTCAGTCGATTGCCTGGATCATTTTGCATCGGCAAGGGTCGAAACAGTTCCACTGTTTCGAATAGTATAGCCGTAAGTGGAGAAATTAAATAAAATCAAAAATTTATAAAAAGTAAAAAATAGTTCATAATTCAAAAACTATTAGGAATACTGAGATTTTTTTGACTTCAGTCGATTGCCTGGATCATTTTGCATCGGCGAGGGTCGAAACAGTTCCACTGTTTCGAATAGTATAGCCGTAAGTGGAGAAATTAAATAAAATCAAAAATTTATAAAAAGTAAAAAATAGTTCATAATTCAAAAACTATTAGGAATACTGCGAATTTTTTGACATCAATCGATTGCCCGGATCATTTTGCAGCGGCAAAAGTCCAAATAGTTCCACTCTATCGAATATAGTATAACCGTATGTGGAAAAAATAAATAAAATCAAAAATTTATAAAAAGTAAAAAATAGTTCATAATTCAAAAACTATTAGGAATACTGAGATTTTTTTGACTCCAATCGATTGCCTGGATCATTTTGCATCGGCAAAGGTCCAAACAGTTCCACTGTTTCGAATAGTATAGCCGTAAGTGGTGAAAATAAATAAAATCAAAAATTTATAAAAAGTAAAAAAGAGTTCATAATTCAAAAACTATTAGGCATACTGTGATTTTTTTGACATCAATCGATTGCCCGGATCATTTTGCATCGGCAAAGGTCCAAATAGTTCCACTGTATCGAATATAGTATAGCCGTAAGTGGAAAAAATAAATAAAATCAAAAATTTATAAAAAGTAAAAAATAGTTCATAATTCAAAAACTATTAGGAATACTGAGATTTTTTTGACTTCAATCGATTGCGTGGATTATTTTGCATCGGCAAAGGTCCAAAGAGTTCCACTGTTTCGAATAGTATAGCCGTAAGTGGAGAAAATATATAAAATCAAAAATTTATAAAAAGTAAAAAATAGTACATAATTCAAAAACTATTAGGAATACTGCGATTTTTTTGACTTCAATCGATTTCCTGGATCATTTTGCATCGGCAAGAGTCGAAACAGTTCCATTGTTTTGAATAGTATAGCCGTAAGTGGTGAAAATAAATAAAATCAAAAATTTATAAAAAGTAAAAAAGAGTTCATAATTCAAAAACTATTAGGCATACTGCGATTTTTTTGACATCAATCGATTGCCCGGATCATTTTGCATCGGCAAAGGTCCAAATAGTTGCACTCTTTCGAATATAGTATAGCCGTAAGTGGAAAAAATAAATAAAATCAAAAATTTATAAAAAGTAAAAAATAGTTCATAATTCAAAAACTATTAGGAATACTGAGATTTTTTTGACTCCAATCGATTGCCTGGATCATTTTGCATCGGCAAAGGTCCAAACAGTTCCACTGTTTCGAATAGTATAGCCGTAAGTGGAGAAAATATATAAAATCAAAAATTTATAAAAAGTAAAAAATAGTACATAATTCAAAAACTATTAGGAATACTGCAATTTTTTTGACTTCAATCGATTGCCTGGATCATTTTGCATCGGCAAGAGTCGAAACAGTTCCATTGTTTTGAATAGTATAGCCGTAAGTGGTGAAAATAAATAAAATCAAAAATTTATAAAAAGTAAAAAAGAGTTCATAATTCAAAAACTATTAGGCATACTGTGATTTTTTTGACATCAATCGATTGCCCGGATCATTTAGCATCGGCAAAGGTCCAAATAGTTGCACTCTTTCGAATATAGTATAGCCGTAAATGGAAAAAATTAATAAAATCAAAAATTTATAAAAAGTAAAAAATAGTTCATAATTCAAAAACTATTAGGAATACTGAGATTTTTTTGACTCCAATCGATTGCCTGGATCATTTTGCATCGGCAAAGGTCCAAATAGTTCCACTGTTTCGACGCAAAATAACCCAGGTAATCGATTGAAGTCACAAAAATCGCAGTATTCCTAATAGTTTTTGAATTATGAACTATTTTTTACATTCTATAAATTTTTGATTATATTTATTTTCTCCACTAACGGCTATACTATTCGAAACAGTGGAACTGTTTGGACCATTGCCGATGCAAAATTATCCAGGTAATCGATTGAAGTCAAAAAAATCGCAGTATTCCTAATAGTTTTTGAATTATGAACAATTTTTTGCTTTTTATAAATTTTTGGTTTTATTTATTTTCTCCACTTACGGCTATACTATTCGAAACAGTGTAACTGTTTGAACCTTTGCCGATGCAAAATGATCCAGGTAATCGATTGAAGTCAAAAAAATTGCAGAATTCCTAATAATTTTTAAATTATGAACTATTTTTTACTTTTTATAAATTTTTGATTTTATTTATTTTCTCCACTTACGGCTATACTATATTCGAAACAGTGGAACTATTTGGACCTTTGCCGATAAAAAATGATCCAGGCAATCGATGGAAGTTCAAAGAAATCGCAGTATTCCTAATAGTTTTTGAATTATGAACTATTTTTTACTTTTTATAAATTTTTGATTTTATTTATTTTTTCCACTTACCGCTATACTATATTCGAAAGAGTGGAAGTATTTGGACCTTTGCCGATGCAAAATGATCCGGGAAGTCGATTGATGTCAAAACAATTGCAGTATTCCTAATAGTTTTTGAATTATGAACTATTTTTTACTTTTTATAAATTTTTGATTTTATTTATTTTTTCCACTTACGGCTATACTATTCGACACGGTGGAACTATTTGGACCTTTGCCGATGCAAAATGATCCAGGCAATCGATTGAAGTTCAAAAAAATCGCAGTATTTCTAATAGTTTTTGAATTATGAACTATTTTTTACTTTTTATAAATTTTTGATTTTATTAATTTTCTCCACTTACGGCTATACTATTCGAAACAGTGGAACTGTTTCGACCCTTGCCGATGCAAAATGATCCAGGCAATCGATTGAAGTCAAAAAAATCTCAGTATTCCTAATAGTTTTTGAATTATGAACTATTTTTTACTTTTTATAAATTTTTGATTTTATTTATTTTTTCCAATTACGGCTATACTATAATCGAAACAGTGGAACAATTTGGACACTTGCCGATGTAAAATGATTCAGGTAATCGATTGAAGTCAAAAGAATCTCAGTATTCCTAATAGTTTTTGAATTATGAACTATTTATTACTTTTTATAAATTTTTGATTTTATTTATTTTTTCCACTTACGGCTATACTATTCGAAACAGTGGAACTGTTTGGATCTTTGCCGATGCAAAATGATCCAGGCAATCGATTGAAGTCAAAAAAATTGCAGTATTCCTAATAGTTTTTGAATTATGAACTATTTTTTACTTTTTATAAATTTTTAATTTTATTTATTTTCTCCACTTACTGCTATCCTATTCGAAACAGTGGAACTGTTTGGACACTTGCCAATGCAAAATGATCCAGGTAATCGATTGAAGTCAAAAAAATCTCAGTATTCCTAATAGTTTTTGAGTTATGAACTATTTTTTACTTTTTATAAATTTTTGATTTTATTTATTTTTTCCACTTACGGCTATACTATATTCGAAAGAGTGGAACTATTTGGACCTTTGCCGATGCAAAATGATCCGGGCAATCGATTGATGACAAAAAAATCGCAGTATTCCTAATAGTTTTTGAATTATGAACTATTTTTTACCTATTATAAATTTTTGATTTTATTTATTTTCTCCACTTACGGCTATACTATTCGACACAGTGGAACTTTTTGGACCTTTGCCGATGCAAAATGATCCAGGCACTCGATTGAAGTTCAAAAAAATCGCAGTATTTCTAAGAGTTTTTGAATTATGAACTATTTTTTACTTTTTATAAATTTTTGATTTTATTTATTTTCTCCACTTACGGCTATACTATTCGAAACAGTGGAACTGTTTCGACACTTGCCGATGCAAAATGATCCAGGCAATTGATTGAATTCAAAAAAATCTTAGTATTCCTAATAGTTTTTGAATTATGAACTATTTTTTACTTTTTATAAATTTTTGATTTTATTTATTTTCTCCACCTACGGATATACTATTCGAAACACTGGAACTGTTTGGACCTTTGCCGAGGCAAAATGATCCAGGCAATCGATTGAAGTCAAAAAAATCTCTGTATTCCTAATAGTTTTTGAATTATGAACTATTTTTTACTTTTTATAAATTTTTGATTTTATTTATTTTCTCCACTTACGGCTATCCTATTTCGACCCTTGCCGATGCAAAATGATCCAGGCAATCGATTAAAGTTCAAAAAAATCCAGTTTTCCTAATAGTTTTTGAATTATGAACTATTTTTTACTTTTTATAAATTTTTAATTTTATTTATTTTCTCCACTCACGGCTTTACTATATTCGAAAGAGTGGAACTAATTGGACCTTTGCCGATGCAAAATGATCCGGGCAATCGATTGATGTCAAAAAAATTGCAGTATTCCTAATAGTTTTTGAATTATGAACTATTTTTTACTTTTTATAAATTTTTGATTTTATTTATTTTCTCCACTTACGGCTATACTATTCGACACGGTGGAACTATTTGGACCTTTGCCGATGCAAAATGATCCAGGCAATCGATTGAAGTTCAAAAAAATCGGAGTATTTCTAATAGTTTTTGAATTATGAACTATTTTTTACTTTTTATAAATTTTTGACTTTATATATTTTCTCCACTTACGGCTATACTATTCGAGACAGTGGAACTGTTTCAACCCTTGCCGATGCAAAATGATCCAAGCAATCGATTGAAGTCAAAAAAATCTCAGTATTCCTAATAGTTTTTGAATTATGAACTATTTTTTACTTTTTATAAATTTTTGATTTTATTTATTTTTCCACTTACGGCTATACTATATTAGAAACAGTGCAACAATTTGGACACTTGCCGATGTAAAATGATTCAGGTAATCGATTGAAGTCAAAAAAATCTCAGTATTCCTAATAGTTTTTGAATTATGAAGTATTTTTTACTTTTTATAAATTTTTGATTTTATTTATTTTTTCCACTTACGGCTATACTATATTCGAAAGAGTGGAACTATTTGGACCTTTGCCGATGCAAAATGATCCAGGCAATCGATTGAAGTTCAAAAAAATCGCAGTATTTCTAATAGTTTTTGAATTATGAACTATTTTTTACTTTTTGTAAATTTTTAATTTTATTTATTTTCTCCACTTACGGCTATACTATTCGAAACAGTGGAACTGTTTGGATCTTTGCCGATGCAAAATGATCCAGGCAATCGATTGAAGTCAAAAAAATCGAAGTATTCCTAATAGTTTTTGAATTATAAACTATTTTTTACTTTTTATAAATTTTTGATTTTATTTATTTTTTCCACTAACGGCTATACTATTCGAAACAGTGGAACTGTTTGAACACTTGCCGATGTAAAATGATTCAGGTAAGCGATTGAAGCCAAAAAAATCTCAGTATTCCTAATAGTTTTTGAATTATGAACTATTTTTTACTTCTTATAAATTTTTGATTTTATTTATTTTTTCCACTTACGGCTATACTATATTCGAAAGAGTGGAACAATTTGGACCTTTGCCGATGCAAAATGATCCAGGCAATCGATTGAAGTTTAAAAAAATCGCAGTATTCATAATAGTTTTTGAATTATGAACTATTTATTACTTTTTATAAATTTTTGATTTTATTTATTTTTTCCACTTACGGCTATACTATTCGAAACAGTGGAACTGTTTCGACCCTTGCCGATGCAGAATGATCCTGGCAATCGATTGAAGTCAAAAAAATCTCAGTATTCCTAATAGTTTTTGAATTATGAACTATTTTTGACTTTTTATAAATTTTAGATTTTATTTATTTTTTCCACTTACGGCTATACTATATTTGAAACAGTGGAACAATTTGGACCTTTGCCGATGCAAAATGATCCAGGCAATCGATTGAAGTTCAAAAAAATCGCAGTATTCATAATAGTTTTTGAATTATGAACTATTTATTACTTTTTATAAATTTTTGATTTTATTTATTTTTTCCACTTACGGCTACACTATTCGAAACAGTGGAACTGTTTGGACACTTGCCAATGCAAAATGATCCAGGTAATCGATTGAAGTCAAAAAAATCTCTGTATTCCTAATAGTTTTTGAATTATGAACTATTTTTTACTTTTTATAAATTTTTGATTTTATTTATTTTCTCCACTTACTGCTATCCTATTCGAAACAGTGGAACTGTTTGGACACATGCCAATGCAAAATGATCCAGGTAATCGATTGAAGTCAAAAAAATCTCAGTATTCCTAATAGTTTTTGAGTTATGAACTATTTTTTACTTTTTATAAATTTTTGATTTTATTTATTTTTTCCACTTACGGCTATACTATATTCGAAAGAGTGGAACTATTTGGACCTTTGCCGATGCAAAATAATCCGGGCAATCGATTGATGACAAAAAAATCGCAGTATTCCTAATAGTTTTTGAATTATGAACTATTTTTTACTTTTTATAAATTTTTGATTTTATTTATTTTTTCCACTTACGGCTATACTATTCGACACGGTGGAACTATTTGGACCTTTGCCGATGCAAAATGATCCAGGCAATCGATTGAAGTTCAAAAAAATCGCAGTATTTCTAATAGTTTTTGAATTATGAACTATTTTTTACTTTTTATAAATTTTTGATTTTATTTATTTTCTCCACTTACGGCTATACTATTCGAAACAGTGGAACTGTTTCGACCCTTGCCGATGCAAAATGATCCAGGCAATCGATTGAAGTCAAAAAAATCTCAGTATTCCTAATAGTTTTTGAATTATGAACTATTTTTTACTTTTTATAAATTTTTGATTTTATTTATTTTTTCCAATTACGGCTATACTATAATCGAAACAGTGGAACAATTTGGACACTTGCCGATGTAAAATGATTCAGGTAATCGATTGAAGTCAAAAGAATCTCAGTATTCCTAATAGTTTTTGAATTATGAACTATTTATTACTTTTTATAAATTTTTGATTTTATTTATTTTTTCCACTTACGGCTATACTATTCGAAACAGTGGAACTGTTTGGATCTTTGCCGATGCAAAATGATCCAGGCAATCGATTGAAGTCAAAAAAATCGCAGTATTCCTAATAGTTTTTGAATTATGAACTATTTTTTACTTTTTATAAATTTTTAATTTTATTTATTTTCTCCACTTACTGCTATCCTATTCGAAACAGTGGAACTGTTTGGACACTTGCCAATGCAAAATGATCCAGGTAATCGATTGAAGTCAAAAAAATCTCAGTATTCCTAATAGTTTTTGAGTTATGAACTATTTTTTACTTTTTATAAATTTTTGATTTTATTTATTTTTTCCACTTACGGCTATACTATATTCGAAAGAGTGGAACTATTTGGACCTTTGCCGATGCAAAATGATCCGGGCAATCGATTGATGACAAAAAAATCGCAGTATTCCTAATAGTTTTTGAATTATGAACTATTTTTTACCTATTATAAATTTTTGATTTTATTTATTTTCTCCACTTACGGCTATACTATTCGACACAGTGGAACTTTTTGGACCTTTGCCGATGCAAAATGATCCAGGCACTCGATTGAAGTTCAAAAAAATCGCAGTATTTCTAAGAGTTTTTGAATTATGAACTATTTTTTACTTTTTATAAATTTTTGATTTTATTTATTTTCTCCACTTACGGCTATACTATTCGAAACAGTGGAACTGTTTCGACACTTGCCGATGCAAAATGATCCAGGCAATTGATTGAATTCAAAAAAATCTTAGTATTCCTAATAGTTTTTGAATTATGAACTATTTTTTACTTTTTATAAATTTTTGATTTTATTTATTTTCTCCACCTACGGATATACTATTCGAAACACTGGAACTGTTTGGACCTTTGCCGAGGCAAAATGATCCAGGCAATCGATTGAAGTCAAAAAAATCTCTGTATTCCTAATAGTTTTTGAATTATGAACTATTTTTTACTTTTTATAAATTTTTGATTTTATTTATTTTCTCCACTTACGGCTATCCTATTTCGACCCTTGCCGATGCAAAATGATCCAGGCAATCGATTAAAGTTCAAAAAAATCCAGTTTTCCTAATAGTTTTTGAATTATGAACTATTTTTTACTTTTTATAAATTTTTAATTTTATTTATTTTCTCCACTCACGGCTTTACTATATTCGAAAGAGTGGAACTAATTGGACCTTTGCCGATGCAAAATGATCCGGGCAATCGATTGATGTCAAAAAAATTGCAGTATTCCTAATAGTTTTTGAATTATGAACTATTTTTTACTTTTTATAAATTTTTGATTTTATTTATTTTCTCCACTTACGGCTATACTATTCGACACGGTGGAACTATTTGGACCTTTGCCGATGCAAAATGATCCAGGCAATCGATTGAAGTTCAAAAAAATCGGAGTATTTCTAATAGTTTTTGAATTATGAACTATTTTTTACTTTTTATAAATTTTTGACTTTATATATTTTCTCCACTTACGGCTATACTATTCGAGACAGTGGAACTGTTTCAACCCTTGCCGATGCAAAATGATCCAAGCAATCGATTGAAGTCAAAAAAATCTCAGTATTCCTAATAGTTTTTGAATTATGAACTATTTTTTACTTTTTATAAATTTTTGATTTTATTTATTTTTCCACTTACGGCTATACTATATTAGAAACAGTGCAACAATTTGGACACTTGCCGATGTAAAATGATTCAGGTAATCGATTGAAGTCAAAAAAATCTCAGTATTCCTAATAGTTTTTGAATTATGAAGTATTTTTTACTTTTTATAAATTTTTGATTTTATTTATTTTTTCCACTTACGGCTATACTATATTCGAAAGAGTGGAACTATTTGGACCTTTGCCGATGCAAACTGATCCAGGCAATCGATTGAAGTTCAAAAAAATCGCAGTATTTCTAATAGTTTTTGAATTATGAACTATTTTTTACTTTTTGTAAATTTTTAATTTTATTTATTTTCTCCACTTACGGCTATACTATTCGAAACAGTGGAACTGTTTGGATCTTTGCCGATGCAAAATGATCCAGGCACTCGATTGAAGTCAAAAAAATCGAAGTATTCCTAATAGTTTTTGAATTATGAACTATTTTTTACTTTTTATAAATTTTTGATTTTATTTATTTTTTCCACTAACGGCTATACTATTCGAAACAGTGGAACTGTTTGAACACTTGCCGATGTAAAATGATTCAGGTAAGCGATTGAAGCCAAAAAAATCTCAGTATTCCTAATAGTTTTTGAATTATGAACTATTTTTTACTTCTTATAAATTTTTGATTTTATTTATTTTTTCCACTTACGGCTATACTATATTCGAAAGAGTGGAACAATTTGGACCTTTGCCGATGCAAAATGATCCAGGCAATCGATTGAAGTTTAAAAAAATCGCAGTATTCATAATAGTTTTTGAATTATGAACTATTTATTACTTTTTATAAATTTTTGATTTTATTTATTTTTTCCACTTACGGCTATACTATTCGAAACAGTGGAACTGTTTCGACCCTTGCCGATGCAGAATGATCCTGGCAATCGATTGAAGTCAAAAAAATCTCAGTATTCCTAATAGTTTTTGAATTATGAACTATTTTTGACTTTTTATAAATTTTAGATTTTATTTATTTTTTCCACTTACGGCTATACTATATTTGAAACAGTGGAACAATTTGGACCTTTGCCGATGCAAAATGATCCAGGCAATCGATTGAAGTTCAAAAAAATCGCAGTATTCATAATAGTTTTTGAATTATGAACTATTTATTACTTTTTATAAATTTTTGATTTTATTTATTTTTTCCACTTACGGCTACACTATTCGAAACAGTGGAACTGTTTGGACACTTGCCAATGCAAAATGATCCAGGTAATCGATTGAAGTCAAAAAAATCTCTGTATTCCTAATAGTTTTTGAATTATGAACTATTTTTTACTTTTTATAAATTTTTGATTTTATTTATTTTCTCCACTTACTGCTATCCTATTCGAAACAGTGGAACTGTTTGGACACATGCCAATGCAAAATGATCCAGGTAATCGATTGAAGTCAAAAAAATCTCAGTATTCCTAATAGTTTTTGAGTTATGAACTATTTTTTACTTTTTATAAATTTTTGATTTTATTTATTTTTTCCACTTACGGCTATACTATATTCGAAAGAGTGGAACTATTTGGACCTTTGCCGATGCAAAATAATCCGGGCAATCGATTGATGACAAAAAAATCGCAGTATTCCTAATAGTTTTTGAATTATGAACTATTTTTTACCTATTATAAATTTTTGATTTTATTTATTTTCTCCACTTACGGCTATACTATTCGACACAGTGGAACTTTTTGGACCTTTGCCGATGCAAAATGATCCAGGCACTCGATTGAAGTTCAAAAAAATCGCAGTATTTCTAAGAGTTTTTGAATTATGAACTATTTTTTACTTTTTGTAAATTTTTGATTTTATTTATTTTCTCCACTTACGGTTATACTATTCGAAACAGTGTAACTGTTTCGACCCTTGCCGATGCAAAATGATCCAGGCAATCGATTGAAGTCAAAAAAATCTTAGTATTCCTAATAGTTTTTGAATTATGAACTATTTTTTACTTTTTATAAATTTTTGATTTTATTTATTTTCTCCACTTACTGCTATCCTATTCGAAACAGTGGAACTGTTTGGACACATGCCAATGCAAAATGATCCAGGTAATCGATTGAAGTCAAAAAAATCTCAGTATTCCTAATAGTTTTTGAGTTATGAACTATTTTTTACTTTTTATAAATTTTTGATTTTATTTATTTTTTCCACTTACGGCTATACTATATTCGAAACAGTGGAACAATTTGGACCTTTGCCGATGCAAAATGATCCAGGCAATCGATTGAAGTTCAAAAAAATCGCAGTATTCATAATAGTTTTTGAATTATGAACTATTTATTACTTTTTATAAATTTTTGATTTTATTTATTTTTTCCACTTACGGCTACACTATTCGAAACAGTGGAACTGTTTGGACACTTGCCAATGCAAAATGATCCAGGTAATCGATTGAAGTCAAAAAAATCTCAGTATTCCTAATAGTTTTTGAATTATGAACTATTTTTTACTTTTTATAAATTTTTGATTTTATTTATTTTCTCCACTTACTGCTATCCTATTCGAAACAGTGGAACTGTTTGGACACATGCCAATGCAAAATGATCCAGGTAATCGATTGAAGTCAAAAAAATCTCAGTATTCCTAATAGTTTTTGAGTTATGAACTATTTTTTACTTTTTATAAATTTTTGATTTTATTTATTTTTTCCACTTACGGCTATACTATATTCGAAAGAGTGGAACTATTTGGACCTTTGCCGATGCAAAATAATCCGGGCAATCGATTGATGACAAAAAAATCGCAGTATTCCTAATAGTTTTTGAATTATGAACTATTTTTTACCTATTATAAATTTTTGATTTTATTTATTTTCTCCACTTACGGCTATACTATTCGACACAGTGGAACTTTTTGGACCTTTACCGATGCAAAATGATCCAGGCACTCGATTGAAGTTCAAAAAAATCGCAGTATTTCTAAGAGTTTTTGAATTATGAACTATTTTTTACTTTTTGTAAATTTTTGATTTTATTTATTTTCTCCACTTACGGTTATACTATTCGAAACAGTGTAACTGTTTCGACCCTTGCCGATGCAAAATGATCCAGGCAATCGATTGAAGTCAAAAAAATCTTAGTATTCCTAATAGTTTTTGAATTATGAACTATTTTTTACTTTTTATAAATTTTTGATTTTATTTATTTTCTCCACTTACGGATATACTATTCGAAACACTGGAACTGTTTGGACCTTTGCCGAGGCAAAATGATCCAGGCAATCGATTGAAGTCAAAAAAATCTTAGTATTCTTAATAGTTTTTGAATTATGAACTATTTATTACTTTTTATAAATTTTTGATTTTATTTACTTTTTCCACTTACGGCTATACTATTCGAAACAGTGGAACTGTTTGGACACTTGCCGATGCAAAATGATCCAGGTAATCGATTGAAGTCAAAAAAATCTCAGTATTCCTAATAGTTTTTGAATTATGAACTATTTTTTACTTTTTATAAATTTTTGATTTTATTTATTTTCTGCACTTACGGCTATACTATTCGAAACACTGGAACTGTTGGGACTTTTGCCGAGGCAAAATGATCCAGGCAATCGATTGAAGTCAAAAAAATCCCAGTATTCTTAATAGTTTTTGAATTATGAACTATTTATTACTTTTTATAAATTTTTGATTTTATTTATTTTCTACACTTACGGCTATACTATTCGAAACAGTGGAACTGTTTGGACACTTGCCGATGCAAAATGATCCAGGTAATCGATTGAAGTCAAAAAAATCTCAGTATTCCTAATAGTTTTTGAATTATGAACTATTTTTTACTTTTTATAAATTTTTGATTTTATTTATTTTCTCCACTTACGGCTATACTATTCGAAACAATGGGACTATTTCGAACCTTGCCGATGCAAAATGATCCAGGCAATCGATTGAAGTCAAAAAAATCTCAGTATTCTTAATAGTTTTTGAATTATGAACTATTTTTTACTTTTTATAAATTTTTGATTTTATTTATTTTCTCGACTTATTCTTCATCAAAAACACGACTAATGTCTCAGTTAGGAAAAAAACGCTTTATTTGGAGCCATTTTTTGCTTAACGAACCGAATATAATTTAGTAAATCAGACTGAGAATGTAAAGCATCTGGATCAAAGGACGATTTTTATTAAAATTTAAAAGAAAACGACTAATTTCGAAATATTATTTACACAGAAACGAGTCAAACACGAGTTAAACTTAAACAAAACAGACTGTAAACATTTTATGTCGCTTCAAAAGAACGATTCATATTATAATTTGGAAGAAACCTGCTTATTTCGGCAGCTTTTTTGCTTAGAAACGAGTAAAACCTTACCAAACCAAACTAAAAACATCTTATTTCGCCTCAAAAACACCATTAATGTTACAGTTAAAAAAAAACACCTTATTTGGGTCTGCTTCTGCATAAAACGAGTATAATTTAATAAAACAGACTGAGAACTTTCTAGATTAGTTTGAAGGAACGATTAAATTTATAATTTTGAAGAAAAGAACTCAATTCGATGGATTCGTCTTCTTCTTCTTCTTCTTCTTCTTATTATTATTATTATTATTATTATTATTATTACTATTATTATTATTATTGTTATTATTATTATTATTATTATTATTATTATTATTATTATTATTATTATTATTATTATTATTATTATTACTATCATTATTATTATTACTATTATATTTTTTTTTTATTATTATTTTAATAATAATTTAAAACCAACTATAACTTTCGAATAGTGAACGGTTTATGCACCAGTTGGTAAGAACATTGTTAATTTTTGACCAATATTTGCTTAAAAACCTGAAGACTTACACAAATCAAATTGAAAACATCTTATTCAAGTTCAAAATAACAAATAATATTATAGTTTTGATAAAACAAGTTTATTTTGGACGTTTATTAGCTTTGAAACGAGCAATCGTTTACAAGACATACTGAAAACGCTTTAATCAGGCTCAAAAGTACGAATTATGCTATAGTTTGAACAGAAAGGGCTTATTCCGTACGATTGATTGCCTAAATAAACGAGTATATTTAATAAAACAGAGTGAAAACGCTTTATTCTGGCTCAAAAGAACGATTGATGCATGAATTTGGAAGCAAATGGCTTATTTCGAAATATTTTTTGCTTAGAATCCAGTAAAACTTACACAAATGGAGCCGAAAACGTCTTAGTTCGCTTCAGAAAAGCGATATATATTATAATTCGAAAGAAAATGGCTTATTTTGAACGATTCTTATCTTTGAAACCAGCAAACATTTAAAAAGCATACTAAAAACGCTCTATTCAGGCTCAGAAGAACGAATTATGTTATAGTTTAAACAAAAACGGCAAATTTCAGACTATTTTTTGCTTATAGAAGCGAGTATATTTAATAAAACAGATTGAAAACGCTTTATTCTTTCTCAAAAGAACGATTGATGCAAAAAGCTTAACGAAACGAGAATATTTAATAAAACACACTGAAAACGCTATATCCTTGCTCAAAAGAACGATTAATGCAATAATTTAGAAGGAAAGGGAAAATTTCGAACTTATGCAAATCCCACCGAAAACGTCTAAGTTCGCTTCAAAAAAGCGATATATATTATAATTCGAAAGAAAACGGCTTATTTCGAACGACTCTTACTGCAGACGCTTGATTCTGGCTCAAAAGAACGAATTATATTATAGTTTGAACAAAAACAGTGAATTTTAGACAATTTTTTGCTTAAAGAAACGAGTAATTTTAATAAAACAGACCAAAATCACTTTATTCTTGCTCAAAAGAACGATTGATGCAATAATTTGAAAGCAAATGGCTAATTTCGAAAGATTATTTACTTAGAATCCAGTAAAACTTATGTAAATCGAGCCGAAAACGTCTTAGTTCGCTTCAAATAAGCGATACATATTATAATTCGAAAGAAAACGGCTTATTTCGAACGATTCTTAGCTTCGAAACCAGCAAACGTTTACAAAACATACTAAAAACGCTCAATTCAGGCTCAAAAGAACGAATTATGTTATAGTTTAAACTAAAACGGCAAATTTAAGACTATTTTTTGCTTAAAGAAACGAGTATATTTAATGAAACAGATTCAAAACACTTTATTCTTGCTCAAAAGAACGAATTATGTTATAGATTAAAAGAAAACGGTTTATTTCGAACTATTCTTGGCTTCAAATTAAGCAAACTTTAATAAAGCAGAGTGAAAACGTTTTATTGTCACAAGAAAACAGTTCAAGCACTAATTAAAGCCAATCCTGGGAGATTTCTCGATTTTAAGAAAAGAAATTGTCTAAAATAAAGGTTTTTCTTTAAAATTTGTGCCTTTTCTCGTTTCTAAGCAAAGAATCTACTGAGAGAAACCCTTTTTTCATTCAAACTATTGAATAATTTGTACTTTTGTGCTTAAATAAGTCGCTTTTCTACAAACTGTAACATGGAACGTCTTTTTGAGGCGGTTGCTGGTTTTGGAGCTAAGAATCTTTCGAGATAAGCCGTTTTCTTTCGAATTATAATATATATCGCTTTTTTGAAGCGAAATAAAACGTTTTCGTCCCGATTTGTATAAGTTTTGCTGGATTCTAAGCAAAAAACCTTCGAAATATTCCCTTTGCTTCCAAATTATTGCATCAATCGTTCTGATGAGCTAGAATAAAGCGTTTTCTGTCTGCTTTATTAAATATACTCGATTTTTTAAGCAAAAAATTGTTTGAAATTTACTGTTTTTGATCAAACTATAACATAATTCGTTCCTTTGAGCCAGAATAAAGCGTTTTCAGTATGTTTTGTAAACGTTTGCTGTTTTCAAAGCTCAGAATCGTTCGAAATAAGCCGCTTTCTTTCGAATTATAATTTATATCGCTTTTTTGAAGCGAAATAAAACGTTTTCGGCCCGATTTGTATAAGTTTTGCTGGATTCTAAGCAAAAAAACCTTCGAAATATTCCCTTTGCTTCCAAATTATTGCATCAATCGTTCTTTTGAGCAAGAATAAAGCGTTTTCAATCTGTTTTATTAAATATACTCGCTTCTATAAGCAAAAATAGTCTGAAATGTGCCGTTTTTGTTTAAACTATAACATAATTCGTTCTTCTGAGCCTGAATAGTGCGTTTTCAGTATGTTTTGTAAACGTTTGCTGTTTTCAAAGCTTAGAATCGTTCGAAATAAGCCGCTTTCTTTCGAATTATGATTTATATCGCTTTTTTGAAGCGAAATAAAACGTTTTCGACCCGATTTGTATAAGTTTTACTGGATTCTAAGCAAAAAAACCTTCAAAATACTCCCTTTGCTTCCAAATTATTGCATTAATCGTTCTTTTGAGCAAGAATAAAGCGTTTTCAGTCTGTTTTATTAAATACACCCGTTTCTTTAAGCAAAAAATGGTCTGAAATTCACTGTTTTTGTACAAACTATAACATAATTCGATTTTTTGGGCCAGATTAAAGCCTTTTCAGTATGCTTTGTAAACGTTTGTTGGTTTCAAAGCTAAGAATCGTTCGAAATAAGCCGTTTTCTTTCGAATTATAATATATATCGCTTTTTTGAAGCTAAGTAAGACGTTTGCGGCTCCATTTGTGTAAGTTTTACTGGATTCTAAGCAAAAAATCTTTCGAAATAAGCCATTTGCTTCCAAATTATTGCATCAATCTTTCTTTTGAGCCTGAATAAAACGTTTTCAGTCTGTTTTATTAAATATACTCGTTTATTTAGGTAATCAATCGTACGGAATAAGCCCTTTTTGTTCAAACTATATCATAATTCGTTTTTTTGAGCCTGATTAAAGCATTTTCAGTATGTCTTGTAAACGTTTGCTCGTTTCAAAGCTATTAAACGTCCAAAATAAGCTGTTTTTATCGAAACCGTAACATAATTAGTTATTTTGAACTAGAACAAGATTTGCACACAATTTGCTTTGTGTAAGTCTTCAGGTTTTTAAGCAAATATTTGTCAAAAATTAACCATGTTCTTACAAACTGGTGTATAAACCGTTCACTATTCGAAGTTATAGTTGGTTTTAAATTATTAAAATAATAATAAAAAAAATATATATAATAATAATAATAATGAAATTGTAATAATAATAATAATAATAATAATAATAATAATAATAATAATAATAATAATAATAATAATAATAATAAGAAGAAGAAGAAGAAGAAGAAGAAGAAGAAGACGAATCCTTCGAATTGAGTTCTTTTCTTCAAAATTATAAATTTAATCGTTCCTTCAAACTAATCTAGGAAGTTCTCAGTCTGTTTTATTAAATTATACTCGTTTCTTTATTCATAAGCAGACCCAAATGAGGTGTTTTTTTTAAACTGTAACATTAATGGTGTTTTTGAGGCGAAATTAGATGTTTTTAGTTTGGTTTGATAAGGTTTTACTCGTTTCTAAGTAAAAAAGCTGCCGAAATAAGCAGGTTTCTTCCAAATTATAATATGAATCGTTCTTTTGAAGCGACATAAAACGTTTACAGTCTGTTTTGTTTAAGTTTAACTCGTGTTTGACTCGTTTCTGTTTAAATAATATTTCGAAATTAGTCGTTTTCTTTTAAATTTTAATAAAAATCTTTCTTTTGGTCGAGACTAAAGCATTCTCAGTCTGATTTACTAAATTATATTCGGTTCGTTAAGCAAAAAATGGCTCCAAATAAAGCGTTTTTATCCAAACTGAGACATTAGTCGTGTTTTTGGTGAAGAATAATTCGAGAAAATAAATAAAATCAAAAATTTGTAAAAAGTAAAAAATAGTTCATAATTCAAAAACTATTAGGAATACTGCGATTTTTTTGACATCAATCGATTGCCTGGATCATTTTGCATAGGCAAAGGTCCAAATAGTTCCACTCTTTCAAATATAGTATAGCCGTAAGTGGAAAAAATAAATAAAATCAAAAATTTATAAAAAGTAAAAAATAGTTCATAATTCAAAAACTATTAGGAATACTGAGATTTTTTTGACTTCAATCGATTACCTGAATCATTATACATCGGCAAGTGTCCAAATTGTTCCACTGTTTCGAATATAGTACAGCCGTAAGTGGAAAAAATAAATAAAATCAAAAATTTATAAAAAGTAAAAAATAGTTCATAATTCAAAAACTATTAGGAATACTGAGACTTTTTTGACTTCAATCGATTGCCTGGATCATTTTGCATCGGCAAAGATCCAAACAGTTTCACTGTTTTGAATAGTATAGCCGTAAGTGGAGAAAATAAATAAAATTAAAAATTTATAAAAAGTAAAAAATAGTTCATAATTCAATAACTATTAGGAATACTGAGATTTTTTTGACTGCAATCGATTGCCTGGGTTATTTTGCATCGGCAAGGGTCGAAACAGTTTCACTGTTTCGAATAGTATAGCCATAAGTGGAGAAAATAAACAAAATCAAAAATTTATAAAAAGTAAAAAATAGTTCATAATTCAAAAACTATTAGGAATACTAGATTTTTTTGAACTTCAATCGATTGCCTGGATCATTTTGCATCGGCAAGGGTCGAAGGAGTTCAACTGTTTCGAATGGCATAGCCGTAAGTGGAGAAAATATATAAAATCAAAAATTTATAAAAAGTAAAAAATAGTACATAATTCAATAACTATTAGGAATACTGCGATTTTTTTGACTTCAATCGATTGCCTGGATCATTTTGCATCGGCAAAGTTCCAAACAGTTCCACTGTTTCGAATAGTATAGCCGTAAGTGGAGAAAATATATAAAATCAAAAATTTATAAAAAGTAAAAAATAGTACATAATTCAAAAACTATTAGGAATACTGCGATTTTTTTGACTTCAATCGATTGCCTGGATCATTTTGCATCGGCAAAGGTCCAAACAGTTCCACTGTTTCGAATAGTATAGCCGTAAGTGGAAAAAATAAATAAAATCAAAAATTTATAAAAAGTAAATAATAGTTCATAATTCAAAAACTATTAGGAATACTGAGATTTTTTTGACTTCAGTCGATTGCCTGGATCATTTTGCATCGGCAAGGGTCGAAACAGTTCCACTGTTTCGAATAGTATAGCCGTAAGTGGAGAAATTAAATAAAATCAAAAATTTATAAAAAGTAAAAAATAGTTCATAATTCAAAAACTATTAGGAATACTGCGAATTTTTTGACATCAATCGACTGCCCGGACCATTTTGCATCGGCAAAGGTCCAAATAGTTCCACTCTATCGAATATAGTATAGCCGTAAGTGGAAAAAATAAATAAAATCAAAAATTTATAAAAAGTAAAAAATAGTTCATAATTCAAAAACTATTAGGAATACTGAGATTTTTTTGAATCCAATCGATTGCCTGGATCATTTTGCATCGGCAAAGGTCCAAACAGTTCCACTGTTTCGAATAGTATAGCCGTAAGTGGAGAAAATATATAAAATCAAAAATTTATAAAAAGAAAAAAATAGTACATAATTCAAAGACTATTAGGAATACTAGATTTTTTTGAACTTCAATCGATTGCCTGGATCATTTTGCATCGGCAAGGGTCGAAGGAGTTCAACTGTTTCGAATAGCATAGCCGTAAGTGGAGAAAATAAATAAAATCAAAAATTTATAAAAAGTAAAAAATAGTACATAATTCAATAACTATTAGGAATACTGCGATTTTTTTGACTTCAATCGATTGCCTGGATCATTTTGCATCGGCAAAGTTCCAAACAGTTCCACTGTTTCGAATAGTATAGCCGTAAGTGGAGAAAATATATAAAATCAAAAATTTATAAAAAGTAAAAAATAGTACATAATTCAAAAACTATTAGGAATACTGCGATTTTTTTGACTTCAATCGATTGCCTGGATCATTTTGCATCGGCAAAGGTCCAAACAGTTCCACTGTTTCGAATAGTATAGCCGTAAGTCGAAAAAATAAATAAAATCAAAAATTTATAAAAAGTAAATAATAGTTCATAATTCAAAAACTATTAGGAACACTGATTTTTTTTTGACTTCAGTCGATTGCCTGGATCATTTTGCATCGGCAAGGGTCGAAACAGTTCCACTGTTTCGAATAGTATAGCCGTAAGTGGAGAAATTAAATAAAATCAAAAATTTATAAAAAGTAAAAAATAGTTCATAATTCAAAAACTATTAGGAATACTGCGATTTTTTTGACTTCAATCGATTGCCTGGATCATTTTGCATCGGCAAAGATCCAAACAGTTCCACTGTTTCGAATAGTATAGCCGTAAGTGGAGAAAATAAATAAAATTAAATATTTATAAAAAGTAAAAAATAGTTCATAATTCAAAAACTATTAGGAATACTGAGATTTTTTTGACTTCAATCGATTACCTGAATCATTTTACATCGGCAAGTGTCCAAATTGTTCCACTGTTTCGAATATAGTACAGCCGTAAGTGGAAAAAATAAATAAAATCAAAAATTTATAAAAAGTAAAAAATAGTTCATAATTCAAAAACTATTAGGAATACTGAGATTTTTTTGACTTCAATCGATTGCCTGGATCATTTTGCATCGGCAAAGATCCAAACAGTTCCACTGTTTCGAATAGTATAGCCGTAAGTGGAGAAAATAAATAAAATTAAAAATTTATAAAAAGTGAAAAATAGTTCATAATTCAATAACTATTAGGAATACTGAGATTTTTTTGACAGCAATCGATTGCCTGGATCATTTTGCATCGGCAAAGTTCCAAACAGTTCCACTGTTTCGAATAGTATAGCCGTAAGTGGAGAAAATATATAAAATCAAAAATTTATAAAAAGTAAAAAATAGTACATAATTCAAAAACTATTAGGAATACTGCGATTTTTTTGACTTCAGTCGATTGCCTGGATCATTTTGCATCGGCAAAGGTCCAAACAGTTCCACTGTTTCGAATAGTATAGCCGTAAGTGGAAAAAATAAATAAAATCAAAAATTTATAAAAAGTAAATAATAGTTCATAATTCAAAAACTATTAGGAATACTGAGATTTTTTTGACTTAAGTCGATTGCCTGGATCATTTTGCATCGGCAAGGGTCGAAGGAGTTCAACTGTTTCGAATAGCAAGCCGTAAGTGGAGAAAATAAATAAAATCAAAAATTTATAAAAAGTAAAAAATAGTACATAATTCAATAACTATTAGGAATACTGCGATTTTTTTGACTTCAATCGATTGCCTGGATCATTTTGCATCGGCAAAGTTCCAAACAGTTCCACTGTTTCGAATAGTATAGCCGTAAGTGGAGAAAATATATAAAATCGAAAATTTATAAAAAGTAAAAAATAGTACATAATTCAAAAACTATTAGGAATACTGCGATTTTTTTGACTTCAATCGATTGCCTGGATCATTTTGCATCGGCAAAGGTCCAAACAGTTCCACTGTTTCGAATAGTATAGCCGTAAGTGGAAAAAATAAATAAAATCAAAAATTTATAAAAAGTAAATAATAGTTCATAATTCAAAAACTATTAGGAATACTGAGATTTTTTTGACTTCAGTCGATTGCCTGGATCATTTTGCATCGGCAAGGGTCGAAACAGTTCCACTGTTTCGAATAGTATAGCCGTAAGTGGAGAAATTAAATAAAATCAAAAATTTATAAAAAGTAAAAAATAGTTCATAATTCAAAAACTATTAGGAATACTGCGAATTTTTTGACATCAATCGACTGCCCGGACCATTTTGCATCGGCAAAGGTCCAAATAGTTCCACTCTATCGAATATAGTATAGCCGTAAGTGGAAAAAATAAATAAAATCAAAAATTTATAAAAAGTAAAAAATAGTTCATAATTCAAAAACTATTAGGAATACTGAGATTTTTTTGACTTCAGTCGATTGCCTGGATCATTTTGCATCGGCAAGGGTCGAAGGAGTTCAACTGTTTCGAATAGCAAGCCGTAAGTGGAGAAAATAAATAAAATCAAAAATTTATAAAAAGTAAAAAATAGTACATAATTCAATAACTATTAGGAATACTGCGATTTTTTTGACTTCAATCGATTGCCTGGATCATTTTGCATAGGCAAAGTTCCAAACAGTTCCACTGTTTCGAATAGTATAGCCGTAAGTGGAGAAAATATATAAAATCAAAAATTTATAAAAAGTAAAAAATAGTACATAATTCAAAAACTATTAGGAATACTGCGATTTTTTTGACTTCAATCGATTGCCTGGATCATTTTGCGTCGGCAAAGGTCCAAACAGTTCCACTGTTTCGAATAGTATAGCCGTAAGTGGAAAAAATAAATAAAATCAAAAATTTATAAAAAGTAAATAATAGTTCATAATTCAAAAACTATTAGGAATACTGAGATTTTTTTGACTCCAATCGATTGCCTGGATCATTTTGCATCGGCAAAGGTCCAAACAGTTCCACTGTTTCGAATAGTATAGCCGTAAGTGGAGAAAATATATAAAATAAAAAATTTATAAAAAGAAAAAAATAGTACATAATTCAAAGACTATTAGGAATACTAGATTTTTTTGAACTTCAATCGATTGCCTGGATCATTTTGCATCGGCAAGGGTCGAAGGAGTTCAACTGTTTCGAATAGCATAGCCGTAAGTGGAGAAAATAAATAAAATCAAAAATTTATAAAAAGTAAAAAATAGTACATAATTCAATAACTATTAGGAATACTGCGATTTTTTTGACTTCAATCGATTGCCTGGATCATTTTGCATAGGCAAAGTTCCAAACAGTTCCACTGTTTCGAATAGTATAGCCGTAAGTGGAGAAAATATATAAAATCAAAAATTTATAAAAAGTAAAAAATAGTACATAATTCAAAAACTATTAGGAATACTGCGATTTTTTTGACTTCAATCGATTGCCTGGATCATTTTGCATCGGCAAAGGTCCAAACAGTTCCACTGTTTCGAATAGTATAGCCGTAAGTCGAAAAAATAAATAAAATCAAAAATTTATAAAAAGTAAATAATAGTTCATAATTCAAAAACTATTAGGAATACTGAGATTTTTTTGACTTCAGTCGATTGCCTGGATCATTTTGCATCGGCAAGGGTCGAAACAGTTCCACTGTTTCGAATAGTATAGCCGTAAGTGGAGAAATTAAATAAAATCAAAAATTTATAAAAAGTAAAAAATAGTTCATAATTCAAAAACTATTAGGAATACTGCGAATTTTTTGACATCAATCGATTGCCCGGATCATTTTGCATCGGCAAAGGTCCAAATAGTTCCACTCTATCGAATAAAGTATAGCCGTAAGTGGAAAAAATAAATAAAATCAAAAATTTATAAAAAGTAAAAAATAGTTCATAATTCAAAAACTATTAGGAATACTGAGATTTTTTTGACTCCAATCGATTGCCTGGTTCATTTTGCATCGGCAAAGGTCAAAACAGTTCCACTGTTTCGAATAGTATAGCCGTAAGTGGAGAAAATATATAAAATCAAAAATTTATAAAAAGAAAAAAATAGTACATAATTCAAAGACTATTTTACTGCGATTTTTTTGACTTCAATCTATTGCCTGGATCATTTTGCATCGGCAAAGGTCCAAACAGTTCCACTGTTTCGAATAGTATAGCCGTAAGTGGAGAAAATATATAAAATCAAAAATTTATAAAAAGTAAAAAATAGTACATAATTCAAAAACTATTAGGAATACTGCAATTTTTTTGACTTCAGTCGATTGCCTGGATCATTTTGCATCGGCAAAGGTCCAAATAGTTCCACTGTTTCGAATATAGTATAGCCGTAAGTGGAAAAAATAAATAAAATCAAAAATTTATAAAAAGTAAAAAATAGTTCATAATTCAAAAACTATTAGGAATACTGAGATTTTTTTGACTTCAGTCGATTGCCTGGATCATTTTGCATCGGCAAGGGTCGAAACAGTTCCACTGTTTCGAATAGTATAGCCGTAAGTGGAGAAATTAAATAAAATCAAAAATTTATAAAAAGTAAAAAATAGTTCATAATTCAAAAACTATTAATAATACTGCGAATTTTTTGACATCAATCGATTGCCCGGACCATTTTGCATCGGCAAAGGTCCAAATAGTTCCACTCTATCGAATATAGTATAGCCGTAAGTGGAAAAAATAAATAAAATCAAAAATTTATAAAAAGTAAAAAATAGTTCATAATTCAAAAACTATTAGGAATACTGAGATTTTTTTGACTCCAATCGATTGCCTGGATCATTTTGCATCGGCAAAGGTCCAAACAGTTCCACTGTTTCGAATAGTATAGCCGTAAGTGGAGAAAATATATAAAATCAAAAATTTATAAAAAGAAAAAAATAGTACATAATTCAAAGACTATTAGGAATACTAGATTTTTTTGAACTTCAATCGATTGCCTGGATCATTTTGCATCGGCAAGGGTCGAAGGAGTTCAACTGTTTCGAATAGCATAGCCGTAAGTGGAGAAAATAAATAAAATCAAAAATTTATAAAAAGTAAAAAATAGTACATAATTCAATAACTATTAGGAATACTGCGATTTTTTTGACTTCAATCGATTGCCTGGATCATTTTGCATCGGCAAAGTTCCAAACAGTTCCACTGTTTCGAATAGTATAGCCGTAAGTGGAGAAAATATATAAAATCAAAAATTTATAAAAAGTAAAAAATAGTACATAATTCAAAAACTATTAGGAATACTGCGATTTTTTTGATTTCAATCGATTGCCTGGATCATTTTGCATCGGCAAAGGTCCAAACAGTTCCACTGTTTCGAATAGTATAGCCGTAAGTCGAAAAAATAAATAAAATCAAAAATTTATAAAAAGTAAATAATAGTTCATAATTCAAAAACTATTAGGAATGCTGAGATTTTTTTGACTCCAGTCGATTGCCTGGATCATTTTGCATCGGCAAGGGTCGAAACAGTTCCACTGTTTCGAATAGTATAGCCGTAAGTGGAGAAATTAAATAAAATCAAAAATTTATAAAAAGTAAAAAATAGTTCATAATTCAAAAACTATTAGGAATACTGCGATTTTTTTGACTTCAATCGATTGCCTGGATCATTTTGCATCGGCAAAGATCCAAACAGTTCCACTGTTTCGAATAGTATAGCCGTAAGTGGAGAAAATAAATAAAATTAAATATTTATAAAAAGTAAAAAATAGTTCATAATTCAAAAACTATTAGGAATACTGAGATTTTTTTGACTTCAATCGATTACCTGAATCATTTTACATCGGCAAGTGTCCAAATTGTTCCACTGTTTCGAATATAGTACAGCCGTAAGTGGAAAAAATAAATAAAATCAAAAATTTATAAAAAGTAAAAAATAGTTCATAATTCAAAAACTATTAGGAATACTGAGATTTTTTTGACTTCAATCGATTGCCTGGATCATTTTGCATCGGCAAAGATCCAAACAGTTCCACTGTTTCGAATAGTATAGCCGTAAGTGGAGAAAATAAATAAAATTAAAAATTTATAAAAAGTGAAAAATAGTTCATAATTCAATAACTATTAGGAATACTGAGATTTTTTTGACAGCAATCGATTGCCTGGATCATTTTGCATCGGCAAAGTTCCAAACAGTTCCACTGTTTCGAATAGTATAGCCGTAAGTGGAGAAAATATATAAAATCAAAAATTTATAAAAAGTAAAAAATAGTACATAATTCAAAAACTATTAGGAATACTGCGATTTTTTTGACTTCAGTCGATTGCCTGGATCATTTTGCATCGGCAAAGGTCCAAACAGTTCCACTGTTTCGAATAGTATAGCCGTAAGTGGAAAAAATAAATAAAATCAAAAATTTATAAAAAGTAAATAATAGTTCATAATTCAAAAACTATTAGGAATACTGAGATTTTTTTGACTTCAGTCGATTGCCTGGATCATTTTGCATCGGCAAGGGTCGAAGGAGTTCAACTGTTTCGAATAGCAAGCCGTAAGTGGAGAAAATAAATAAAATCAAAAATTTATAAAAAGTAAAAAATAGTACATAATTCAATAACTATTAGGAATACTGCGATTTTTTTGACTTCAATCGATTGCCTGGATCATTTTGCATCGGCAAAGTTCCAAACAGTTCCACTGTTTCGAATAGTATAGCCGTAAGTGGAGAAAATATATAAAATCGAAAATTTATAAAAAGTAAAAAATAGTACATAATTCAAAAACTATTAGGAATACTGCGATTTTTTTGACTTCAATCGATTGCCTGGATCATTTTGCATCGGCAAAGGTCCAAACAGTTCCACTGTTTCGAATAGTATAGCCGTAAGTGGAAAAAATAAATAAAATCAAAAATTTATAAAAAGTAAATAATAGTTCATAATTCAAAAACTATTAGGAATACTGAGATTTTTTTGACTTCAGTCGATTGCCTGGATCATCTTGCATCGGCAAGGGTCGAAACAGTTCCACTGTTTCGAATAGTATAGCCGTAAGTGGAGAAATTAAATAAAATCAAAAATTTATAAAAAGTAAAAAATAGTTCATAATTCAAAAACTATTAGGAATACTGCGAATTTTTTGACATCAATCGACTGCCCGGACCATTTTGCATCGGCAAAGGTCCAAATAGTTCCACTCTATCGAATATAGTATAGCCGTAAGTGGAAAAAATAAATAAAATCAAAAATTTATAAAAAGTAAAAAATAGTTCATAATTCAAAAACTATTAGGAATACTGAGATTTTTTTGACTTCAGTCGATTGCCTGGATCATTTTGCATCGGCAAGGGTCGAAGGAGTTCAACTGTTTCGAATAGCAAGCCGTAAGTGGAGAAAATAAATAAAATCAAAAATTTATAAAAAGTAAAAAATAGTACATAATTCAATAACTATTAGGAATACTGCGATTTTTTTGACTTCAATCGATTGCCTGGATCATTTTGCATCGGCAAAGTTCCAAACAGTTCCACTGTTTCGAATAGTATAGCCGTAAGTGGAGAAAATATATAAAATCAAAAATTTATAAAAAGTAAAAAATAGTACATAATTCAAAAACTATTAGGAATACTGCGATTTTTTTGACTTCAATCGATTGCCTGGATCATTTTGCGTCGGCAAAGGTCCAAACAGTTCCACTGTTTCGAATAGTATAGCCGTAAGTGGAAAAAATAAATAAAATCAAAAATTTATAAAAAGTAAATAATAGTTCATAATTCAAAAACTATTAGGAATACTGAGATTTTTTTGACTCCAATCGATTGCCTGGATCATTTTGCATCGGCAAAGGTCCAAACAGTTCCACTGTTTCGAATAGTATAGCCGTAAGTGGAGAAAATATATAAAATAAAAAATTTATAAAAAGAAAAAAATAGTACATAATTCAAAGACTATTAGGAATACTAGATTTTTTTGAACTTCAATCGATTGCCTGGATCATTTTGCATCGGCAAGGGTCGAAGGAGTTCAACTGTTTCGAATAGCATAGCCGTAAGTGGAGAAAATAAATAAAATCAAAAATTTATAAAAAGTAAAAAATAGTACATAATTCAATAACTATTAGGAATACTGCGATTTTTTTGACTTCAATCGATTGCCTGGATCATTTTGCATAGGCAAAGTTCCAAACAGTTCCACTGTTTCGAATAGTATAGCCGTAAGTGGAGAAAATATATAAAATCAAAAATTTATAAAAAGTAAAAAATAGTACATAATTCAAAAACTATTAGGAATACTGCGATTTTTTTGACTTCAATCGATTGCCTGGATCATTTTGCATCGGCAAAGGTCCAAACAGTTCCACTGTTTCGAATAGTATAGCCGTAAGTCGAAAAAATAAATAAAATCAAAAATTTATAAAAAGTAAATAATAGTTCATAATTCAAAAACTATTAGGAATACTGAGATTTTTTTGACTTCAGTCGATTGCCTGGATCATTTTGCATCGGCAAGGGTCGAAACAGTTCCACTGTTTCGAATAGTATAGCCGTAAGTGGAGAAATTAAATAAAATCAAAAATTTATAAAAAGTAAAAAATAGTTCATAATTCAAAAACTATTAGGAATACTGCGAATTTTTTGACATCAATCGATTGCCCGGATCATTTTGCATCGGCAAAGGTCCAAATAGTTCCACTCTATCGAATAAAGTATAGCCGTAAGTGGAAAAAATAAATAAAATCAAAAATTTATAAAAAGTAAAAAATAGTTCATAATTCAAAAACTATTAGGAATACTGAGATTTTTTTGACTCCAATCGATTGCCTGGATCATTTTGCATCGGCAAAGGTCAAAACAGTTCCACTGTTTCGAATAGTATAGCCGTAAGTGGAGAAAATATATAAAATCAAAAATTTATAAAAAGAAAAAAATAGTACATAATTCAAAGACTATTTTACTGCGATTTTTTTGACTTCAATCTATTGCCTGGATCATTTTGCATCGGCAAAGGTCCAAACAGTTCCACTGTTTCGAATAGTATAGCCGTAAGTGGAGAAAATATATAAAATCAAAAATTTATAAAAAGTAAAAAATAGTACATAATTCAAAAACTATTAGGAATACTGCAATTTTTTTGACTTCAGTCGATTGCCTGGATCATTTTGCATCGGCAAAGGTCCAAATAGTTCCACTGTTTCGAATATAGTATAGCCGTAAGTGGAAAAAATAAATAAAATCAAAAATTTATAAAAAGTAAAAAATAGTTCATAATTCAAAAACTATTAGGAATACTGAGATTTTTTTGACTTCAGTCGATTGCCTGGATCATTTTGCATCGGCAAGGGTCGAAACAGTTCCACTGTTTCGAATAGTATAGCCGTAAGTGGAGAAATTAAATAAAATCAAAAATTTATAAAAAGTAAAAAATAGTTCATAATTCAAAAACTATTAATAATACTGCGAATTTTTTGACATCAATCGATTGCCCGGACCATTTTGCATCGGCAAAGGTCCAAATAGTTCCACTCTATCGAATATAGTATAGCCGTAAGTGGAAAAAATAAATAAAATCAAAAATTTATAAAAAGTAAAAAATAGTTCATAATTCAAAAACTATTAGGAATACTGAGATTTTTTTGACTCCAATCGATTGCCTGGATCATTTTGCATCGGCAAAGGTCCAAACAGTTCCACTGTTTCGAATAGTATAGCCGTAAGTGGAGAAAATATATAAAATCAAAAATTTATAAAAAGAAAAAAATAGTACATAATTCAAAGACTATTAGGAATACTAGATTTTTTTGAACTTCAATCGATTGCCTGGATCATTTTGCATCGGCAAGGGTCGAAGGAGTTCAACTGTTTCGAATAGCATAGCCGTAAGTGGAGAAAATAAATAAAATCAAAAATTTATAAAAAGTAAAAAATAGTACATAATTCAATAACTATTAGGAATACTGCGATTTTTTTGACTTCAATCGATTGCCTGGATCATTTTGCATCGGCAAAGTTCCAAACAGTTCCACTGTTTCGAATAGTATAGCCGTAAGTGGAGAAAATATATAAAATCAAAAATTTATAAAAAGTAAAAAATAGTACATAATTCAAAAACTATTAGGAATACTGCGATTTTTTTGATTTCAATCGATTGCCTGGATCATTTTGCATCGGCAAAGGTCCAAACAGTTCCACTGTTTCGAATAGTATAGCCGTAAGTCGAAAAAATAAATAAAATCAAAAATTTATAAAAAGTAAATAATAGTTCATAATTCAAAAACTATTAGGAATGCTGAGATTTTTTTGACTCCAGTCGATTGCCTGGATCATTTTGCATCGGCAAGGGTCGAAACAGTTCCACTGTTTCGAATAGTATAGCCGTAAGTGGAGAAATTAAATAAAATCAAAAATTTATAAAAAGTAAAAATAGTTCATAATTCAAAAACTATTAGGAATACTGCGAATTTTTTGACATCAATCGATTGCCCGGACCATTTTGCATCGGCAAAGGTCCAAATAGTTCCACTCTATCGAATAAAGTATAGCCGTAAGTGGAAAAAATAAATAAAATCAAAAATTTATGAAAAGTAAAAAATAGTTCATAATTCAAAAACTATTAGGAATACTGAGATTTTTTTGACTCCAATCGATTGCCTGGATCATTTTGCATCGGCAAAGGTCGAAACAGTTCCACTGTTTCGAATAGTATAGCCGTAAGTGGAGAAAATATATAAAATCAAAAATTTATAAAAAGAAAAAAATAGTACATAATTCAAAGACTATTTTACTGCGATTTTTTTGACTTCAATCGATTGCCTGGATCATTTTGCATCGGCAAAGGTCCAAACAGTTCCACTGTTTCGAATAGTATAGCCGTAAGTGGAGAAAATATATAAAATCAAAAATTTATAAAAAGTAAAAAATAGTACATAATTCAAAAACTATTAGGAATACTGCAATTTTTTTGACTTCAGTCGATTGCCTGGATCATTTTGCATCGGCAAAGGTCCAAATAGTTCCACTGTTTCGAATATAGTATAGCCGTAAATGGAAAAAATAAATAAAATCAAAAATTTATAAAAAGTAAAAAATAGTTCATAATTCAAAAACTATTAGGAATACTGAGATTTTTTTGACTTCAATCGATTGCCTGGATTATTTTGCATCGGCAAAGGTCCAAAGAGTTCCACTGTTTCGAATAGTATAGCCGTAAGTGGAGAACATATATAAAATCAAAAATTTATAAAAAGTAAAAAATTGTTCATAATTCAAAAATTATTAGGAATACTGAGATTTTTTTGACTTCAATCGATTGCCTGGATCATTTTGCATTGGCAAGGGTCGAAACAGTTCCACTGTTTCGTATAGTATAGCCGTAAGTGGAGAAAATAAATAAAATCAAAAATTTATAAAAAGTAAAAAATAGTTCATAATTCAAAAACTATTAGGAATACTGAGATTTTTTTGACATCAATCGATTGCCCGGATCATTTTGCATCGGCAAAGGTCCAGATAGTTCCACTGTTTCGAATATAGTATAGCCGTAAGTGGAAAAAATAAATAAAATCAAAAATTTATAAAAAGTAAAAAATAGTACATAATTCAAAAACTATTAGGAATACTGCGATTTTTTTGACTTCAATCGATTGCCTGGATCATTTTGCATCGGCAAGAGTCGAAACAGTTCTATTGTTTTGAATAGTATAGCCGTAAGTGGTGAAAATAAATAAAATCAAAAATTTATAAAAAGTAAAAAATAGTTCATAATTCAAAAACTATTAGGAATACTGCAATTTTTTTGACATCAATCGATTGCCCGGATCATTTTGCATCGGCAAAGGTCCAAATAGTTGCACTCTTTCGAATATAGTATAGCCGTAAGTGGAAAAAATAAATAAAATCAAAAATTTATAAAAAGTAAAAAACAGTTCATAATTCAAAAACTATTAGGAATACTGACATTTTTTTGACTCCAATCGATTGCCTGGATCATTTTGCATCGGCAAAGGTCCAAATAGTTCCACTGTTTCGATGCAAAATAACCCAGGTAATCGATTGAAGTCACAAAAATCGCAGTATTCCTAATAGTTTTTGAATTATGAACTATTTTTTACATTCTATAAATTTTTGATTATATTTATTTTCTCCACTAACGGCTATACTATTCGAAACAGTGGAACTGTTTGGACCTTTGCCGATGCAAAATGATCCAAGTAATCGATTGAAGTCAAAAAAATCGCAGTATTCCTAATAGTTTTTGAATTATGAACAATTTTTTGCTTTTTATAAATTTTTGATTTTATTTATTTTCTCCACTTACGGCTATACTAATCAAAAGAGTTTAACTGTTTGAACCTTTGCCGATGCAAAATGATCCAGGTAATCGATTGAAGTCAAAAAAATCGCAGTATTCCTAATAATTTTTAAATTATGAACTATTTTTTACTTTTTATAAATTTTTGATTTTATTTATTTTCTCCACTTACGGCTATACTATATTCGAAACAGTGGAACTATTTGGACCTTTGCCGATAAAAAATGATCCAGCCAATCGATGGAAGTTCAAATAAATCGCAGTATTCCTAATAGTTTTTGAATTATGAACTATTTTTTACTTTTTATAAATTTTTGATTTTATTTATTTTCTCTACTTACGGCTATACTATTCAAAACAGTGGAACTGTTTGGACCTTTGCCGATGCAAAATGATCCAGGCAATCGATTGAAGTCAAAAAAATCTCAGTATTCCTAATAGTTTTTGAATTATGAACTATTTTTTACTTTTTGCAAATTTTTGATTTTATTTATTTTTTCCACTTACGGCTATACTATATTCGAAAGAGTGGAACTATTTGGACCTTTGCCGATACAAAATGATCTGGGCAATCGATTGATGTCAAAAAAATCGCAGTATTCCTAATAGTTTTTGAATTATGAACTATTTTTTACTTTTTATAAATTTTTGATTTTATTTATTTTCTCCACTTACGGCTATACTATTCGAAACAATGAAACTGTTTCGACCCTTGCCGATGCAAAATGATCCGGGCAATCGATTGAAGTTAAAAAAAATTTCAGTATTCCTAATAGTTTTTGAATTATGAACTATTTTTTACTTTTTATAAATTTTTGATTTTATTTATTTTTTCCACTTACGGCTATACTATATTCGAAACAGTGGAACTATTTGGACCTCTGCCGATGTAAAATGATCCAGGCAATCGATTGAAGTCAAAAAAATCGCAGTATTTCTGATAGTTTTTGAATTATGTACTATTTTTTACTTTTTATAAATTTTTGATTTTATTTATTTTCTCCACTTACGGCTATACTATTCGAAACAGTGGAACTGTTTGGACTTTTGTCGATGCAAAATGATCCAGGCAATCCATTGAAGTCAAAAAAATCGCAGTATTCATAGTTTTTGAATTATGTACTATTTTTTACTTTTTATAAATTTTTGATTTTATTTATTTTCTCCACTTACGGCTATACTATTCGAAACAGTGGAACTGTTTCGACCCTTGCCGATGCAAAATGATCCAGGCAATCGATTGAAGTCAAAAAAATCACAGTATTCCTAATAGTTTTTGAATTATGAACTATTTTTTACTTTTTATAAATTTTTGATTTTATTTATTTTCTCCACTTACGGCTATACTATTCGAAACAGTAGAATTGTTTCGACTCTTGCCGATGCAAAATGATCCAGGCAATCGATTGAAGTCAAAAAAATCACAGTATTCCTAATAGTTTTTGAATTATGAAATATTATTTACTTTTTATAAATTTTTGATTTTATTTATTTTTTCCACTTACGGCTATACTATATTCGAAAGAGTAGAACTATTTGGACGTTTGCCGATGCAAAATGATCCGGGCAATCGATTGATGTCAAAAAAATCGCAATATTCCTAATAGTTTTTGAATTATGAACTATTATTTACTTTTTATAAATTTTTGATTTTATTTATTTTCTCCACTTACGGCTATACTATTCGAAACAGTAGAATTGTTTCGACTCTTGCCGATGCAAAATGATCCAGGCAATCGATTGAAGTCAAAAAAATCACAGTATTCCTAATAGTTTTTGAATTATGAACTATTATTTACTTTTTATAAATTTTTGATTTTATTTATTTTTTTCCACTTACGGCTATACTATATTCGAAAGAGTAGAACTATTTGGACGTTTGCCGATGCAAAATGATCCGGGCAATCGATTGATGTCAAAAAAATCGCAATATTCCTAATAGTTTTTGAATTATGAACAATTTTTACTTTTTATAAATTTTTGATTTTATTATTTTCTCCACTTACGGCTATACTATTCGAAACAGTAGAATTGTTTCGACTCTTGCCGATGCAAAATGATCCAGGCAATCGATTGAAGTCAAAAAAATCTCAGTATTCCTAATAGTTATTGAATTATGATCTATTTTTTACTTTTTATAAATTTTTAATTTTATTTATTTTCTCAAATCAAAAATTTATAATAAGTAAAAAATAGTTCATAATTTAAAAACTATTAGGAATACTGCGATTTTTTTGTCATCAATCGATTGCCCGGATCATTTTGCATCGGCAAAGGTCCAAATAGTTCCACTCTTTCGAATATTGTATAGCCGTAAGTGGAAAAAATAAATAAAATCAAAAATTTATAAAAAGTAAAAAATAGTTCATAATTCAAAAACTATTAGGAATACTGAGATTTTTTTGACTTCAATGGATTGCCTGGATCATTTTGCATCGGCAAAGGTCCAAACAGTTCCACTGTTTCGAATAGTATAGCCGTAAGTGGAGAAAATAAATAAAATTAAAAATTTATAAAAAGTAAAAAATAGTTCATAATTCAAAAACTATTAGGAATACCGAGATTTTTTTGACTGCAATCGATTGCCTGGATCATTTTGCATCAGCAAGGGTCGAAACAGTTCCACTGTTTCGAATAGTATAGCCGTAAGTGGACAAAATAAATAAAATCAAAAATTTATAAAAAGTAAAAAATAGTTCATAATTCAAAAACTATCAAGAATACTGAGATTTTTTTGACTTCAATCGATTACCTGAATCATTTTACATCGGCAAGTGTCCAAACAGTTCCACTCTTTCGAATAGTATAGCCCTGTAAGTGGAGAAAATAAATAAAATCAAAAATTTATAAAAAGGAAAAAATAGTTCATAATTCAAAAACTATTAGAAATACTGAGATTTTTTTGAATTCAATCGATTGCCTGGATCATTTTGCATCGGCAAAGGTCTAAATAGTTCCACTCTTTCGGATATAGTATAGCCGTAAGTGGAAAAAATAAATAAAATCAAAAATTTATAAAAAGTAAAAAATAGTTCATAATTCAAAAACTATTAGGAATACTGAAATTTTTTTGACATCAATCGATTGCCCGGATCATTTGACATCGGCAAACGTCCAAATAGTTCCACACTTTCGAATATAGTATAGCCGTAAGTGGAAAAAATAAATAAAATCAAAAATTTATAAAAAGTAAAAAATAGTTTATAATACAAAAACTATTAGGAATACTGCGATTTTTGTGACTTCAATCGATTACCTTAATCATTGTGCATCGGCAAAGGTCCAAATAGTTCCACTGTTTCGAATAGTATAGCCGTAAGTGGAAAAAATAAATAAAATCAAATATTTATAAAAAGTAAAAAATAGTTCATAATTCAAAAACTATTAGGAATATTATACTATTAGGAATATTAGGAATACAGCAATGAAACTGGTTCGACCCTTGCCGATGCAAAATGTTATATAAATTTTAATTATTTTATTTATAATATTAAATTTATTAAATTTTATTTATTTTCTCCAATTATTCTTCACCAAAAACACGACTAATGTCTCAGTTTGGATAAAAACGCTTTATTTGGAGCCATTTTTTGCTTAACGAACCGAATATAATTTAGTAAATCAGACTGAGAATGCTTTAGTCTCGACCAAAAGAACGATTTTTATTAAAATTTAAAAGAAAACGACTAATTTCGAAATATTATTTAAACAGAAACGAGTCAAACACGAGTTAAACTTAAACAGAACAGACTGTAAACGTTTTATGTCGCTTCAAAAGAACGATTCATATTATAATTTGGAAGAAACCTGCTTATTTCGGCAGCTTTTTGACTTAGAAACGAGTAAAACCTTATCAAACCAAACTAAAAACATCTTATTTCCCTCAAAAACACCATTAATGTTACAGTTTAAAACAAACACCTTATTTAGGTCTGCTTTTGCATAAAGAAACGAGTATAATTTAATAAAACAGACTGAGAACTTTCTAGATTAGTTTAAAGGAACGATTAAATTTATAATTTTGAAGAAAAGAACTCAATTCGAAGGATTCGCCTTCTTCTTCTTCTTCTTCTTATTATTATTATTATTATTATTATTATTATTATTATTATTACAATTTCATTATTATTATTATTATTATATATTTTTTTTTATTATTATTTTAATAATTTAAAACCAACTATAACTTCGAATAGTGAACGGTTTATACACCAGTTTGTAAGAACATGGTTAATTTTTGACAAATATTTGCTTAAAAACCTGAAGACTTACACAAAGCAAATTGTGTGCAAATCTTGTTCTAGTTCAAAATAATTAATTATGTTATGGTTTCTATAAAAACAGCTTATTTTGGACGTTTATTAGCTTTGAAACGAGCAAACGTTTACAAGACATACTGAAAATGCTTTAATCAGGCTCAAAAGAACGAATTATGATATAGTTTGAACAAAAAGGGCTTATTCCGTACGATTGATTACCTAAATAATCGAGTATATTTAATAAAACAGACTGAAAACGTTTTATTCAGGCTCAAAAGAACGATTGATGCAATAATTTGGAAGCAAATGACTTATTTCGAAAGATTTTTTGCTCAGAATCCAGTAAAACTTACACAAATGGAGCCGCAAACGTCTTAGTTAGCTTCAAAAAAGCGATATATATTATAATTCGAAAGAAAACGGCTTATTTCGAACGATTCTTAGCTTTGAAACCAGCAAACGTTTACAAAGCATACTGAAAAGGCTTTAATCTGGCCCAAAAAATCGAATTATGTTATAGTTTGTACAAAAACAGTGAATTTCAGACAATTTTTTGCTTAAAGAAACGGGTGTATTTAACCTTACCAAACCAAACTAAAAACATCTTATTTCGCCTCAAAAACACCATTAATGTTACAGTTTAAAAAAAACACCTTATTTGGGTCTGCTTTTGCATAAAGAAACGAGTATAATTTAATAAAACAGACTGAGAACTTTCTAGATTAGTTTGAAGGAACGATTAAATTTATAATTTTGAAGAAAAGAACTCAATTCGATGGATTCGTCTTCTTCTTCTTCTTCTTCTTCTTCTTATTATTATTATTATTATTGTTATTATTATTATTATTATTATTATTATTATTATTATTATTATTATTATTACTATCATTATTATTATTGCTATTATATATTTTTTTTTATTATTATTTTAATAATAATTTAAAACCAACTATAACTTTCGAATAGTGAACGGTTTATGCACCAGTTGGTAAGAACATTGTTAATTTTTGACAAATATTTGCTTAAAAACCTGAAGACTTACACAAATCAAATTGAAAACATCTTATTCAAGTTCAAAATAACAAATAATATTATAGTTTTGATAAAAAAAGATTATTTTGGACGTTTATTAGCTTTGAAACGAGCAATCGTTTACAAGACATACTGAAAACGCTTTAATCAGGCTCAAAAGTACGAATTATGCTATAGTTTGAACAGAAAGGGCTTATTCCGTACGATTGATTGCCTAAATAAACGAGTATATTTAATAAAACAGAGTGAAAACGCTTTATTCTGGCTCAAAAGAACGATTGATGCATGAATTTGGAAGCAAATGGCTTATTTCGAAATATTTTTTGCTTAGAATCCAGTAAAACTTACACAAATGGAGCCGAAAACGTCTTAGTTCACTTCAGAAAAGCGATATATATTATAATTCGAAAGAAAATGGCTTATTTCGAACGATTCTTATCTTTGAAACCAGCAAACATTTAAAAAGCATACTAAAAACGCTCTATTCAGGCTCAGAAGAACGAATTATGTTATAGTTTAAACAAAAACGGCAAATTTCAGACTATTTTTTGCTTAACGAAACGAGAATATTTAATAAAACACACTGAAAACGCTATATCCTTGCTCAAAAAAACGATTAATGCAATAATTTAGAAGGAAAGGGAAAATTTCGAAGGTTTTTTTGCTTAGAATCCAGTAAAACTTATGCAAATCCCACCGAAAACGTCTAAGTTCGCTTCAAAAAAGCGATATATATTATAATTCGAAAGAAAACGGCTTATTTCGAACGACTCTTAGCTTCGAAACCAGCAAACGTTTACAAAACATACTGCAGACGCTTTATTCTGGCTCAAAAGAACGAATTATATTATAGTTTGAACAAAAACAGTGAATTTCAGACAATTTTTTGCTTAAAGAAACGAGTAATTTTAATAAAACAGACCAAAATCACTTTATTCTTGCTCAAAAGAACGATTGATGCAATAATTTGAAAGCAAATGGCTAATTTCGAAAGATTATTTACTTAGAATCCAGTAAAACTTATGTAAATCGAGCCGAAAACGTCTTAGTTCGCTTCAAATAAGCGATACATATTATAATTCGAAAGAAAACGGCTTATTTCGAACGATTCTTAGCTTCGAAACCAGCAAACGTTTACAAAACATACTAAAAACGCTCAATTCAGGCTCAAAAGAACGAATTATGTTATAGTTTAAACTAAAACGGCAAATTTCAGACTATTTTTTGCTTAAAGAAACGAGTATATTTAATGAAACAGACTCAAAACTCTTTATTCTTGCTCAAAAGAACGAATTATGTTATAGATTAAAAGAAAACGGTTTATTTCGAACTACTCTTGTCTTCAAATTAAGCAAACTTTAATAAAGCAGAGTGAAAACGTTTTATTGTCACAAGAAAACAGTTCAAGCACTAATTAAAGCCAATCCTGGGAGATTTCTCGATTTTATGAAAAGAAATTGTCTAAAATAAAGGTTTTTCTTTAAAATTTGTGCCTTTTCTCGTTTCTAAGCAAAGAATCTACTGAGAGAAACCCTTTTTTCATTCAAACTATTGAATAATTTGTACTTTTGTGCTTAAATAAGTCGCTTTTCTACAAACTGTAACATGGAACGTCTTTTTGAGGCGTTTGCTGGTTTTGGAGCTAAGAATCTTTCGAAATAAGCCGTTTTCTTTCGAATTATAATATATATCGCTTTTTTGAAGCGAAATAAAACGTTTTCGGCCCGATTTGTGTAAGTTTTGCTGGATTCTAAGCAAAAAACCTTCGAAATATTCCCTTTGCTTCCAAATTATTGCATCAATCGTTCTGATGAGCTAGAATAAAGCGTTTTCTGTCTGCTTTATTAAATATACTCGATTCTTTAAGCAAAAAATTGTATGAAATTCACTGTTTTTGATCAAACTATAACATAATTCGTTCCTTTGAGCCAGAATAAAGCGTTTTCAGTATGTTTTGTAAACGTTTGCTGTTTTCAAAGCTCAGAATCGTTCGAAATAAGCCGCTTTCTTTCGAATTATAATTTATATCGCTTTTTTGAAGCGAAATAAAACGTTTTCGGCCCGATTTGTATAAGTTTTGCTGGATTCTAAGCAAAAAAACCTTCGAAATATTCCCTTTGCTTCCAAATTATTGCATCAATCGTTCTTTTGAGCAAGAATAAAGCGTTTTCAATCTGTTTTATTAAATATACTCGCTTCTATAAGCAAAAAATAGTCTGAAATGTGCCGTTTTTGTTTAAACTATAACATAATTCGTTCTTCTGAGCCTGAATAGAGCGTTTTCAGTATGTTTTGTAAACGTTTGCTGTTTTCAAAGCTTAGAATCGTTAGAAATAAGCCGCTTTCTTTCGAATTATGATTTATATCGCTTTTTTGAAGCGAAATAAAACGTTTTCGACCCGATTTGTATAAGTTTTACTGGATTCTAAGCAAAAAAACCTTCAAAATATTCCCTTTGCTTCCAAATTATTGCATTAATCGTTCTTTTGAGCAAGAATAAAGCGTTTTCAGTCTGTTTTAAATTCAAAAATTATTAGGAATACTGAGATTTTTTTGACTTCAATCGATTGCCGGGATCATTTTGCATTGGCAAGGGTCGAAACAGTTCCACTGTTTCGAATAGTATAGCCGTAAGTGGAGAAAATAAATAAAAACAAAAATTTATAAAAAGTAAAAAATAGTTCATAATTCAAAAACTATTAGGAATACTGCGATTTTTTTGACATCAATCGATTGCCCGGATCATTTTGCATCGGCAAAGGTCCAGATAGTTCCACTGTTTCGAATATAGTATAGCCGTAAGTGGAAAAAATAAATAAAATCAAAAATTTATAAAAAGTAAAAAATAGTACATAATTCAAAAACTATTAGGAATACTGCGATTTTTTTTACTTTAATCGATTGCCTGGATCATTTTGCATCGGCTAGAGTCGAAACAGTTCCATTGTTTTGAATAGTATAGCCGTAAGTGGTGAAAATAAATAAAATCAAAAATTTATAAAAAGTAAAAAATAGTTCATAATTCAAAAACTATTAGGAATACTGCGATTTTTTTGACATTAATCGATTGCCCGGATCATTTTGCATCGGCAAAGGTCCAAATAGTTGCACTCTTTCGAATATAGTATAGCCGTAAGTGGAAAAAATAAATAAAATCAAAAATTTATAAAAAGTAAAAAATAGTTCATAATTCAAAAACTATTAGGAATACTGAGATTTTTTTGACTCCAATCGATTGCCTGGATCATTTTGCATCGGCAAAGGTCCAAATAGTTCCACTGTTTCGATGCAAAATAACCCAGGTAATCGATTGAAGTCACAAAAATCGCAGTATTCCTAATAGTTTTTGAATTATGAACTATTTTTTACATTCTATAAATTTTTGATTATATTTATTTTCTCCACTAACGGCTATACTATTCGAAACAGTGGAACTGTTTGGACTTTTGCCGATGCATAATGATCCAAGTAATCGATTGAAGTCAAAAAAATCGCAGTATTCCTAATAGTTTTTGAATTATGAACAATTGTTTGCTTTTTATAAATTTTTGATTTTATTTATTTTCTCCACTTACGGCTATACTATTCAAAACAGTGTAACTGTTTGAACCTTTGCCGATGCAAAATGATCCAGGTAATCGATTGAAGTCAAAAAAATCGCAGTATTCCTAATAGTTTTTGAATTATGAACTATTTTTTACTTTTTATAAATTTTTGATTTTATTTATTTCCTCCACTTACGGCTATACTATTCGAATATTCGAAACAGTGGAACTATTTGGACTTTTGCCGATGCAAGATGATTCAGGCAATCGATTTTAGTCAAAGAAATCGCAGTATTCCTAATAGTTTTTAAATTATGAACTATTTTTTACTTTTGATAAATTTTTGATTTTATTTATTTTCTCCACTTACGGCTATACTATTCGAAACAGTGGAACTGTTTGGACCTTTGCCGATGCAAAATGATCCAGGCAATCGATTGAAGTCAAAAAAATCTCAGTATTCCTAATAGTTTTTGAATTATGAACTATTTTTTACTTTTTGCAAATTTTTGATTTTATTTATTTTTTCCACTTACGGCTATACTATATTCGAAAGAGTGGAACTATTTGGACCTTTGCCGATACAAAATGATCCGGGCAATCGATTGATGTCAAAAAAATCGCAGTATTCCTAATAGTTTTTGAATTATGAACTATTTTTTACTTTTTATAAATTTTTGATTTTATTTATTTTCTCCACTTACGGCTATACTATTCGAAACAATGAAACTGTTTCGACCCTTGCCGATGCAAAATGATCCGGGCAATCGATTGAAGTTAAAAAAAATTTCAGTATTCCTAATAGTTTTTGAATTATGAACTATTTTTTACTTTTTATAAATTTTTGATTTTATTTATTTTTTCCACTTACGGCTATACTATATTCGAAACAGTGGAACTATTTGGACCTTTGCCGATGCAAAATGATCCAGGCAATCGATTGAAGTCAAAAAAATCGCAGTATTCCTGATAGTTTTTGAATTATGTACTATTTTTTACTTTTTATTAATTTTTGATTTTATTTATTTTCTCCACTTACGGCTATACTATTCGACACGGTGGAACTATTTGGACCTTTGCCGATGCAAAATGATCCAGGCAATCGATTAAAGTTCAAAAAAATCGCAGTATTTCTAATAGTTTTTGAATTATGATCTATTTTATACTTTTTATAAATTTTTGATTTTATTTATTTTCTCCACTTACGGCTATACTATTCGAAACAATGAAACTGTTTCGACCCTTGCCGATGCAAAATGATCCGGGCAATCGATTGAAGTTAAAAAAAATTTCAGTATTCCTAATAGTTTTTGAATTATGAACTATTTTTTACTTTTTATAAATTTTTGATTTTATTTATTTTTTCCACTTACGGCTATACTATATTCGAAACAGTGGAACTATTTGGACCTCTGCCGATGTAAAATGATCCAGGCAATCGATTGAAGTCAAAAAAATCGCAGTATTTCTGATAGTTTTTGAATTATGTACTATTTTTTACTTTTTATAAATTTTTGATTTTATTTATTTTCTCCACTTACGGCTATACTATTCGAAACAGTGGAACTGTTTGGACTTTTGCCGATGCAAAATGATCCAGGCAATCCATTGAAGTCAAAAAAATCGCAGTATTCATAGTTTTTGAATTATGTACTATTTTTTACTTTTTATAAATTTTTGATTTTATTTATTTTCTCCACTTACAGCTATACTATTCGAAACAGTGGAACTGTTTCGACCCTTGCCGATGCAAAATGATCCAGGCAATCGATTGAAGTCAAAAAAATCACAGTATTCCTAATAGTTTTTGAATTATGAACTATTTTTTACTTTTTATAAATTTTTGATTTTATTTATTTTTTCCACTTACGGCTATACTATATTCGAAAGAGTAGAACTATTTGGACGTTTGCCGATGCAAAATGATCCGGGCAATCGATTGATGTCAAAAAAATCGCAATATTCCTAATAGTTTTTGAATTATGAACTATTATTTACTTTTTATAAATTTTTGATTTTATTTATTTTCTCCACTTACGGCTATACTATTCGAAACAGTAGAATTGTTTCGACTCTTGCCGATGCAAAATGATCCAGGCAATCGATTGAAGTCAAAAAAATCACAGTATTCCTAATAGTTTTTGAATTATGAACTATTATTTACTTTTTATAAATTTTTGATTTTATTTATTTTTTTCCACTTACGGCTATACTATATTCGAAAGAGTAGAACTATTTGGACGTTTGCCGATGCAAAATGATCCGGGCAATCGATTGATGTCAAAAAAATCGCAATATTCCTAATAGTTTTTGAATTATGAACAATTTTTACTTTTTATAAATTTTTGATTTTATTATTTTCTCCACTTACGGCTATACTATTCGAAACAGTAGAATTGTTTCGACTCTTGCCGATGCAAAATGATCCAGGCAATCGATTGAAGTCAAAAAAATCTCAGTATTCCTAATAGTTATTGAATTATGATCTATTTTTTACTTTTTATAAATTTTTAATTTTATTTATTTTCTCAAATCAAAAATTTATAATAAGTAAAAAATAGTTCATAATTTAAAAACTATTAGGAATACTGCGATTTTTTTGTCATCAATCGATTGCCCGGATCATTTTGCATCGGCAAAGGTCCAAATAGTTCCACTCTTTCGAATATTGTATAGCCGTAAGTGGAAAAAATAAATAAAATCAAAAATTTATAAAAAGTAAAAAATAGTTCATAATTCAAAAACTATTAGGAATACTGAGATTTTTTTGACTTCAATGGATTGCCTGGATCATTTTGCATCGGCAAAGGTCCAAACAGTTCCACTGTTTCGAATAGTATAGCCGTAAGTGGAGAAAATAAATAAAATTAAAAATTTATAAAAAGTAAAAAATAGTTCATAATTCAAAAACTATTAGGAATACCGAGATTTTTTTGACTGCAATCGATTGCCTGGATCATTTTGCATCGGCAAGGGTCGAAACAGTTCCACTGTTTCGAATAGTATAGCCGTAAGTGGACAAAATAAATAAAATCAAAAATTTATAAAAAGTAAAAAATAGTTCATAATTCAAAAACTATCAAGAATACTGAGATTTTTTTGACTTCAATCGATTACCTGAATCATTTTACATCGGCAAGTGTCCAAACAGTTCCACTGTTTCGAATAGTATAGCCCTGTAAGTGGAGAAAATAAATAAAATCAAAAATTTATAAAAAGGAAAAAATAGTTCATAATTCAAAAACTATTAGAAATACTGAGATTTTTTTGAATTCAATCGATTGCCTGGATCATTTTGCATCGGCAAAGGTCTAAATAGTTCCACTCTTTCGGATATAGTATAGCCGTAAGTGGAAAAAATAAACAAAATGAAAAATTTATAAAAAGTAAAAAATAGTTCATAATTCAAAAACTATTAGGAATACTGAAATTTTTTTGACATCAATCGATTGCCCGGATCATTTGACATCGGCAAACGTCCAAATAGTTCCACACTTTCGAATATAGTATAGCCGTAAGTGGAAAAAATAAATAAAATCAAAAATTTATAAAAAGTAAATAATAGTTTATAATACAAAAACTATTAGGAATACTGCGATTTTTGTGACTTCAATCGATTACCTTAATCATTGTGCATCGGCAAAGGTCCAAATAGTTCCACTGTTTCGAATAGTATAGCCGTAAGTGGAAAAAATAAATAAAATCAAATATTTATAAAAAGTAAAAAATAGTTCATAATTCAAAAACTATTAGGAATATTATACTATTAGGAATATTAGGAATACAGCAATGAAACTGTTTCGACCCTTGCCGATGCAAAATGATCCAGGCAATCGATTGAAGTCAAAAAAATCTCAGTATTCCTAATAGTTTTTGAATTATTTTTACAATTTTACAAATTTTTGATTTTATTTATTTTCTCCAATTATTCTTCACCAAAAACACGACTAATGTCTCAGTTTGGATAAAAACGCTTTATTTGGAGCCATTTTTTGCTTAACGAACCGAATATAATTTAGTAAATCAGACTGAGAATGCTTTAGTCTCGACCAAAAGAACGATTTTTATTAAAATTTAAAAGAAAACGACTAATTTCGAAATATTATTTAAACAGAAACGAGTCAAACACGAGTTAAACTTAAACAGAACAGACTGTAAACGTTTTATGTCGCTTCAAAAGAACGATTCATATTATAATTTGGAAGAAACCTGCTTATTTCGGCAGCTTTTTGACTTAGAAACGAGTAAAACCTTATCAAACCAAACTAAAAACATCTTATTTCCCTCAAAAACACCATTAATGTTACAGTTTAAAACAAACACCTTATTTAGGTCTGCTTTTGCATAAAGAAACGAGTATAATTTAATAAAACAGACTGAGAACTTTCTAGATTAGTTTGAAGGAACGATTAAATATATAATTTTGAAGAAAAGAACTCAATTCGAAGGATTCGCATTCTTCTTCTTCTTCTTCTTCTTATTATTATTATTATTATTATTATTATTATTATTATTATTATTATTATTATTACAATTTCATTATTATTATTATTATTATATATTTTTTTTTATTATTATTTTAATAATTTAAAACCAACTATAACTTCGAATAGTGAACGGTTTATACACCAGTTTGTAAGAACATGGTTAATTTTTGACAAATATTTGCTTAAAAACCTGAAGACTTACACAAAGCAAATTGTGTGCAAATCTTGTTCTAGTTCAAAATAATTAATTATGTTATGGTTTCGATAAAAACAGCTTATTTTGGACGTTTATTAGCTTTGAAACGAGCAAACGTTTACAAGACATACTGAAAATGCTTTAATCAGGCTCAAAAGAACGAATTATGATATAGTTTGAACAAAAAGGGCTTATTCCGTACGATTGATTACCTAAATAATCGAGTATATTTAATAAAACAGACTGAAAACGTTTTATTCAGGCTCAAAAGAACGATTGATGCAATAATTTGGAAGCAAATGACTTATTTCGAAAGATTTTTTGCTCAGAATCCAGTAAAACTTACACAAATGGAGCCGCAAACGTCTTAGTTAGCTTCAAAAAAGCGATATATATTATAATTCGAAAGAAAACGGCTTATTTCGAACGATTCTTAGCTTTGAAACCAGCAAACGTTTACAAAGCATACTGAAAAGGCTTTAATCTGGCCCAAAAAATCGAATTATGTTATAGTTTGTACAAAAACAGTGAATTTCAGACAATTTTTTGCTTAAAGAAACGGGTGTATTTAACCTTACCAAACCAAACTAAAAACATCTTATTTCGCCTCAAAAACACCATTAATGTTACAGTTTAAAAAAAACACCTTATTTGGGTCTGCTTTTGCATAAAGAAACGAGTATAATTTAATAAAACAGACTGAGAACTTTCTAGATTAGTTTGAAGGAACGATTAAATTTATAATTTTGAAGAAAAGAACTCAATTCGATGGATTCGTCTTCTTCTTCTTCTTCTTCTTCTTATTATTATTATTATTATTATTATTGTTATTATTATTATTATTATTATTATTATTATTATTATTATTATTATTATTATTATTACTATCATTATTATTATTACTATTATATATTTTTTTTTATTATTATTTTAATAATAATTTAAAACCAACTATAACTTTCGAATAGTGAACGGTTTATGCACCAGTTGGTAAGAACATTGTTAATTTTTGACAAATATTTGCTTAAAAACCTGAAGACTTACACAAATCAAATTGAAAACATCTTATTCAAGTTCAAAATAACAAATAATATTATAGTTTTGATAAAAAAAGATTATTTTGGACGTTTATTAGCTTTGAAACGAGCAATCGTTTACAAGACATACTGAAAACGCTTTAATCAGGCTCAAAAGTACGAATTATGCTATAGTTTGAACAGAAAGGGCTTATTCCGTACGATTGATTGCCTAAATAAACGAGTATATTTAATAAAACAGAGTGAAAACGCTTTATTCTGGCTCAAAAGAACGATTGATGCATGAATTTGGAAGCAAATGGCTTATTTCGAAATATTTTTTGCTTAGAATCCAGTAAAACTTACACAAATGGAGCCGAAAACGTCTTAGTTCACTTCAGAAAAGCGATATATATTATAATTCGAAAGAAAATGGCTTATTTCGAACGATTCTTATCTTTGAAACCAGCAAACATTTAAAAAGCATACTAAAAACGCTCTATTCAGGCTCAGAAGAACGAATTATGTTATAGTTTAAACAAAAACGGCAAATTTCAGACTATTTTTTGCTTAACGAAACGAGAATATTTAATAAAACACACTGAAAACGCTATATCCTTGCTCAAAAAAACGATTAATGCAATAATTTAGAAGGAAAGGGAAAATTTCGAAGGTTTTTTTGCTTAGAATCCAGTAAAACTTATGCAAATCCCACCGAAAACGTCTAAGTTAGCTTCAAAAAAGCGATATATATTATAATTCGAAAGAAAACGGCTTATTTCGAACGACTCTTAGCTTCGAAACCAGCAAACGTTTACAAAACATACTGCAGACGCTTTATTCTGGCTCAAAAGAACGAATTATATTATAGTTTGAACAAAAACAGTGAATTTCAGACAATTTTTTGCTTAAAGAAACGAGTAATTTTAATAAAACAGACCAAAATCACTTTATTCTTGCTCAAAAGAACGATTGATGCAATAATTTGAAAGCAAATGGCTAATTTCGAAAGATTATTTACTTAGAATCCAGTAAAACTTATGTAAATCGAGCCGAAAACGTCTTAGTTCGCTTCAAATAAGCGATACATATTATAATTCGAAAGAAAACGGCTTATTTCGAACGATTCTTAGCTTCGAAACCAGCAAACGTTTACAAAACATACTAAAAACGCTCAATTCAGCCTCAAAAGAACGAATTATGTTATAGTTTAAACTAAAACGGCAAATTTCAGACTATTTTTTGCTTAAAGAAACGAGTATATTTAATGAAACAGACTCAAAACTCTTTATTCTTGCTCAAAAGAATGAATTATGTTATAGATTAAAAGAAAACGGTTTATTTCGAACTACTCTTGTTTTCAAATTAAGCAAACTTTAATAAAGCAGAGTGAAAACGTTTTATTGTCACAAGAAAACAGTTCAAGCACTAATTAAAGCCAATCCTGGGAGATTTCTCGATTTTATGAAAAGAAATTGTCTAAAATAAAGGTTTTTCTTTAAAATTTGTGCCTTTTCTCGTTTCTAAGCAAAGAATCTACTGAGAGAAACCCTTTTTTCATTCAAACTATTGAATAATTTGTACTTTTGTGCTTAAATAAGTCGCTTTTCTACAAACTGTAACATGGAACGTCTTTTTGAGGCGTTTGCTGGTTTTGGAGCTAAGAATCTTTCGAAATAAGCCGTTTTCTTTCGAATTATAATATATATCGCTTTTTTGAAGCGAAATAAAACGTTTTCGGCCCGATTTGTGTAAGTTTTGCTGGATTCTAAGCAAAAAACCTTCGAAATATTCCCTTTGCTTCCAAATTATTGCATCAATCGTTCTGATGAGCTAGAATAAAGCGTTTTCTGTCTGCTTTATTAAATATACTCGATTCTTTAAGCAAAAAATTGTATGAAATTCACTGTTTTTGATCAAACTATAACATAATTCGTTCCTTTGAGCCAGAATAAAGCGTTTTCAGTATGTTTTGTAAACGTTTGCTGTTTTCAAAGCTCAGAATCGTTCGAAATAAGCCGCTTTCTTTCGAATTATAATTTATATCGCTTTTTTGAAGCGAAATAAAACGTTTTCGGCCCGATTTGTATAAGTTTTGCTGGATTCTAAGCAAAAAAAACCTTCGAAATATTCCCTTTGCTTCCAAATTATTGCATCAATCGTTCTTTTGAGCAAGAATAAAGCGTTTTCAATCTGTTTTATTAAATATACTCGCTTCTATAAGCAAAAAATAGTCTGAAATGTGCCGTTTTTGTTTAAACTATAACATAATTCGTTCTTCTGAGCCTGAATAGAGCGTTTTCAGTATGTTTTGTAAACGTTTGCTGTTTTCAAAGCTTAGAATCGTTCGAAATAAGCCGCTTTCTTTCGAATTATGATTTATATCGCTTTTTTGAAGCGAAATAAAACGTTTTCGACCCGATTTGTATAAGTGTTACTGGATTCTAAGCAAAAAAACCTTCAAAATATTCCCTTTGCTTCCAAATTATTGTATTAATCGTTCTTTTGAGCAAGAATAAAGCGTTTTCAGTCTGTTTTAAATTCAAAAATTATTAGGAATACTGAGATTTTTTTGACTTCAATCGATTGCCGGGATCATTTTGCATTGGCAAGGGTCGAAACAGTTCCACTGTTTCGAATAGTATAGCCGTAAGTGGAGAAAATAAATAAAAACAAAAATTTATAAAAAGTAAAAAATAGTTCATAATTCAAAAACTATTAGGAATACTGCGATTTTTTTGACATCAATCGATTGCCCGGATCATTTTGCATCGGCAAAGGTCCAGATAGTTCCACTGTTTCGAATATAGTATAGCCGTAAGTGGAAAAAATAAATAAAATCAAAAATTTATAAAAAGTAAAAAATAGTACATAATTCAAAAACTATTAGGAATACTGCGATTTTTTTTACTTCAATCGATTGCCTGGATCATTTTGCATCGGCTAGAGTCGAAACAGTTCCATTGTTTTGAATAGTATAGCCGTAAGTGGTGAAAATAAATAAAATCAAAAATTTATAAAAAGTAAAAAATAGTTCATAATTCAAAAACTATTAGGAATACTGCGATTTTTTTGACATTAATCGATTGCCCGGATCATTTTGCATCGGCAAAGGTCCAAATAGTTGCACTCTTTCGAATATAGTATAGCCGTAAGTGGAAAAAATAAATAAAATCAAAAATTTATAAAAAGTAAAAAATAGTTCATAATTCAAAAACTATTAGGAATACTGAGATTTTTTTGACTCCAATCGATTGCCTGGATCATTTTGCATCGGCAAAGGTCCAAATAGTTCCACTGTTTCGATGCAAAATAACCCAGGTAATCGATTGAAGTCACAAAAATCGCAGTATTCCTAATAGTTTTTGAATTATGAACTATTTTTTACATTCTATAAATTTTTGATTATATTTATTTTCTCCACTAACGGCTATACTATTCGAAACAGTGGAACTGTTTGGACTTTTGCCGATGCATAATGATCCAAGTAATCGATTGAAGTCAAAAAATCGCAGTATTCCTAATAGTTTTTGAATTATGAACAATTTTTTGCTTTTTATAAATTTTTGATTTTATTTATTTTCTCCACTTACGGCTATACTATTCAAAACAGTGTAACTGTTTGAACCTTTGCCGATGCAAAATGATCCAGGTAATCGATTGAAGTCAAAAAAATCGCAGTATTCCTAATAGTTTTTGAATTATGAACTATTTTTTACTTTTTATAAATTTTTGATTTTATTTATTTTCACCACTTACGGCTATACTATTCGAATATTCGAAACAGTGGAACTATTTGGACTTTTGCCGATGCAAGATGATTCAGGCAATCGATTTTAGTCAAAGAAATCGCAGTATTCCTAATAGTTTTTAAATTATGAACTATTTTTTACTTTTGATAAATTTTTGATTTTATTTATTTTCTCCACTTACGGCTATACTATTCGAAACAGTGGAACTGTTTGGACCTTTGCCGATGCAAAATGATCCAGGCAATCGATTGAAGTCAAAAAAATCTCAGTATTCCTAATAGTTTTTGAATTATGAACTATTTTTTACTTTTTGCAAATTTTTGATTTTATTTATTTTTTCCACTTACGGCTATACTATATTCGAAAGAGTGGAACTATTTGGACCTTTGCCGATACAAAATGATCCGGGCAATCGATTGATGTCAAAAAAATCGCAGTATTCCTAATAGTTTTTGAATTATGAACTATTTTTTACTTTTTATAAATTTTTGATTTTATTTATTTTCTCCACTTACGGCTATACTATTCGAAACAATGAAACTGTTTCGACCCTTGCCGATGCAAAATGATCCGGGCAATCGATTGAAGTTAAAAAAAATTTCAGTATTCCTAATAGTTTTTGAATTATGAACTATTTTTTACTTTTTATAAATTTTTGATTTTATTTATTTTTTCCACTTACGGCTATACTATATTCGAAACAGTGGAACTATTTGGACCTTTGCCGATGCAAAATGATCCAGGCAATCGATTGAAGTCAAAAAAATCGCAGTATTCCTGATAGTTTTTGAATTATGTACTATTTTATACTTTTTATAAATTTTTGATTTTATTTATTTTCTCCACTTACGGCTATACTATTCGAAACAGTGGAACTGTTTCGACCCTTGCCCATGCAAAATGATCCAGGCAATCGATTGAAGTCAAAAAAATCTCAGTATTCCTAATAGTTTTTGAATTATGAACTATTTTTTACTTTTTATAAATTTTTGATTTTATTTATTTTTTCCACTTACGGCTATACTATATTCGAAACAGTGAAACAATTTGGACACTTGCCGATGTAAAATGATTCAGGTAATCGATTGAAGTCAAAAAAATCTCAGTATCCCTAATAGTTTTTGAATTATGAACTATTTTTTACTTTTTATAAATTTTTGATTTTATTTATTTTCTCCACTTACGGCTATACTATTCAAAACAGTGTAACTGTTTGAACCTTTGCCGATGCAAAATGATCCAGGTAATCGATTGAAGTCAAAAAAATCGCAGTATTCCTAATAGTTTTTGAATTATGAACTATTTTTTACTTTTTATTAATTTTTGATTTTATTTATTTTCTCCACTTACGGCTATACTATTCGAAACAGTGGAACTGTTTCGACCCTTGCCCATGCAAAATGATCCAGGCAATCGATTGAAGTCAAAAAAATCTCAGTATTCCTAATAGTTTTTGAATTATGAACTATTTTTTACTTTTTATAAATTTTTGATTTTATTTATTTTTTCCACTTACGGCTATACTATATTCGAAACAGTGAAACAATTTGGACACTTGCCGATGTAAAATGATTCAGGTAATCGATTGAAGTCAAAAAAATCTCAGTATCCCTAATAGTTTTTGAATTATGAACTATTTTTTACTTTTTATAAATTTTTGATTTTATTTATTTTCTCCACTTACGGCTATACTATTCAAAACAGTGTAACTGTTTGAACCTTTGCCGATGCAAAATGATCCAGGTAATCGATTGAAGTCAAAAAAATCGCAGTATTCCTAATAGTTTTTGAATTATGAACTATTTTTTACTTTTTATTAATTTTTGATTTTATTTATTTTCTCCACTTACGGCTATACTATTCGACACGGTGGAACTATTTGGACCTTTGCCGATGCAAAATGATCCAGGCAATCGATTAAAGTTCAAAAAAATCGCAGTATTTCTAATAGTTTTTGAATTATGATCTATTTTATACTTTTTATAAATTTTTGATTTTATTTATTTTCTCCACTTACGGCTATACTATTCGAAACAGTGGAACTGTTTCGACCCTTGCCCATGCAAAATGATCCAGGCAATCGATTGAAGTCAAAAAAATCTCAGTATTCCTAATAGTTTTTGAATTATGAACTATTTTTTACTTTTTATAAATTTTTGATTTTATTTATTTTTTCCACTTACGGCTATACTATATTCGAAACAGTGAAACAATTTGGACACTTGCCGATGTAAAATGATTCAGGTAATCGATTGAAGTCAAAAAAATCTCAGTATTCCTAATAGTTTTTGAATTATGAACTATTTTTTACTTTTTATAAATTTTTGATTTTATTTATTTTTTCCACTTACGGCTATACTATATTCGAAAGAGTGGAACTATTTGGACCTTTGCCGATGCAAAATGATCCAGGCAATCGATTGAAGTTCAAAAAAATCGCAGTACTTCTAATAGTTTTTGAATTATGAACTATTTTTTCCTTTTTGTAAATTTTTAATTTTATTTATTTTCTCAACTTACGCCTATACTATTCGAAACAGTGAAACTGTTTGGATCTTTGCCGATGCAAAATGATCCAGGCAATCGATTGAAGTCAAAAAAATCGCAGTATTCCTAATAGTTTTCGAATTATAAACTATTTTTTACTTTTTATAAATTTTTGAAGTTATTTATTTTTTCCACTTACGGCTATACTATTCGAAACAGTGGAACTGTTTGGACACTTGCCAATGCAAAATGATCCAGGTAATCGATTGAAGTCAAAAAAATCTCTGTATTCCTAATAGTTTTTGAATTATGAACTATTTTTTACTTTTTATAAATTTTTGATTTTATTTATTTTCTCCACTTACGGCTATACTATTCGAAACAGTGGAACTGTTTGGACACTTGCCAATGCAAAATGATCCAGGTAATCGATTGAAGTCAAAAAAATCTCTGTATTCCTAATAGTTTTTGAATTATGAACTATTTTTTACTTTTTATAAATTTTTGATTTTATTAATTTTTTCCACTTACGGCTATACTATTCGAAACACTGGAACTGTTTGGACCTTTGCCGAGGCAAAATGATCCAGGTAATCGATTGAAGTCAAAAAAATCTCTGTATTCCTAATAGTTTTTGAATTATGAACTATTTTTACTTTTTATAAATTTTTGATTTTATTAATTTTCTCCACTTACGGCTATCCTATTTCGACCCTTGCCGATGCAAAATGATCCAGGCAATCGATTAAAGTTCAAAAAATTCCAGTATTCCTAATAGTTTTGGAATTATGAACTATTTTTTACTTTTTATAAATTTTTGATTTTGTTTATTTTCTCCACTTATGGCTATACTATTCGAAACAGTGGAACTGTTTCGACCCTTGCCGATGCAAAATGATCCAGGCAATCGATTGAAGTCAAAAAAATCTCAGTATTTCTAATAATTTTTGAATTATGAACAATTCTTTACTTTTTATAAATTTTTGATTTTATATATTTTCTCCACTTACGGCTATACTATTCGAAACAGTGGAACTCTTTGGACCTTTGCCGATGCAAAATAATCCAGGCAATCGATTAAACTCAAAAAAATCTCAGTATTCCTAATAGTTTTTGAATTATGAACTATTTTTTACTTTTTATAAATTTTTGATTTTATTTATTTTTTCCACTTACGGCTATACTATATTCGAAACAGTGGAACTATTTGGACCTTTGCCGATGCAAAATGATCCAGGCAATCGATTGAAGTCAAAAAAATCGCAGTATTCCTAATAGTCTTTGAATTATGTACTATTTTTTTCTTTTTATAAATTTTTGATTTTATATATTTTCACCACTTACGGCTATACTATTCGAAACAGTGGAACTGTTTGGACCTTTGCCGATGCAAAATGATCCAGGCAATCGATTGGAGTCAAAAAAATCTCAGTATTCCTAATAGTTTTTGAATTATGAACTATTTTTTACTTTTTATAAATTTTTGATTTTATTTATTTTTTCCACTTACGGCTATACTATATTCGAAACAGTGGAACTATTTGGACTTTTGCCGCTGCAAAATGATCCGGGCAATCGATTGATGTCAAAAAATTCGCAGTATTCCTAATAGTTTTTGAATTATGAACTATTTTTTACTTTTAATAAATTTGATTTTATTTAATTTCTCCACTTACGGCTATACTATTCGAAACAGTGGAACTGTTTCGACCCTTGCCGATGCAAAATGATCCAGGCAATCGACTGAAGTCAAAAAAATCTCAGTATTCCTAATAGTTTTTGAATCATGAACTATTTTTTACTTTTTATAAATTTTTGATTTTATTTAATTTCTCCACTTACGGCTATACTATTCGAATATTCGAAACAGTGGAACTATTTGGACCTTTGCCGATGCAAGATGATTCAGGCAATCGATTTTAGTCAAAGAAATCGCAGTATTCCTAATAGTTTTTAAATTATGAATTATTTTTTACTTTTTATAAATTTTTGATTTTATTTATTTTCTCCACTTACGGCTATACTATTCGAAACAGTGGAACTGTTTGGACCTTTGCCGATGCAAAATGATCCAGGCAATCGATTGAAGTCTAAAAAATCTCAGTATTCCTAATAGTTTTTGAATTATGAACCATTTTTTACTTTTTATAAATTTTTGATTTTATTTATTTTTTCCACTTACCGCTATACTATATTCGAAAGAGTGGAAGTATTTGGACCTTTGCCGATGCAAAATGATCCGGGCAATCGATTGATGTCAAAAAAATTGCAGTATTCCTAATAGTTTTTGAATTATGAACTATTTTTTACTTTTTATAAATTTTTGATTTTATTTATTTTCTCCACTTACGGCTATACTATTCGAAACAGTGGAACTGTTTCGACCCTTGCCCATGCAAAATGATCCAGGCAATCGATTGAAGTCAAAAAAATCTCAGTATTCCTAATAGTTTTTGAATTATGAACTATTTTTTACTTTTTATAAATTTTTGATTTTATTCATTTTTTCCACTTACGGCTATACTATATTCGAAACAGTGAAACAATTTGGACACTTGCCGATGTAAAATGATTCAGGTAATCGATTGAAGTCAAAAAAATCTCAGTATTCCTAATAGTTTTTGAATTATGAACTATTTTTTACTTTTTATAAATTTTTGATTTTATTTATTTTTTCCACTTACGGCTATACTATATTCGAAAGAGTGGAACTATTTGGACCTTTGCCGATGCAAAATGATCCAGGCAATCGATTGAAGTTCAAAAAAATCGCAGTACTTCTAATAGTTTTTGAATTATGAACTATTTTTTACTTTTTATAAATTTTTGATTTTATTTATTTTTTCCACTTACGGCTATACTATATTCGAAAGAGTGGAACTATTTGGACCTTTGTCGATGCAAAATGATCCAGGCAATCGATTAAAGTTCAAAAAAATCCAGTATTCCTAATAGTTTTGGAATTATAAACTATTTTTTACTTTTTATAAATTTTTGATTTTGTTTATTTTCTCCACTTATGGCTATACTATTCGAAACAGTAAAACTGTTTCGACCCTTGCCGATGCAAAATGATCCAGGCAATCGATTGCAGTCAAAAAAATCGCAGTATTCCTAATAGTTATTGAATTATGAACTATTTTTTACTTTTTATAAATTTTTAATTTTATTTATTTTCTCCACTCACGGCTTTACTATATTCGAAAGAGTGGAACTAATTGGACCTTTGCCGATGAAAAATGATCCAGGCAATCGATTGAAGTTCAAAAAAATCGCAGTATTTCTAATAGTTTTTGAATTATGAACTATTTTTTACTTTTTATAAATTTTTGATTTTATATATTTTCTCCACTTACGGCTATACTATTCGAAACAGTGGAACTGTTTCGACCCTTGCCGATGCAAAATGATCCAGGCAATCGATTGAAGTCAAAAAAATCTCAGTATTCCTAATAGTTTTTGAATTATGAACTATTTTTTACTTTTTATAAATTTTTGATTTTATTTATTTTTTCCACTTACGGCTATACTATATTCGAAAGAGTGGAACTATTTGGACCTTTGCCGATGCAAAATGATCCAGGCAATCGATTGAAGTTCAAAAAAATCGCAGTATTTCTAATAGTTTTTGAATTATGAACTATTTTTTACTTTTTGTAAATTTTTAATTTTATTTATTTTCTCCACTTACGGCTATACTATTCGAAACAGTGGAACTGTTTGGATCTTTGCCGATGCAAAATGATCCAGGCAATCGATTGAAGTCAAAAAAATCGAAGTATTCCTAATAGTTTTTGAATTATGAACTATTTTTTACTTTTTATAAATTTTTGATTTTATTTATTTTTTCCACTAACGGCTATACTATTCGAAACAGTGGAACACTTTGAACACTTGCCAATGTAAAATGATTCAGGTAATCGATTGAAGTCAAAAAAATCTCAGTATTCCTAATAGTTTTTGAATTATGAACTATTTTTTACTTTTTATAAATTTTTGATTTTATTTATTTTCTCCACTTACGGCTATACTATTCGAAACAGTGGAACTGTTTCGACCCTTGCCGATGCAAAATGATTTTGGCAATCGATTGAAGTCAAAAAAGTCTCAGTATTCCAAATAGTTTTTGAATTATGAACTATTTTTTACTTTTTATAAATTTTAGATTTTATTTATTTTTTCCACTTACGGCTATACTATATTCGAAAGAGTGGAACTATTTGGACCTTTGCCGATGCAAAATGATCCAGGCAATCGATTGAAGTTCAAAAAAATCGCAGTATTTCTAATAGTTTTTGAATTATGAACTATTTTTTACTTTTTATAAATTTTTGATTTTATTTATTTTTTCCACTTACGGCTATACTATATTCGAAAGAGTGGAACTATTTGGACCTTTGCCGATGCAAAATGATCCGGGCAATCGATTGATGACAAAAAAATCGCAGTATTCCTAATAGTTTTTGAATTATGAACTATTTTTTACCTATTATAAATTTTTGATTTTATTTATTTTCTCCACTTACAGCTATACTATTCGACACAGTGGAACTTTTTGGACCTTTGCCGATGCAAAATGATCCAGGCACTCGATTGAAGTTCAAAAAAATCGCAGTATTTCTAAGAGTTTTTGAATTATGAACTATTTTTTACTTTTTATAAATTTTTGATTTTATTTATTTTCTCCACTTACGGCTATCCTATTTCGACCCTTGCCGATGCAAAATGATCCAGGCAATCGATTAAATTTCAAAAAAATCCAGTATTCCTAATAGTTTTTGAATTATGAACTATTTTTTACTTTTTATAAATTTTTGATTTTGTTTATTTTCTCCACTTATGGCTATACTATTCGAAACAGTGGAACTGTTTCGACCCTTGCCGATGCAGAATGATCCAGGCAATCGATTGCAGTCAAAAAAATCGCAGTATTCCTAATAGTTATTGAATTATGAACTATTTTTTACTTTTTATAAATTTTTAATTTTATTTATATTCTCCACTCACGGCTTTACTATATTCGAAAGAGTGGAACTAATTGGACCTTTGCCGATGCAAAATGATCCGGGCAATCGATTGATGTCAAAAAAATTGCAGTATTCCTAATAGTTTTTGAATTATGAACTATTTTTTACTTTTTATAAATTTTTGATTTTATTTATTTTCTCCACTTACGGCTATACTATTCGACACGGTGGAACTATTTGGACCTTTGCCGATGCAAAATGATCCAGGCAATCGATTAAATTTCAAAAAAATCCAGTATTCCTAATAGTTTTTGAATTATGAACTATTTTTTACTTTTTATAAATTTTTGATTTTGTTTATTTTCTCCACTTATGGCTATACTATTCGAAACAGTGGAACTGTTTCGACCCTTGCCGATGCAGAATGATCCAGGCAATCGATTGCAGTCAAAAAAATCGCAGTATTCCTAATAGTTATTGAATTATGAACTATTTTTTACTTTTTATAAATTTTTAATTTTATTTATATTCTCCACTCACGGCTTTACTATATTCGAAAGAGTGGAACTAATTGGACCTTTGCCGATGCAAAATGATCCGGGCAATCGATTGATGTCAAAAAAATTGCAGTATTCCTAATAGTTTTTGAATTATGAACTATTTTTTACTTTTTATAAATTTTTGATTTTATTTATTTTTTCCACTTACGGCTATACTATATTCGAAAGAGTGGAACTATTTGGACCTTTGCCGATGCAAAATGATCCGGGCAATCGATTGATGACAAAAAAATCGCAGTATTCCTAATAGTTTTTGAATTATGAACTATTTTTTACCTATTATAAATTTTTGATTTTATTTATTTTCTCCACTTACAGCTATACTATTCGACACAGTGGAACTTTTTGGACCTTTGCCGATGCAAAATGATCCAGGCACTCGATTGAAGTTCAAAAAAATCGCAGTATTTCTAAGAGTTTTTGAATTATGAACTATTTTTTACTTTTTATAAATTTTTGATTTTATTTATTTTCTCCACTTACGGCTATCCTATTTCGACCCTTGCCGATGCAAAATGATCCAGGCAATCGATTAAATTTCAAAAAAATCCAGTATTCCTAATAGTTTTTGAATTATGAACTATTTTTTACTTTTTATAAATTTTTGATTTTGTTTATTTTCTCCACTTATGGCTATACTATTCGAAACAGTGGAACTGTTTCGACCCTTGCCGATGCAGAATGATCCAGGCAATCGATTGCAGTCAAAAAAATCGCAGTATTCCTAATAGTTATTGAATTATGAACTATTTTTTACTTTTTATAAATTTTTAATTTTATTTATATTCTCCACTCACGGCTTTACTATATTCGAAAGAGTGGAACTAATTGGACCTTTGCCGATGCAAAATGATCCGGGCAATCGATTGATGTCAAAAAAATTGCAGTATTCCTAATAGTTTTTGAATTATGAACTATTTTTTACTTTTTATAAATTTTTGATTTTATTTATTTTCTCCACTTACGGCTATACTATTCGACACGGTGGAACTATTTGGACCTTTGCCGATGCAAAATGATCCAGGCAATCGATTGAAGTTCAAAAAAATCGCAGTATTTCTAATAGTTTTTGAATTATGAACTATTTTTTACTTTTTATAAATTTTTGATTTTATATATTTTCTCCACTTACGGCTATACTATTCGAAACAGTGGAACTGTTTCGATCCTTGCCGACGCAATATGATCCGGGCAATCGATTGAAGTCAAAAAAATCTCAGTATTCCTAATAGTTTTTGAATTATGAACTATTTTTTACTTTTTATAAATTTTTGATTTTATTCATTTTTTCCACTTACGGCTATACTATATTAGAAACAGTGGAACAATTTGGACACTTGCCGATGTAAAATGATTCAGGTAATCGATTGAAGTCAAAAAAATCTCAGTATTCCTAATAGTTTTTGAATTATGAACTATTTTTTACTTTTTATAAATTTTTGATTTTATTTATTTTCTCCACTTACGGCTATACTATTCGAAACAGTGGAACTGTTTGGACACTTGCCAATGCAAAATGATCCAGGTAATCGATTGAAGTCAAAAAAATTTCAGTATTCCTAACAGTTTTTGAGTTATGAACTATTTTTTACTTTTTATAAATTTTTGATTTTATTTATTTTTTCCACTTACGGCTATACTATATTCGAAAGAGTGGAACAATTTGGACACTTGCCGATGTAAAATGATCCAGGCAATCGATTGAAGTTCAAAAAAATCGCAGTATTCATAATAGTTTTTGAATTATGAACTATTTATTACTTTTTATAAATTTTTGATTTTATTTATTTTTTCCACTTACGGCTATACTATTCGAAACCGTGGAACTGTTTGGACACTTGCCAATGCAAAATGATCCAGGTAATCGATTGAAGTCAAAAAAATCTCAGTATTCCTAATAGTTTTTGAATTATGAACTATTTTTTACTTTTTATAAATTTTTGATTTTATTTATTTTCTCCACTTACTGCTATCCTATTCGAAACAGTGGAACTGTTTGGACACTTGCCAATGCAAAATGATCCAGGTAATCGATTGAAGTCAAAAAAATTTCAGTATTCCTAATAGTTTTTGAGTTATGAACTATTTTTTACTTTTTATAAATTTTTGATTTTATTTATTTTTTCCACTTACGGCTATACTATATTCAAAAGAGTGGAACTATTTGGACCTTTGCCGATGCAAAATGATCCAGGCAATCGATTGAAGTTCAAAAAAATCGCAGTATTTCTAATAGTTTTTGAATTATGAACTATTTTTTACTTTTTGTAAATTTTAAATTTTATTTATTTTCTCCACTTACGGCTATACTATTCGAAACAGTGGAACTGTTTGGATCTTTGCCGATGCAAAATGATCCAGGCAATCGATTGAAGTCAAAAAAATCGAAGTATTCCTAATAGTTTTTGAATTATGAACTATTTTTTACTTTTTATAAATTTTTGATTTTATTTATTTTTTCCACTAACGGCTATACTATTCGAAACAGTGGAACTGTTTGAACACTTGCCGATGTAAAATGATTCAGGTAATCGATTGAAGCCAAAAAAATCTCAGTATTCCTAATAGTTTTTGAATTATGAACTATTTTTTACTTTTTATAAATTTTTGATTTTATTTATTTTTTCCACTTACGGCTATATTATATTCGAAAGAGTGGAACTATTTGGACCTTTGCCGATGCAAAATAATCCAGGCAATCGATTGAAGTTCAAAAAAATCGCAGTATTTCTAATAGTTTTTGAATTATGAACTATTTTTTACTTTTTGTAAATTTTAAATTTTATTTATTTTCTCCACTTACGGCTATACTATTCGAAACAGTGGAACTGTTTGGATCTTTGCCGATGCAAAATGATCCAGACAATCGATTGAAGTCAAAAAAATCTTAGTATTCCTAATAGTTTTTGAATTATGAACTATTTTTTACTTTTTATAAATTTTTGATTTTATTTATTTTCTCCACTTACGGATATCTATTCGAAACACTGGAACTGTTTGGACCTTTGCCGAGGCAAAATGATCCAGGCAATCGATTGAAGTCAAAAAAATCTCAGTATTCTTAATAGTTTTTGAATTATGAACTATTTATTACTTTTTATAAATTTTTGATTTTATTTACTTTTTCCACTTACGGCTATACTATTCGAAACAGTGGAACTGTTTGGACACTTGCCGATGCAAAATGATCCAGGTAATCGATTGAAGTCAAAAAAATCGCAGTATTCCTAATAGTTTTTGAATTATGAACTATTTTTTACCTATTATAAATTTTTGATTTTATTTATTTTCTCCACTTACGGCTATCCTATTCGACACAGTGGAACTTTTTGGACTTTTGCCGAGGCAAAATGATCCAGGCAATCGATTGAAGTCAAAAAAATCTCAGTATTCTTAATAGTTTTTGAATTATGAACTATTTTTTACTTTTTATAAATTTTTGATTTTATTTATTTTCTACACTTACGGCTATACTATTCGAAACAGTGGAACTGTTTGGACACTTGCCGATGCAAAATGATCCAGGTAATCGATTGAAGTCAAAAAAATCTCAGTATTCCTAATAGTTTTTGAATTATGAACTATTTTTTACTTTTTATAAATTTTTGATTTTATTTATTTTCTCCACTTACGGCTATACTATTCGAAACAATGGGACTATTTCGAACCTTGCTGATGCAAAATGATCCAGGCAATCGATTGAAGTCAAAAAAATCTCAGTATTCCTAATAGTTTTTGAATTATGAACTATTTTTTACTTTTTATAAATTTTTGATTTTATTTATTTTCTCGACTTATTCTTCATCAAAAACACGACTAATGTCTCAGTTTAGAAAAAAACGCTTTATTTGGAGCCATTTTTTGCTTAACGAACCGAATATAATTTAGTAAATCAGACTGAGAATGCTTTAGTCTGGATCAAATAACGATTTTTATTAAAATTTAAAAGAAAACGACTAATTTCGAAATATTATTTACACAGAAACGGGTCAAACACGAGTTAAACTTAAACAAAACAGACTGTAAACGTTTTATGTCGCTTCAAAAGAACGATTCATATTATAATTTGGAAGAAACCTGCTTATTTCGGCAGCTTTTTTGCTTAGAAACGAGTAAAACCTTACCAAACCAAACTAAAAACATTTTATTTCGCCTCAAAAACACCATTAATGTTACAGTTTAAAAAAAACACCTTATTTGGGTCTGCTTTTGCATAAAGAAACGAGTATAATTTAATAAAACAGACTGAGAACTTTCTAGATTAATTTGAAGGAACGATTAAATTTATAATTTTGAAGAAAAGAACTCAATTTTTTTTTTATAAATTTTTGATTTTATTTATTTTCTCCACTTACGGCTATACTATTCGAAAGAGTGGAACTGTTTAGACTTTTGCCGATGCAAAATGATCCAGGCAACCATTTGAAGTCAAAAAAATCTCAGTATTCCTAATAGTTTTTGAATTATGAACTATTTTTTACTTTTTATAAATTTTTGATTTTATTTATTTTTTCCACTTACGGCTATACTATATTCAAAACAGTGGAACTATTTGGACCTTTGCCGAAGCAAAATGATCCAAGCAATCGATTGAAGTCAAAAAAATCGCAGTATTCCTAATAGTTTTTGAATTATGAACTATTTTTTACTTTTTATAAATTTTTGATTTTATTTATTTTCTCCACTTACGGCTATACTATTCGAAACAGTAGAACTGTTTGGACCTTTGCCGATGCAAAATGATCCAGGCAACCAATTGAAGTCAAAAAAATCTCAGTATTCCTAATAGTTTTTGAATTATGAACTATTTTTTACTTTTTATAAATTTTTGATTTTATTTATTTTCTGCACTTACGGCTATACTATTCGAAACAGTGGAACTGTTTCGACCCTTGCCGATGCAAAATGATCCAGGCAATCGATTGAAGTTCAAAAAATTCGCAGTATTTCTAATAGTTTTTGAATTATAAACTATTTTTTACTTTTTATAAGTTTTTGATTTTATTTATTTTTTCCACTTACGGCTATACTATATTCGAAAGAGTAGAACTATTTGGACCTCTGCCGATGCAAAATGATCCAGGCAATCGATTGAAGTCAAAAAAATCTCAGTATTCCTAATAGTTTTTGAATTATGTACTATTTTTTACTTTTTATAAATTTTTGATTTTATTTATTTTCTCGACTTATTCTTCATCAAAAACACGACTAATGTCTCAGTTTAGAAAAAAACGCTTTATTTGGAGCCATTTTTTGCTTAACGAACCGAATATAATTTAGTAAATCAGACTGAGAATGCTTTAGTCTGGATCAAAGAACGATTTTTATTAAAATTTAAAAGAAAACGACTAATTTCGAAATATTATTTACACAGAAACGAGTCAAGCACGAGTTAAACTTAAACAAAACAGACTGTAAACGTTTTATGTCGCTTCAAAAGAACGATTCATATTATAATTTGGAAGAAACCTGCTTATTTCGGCAGCTTTTTTGCTTAGAAACGAGTAAAACCTTACCAAACCAAACTAAAAACATCTTATTTCGCCTCAAAAACACCATTAATGTTACAGTTTAAAAAAAACACCTTATTTGGGTCTGCTTTTGCATAAAGAAACGAGTATAATTTAATAAAACAGACTGAGAACTTTCTAGATTAATTTGAAGGAACGATTAAATTTATAATTTTGAAGAAAAGAACTCAATTTTTTTTTATAAATTTGTGATTTTATTTATTTTCTCCACTTACGGCTATACTATTCGAAAGAGTGGAACTGTTTAGACTTTTGCCGATGCAAAATGATCCAGGCAACCATTTGAAGTCAAACAAATCTCAGTATTCCTAATAGTTTTTGAATTATGAACTATTTTTTACTTTTTATAAATTTTTGATTTTATTTATTTTTTCCACTTACGGCTATACTATATTCAAAACAGTGGAACTATTTGGACCTTTGCCGAAGCAAAATGATCCAAGCAATCGATTGAAGTCAAAAAAATCGCAGTATTCCTAATAGTTTTTGAATTATGAACTATTTTTTACTTTTTATAAATTTTTGATTTTATTTATTTTCTCCACTTACGGCTATACTATTCGAAACAGTAGAACTGTTTGGACCTTTGCCGATGCAAAATGATCCAGGCAACCAATTGAAGTCAAAAAAATCTCAGTATTCCTAATAGTTTTTGAATTATGAACTATTTTTTACTTTTTATAAATTTTTGATTTTATTTATTTTCTGCACTTACGGCTATACTATTCGAAACAGTGGAACTGTTTCGACCCTTGCCGATGCAAAATGATCCAGGCAATCGATTGAAGTTCAAAAAATTCGCAGTATTTCTAATAGTTTTTGAATTATAAACTATTTTTTACTTTTTATAAGTTTTTGATTTTATTTATTTTTTCCACTTACGGCTATACTATATTCGAAAGAGTAGAACTATTTGGACCTCTGCCGATGCAAAATGATCCAGGCAATCGATTGAAGTTCAAAAAAATCGCAGTATTCCTAATAGTTTTTGAATTATGAACTATTTTTTACTTTTTATAAATTTTTGATTTTATTTATTTTTTCCATTTACGGCTATACTATATTCAAAACGGTGGAACTATTTGGACCTTTGCCGATGCAAAATGATCCATGCAATCGATTGAAGTCAAAAAAATCGCAATATTCCTAATAGTTTTTGAATTATGAACTATTTTTTACTTTTTATAAATTTTTGATTTTATTTATTTTCTCCACTTACGGCTATACTATTCGAAAGAGTGGAACTGTTTAGACTTTTGCCGATGCAAAATGATCCAGGCAACCATTTGAAGTCAAAAAAATCTCAGTATTCCTAATAGTTTTTGAATTATGAACTATTTTTTACTTTTTGTAAATTTTTGATTTTATTTATTTTTTCCACTTACGGCTATACTATATTCAAAACAGTGGAACTATTTGGACCTTTGCCGAAGCAAAATGATCCAAGCAATCGATTGAAGTCAAAAAAATCGCAGTATTATTATAATCTTATTATTATTTTTATTATTATTATTATTATTATTACTATTATTATTATTATTATTATTATTGTTATTATTATTATTATTATTATTATTATTATTATTATTATTATTATTATTATTATTATTATTATTATTATTATTACTATCATTATTATTATTACCATTATATATTTTTTTTTATTATTATTTTAATAATAATTTAAAACCAACTATAACTTTCGAATAGTGAACGGTTTATGCACCAGTTGGTAAGAACATTGTTAATTTTTGACAAATATTTGCTTAAAAACCTGAAGACTTACACAAATCAAATTGAAAACATCTTATTCAAGTTCAAAATAACAAATAATATTATAGTTTTGATAAAAAAAGATTATTTTGGACGTTTATTAGCTTTGAAACGAACAATCGTTTACAAGACATACTGAAAACGCTTTAATCAGGCTCAAAAGTACGAATTATGCTATAGTTTGAACAGAAAGGGCTTATTCCGTACGATTGATTGCCTAAATAAACGAGTATATTTAATAAAACAGAGTGAAAACGCTTTATTCTGGCTCAAAAGAACGATTGATGCATGAATTTGGAAGCAAATGGCTTATTTCGAAATATTTTTTGCTTAGAATTCAGTAAAACTTACACAAATGGAGCCGAAAACGTCTTAGTTCACTTTAGAAAAGCGATATATATTATAATTCGAAAGAAAATGGCTTATTTCGAACGATTCTTATCTTTGAAACCAGCAAACATTTAAAAAGCATACTAAAAACGCTCTATTCAGGCTCAGAAGAACGAATTATGTTATAGTTTAAACAAAAACGGCAAATTTCAGACTATTTTTTGCTTAACGAAACGAGAATATTTAATAAAACACACTGAAAACGCTATATCCTTGCTCAAAAAAACGATTAATGCAATAATTTAGAAGGAAAGGGAAAATTTCGAAGGTTTTTTGCTTAGAATCCAGTAAAACTTATGCAAATCCCACCGAAAACGTCTAAGTTCGCTTCAAAAAAGCGATATATATTATAATTCGAAAGAAAACGGCTTATTTCGAACGACTCTTAGCTTCGAAACCAGCAAACGTTTACAAAACATACTGCAGACGCTTTATTCTGGCTCAAAAGAACGAATTATATTATAGTTTGAACAAAAACAGTGAATTTCAGACAATTTTTTGCTTAAAGAAACGAGTATATTTAATGAAACAGACTCAAAACTCTTTATTCTTGCTCAAAAGAACGAATTATGTTATAGATTAAAAGAAAACGGTTTATTTCGAACTACTCTTGGCTTCAAATTAAGCAAACTTTAATAAAGCAGAGTGAAAACGTTTTATTGTCACAACAAAACAGTTCATGCACTAATTAAAGCCAATCCTGGGAGATTTCTCGATTTTAAGAAAAGAAATTGTCTAAAATAAAAGTTTTTCTTTAAAATTTGTGCCTTTTCTCGTTTCTAAGCAAAGAATCTACTGAGAGAAACCCTTTTTTCATTCAAACTATTGAATAATTTGTACTTTTGTGCTTAAATAAGTCGCTTTTCTACAAACTGTAACATGGAACGTCTTTTTGAGGCGTTTGCTGGTTTTGGAGCTAAGAATCTTTCGAAATAAGCCGTTTTCTTTCGAATTATAATATATATCGCTTTTTTGAAGCGAAATAAAACGTTTTCGGCCCGATTTGTATAAGTTTTGCTGGATTCTAACCAAAAAAACCTTCGAAATATTCCCTTTGCTTCCAAATTATTGCATCAGTCGTTCTGATGAGCTAGAATAAAGCGTTTTCTGTCTGTTTTATTAAATATACTCGATTCTTTAAGCAAAAAATTGTTTGAAATTCACTGTTTTTGATCAAACTATAAAATAATTCGTTCCTTTGAGCCAGAATAAAGCGTTTTCAGTATGTTTTGTAAACGTTTGCTGTTTTCAAAGCTCAGAATCGTTCGAAATAAGCCGCTTTCTTTCGAATTATAATTTATATCGCTTTTTTGAAGCGAAATAAAACGTTTTCGGCCCGATTTGTATAAGTTTTGCTGGATTCTAAGCAAAAAAACCTTCGAAATATTCCCTTTGCTTCCAAATTATTGCATCAATCGTTCTTTTGAGCAAGAATAAAGCGTTTTCAATCTGCTTTATTAAATATACTCGCTTCTATAAGCAAAAAATAGTCTGAAATGTGCCGTTTTTGTTTAAACTATAACATAATTCGTTCTTCTGAGCCTGAATAGAACGTTTTCAGTATGTTTTGTAAACGTTTGCTGTTTTCAAAGCTTAGAATCGTTCGAAATAAGCCGCTTTCTTTCGAATTATGATTTATATCGCTTTTTTGAAGCGAAATAAAACGTTTTCGACCCGATTTGTATAAGTTTTACTGGATTCTAAGCAAAAAAACCTTCAAAATATTCCCTTTGCTTCCAAATTATTGCATTAATCGTTCTTTTGAGCAAGAATAAAGCGTTTTCAGTCTGTTTTATTAAATACACCCGTTTCTTTAAGCAAAAAATTGTCTGAAATTCACTGTTTTTGTACAAACTATAACATAATTCGATTTTTTGGGCCAGATTAAAGCCTTTTCAGTATGCTTTGTAAACGTTTGCTGGTTTCAAAGCTAAGAATCGTTCGAAATAAGCCGTTTTCTTTCGAATTATAATATATATCGCTTTTTTGAAGCTAACTAAGACGTTTGCGGCTTCATTTGTGTAAGTTTTACTGGATTCTAAGCAAAAAATCTTTCGAAATAAGCCATTTGCTTCCAAATTATTGCATCAATCGTTCTTTTGAGCCTGAATAAAACGTTTTTAGTCTGTTTTATTAAATATACTCGTTTATTTAGGTAATCAATCGTACGGAATAAGCCCTTTTTGTTCAAACTATATCATAATTCGTTCTTTTGAGATTGATTAAAGCATTTTCAGTATGTCTTGTAAACGTTTGCTCGTTTCAAAGCTAATAAACGTCCAAAATAAGCTGTTTTTATCGAAACCATAACATAATTAGTTATTTTGAACTAGAACAAGATTTGCACACAATTTGCTTTGTGTAAGTCTTCAGGTTTTTAAGCAAATATTTGTCAAAAATTAACCATGTTCTTACAAACTGGTGTATAAACCGTTCACTATTCGAAGTTATAGTTGGTTTTAAATTATTAAAATAATAATAAAAAAAATATATAATAATAATAATAATGAAATTGTAATAATAATAATAATAATAATAATAATAATAATAATAATAATAATAATAATAATAATAATAATAATAATAATAATAATAATAATAAGAAGAAGAAGAAGAAGAAGAAGAAGAAGAAGAAGAAGACGAATCCTTCGAATTGAGTTCTTTTCTTCAAAATTATAAATTTAATCGTTCCTTCAAACTAATCTAGAAAGTTCTCAGTCTGTTTTATTAAATTATACTCGTTTCTTTATGCAAAAGCAGACCTAAATAAGGTGTTTGTTTTAAACTGTAACATTAATGGTGTTTTTAAGGCGAAATAAGATGTTTTTAGTTTGGTTTGATAAGGTTTTACTCGTTTCTAAGTAAAAAAGCTGCCGAAATAAGCAGGTTTCTTCCAAATTATAATATGAATCGTTCTTTTGAAGCGACATAAAACGTTTACAGTCTGTTTTGTTTAAGTTTAACTCGTGTTTGACTCGTTTCTGTTTAAATAATATTTCGAAATTAGTCGTTTTCTTTTAAATTTTAATAAAAATAGTTCTTTTGGTCCAGACTAAAGCATTCTCAGTCTGATTTACTAAATTATATTCGGTTCGTTAAGCAAAAAATGGCTCCAAATAAAGCGTTTTTATACAAACTGAGACATTAGTCGTGTCTTTGGTGAACGATTGCCTGGATCATTTTGCATCGGCAAGGGTCGAAGGAGTTCAACTGTTTCGAATAGCATAGCCGTAAGTGGAGAAAATAAATAAAATCAAAAATTTATAAAAAGTAAAAAATAGTACATAATTCAATAACTATTAGGAATACTGCGATTTTTTTGACTTTAATCGATTGCCTGAATCATTTTGCATCGGCAAAGTTCCAAACAGTTCCACTGTTTCGAATAGTATAGCCGTAAGTGGAGAAAATATATAAAATCAAAAATTTATAAAATGTAAAAAATAGTACATAATTCAAAAACTATTTGGAATACTGCGATTTTTTTGACTTCAATAGATTGCCTGGATCATTTTGCATCGGCAAAGGTCCAAACAGTTCCACTGTTTCGAATAGTATAGCCGTAAGTGGAAAAAATAAATAAAATCAAAAATTTATAAAAAGTAAATAATAGTTCATAATTCAAAAACTATTAGGAATACTGAGATTTTTTTGACTTCAGTCGATTGCCTGGATCATTTTGCATCGGCAAGTGTCGAAACAGTTCCACTGTTTCGAATAGTATAGCCGTAAGTGGAGAAATTAAATAAAATCAAAAATTTATAAAAAGTAAAAAATAGTTCATAATTCAAAAACTATTAGGAATACTGCGAATTTTTTGACATCAATCGATTGCCCGGACCATTTTGCATCGGCAAAGGTCCAAATAGTTCCACTCTATCGAATATAGTATAGCCGTAAGTGGAAAAAATAAATAAAATCAAAAATTTATAAAAAGTAAAAAATAGTTCATAATTCAAAAACTATTAGGAATACTGAGATTTTTTTGACTTCAATAGATTGCCTGGATCATTTTGCATCGGCAAGGGTCGAAACAGTTCCACTGTTTCGAGTAGTATAGCCGTAAGTGGAGAAATTAAATAAAATCAAAAATTTATAAAAAGAAAAAAATAGTACATAATTCAAAGACTATTAGGAATACCAGATTTTTTTGAACTTCAATCGATTGCCTGGATCATTTTGCATCGGCAAGGGTCGAAGGAGTTCAACTGTTTCGAATAGCATAGCCGTAAGTGGAGAAAATAAATAAAATCAAAAATTTATAAAAAGTAAAAAATAGTACATAATTCAATAACTATTAGGAATACTGCGATTTTTTTGACTTCAATCGATTGCCTGGATTATTTTGCATCGGCAAAGTTCCAAACAGTTCCACTGTTTCGAATAGTATAGCCGTAAGTGGAGAAAATATATAAAATCAAAAATTTATAAAAAGTAAAAAATAGTACATAATTCAAAAACTATTAGGAATACTGCGATTTTTTTGACTTCAATCGATAGCCTGGATCATTTTGCATCGGCAAAGGTCCAAACAGTTCCACTGTTTCGAATAGTATAGCCGTAAGTCGAAAAAATAAATAAAATCAAAAATTTATAAAAAGTAAATAATAGTTCATAATTCAAAAACTATTAGGAATACTGAGATTTTTTTGACTTCAGTCGATTGCCTGGATTATTTTGCATCGGCAAGGGTCGAAACAGTTCCACTGTTTCGAGTAGTATAGCCGTAAGTGGAGAAATTAAATAAAATCAAAAATTTATGAAAAGTAAAAAATAGTTCATAATTCAAAAACTATTAGGAATACTGCGAATTTTTTGACATCAATCGATTGCCTGGTTCATTTTGCATTGGCAAGGGTCGAAACAGTTCCACTGTTTCGAATAATATAGCCGTGAGTGGAGAAAATAAATAAAATCAAAAATTTATAAAAAGTAAAAAATAGTTCATAATTCAAAAACTATTAGGAATACTGAGATTTTTTTGACATCAATCGATTGCCCGGATCATTTTGCATCGGCAAAGGTCCAGATAGTTCCATTGTTTCGAATATAGTATAGCCGTAAGTGGAAAAAATAAATAAAATCAAAAATTTATAAAAAGTAAAAAATAGTACATAATTCAAAAACTATTAGGAATACTGCGATTTTTTTGACTTCAATCGATTGCCTGGATCATTTTGCATCGTCAAGAGTCGAAACAGTTCCATTGTTTTGAATAGTATAGCCGTAAGTGGTGAAAATAAATAAAATCAAAAATTTATAAAAAGTAAAAAATAGTTCATAATTCAAAAACTATTAGGAAAACTGCGATTTTTTTGACATCAATCGATTGCCCGGATCATTTTGCATCCTCAAAGGTCCAAATAGTTGCACTCTTTCGAATATAGTATAGCCGTAAGTGGAAAAAATAAATAAAATCAAAAATTTATAAAAAGTAAAAAATAGTTCATAATTCAAAAACTATTAGGAATACTGAGATTTTTTGACTCCAATCGATTGCCTGGATCATTTTGCATCGGCAAAGGTCTAAATAGTTCCACTGTTTCGATGCAAAATAACCCAGGTAATCGATTGAAGTCACAAAAATCGCAGTATTCCTAATAGTTTTTGAATTATGAACTATTTTTTACATTCTATAAATTTTTGATTATATTTATTTTCTCCACTAACGGCTATACTATTTGAAACAGTGGAACTGTTTGGACCTTTGCCGATGCAAAATGATCCAGGTAATCGATTGAAGTCAAAAAAATCGCAGTATTCCTAATAGTTTTTGAATTATGAACAATTTTTTGCTTTTTATAAATTTTTGATTTTATTTATTTTCTCCACTTACGGCTATACTATTCGAAACAGTGTAACTGTTTGAACCTTTGCCGATGCAAAATGATCCAGGTAATCGATTGAAGTCAAAAAAATCGCAGTATTCCTAATAATTTTTAAATTATGAACTATTTTTTACTTTTTATAAATTTTTGATTTTATTTATTTTCTCCACTTACGGCTATACTATATTCGAAACAGTGGAACTATTTGGACCTTTGCCGATAAAAAATGATCCAGGCAATCGATGGAAGTTCAAAAAAATCGCAGTATTCCTAATAGTTTTTGAATTATGAACTATTTTTTACTTTTTATAAATTTTTGATTTTATTTATTTTCTCCACTTACGGCTATACTATTCGAATATTCGAAACAGTGGAACTATTTGGACTTTTGCCGATGCAAGATGATTCAGGCAATCGATTTTAGTCAAAGAAATCGCAGTATTCCTAATAGTTTTTAAATTATGAACTATTTTTTACTTTTTATAAATTTTTGATTTTATTTATTTTTTCCACTTACGGCTATACTATTCGAAACAGTGGAACTGTTTGGACCTTTGCCGATGCAAAATGATCCAGGCAATCGATTGAAGTCAAAAAAATCTCAGTATTCCTAATAGTTTTTGAATTATGAACTATTTTTTACTTTTTGCAAATTTTTGATTTTATTTATTTTTTCCACTTACGGCTATACTATATTCGAAAGAGTGGAACTATTTGGACCTTTGCCGATACAAAATGATCCGGGCAATCGATTGATGTCAAAAGAATCGCAGTATTCCTAATAGTTTTTGAATTATGAACTATTTTTTACTTTTTATAAATTTTTGATTTTATTTATTTTCTCCACTTACGGCTATACTATTCGAAACAATGAAACTGTTTCGACCCTTGCCGATGCAAAATAATCCGGGCAATCGATTGAAGTAAAAAAATTTCAGTATTCCTAATAGTTTTTGAATTATGAACTATTTTTTACTTTTTATAAATTTTTTATTTTATTTATTTTTTCCACTTACGGCTATACTATATTCGAAACAGTGGAACTATTTGGACCTTTGCCGATGCAAAATGATCCAGGCAATCGATTGAAGTAAAAAAAATCGCAGTATTCCTGATAGTTTTTGAATTATGTACTATTTTTTACTTTTTATAAATTTTTGATTTTATTTATTTTCTCCACTTACGGCTATACTATTCGAAACAGTGGAACTGTTTGGACCTTTGCCGATGCAAAATGATCCAGGCAATCGATTGAAGTCAAAAAAATCGCAGTATTCATAGTTTTTGAATTATGTACTATTTTTTAATTTTTATAAATTTTTGATTTTATTTATTTTCTACACTTACGGCTATACTATTAGAAACAGTGGAACTGTTTCGACCCTTGCCGATGCAAAATGATCCAGGCAATCGATTGAAGTCAAAAAAATCACAGTATTCCTAATAGTTTTTGAATTATGAACTATTTTTTACTTTTTATAAATTTTTGATTTTATTTATTTTCTCCACTTACGGCTATACTATTCGAAACAGTGTAACTGTTTGAACCTTTGCCGATGCAAAATGATCCAGGTAATCGATTGAAGTCAAAAAAATCGCAGTATTCCTAATAATTTTTAAATTATGAACTATTTTTTACTTTTTATAAATTTTTGATTTTATTTATTTTCTCCACTTACGGCTATACTATTCGAAACAGTGTAACTGTTTGAACCTTTGCCGATGCAAAATGATCCAGGTAATCGATTGAAGTCAAAAAAATCGCAGTATTCCTAATAATTTTTAAATTATGAACTATTTTTTACTTTTTATAAATTTTTGATTTTATTTATTTTCTCCACTTACGGCTATACTATATTCGAAACAGTGGAACTATTTGGACCTTTGCCGATAAAAAATGATCCAGGCAATCGATTGAAGTCAAAAAAATCACAGTATTCCTAATAGTTTTTGAATTATGAACTATTTTTTACTTTTTATAAATTTTTGATTTTATTTATTTTCTCCACTTACGGCTATACTATTCGAAACAGTGTAACTGTTTGAACCTTTGCCGATGCAAAATGATCCAGGTAATCGATTGAAGTCAAAAAAATCGCAGTATTCCTAATAGTTTTTGAATTATGAACAATTTTTTGCTTTTTATAAATTTTTGATTTTATTTATTTTCTCCACTTACGGCTATACTATTCGAAACAGTGTAACTGTTTGAACCTTTGCCGATGCAAAATGATCCAGGTAATCGATTGAAGTCAAAAAAATCGCAGTATTCCTAATAATTTTTAAATTATGAACTATTTTTTACTTTTTATAAATTTTTGATTTTATTTATTTTCTCCACTTACGGCTATACTATATTCGAAACAGTGGAACTATTTGGACCTTTGCCGATAAAAAATGATCCAGGCAATCGATGGAAGTTCAAAAAAATCGCAGTATTCCTAATAGTTTTTGAATTATGAACTATTTTTTACTTTTTATAAATTTTTGATTTTATTTATTTTCTCCACTTACGGCTATACTATTCGAATATTCGAAACAGTGGAACTATTTGGACTTTTGCCGATGCAAGATGATTCAGGCAATCGATTTTAGTCAAAGAAATCGCAGTATTCCTAATAGTTTTTAAATTATGAACTATTTTTTACTTTTTATAAATTTTTGATTTTATTTATTTTTTCCACTTACGGCTATACTATTCGAAACAGTGGAACTGTTTGGACCTTTGCCGACGCAAAATGATCCAGGCAATCGATTGAAGTCAAAAAAATCTCAGTATTCCTAATAGTTTTTGAATTATGAACTATTTTTTACTTTTTGCAAATTTTTGATTTTATTTATTTTTTCCACTTACGGCTATACTATATTCGAAAGAGTGGAACTATTTGGACCTTTGCCGATACAAAATGATCCGGGCAATCGATTGATGTCAAAAGAATCGCAGTATTCCTAATAGTTTTTGAATTATGAACTATTTTTTACTTTTTATAAATTTTTGATTTTATTTATTTTCTCCACTTACGGCTATACTATTCGAAACAATGAAACTGTTTCGACCCTTGCCGATGCAAAATAATCCGGGCAATCGATTGAAGTAAAAAAATTTCAGTATTCCTAATAGTTTTTGAATTATGAACTATTTTTTACTTTTTATAAATTTTTTATTTTATTTATTTTTTCCACTTACGGCTATACTATATTCGAAACAGTGGAACTATTTGGACCTTTGCCGATGCAAAATGATCCAGGCAATCGATTGAAGTAAAAAAAATCGCAGTATTCCTGATAGTTTTTGAATTATGTACTATTTTTTACTTTTTATAAATTTTTGATTTTATTTATTTTCTCCACTTACGGCTATACTATTCGAAACAGTGGAACTGTTTGGACCTTTGCCGATGCAAAATGATCCAGGCAATCGATTGAAGTCAAAAAAATCGCAGTATTCATAGTTTTTGAATTATGTACTATTTTTTAATTTTTATAAATTTTTGATTTTATTTATTTTCTACACTTACGGCTATACTATTAGAAACAGTGGAACTGTTTCGACCCTTGCCGATGCAAAATGATCCAGGCAATCGATTGAAGTCAAAAAAATCACAGTATTCCTAATAGTTTTTGAATTATGAACTATTTTTTACTTTTTATAAATTTTTGATTTTATTTATTTTCTCCACTTACGGCTATACTATTCGAAACAGTAGAATTGTTTCGACTCTTGCCGATGCAAAATGATCCAGGCAATCGATTGAAGTCAAAAAAATCACAGTATTCCTAATAGTTTTTGAATTATAAAATATTATTTACTTTTTATAAATTTTTGATTTTATTTATTTTTTCCACTTACGGCTATACTATATTCAAAACAGTGGAACTATTTGCACCTTTGCCGATGCAAAATGATTCAGGCAATCGATTGAAGTTCAAAAAAATGGCAGTATTCCTAATAGTTTTTGAATTATGAACTATTTTTTACTTTTTATAAATTTTTGATTTTATTTATTTTCTCCACTTACGGCTATACTATTCGAAACAGTGGAACTGTTTGGACCTTTGCCGATGCAAAATGATCCAGGCAATCGACTGAAGTCAAAAAAGTCTCAGTATTCCTAATAGTTTTTGAATTATGAACTATTATTTACTTTTTATAAATTTTTGATTTTATCCATTTTTTCCACTTACGGCTATACTATATTCGAAAGAGTGGAACTATTTGGACCACCTTTGCCGATGCAAAATGATCCGGGCAATCGATTGATGTCAAAAAAATCGCAGTATTCTTAATAGTTTTTAAATTATGAACTATTTTTTACTTTTTACAAATTTTTGATTTTATTTATTTTCTCCACTTACGGCTATACTTATCGACACATTGGAACTGTTTCGACCCTTGCCTATGCAAAATGATCCAGGTAATCGATTGGAGTCAAAAAATCGCAGTATTCCTAATAGTTTTTGAATTATGAACTATTCTTTACTTTTTATAAATTTTTGATTTTATTTATTATTTCCACTTACGGCTATACAATATTCGAAACAGTGGAACTATTTGGACCTTTGCCGATGCAAAATGATCCAGGCAATCGATTGAAGTCAAAAAAATCGCAGTATTCCTAATAGTTTTTGAATTATGTACTATTTCTTACTTTTTATAAATTTTTGATTTTACTTACTTTCTCCACTTACGGCTATACTATTCGAAACAGTGGAACTGTTTCGACCCTTGCCTATGCAAAATGATCCAGGCAATCGATTGAAGTCAAAAAAATCACAGTATTCCTAATAGTTTTTGAATTATGAACTATTTTTTACTTTTTATAAATTTTTGATTTTATTTATTTTTTCCACTTACGGCTATACAATATTCGAAACAGTGGAATTATTTGGACCTTTGCCGATGCAAAATGATCCAGGCAATCGACTGAAGTTCAAAAAAATCGCCGTATTTCTAATAGTTTTTGAATTATGAACTATTTTTTACTTTTTATAAATTTTTGATTTTATTTATTTTCTCCACTTACGGCTATACTATTCGAATAAGTGGAACTGTTTCGGCCCTTGCCGATGCAAAATGATCCAGGCAATCGATTGAAGTCAAAAAAATCGCAGTATTCCTATTAGTTTTTGAATTATGAACTATTTTTTACTTTTTATAAATTTTTGATTTTATTTATTTTTTCCACTTACGGCTATACAATATTCGAAACAGTGGAAGTATTTGGACCTTTGCCGATGCAAAATGATCCAGGCAATCGATTGAAGTTCAAAAAAATCGCAGTATTCCTAATAATTTTTGAATTATGAACTATTTTTTACTTTTTATAAATTTTTGATTTTATTTATTTTCTTCACTTACGGCTATACTATTCGAAACAGTGGAACTGTTTCGACCCTTGCCGATGCAAAATGATCCAGGCAATCGATTGAAGTCAAAAAAATCTCAGTATTCCTAATAGTTTTTGAATTATGAACTATTATTTACTTTTTATAAATTTTTGATTTTATCCATTATTTCCACTTACGGCTATACTATATTCGAAAGAGTGGAACTATTTGGACCACCTTTGCCGATGCAAAATGATCCGGGCAATCGATTGATGTCAAAAAAATCGCAGTATTCTTAATAGTTTTTAAATTATGAACTATTTTTTACTTTTTACAAATTTTTGATTTTATTTATTTTCTCCACTTACGGCTATACTATTCGACACATTGGAACTGTTTCGACCCTTGCCTATGCAAAATGATCCAGGTAATCGATTGGAGTCAAAAAATCGCAGTATTCCTAATAGTTTTTGAATTATGAACTATTTTTTACTTTTTATAAATTTTTGATTTTATTTATTTTTTCCACTTACGGCTATACAATATTCGAAACAGTGGAACTATTTGGACCTTTGCCGATGCAAAATGATCCAGGCAATCGATTGAAGTTCAAAAAAATCGCAGTATTCCTAATAGTTTTTGAATTATTAACTATTTTTTACTTTTTATAAATTTTTGATTTTATTTATTTTCTCCACTTACGGCTATACTATTCGAAACAGTGGAACTGTTTCGACCCTCGCCGATGCAAAATGATCCAGGCAATCGACTGAAGTCAAAAAAGTCTCAGTATTCCTAATAGTTTTTGAATTATGAACTATTATTTACTTTTTATAAATTTTTGATTTTATCCATTTTTTCCACTTACGGCTATACTATATTCGAAGGGTGGAACTATTTGGACCACCTTTGCCGATGCAAAATGATCCGGGCAATCGATTGATGTCAAAAAAATCGCAGTATTCTTAATAGTTTTTAAATTATGAACTATTTTTTACTTTTTACAAATTTTTGATTTTATTTATTTTCTCCACTTACGGCTATACTATTCGAAACAGTGGAACTGTTTCGACCCTTGCCTATGCAAAATGATCCAGGCAATCGATTGAAGTCAAAAAAATCACAGTATTCCTAATAGTTTTTGAATTATAAACTATTTTTTACTTTTTATAAATTTTTGATTTTATTTATTTTTTCCACTTACGGCTATACTATATTCAAAACAGTGGAACTATTTGCACCTTTGCCGATGCAAAATGATTCAGGCAATCGATTGAAGTTCAAAAAAATCGCAGTATTCCTAATAGTTTTTGAATTATGAACTATTTTTTACTTTTTATAAATTTTTGATTTTATTTATTTTTTCCACTTACGGCTATACAATATTCGAAACAGTGGAACTATTTGGACCTTTGCCGATGCAAAATAATCCAGGCAATCGATTGAAGTCAAAAAAATCGCAGTATTCCTAATAGTTTTTGAATTATGTACTATTTTTTACTTTTTATAAATTTTTGATTTTACTTACTTTCTCCACTTACGGCTATACTATTCGAAACAGTGGAACTGTTTCGACCCTTGCCTATGCAAAATGATCCAGGCAATCGATTGAAGTCAAAAAAATCACAGTATTCCTAATAGTTTTTGAATTATAAACTATTTTTTACTTTTTATAAATTTTTGATTTTATTTATTTTTTCCACTTACGGCTATACAATATTCAAAACAGTGGAATTATTTGGACCTTTGCCGATGCAAAATGATGCAGGCAATCGATTGAAGTTCAAAAAAATCGCCGTATTTCTAATAGTTTTTGAATTATGAACTATTTTTTACTTTTTATAAATTTTTGATTTTATTTATTTTCTCCACTTACGGCTATACTATTCGAATAAGTGGAACTGTTTCGGCCCTTGCCGATGCAAAATGATCCAGGCAATCGATTGAAGTCAAAAAAATCGCAGTATTCCTAATAGTTTTTGAATTATGAACTATTTTTTACTTTTTATAAATTTTTGATTTTATTTATTTTTTCCACTTACGGCTATACAATATTCGAAACAGTGGAACTATTTGGACCTTTGCCGATGCAAAATGATCCAGGCAATCGATTGAAGTTCAAAAAAATCGCAGTATTCCTAATAATTTTTGAATTATGAACTATTTTTTACTTTTTATAAATTTTTGATTTTATTTATTTTCTTCACTTACGGCTATACTATTCGAAACAGTGGAACTGTTTCGACCCTTGCCGATGCAAAATGATCCAGGCAATCGATTGAAGTCAAAAAAATCTCAGTATTCCTAATAGTTTTTGAATTATGAACTACTTTTTACTTTCTATAAATTTTTGATTTTATTTATTTTTTCCACTTACGGCTATACTATATTCGAAACAGTGGAACAATTTGGACCTTTGCCGATGCAAAATGATCTAGGCAATCGATTGAAGTCAAAAAAGTCTCAGTATTCCTAATAGTTTTTGAATTATGAACTATTATTTACTTTTTATAAATTTTTGATTTTATCCATTTTTTCCACTTACGGCTATACAATATTCGAAACAGTGGAACTGTTTTGACCCTTGCCTATGCAAAATGATCCAGGCAATCGATTGAAGTTCAAAAAAATCGCAGTATTTCTAATAATTTTTGAATTATGAACTATTTTTTACTTTTTATAAATTTTTGATTTTATTTATTTTCTTCACTTACGGCTATACTATTCGAAACAGTGGAACTGTTTCGACCCTTGCCGATGCAAAATGATCCAGGCAATCGATTGAAGTCAAAAAAATCTCAGTATTCCTAATAGTTTTTGAATTATGAACTACTTTTTACTTTCTATAAATTTTTGATTTTATTTATTTTTTCCACTTACGGCTATACAATATTCGAAACAGTGGAACTATTTGGACCTTTGCCGATGCAAAATGATCCAGGCAATCGATTGAAGTTCAAAAAAATCGCAGTATTCCTAATAATTTTTGAATTATGAACTATTTTTTACTTTTTATAAATTTTTGATTTTATTTATTTTCTCCACTTACGGCTATACTATTCGAAACAGTGGAACTGTTTCGACCCTTGCCGATGCAAAATGATCCAGGCAATCGATTGAAGTCAAAAAAATCTCAGTATTCCTAATAGTTTTTGAATTATGAACTACTTTTTACTTTCTATAAATTTTTGATTTTATTTATTTTTTCCACTTACGGCTATACTATATTCGAAACAGTGGAACAATTTGGACCTTTGCCGATGCAAAATGATCCAGGCAATCGATTGAAGTCAAAAAAGTCTCAGTATTCCTAATAGTTTTTGAATTATGAACTATTATTTACTTTTTATAAATTTTTGATTTTATCCATTTTTTCCACTTACGGCTATACAATATTCGAAACAGTGGAACTGTTTTGACCCTTGCCTATGCAAAATGATCCAGGCAATCGATTGAAGTCAAAAAAATCACAGTATTCCTAATAGTTTTTGAATTATGATCTATTTTTTACTTTTTATAAATTTTTGATTTTATTTATTTTTTCCACTTACGGCTATACAATATTCGAAACAGTGGAATTATTTGAACCTTTGCCGATGCAAAATGATCCAGGCAATCGATTGACGTTCAAAAAAATTGCCGTATTTCTAATAGTTTTTGAATTATGAACTATTTTTTACTTTTTATAAATTTTTGATTTTATTTATTTTCTCCACTTACGGCTATACTATTCGAAACAGTGGAACTGTTTCGACCCTCGCCGATGCAAAATGATCCAGGCAATCGATTGAAGTCAAAAAAGTCTCAGTATTCCTAATAGTTTTTGAATTATAAACTATTATTTACTTTTTATAAATTTTTGATTTTATTCATTTTTTCCACTTACGGCTATACTATATTCGAAACAGTGGAACTATTTGGACCTTTGCCGATGCAAAATGATCCAGGCAATCGATTGAAGTTCAAAAAAATCGCAATATTCCTAATAATTTTTGAATTATGAACTATTTTTTACTTTTTATAAATTTTTGATTTTATTTATTTTCTTCACTTACGACTATACTATTCGAAACAGTGGAACTGTTTCGACCCTTGCCGATGCAAAATGATCCAGGCAATCGATTGAAGTCAAAAAAATCTCAGTATTCCTAATAGTTTTTGAATTATGAACTATTTTTTACTTTTTATAAATTTTTGATTTTATTTATTTTTTCCACTTACGGCTATACTATATTGGAAACAGTGGAACAATTTGGACACTTGCCGATGTAAAATGATTCAGGTAATCGATTGAAGTCAAAAAAATCTCAGTATTCCTAATAGTTTTTGAATTATGAACTATTTTTTACTTTTTATAAATTTTTGGTTTTATTTATTTTTTCCACTTACGGCTATACTATATTCGAAAGAGTGGAACTATTTGGACCTTTGCCGATGCAAAATGATCCAGGCAATCGATTGAAGTTCAAAAAAATCGCAGTATTTCTAATAGTTTTTGAATTATGAACTATTTTTTACTTTTTGTAAATTTTTAATTTTATTTATTTTCTCCACTTACGGCTATACTTTCGACACAGTGGAACTGTTTGAACACTTGCCGATGTAAAATGATTCAGGTGATCGATTGAAGTCAAAAAAATCTCAGTATTCCTAATAGTTTTTGAATTATGAACTATTTTTTAATTTTTATAAATTTTTGATTTTATTTATTTTTTCCACTTACGGCTATACTATATTCGAAAGAGTGGAACTATTTGGACCTTTGCCGATGCAAAATGATCCAGGCAATCGATTGATGTCAAAAAAATCGCAGTATTCCTAATAGTTTTTGAATTATGAACTATTTTTTACTTTTTATAAATTTTTGATTTTATTTATTTTCTCCACTTACGGCTATACTATTCGAAACAGTGGAACTGTTTCGACCCTTGCCGATGCAAAATGATCCAGGCAATCGATTGAAGTCAAAAAAATTTCAGTATTCCTAATAGTTTTTGAATTATGAACTATTTTTTACTTTTTATAAATTTTTGATTTTATTTATTTTTTCCACTTACGGCTATACTATTCGAAACAGTGGAACTGTTTGAACACTCGCCGATGTAAAATGATTCAGGTAATCGATTGAAGTCAAAAAAATCTCAGTATTCCTAATAGTTTTTGAATTATGAACTATTTTTTACTTTTTATAAATTTTTGATTTTATTTATTTTCTTCACTTACGGCTATACTATTCGAAACAGTGGAACTGTTTCGACCCTTGCCGATGCAAAATGATCCAGGCAATCGATTGAAGTCAAAAAAATCTCAGTATTCCTAATAGTTTTTGAATTATGAACTATTTTTTACTTTTTATAAATTTTTGATTTTATTTATTTTTTCCACTTACGGCTATACTATTCGAAACAGTGGAACTGTTTGAACACTTGCCGATGTAAAATGATTCAGGTAATCGATTGAAGTCAAAAAAATCTCAGTATTCCTAATAGTTTTTGAATTATGAACTATTTTTTACTTTTTATAAATTTTAGATTTTATTTATTTTTTCCACTTACGGCTATACTATATTTGAAACAGTGGAACAATTTGGACCTTTGCCGATGCAAAATGATCCAGGCAATCGATTGTAGTGCAAAAAAATCCCAGTATTCATAATAGTTTTTGAATTATGAACTATTTATTACTTTTTATAAATTTTTGATTTTATTTATTTTTTCCACTTACGGCTATACTATTCGAAACAGTGGAACTGTTTGGACACTTGCCAATGCAAAATGATCCAGGTAATCGATTGAAGTCAAAAAAATTTCAGTATTCCTAATAGTTTTTGAATTATGAACTATTTTTTTCTTTTTATAAATTTTTGATTTTATTTATTTTCTCCAGTTACTGCTATCCTATTCGAAACAGTTGAACTGTTTGGACACTTGCCAATGCAAAATGATCCAGGTAATCGATTGAAGTCAAAAAAATCTCAATATTCCTAATAGTTTTTGAGTTATGAACTATTTTTTACTTTTTATAAATTTTTGATTTTATTTATTTTTTCCACTTACGGCTATACTATATTCGAAAGAGTGGAACTATTTGGACCTTTGCCGATGCAAAATGATCCGGGCAATCGATTGATGACAAAAAAATTGCAGTATTCCTAATTGTTTTTGAATTATGAACTATTTTTTACTTACTATAAATTTTTGATTTTATTTATTTTCTCCACTTACGGCTATACTATTCGACACAGTGGAACTTTTTGGACCTTTGCCGATGCAAAATGATCCAGGCACTCGATTGAAGTTCAAAAAAATCGCAGTATTTCTAAGAGTTTTTGAATTATGAACTATTTTTTACTTTTTATAAATTTTTGATTTTATTTATTTTTTCCACTTACGGCTATACTATATTCGAAAGAGTGGAACTATTTGGACCTTTGCCGATGCAAAATGATCCAGGCAATCGATTGAAGTCAAAAAAATCTTAGTATTCCTAATAGTTTTTGAATTATGAACTATTTTTTACTTTTTCTAAATTTTTGATTTTATTTATTTTCTCCACTTACGGATATACTATTCGAAACACTGGAACTGTTTGGACCTTTGCCGAGGCAAAATGATCCAGGCACTCGATTGAAGTTCAAAAAAATCGCAGTATTTCTAAGAGTTTTTGAATTATGAACTATTTTTTACTTTTTATAAATTTTTGATTTTATTTATTTTTTCCACTTACGGCTATACTATATTCGAAAGAGTGGAACTATTTGGACCTTTGCCGATGCAAAATGATCCAGGCAATCGATTGAAGTCAAAAAAATCTCAGTATTCCTAATAGTTTTTGAATTATGAACTATTTTTTACTTTTTATAAATTTTTGATTTTATTTATTTTCTCCACTTACTATTCGAAACACTGGAACTGTTTGGACCTTTGCCGAGGCAAAATGATCCAGGCAATCGATTGAAGTCAAAAAAATCTCAGTATTCCTAATAGTTTTTGAATTATGAACTATTTTTTACTTTTTATAAATTTTTGATTTTATTTATTTTCTCGACTTATTCTTCATCAAAAACACGACTAATGTCTCAGTTTGGAAAAAAACGCTTTATTTGGAGCCATTTTTTGCTTAACGAACCGAATATAATTTAGTAAATCAGACTGAGAATGCTTTAGTCTGGATCAAAGAACGATTTTTATTAAAATTTAAAAGAAAACGACTAATTTCGAATTATTATTTACACAGAAACGAGTCAAACACGAGTTAAACTTAAACAAAACAGACTGTAAACGTTTTATGTCGCTTCAAAAGAACGATTCATATTATAATTTGGAAGAAACCTGCTTATTTCGGGAGCTTTTTTGCTTAGAAACGAGTAAAACCTTACCAAACCAAACTAAAAACATCTTATTTCGCCTCAAAAACACCATTAATGTTACAGTTTAAAAAAAACACCTTATTTGGGTCTGCTTTTGCATAAAGAAACGAGTATAATTTAATAAAACAAACTGAGAACTTTCTAGATTAGTTTGAAGGAACGATTAAATTTATAATTTTGAAGAAAAGAACTAACTCAATTCGATGGATTCGTCTTCTTCTTCTTCTTCTTCTTCTTATTATTATTATTATTATTATTATTATTATTGTTATTATTATTATTATTATAATTATTATTATTATTATTATTATTATTATTATTATTATTATTATTATAATTATTATTATTATTATTACTATTATATATTTTTTTTTATTATTATTTTAATAATAATTTAAAACCAACTATAACTTTCGAATAGTGAACGGTTTATGCACCAGTTGGTAAGAACATTGTTAATTTTTGACAAATATTTGCTTAAAAACCTGAAGACTTACACAAATCAAATTGAAAACATCTTATTCAAGTTCAAAATAACAAATAATATTATAGTTTTGATAAAAAAAGATTATTTTGGACGTTTATTAGCTTTGAAACGAGCAAACGTTTACAAGACATACTGAAAACGCTTTAATCAGGCTCAAAAGTACGAATTATGCTATAGTTTGAACAAAAAGGGCTTATTCCGTACGATTGATTGCCTAAATGAACGAGTATATTTAATAAAACAGAGTGAAAACGCTTCAAAAGAACGATTGATGCATGAATTTGGAAGTAAATGGCTTATTTCGAAATATTTTTTGCTTAGAATCCAGTAAAACTTACACAAATGGAGCCGAAAACGTCTTAGTTTGCTTCAGAAAAGCGATATATATTATAATTCGAAAGAAAATGGCTTATTTCAAACGATTCTTAACTTTGAAACCAGCAAACATTTAAAAAGCATACTAAAAACGCTCTATTCAGGCTCAGAAGAACGAATTATGTTATAGTTTAAACAAAAACGGCAAATTTCAGACTATTTTTTGCTTAAAGAAACGGGTGTATTTAATAAAACAGACTGAAAACGCTTTATTCTTGCTCAAAAGAACGATTAATGCAATAATTTGGAAGCAAAGGGAATATTTTGAAGGTTTTTTGCTTAGAATCCAGTAAAACTTATGCAAATCCCACCGAAAACGTCTAAGTTCGCTTCAAAAAAGCGATATATATTATAATTCGAAAGAAAACGGCTTATTTCGAATGACTCTTAGCTTCGAAACCAGCAAACGTTTACAAAACATACTGCAGACGCTTTATTCTGGCTCAAAAGAACGAATTATATTATAGTTTGAACAAAAACAGTGAATTTCAGACAATTTTTTGCTTAAAGAAACGAGTAATTTTAATAAAACAGACCAAAAACGCTTTATTCTTGCTCAAAAGAACGATTGATGCAATAATTTGAAAGCAAATGGCTAATTTCGAAAGATTATTTACTTAGAATCCAGTAAAACTTATGTAAATCGAGCCGAAAACTTCTTAGTTCGCTTCAAATAAGCGATACATATTATAATTCGAAAGAAAACGGCTTATTTCGAACGATTCTTAGCTTCGAAACCAGCAAACGTTTACAAAACATACTAAAAAGGCTCAATTCAGGCTCAAAAGAACGAATTATGTTATAGTTTAAACTAAAACGGCAAATTTCAGACTATTTTTTGCTTAAAGAAACGAGTATATTTAATGAAACAGACTCAAAACTCTTTATTCTTGCTCAAAAGAACGAATTATGTTATAGATTAAAAGAAAACGGTTTATTTCGAACTACTCTTGGCTTCAAATTAAGCAAACTTTAATAAAGCAGAGTGAAAACGTTTTATTGTCACAAGAAAACAGTTCAAGCACTAATTAAAGCCAATCCTGGGAGATTTCTCTATTTTAAGGAAAGAAATTGTCTAAAATAAAGGTTTTTCTTTAAAATTTGTGCCTTTTCTCGTTTCTAAGCAAAGAATCTACCAAGAGAAACCCTTTTTTCATTCAAACTATTGAATAATTTGTACTTTTGTGCTTAAATAAGTCGCTTTTCTACAAACTGTAACATGGAACGTCTTTTTGAGGCGTTTGCTGGTTTTGGAGCTAAGAATCTTTCGAAATAAGCCTTTTCTTTCAAATTAAAATATATATCGCTTTTTTGAAGCGAAATAAAACGTTTTCGGCCCGATTTGTATAAGTTTTGCTGGATTCTAACCAAAAAAACCTTCGAAATATTCCCTTTGCTTCCAAATTATTGCATCAGTCGTTCTGATGAGCTAGAATAAAGCGTTTTCTGTCTGCTTTATTAAATATACTCGATTCTTTAAGCAAAAAATTGTTTGAAATTTACTGTTTTTAATCAAACTATAACATAATTCGTTCCTTTGAGCCAGAATAAAGCGTTTTCAGTATGTTTTGTAAACGTTTGCTGTTTTCAAAGCTCAGAATCGTTCGAAATAAGCCGCTTTCTTTCGAATTATAATTTATATCGCTTTTATGAAGCGAAATAAAACGTTTTCGGCCCGATTTGTATAAGTTTTGCTGGATTCTAAGCAAAAAAAACCTTCGAAATATTCCCTTTGCTTCCAAATTATTGCATCAATCGTTCTTTTGAGAAAGAATAAAGCGTTTTCAATCTGTTTTATTAAATATACTCGCTTCTATAAGCAAAAAATAGTCTGAAATGTGCCGTTTTTGTTTAAACTATAACATAATTCGTTCTTCTGAGCCTGAATAGAGCGTTTTCAGTATGTTTTGTAAACGTTTGCTGTTTTCAAAGCTTAGAATCGTTCGAAATAAGCCGCTTTCTTTCGAATTATGATTTATATCGCTTTTTTGAAGCGAAATAAAACGTTTTCGACCCGATTTGTATAAGTTTTACTGGATTCTAAGCAAAAAAACCTTCAAAATATTCCCTTTGCTTCCAAATTATTGCATTAATCGTTCTTTTGAGCAAGAATAAAGCGTTTTCAGTCTGTTTTATTAAATACACTCGTTTCTTTAAGCAAAAAATTGTCTGAAATTCACTGTTTTTGTACAAACTATAACATAATTTGATTTTTTGGGCCAGATTAAAGCCTTTTCAGTATGCTTTGTAAACGTTTGCTGGTTTCAAAGCTAAGAATCGTTCGAAATAAGACGTTTTCTTTCGAATTATAATATATATCGTTTTTTTGAAGCTAACTAAGACGCTTTCGGCTCCATTTGTGTAAGTTTTACTGGATTCTAAGCAAAAAATCTTTCGAAATAAGCCATTTGCTTCCAAATTATTGCATCAATCGTTCTTTTGAGCCTGAATAAAACGTTTTCAGTCTGTTTTATTAAATATACTCGTTTATTTAGGTAATCAATCGTACGGAATAAGCCCTTTTTGTTCAAAATATATCATAATTCGTTCTTTTGAGCCTGATTAAAGCATTTTCAGTATGTCTTGTAAACGTTTGCTCGTTTCAAAGCTAATAAACGTCCAAAATAAGCTGTTTTTATCGAAACCATAACATAATTTGTTATTTTGAACTAGAACAAGATTTGCACACAATTTGCTTTGTGTAAGTCATCAGGTTTTTGAGCAAATATTTGTCAAAAATTAACCATGTTCTTACAAACTGGTGCAAAAACCGTTCACTATTCGAAGTTATAGTTGGTTTTAAATTATTAAAATAATAATAAAAAAAATATATAATAATAATAATAATAATAATAATAATAATAATAATAATAATAATAATAATAATAATAATAATAATAATAATAATAATAATAATAATAATAATAAGAAGAAGAAGAAGAAGAAGAAGACGAATCCTTCGAATTGAGTTCTTTTCTTCAAAATTATAAATTTAATCGTTCCTTCAAACTAATCTAGAAAGTTCTCAGTCTGTTTTATTAAATTATACTCGTTTCTTTATGCAAAAGCAGACCTAAATAAGGTGTTTGTTTTAAACTGTAACATTAATGGTGTTTTTGAGGCGAAATAAGTTGTTTTTAGTTTGGTTTGGTAAGGTTTTACTCGTTTCTAAGTAAAAAAGCTGCCGAAATAAGCAGGTTTCTTCCAAATTATAATATGAATCGTTCTTTTGAAGCGACATAAAACGTTTACAGTCTGTTTTGTTTAAGTTTAACTCGTGTTTGACTCGTTTCTGTTTAAATAATATTTCGAAATTAGTCGTTTTCTTTTAAATTTTAATAAAAATCGTTCTTTTGGTCCAGACTAAAGCATTCTCAGTCTGATTTACTAAATTATATTCGGTTCGTTAAGCAAAAAATGGCTCCAAATAAAGCGTTTTTACCCAAACTGAGACATTAGTCGTGTTTTTGGTGAAGAATAATTCGAGAAAATAAATAAAATCAAAAATTTGTAAAAAGTAAAAAATTGTTCATAATTCAAAAACTATTAGGAATACTGAGATTTTTTTGACTTCAATCGATTGCCTGGATCATTTTGCATCGGCAAGGGTCGAAACAGTTCCATTGTTTCGAATAGTATAGCCGTAAGTGGAAAAAATAAATAAAATCAAAAATTTATAAAAAGTAAAAAATAGTTCATAATTCAAAAACTATTAGGAATACTGAGATTTATTTGACTTCAATCGATTGCCAGGATCATTTTGCATCGGCAAGGGTCGAAACAGTTCCACTGTTTCGAATAGTATAGCCGTAAGTGGAAAAAATAAATAAAATCAAAAATTTATAAAAAGTAAAAAATAGTTCATAATTCAAAAACTATTAGGAATACTGCAATTTTTTTGACATCAATCGATTGCCTGGATCATTTTGCATCGGCAAAGGTCCAAATAGTTCCACTCTTTCGAATATAGTATAGCCGTAAGTGGAAAAAATAAATAAAATCAAAAATTTATAAAAAGTAAAAAATAGTTCATAATTCAAAAACTATTAGGAATACTAAGATTTTTTTGACTTCAATCGATTACCTGGATAATTTTGCATTGGTAAGTGTCCAAACAGTTCCACTGTTTCGAATAGGATAGCCGTAAGTGGAGAAAATAAATAAAATCAAAAATTTATAAAAAGTAAAAAATAGTTCATAATTCAAAAACTATTAGGAATACTGAGATTTTTTTGACTTCAATCGATTACCTGGATCATTTTGCATTGGCAAGTGTCCAAACAGCTCCACTGTTTCCAATAGGATAGCCGTAAGTGGAAAAAATAAATAAAATCAAAAATTTATAAAAAGTAATAAATAGTTCATAATTCAAAAACTATTAAGAATACTGAGATTTTTTTGACTTCAGTCGATTGCCTGGATCATTTTGCCTAGGCAAAGGTTCAAACAGTTCCAGTCTTTCGAATAGTATAGCCGTAAGTGGAGAAAATAAATAAAATCAAAAATTTATAAAAAGTAAAAAATTGTTCATAATTCAAAAACTATTAGGAATACTGAGATTTTTTTGACTTCAATCGATTGCCTGGATCATTTTGCATCGGCAAGGGTCGAAACAGTTCCACTGTTTCGAATAGTATAGCCGTAAGTGGAGAAAATAAATAAAATCAAAAATTTATAAAAAGTAAAAAATAGTTCATAATTCAAAAACTATTATGAATACTGCGATTTTTTTGAACTTCAATCGATTGCCTGGATCATTTTGCATCGGCAAAGGTCCAAATTGTTCCACTGTTTCGAATATAGTATAGCCGTAAGTGGAAAAAATAAATAAAATCAAAAATTTATAAAAAGTAAAAAATAGTTCATAATTCAAAAACTATTAGGAATACTGAGATTTTTTTAACTTCAATCGATTGCCTGGATCATTTTGCATCGGCAAAGATCCAAACAGTTCCATTGTTTCGAATAGTATAGCCGTAAGTGGAGAAAATAAATAAAATTAAAAATTTATAAAAAGTAAAAAATAGTTCATAATTCAAAAACTATTAGGAATACTGAGATTTTTTTGACTTCAATCGATTACCTGAATCATTTTACATCGGCAAGTGTCCAAATTGTTCCACTGTTTCGAATGGTATAGGCGTAAGTGGTGAAAATAAATAAAATCAAAGATTTGTAAAAAGTAAAAAATAGTGCATAATTCAAAAACTATTAGAAATACTGCGATTTTTTTGAACTTTAATCGATTGCCTGGATCATTTTGCATCGGCAAAGGTCCAAATAGTTCCACCGTGTCGAATAGTATAGCCGTAAGTGGAGAAAATAAATAAAATCAAAATTTTATAAAAAGTAAAAAATAGTTCATAATTCAAAAACTATTAGGAATACTGCAATTTTTTTTAACATCAATCGATTGCCCGAATCATTTTGCATCGGCAAAGGTCCAAATAGTTCCACTCTTTCGAATATAGTATAGCGGTAAGTGGAAAAAATAAATAAAATCAAAAATTTATAAAAAGTAAAAAATAGTTCATAATTTAAAAACTATTAGGAACACTGAGATTTTTTTGACTTTAATCGATTGCCTGGATCATTTTGCATCGGCAAGGGTCGAAACAGTTCCACTGTTCCGAATAGTATAGCCGTAAGTGGAGAAAATAAATAAAATTAAAAATTTATAAAAAGTAAAAAATAGATCATAATTCAAAAACTATTAGGAACACTGAGATTTTTTTGACTTTAATCGATTGCCTGGATCATTTTGCATCGGCAAAGATCCAAACAGTTCCACTGTTCCGAATAGTATAGCCGTAAGTGGAGAAAATAAATAAAATTAAAAATTTATAAAAAGTAAAAAATAGATCATAATTCAATAACTATTAGGAATACTGAGATTTTTTTGACTGCAATCGATTGCCTGGATCATTTTGCATCGGCAAGGGTCGAAACAGTTTCACTGTTTCGAATAGTATAGCCATAAGTGGAGGAAATATACAAAATCAAAAAATTATAAAAAGTAAAATATAGTTCATAATTCAAAAACTATTAGGAATACTAGATTTTTTTGAACTTCAATCGATTGCCTGGATCATTTTGCATCGGCAAGGGTCGAAACAGTTCCACTGTTCCGAATAGTATAGCCGTAAGTGGAGAAAATAAATAAAATCAAAAATTTATAAAAAGTAAAAAATAGTTCATAATTCAAAAACTAATAGGAATACTGCGATTTTTTTGACTTCAATCGATTGCCTGGATCATTTTGCAACGGCAAGAGTCCAAACAGTTCCACTGTTTCGAATAGTATAGCCGTAAGTGGAGAAAATAAATAAAATTAAAAATTTATAAAAAGTAAAAAATAGTTCATAAGGTCCAAACAGTTCCACTGTTTCGAATAGTATAGCCGTAAGTGGAAAAAATAAATGAAATCAAAAATTTATAAAAAGTAAATAATAGTTCATAATTCAAAAACTATTAGGAATACTGAGATTTTTTTGACTTCAGTCGATTGCCTGGATCATTTTGCATCGGCAAGTGTCGAAACAGTTCCACTGTTTCGAATAGTATAGCCGTAAGTGGAGAAATTAAATAAAATCAAAAATTTATAAAAAGTAAAAAATAGTTCATAATTCAAAAACTATTAGGAATACTGCGAATTTTTTGACATCAATCGATTGCCCGGACCATTTTGCATTGGCAAAGGTCCAAATAGTTCCACTCTATCGAATATAGTATAGCCGTAAGTGGAAAAAATAAATAAAATCAAAAATTTATAAAAAGTAAAAAATAGTTCATAATTCAAAAACTATTAGGAATACTGAGATTTTTTTGACTCCAATCGATTGCCTGGATCATTTTGCATCGGCAAAGGTCCAAACAGTTTCACTGTTTCGAATAGTATAGCCGTAAGTGGAGAAAATATATAAAATCAAAAATTTATAAAAAGTAAAAAATAGTACATAATTCAAAAACTATTAGGAATACTGCAATTTTTTTGACTTTAATCGATTGCCTGGATCATTTTGCATCGGCAAAGGTCCAAATAGTTCCACTGTTTCGAATATAGTATAGCCGTAAGTGAAAAAAATAAATAAAATCAAAAATTTATAAAAAGTAAAAAATAGTTCATAATTCAAAAACTATTAGGAATACTGAGATTTTTTTGACTTCAATCGATTGTCTGGATTATTTTGCATCGGCAATGGTCCAAAGAGTTCCACTGTTTCGAATAGTATAGCCGTAAGTGGAGAAAATATATAAAATCAAAAATTTATAAAAAGTAAAAAATTGTTCATAATTCAAAAATTATTAGGAATACTGAGATTTTTTTGACTTCAATCGATTGCCTGGTTCATTTTGCATTGGCAAGGGTCGAAACAGTTCCACTGTTTCGAATAATATAGCCGTAAGTGGAGAAAATAAATAAAATCAAAAATTTATAAAAAGTAAAAAATAGTTCATAATTCAAAAACTATTAGGAATACTGAGATTTTTTTGACATCAATCGATTGCCCGGATTATTTTGCATCGGCAAAGGTCCAGATAGTTCCACTGTTTTGAATATAGTATAGCCGTAAGTGGAAAAAATAAATAAAATCAAAAATTTATAAAAAGTAAAAAATAGTACATAATTCAAAAACTATTAGGAATACTGCGATTTTTTTGACTTCAATCGATTGCCTGGATCATTTTGCATCGTCAAGAGTCGAAACAGTTCCATTGTTTTGAATAGTATAGCCGTAAGTGGTGAAAATAAATAAAATCAAAAATTTATAAAAAGTAAAAAATAGTTCATAATTCAAAAACTATTAGGAAAACTGCGATTTTTTTGACATCAATCGATTGCCCGGATCATTTTGCATCGGCAAAGTTCCAAATAGTTGCACTCTTTCGAATATAGTATAGCCGTAAGTGGAAAAAATAAATAAAATCAAAAATTTATAAAAAGTAAAAAATAGTTCATAATTCAAAAACTATTAGGAATACTGAGATTTTTTTGACTCCAATCGATTGCCTGGATCATTTTGCATCGGCAAAGGTCCAAATAGTTCCACTGTTTCGATGCAAAATAACCCAGGTAATCGATTGAAGTCACAAAAATTCAAAAACTATTAGGAATACTGAGATTTTTTTGACTTCAATCGATTACCTGGATCATTTTGCATTGGCAAGTGTCCAAACAGTTCCACTGTTTCAAATAGTATAGCCGTAAGTGGAAAAAATAAATAAAATCAAAAATTTATAAAAAGTAATAAATAGTTCATAATTCAAAAACTATTATGAATACTGCGATTTTTTTGAACTTCAATCGATTGCCCGGATCATTTTGCATCGGCAAAGGTCCAAATACTTCCACTCTTTCGAATATAGTATAGCGGTAAGTTGAAAAAATAAATAAAATCAAAAATTTATAAAAAGTAAAAAATAGTTCATAATTCAAAAACTATTAGGAATACTGAGATTTTTTTGACTCCAATCGATTGCCTGGATCATTTTGCATCGGCAAAGGTCCAAATAGTTCCACTGTTTCGATGCAAAATAACCCAGGTAATCGATTGAAATCACAAAAATTCAAAAACTATTAGGAATACTGAGATTTTTTTGACTTCAATCGATTGCCTGGATTATTTTGCATAGGCAAAGATCCAAACAGTTTCACTGTTTCGAATAGTATAGCCGTAAGTGGAGAAAATAAATAAAATTAAAAATTTATAAAAAGTAAAAAATTGTTCATAATTCAATAACTATTAGGAATACTGAGATTTTTTTGAACTTCAATCGATTGCCTGGATCATTTTGCATCGGCAAAGGTCCAAATAGTTCCACCGTGTCGAATAGTATAGCCGTAAGTGGAGAAAATAAATAAAATCAAAAATTTATAAAAAGTAAAAAATAGTTCATAATTCAAAAACTATTAGGAATACTGAGATTTTTTTGACTTCAATCGATTACCTGAATCATTTTACATCGGCAAGTGTCCAAACAGTTCCACTGTTTCGAATAGTATAGCCGTAAGTGGAAAAAATAAATAAAATCAAAAATTTATAAAAAGTAAAAAATAGTTCATAATTCAAAAACTATTAGGAATACTGCGATTTTTTTGACTTCAATCGATTGCCTGGATCATTTTGCATCGGCAAAGATCCAAACAGTTCCACTGTTTCGAATAGTATAGCCGTAAGTGGAGAAAATAAATAAAATTAAAAATTTATAAAAAGTAAAAAATAGTTCATAATTCAAAAACTATTAGAAGTACTGCGATTTTTTTAAACTTCAATCGATTGCCTGGATCATTTTGCATCGGCAAAGGTCCAAATAGTTCCACTCTTTCGAATATAGTATAGCCGTAAATGGAAAAAATAAATAAAATCAAAAATTTGTAAAAAGTAAAAAATAGTTCATAATTCAAAAACTATTATGAATACTGCGATTTTTTTGAACTTCAATCGATTGCCTGGATCATTTTGCATCGGCAAAGGTCCAAATAGTTCCACTCTTTCGAATATAGTATAGCCGTAAGTGGAAAAAATAAATAAAATCAAAAATTTATAAAAAGTAAAAAATTGTTCATAATTCAATAACTATTAGGAATACTGAGATTTTTTTGAACTTCAATCGATTACCTGAATCATTTTACATCGGCAAGTGTCCAAATAGTTCCACTCTTTCGAATATAGTATAGCCGTAAGTGGAAAAAATAAATAAAATCAAAAATTTATAAAAAGTAAAAAATAGTTCATAATTCAAAAACTATTAGGAATACTGAGATTTTTTTGACTTCAATCGATTGCCTGGATCATTTTGCATCGGCAGAGATCCAAACAGTTCCACTGTTTCGAATAGTATAGCCGTAAGTGGAGAAAATAAATAAAATTAAAAATTTATAAAAAGTAAAAAATAGTTCATAATTCAAAAACTATTAGGAATACTGCGATTTTTTTGAACTTCAATCGATTGCCTGGATCATTTTGCATCGGCAAAGGTCCAAATAGTTCCACCGTGTCGAATAGTATAGCCGTAAGTGGAGAAAATAAATAAAATCAAAAGTTTATAAAAAGTAAAAAATAGTTCATAATTCAAAAAATGTTAGGAATCCTGAGATTTTTTTGACATAAATCGATTGCCTGGATCATTTGGCATCGGCAAAGGTCCAAATAGTTCCACTCTTTCGAATATAGTATAGCCGTAAGTGGAAAAAATAAATAAAATCAAAAATTTATATAAAGTAAAAAATAGTTCATAATTCAAAAACTATTAGGAATACTGCGATTTTTTTGACATCAATCGATTGCCTGGATCATTTTGCATCGGCAAAGGTCCAAATAGTTCCACTCTTTCGAATATATTATAGCCGTAAGTGGAAAAAATAAATAAAATCAAAAATTTATAAAAAGTAAAAAATAGTTCATAATTCAAAAACTATTAGGAATACTGCGATTTTTTTGAACTTCAATCGATTGCCTGGATCATTTTGCATCGGCAAAGGTCCAAATAGTTCCACCGTGTCGAATAGTATAGCCGTAAGTGGAGAAAATAAATAAAATCAAAAGTTTATAAAAAGTAAAAAATAGTTCATAATTCAAAAAATGTTAGGAATCCTGAGATTTTTTTGACATAAATCGATTGCCTGGATCATTTTGCATCGGCAAAGGTCCAAATAGTTCCACTCTTTCGAATATAGTATAGCCGTAAGTGGAAAAAATAAATAAAATCAAAAATTTATAAAAAGTAAAAAATTGTTCATAATTCAATAACTATTAGGAATACTGAGATTTTTTTGAACTTCAATCGATTACCTGAATCATTTTACATCGGCAAGTGTCCAAATAGTTCCACTCTTTCGAATATAGTATAGCCGTAAGTGGAAAAAATAAATAAAATCAAAAATTTATAAAAAGTAAAAAATAGTTCATAATTCAAAAACTATTAGGAATACTGCGATTTTTTTGAACTTCAATCGATTGCCTGGATCATTTTGCATCGGCAAAGGTCCAAATAGTTCCACCGTGTCGAATAGTATAGCCGTAAGTGGAGAAAATAAATAAAATCAAAAGTTTATAAAAAGTAAAAAATAGTTCATAATTCAAAAAATGTTAGGAATCCTGAGATTTTTTTGACATAAATCGATTGCCTGGATCATTTTGCATCGGCAAAGGTCCAAATAGTTCCACTCTTTCGAATATAGTATAGCCGTAAGTGGAAAAAATAAATAAAATCAAAAATTTATATAAAGTAAAAAATAGTTCATAATTCAAAAACTATTAGGAATACTGCGATTTTTTTGACATCAATCGATTGCCTGGATCATTGTGCATCGGCAAAGGTCCAAATAGTTCCACTCTTTCGAATATATTATAGCCGTAAGTGGAAAAAATAAATAAAATCAAAAAATTATATAAAGTAAAAATAGTTCATAATTCAAAAACTATTAGGAATTCTGCGATTTTTTAGACTTCAATCGATTGCCTGAATCATTTTGCCTCGGCAAGGGCCTAAACAGTTTCACTTATTCGAATAGTATAGCCGTAAGTGGAGAAAAAAATAGTACATAATTCAAAAACTATCAGGAATACTGCGATTTTTTTGACTTCAATCGATTGCCTGGATCATTTTGCATCGGCAAAGGTCCAAATAGTTTCACTGTTTCGAATATAGTACAGCCGTAATTGGAAAAAATAAATAAAATCAAAAATTTATAAAAAGTAAAAAATAGTTCATAATTCAAAAACTATTAGGAATACTGAGATTTTTTTGACTTCAATCGATTGCCTGGATCATTTTGCATCGGCAAAGGACCAAACAGTTCCACTGTTTCGAATAGTATAGCCGTAAGTGGAAAAAATAAATAAAATCAAAAATTTATAAAAAGTAAAAAATAGTACATAATTCAAAAACTATGAATACTGCGATTTTTTTGACTTCAATCGATTGCCTGGATCATTTTGCATCGGCAAAGGTCCAAACAGTTCCACTGTTTCGAATAGTATAGCCGTAAGTGGAGAAAATATATAAAATCAAAAATTTATAAAAAGTAAAAAATAGTTCATAATTTAAAAACTATAAGGAATACTGCGATTTCTTTGACAAAAATCGATTGCCTGAATCATTTTGCATCGGCAAAAGTCCAAATAGTTCCACTGTTTCGAATATTCGAATAGTATAGCCGTAAGTGGAGAAAATAAATAAAATCAAAAATTTATAAAAAGTAAAAAATAGTTCATAATTCAAAAAGTATTAGGAATACTGCGATTTTTTTGACTTCAATCGATTACCTGGATCATTTTGCATCGGCAAAGGTCCAAACAGTTACACTGTTTCGAATAGTATAGCCGTAAGTGGAGAAAATAAATAAAATCAAAAATTTATAAAAAGCAAAAAATAGTTCATAATTCAAAAACTATTAGGAATACTGCGATTTTTTTGACTTCAATCGATTACCTGGATCATTTTGCATCGGCAAAGGTCCAAACAGTTCCACTGTTTCGAATAGTATAGCCGTTAGTGGAGAAAATAAATATAATCAAAAATTTATAGAATGTAAAAAATAGTTCATAATTCAAAAACTATTAGGAATACTGCGATTTTTGTGACTTCAATCGATTACCTGGGTTATTTTGCATCGAAACAGTGGAACTATTTGGACCTTTGCCGATGCAAAATGATCCAGGTAATCGATTGGAGTCAAAAAAATCTCAGTATTCCTAATAGTTTTTGAATTATGAACTATTTTTTACTTTTAATAAATTTTTGATTTTATTTATTTTTTCCACTTACGGCTATACTATATTCGAAAGAGTGCAACTATTTGGACCTTTGCCGATGCAAAATGATCCGGGCAATCGATTGATGTCAAAAAAATCGCAGTATTCCTAATAGTTTTTGAATTATGAACTATTTTTTACTTTTTATAAATTTTTGATTTTATTTATTTTCACCACTTACGGCTATACTATTCAAAACAATGGAACTGTTTCGACCCTTGCCGATGCAAAATGATCCAGGCAATCGATTGCAGTCAAAAAAATCGCAGTATTCTTAATAGTTTTTGAATTATGTACTATTTTTTACTTTTTATAAATTTTTGATTTTATTTATTTTTTCCACTTACGGCTATACTATATTCGAAACAGTGGAACTATTTGGACCTTTGCCGATGCAAAATGATCCAGGCAATCGATTGGAGTCAAAAAAATCTCAGTATTCCTAATAGTTTTTGAATTATGAACTATTATTTACTTTTTATAAATTTTTGATTTTATTTATTTTCTCCACTTACTGCTATACTATTCGAAACAGTGGAACTGTTTCGACCATTGCCAATGCAAAATGATCCAGGCAATCGATTGAAGTCAAAAAAATCTCAGTATTCCTAATAATTTTTGAATTATGAACAATTTTTTATTTTTATAAATTTTTGATTTTATATATTTTCTCCACTTACGGCTATACTATTCGAAACAGTGGAACTCTTTGGACCTTTGCCGATGCAAAATAATTCAGGCAATCGATTGAAGTCAAAAAAATCTCAGTATTCCTAATAGTTTTTGAATTATGAACTATTTTTTACTTTTTATAAATTTTTGATTTTATTTATTTTTTCCACTTACGGCCATACTATATTCGAAACAGTGGAACTATTTGAACCTTTGCCGATGCAAAATGATCCAGGCAATCAATTGAAGTCAAAAAAATTGCAGTATTCCTAATAGTTTTTGAATTATGTACTATTTTTTTCTTTTTATAAATTTTTGATTTTATATATTTTCTCCACTTACGGCTATACTATTCGAAACAGTGGAACTGTTCGGACCTTTGCCGATGCAAAATGATCCAGGCAATCGATTGGAGTCAAAAAAATCTCAGTATTCCTAATAGTTTTTGAATTATGAACTATTTTTTACTTTTTATAAATTTTTGATTTTATTTATTTTTTCCACTTACGGCTATACTATATTCGAAACAGTGGAACTATTTGGACTTTTGCCGATGCAAAATAATCCAGGCAATCGATTGAAGTCAAAAAAATCGCAGTATTCCTGATAGTTTTTGAATTATGTACTATTTTTTACTTTTTATAAATTTTTGATTTTATTTATTTTCTCCACTTACGGCTATACTATTCGAAACAGTGAAACTGTTTAAACCTTTGCCGATGCAAAATGATCCAGGCAATCGATTGAAGTCAAAAAAATCGCAGTATTCATAGTTTTTGAATTATGTACTATTTTTTACTTTTTATAAATTTTTGATTTTATTTATTTTCTCCACTTACGGCTATACTATTCGAAACAGTGGAACTGTTTCGAGCCTTGCCGATGCAAAATGATCCAGGCAATCGATTGAAGTCAAAAAAATCACAGTATTCCTAATAGTTTTTGAATTATGAACTATTTTTTACTTTTTATAAATTTTTGATTCTATTTATTTTCTCCACTTACGGCTATACTATTCGAAACAGTAGAATTGTTTCGACTCTTGCCGATGCAAAATGATCCAGGCAATCGATTGAAGTCAAAAAAATCACAGTATTCCTAATAGTTTTTAAATTATGAAATATTATTTACTTTTTATAAATTTTTGATTTTATTTATTTTTTCCACTTACGGCTATACTATATTCAAAACAGTGGAACTATTTGGACCTTTGCCGATGCAAAATGATTCAGACAATCGATTGAAGTTCAAAAAAATCGCAGTATTCCTAATAGTTTTTGAATTATGAACTATTTTTTACTTTTTATAAATTTTTGATTTTATTTATTTTCTCCACTTACGGCTATACTATTCGAAACAGTGGAACTGTTTCGACCCTTGCCTATGCAAAATGATCCAGGCAATCGATTGAAGTCAAAAAAATCACAGTATTCCTAATAGTTTTTGAATTATAAACTATTTTTTACTTTTTATAAATTTTTGATTTTATTTATTTTTTCCACTTACGGCTATACTATATTCAAAACAGTGGAACTATTTGGACCTTTGCCGATGCAAAATGATTCAGGCAATTGATTGAAGTTCAAAAAAATCGCAGTATTCCTAATAGTTTTTGAATTATGAACTATTTTTTACTTTTTATAAATTTTTGATTTTATTTATTTTCTCCACTTACGGCTATACTATTCGAAACAGTGGAACTGTTTGGACCTTTGCCGATGCAAAATGATCCAGGTAATCGATTGGAGTCAAAAAAATCGCAGTATTCCTAATAGTTTTTGAATTATGAACTATTTTTTACTTTTTATAAATTTTTGATTTTATTTATTTTTTCCACTTACGGCTATACTATATTCAAAACAGTGGAACTATTTGGACCTTTGCCGATGCAAAATGATTCAGACAATCGATTGACGTTCAAAAAAATCGCAGTATTCCTAATAGTTTTTGAATTATGAACTATTTTTTACTTTTTATAAATTTTTGATTTTATTTATTTTTTCCACTTACGGCTATACTATATTCAAAACAGTGGAACTATTTGGACCTTTGCCGATGCAAAATGATTCAGACAATCGATTGACGTTCAAAAAAATCTCAGTATTCCTAATAGTTTTTGAATTATGAACTATTTTTTACTTTTTATAAATTTTTGATTTTATTTATTTTCTCCACTTACGGCTATACTATTCGAAACAGTGGAACTGTTTCGACCCTCGCCGATGCAAAATGATCCAGGCAATCGATTGAAGTCAAAAAAATTTCAGTATTCCTAATAGTTTTTGAATTATGAACTATTTTTTACTTTTTATAAATTTTTGATTTTATTTATTTTCTCCACTTACGGCTATACTATTCGAAACACTGGAACTGTTTGGACTTTTGCCGAGGCAAAATGATCCAGGCAATCGATTGAAGTCAAAAAAATCTCAGTATTCGTAATAGTTTTTGAATTATGAACTATTTTTTACTTTTTATAAATTTTTGATTTTATTTATTTTCTACACTTACGGCTATACTATTCGAAACAGTGGAACTGTTTGGACACTTGCCGATGCAAAATGATCCAGGTAATCGATTGAAGTCAAAAAAATCTTTGTATTCCTAATAGTTTTTGAATTATGAACTATTTTTTACTTTTTATAAATTTTTGATTTTATTTATTTTCTCCACTTACGGCTATACTATTCGAAACAATGGGACTATTTCGAACCTTGCCGATGCAAAATGATCCAGGCAATCGATTGAAGTCAAAAAAATCTCAGTATTCCTAATAGTTTTTGAATTATGAACTATTTTTTACTTTTTATAAATTTTTGATTTTATTTATTTTCTCGACTTATTCTTCATCAAAAACACGACTAATGTCTCAGTTTGGAAAAAAACGCTTTATTTGGAGCCATTTTTTGCTTAACGAACCGAATATAATTTAGTAAATCAGACTGAGAATGCTTTAGTCTGGATCAAAGAACGATTTTTATTAAAATTTAAAAGAAAACGACTAATTTCGAAATATTATTTACACAGAAACGAGTCAAACACAAGTTAAACTTAAACAAAACAGACTGTAAACGTTTTATGTCGCTTCAAAAGAACGATTCATATTATAATTTGGAAGAAACCTGCTTATTTCGGCAGCTTTTTTGCTTAGGAACGAGTAAAACCTTACCAAACCAAACTAAAAACATCTTATTTCGCCTCAAAAACACCATTAATGTTACAGTTTAAAAAAAACACCTTATTTGGGTCTGCTTTTGCATAAAGAAACGTGTATAATTTAATAAAACAGACTGAGAACTTTCTAGATTAGTTTGAAGGAACGATTAAATTTATAATTTTGAAGAAAAGAACTCAATTCGATGGATTCGTCTTCTTCTTCTTCTTCTTCTTATTATTATTATTATTATTATTATTATTATTATTATTATTACTATTATTATTATTACTATTATTATTATTATTATTATTGTTATTATTATTATTATTATTATTATTATTATTAATATTATTATTATTATTATTATTACTATCATTATTATTATTACTATTATATATTTTTTTTTATTATTATTTTAATAATAATTTAAAACCAACTATAACTTTCGAATAGTGAACTGTTTATGCACCAGTTGGTAAGAACATTGTTAATTTTTGACAAATATTTGCTTAAAAACCTGAAGACTTACACAAATCAAATTGAAAACATCTTATTCAAGTTCAAAATAACAAATAATATTATAGTTTTGATAAAAAAAGATTATTTTGGACGTTTATTAGCTTTGAAACGAGCAATCGTTTACAAGACATACTGAAAACGCTTTAATCAGGCTCAAAAGTACGAATTATGCAATAGTTTCAACAGAAAGGGCTTATTCCGTACGATTGATTGCCTAAATAAACGAGTATATTTAATAAAACAGAGTGAAAACGCTTTATTCTGGCTCAAAAGAACGATTGATGCATGAATTTGGAAGCAAATGGCTTATTTCGAAATATTTTTTGCTTAGAATCCAGTAAAACTTACACAAATGGAGCCGAAAACGTCTTAGTTCACTTCAGAAAAGCGATATATATTATAATTCGAAAGAAAATGGCTTATTTCGAACGATTCTTATCTTTGAAACCAGCAAACATTTAAAAAGCATACTAAAAACGCTCTATTCAGGCTCAGAAGAACGAATTATGTTATAGTTTAAACAAAAACGGCAAATTTCAGACTATTTTTTGCTTAACGAAACGAGAATATTTAATAAAACACACTGAAAACGCTATATCCTTGCTCAAAAGAACGATTAATGCAATAATTTAGAAGGAAAGGGAAAATTTCGAAGGTTTTTTTTGCTTAGAATCCAGTAAAACTTATGCAAATCCCACCGAAAACGTCTAAGTTCGCTTCAAAAAAGCGATATATATTATAATTCGAAAGAAAACGGCTTATTTCGAACGACTCTTAGCTTCGAAACCAGCAAACGTTTACAAAACATACTGCAGACGCTTTATTCTGGCTCAAAAGAACGAATTATATTATAGTTTGAACAAAAACAGTGAATTTCAGACAATTTTTTGCTTAAAGAAACGAGTAATTTTAATAAAACAGACCAAAAACACTTTATTCTTGCTCAAAAGAACGATTGATGCAATAATTTGAAAGCAAATGGTTAATTTCGAAAGATTATTTACTTAGAATCCAGTAAAACTTATGTAAATCGAGCCGAAAACGTCTTAGTTCGCTTCAAATAAGCGATACATATTATAATTCGAAAGAAAACGGCTTATTTCGAACGATTCTTAGCTTCGAAACCAGCAAACGTTTACAAAACATACTAAAAACGCTCAATTCAGGCTCAAAAGAACGAATTATGTTATAGTTTAAACTAAAACGGCAAATTTCAGACTATTTTTTGCTTAAAGAAACGAGTATATTTAATGAAACAGACTCAAAACTCTTTATTCTTGCTCAAAAAAACGAATTATGTTATAGATTAAAAGAAAACGGTTTATTTCGAACTACTCTTGGCTTCAAATTAAGAAAACTTTAATAAAGCAGAGTGAAAACATATTATTGTCACAAGAAAACAGTTCAAGCACTAATTAAAGCCAATCCTGGGCGATTTCTCGATTTTAAGAAAAGAAATTGTCTAAAATAAAGGTTTTTCTTTAAAATTTGTGCCTTTTCTCGTATCTAAGCAAAGAATCTACTGAGAGAAACCCTTTTTTCATTCAAACTATTGAATAATTTGTACTTTTCTGCTTAAATAATTCGCTTTTCTACAAACTGTAACATGGAACGTCTTTTTGAGGCATTTGCTGGTTTTGGAGCAAAGAATCTTTCGAAATAAGCCGTTTTCTTTCGAATTATAATATATATCGCTTTTTTGAAGCGAAATAAAACGTTTTCGGCGCGATTTGTATAAGTTTTGCTGGATTCTAAGCAAAAAAACCTTCGAAATATTCCCTTTGCTTCCAAATTATTGCATCAATCGTTCTGATGAGCTAGAATAAAGCGTTTTCTGTCTGCTTTATTAAATATACTCGATTCTTTAAGCAAAAAATTGTTTGAAATTCACTGTTTTTGATCAAACTATAACATAATTCGTTCCTTTGAGTCAGAATAAAGCGTATTCAGTATGTTCTGTAATCGTTTGCTGTTTTCAAAGCTCAGAATCGTTCGAAATAAGCCGCTTTCGTTCGAATTATAATTTATATCGCTTTGTTGAAGCGAAATAAAACGTTTTCGGCCCGATTTGTATAAGTTTTGCTGGATTCTAAGCAAAAAAAACCTTCGAAATATTATTGCATCAATCGTTCTTTTGAGCAAGAATAAAGCGTTTTCAATCTGTTTTATTAAATATACTCGCTTCTATAAGCAAAAAATAGTCTGAAATGTGCCGTTTTTGTTTAAACTATAACATAATTCGATCTTCTGAGCCTGAATAGAGCGTTTTCAGTATGTTTTGTAAACGTTTGCTGTTTTCAAAGCTTAGAATCGTTCGAAATAAGCCGCTTTCTTTCGAATTATGATTTATATCGCTTTTTTGAAGCGAAATAAAACGTTTTCGACCCGATTTGTATAAGTTTTACTGGATTCTAAGCAAAAAACCTTCAAAATATTCCCTTTGCTTCCAAATTATTGCATTAATCGTTCTTTTGAGCAAGAATAAAGCGTTTTCAGTCTGTTTTATTAAATACACCCGTTTCTTTAAGCAAAAAATTGTCTGAAATTCACTGTTTTTGTACAAACTATAACATAGTTCGATTTTTTGGGCCAGATTAAAGCCTTATCAGTATGCTTTGTAAACGTTTGCTGGTTTCAAAGCTAAGAATCGTTCGAAATAAGCCGTTTTCTTTCGAATTATAATATATATCGCTTTTTTGAAGCTAACTAAGACGTTTGCGGCTCCATTTGTGTAAGTTTTAGTGGATTCTAAGCAAAAAATCTTTCGAAATAAGCCATTTGCTTCCAAATTATTGCATCAATCGTTCTTTTGAGCCTGAATAAAACGTTTTCAGTCTGTTTTATTAAATATACTCGTTTATTTAGGTAATCAATCGTACGGAATAAGCCCTTTTTGTTCAAACTATATCATAATTCGTTCTTTTGAGCCTGATTAAAGCATTTTCAGTATGTCTTGTAAACGTTTGCTCGTTTCAAAGCTAATAAACGTCTTATTTTGGACGTTGTATAGCCGTAAGTGGAAAAAATAAATAAAATCAAAAATTTATAAAAAGTAAAAAATAGTTCATAATTCAAAAACTATTAGGAATACTGAGATTTTTTTGACTTCAATCGATTGCCAGGATCATTTTGCATCGGCAAGGGTCGAAACAGTTCCACTGTTTCGAATAGTATAGCCGTAAGTGGAGAAAATAAATAAAATCAAAAATTTATAAAAAGTAAAAATAGTTCATAATTCAAAAACTATTAGGAATACTGCGATTTTTTTGACATCAATCGATTGCCTGGATCATTTTGCATCGGCAAAGGTCCAAATAGTTCCACTCTTTCGAATAGAGTACAGCCGTAAGTGGAAAAAATAAATAAAATCAAAAATTTATAAAAAGTAAAAAATAGTTCATAATTCAAAAACTATTAGGAATACTGAGATTTTTTTGACTTCAATCGATTACCTGAATCATTTTACATCGGCAAGTGTCCAAACAGTTCCACTGTTTCGAATAGTATAGCCGTAAGTGGAGAAAATAAATAAAATCAAAAATTTATAAAAAGTAAAAAATAGTTCATAATTCAAAAACTATTAGGAATACTGCGATTTTTTTTGACATCAATCGATTGCCTGGATCATTTTGCATCGGCAAAGGTCCAAATAGTTCCACTTTTTCGAATGTAGTATAGCCGTAAGTGGAAAAAATAAATAAAATCAAAAATTTATAAAAAGTAATAAATAGTTCATAATTCAAAAACTATTAAGAATACTGAGATTTTTTTGACATCAATCGATTGCCTGGATCATTTTGCCTCGGCAAAGGTCCAAACAGTTCCAGTGTTTCGAATAGTATAGCCGTAAGTGGAGAAAATATATAAAATCAAAAATTTATAAAAAGTAAAAAATTGTTCATAATTCAAAAACTATTAGGAATACTGAGATTTTTTTGACTTCAATCGATTGCCTGGATCATTTTGCATCGGCAAAGGTCCAAATAGTTCCACTTTTTCGAATGTAGTATAGCCGTAAGTGGAGAAAATAAATAAAATCAAAAATTTATAAAAAGTAAAAAATAGTTCATAATTCAAAAACTATTATGAATACTGCAATTTTTTTGAACTTCAATCGATTGCCTGGATCATTTTGCATCGGCAAAGGTCCAAATTGTTCCACTGTTTCGAATATAGTATAGCCGTAAGTGGAAAAAATAAATAAAATCAAAAATTTATAAAAAGTAAAAAATAGTTTATAATTCAAAAACTATTAGGAATACTGAGATTTTTTTGACTTCAATCGATTGCCAGGATCATTTTGCATCGGCAAAGGTCCAAATAGTTCCACTCTTTCGAATAGAGTATAGCCGTAAGTGGAAAAAATAAATAAAATCAAAAAATTGCCATTTTGCATCGGCAAGGGTCGAAACAGTTCCACTGTTTCGAATAGTATAGCCGTAAGTGGAGAAAATAAATAAAATCAAAAATTTATAAAAAGTAAAAATAGTTCATAATTCAAAAACCATTAGGAATACTGCGATTTTTTTGACATCAATCGATTGCCTGGATCATTTTGCATCGGCAAAGGTCCAAATAGTTCCACTCTTTCGAATAGAGTATAGCCGTAAGTGGAAAAAATAAATATAATCAAAAATTTATAAAAAGTAAAAAATAGTTCATAATTCAAAAACTATTAGGAATACTGCGATTTTTTTGACTTCAATCCATTGCCTGGATCATTTTGCATCGGCAAAGATCCAAACAGTTCCACTGTTTCGAATAGTATAGCCGTAAGTGGAGAAAATAAATAAAATTTAATATTTATAAAAAGTAAAAAATAGTTCATAATTCAAAAACTATTAGGAATACTGAGATTTTTTTGACTTCAATCGATTACCTGAATCATTTTACATCGGCAAGTGTCCAAATTGTTCCACTGTTTCGAATATAGTATAGCCGTAAGTGGAAAAAATAAATAAAATTAAAAATTTATAAAAAGTAAAAAATAGTTCATAATTCAATAACTATTAGGAATACTGAGATTTTTTTGACTGCAATCGATTGCCTGGATCATTTTGCATCGGCAAGGGTCGAAGGAGTTCAACTGTTTCGAATAGCATAGCCGTAAGTGGAGAAAATAAATAAAATCAAAAATTTATAAAAAGTAAAAAATAGTACATAATTCAATAACTATTAGGAATACTGCGATTTTTTTGACTTCAATCGATTGCCTGGATCATTTTGCATCGGCAAAGTTCCAAACAGTTCCACTGTTTCGAATAGTATAGCCGTAAGTGGAGAAAATATATAAAATCAAAAATTTATAAAAAGTAAAAAATAGTACATAATTCAAAAACTATTAGGAATACTGCGATTTTTTTGACTTCAATCGATTGCCTGGATCATTTTGCATCGGCAAAGGTCCAAACAGTTCCACTGTTTCGAATAGTATAGCCGTAAGTGGAAAAAATAAATAAAATCAAAAATTTATAAAAAGTAAATAATAGTTCATAATTCAAAAACTATTAGGAATACTGAGATTTTTTTGACTTCAGTCGATTGCCTGGATCATTTTGCATCGGCAAGGGTCGAAACAGTTCCACTGTTTCGAATAGTATAGCCGTAAGTGGAGAAATTAAATAAAATCAAAAATTTATAAAAAGTAAAAAATAGTTCATAATTCAAAAACTATTAGGAATACTGAGATTTTTTTGACTCCAGTCGATTGCCTGGATCATTTTGCATCGGCAAGGGTCGAAACAGTTCCACTGTTTCGAATAGTATAGCCGTAAGTGGAGAAATTAAATAAAATCAAAAATTTATAAAAAGTAAAAAATAGTTCATAATTCAAAAACTATTAGGAATACTGAGATTTTTTTGACTTCAGTCGATTGCCTGGATCATTTTGCATCGGCAAGGGTCGAAACAGTTCCACTGTTTCGAATAGTATAGCCGTAAGTGGAGAAATTAAATAAAATCAAATTTTATAAAAAGTAAAAATAGTTCATAATTCAAAAACTATTAGGAATACTGAGATTTTTTTGACTTCAGTCGATTGCCTGGATCATTTTGCATCGGCAAGGGTCGAAACAGTTCCACTGTTTCGAATAGTATAGCCGTAAGTGGAGAAATTAAATAAAATCAAATTTATAAATAGTAAAAAATAGTTCATAATTCAAAAACTATTAGGAATACTGAGATTTTTTTGACTCCAATCGATTGCCTGGATCATTTTGCATCGGCAAAGGTCCAAAGAGTTCCACTGTTTCGAATAGTATAGCCGTAAGTGGAGAAAATATATAAAATCAAAAATTTATAAAAAGAAAAAAATTGTTCATAATTCAAAAATTATTATGAATACTGAGATTTTTTTGACTTCAATCGATTGCCTGGATCATTTTGCATGGGCAAGGGTCGAAACAGTTCCACTGTTTCGAATAGTATAGCCGTAAGTGGGGAAAATAAATAAAATCAAAAATTTATAAAAAGTAAATAATAGTTCATAATTCAAAAACTATTAGGAATACTGAAATTTTTTTGACATCAATCGATTGCCCGGATCATTTTGCATCGGCAAAGGTCTAAATAGTTCCACTGTTTCGAATATAGTATAGCCGTAAGTGGAAAAAATAAATAAAATCAAAAATTTATAAAAAGTAAAAAATAGTACATAATTCAAAAACTATTAGGAATACTGCGATTTTTTTGACTTCAATCGATTGCCTGGATCATTTTGCATCGGCAAGAGTCGAAACAGTTCCATTGTTTTGAAAAGTATAACCGTAAGTGGTGAAAATAAATAAAATCAAAAATTTATAAAAAGTAAAAAATAGTTCATAATTCAAAAACTATTAGGGATACTGCGATTTTTTTGACATCAATCGATTGCCCGGATCATTTTGCATCGGCAAAGGTCCAAATAGTTGCACTCTTTCGAATATAGTATAGCCGTAAGTGGAAAAAATAAATAAAATCAAAAATTTATAAAAAGTAAAAAATAGTTCATAATTCAAAAACTATTAGGAATACTGAGATTTTTTTGACTCCAATCGATTGCCTGGATCATTTTGCATCGGCAAAGGTCCAAATAGTTCCACTGTTTCGATGCAAAATAACCCAGGTAATCGATTAAAGTCACAAAAATCGCAGTATTCCTAATAGTTTTTGAATTATGAACTATTTTTTACATTCTATAAATTTTTGATTATATTTATTTTCTCTACTAACGGCTATACTATTCGAAACAGTGGAACTGTTTGGACCTTTGCCGATGCAAAATGATCCAGGTAATCGATTGAAGTCAAAAAAATCGCAGTATTCCTAATAGCTTTTGAATTATGAACAATTTTTTGCTTTTTATAAATTTTTAATTTTATTTATTTTCTCCACTTACGGCTATACTATTCGAAACAGTGTAACTGTTTGAACCTTTGCCGATGCAAAATGATCCAGGTAATCGATTGAAGTCAAAAAAATCGCAGTATTCCTAATAATTTTTAAATTATGAACTATTTTTTACTTTTTATAAATTTTTGATTTTATTTATTTTCTCCATTTACGGCTATACTATATTCGAAAAAGTGGAACTATTTGGACCTTTGCCGATAAAAAATGATCCAGGCAATCGATGGAAGTTCAAAAAAATCGCAGTATTCCTAATAGTTTTTGAATTATGAACTATTTTTTACTTTTTATAAATTTTTGATTTTATTTATTTTCTCCACTTACGGCTATACTATTCGAATATTCGAAACAGTGGAACTATTTGGACCTTTGCCGATGCAAGATGATTCAGGCAATCGATTTTAGTCAAAGAAATCGCAGTATTCCTAATAGTTTTTAAATTATGAACTATTTTTTACTTTTTATAAATTTTTGATTTTATTTATTTTCTCCACTTACGGCTATACTATTCGAAACAGCGGAACTGTTTGGACCTTTGCCGATGCAAAATGATCCAGGCAATCGATTGAAGTCAAAAAAATCTCAGTATTCCTAATAGTTTTTGAATTATGAACTATTTTTTACTTTTTATAAATTTTTGATTTTATTTATTTTTTCCACTTACGGCTATACTATATTCGAAAGAGTGGAAGTATTTGGACCTTTGCCGATGCAAAATGATCCGGGCAATCGATTGATGTCGAAAAAATTGCAGTATTCCTAATAGTTTTTGAATTATGAACTATTTTTTACTTTTTATGAATTTTTGATTTTATTTATTTTCTCCACTTACGGCTATACTATTCGACACGGTGGAACTATTTGGACCTTTGCCGATGCAAAATGATCCAGGCAATCGATTGAAGTTCAAAAAAATCGCAGTATTTCTAATAGTTTTTGAATTATGAACTATTTTTTACTTTTTATAAATTTTTGATTTTATTTATTTTCTCCACTTACGGCTATACTATTCGAAACAGTGGAACTGTTTCGACCCTTGCCGATGCAAAATGATCCAGGCAATCGATTGAAGTCAAAAAAATCTCAGTATTCCTAATAGTTTTTGAATTATGAACTATTTTTTACTTTTTATAAATTTTTGATTTTATTTATTTTTTCCACTTACGGCTATACTATATTGGAAACAGTGGAACAATTTGGGCACTTGTCGATGTAAAATGATTCAGGTAATCGATTGAAGTCAAAAAAATCTCAGTATTCCTAATAGTTTTTGAATTATGAACTATTTTTTACTTTTTATAAATTTTTAATTTTATTTATTTTCTCCACTTACGGCTATACTATTCGAAACAGTGGAACTGTTTGGATCTTTGCCGATGCAAAATGATCCAGGCAATCGATTAAAGTCAAAAAAATCTCAGGATTCCTAATAGTTTTTGAATTATGAACTATTTTTTACTTTTTATAAATTTTTGATTTTATTTATTTTTTCCACTTACGGCTATACTATTCGAAACAGTGGAACTGTTTGGACACTTGCCGATGTAAAATGATTCAGGTAATCGATTGAAGTCAAAAAAATCTCTGTATTCCTAATAGTTTTTGAATTATGAACTATTTTTTACTTTTTATAAATTTTTGATTTTATTTATTTTCTCCACTTACGGCTATACTATTCGAAACACTGGAACTGTTTGGACCTTTGCCGAGGCAAAATGATCCAGGCAATCGATTGAAGTCAAAAAAATCTCAGTATTCTTAATAGTTTTTGAATTATGAACTATTTATTACTTTTTATAAATTTTTGATTTTATTTATTTTCTCCACTTACGGCTATACTATTCGAAACAGTGGAACTGTTTGGACACTTGCCAATGCAAAATGATCCAGGTAATCGACTGAAGACAAAAAAATCTCTGTATTCCTAATAGTTTTTGAATTATGAACTATTTTTTACTTTTTATAAATTTTTGATTTTATTAATTTTCTCCACTTACGGCTATCCTATTTCGACCCTTGCCGATGCAAAATGATCCAGGCAATCGATTAAAGTTCAAAAAAATCCAGTATTCCTAATTGTTTTGGAATTATGAACTATTTTTTACTTTTTATAAATTTTTGATTTTGTATATTTTCTCCACTTATGGCTATACTATTCGAAACAGTGGAACTGTTTCGACCCTTGCCGATGCAAAATGATCCAGGCAATCGATTGCAGTCAAAAAAATCGCAGTATTCCTAATAGTTATTGAATTATGAACTATTTTTTACTTTTTATAAATTTTTAATTTTATTTATTTTCTCCACTCACGGCTTTACTATATTCGAAAGAGTGGAACTAATTGGACCTTTGCCGATGCAAAATGATCCGGGCAATTGATTGATGTCAAAAAAATTGCAGTATTCCTAATAGTTTTTGAATTATGAACTATTTTTTACTTTTTATAAATTTTTAATTTTATTTATTTTCTCCACTTACGGCTATACTATTCGACACGGTGGAACTATTTGGACCTTTGCCGATGCAAAATTATCCAGGCAATCGATTGAAGTTTAAAAAAATCGCAGTATTTCTAATAGTTTTTGAATTATGAACTATTTTTTACTTTTTATAAATTTTTGATTTTATTTATTTTTTCCACTTACGGCTATACTATATTGGAAACAGTGGAACAATTTGGACACTTGCCGATGTAAAATGATTCAGGTAATTGGTTGAAGTCAAAAAAATCTCAGTATTCTTAATAGTTTTTGAATTATGAAGTATTTTTTACTTTTTATAAATTTTTGATTTTATTTATTTTTTCCACTTACGGCTATACTATATTCGAAAGAGTGGAACTATTTGGACCTTTGCCGATGCAAAATGATCCAGGCAATCGATTGAAGTTCAAAAAAATCGCAGTATTTCTAATAGTTTTTGAATTATGAACTATTTTTTACTTTTTGTAAATTTTTAATTTTATTTATTTTCTCCACTTACGGCTATACTATTCGAAACAGTGGAACTGTTTGGATCTTTGCCGATGCAAAATGATCCAGGCAATCGATTGAAGTCAAAAAAATCGAAGTATTCCTAATAGTTTTTGAATTATGAACTATTTTTACTTTTTATAAATTTTTGATTTTATTTATTTTTTCCACTTACGGCTATACTATATTCGAAAGAGTGGAACTATTTGGACCTTTGCCGATGCAAAATGATCCAGGCAATCGATTGATGTCAAAAAAATCGCAGTATTCCTAATAGTTTTTGAATTATGAACTATTTTTTACTTTTTATAAATTTTTGATTTTATTTATTTTCTCCACTTACGGCTATACTATTCGAAACAGTGGAACTGTTTCGACCCTTGCCGATGCAAAATGATCCTGGCAATCGATTGAAGTCAAAAAAGTCTCAGTATTCCTAATAGTTTTTGAATTATGAACTATTTTTTACTTTTTATAAATTTTAGATTTTATTTATTTTTTCCACTTACGGCTATACTATATTTGAAACAGTGGAACAATTTGGACCTTTGCCGATGCAAAATAATCCAGGCAATCGATTGAAGTTCAAAAAAATCGCAGTATTCATAATAGTTTTTGAATTATGAACAATTTATTACTTTTTTTAATTTTTGATTTTATTTATTTTTTCCACTTACGGCTATACTATTCGAAACAGTGGAACTGTTTGGACACTTGCCAATGCAAAATGATCCAGGTAATCGATTGAAGTCAAAAAAGTCTCAGTATTCCTAATAGTTTTTGAATTATGAACTATTTTTTACTTTTTATAAATTTTTGATTTTATTTATTTTCTCCACTTACTGCTATCCTATTCGAAACAGTGGAACTGTTTGGACACTTGCCAATGCAAAATGATCCAGGTAATCGATTGAAGTCAAAAAAATCTCAGTATTCCTTATAATTTTTGAGTTATGAACTATTTTTTACTTTTTATAAATTTTTGATTTTATTTATTTTTTCCACTTACGGCTATACTATATTCGAAAGAGTGGAACTAATTGGACCTCTGCCGATTCAAAATGATCCAGGCAATCGATTGCAGTCAAAAAAATCGCAGTATTCCTATTAGTTATTGAATTATGAACTATTTTTTACTTTTTATAAATTTTTAATTTTATTTATATTCTCCACTCACGGCTTTACTATATTCGAAAGAGTGGAACTAATTGGACCTCTGCCGATGCAAAATGATCCGGGCAATCGATTGATGTCAAAAAAATTGCAGTATTCCTAATAGTTTTTGAATTATGAACTATTTTTTAATTTTTATAAATTTTTGATTTTATTTATTTTCTCCACTTACGGCTATACTATTCGACACGGTGGAACTATTTGGACCTTTGCCGATGCAAAATTATCCAGGCAATCGATTGAAGTTTAAAAAAATCGCAGTATTTCTAATAGTTTTTGAATTATGAACTATTTTTTACTTTTTATAAATTTTTGATTTTATTTATTTTTTCCACTTACGGCTATACTATATTTGAAACAGTGGAACAATTTGGACACTTGCCGATGTAAAATGATTCAGGTAATTGGTTGAAGTCAAAAAAATCTCAGTATTCCTAATAGTTTTTGAATTATGAACTATTTTTTACTTTTTATAAATTTTTGATTTTATTTATTTTTTCCACTAACGGCTATACTATTCGAAACAGTGGAACTGTTTAAACACTTGCCGATGTAAAATGATTCAGGAAATCGATTGAAGTCAAAAAAATCTCAGTATTCCTAATAGTTTTTGAATTATAAACTATTTTTTACTTTTTATAAATTTTTGATTTTATTTATTTTTTCCACTTACGGCTATACTATATTCGAAAGAGTGGAACTATTTGGACCTTTGCCGATGCAAAATGATCCAGGCAATCGATTGATGTCAAAAAAATCGCAGTATTCCTAATAGTTTTTTAATTATGAACTATTATTTACTTTATATAAATTTTTGATTTTATTTATTTTCTCCACTTACGGCTATACTATTCGAAACAGTGGAACTGTTTCGACCCTTGCCGATGCAAAATGATCCTGGCAATCGATTGAAGTCAAAAAAGTTTCAGTATTCCTAATAGTTTTTGAATTATGAACTATTTTTTACTTTTTATAAATTTTTGATTTTATTTATTTTTTCCACTAACGGCTATACTATTCGAAACAGTGGAACTGTTTGAACACTTGCCGATGTAAAATGATTCAGGTAATCGATTGAAGCCAAAAAAATCTCAGTATACCTAATAGTTTTTGAATTATGAACTAGTGTTTACTTTTTATAAATTTTTGATTTTATATATTTTCTCCACTTACGGATATACTATTCGAAACACTGGAACTGTTTGGACCTTTGCCGAGGCAAAATAATCCAGGCAATCGATTGCAGTCAAAAAAATCGCAGTATTCCTAATAGTTATTGAATTATGAACTATTTTTTACTTTTTATAAATTTTTAATTTTATTTATATTCTCCACTCACGGCTTTACTATATACGAAAGAGTGGAACTAATTGGACCTTTGCCGATGCAAAATGATCCGGGCAATCGATTGATGTCAAAAAAATTGCAGTATTCCTAATAGTTTTTGAATTATGAACTATTTTTTACTTTTTATAAATTTTTGATTTTATTTATTTTCTCCACTTACGGATATACTATTCGAAACACTGGAACTGTTTGGACCTTTGCCGAGGCAAAATGATCCAGGCAATCGATTGAAGTCAAAAAAATCTCTGTATTCCTAATAATTTTTGAATTATGAACTATTTTTTACTTTTTATAAATTTTTGATTTTATTTATTTTCTCCACTTACGGCTATCCTATTTCGACACTTGCCGATGCAAAATGATCCAGGCAATCGATTAAAGTTTAAAAAAATCCAGTATTCCTAATAGTTTTTGAATTATGAACTATTTTTTACTTTTTATAAATTTTTGATTTTATTTATTTTCTCCACTTACGGCAATACTATTCGAAACAGTGGAACCGTTTCGACCCTTGCCGATGCAAAATGATCCTGGCAATCGATTGAAGTCAAAAAAGTCTCAGTATTCCTAATAGTTTTTGAATTATGCACTATTTTTTACTTTTTATAAATTTTAGATTTTATTTATTTTTTCCACTTACGGCTATACTATATTTGAAACAGTGGAACAATTTGGACCTTTGCCGATGCAAAATGATCCAGGCAATCGATTGAAGTTCAAAAAAATCGCAGTATTCATAATAGTTTTTGAATTATGAACTATTTTTTACTTTTTATAAATTTTTGATTTTATTTATTTTCTCCACTTACGGCTATACTATTCGAAACAGTGGAACTGTTTCGACCCTTGCCGATGCAAAATGATCCAGGCAATCGATTGAAGTTCAAAAAAATCGCAGTATTTCTAAGAGTTTTTGAATTATGAACTATTTTTTACTTATTATAAATTTTTGATTTTATTTATTTTCTCCACTTACGGCTATACTATTCGAAACAGTGGAACTGTTTCGACCCTTGCCGATGCAAAATGATCCAGGCAATCGATTGAAGTCAAAAAAATCTTAGTATTCCTAATAGTTTTTGAATTATAAACTATTTTTTACTTTTTATAAATTTTTGATTTTATTTATTTTTTCCACTTACGGCTATCATATTTCGACCCTTGCCGATGCAAAATGATCCAGGCAATCGATTAAAGTTCAAAAAAATTCAGTATTCCTAATAGTTTTTGAATTATGAACTATTTTTTACTTTTTATAAATTTTTGATTTTGTATATTTTCTCCACTTATGGCTATACTATTCGAAACAGTGGAACTGTTTCGACCCTTGCCGATGCAAAATGATCCAGGCAATCGATTGCAGTCAAAAAAATCGCAGTATTCCTATTAGTTATTGAATTATGAACTATTTTTTACTTTTTATAAATTTTTAATTTTATTTATATTCTCCACTCACGGCTTTACTATATTCGAAAGAGTGGAACTAATTGGACCTCTGCCGATGCAAAATGATCCGGGCAATCGATTGATGTCAAAAAAATTGCAGTATTCCTAATAGTTTTTGAATTATGAACTATTTTTTACTTTTTATAAATTTTTGATTTTATTTATTTTCTCCACTTACGGATATACTATTCGAAACACTGGAACTGTTTGGACCTTTGCCGAGGCAAAATGATCCAGGCAATCGATTGAAGTCAAAAAAATCTCAGTATTCTTAATAGTTTTTGAATTATGAACTATTTATTACTTTTTATAAATTTTTGATTTTATTTACTTTTCCCACTTACGGCTATACTATTCGAAACAGTGGAACTGTTTGGACACTTGCCGATGCAAAATGATCCAGGTAATCGATTGAAGTCAAAAAAATCTCAGTATTCCTAATAGTTTTTGAATTATGAACTATTTTTTACTTTTTATAAATTTTTGATTTTATTTATTTTCTCCACTTACGGCTATACTATTCGAAACACTGGAACTGTTTGGACTTTTGCCGAGGCAAAATGATCCAGGCAATCGATTGAAGTCAAAAAAATCTTAGTATTCTTAATAGTTTTTGAATTATGAACTATTTTTTACTTTTTATAAATTTTTGATTTTATTTATTTTCTCCACTTACGGCTATACTATTCGAAACGCTGGAACTGTTTGGACACTTGCCGATGCAAAATGATCCAGGTAATCGATTGAAGTCAAAAAAATCTCAGTATTCCTAATAGTTTTTGAATTATGAACTATTTTTTACTTTTTATAAATTTTTGATTTTATTTATTTTCTCCACTTACGGCTATACTATTCGAAACAATGGGACTATTTCGAACCTTGCCGATGCAAAATGATCCAGGCAATCGATTGAAGTCAAAAAAATCTCAGTATTCCTAATAGTTTTTGAATTATGAACTATTTTTTACTTTTTATAAATTTGTGATTTTATTTATTTTCTCGACTTATTCTTCATCAAAAACACGACTAATGTCTCAGTTTGGAAAAAAACGCTTTATTTGGAGCCATTTTTTTGCTTAACGAACCGAATATAATTTAGTAAATCAGACTGAGAATGCTTTAGTCTGGATCAAAAAAATCTTAGTATTCCTAATAGTTTTTGAATTATGAACTATTTTTTACTTTTTATAAATTTTTGATTTTATTTATTTTCTCCACTTACGGATATACTATTCGAAACACTGGAACTGTTTGGACCTTTGCCGAGGCAAAATGATCCAGGCAATCGATTGAAGTCAAAAAAATCTCAGTATTCTTAATAGTTTTTGAATTATGAACTATTTATTACTTTTTATAAATTTTTGATTTTATTTACTTTTTCCACTTACGGCTATACTATTCGAAACAGTGGAACTGTTTGGACACTTGCCGATGCAAAATGATCCAGGTAATCGATTGAAGTCAAAAAAATCTCAGTATTCCTAATAGTTTTTGAATTATGAACTATTTTTTACTTTTTATAAATTTTTGATTTTATTTATTTTCTCCACTTACGGCTTATACTATTCGAAACACTGGAACTGTTTGGACTTTTGCCGAGGCAAAATGATCGAGGCAATCGATTGAAGTCAAAAAAATCTCAGTATTCTTAATAGTTTTTGAATTATGAACTATTTATTACTTTTTATAAATTTTTGATTTTATTTACTTTTTCCACTTACGGCTATACTATTCGAAACAGTGGAAATGTTTGGACACTTGCCGATGCAAAATGATCCAGGCAATCGATTGCAGTCAAAAAAATCGCAGTATTCCTATTAGTTATTGAATTATGAACTATTTTTTACTTTTTATAAATTTTTAATTTTATTTATATTCTCCACTCACGGCTTTACTATATTCGAAAGAGTGGAACTAATTGGACCTCTGCCGATGCAAAATGATCCGGGCCATCGATTGATGTCAAAAAAATTGCAGTATTCCTAATAGTTTTTGAATTATGAACTATTTTTTACTTTTTATAAATTTTTGATTTTATTTATTTTCTCCACTTACGGCTATACTATTCGACACGGTGGAACTATTTGGACCTTTGCCGATGCAAAATGATCCAGGTAATCGATTGAAGTTCAAAAAAATCGCAGTATTTCTAATAGTTTTTGAATTATGAACTATTTTTTACTTTTTATAAATTTTTGATTTTATATATTTTCTCCACTTACGGCTATACTATTCGAAACAGAGGAACTGTTTCGACCCTTGCCGATGCAAAATGATCCAGGCAATCGATTGAAGTCAAAAAAATCTCAGTATTCCTAATAGTTTTTGAATTATGAACTATTTTTTACTTTTTATAAATTTTTGATTTTATTTATTTTTTCCACTTACGGCTATACTATATTGGAAACAGTAGAACAATTTGGACACTTGCCGATGTAAAATGATTCAGGTAATCGATTGAAGTGAAAAAAATCTCAATATTCCTAATAGTTTTTGAATTATGAAGTATTTTTTACTTTTTATAAATTTTTGATTTTATTTAATTTTTCCACTTACGGCTGTACTATATTCGAAACAGTGGAACTATTTGGACCTTTGCCGATGCAAAATGATCCAGGCAATCGATTGAAGTCAAAAAAATCTCAGTATTCCTAACAGTTTTTGAATTATGAACTATTTTTTACTTTTTATAAATTTTTGATTTTATTTATTTTCTCCACTTACGGATATACTATTCGAAACACTGGAACTGTTTGGACCTTTGCCGAGGCAAAATGATCCAGGCAATCGATTGAAGTCAAAAAAATCTCAGTATTCCTAATAGTTTTTGAGTTATGAACTATTTTTTACTTTTTATAAATTTTTGATTTTATTTATTTTTTCCACTAACGGCTATACTATTCGAAACAGTGGAACTGTTTGAACACTTGCCGATGTAAAATGATTCAGGTAATCGATTGAAGCCAAAAAAATCTCAGTATACCTAATAGTTTTTGAATTATGAACTATTTTTTACTTTTTATAAATTTTTGATTTTATTTATTTTTTCCACTTACGGCTATACTATATTCGAAAGAGTGGAACTATTTGGACCTTTGCCGATGCAAAATGATCCAGGCAATCGATTGATGTCAAAAAAATCGCAGTATTCCTAATAGTTTTTGAATTATGAACTATTTTTTACTTTTTATAAATTTTAGATTTTATTTATTTTATCCATTTACGGCTATACTATATTTGAAACAGTGGAACAATTTGGACCTTTGCCGATGCAAAATGATCCAGGCAATCGATTGAAGTTCAAAAAAATGGCAGTATTCATAATAGTTTTTGAATTATGAACTATTTCTTACTTTTTATAAATTTTTGATTTTATTTATTTTTTCCACTTACGGCTATACTATTCGAAACAGTGGAACTGTTTGGACACTTGCCAATGCAAAATGATCCAGGTAATCGATTGAAGTCAAAAAAATCTCAGTATTCCTAACAGTTTTTGAATTATGAACTATTTTTTACTTTTTATAAATTTTTGATTTTATTTATTTTCTCCACTTACTGCCATCCTATTCGAAACAGTGGAACTGTTTGGACACTTGCCAATGCAAAATGATCCAGGTAATCGATTGAAGTCAAAAAAATCTCAGTATTCCTAATAGTTTTTGAGTTATGAACTATTTTTTACTTTTTATAAATTTTTGATTTTATTTATTTTTTCCACTTACGGCTATACTATATTCGAAAGAGTGGAACTATTTGGACCTTTGCCGATGCAAAATGATCCGGGCAATCGATTGATGACAAAAAAATCGCAGTATTCCTAATAGTTTTTGAATTATGAACTATTTTTTACCTATTATAAATTTTTGATTTTATTTATTTTCTCCACTTACGGCTATACTATTCGACACAGTGGAACTTTTTGGACCTTTGCCGATGCAAAATGATCCAGGCACTCGATTGAAGTTCAAAAAAATCGCAGTATTTCAAAGAGTTTTTGAATTATGAACTATTTTTTACTTTTTATAAATTTTTGATTTTATTTATTTTCTCCACTTACGGATATACTATTCGAAACACTGGAACTGTTTGGACCTTTGCCGAGGCAAAATGATCCAGGCAATCGATTGAAGTCAAAAAAATCTCAGTATTCTTAATAGTTTTTGAATTATGAACTATTTATTACTTTTTATAAATTTTTGATTTTATTTACTTTTCCCACTTACGGCTATACTATTCGAAACAGTGGAACTGTTTGGACACTTGCCGATGCAAAATGATCCAGGTAATCGATTGAAGTCAAAAAAATCTCAGTATTCCTAATAGTTTTTGAATTATGAACTATTTTTTACTTTTTATAAATTTTTGATTTTATTTATTTTCTCCACTTACGGCTATACTATTCGAAACGCTGGAACTGTTTGGACACTTGCCGATGCAAAATGATCCAGGTAATCGATTGAAGTCAAAAAAATCTCAGTATTCCTAATAGTTTTTGAATTATGAACTATTTTTTACTTTTTATAAATTTTTGATTTTATTTATTTTCTCCACTTACGGCTATACTATTCGAAACAATGGGACTATTTCGAACCTTGCCGATGCAAAATGATCCAGGCAATCGATTGAAGTCAAAAAAATCTCAGTATTCCTAATAGTTTTTGAATTATGAACTATTTTTTACTTTTTATAAATTTGTGATTTTATTTATTTTCTCGACTTATTCTTCATCAAAAACACGACTAATGTCTCAGTTTGGAAAAAAACGCTTTATTTGGAGCCATTTTTTTGCTTAACAAACCGAATATAATTTAGTAAATCAGACTGAGAATGCTTTAGTCTGGATCAAAAAAATCTTAGTATTCCTAATAGTTTTTGAATTATGAACTATTTTTTACTTTTTATAAATTTTTGATTTTATTTATTTTCTCCACTTACGGATATACTATTCGAAACACTGGAACTGTTTGGACCTTTGCCGAGGCAAAATGATCCAGGCAATCGATTGAAGTCAAAAAAATCTCAGTATTCTTAATAGTTCTTGAATTATGAACTATTTATTACTTTTTATAAATTTTTGATTTTATTTACTTTTTCCACTTACGGCTATACTATTCGAAACAGTGGAACTGTTTGGACACTTGCCGATGCAAAATGATCCAGGTAATCGATTGAAGTCAAAAAAATCTCAGTATTCCTAATAGTTTTTGAATTATGAACTATTTTTTACTTTTTATAAATTTTTGATTTTATTTATTTTCTCCACTTACGGCTTATACTATTCGAAACACTGGAACTGTTTGGACTTTTGCCGAGGCAAAATGATCGAGGCAATCGATTGAAGTCAAAAAAATCTCAGTATTCTTAATAGTTTTTGAATTATGAACTATTTATTACTTTTTATAAATTTTTGATTTTATTTACTTTTTCCACTTACGGCTATACTATTCGAAACAGTGGAACTGTTTGGACACTTGCCGATGCAAAATGATCCAGGCAATCGATTGCAGTCAAAAAAATCGCAGTATTCCTATTAGTTATTGAATTATGAACTATTTTTTACTTTTTATAAATTTTTAATTTTATTTATATTCTCCACTCACGGCTTTACTATATTCGAAAGAGTGGAACTAATTGGACCTCTGCCGATGCAAAATGATCCGGGCCATCGATTGATGTCAAAAAAATTGCAGTATTCCTAATAGTTTTTGAATTATGAACTATTTTTTACTTTTTATAAATTTTTGATTTTATTTATTTTCTCCACTTACGGCTATACTATTCGACACGGTGGAACTATTTGGACCTTTGCCGATGCAAAATGATCCAGGTAATCGATTGAAGTTCAAAAAAATCGCAGTATTTCTAATAGTTTTTGAATTATGAACTATTTTTTACTTTTTATAAATTTTTGATTTTATATATTTTCTCCACTTACGGCTATACTATTCGAAACAGAGGAACTGTTTCGACCCTTGCCGATGCAAAATGATCCAGGCAATCGATTGAAGTCAAAAAAATCTCAGTATTCCTAATAGTTTTTGAATTATGAACTATTTTTTACTTTTTATAAATTTTTGATTTTATTTATTTTTTCCACTTACGGCTATACTATATTGGAAACAGTAGAACAATTTGGACACTTGCCGATGTAAAATGATTCAGGTAATCGATTGAAGTGAAAAAAATCTCAATATTCCTAATAGTTTTTGAATTATGAAGTATTTTTTACTTTTTATAAATTTTTGATTTTATTTAATTTTTCCACTTACGGCTGTACTATATTCGAAACAGTGGAACTATTTGGACCTTTGCCGATGCAAAATGATCCAGGCAATCGATTGAAGTCAAAAAAATCGCAGTATTCCTAATAGTTTTTGAATTATGAACTATTTTTTACTTTTTATAAATTTTTAATTTTATTTAATTTTTCCACTTACGGCTGTACTATATTCGAAACAGTGGAACTATTTGGACCTTTGCCGATGCAAAATGATCCAGGCAATCGATTGAAGTCAAAAAAATCGCAGTATTCCTAATAGTTTTTGAATTATGAACTATTTTTTACTTTTTATAAATTTTTAATTTTATTTAATTTTTCCACTTACGGCTGTACTATATTCGAAACAGTGGAACTATTTGGACCTTTGCCGATGCAAAATGATCCAGGCAATCGATTGAAGTCAAAAAAATCTCAGTATTCCTAATAGTTTTTGAATTATGAACTATTTTTTACTTTTTATAAATTTTTGATTTTATTTATTTTTTCCACTTACGGCTATACTATATTGGAAACAGTAGAACAATTTGGACACTTGCCGATGTAAAATGATTCAGGTAATCGATTGAAGTGAAAAAAATCTCAATATTCCTAATAGTTTTTGAATTATGAAGTATTTTTTACTTTTTATAAATTTTTGATTTTATTTAATTTTTCCACTTACGGCTGTACTATATTCGAAACAGTGGAACTATTTGGACCTTTGCCGATGCAAAATGATCCAGGCAATCGATTGAAGTCAAAAAAATCGCAGTATTCCTAATAGTTTTTGAATTATGAACTATTTTTTACTTTTTATAAATTTTTAATTTTATTTAATTTTTCCACTTACGGCTGTACTATATTCGAAACAGTGGAACTATTTGGACCTTTGCCGATGCAAAATGATCCAGGCAATCGATTGAAGTCAAAAAAATCGCAGTATTCCTAATAGTTTTTGAATTATGAACTATTTTTTACTTTTTATAAATTTTTGATTTTATATATTTTCTCCACTTACGGCTATACTATTCGAAACAGAGGAACTGTTTCGACCCTTGCCGATGCAAAATGATCCAGGCAATCGATTGAAGTCAAAAAAATCTCAGTATTCCTAATAGTTTTTGAATTATGAACTATTTTTTACTTTTTATAAATTTTTGATTTTATTTATTTTTTCCACTTACGGCTATACTATATTGGAAACAGTAGAACAATTTGGACACTTGCCGATGTAAAATGATTCAGGTAATCGATTGAAGTGAAAAAAATCTCAATATTCCTAATAGTTTTTGAATTATGAAGTATTTTTTACTTTTTATAAATTTTTGATTTTATTTAATTTTTCCACTTACGGCTGTACTATATTCGAAACAGTGGAACTATTTGGACCTTTGCCGATGCAAAATGATCCAGGCAATCGATTGAAGTCAAAAAAATCGCAGTATTCCTAATAGTTTTTGAATTATGAACTATTTTTTACTTTTTATAAATTTTTAATTTTATTTAATTTTTCCACTTACGGCTGTACTATATTCGAAACAGTGGAACTATTTGGACCTTTGCCGATGCAAAATGATCCAGGCAATCGATTGAAGTCAAAAAAATCGCAGTATTCCTAATAGTTTTTGAATTATGAACTATTTTTTACTTTTTATAAATTTTTGATTTTATTTATTTTCTTCACTTACGGCTATACTATTCGAAACAATGGAACTGTTTCGACCCTTGCCGATGCAAAATGATCCAGGCAATCGATTGAAGTCAAAAAAATCACAGTATTCCTAATAGTTTTTGAATTATGAACTATTTTTTACTTTTTATAAATTTTTAATTTTATTTAATTTTTCCACTTACGGCTGTACTATATTCGAAACAGTGGAACTATTTGGACCTTTGCCGATGCAAAATGATCCAGGCAATCGATTGAAGTCAAAAAAATCGCAGTATTCCTAATAGTTTTTGAATTATGAACTATTTTTTACTTTTTATAAATTTTTGATTTTATTTAATTTTTCCACTTACGGCTGTACTATATTCGAAACAGTGGAACTATTTGGACTTTTGCCGATGCAAAATGATCCAGGCAATCGATTGAAGTCAAAAAAATCGCAGTATTCCTAATAGTTTTTGAATTATGAACTATTTTTTACTTTTTATAAATTTTTGATTTTATTTATTTTCTCCACTTATGGCTATACTATTCGAAACAATGGAACTGTTTCGACCCTTGCCGATGCAAAATGATCCAGGCAATCGATTGAAGTCAAAAAAATCACAGTATTCCTAATAGTTTTTGAATTATGAACTATTTTTTACTTTTTATAAATTTTTAATTTTATTTAATTTTTCCATTTACGGCTGTACTATATTCGAAACAGTGGAACTATTTGGACCTTTGCCGATGCAAAATGATCCAGGCAATCGATTGAAGTCAAAAAAATCGCAGTATTCCTAATAGTTTTTGAATTATGAACTATTTTTTACTTTTTATAAATTTTTGATTTTATATATTTTTTCCACTTACGGCTATACTATATTCGAAAGAGTGGAACTATTTGGACCTTTGCCGATGCAAAATGATCCAGGCAATCGATTGAAGTTCAAAAAAATCGCAGTATTTCTAATAGTTTTTGAATTATGAACTATTTTTTACTTTTTGTAAATTTTTAATTTTATTTATTTTCTCCACTTACGGCTATACTATTCGAAACAGTGGAACTGTTTCGACCCTTGCCGACGCAAAATGATCCTGGCAATCGATTGAAGTCAAAAAAATCTCAGTATTCCTAATAGTTTTTGAATTATGAACTATTTTTTACTTTTTATAAATTTTAGATTTTATTTATTTTTTCCACTTACGGCTATACTATATTTGAAACAGTGGAACAATTTGGATCTTTGCCGATGCAAAATGATCCAGGCAATCGATTGAAGTTCAAAAAAATCGCAGTATTTCCAAGAGTTTTTGAATTATGAACTATTATTTACTTTTTATAAATTTTTGATTTTATTTATTTTCTCCACTTACGGCTATACTATTCGAAACAGTGGAACTGTTTCGACCCTTGCCGATGCAAAATGATCCAGGCAATCGATTGAAGTCAAAAAAATCTTAGTATTCCTAATAGTTTTTGAATTATAAACTATTTTTTACTTTTTATAAATTTTTGATTTTATTTATTTTCTCCACTTACGGATATACTATTCGAAACACTGGAACTGTTTGGACCTTTGCCGTGGCAAAATGATCCAGGCAATCGATTGAAGTCAAAAAAATCTCAGTATTCCTAATAGTTTTTGAATTATGAACTATTTATTACTTTTTATAAATTTTTGATTTTATTTATTTTTTCCACTTACGGCTATACTATTCGACACAGTGGAACTTTTTGGACCTTTGCCGATGCAAAATGATCCAGGCACTCGATTGAAGTTCAAAAAAATCGCAGTATTTCTAAGAGTTTTTGAATTATGAACTATTTTTTACTTTTTATAAATTTTTGATTTTATTTATTTTCTCCACTTACGGCTATACTATTCGAAACAGTGGAACTGTTTGGACACTTGCCAATGCAAAATGACCCAGGTAATCGATTGAAGTCAAAAAAATCTCAGTATTTCTAATAGTTTTTGAATTATGAACTATTTTTTACTTTTTATAAATTTTTGATTTTATTTATTTTCTCCACTTACTGCTATCCTATTCGAAACAGTTTAACTGTTTGGACACTTGCCAATGCAAAATGATCCAGGTAATCGATTGAAGTCAAAAAAATCTCAGTATTCCTAATAGTTTTTGAGTTATGAACTATTTTTTACTTTTTATAAATTTTTGATTTTATTTATTTTTTCCACTTACGGCTATACTATATTCGAAAGAGTGGAACTATTTGGACCTTTGCCGATGCAAAATGATCCGGGCAATCGATTGATGACAAAAAAATCGCAGTATTCCTAATAGTTTTTGAATTATGAACTATTTTTTACTTATTATAAATTTTTGATTTTATTTATTTTCTCCACTTACGGCTATACTATTCGACACAGTGGAACTTTTTGGACCTTTGCCGATGCAAAATGATCCAGGCACTCGATTGAAGTTCAAAAAAATCGCAGTATTTCTAAGAGTTTTTTGAATTATGAACTATTTTTTACTTTTTATAAATTTTTGATTTTATTTATTTTCTCCAATTACGGCTATACTATTCGAAACAGTGGAACTGTTTCGACCCTTGCCGATGCAAAATGATCCAGGCAATCGATTGAAGTCAAAAAAATCTTAGTATTCCTAATAGTTTTTGAATTATGAACTATTTTTTACTTTTTATAAATTTTTGATTTTATTTATTTTCTCCACTTACGGATATACTATTCGAAACACTGGAACTGTTTGGACCTTTGCCGAGGCAAAATGATCCAGGCAATCGATTGAAGTCAAAAAAATCTCAGTATTCTTAATAGTTTTTGAATTATGAACTATTTATTACTTTTTATAAATTTTTGATTTTATTTATTTTTTTTACTTACGGCGATATTATTCGAAACAGTGGAACTGTTTGGACACTTGCCGATGCAAAATGATCCAGGTAATCTATTGAAGTCAAAAAAATCTCAGTATTCCTAATAGTTTTTGAATTATGAACTATTTTTTACTTTTTATAAATTTTTGATTTTATTTATTTTCTCCACTTACGGCTATACTATTCGAAACACTGGAACTGTTTGGACTTTTGCCGAGGCAAAATGATCCAGGCAATCGATTGAAGTCAAAAAAATCTCAGTATTCTTAATAGTTTTTGAATTATGAACTATTTTTTACTTTTTATAAATTTTTGATTTTATTTATTTTCTCGACTTATTCTTCATCAAAAACACGACTAATGTCTCAGTTTGGAAAAAAACGCTTTATTTGGAGCCATTATTTTGCTTAACGAACCGAATATAATTTAGTAAATCAGACTGAGAATGCTTTAGTCTGGATCAAAGAACGATTTTTATTAAAATTTAAAAGAAAACGACTAATTTCGAAATATTATTTACACAGAAACGAGTCAAACACGAGTTAAACTTAAACAAAACAGACTGTAAACGTTTTATGTCGCTTCAAAAGAACGATTCATATTATAATTTGGAAGAAACCTGCTTATTTCGGCAGCTTTTTTGCTTAGAAACTAGTAAAATCTTACCAAACCAAACTAAAAACATCTTATTTCGCCTCAAAAACACCATTAATGTTACAGTCTAAAAAAAACAGCTTATTTGGGTCTGCTTTTGCATAAAGAAACGAGTATAATTTAATAAAACAGACTGAGAACTTTCTAGATTAGTTTGAAGGAACGATTAAATTTATAATTTTGAAGAAAAGAACTCAATTCGATGGATCCGTCTTCTTCTTCTTCTTCTTCTTCTTATTATTATTATTATTATTATTATTGTTATTATTATTATTACTATTATTATTATTATTATTATTATTGTTATTATTATTATTATTATTATTATTATTATTATTATTATTATTTATTTTAATAATAATTTAAAACCAACTATAACTTTCGAATAGTGAACGGTTTATGCACCTGTTGGTAAGAACATTGTTAATTTTTGACAAATATTTACTTAAAAACCTAAAGACTTACACAAATCAAATTGAAAACATCTTATTCAAGTTCAAAATAACAAATAATATTATAGTTTTGATAAAAAAAGATTATTTTGGACGTTTATTAGCTTTGAAACGAGCAATCGTTTACAAGACATACTGAAAACGCTTTAATCAGGCTCAAAAGTACGAATTATGCTATAGTTTGAACAGAAAGGGCTTATTCCGTACGATTGATTGCTTAAATAAACGAGTATATTTAATAAAACAGAGTGAAAACGCTTTATTCTGGCTCAAAAGAACGATTGATGCATGAATTTGGAAGCAAATGGCTTATTTCGAAATATTTTTTGCTTAGAATCCAGTAAAACTTACACAAATGGAGCCGCAAACGTCTTAGTTAGCTTCAAAAAAGCAATATATATTATAATTCGAAAGAAAACGGCTTATTTCGAACGACTCTTAGCTTCGAAACCAGCAAACGTTTACAAAACATACTGCAGACGCTTTATTCTGGCTCAAAAGAACGAATTATATTATAGTTTGAACAAAAACAGTGAATTTCAGACAATTTTTTGCTTAAAGAAACGAGTAATTTTAATATAACAGACCAAAAACGCTTTATTCTTGCTCAAAAGAACGATTGATGCAATAATTTGAAAGCAAATGGCTAATTTCGAAAGATTATTTACTTAGAATCCAGTAAAACTTATGTAAATCGAGCCGAAAAACGTCTTAGTTCGCATCAAATAAGCGATACATATTATAATTCGAAAGAAAACGGCTTATTTCGAACGATTCTTAGCTTCGAAACCAGCAAACGTTTACAAAACATACTAAAAACGCTCAACTCACGCTCAAAAGAACGAATTATGTTATAGTTTAAACTAAAACGGCAAAATTTCAGACTATTTTTTGCTTAAAGAAACGAGTATATTTAACGAAACAGACTCAAAACTCTTTATTCTTGCTCAAAAGAACGAATTATGTCATAGATTAAAAGAAAACGGTTTATTTCAAACTACTCTTGGCTTCAAATTAAGCAAACTTTAATAAAGCAGAGTGAAAACGTTTTATTGTCACAAGAAAACAGTTCAAGCACTAATTAAAGCCAATCCTGGGAGATTTCTCGATTTTAAGAAAAGAAATTGTCTAAAATAAAGGTTTATCTTTAAAATTTGTGCCTTTTCTCGTTTCTAAGCAAAGAATCTACTGAGAGAAACCCTTTTTTCATTCAAACTATTGAATAATTTGTACTTTTGTGCTTAAATAAGTCGCTTTTCTACAAACTGTAACATGGAACGTCTTTTTGAGGCGTTTGCTGGTTTTGGAGCTAAGAATCTTTCGAAATAAGCCGTTTTCTTTCGAATTATAATATATATCGCTTTTTTGAAGCGAAATAAAACGTTTTCGGCCCGATTTGTATAAGTTTTGCTGGATTCTAAGCAAAAAACCTTCGAAATATTCCCTTTGCTTCCAAATTAATGCATCAATCGTTCTGATGAGCTAGAATAAAGCGTTTTCTGTCTGCTTTATTAAATATACTCGATTCTTTAAGCAAAAAATTGTTTGAAATTCACTGTTTTTGATCAAACTATAACATAATTCGTTCCTTTGAGCCAGAATAAAGCGTTTTCAGTATGTTTTGTAAACGTTTGCTGTTTTCAAAGCTCAGAATCGTTCGAAATAAGCCGCTTTCTTTCGAATTATAATTTATATCGCTTTTTTGAAGCGAAATAAAACGTTTTCGGCCCGATTTGTATAAGTTTTGCTGGATTCTAAGCAAAAAAAAACCTTCGAAATATTCCCTTTGCTTCCAAATTATTGCATCAATCGTTCTTTTGAGCAAGAATAAAGCGTTTTCAATCTGTTTTATTAAATATACTCGCTTCTATAAGCAAAAAATAGTCTGAAATGTGCCGTTTTTGTTTAAACTATAACGTAATTCGTTCTTCTGAGCCTGAATAGAGCGTTTTCAGTATGTTTTGTAAACGTTTGCTGTTTTCAAAGCTTAGAATCGTTCGAAATAAGCCGCTTTCTTTCGAATTATGATTTATATCGCTTTTTTGAAGCGAAATAAAACGTTTTCGACCCGATTTGTATAAGTTTTACTGGATTCTAAGCAAAAAAAACCTTCAAAATATTCCCTTTGCTTCCAAATTATTGCATTAATCGTTCTTTTGAGCAAGAATAAAGCGTTTTCAGTCTGTTTTATTAAATACACCCGTTTCTTTAAGCAAAAAATTGTCTGAAATTCACTGTTTTTGTACAAACTATAACATAATTCGATTTTTTGGGCCAGATTAAAGCCTTTTCAGTATGCTTTGTAAACGTTTGCTGGTTTCAAAGCTAAAAATCGTTCGAAATAAGCCGTTTTCTTTCGAATTATAATATATATCGCTTTTTTGAAGCTAACTAAGACGTTTGCGGCTCCATTTGTGTAAGTTTTACTGGATTCTTAAGCAAAAAATCTTTCAAAATAAGCCATTTGCTTCCAAATTATTGCATCAATCGTTCTTTTGAGCCTGAATAAAACGTTTTCAGTCTGTTTTATTAAATATACTCGTTTATTTAGGCAATCAATCGTACGGAATAAGCCCTTTTTGTTCAAATTGTTTCGAATAGTATAGCCGTAAGTGGAGAAAATAAATAAAATAAAAAATTTATAAAAAGTAAAAAATAGTTCATAATTCAAAAACTATTAGGAATACTGAGATTTTTTTGACTTCAATCGATTGCCTGGATCATTTTGCATCGGCAGGGGTCGAAACAGTTCAACTGTTTCGAATAGTATAGCCGTGAGTGGAGAAAATAAATTAAATCAAAAATTTAATAAAAAGTAAAAAATAGTTCATAATTCAAAAAACTATTAGGAAAACTGCGATTTTTTTGACTTCAGTCGATTGCCTGGATCATTTTGCTTCGGCAAAAGTCCAAATAGTTCCACTGTTTCGAATAGTAGAGCCGTATGTGAAAAAAATAAATAAAATCAAAAAATTTATAAAAAGTAAAAAATAGTTTATAATTCAAAAAACTATTAGGAATACTGCGATTTTTTTGACATCAATCGATTGCCTGGATCATTTTGCATCGGCAAAGGTCCAAATAGTTCCACTCTTTCGAATATAGTATAGCCGTAAATAAAAAAAATAAATAAAATCAAAAATTTATAAAAAGTAAAAAATAGTTCATAATTCAAAAAACTATTAGGAATACTGAGATTTTTTTGACTTCAATCGATTGCCAGTATTATTTTGCATCGGCAAGGGGTCGAAACAGTTTCCACTGTTTTCGAATAGTATAGCCGTAAGAGGAGAAAATAATTAAAATCAAAAATTTATAAAAAGTAAAAAAATAGTTCATAATTCAAAAACTATTAGGAAATACTGCGATTTTTTTGACATCAATCGATTGCCTGGATCATTTTGCATCGGCAAAGGTCCAAATAGTTCCACTCTTTTGAATATAGTATAGCCGTAAGTGGAAAAAATAAATAAAATCAAAAATTTATAAAAAGTAAAAAATAGTTCATAATTCAAAAACTATTAGGAATACTGAGATTTTTTTGACTTCAATCGATTACCTGGATCATTTTGCATTGGCAAGTGTCCAAACAGTTCCACTGTTTCGAATAGGATAGCCGTAAGTGGAGAAAATAAATAAAATCAAAAATTTATAAAAAGTAAAAAATAGTTCATAATTCAAAAACTATTAGGAATACTGAGATTTTTTTGACTTCAATCGATTACCTGGATCATTTTGCATTGGCAAGTGTCCAAACAGCTCCACTGTTTCGAATAGTATAGCCGTAAGTGGAAAAAATAAATAAAATCAAAAATTTATAAAAAGTAATAAATACTTCATAATTCAAAAACTATTAAGAATACTGAGATTTTTTTGACTTCAATCGATTGCCTGGATCATTTTGCCTCGGCAAAGGTCCAAACAGTTCCAGTCTTTCGAATAGTATAGCCGTAAGTGGAGAAAATAAATAAAATCAAAAATTTATAAAAAGTAAAAAAATAGTTCATAATTCAAAAACTATTAGGAATACTGAGATTTTTTTGACTTCAATCGATTGCCAGTATTATTTTGCATCGGCAAGGGTCGAAACAGTTCCACTGTTTCGAATAGTATAGCCGTAAGTGGAGAAAATAAATAAAAGCAAAAATTTATAAAAAGTAAAAAATAGTTCATAATTCAAAAACTATTATGAATACTGCGATTTTTTTTGAACTTCAATCGATTGCCTGGATCATTTTGTATCGGCAAAGGTCCAAATTGTTCCACTGTTTCGAATATAGTATAGCCGTAAGTGGAAAAAATAAATAAAATCAAAAATTTATAAAAAGTAAAAAATAGTTCATAATTCAAAAACTATTAGGAATACTGAGATTTTTTTGACTTCAATCGATTGCCTGGATCATTCTGCATCGGCAAAGATCCAAACAGTTCCACTGTATCGAATAGTATAGCCATAAGTGGAGAAAATAAACAAAATCAAAAATTTTTAAAAAGTAAAATATAGTTCATAATTCAAAAACTATTAGGAATACTAGATTTTTTTGACTTCAAGCGATTGCCTGGATCATTTTGCATCGGCAAGGGTCGAAACAGTTCCACTGTTTCGAATGGTATAGCCGTAAGTGGAGAAAATAAATAAAATCAAAAATTTGTAAAAAGTAAAAAATAGTGCATAATTCAAAAACTATTAAAAATACTGCGATTTTTTTGAACTTCAATCGATTGCCTGGATCATTTTGCATCGGCAAAGGTCCAAATAGTTCCACCGTGTCGAATAGTATAGCCGTAAGTGGAGAAAATAAATAAAATCAAAATTTTATAAAAAGTAAAAAATAGTTCATAATTCAAAAACTATTAGGAATACTGCAATTTTTTTGACATCAATCGATTGCCCGGATCATTTTGCATCGGCAAAGGTCCAAATCGTTCCACTCTTTCGAATATAGTATAGCGCTAAGTGGAAAAAATAAATAAAATCAAAAATTTATAAAAAGTAAAAAATAGTTCATAATTCAAAAACTATTAGGAACACAGAGATTTTTTTGACTTTAATCGATTGCCTGGATCATTTTGCATCAGCAAAGATCCAAACAGTTCCACTGTTCCGAATAGTATAGCCGTAAGTGGAGAAAATAAATAAAACTAAAAATTTATAAAAAGTAAAAAATAGATCATAATTCAATAACTATTAGGAATACTGAGATTTTTTTGACTGCAATCGATTGCCTGGATCATTTTGCATCGGCAAGGGTCGAAACAGTTTCACTGTTTCGAATAGTATAGCCATAAGTGGAGGAAATAAACAAAATCAAAAATTTATAAAAAGTAAAATATAGTTCATAATTCAAAAACTATTAGGAATACTAGATTTTTTTGAACTTCAATCGATTGCCTGGATCATTTTGCATCGGCAAGGGTCGAAACAGTTCCACTGTTTCGAATAGTATAGCCGTAAGTGGAGAAAATAAATAAAATCAAAAATTTATAAAAAGTAAAAAATAGTTCACAATTCAAAAACTAATAGGAATACTGCGATTTTTTTGACTTCAATCGATTGCCTGGATCATTTTGTAACGGCAAGAGTCCAAACAGTTCCACTGTTTCGAATAGTATAGCCGTAAGTGGAGAAAATAAATAAAATCAAAAATTTACAAAAAGTAAAAAATAGTTCATATTTCAAAAACTATTAGGAATACTGCGATTTTTTTGACTTCAATCGATTGCCTGGATCATTTTGCCTCGGCCAGGGTCGAAGGAGTTCAACTGTTTCGAATAGCATAGCCGTAAGTGGAGAAAATAAATAAAATCAAAAATTTATAAAAAGTAAAAAATAGTACATAATTCAATAACTGTTAGGAATACTGCGATTTTTTTGACTTCAATCGATTGCCTGGATCATTTTGCATCGGCAAAATTCCAAACAGTTCCACTGTTTCGAATAGTATAGCCGTAAGTGGAGAAAATAAATAAAATCAAAAATTTATAAAAAGTAAAAAATAGTACATAATTCAAAAACTATTAGGAATACTGCGATTTTTTTGACTTCAGTCGATTGCCTGGATCATTTTGCATCGGCAAAGGTCCAAACAGTTCCACTGTTTCGAATAGTATAGCCGTAAGTGGAAAAAATAAATAAAATCAAAAATTTATAAAAAGTAAATAATAGTTCATAATTCAAAAACTACTAGGAATACTGAAATTTTTTTGACTTCAGTCGATTGCCTGGATCATTTTGCATCGGCAAGGGTCGAAACAGTTCCACTGTTTCGAATTGTATAGCCGTAAGTGGAGAAATTAAATAAAATCAAAAATTTATAAAAAGTAAAAAATAGTTCATAATTCAAAAACTATTAGGAATACTGCGATTTTTTTGACATCAATCGATTGCCCGGATCATTTTGCATCGGCAAAGGTCCAAATAGTTCCACTCTATCGAATATAGTATAGCCGTAAGTGGAAAAAATAAATAAAATCAAAAATTTATAAAAAGTAAAAAATAGTTCATAATTCAAAAACTATTAGGAATACTGAGATTTTTTTGACTCCAATCGATTGCCTGGATCATTTTGCATCGGCAAAGGTCCAAACAGTTCCACTGTTTCGAATAGTATAGCCGTAAGTGGAGAAAATATATAAAATCAAAAATTTATAAAAAGAAAAAAATAGTACATAATTCAAAAACTATTAGGAATACTGCAATTTTTTTGACTTCAATCGATTGCCTGGATCATTTTGCATCGGCAAAGGTCCAAATAGTTCCACTGTTTCGAATATAGTATAGCCGTAAGTGGAAAAAATAAATAAAATCAAAAATTTATAAAAAGTAAAAAATAGTTCATAATTCAAAAACTATTAGGAATACTGAGATTTTTTTGACTTCAATCGATTGCCTGAATTATTTTGCATCGGCAAAGGTCCAAAGAGTTCCACTGTTTCGAATAGTATAGCCGTAAGTGGAGAAAATATATAAAATCAAAAATTTATAAAAAGTAAAAAATTGTTCATAATTCAAAAATTATTAGGAATACTGAGATTTTTTTAACTTCAATCGATTGCCTGGATCATTTTGCATTGGCAAGGGTCGAAACAGTTCCACTGTTTCGAATAGTATAGCCGTAAGTGGAGAAAATAAATAAAATCAAAAATTTATAAAAAGTAAATAATAGTTCATAATTCAAAAACTATTAGGAATACTGAGATTTTTTTGACATCAATCGATTGCCCGGATCATTTTGCATCGGCAAAGGTCCAAATAGTTCCACTGTTTCGAATATAGTATAGCCGTAAGTGGAAAAAATAAATAAAATCAAAAATTTATAAAAAGTAAAAAATAGTACATAATTCAAAAACTATTAAGAATACTGCGATTTTTTTGACTTCAATCGATTGCCTGGATCATTTTGCATCGGCAAGGGTCGAAACAGTTCCATTGTTTTGAATAGTATAGCCGTAAGTGGTGAAAATAAATAAAATCAAAAATTTATAAAAAGTAAAAAATAGTTCATAATTCAAAAACTATTAGGAATACTGCGATTTTTTTGACATCAATCGATTGCCCGGATCATTTTGCATCGGCAAAGGTCCAAATAGTTGCACTCTTTCGAATATAGTATAGCCGTAAGTGGAAAAAATAAATAAAATCAAAAATTTATAAAAAGTAAAAAATAGTACATAATTCAAAAACTATTAAGAATACTGCGATTTTTTTGACTTCAATCGATTGCCTGGATCATTTTGCATCGGCAAGGGTCGAAACAGTTCCATTGTTTTGAATAGTATAGCCGTAAGTGGTGAAAATAAATAAAAGCAAAAATTTATAAAAAGTAAAAAATAGTTCATAATTCAAAAACTATTAGGACTACTGAGATTTTTTTGACTCCAATCGATTGCCTGGATCATTTTGCATCGGCAAAGGTCCAAATAGTTCCACTGTTTCGATGCAAAATAACCCAGGTAATCGATTGAAGCCACAAAAATCGCAGTATTCCTAATAGTTTTTGAATTATGAACTATTTTTTACATTCTATAAATTTTTGATTATATTTATTTTCTCCACTAACGGCTATACTATTCGAAACAGTGGAACTGTTTGGACCTTTGCCGATGCAAAATGATCCAGGTAATCGATTGAAGTCAAAAAAATCGCAGTATTCCTAATAGTTTTTGAATTATGAACTATTGTTTGCTTTTTATAAATTTTTGATTTTATTTATTTTCTCCACTTACGGCTATACTATTCGAAACAGTGTAACTGTTTGGACGTTTGCCGATGCAAAATGAACCAGGTAATCGATTGAAGTCAAAAAAATCGCAGTATTCCCAATAATTTTTGAATTATGAACTATTTTTTACTTTTTATAAATTTTTGATTTTATTTATTTTCTCCACTTACGGCTATACTATATTCGAAACAGTGGAACTATTTGGACCCTTGCCTATAAAAAATGATCCAGGCAATCGATGGAAGTTCAAAAAAATCGCAGTATTCCTAATAGTTTTTGAATTATGAACTATTTTTTACTTCTTATAAATTTTTGATTTTATTTATTTTCTCCACTTACGGCTATACTATTCGAATATTCGAAACAGTGGAACTATTTGGACCTTTGCCGATGCAAAATGATTCAGGCAATCGATTTTAGTCAAAGAAATCGCAGTATTCCTAATAGTTTTTAAATTATGAACTATTTTTTACTTTTTATAAATTTTTGATTTTATTTATTTTCTCCACTTACGGCTATACTATTCGAAACAGTGGAACTGTTTGGACCTTTGCCGATGCAAAATGATCCAGGCAATCGATTGAAGTCAAAAAAATCTCAGTATTCCTAATAGTTTTTGAATTATGAACTATTTTTTACTTTTTATAAATTTTTGATTTTATTTATTTTCTCCACTTACGGCTATACTATTCGACACGGTGGAACTATTTGGACCTTTGCCGATGCAAAATGATCCAGGCAATCGATTGAAGTTCAAAAAAATCGCAGTATTTCTAATAGTTTTTGAATTATGAACTATTTTTTACTTTTTATAAATTTTTGATTTTATTTATTTTTTCCACTTACGGCTATACTATATTGAAAACAGTGGAACAATTTGGACACTTGCCGATGTAAAATGATTCAGGTAATCGATTGAAGTCAAAAAAATCTCAGTATTCCTAATAGTTTTTGAATTATGAACTATTTTTTACTTTTTATAAATTTTTGATTTTATTTATTTTTTCCACTTACGGCTATACTATATTCGAAAGAGTGGAACTATTTGGACCTTTGCCGATGCAAAATGATCCAGGCAATCGATTGAAGTTCAAAAAAATCGCTGTATTTCTAATGGTTTTTGAATTATGAACTATTTTTTACTTTTTGTAAATTTTTAATTTTATTTATTTTCTCCACTTACGGCTATACTATTCGAAACAGTGGAACTGTTTCGACCCTTCCCGACGCAAAATGATCCTGGCAATCGATTGAAGTCAAAAAAATCTCAGTATTCCTAATAGTTTTTGAATTATGAACTATTTTTTACTTTTTATAAATTTTAGATTTTATTTATTTTTTCCACTTACGGCTATACTATAGTTGAAACAGTGGAACAATTTGGACCTTTGCCGATGCAAAATGATCCAGGCAATCGATTGAAGTTCAAAAAAATCGCAGTATTCATAATAGTTTTTGAATTATGAACTATTTATTACTTTTTATAAATTTTTGATTTTATTTATTTTTTCCACTTACGGCTGTACTATTCGAAACAGTGGAACTGTTTGGACACTTGCCAATGCAAAATGACCCAGGTAATCGATTGAAGTCAAAAAAATCTCAGTATTTCTAATAGTTTTTGAATTATGAACTATTTTTTACTTTTTATAAATTTTTGATTTTATTTATTTTCTCCACTTACTGCTATCCTATTCGAAACAGTGGAACTGTTTGGACACTTGCCAATGCAAAATGATCCAGGCAATCGATTGAAGTCAAAAAAATCTCAGTAATCCTAATAGTTTTTGAGTTATGAACTATTTTTTACTTTTTATAAATTTTTGATTTTATTTATTTTTTCCACTTACGGCTATACTATATTCGAAAGAGTAGAACTATTTGGACCTTTGCCGATGCAAAATGATCCGGGCAATCGATTGATGACAAAAAAAATCGCAGTATTCCTAATAGTTTTTGAATTATGAACTATTTTTTACTTATTATAAATTTTTGATTTTATTTATTTTCTCCACTTACGGGTATACTATTCGACACAGTGGAACTTTTTAGACCTTTGCCGATGCAAAATGATCCAGGCACTCGATTGAAGTTCAAAAAAATCGCAGTATTTCTAAGAGTTTTTGAATTATGAACTATTTTTTACTTTTTATAAATTTTTGATTTTATTTATTTTCTCCACTTATGGCTATACTATTCGAAACAGTGGAACTGTTTCGACCCTTGCCGATGCAAAATGATCCAAGCAATCGATTGAAGTCAAAAAAATCTCAGTATTCTTAATAGTTTTTGAATTATGAACTATTTATTACTTTTTATAAATTTTTGATTTTATTTTTTTTTTCCACTTACGGCTATACTATTCGAAACAGTGGAACTGTTTGGACACTTGCCGATGCAAAATGATCCAGGTAATCGATTGAAGTCAAAAAATCTCAGTATTCCTAATAGTTTTTGAATTATAAACTATTTTTTACTTTTCATAAATTTTTGATTTTATTTATTTTCTCCACTTACGGCTATACTATTCGAAACACTGGAACTGTTTGGACTTTTGCCGAGGTAAAATGATCCAGGCAATCGATTGAAGTCAAAAAAATCTCAGTATTCTTAATAGTTTTTGAATTATGAACTATTTTTTACTTTTTATAAATTTTTTATTTTATTTATTTTCTCCACTTACGGCTATACTATTCGAAACAGTGGAACTGTTTGGACACTTGCCGATGCAAAATGATCCAGGTAATCGATTGAAGTCAAAAAAATCTCAGTATTCCTAATAGTTTTTGAATTATGAACTATTTTTTACTTTTTATAAATTTTTGATTTTATTTATTTTCTCCACTTACGGCTATACTATTCGAAACAATGGGACTATTTCGAACCTTGCCGATGCAAAATGATCCAGGCAATCGATTGAAGTTAAAAAAATCTCAGTATTCCTAATAGTTTTTGAATTATGAACTATTTTTTACTTTTTATAAATTTTTGATTTTATTTATTTTCTCCACTTACGGCTATACTATTCGAAACAATGGGACTATTTCGAACCTTGCCGATGCAAAATGATCCAGGTAATCGATTGAAGTCAAAAAAATCGCAGTATTCCCAATAATTTTTGAATTATGAACTATTTTTTACTTTTTATAAATTTTTGATTTTATTTATTTTCTCCACTTACGGCTATACTATATTCGAAACAGTGGAACTATTTGGACCCTTGCCTATAAAAAATGATCCAGGCAATCGATGGAAGTTCAAAAAAATCGCAGTATTCCTAATAGTTTTTGAATTATGAACTATTTTTTACTTTTTATAAATTTTTGATTTTATTTATTTTCTCCACTTACGGCTATACTATTCGAATATTCGAAACAGTGGAACTATTTGGACCTTTGCCGATGCAAAATGATTCAGGCAATCGATTTTAGTCAAAGAAATCGCAGTATTCCTAATAGTTTTTTAATTATGAACTATTTTTTACTTTTTATAAATTTTTGATTTTATTTATTTTCTCCACTTACGGCTATACTATTCGAAACAGTGGAACTGTTTGGACCTTTGCCGATGCAAAATGATCCAGGCAATCGATTGAAGTCAAAAAAATCTCAGTATTCCTAATAGTTTTTGAATTATGAACTATTTTTTACTTTTTATAAATTTTTGATTTTATTTATTTTCTCCACTTACGGCTATACTATTCGACACGGTGGAACTATTTGGACCTTTGCCGATGCAAAATGATCCAGGCAATCGATTGAAGTTCAAAAAAATCGCAGTATTTCTAATAGTTTTTGAATTATGAACTATTTTTTACTTTTTATAAATTTTTGATTTTATTTATTTTTTCCACTTACGGCTATACTATATTGGAAACAGTGGAACAATTTGGACACTTGCCGATGTAAAATGATTCAGGTAATCGATTGAAGTCAAAAAAATCTCAGTATTCCTAATAGTTTTTGAATTATGAACTATTTTTTACTTTTTGTAAATTTTTAATTTTATTTATTTTCTCCACTTACGGCTATACTATATTCGAAAGAGTGGAACTATTTGGACCTTTGCCGATGCAAAATGATCCAGGCAATCGATTGAAGTTCAAAAAAATCGCAGTATTTCTAATGGTTTTTGAATTATGAACTATTTTTTACTTTTTGTAAATTTTTAATTTTATTTATTTTCTCCACTTACGGCTATACTATAGTTGAAACAGTGGAACAATTTGGACCTTTGCCGATGCAAAATGATCCAGGCAATCGATTGAAGTTCAAAAAAATCGCAGTATTCATAATAGTTTTTGAATTATGAACTATTTATTACTTTTTATAAATTTTTGATTTTATTTATTTTTTCCACTTACGGCTGTACTATTCGAAACAGTGGAACTGTTTGGACACTTGCCAATGCAAAATGACCCAGGTAATCGATTGAAGTCAAAAAAATCTCAGTATTTCTAATAGTTTTTGAATTATGAACTATTTTTTACTTTTTATAAATTTTTGATTTTATTTATTTTCTCCACTTACTGCTATCCTATTCGAAACAGTGGAACTGTTTGGACACTTGCCAATGCAAAATGATCCAGGTAATCGATTGAAGTCAAAAAAATCTCAGTAATCCTAATAGTTTTTGAGTTATGAACTATTTTTTACTTTTTATAAATTTTTGATTTTATTTATTTTTTCCACTTACGGCTATACTATATTCGAAAGAGTAGAACTATTTGGACCTTTGCCGATGCAAAATGATCCGGGCAATCGATTGATGACAAAAAAATCGCAGTATTCCTAATAGTTTTTGAATTATGAACTATTTTTTACTTATTATAAATTTTTGATTTTATTTATTTTCTCCACTTACGGGTATACTATTCGACACAGTGGAACTTTTTAGACCTTTGCCGATGCAAAATGATCCAGGCACTCGATTGAAGTTCAAAAAAATCGCAGTATTTCTAAGAGTTTTTGAATTATGAACTATTTTTTACTTTTTATAAATTTTTGATTTTATTTATTTTCTCCACTTATGGCTATACTATTCGAAACAGTGGAACTGTTTCGACCCTTGCCGATGCAAAATGATCCAAGCAATCGATTGAAGTCAAAAAAATCTCAGTATTCTTAATAGTTTTTGAATTATGAACTATTTATTACTTTTTATAAATTTTTGATTTTATTTTTTTTTTCCACTTACGGCTATACTATTCGAAACAGTGGAACTGTTTGGACACTTGCCGATGCAAAATGATCCAGGTAATCGATTGAAATCAAAAAAATCTCAGTATTCCTAATAGTTTTTGAATTATAAACTATTTTTTACTTTTCATAAATTTTTGATTTTATTTATTTTCTCCACTTACGGCTATACTATTCGAAACACTGGAACTGTTTGGACTTTTGCCGAGGTAAAATGATCCAGGCAATCGATTGAAGTCAAAAAAATCTCAGTATTCTTAATAGTTTTTGAATTATGAACTATTTTTTACTTTTTATAAATTTTTTATTTTATTTATTTTCTCCACTTACGGCTATACTATTCGAAACAGTGGAACTGTTTGGACACTTGCCGATGCAAAATGATCCAGGTAATCGATTGAAGTCAAAAAAATCTCAGTATTCCTAATAGTTTTTGAATTATGAACTATTTTTTACTTTTTATAAATTTTTGATTTTATTTATTTTCTCCACTTACGGCTATACTATTCGAAACAATGGGACTATTTCGAACCTTGCCGATGCAAAATGATCCAGGCAATCGATTGAAGTCAAAAAAATCTCAGTATTCCTAATAGTTTTTGAATTATGAACTATTTTTTACTTTTTATAAATTTTTGATTTTATTTATTTTCTCGACTTATTCTTTATCAAAAACACGACTAATGTCTCAGTTTGGAAAAAAACGCTTTATTTGGAGCCATTTTTTGCTTAACGAACCGAATATAATTTAGTAAATCAGACTGAGAATGCTTTAGTCTGGACCAAAAGAACGATTTTTATTAAAATTTAAAAGAAAACGACTAATTTCGAAATATTATTTACACAGAAACGAGTCAAACACGAGTTAAACTTAAACAAAACAGACTGTAAACGTTTTATGTCGCTTCAAAAGAACGATTCATATTATAATTTGGAAGAAACCTGCTTATTTCGGCAGCTTTTTTGCTTAGAAACGAGTAAAATCTTACCAAACCAAACTAAAAACATCTTATTTCGCCTCAAAAACACCATTAATGTTACAGTTTAAAAAAAACACCTTATTTGGGTCTGCTTTTGCATAAAGAAACGAGTATAATTTAATAAAACAGACTGAGAACTTTCTAGATTAGTTTGAAGGAACGATTAAATTTATAATTTTGAAGAAAAGAACTCAATTCGATGGATCTGTCTTCTTCTTCTTCTTCTTCTTCTTCTTCTTCTTCTTATTATTATTATTATTATTATTATTATTATTATTATTATTATTATTATTATTATTATTATTGTTATTATTATTATTATTATTATTATTATTATTATTATTATTATTATTATTATTATTATTATTATTATTATTATTATTATTACTATCATTATTATTATTACTATTATATATTTTTTTTTATTATTATTTTAATAATAATTTAAAACCAACTATAACTTTAGAATAGTGAACGGTTTATGCACCAGTTGGTAAGAACATTGTTAATTTTTGACAAATATTTGCTTAAAAACCTGAAGACTTACACAAATCAAATTGAAAACATCTTATTCAAGTTCAAAATAACAAATAATATTATAGTTTTGATAAAAAAAGATTATTTTGGACGTTGGAAAATGGCTTATTTCGAACGATTCTTATCTTTGAAACCAGCAAACATTTAAAAAGCATAATAAAAACGCTCTATTCAGGCTCAGAAGAACGAATTATGTTATAGTTTAAACAAAAACGGCAAATTTCACACTATTTTTTGCTTAACGAAACGAGAATATTTAATAAAACACACTGAAAACGCTATATCCTTGCTCAAAAGAACGATTAATGCAATAATTTAGAAGCAAAGGGAAAATTTCGAAGGTTTTTTTTTGCTTAGAATCCAGTAAAACTTATGCAAATCCCACCGAAAACGTCTAAGTTCGCTTCAAAAAAGCGATATATATTATAATTCGAAAGAAAACGGCTTATTTCGAACGACTCTTATCTTTGAAACCAGCAAAGGTTTACAAAACATACTGCAGACGCTTTATTCTGGCTCAAAAGAACGAATTATATTATAGTTTGAACAAAAACAGTGAATTTCAGACAATTTTTTGCTTAAAGAAACGAGTAATTTTAATAAAACAGACCAAAAACGCTTTATTCTTGCTCAAAAGAACGATTGATGCAATAATTTGAAAGCAAATGGCTAATTTCGAAAGATTATTTACTTAGAATCCAGTAAAACTTATGTAAATCGAGCCGAAAACGTCTTAGTTCGCTTCAAGTAAGCGATACATATTATAATTCGAAAGAAAACGGCTTATTTCGAACGATTCTTAGCTTCGAAACCAGCAAACGTTTACAAAACATACTAAAAACGCTCAATTCACGCTCAAAAGAACGAATTATGTTATAGTTTAAACTAAAACGGCAAATTTCAGACTATTTTTTGCTTAAAGAAACGAGTATATTTAATGAAACAGACTCAAAACTCTTTATTCTTGCTCAAAAGAACGAATTATGTTATAGATTAAAAGAAAACGGTTTATTTAGAACTACTCTTGGCTTCAAATTAAGCAAACTTTAATAAAGCAGAGTGAAAACGTTTTATTGTCACAAGAAAACAGTTCAAGCACTAATTAAAGCCAATCCTGGGAGATTTCTCGATTTTAAGAAAAGAAATTGTCTAAAATAAAGGTTTTTCTTTAAAATTTGTGCCTTTTCTCGTTTCTAAGCAAAGAATCTACTGAGAGAAACCCTTTTTTCATTCAAACTATTGAATGAAAAAATTGTGCTTAAATAAGTCGCTTTTCTACAAACTGTAACATGGAACGTCTTTTTGAGGCGTTTGCTGGTTTTGGAGCTAAGAATCTTTCGAAATAAGCCGTTTTCTTTCGAATTATAATATATATCGCTTTTTTGAAGCGAAATAAAACGTTTTCGGCCCGATTTGTATAAGCTTTGCTGGATTCTAAGCAAAAAAACCTTCGAAATATTCCCTTTGCTTCCAAATTATTGCATCAATCGTTCTGATGAGCTAGAATAAAGCGTTTTCTGTCTGCTTTATTAAATATACTCGATTCTTTAAGCAAAAAATTGTTTGAAATTCACTGTTTTTGATCAAACTATAACATAATTCGTTCCTTTGAGCCAGAATAAAGCGTTTTCAGTATGTTTTGTAAACGTTTGCTGTTTTCAAAGCTCAGAATCGTTCGAAATAAGCCGCTTTCTTTCGAATTATAATTTATATCGTTTTTTTGAAGCGAAATAAAACGTTTTCGGCCCGATTTGTATAAGTTTTGCTGGATTCTAAGCAAAAAAAACCTTCGAAATATTCCCTTTGCTTCCAAATTATTGCATCAATCGTTCTTTTGAGCAAGAATAAAGCGTTTTCAATCTGTTTTATTAAATATACTCGCTTCTATAAGCAAAAAATAGTCTGAAATGTGCCGTTTTTGTTTAAACTATAACGTAATTCGTTCTTCTGAGCCTGAATAGAGCGTTTTCAGTATGTTTTGTAAACGTTTGCTGTTTTCAAAGCTTAGAATCGTTCGAAATAAGCCGCTTTCTTTCGAATTATGATTTATATCGCTTTTTTGAAGCGAAATAAAACGTTTTCGACCCGATTTGTATAAGTTTTACTGGATTCTAAGCAAAAAAACCTTCAAAATATTCCCTTTGCTTCCAAATTATTGCATTAATCGTTCTTTTGAGCGAGAATGAAGCGTTTTCAGTCTGTTTTATTAAATACACCCGTTTCTTTAAGCAAAAAATTGTCTGAAATTCACTGTTTTTGTACAAACTATAACATAATTCGATTTTTTGGGCCAGATTAAAGCCTTTTCAGTATGCTTTGTAAACGTTTGCTGGTTTCAAAGCTAAGAATCGTTCGAAATAAGCCGTTTTCTTTCGAATTATAATATATATCGCTTTTTTGAAGCTAACTAAGACGTTTGCGGCTTCATTTGTGTAAGTTTTACTGGATTCTAAGCAAAAAATCTTTCGAAATAAGCCATTTGCTTCCAAAATATTGCATCAATCGTTCTTTTGAGCCTGAATAAAACGTTTTCAGTCTGTTTTATTAAATATACTCGTTTATTTAGGTAATCAATCGTACGGAATAAGCCCTTTTTGTTCAAACTATATCATAATTCGTTCTTTTGAGCCTGATTAAAGCATTTTCAGTATGTCTTGTAAACGTTTGCTCGTTTCAAAGCTAATAAACGTCCAAAATAAGCTGTTTTTATCGAAACCATAACATAATTAGTTATTTTGAACTAGAACAAGATTTGCACACAATTTGCTTTGTGTAAGTCTTCAGGTTTTTAAGCAAATATTTGTCAAAAATTAACCATGTTCTTACAAACTGGTGTATAAACCGTTCACTATTCGAAGTTATAGTTGGTTTTAAATTATTAAAATAATAATAAAAAAAATATATAATAATAATAATAATAATAATAATAATAATAATAATAATAATAATAATAATAATAATAATAATAATAATAATAATAATAATAATAATAATAATAATAAGAAGAAGAAGAAGAAGAAGAAGACGAATCCTTCGAATTGAGTTCTTTTCTTCAAAATTATAAATTTAATCGTTCCTTCAAACTAATCTAGAAAGTTCTCAGTCTGTTTTATTAAATTATACTCGTTTCTTTATGCAAAAGCAGACCTAAATAAGGTGTTTGTTTTAAACTGTAACATTAATGGTGTTTTTGAGGCGAAATAAGATGTTTTTAGTTTGGTTTGGTAAGGTTTTACTCGTTTCTAAGTAAAAAAGCTGCCGAAATAAGCAGGTTTCTTCCAAATTATAATATGAATCGTTCTTTTGAAGCGACATAAAACGTTTACAGTCTGTTTTGTTTAAGTTTAACTCGTGTTTGACTCGTTTCTGTTCAAATAATATTTCGAAATTAGTCGTTTTCTGATTTACTAAATTATATTCGGTTCGTTAAGCAAAAAATGGCTCCAAATAAAGCGTTTTTATCCAAACTGAGACATTAGTCGTGTTTTTGGTGAAGAATAATTCGAGAAAATAAATAAAATCAAAAATTTGTAAAAAGTAAAAAATAGTTCATAATTCAAAAACTATTAGGAATACTGAGATTTTTTTGACTTCAATCGATTGCCTGGATCATTTTGCATCGGCAAGGGTCGAAACAGTTCCATTGTTTCGAATAGTATAGCCGTAAGTGGAGAAAATATATAAAATAAAAAATTTATAAAAAGTAAAAAATACTTCATAATTCAAAAACTATTAGGAATGCTGCGAAGTTTTTGACTTCAGTCGATTGCCTGGATCATTTTGCATCGGCAAGGGTCAAAACAGTTCAACTGTTTCGAATAGTATAGCCGTGAGTGGAGAAAATAAATAAATCAAAAATTTATAAAAAGTAAAAAATAGTTCATAATTCAAAAACTATTAGGAATACTGCGATTTTTTTAACTTCAGTCGATTGCCTGGATCAATTTGCTTCGGCAAAAGTCCAAATAGTTCCACTGTTTCGAATAGTGGAGCCGTAAGTGGAAAAAATAAATAAAATCAAAAATTTATAAAATGTAAAAAATAGTTTATAATTCAAAAACTATTATGAATACTGCGATTTTTTTGAACTTCAATCGATTGCCTGGATCATTTTGCATCGGCAAAGGTCCAAATCGTTCCACTGTTTCGAATATAGTATAGCCGTAAGTGGAAAAAATAAATAAAATCAAAAATTTATAAAAAGTAAAAAATAGTTCATAATTCAAAAACTGTTAGGAATACTAAGATTTTTTTGACTTCAATCGATTGCCAGGATCATTTTGCATCGGCAAGGGTCGAAACAGTTCCACTGTTTCGAATAGTATAGCCGTAAGTGGAGAAAATAAATAAAATCAAAAATATATAAAAAGTAAAAAATAGTTCATAATTCAAAAACTATTAGGAATACTGCGATTGTTTTGACATCAATCGATTGCCTGGATCATTTTGCATCGGCAAAGGTCCAAATAGTTCCACTCTTTCAAATGTAGTATAACCGTAAGTGGAAAAAATAAATAAAATCAAAAATTTATAAAAAGTAAAAAATAGTTCATAATTCAAAAACTATTAGGAATACTGAGATTTTTTTGACTTCAATCGATTACCTGGATCATTTTGCATTGGCAAGTGTCCAAACAGTTCCACTGTTTCTAATAGTATAGCCGTAAGTGGAAAAAATAAATAAAATCAAAAATTTATAAAAAGTAATAAATTGTTCATAATTCAAAAACTATTAAGAATACTGAGATTTTTTTGACATCAATTGATTGCCTGGATCATTTTGCCTCGGCAAAGGTCCAAACAGTTCCAGTGTTTCGAATAGTATAGCCGTAAGTGGAGAAAATATATAAAATCAAAAATTTATAAAAAGTAAAAAATTGTTTATAATTCAAAAACTATTAGGAATACTGAGATTTTTTTGACTTCAATCGATTGCCTGGATCATTTTGCATCGGCAAGGGTCGAAACAGTTCCACTGTTTCGAATAGTATAGCCGTAAGTGGAGAAAATAAATAAAATCAAAAATTTATAAAAAGTAAAAAATAGTTCCTAATTCAAAAACTATTATGAATACTGCGATTTTTTTGAACTTCAATCGATTGCCTGGATCATTTTGCATCGGCAAAGGTCCAAATTGTTCCACTGTTTCGAATATAGTATAGCCGTAAGTGGAAAAAATAAATAAAATCAAAAATTTGTAAAAAGTAAAAAATAGTTCATAATTCAAAAACTATTAGGAATACTGAGATTTTTTTGACTTCAATCGATTGCCAGGATCATTTTGCATCGGCAAGGGTCGAAACAGTTCCACTGTTTCGAATAGTATAGCCGTAAGTGGAGAAAATAAATAAAATCAAAAATTTATAAAAAGTAAAAAATAGTTCATAATTCAAAAACTATTAAGAATACTGCGATTTTTTTGACATCAATCGATTACCTGGATCATTTTGCATCGGCAAAGGTCCAAATAGTTCCACTCTTTCGAATATAGTATAGCCGTAAGTGGAAAAAATAAATAAAATCAAAAATTTATAAAAAGTAAAAAATAGTTCATAATTCAAAAACTATTAGGAATACTGAGATTTTTTTGACTTCAATCGATTACCTGAATCATTTTACATCGGCAAGTGTCCAAACAGTTCCACTGTTTCGAATAGTATAGCCGTAAGTGGAAAAAATAAATAAAATCAAAAATTTATAAAAAGTAAAAAATAGTTCATAATTCAAAAACTATTAGGAATACTGCGATTTTTTTGACTTAAATCGATTGCCTGGATCATTTTGCATCGGCAAAGATACAAACAGTTCCACTGTTTCGAATAGTATAGCCGTAAGTGGAGAAAATATATAAAATTTAATATTTATAAAAAGTAAAAAATAGTTCATAATTCAAGAACTATTAGGAATACTGAGATTTTTTTGACTTCAATCGATTACCTGAATCATTTTACATCGGCAAGTGTCCAAATTGTTCCACTGTTTCGAATATAGTATAGCCGTAAGTGGAAAAAATAAATAAAATCAAAAATTTATAAAAAGTAAAAAATAGTTTATAATTCAAAAACTATTAGGAATACTGAGATTTTTTTGACTTCAATCGATTGCCTGGATCATTTTGCATCGGCAAAGATCCAAACAGTTCCACTGTTTAGAATAGTATAGCCGTAAGTGGAGTAAATAAATAAAATTAAAAATTTATAAAAAGTAAAAAATAGTTCATAATTCAATAACTATTAGGAATACTGAGATTTTTTTGACTGCAATCGATTGCCTGGATCATTTTCCATCGGCAAGGGTCGAAACAGTGAAACTGTTTTAGTTTTTAGTTTCACTGTTTCGAATAGTATAGCCATAAGTGGAGAAAATAAACAAAATCAAAAATTTATAAAAAGTAAAAAATAGTTCATAATTCAAAAACTATTAGGAATACTCTATTTTTTTGAACTTCAATCGATTGCCTGGATCATTTTGCATCGGCAAGGGTCGAAGGAGTTCAACTGTTTCGAATAGCGTAGCCGTAAGTGGAGAAAATAAATAAAATCAAAAATTTATAAAAAGTAAAAAATAGTACATAATTCAATAACTATTAGGAGTACTGCGATTTTTTTGACTTCAATCGATTGCCTGGATCATTTTGCATCGGCAAAGTTTCAAACAGTTCCACTGTTTCGAATAGTATAGCCGTAAGTGGAGAAAATATATAAAATCAAAAATTTATAAAAAGTAAAAAATAGTACATAATTCAAAAACTATTAGGAATACTGCGATTTTTTTGACTTCAATCGATTGCCTGGATCATTTTGCATCGGCAAAGGTCCAAACAGTTCCACTGTTTCGAATAGTATAGCCGTAAGTGGAAAAAATAAATAAAATCAAAAATTTATAAAAAGTAAATAATAGTTCATAATTCAAAAACTATTAGGAATACTGAGATTTTTTTGACTTCAGTCGATTGCCTGGATCATTTTGCATCGGCGAGGGTCGAAACAGTTCCACTGTTTCGAATAGTATAGCCGTAAGTGGAGAAATTAAATAAAATCAAAAATTTATAAAAAGTAAAAAATAGTTCATAATTCAAAAACTATTAGGAATACTGAGATTTTTTTGACTTCAGTCGATTGCCTGGATCATTTTGCATCGGCAAGGGTCGAAACAGTTCCACTGTTTCGAATAGTATAGCCGTAAGTGGAGAAATTAAATAAAATCAAAAATTTATAAAAAGTAAAAAATAGTTCATAATTCAAAAACTATTAGGAATACTGAGATTTTTTTGACTTCAGTCGATTGCCTGGATCATTTTGCATCGGCAAGGGTCGAAACAGTTCCACTGTTTCGAATAGTATAGCCGTAAGTGGAGAAATTAAATAAAATCAAAAATTTATAAAAAGTAAAAAATAGTTCATAATTCAAAAACTATTAGGAATACTGAGATTTTTTTGACTCCAATCGATTGCCTGGATCATTTTGCATCGGCAAAGGTCCAAACAGTTCCACTGTTTCGAATAGTATAGCCGTAAGTGGAGAAAATATATAAAATCAAAAATTTATAAAAAGAAAAGAATAGTACATAATTCAAAGACTATTAGGAATACTGCGATTTTTTTGACTTCAATCGATTGCCTGGATCATTTTGCATCGGCAAAGGTCCAAACAGTTCCACTGTTTCGAATAGTATAGCCGTAAGTGGAGAAAATATATAAAATCAAAAATTTATAAAAAGTAAAAAATAGTACATAATTCAAAAACTATTAGGAATACTGCAATTTTTTTGACTTCAATCAATTGCCTGGATCATTTTGCATCGGCAAAGGTCCAAATAGTTCCACTGTTTCGAATATAGTATAGCCGTAAGTGGAAAAAATAAATAAAATCAAAAATTTATAAAAAGTAAATAATAGTTCATAATTCAAAAACTATTAGGAATACTGAGATTTTTTTGACATCAATCGATTGCCCGGATCATTTTGCATCGGCAAAGGTCCAAATAGTTCCACTGTTTCGAATATAGTATAGCCGTAAGTGGAAAAAATTAATAAAATCAAAAATTTATAAAAAGTAAAAAATAGTACATAATTCAAAAACTATTAGGAATATTGCGATTTTTTTGACTTCAATCGATTGCCTGGATCATTTTGCATCGGCAAGAGTCGAAACAGTTCCAATGTTTTGAATAGTATAGCCGTAAGTGGTGAAAATAAATAAAATCAAAAATTTATAAAAAGTAAAAAGTAGTTCATAATTCAAAAACTATTAGGCATACTGCGATTTTTTTGACATCAATCGATTGCCCGGATCATTTTGCATCGGCAAAGGTCCAAATAGTTGCACTCTTTCGAATATAGTATAGCCGTAAGTGGAAAAAATAAATAAAATCAAAAATTTATAAAAAGTAAAAAATAGTTCATAATTCAAAAACTATTAGGAATACTGAGATTTTTTTGACTCCAATCGGTTGCCTGGATCATTTTGCATCGGCAGAGGTCCAAATAGTTCCACTGTTTCGATGCAAAATAACCCAGGTAATCGATTAAAGTCACAAAAATCGCAGTATTCCTAATGGTTTTTGAATTATGAACTATTTTTTACATTCTATAAATTTTTGATTATATTTATTTTCTCCACTAACGGCTATACTATTCGAAACAGTGGAACTGTCTGGACCTTTGCCGATGCAAAATGATCCAGGTAATCGATTGAAGTCAAAAAAATTGCAGTATTCCTAATAGTTTTTGAATTATGAACAATTTTTTGCTTTTTATAAATTTTTGATTTTATTTATTTTCTCCACTTACGGCTATACTATTCGAATATTCGAAACAGTGGAACTATTTGGACCTTTGCCGATGCAAGATGATTCAGGCAATCGATTTTAGTCAAAGAAATCGCAGTATTCCTAATAGTTTTTAAATTATGAACTATTTTTACTTTTTATAAATTTTTGATTTTATTTATTTTCTCCACTTACGGCTATACTATTCGAAACAGTGGAACTGTTTGGACCTTTGCCTATGCAAAATGATCCAGGCAATCGATAGAAGTCAAAAAAATCTCAGTATTCCTAATAGTTTTTGAATTATGAACTATTTTTTACTTTTTATAAATTTTTGATTTTATTTATTTTTTCCACTTACCGCTATACTATATTCGAAAGAGTGGAAGTATTTGGACCTTTGCCGATGCAAAATGATCCGGGAAATCGATTGATGTCAAAAAAATTGCAGTATTCCTAATAGTTTTTGAATTATAAACTATTTTTTACTTTTTATAAATTTGTGATTTTATTTATTTTCTCCACTTACGGCTATACTATTCGACACGGTGGAACTATTTGGACCTTTGCCCATGCAAAATAATCCAGGCAATCGATTGAAGTTCAAAAAAATCGCAGTATTTCTAATAGTTTTTGTATTATGAACTATTTTTTACTTTTTATAAATTTTTGATTTTATTTATTTTCTCCACTTACGGCTATACTATTCGAAATAGTGGAACTGTTTCGACCCTTGCCGATGCAAAATGATCCAGGCAATCGATTGAAGTCAAAAAAATCTCAGTATTCCTAATAGTTTTTGAATTATGAACTATTTTTTACTTTTTATAAATTTTTGATTTTATTTATTTTTTCCACTTACGGCTATACTATATTCGAAACAGTGGAACAATTTGGACACTTGCCGATGTAAAATGATTCAGGTAATCGATTGAAGTCAAAAAAATTTCAGTATTCCTAATAGTTTTTGAATTATGAACTATTTTTTACTTTTTATAAATTTTTAATTTTATTTATTTTCTCCACTTACGGCTATACTATTCGAAACAGTGGAACTGTTTGGATCTTTGCCGATGCAAAATGATCCAGGCAATCGATTGAAGTCAAAAAAATCGCAGTATTCCTAATAGTTTTTGAATTATGAACTATTTTTTACTTTTTATAAATTTTTGATTTTATTTATTTTTTCCACTTACGGCTATACTATTCGAAACAGTGGAACTGTTTGGACACTTGCCGATGTAAAATGATTCAGGTAATCGATTGAAGTCAAAAAAATCTCAGTATTCTTAATTGTTTTTGAATTATGAACTATTTATTACTTTTTATAAATTTTTGATTTTATTTATTTTTTCCACTTACGGCTATACTATTCGAAACAGTGGAACTGTTTGGACACTTGCCAATGCAAAATGATTCAGGTAATCGATTGAAGTCAAAAAAATCTCTGTATTCCTAATAGTTTTTGAATTATGAACTATTTTTTACTTTTTATATATTTTTGATTTTATTTATTTTTTCCACTTACGGCTATACTATTCGAAACAGTGGAACTGTTTGGACACTTGCCGATGTAAAATGATTCAGGTAATCGATTGAAGTCAAAAAAATCTCAGTATTCTTAATAGTTTTTGAATTATGAACTATTTATTACTTTTTATAAATTTTTGATTTTATTTATTTTTTCCACTTACGGCTATACTATTCGAAACAGTGGAACTGTTTGGACACTTGCCAATGCAAAATGATTCAGGTAATCGATTGAAGTCAAAAAAATCTCTGTATTCCTAATAGTTTTTGAATTATGAACTATTTTTTACTTTTTATAAATTTTTGATTTTATTTATTTTTTCCACTTACGGCTATACTATTCGAAACAGTGGAACTGTTTGGACACTTGCCGATGCAGAATGATCCAGGCAATCGATTAAAGTTCAAAAAAATCCAGTATTCCTAATAGTTTTTGAATTATGAACTATTTTTTACTTTTTATAAATTTTTGATTTTGTTTATTTTCTCCACTTATGGCTATACTATTCGAAACAGTGGAACTGTTTCGACCCTTGCCGATGCAAAATGATCCAGGCAATCGATTGCAGTCAAGAAAATCGCAGTATTCCTAATAGTTATTGAATTATGAACTATTTTTTACTTTTTATAAATTTTTAATTTTATTTATTTTCTCCACTCACGGCTTTACTATATTCGAAAGAGTGGAACTAATTGGACCTTTGCCGATGCAAAATGATCCGGGCACTCGATTGATGTCAAAAAAATTGCAGTATTCCTAATAGTTTTTGAATTATGAACTATTTTTTACTTTTTATAAATTTTTGATTTTATATATTTTCTCCACTTACGGCTATACTATTCGACACGGTGGAACTATTTGGACTTTTGCCGATGCAAAATGATCCTGGCAATCGATTGAAGTTCAAAAAAATCGCAGTATTTCTAATAGTTTTTGAATTATGAACTATTTTTTACTTTTTATAAATTTTTGATTTTATATATTTTCTCCACTTACGGCTATACTATTCGAAACAGTAGAACTGTTTCGACCCTTGCCGATGCAAAATGATCCAGGCAATCGATTGAAGTCAAAAAAATCTCAGTATTCCTAATAGTTTTTGAATTTTGAACTATTTTTTACTTTTTATAAATTTTTGATTTTATTTATTTTTTCCACTTACGGCTATACTATATTGGAAACAGTGGAACAATTTGGACACTTGCCGATGTAAAATGATTCAGGTAATCGATTGAAGTCAAAAAAATCTCAGTATTCCTAATAGTTTTTGAATTATGAAGTATTTTTTACTTTTTATAAATTTTTGATTTTATTTATTTTTTCCACTTACGGCTATACTATATTCGAAAGAGTGGAACTATTTGGACCTTTGACGATGCAAAATGATCCAGGCAATCTATTGAAGTTCAAAAAAATCGCAGTATTTCTAATAGTTTTTGAATTATGAACTATTTTTTACTTTTTGTAAATTTTTAATTTTATTTATTTTCTCCACTTACGGGCTATACTATTCAAAACAGTGGAACTGTTTGGATCTTTGCCGATGCAAAATGATCCAGGCAATCGATTGAAGTCAAAAAAATCGAAGTATTCCTAATAGTTTTTGAATTATGAACTATTTTTTACTTTTTATAAATTTTTGATTTTATTTATTTTTTCCACTAACGGCTATACTATTCGAAACAGTGGAACTGTTTGAACACTTGCCGATGTAAAATGAATCAGGTAATCGATTGAAGTCAAAAAAATCTCAGTATTCCTAATAGTTTTTGAATTATGAACTATTTTTTACTTTTTATAAATTTTTGATTTTATTTATTTTTTCCACTTACGGCTATACTATATTCGAAAAAGTGGAACTATTTGGACCTTTGCCGATGCAAAATGATCCAGGCAATCGATTGATGTCAAAAAAATCGCAGTATTCCTAATAGTTTTTGAATTATGAACTATTTTTTACTTTTTATAAATTTTTGATTTTATTTATTTTCTCCACTTACGGCTATACTATTCGAAACAGTGGAACTGTTTCGACCCTTGCCAATGCAAAATGATCCTGGCAATCGATTGAAGTCAAAAAAGTCTCAGTATTCCTAATAGTTTTTGAATTATGAACTATTTTTTACTTTTTATAAATTTTAGATTTTATTTATTTTTTCCACTTACTGCTATCCTATTCGAAACAGTGGAACTGTTTGGACACTTGCCGATGCAAAATGATCCAGGCAATCGATTAAAGTTCAAAAAAATCCAGTATTCCTAATAGTTTTTGAATTATGAACTATTTTTTACTTTTTATAAATTTTTGATTTTGTTTATTTTCTCCACTTATGGCTATACTATTCGAAACAGTGGAACTGTTTCGACCCTTGCCGATGCAAAATGATCCAGGCAATCGATTGCAGTCAAAAAAATCGCAGTATTCCTAATAGTTATTGAACTATGAACTATTTTTTACTTTTTATAAATTTTTAATTTTATTTATTTTCTCCACTCACGGCTTTACTATATTCGAAAGAGTGGAAACTAATTGGACCTTTGCCGATGCAAAATGATCCGGGCACTCGATTGATGTCAAAAAAATTGCAGTATTCCTAATAGTTTTTGAATTATGAACTATTTTTTACTTTTTATAAATTTTTGATTTTATATATTTTCTTTACTTACGGCTATACTATTCGACACGGTGGAACTATTTGGACCTTTGCCGATGCAAAATGATCCAGGCAATCGATTGAATTTCAAAAAAATCGCAGTATTTCTAATAGTTTTTGAATTATGAACTATATTTTACTTTTTATAAATTTTTGATTTTATATATTTTCTCCACTTACGGCTATACTATTCGAAACAGTGGAACTGTTTCGACCCTTGCCGATGCAAAATGATCCAGGCAATCGATTGAAGTCAAAAAAATCTCAGTATTCCTAATAGTTTTTGAATTTTGAACTATTTTTTACTTTTTATAAATTTTTGATTTTATTTATTTTTTCCACTTACGGCTATACTATATTGGAAACAGTGGAACAATTTGGACACTTGCCGATGTAAAATGATTCAGGTAATCGATTGAAGTCAAAAAAATCTTAGTATTCCTAATAGTTTTTGAATTATGAAGTATTTTTTACTTTTTATAAATTTTTGATTTTATTTATTTTTTCCACTTACGGCTATACTATATTCGAAAGAGTGGAACTATTTGGACCTTTGCCGATGCAAAATGATCCAGGCAATCTATTGAAGTTCAAAAAAATCGCAGTATTTCTAATAGTTTTTGAATTATGAACTATTTTTTACTTTTCGTAAATTTTTAATTTTATTTATTTTCTCCACTTACGGCTATACTATTCGAAACAGTGGAACTGTTTGGATCTTTGCCGATGCAAAATGATCCAGGCAATCGATTGAATTCAAAAAAATCGAAGTATTCCTAATAGTTTTTGAATTATGAACTATTTTTTACTTTTTATAAATTTTTGATTTTATTTATTTTTTCCACTAACGGCTATACTATTCGAAACACTGGACCTGTTTGGACCTTTGCCGAGGCAAAATGATCCAGGCAATCGATTGAAGTCAAAAAAATCTCAGTATTCTTAATAGTTTTTGAATTATGAACTATTTATTACTTTTTATAAATTTTTGATTTTATTTACTTTTTCCACTTACGGCTATACTATTCGAAACAGTGGAACTGTTTGGACACTTGCCGATGCAAAATGATCCAGGTAATCGATTGAAGTCAAAAAAATCTCAGTATTCCTAATAGTTTTTGAATTATGAACTATTTTTTACTTTTTATAAATTTTTGATTTTATTTATTTTTTCCACTTAGGGCTATACTATATTGGAAACAGTGGAACAATTTGGACACTTGCCGATGTAAAATGATTCAGGTAATCGATTGAAGTCAAAAAAATCTCAGTATTCCTAATAGTTTTTGAATTATGAAGTATTTTTTACTTTTTATAAATTTTTGATTTTATTTATTTTCTCCACTTACGAATATACTATTCGAAACACTGGAACTGTTTGGACCTTTGCCGAGGCAAAATGATCCAGGCAATCGATTGAAGTCAAAAAAATCTCAGTATTCTTAATAGTTTTTGAATTATGAACTATTTATTACTTTTTATAAATTTTTGATTTTATTTACTTTTTCCACTTACGGCTATACTATTCGAAACAGTGGAACTGTTTGGACACTTGCCGATGCAAAATGATCCAGGTAATCGATTGAAGTCAAAAAAATCTTAGTATTCCTAATAGTTTTTGAATTATGAACTATTTTTTACTTTTTATAAATTTTTGATTTTATTTATTTTCTCCACTTACGGCTATACTATTCGAAACAATGGGACTATTTCGAACCTTGCCGATGCAAAATGATCCAGGCAATCGATTGAAGTCAAAAAAATCTCAGTATTCCTAATAGTTTTTGAATTATGAACTATTTTTTACTTTTTATAATTTTTGATTTTATTTACTTTCTCCACTTACGAATATACTATTCGAAACACTGGAACTGTTTGGACCTTTGCCGAGGCAAAATGATCCAGGCAATCGATTGAAGTCAAAAAAATCTCAGTATTCTTAATAGTTTTTGAATTATGAACTATTTATTACTTTTTATAAATTTTTGATTTTATTTACTTTTTCCACTTACGGCTATACTATTCGAAACAGTGGAACTGTTTGGACACTTGCCGATGCAAAATGATCCAGGTAATCGATTGAAGTCAAAAAAATCTCAGTATTCCTAATAGTTTTTGAATTATGAACTATTTTTTACTTTTTATAAATTTTTGATTTTATTTATTTTCTCCACTTACGGCTATACTATTCGAAACAATGGGACTATTTCGAACCTTGCCGATGCAAAATGATCCAGGCAATCGATTGAAGTCAAAAAAATCTCAGTATTCCTAATAGTTTTTGAATTATGAACTATTTTTTACTTTTTATAATTTTTGATTTTATTTATTTTCTCGACTTATTCTTCATCAAAAACACGACTAATGTCTCAGTTAGGAAGAAAACGCTTTATTTGGAGCCATTTGTTGCTTAACGAACCGAATATAATTTAGTAAATCAGACTGAGAATGCTTTAGTCTGGATCAAAGGACAATTTTTATTAAAATTTAAAAGAAAACGACTAATTTCGAAATATTATTTACACAGAAACGAGTCAAACACGGGTTAAACTTAAACAAAACAGACTGTAAACGTTTTATGTCGCTTCAAAAGAACGATTCATATTATAATTTGGAAAAAACCTGCTTATTTCGGCAGCTTTTTTGCTTAGAAACGAGTAAAACCTTACCAAACCAAACTAAAAACATCTTATTTCGCCTCAAAAACACCATTAATGTTACAGTTTAAAAAAAACACCTTATTTGGGTCTGCTTTTGCATAAAGAAACGAGTATAATTTAATAAAACAGACTGAGAACTTTCTAGATTAGTTTGAAGGAACGATTAAATTTATAATTTTGAAGAAAAGAACTCAATTCGATGGATTCGTCTTCTTCTTCTTCTTCTTCTTCTTCTTCTTCTTCTTCTTATTATTATTATTATTATTATTATTATTATTATTATTATTACTATTATTATTATTATTATTATTGTTATTATTATTATTATTATTATTATTATTATTATTATTATTATTATTATTATTACTATTATATATATTTTTTTATTATTATTTTAATAATAATTTAAAACCAACTATAACTTTCGAATAGTGAACGGTTTATGCACCAGTTGGTAAGAACATTGTTAATTTTTGACAAATATTTGCTTAAAAACCTGAAGACTTACACAAATCAAATTGAAAACATCTTATTCAAGTTCAAAATAACAAATAATATTATAGTTTTGATAAAAAAAGATTATTTTGGACGTTTATTAGCTTTGAAACGAGCAATCGTTTACAAGACATACTGAAAACGCTTTAATCAGGCTCAAAAGTACGAATTATGCTATAGTTTGAACAGAAAGGGCTTATTCCGTACGATTGATTGCCTAAATAAACGAGTATATTTCATAAAACAGAGTGAAAACGCTTTATTCTGGCTCAAAAGAACGATTGATGCATGAATTTGGAAGCAAATGGCTTATTTCGAAATATTTTTTGCTTAGAATCCAGTAAAACTTACACAAATGGAGCCGAAAACGTCTTAGTTCGCTTCAGAAAAGCGATATATATTATAATTCGAAAGAAAATGGCTTATTTCGAACGATTCTTATCTTTGAAACCAGCAAACATTTAAAAAGCATACTAAAAACGCTCTATTCAGGCTCAGAAGAACGAATTATGTTATAGTTTAAACAAAAACGGCAAATTTCAGACTATTTTTTGCTTAACGAAACGAGAATATTTAATAAAACACACTGAAAATGCTATATCCTTGCTCAAAAGAACGATTAATGCAATAATTTAGAAGGAAAGGGAAAATTTCGAAGGTTTTTTTGCTTAGAATCCAGTAAAACTTATGCAAATCCCACCGAAAACGTCTAAGTTCGCTTCAAAAAAGCGATATATATTATAATTCGAAAGAAAACGGCTTATTTCGAACGACTCTTACTGCAGACGCTTTATTCTGGCTCAAAAGAACGAATTATATTATAGTTTGAACAAAAACAGTGAATTTCAGACAATTTTTTGCTTAAAGAAGCGAGTACTTTTAATAAAACAGACCAAAATCACTTTATTCTTGCTCAAAAGAACGATTGATGCAATAATTTGAAAGCAAATGGCTAATTTCGAAAGATTATTTACTTAGAATCCAGTAAAACTTATGTAAATCGAGCCGAAAACGTCTTAGTTCGCTTCAAATAAGCGATACATATTATAATTCGAAAGAAAACGGCTTATTTCGAACGATTCTTAGCTTCGAAACCAGCAAACGTTTACAAAACATACTAAAAACGCTCAATTCAGGCTCAAAAGAACGAATTATGTTATAGTTTAAACTAAAACGGCAAATTTCAGACTATTTTTTGCTTAAAGAAACGAGTATATTTAATGAAACAGACTCAAAACTCTTTATTCTTGCTCAAAAGAACGAATTATGTTATAGATTAAAAGAAAACGGTTTATTTAGAACTACTCTTGGCTTCAAATTAAGCAAACTTTAATAAAGCAGAGTGAAAACGTTTTATTGTCACAAGAAAACAGTTCAAGCACTAATTAAAGCCAATCCTGGGAGATTTCTCGATTTTAAGAAAAGAAATTGTCTAAAATAAAGGTTTTTCTTTAAAATTTGTGCCTTTTCTCGTTTCTAAGCAAAGAATCTACTGAGAGAAACCCTTTTTTCATTCAAACTATTGAATAATTTGTACTTTTGTGCTTAAATAAGTCGCTTTTCTACAAACTGTAACATGGAACGTCTTTTTGAGGCGTTTGCTGGTTTTGGAGCTAAGAATCTTTCGAAATAAGCCGTTTTCTTTCGAATTATAATATATATCGCTTTTTTGAAGCGAAATAAAACGTTTTCGGCCCGATTTGTATAAGTTTTGCTGGATTCTAAGCAAAAAACCTTCGAAATATTCCTTTTGCTTCCAAATTATTGCATCAATCGTTCTGATGAGCTAGAATAAAGCGTTTTCTGTCTGCTTTATTAAATATACTCGATTTTTTAAGCAAAAAATTGTTTGAAATTTACTGTTTTTGATCAAACTATAACATAATTCGTTCCTTTGAGCCAGCATAAAGCGTTTTCAGTATGTTTTGTAAACGTTTGCTGTTTTCAAAGCTCAGAATCGTTCGAAATAAGCCGCTTTCTTTCGAATTATAATTTATATCGCTTTTTTGAAGCGAAATAAAACGTTTTCGGCCCGATTTGTATAAGTTTTGCTGGATTCTAAGCAAAAAAAAACCTTCAAAATATTTCCTTTGCTTCCAAATTATTGCATCAATCGTTCTTTTGAGCAAGAATAAAGCGTTTTCAATCTGTTTTATTAAATATACTCGCTTCTATAAGCAAAAAATAGTCTGAAATGTGCCGTTTTTGTTTAAACTATAACATAATTCGTTCTTCTCAGCCTGAATAGAGCGTTTTCAGTATGTTTTGTAAACGTTTGCTGTTTTCAAAGCTTAGAATCGTTCGAAATAAGCCGCTTTCTTTCGCATTATGATTTATATCGCTTTTTTGAAGCGAAATAAAACGTTTTCGGCCCGATTTATATAAGTTTTGCTGGATTCTAAGCAAAAAAAACCTTCGAAATATTTCCTTTGCTTCCAAATTATTGCATTAATCGTTCTTTTGAGCAAGAATAAAGCGTTTTCAGTCTGTTTTATTAAATACACCCGTTTCTTTAAGCAAAAAATTGTCTGAAATTCACTGTTTTTGTACAAACTATAACATAATTCGATTTTTTGGGCCAGATTAAAGCCTTTTCAGTATGCTTTGTAAACGTTTGCTGGTTTCAAAGCTAAGAATCGTTCGAAATAAGCCGTTTTCTTTCGAATTATAATATATATCGCTTTTTTGAAGCTAACTAAGACGTTTGCGGCTCCATTTGTGTAAGTTTTAGTGGATTCTAAGCAAAAAATCTTTCGAAATAAGCCATTTGCTTCCAAATTATTGCATCAATCGTTCTTTTGAGCCTGAATAAAACGTTTTCAGTCTGTTTTATTAAATATACTCGTTTATTTAGGTAATCAATCGTACGGAATAAGCCCTTTTTGTTCAAACTATATCATAATTCGTTCTTTTGAGCCTGATTAAAGCATTTTCAGTATGTCTTGTAAACGTTTGCTCGTTTCAAAGCTAATAAACGTCCAAAATAAGCTGTTTTTATCGAAACCATAACATAATTAGTTATTTTGAACTAGAACAAGATTTGCACACAATTTGCTTTGTGTAAGTCTTAAGTTTTTTAAGCAAATATTTGTCAATAATTAACCATGTTCTTACAAACTGGTGTATAAACCGTTCACTATTCGAAGTTATAGTTGGTTTTAAATTATTAAAATAATAATAAAAAAAAAATATATAATAATAATAATAATAATAATAATAATAATAATAATAATAATAATAATAATAATAATAATAATAATAATAATAATAAGAAGAAGAAGAAGAAGAAGAAGAAGAAGACGAATCCTTCGAATTGAGTTCTTTTCTTCAAAATTATAAATTTAATCGTTCCTTCAAACTAATCTAGAAAGTTCTCAGTCTGTTTTATTAAATTATACTCGTTTCTTTATGCAAAAGCAGACAGAAATTCAAAAACTATTAGGAATACTGCAATTTTTTTGACTTCAATCGATTGCCTGGATCATTCTGCACCGGCAAAGGTCCAAATAGTTCCACTGTTTCGAATATAGTATAGCCGTAAGTGGAAAAAATAAATAAAATCAAAAATTTATAAAAAGTAAAAAATAGTTCATAATTCAAAAACTATTAGGAATCCTGAGATTTTTTTGACTTCAATCGATTGACTGGATTATTTTGCATCGGCAAAGGTCCAAAGAGTTCCACTGTTTCGAATAGTATAGCCGTAAGTGGAGAAAATATATTAAATCAAAAATTTATAAAAAGTAAAAAATTGTTCATAATTCAAAAATTATTAGGAATACTGAGATTTTTTTGACTTCAATCTATTGCCTGGATCATTTTGCATTGGCAAGGGTCGAAACAGTTCCACTGTTTCGAATAGTATAGCCGTAATTGGAGAAAATAAATAAAATCAAAAATTTATAAAAAGTAAAAAATAGTTCATAATTCAAAAACTATTAGGAATACTGAAATTTTTTTGACATCAATCGATTGCCCGGATCATTCTGCATCGGCAAAGGTCCAGATAGTTCCACTGTTTCGAATATAGTATAGCCGTAAGTGGAAAAAATAAATAAAATCAAAAATTTATAAAAAGTAAAAAATAGTACATAATTCAAAAACTATTAGGAATACTGCGATTTTTTTGACATCAATCGATTTCCCGGATCATTTTGCATCGGCAAAGGTCCAAATAGTTGCACTCTTTCGAATATAGTATAGCCGTAAGTGGAAAAAATAAATAAAATCAAAAATTTATAAAAAGTAAAAAATAGTTCATAATTCAAAAACTATTAGGAATACTGAGATTTTTTTGACTCCAATCGATTGCCTGGATCATTTTGCATCGGCAAAGGTCTAAATAGTTTCACTGTTTCGATGCAAAATAACCCAGGTAATCGATTGAAGTCACAAAAATCGCAGTATTCCTAATAGTTTTTGAATTATGAACTATTTTTTACATTCTATAAATTTTTGATTATATTTATTTTCTCCACTAACGGCTATACTATTCGAAACAGTGGAACTGTTTGGACCTTTGCCGATGCAAAATGATCCAAGTAATCGATTGAAGTCAAAAAAATCGCAGTATTCCTAATAGTTTTTGAATTATGAACAATTCTTTGCTTTTTATAAATTTTTGATTTTATTTATTTTCTCCACTTACGGCTATACTATATTCGAAACAGTGGAACTATTTGGACCTTTGCCGATAAAAAATGATCCAGGCAATCGATGGAAGTTCAAAAAAATCGCAGTATTCCTAATAGTTTTTGAATTATGAACTATTTTTTACTTTTTATAAATTTTTGATTTTATTTATTTTCTCCACTTACGGCTATACTATTCGAATATTCGAAACAGTGGAACTATTTGGACCTTTGCCGATGCAAAATGATATAGGCAATCGATTGAAGTCAAAAAAATCTCAGTATTCCTAATAGTTTTTGAATTATGAACTATTTTTTACTTTTTGCAAATTTTTGATTTTATTTATTTTTTCCACTTACGGCTATACTATATTCGAAAGAGTGGAACTATTTGGACCTTTGCCGATACAAAATGATCCGGGCAATCGATTGATGTCAAAAAAATCGCAGTATTCCTAATAGTTTTTGAATTATGAACTATTTTTTACTTTTTATAAATTTTTGATTTTATTTATTTTCTCCACTTACGGCAATACTATTCGAAACAATGAAACTGTTTCGACCCTTGCCGATGCAAAATGATCCGGGCAATCTATTGAAGTTAAAAAAAAATTCAGTATTCCTTATAGTTTTTGAATTATGAACTATTTTTTACTTTTTATAAATTTTTGATTTTATTTATTTTTTCCACTTACGGCTATACTATATTCGAAACAGTGGAACTATTTGGACCTTTGCCGATGCAAAATGATCCAGGTAATCGATTGGAGTCAAAAAAATCGCAGTATTCCTAATAATTTTTGAATTATGAACTATTTTTTACTTTTTATAAATTTTTGATTTTATTTATTTTCTTCACTTACGGCTATACTATTCGAAACAGTGGAACTGTTTCGACCCTTGCCTATGCAAAATGATCCAGGCAATCGATTGAAGTCAAAAAAATCTCATTATTCCTAATAGTTTTTGAATTATGAACTACTTTTTACTTTTTATAAATTTTTGATTTTATTTATTTTTTCCACTTACGGCTATACTATATTCGAAACAGTGGAACTATTTGGACCTTTGCCGATGCAAAATGATCCGGGCAATCGATTGATGTCAAAAAAATCGCAGTATTCTTAATAGTTTTTAAATTATGAACTATTTTTTACTTTTTACAAATTTTTGATTTTATATATTTTCTCTACTTACGGCTATACTATTCGACACATTGGAACTATTTGGACCTTTGCCGATGCAAAATGATCCAGGCAACCGATTGAAGTTCAAAAAAATTGCAGTATTTCTAATAGTTTTTGAATTATGAACTATTTTTTACTTTTTATAAATTTTTGATTTTATTTACTTTCTCCACTTACGGCTATACTATTCGAATAAGTGGAACTGTTTCGGCCCTTGCCGATGCAAAATGATCCAGGCAATCGATTGAAGTCAAAAAAATCGCAGCATTCCTAATAGTTTTTGAATTATGTACTATTTTTTACTTTTTATAAATTTTTGATTTTATTTATTTTCTCCACTTACGGCTATACTATTCGAAACAGTGGAACTGTTTCGACCCTTGCCTATGCAAAATAATCCAGGCAATCGATTGAAGTCAAAAAAATCACAGTATTCCTAATAGTTTTTGAATTATGAAATATTATTTACTTTTTATAAATTTTTGATTTTATTTATTTTTTCCACTTACGGCTATACTATATTCAAAACAGTGGAACTATTTGGACCTTTGCCGATGCAAAATGATCCAGGTAATCGATTGGAGTCAAAAAAATCGCAGTATTCCTAATAGTTTTTGAATTATGAACTATTTTTTACTTTTTATAAATTTTTGATTTTATTTATTTTCTCCACTTACGGCTATACTATTCGAAACAGTGGAACTGTTTCGACCCTTGCCTATGCAAAATGATCCAGGCAATCGATTGAAGTCAAAAAAATCGCAGTATTCCTAATAGTTTTTGAATTATGTACTATTTTTTACTTTTTATAAATTTTTGATTTTATTTATTTTCTCCACTTACGGCTATACTATTCGAAACAGTGGAACTGTTTCGACCCTTGCCTATGCAAAATGATCCAGGCAATCGATTGAAGTCAAAAAAATCGCAGTATTCCTAATAGTTTTGGAATTATGTACTATTTTTTACTTTTTATAAATTTTTGATTTTATTTATTTTCTCCACTTACGGCTATACTATTCGACCCTTGCCTATGCAAAATGATCCAGGCAATTGATTGAAGTTCAAAAAAATCGCCGTATTTCTAATAGTTTTTGAATTATGAACTATTTTTTACTTTTTATAAATTTTTGATTTTATTTATTTTCTCCACTTACGGCTATACTATTCGAATAAGTGGAACTGTTTCGGCCTTTGCCGATGCAAAATGATCCAGGCAATCGATTGAAGTCAAAAAAATCGCAGTATTCCTAATAGTTTTTGAATTATGAACTATTTTTTACTTTTTATAAATTTTTGATTTTATTAATTTTTTCCACTTACGGCTATACAATATTCGAAACAGTGGAACTATTTGGACCTTTGCCGATGCAGAATGATCCAGGCAATCGATTGAAGTTCAAAAAAATCGCAGTATTCCTAATAATTTTTGAATTATGAACTATTTTTTACTTTTTATAAATTTTTGATTTTATTTATTTTCTTCACTTACGGCTATACTATTCGAAACAGTGGAACTGTTTCGACCCTTGCCTATGCAAAATGATCCAGGCAATCGATTGAAGTCAAAAAAATCTCATTATTCCTAATAGTTTTTGAATTATGAACTACTTTTTACTTTTTATAAATTTTTGATTTTATTTATTTTTTCCACTTACGGCTATACTATATTCGAAACAGTGGAACTATTTGGACCTTTGCCGATGCAAAATGATCCGGGCAATCGATTGATGTCAAAAAAATCGCAGTATTCTTAATAGTTTTTAAATTATGAACTATTTTTTACTTTTTACAAATTTTTGATTTTATATATTTTCTCTACTTACGGCTATACTATTCGACACATTGGAACTATTTGGACCTTTGCCGATGCAAAATGATCCAGGCAACCGATTGAAGTTCAAAAAAATTGCAGTATTTCTAATAGTTTTTGAATTATGAACTATTTTTTACTTTTTATAAATTTTTGATTTTATTTACTTTCTCCACTTACGGCTATACTATTCGAATAAGTGGAACTGTTTCGGCCCTTGCCGATGCAAAATGATCCAGGCAATCGATTGAAGTCAAAAAAATCGCAGCATTCCTAATAGTTTTTGAATTATGTACTATTTTTTACTTTTTATAAATTTTTGATTTTATTTATTTTCTCCACTTACGGCTATACTATTCGAAACAGTGGAACTGTTTCGACCCTTGCCTATGCAAAATAATCCAGGCAATCGATTGAAGTCAAAAAAATCACAGTATTCCTAATAGTTTTTGAATTATGAACTATTTTTTACTTTTTATAAATTTTTGATTTTATTTATTTTTTCCACTTACGGCTATACAATATTCGAAACAGTGGAATTATTTGGACCTTTGCCGATGCAAAATGATCCAGGCAATCGATTGACGTTCAAAAAAATCGCCGTATTTCTAATAGTTTTTGAATTATGAACTATTTTTTAATTTATATAAATTTTTGATTTTATTTATTTTCTCTACTTACGGCTATACTATTCGAAACAGTGGAACTGTTTCGACCCTCGCCGATGCAAAATGATCCAGGCAATCGATTGAAGTCAAAAAAGTCTCAGTATCCCTAATAGTTTTTGAATTATAAACTATTATTTACTTTTTATAAATTTTTGATTTTATTCATTTTTTCCACTTACGGCTATACTATATTCGAAACAGTTGAACTATTTGGACCTTTGCCGATGCAAAATGATCCAGGCAATCGATTGAAGTTCAAAAAAATCGCAGTATTCCTAATAGTTTTTGAATTATGAACTATTTTTTAGTTTTTATAAATTTTTGATTTTATTTATTTTCTCCACTTACGGCTATACTATTCGAATAAGTGGAATTGTTTCGGCCCTTGCCGATGCAAAATGATCCAGGCAATCGATTGAAGTCAAAAAAATCGCAGTATTTCTAATAGTTTTTGAATTATGAACTATTTTTTAGTTTTTATAAATTTTTGATTTTATTTATTTTCTCCACTTACGGCTATACTATTCGAAACAGTGGAACTGTTTGGACCTTTGCCGATGCAAAATGATCCAGGTCATCGATTGAAGTCAAAAAAATCGCAGTATTCCTAATAATTTTTGAATTATGAACTATTTTTTACTTTTTATAAATTTTTGATTTTATTTATTTTCTCCACTTACGGCTATACTATATTCGAAACAGTGGAACTATTTGGACCTTTGCCGATAAAAAATGATCCAGGCAATCGATGGAAGTTCAAAAAAATCGCAGTATTCCTAATAGTTTTTGAATTATGAACTATTTTTTACTTTTTATAAATTTTTGATTTTATTTATTTTTTCAACTTACGGCTATACAATATTCGAAACAGTGGAACTATTTGGACCTTTGCCGATGCAAAATGATCCAGGCAATCGATTGAAGTTCAAAAAAATCGCAGTATTCCTAATAATTTTTGAATTATGAACTATTTTTTACTTTTTATAAATTTTTGATTTTATTTATTTTCTCCACTTACGGCTATACTATATTCGAAACAGTGGAACTATTTGGACCTTTGCCAATAAAAAATGATCCAGGCAATCGATGGAAGTTCAAAAAAATCGCAGTATTCCTAATAGTTTTTGAATTATGAACTATTTTATACTTTTTATAAATTTTTGATTTTATTTATTTTCTCCACTTACGGCTATACTATTCGAAACACTGGAACTGTTTCGGCCCTTGCCGATGCAAAATGATCCAGGCAATCGATTGAAGTCAAAAAAATCTCAGTATTAATAATAGTTTTTGAATTATGAACTACTTTTTACTTTTTATAAATTTTTGATTTTATTTATTTTTTCCACTTACGGCTATACTATATTCGAAACAGTGGAACAATTTGGACCTTTGCCGATGCAAAATGATCCAAGCAATCGATTGAAGTTCAAAAAAATCGCAGTATTCCTAATAGTTTTTGAATTATGAACTATTTTTTACTTTTTATAAATTTTTGATTTTATTTATTTTTCCCACTTACGGCTATACAATATTCGAAACAGTGGAACTATTTGGACCTTTGCCGATGCAAAATAATCCAGGCAATCTATTGAAGTTCAAAAAAATCGCAGTATTCCTAATAATTTTTGAATTATGAACTATTTTTTACTTTTTATAAATTTTTGATTTTATTTATTTTCTTCACTTACGGCTATACTATTCGAAACAGTGGAACTGTTTCGACCCTTGCCTATGCAAAATGATCCAGGCAATCGATTGAAGTCAAAAAAATCTCAGTATTAATAATAGTTTTTGAATTATGAACTACTTTTTACTTTTTATAAATTTTTGATTTTATTTATTTTTTCCACTTACGGCTATACTATATTCGAAACAGTGGAACAATTTGGACCTTTGCCGATGCAAAATGATCCAAGCAATCGATTGAAGTTCAAAAAAATCGCAGTATTCCTAATAGTTTTTGAATTATGAACTATTTTTTACTTTTTATAAATTTTTGATTTTATTTATTTTCTCCACTTACGGCTATACTATTCGAAACAGTGGAACTGTTTCGACCCTTGCCTATGCAAAATGATCCAGGCAATCGATTGAAGTCAAAAAAATCTCAGTATTAATAATAGTTTTTGAATTATGAACTACTTTTTACTTTTTATAAATTTTTGATTTTATTTATTTTTTCCACTTACGGCTATACTATATTCAAAACAGTGGAACAATTTGGACCTTTGCCGATGCAAAATGATCCAAGCAAACGATTGAAGTCAAAAAAGTCTCAGTATTCCTAATAATTTTTGAATTATGAACTACTTTTTACTTTTTATAAATTTTTGATTTTATTTATTTTTTCCACTTACGGCTATACTATATTCGAAACAGTGGAACAATTTGGACCTTTGCCGATGCAAAATGATCCAAGCAATCGATTGAAGTTCAAAAAAATCGCAGTATTCCTAATAATTTTTGAATTATGAACTATTTTTTACTTTTTATAAATTTTTGATTTTATTTATTTTTTCCACTTACGGCTATACAATATTCGAAACAGTGGAACTATTTGGACCTTTGCCGATGCAAAATAATCCAGGCAATCTATTGAAGTTCAAAAAAATCGCAGTATTCCTAATAATTTTTGAATTATGAACTATTTTTTACTTTTTATAAATTTTTGATTTTATTTATTTTCTTCACTTACGGCTATACTATTCGAAACAGTGGAACTGTTTCGACCCTTGCCTATGCAAAATGATCCAGGCAATCGATTGAAGTCAAAAAAATCTCAGTATTAATAATAGTTTTTGAATTATGAACTATTTTTTACTTTTTATAAATTTTTGATTTTATATATTTTCTCCACTTACGGCTATACTATTCGAATAAGTGGAATTGTTTCGGCCCTTGCCGATGCAAAATGATCCAGGCAATCGATTGAAGTCAAAAAAATCGCAGTATTCCTAATAGTTTTTGAATTATGAACTATTTTTTACTTTTTATAAATTTTTGATTTTATTTATTTTTTCCACTTACGGCTATACAATATTCGAAACAGTGGAACTATTTGGACCTTTGCCGATGCAAAATAATCCAAGTAATCGATTGGAGTTCAAAAAAATCGCAGTATTTCTAATAGTTTTTGAATTATGAAATATTATTTACTTTTTATAAATTTATGATTTTATTTATTTTCTCTACTTACGGCTATACTATTCGAAACAGTGGAAATCTTTGGACCTTTGCCGATGCAAAATAATCCAGGTAATCGATTGGAGTCAAAAAAATCGCAGTATTCCTAATAGTTTTTGAATTATGAACTATTTTTTACTTTTTATAAATTTTTGATTTTATTTATTTTTTCCACTTACGGCTATACAATATTCGAAACAGTAGAACTATTTGGACCTTTGCCGATGCAAAATGATCCAGGTAATCGATTGGAGTCAAAAAATCGCAGTATTCCTAATAGTTTTTGAATTATGAACTATTCTTTACTTTTTATAAATTTTTGATTTTATTTATTATTTCCATTTACGGCTATACAATATTCGAAAGAGTGGAACTATTTGGACCTTTGCCGATGCAAAATAATCCAGGCAATCGATTGAAGTCAAAAAAATCGCAGTATTCCTAATAGTTTTTGAATTATGTACTATTTTTTACTTTTTATAAATTCTTGATTTTATTTATTTTCTCCACTTACGGCTATACTATTCGAAACAGTGGAACTGTTTCGACCCTTGCCTATGCAAAATGATCCAAGCAATCGATTGAAGTCAAAAAAATCACAGTATTCCTAATAGTTTTTGAATTATGAACTATTTTTTACTTTTTATAAATTTTTGATTTTATTTATTTTTTCCACTTACGGCTATACAATATTCGAAACAGTGGAATTATTTGGACCTTTGCCGATGCAAAATGATCCAGGCAATCGATTGACGTTCAAAAAAATCGCCGTATTTCTAATAGTTTTTGAATTATGAACTATTTTTTACTTTTTATAAATTTTTGATTTTATTTATTTTCTCCACTTACGGCTATACTATTCGAAACAGTGGAACTGTTTCGACCCTCGCCGATGCAAAATGATCCAGGCAATCGATTGAAGTCAAAAAAGTCTCAGTATACCTAATAGTTTTTGAATTATAAACTATTATTTACTTTTTATAAATTTTTGATTTTATTCATTTTTTCCACTTACGGCTATACTATATTCGAAACAGTGGAACTATTTGGACCTTTGCCGATGCAAAATGATCCAGGCAATCGATTGATGTCAAAAAAATCGCAGTAATCCTAATAATTTTTGAATTATGAACTATTTTTTACTTTTTATAAATTTTTGATTTTATTTATTTTCTTCACTTACGGCTATACTATTCGAAACAGTGGAACTGTTTCGACCCTTGCCGATGCAAAATGATCCAGGCAATCGATTGAAGTCAAAAAAATCTCAGTATTCCTAATAGTTTTTGAATTATGAACTACTTTTTACTTTTTATAAATTTTTGATTTTATTTATTTTTTCCACTTACGGCTATACTATATTCGAAACAGTGGAACAATTTGGACCTTTGCCGATGCAAAATGATCCAGGCAATCGATTGAAGTTCAAAAAAATCGCAGTATTCTTAATAGTTTATGAATTATGAACTATTTTTTACTTTTTATAAATTTTTGATTTTATTTATTTTCTCCACTTACGGCTATACTATTCGAAACAGTGGAACTGTTTGGACCTTTGCCGATTCAAAATGATCCAGGTAATCGATTGGAGTCAAAAAAATCGCAGTATTCCTAATAGTTTTTGAATTATGAACTATTTTTTACTTTTTATACATTTTTGATTTTATTTATTTTCTCCACTTACGGCTATACTATTCGAAAAAGTGGAACTGTTTGGACCTTTGCCGGTGCAAAATGATCCAGGCAATCGATTGAAGTCAAAAAAATCACAGTATTCCTAATAGTTTTTGAATTATGAACCATTTTTTACTTGTTATAAATTTTTGATGTTATTTATTTTTTCTACTTACGGCTATACTATATTCGAAACAGTGGAACTATTTGGACCTTTGCCGATGCAAAATGATTAAGGTAATCGATTGAAGTCACAAAAATCGCAGTATTCCTAATAGTTTTTGAATTATGTACTATTTTTTACTTTTTATAAATTTTTGATTTTATATATTTTCTCCACTTACGGTTATACTATTCGAAAAATTGGAACTGTTTGGACCTTTTCCGGTGCAAAATGATCCAGACAATCGATTGAAGTCAAAAAAATCTCAGTATTCCTAATAGTTTTTGAATTATGAACCATTTTTTACTTTTTATAAATTTTTGATGTTATTTATTTTCTCCACTTACGGCTATACTATATTCGAAACAGTGGAACTATTTGGACCTTTGCCGATGCAAAATGATCCGGGCAATCGATTGATATCAAAAAAATCGCAGTATTCCTAATAGTTTTTGAATTATGAACTCTTCTTTACTTTTTATAAATTTTTGATTTTATATATTTTTTCCACTTACGGCTATACTATATTCGAAAGAGTGGAACTATTTAGACGTTTGCCGATGCAAAATGATCCGGGCAATCGATTGAAGTTCAAAAAAATAGCTGTATTTCTAATAGTTTTTTAATTATGAACTATTTTTTACTTTTTATAAATTTTTGATTTTATTTATTTTTTCCACTTACGGCTATACTATTCGAAACAGTGGAACTATTTGGACCTTTGCCGATGCAAAATGATTAAGGTAATCGATTGAAGTCACAAAAATCGCAGTATTCCTAATAGTTTTTGAATTATGAACTATTTTTTACTTTTTATAAATTTTTGATTTTATATATTTTCTCCACTTACGGCTATACTATTCGAAACAGTGGAACTGTTTCGACCCTTGCCGATGCAAAATGATCCAGGCAATCGATTGAAGTCAAAAAAATCTCAGTATTCCTAATAGTTTTTGAATTATGAACTATTTTTTACTTTTTATAAAATTTTGATTTTATTTATTTTTTCCACTTACGGCTATACAATATTCGAAACAGTGGAACTACTTGGACCTTTGCCGATGCAAAATGATCCAGGCAATCGATTGAAGTTCAAAAAAATCGCTGTATTCCTAATAGTTTTTGAATTATGAACTATTTTTTACTTTTTATAAATTTTTGATTTTATTTATTTTCTCCACTTACGGCTATACTATATTCGAAACAGTGGAACTATTTGGACCTATGCCGATAAAAAATGATCCAGGCAATCGATGGAAGTTCAAAAAAATCGCAGTATTCCTAATAGTTTTTGAATTATGAACTATTTTTTACTTTTTATACATTTTTGATTTTATTTATTTTCTCCACTTACGGCTATACTATTCGAAAAAGTGGAACTGTTTGGACCTTTGCCGGTGCAAAATGATCCAGGCAATCGATTGAAGTCAAAAAAATCTCAGTATTCCTAATAGTTTTTGAATTATGAACCATTTTTTACTTTTTATAAATTTTTGATGTTATTTATTTTTTCCACTTACGGCTATACTATATTCGAAATAGTGGAACTATTTGGACCTTTGCCAATGCAAAATGATCCAGGTAATCGATTGAAGTCAGAAAAATCTCAGCATTCCTAATAGTTTTTGAATTATGAACTATTTTTTACTTTTTATAAATTTTTGATTTTATTTATTTTTTCTACTTACGGCTATACTATATCCGAAAGAGTGGAACTATTTAGACCTTTGCCGATGCAAAATGATCCGGGCAATCGATTGATGTCAAAAAAATCGCAGTATTCCTAATAGTTTTTGAATTATGTACTATTTTTTACTTTTTATAAATTTTTGATTTTATATATTTTCTCCACTTACGGCTATACTATTCGAAAAATTGGAACTGTTTGGACCTTTTCCGGTGCAAAATGATCCAGACAATCGATTGAAGTCAAAAAAGTCTCAGTATTCCTAATAGTTTTTGAATTATGAACCATTTTTTACTTTTTATAAATTTTTGATGTTATTTATTTTCTCCACTTACGGCTATACTATATTCGAAACAGTGGAACTATTTGGACCTTTGCCGATGCAAAATGATCCGGGCAATCGATTGATATCAAAAAAATCGCAGTATTCCTAATAGTTTTTGAATTATGAACTCTCCTTTACTTTTTATAAATTTTTGATTTTATATATTTTTTCCACTTACGGCTATACTATATTCGAAAAAGTGGAACTATTTAGACGTTTGCCGATGCAAAATGATCCGGGCAATCGATTGAAGTTCAAAAAAAATCGCTGTATTCCTAATAGTTTTTGAATTATGAACTATTTTTTACTTTTTATAAATTTTTGATTTTATTTATTTTTTCCACTTACGGCTATACTATTCGAAACAGTGGAACTGTTTGGACACTTGCCGATGCAAAATGATCCAGGTAATCGATTGAAGTCAAAAAAATCTCAGTATTCCTAATAGTTTTTGAATTATGAACTATTTTTTACTTTTTATAAATTTTTGATTTTATATATTTTCTCCACTTACGGCTATACTATTCGAAACAGTGGAACTGTTTCGACCCTTGCCGATGCAAAATGATCCAGGCAATCGATTGAAGTCAAAAAAATCTCAGTATTCCTAATAGTTTTTGAATTATGAACTATTTTTTACTTTTTATAAATTTTTGATTTTATTTATTTTTTCCACTTACGGCTATACTATTCGAAACAGTGGAACTATTTGGAACTTTGCCGATGCAAAATGATTAAGGTAATCGATTGAAGTCACAAAAATCGCAGTATTCCTAATAGTTTTTGAATTATGAACTATTTTTTACTTTTTATAAATTTTTGATTTTATATATTTTCTCCACTTACGCCTATACTATTCGAAACAGTGGAACTGTTTCGACCCTTGCCGATGCAAAATGATCCAGGCAATCGATTGAAGTCAAAAAAATCTCAGTATTCCTAATAGTTTTTGAATTATGAACTATTTTTTACTTTTTATAAATTTTTGATTTTATTTATTTTCTCCACTTACGGCTATACTATTCGACACAGTGGAACTATTTGGACCTTTGCCGATGCAAAATGATCCAGGCAATCGATTGAAGTTCAAAAAAATCGCTGTATTCCTAATAGTTTTTGAATTATGAACTATTTTTTACTTTTTATAAATTTTTGATTTTATTTATTTTTTCCACTTACGGCTATACTATTCGAAACAGTGGAACTATTTGGACCTTTGCCGATGCAAAATGATTAAGGTAATCGATTGAAGTCACAAAAATCGCAGTATTCCTAATAGTTTTTGAATTATGAACTATTTTTTACTTTTTATAAATTTTTGATTTTATATATTTTCTCCACTTACGGCTATACTATTCGAAACAGTGGAACTGTTTCGACCCTTGCCGATGCAAAATGATCCAGGCAATCGATTGAAGTCAAAAAAATCTCAGTATTCCTAATAGTTTTTGAATTATGAACTATTTTTTACTTTTTATAAAATTTTGATTTTATTTATTTTTTCCACTTACGGCTATACAATATTCGAAACAGTGGAACTATTTGGACCTTTGCCGATGCAAAATGATCCAGGCAATCGATTGAAGTCAAAAAAATCTCAGTATTCCTAATAGTTTTTGAATTATGAACTATTTTTTACTTTTTATAAATTTTTGATTTTATTTATTTTTTCCACTTACGGCTATACTATTCGAAACAGTGGAACTATTTGGACTTTTACCGATGCAAAATGATTAAGGTAATCGATTGAAGTCACAAAAATCGCAGTATTCCTAATAGTTTTTGAATTATGAACTATTTTTTACTTTTTGTAAATTTTTGATTTTATTTATTTTTTTTACTTACGGCTATACTATATCCGAAAGAGTGGAACTATTTAGACCTTTGCCGATGCAAAATGATCCGGGCAATCGATTGATGTCAAAAAAATCGCAGTATTCCTAATAGTTTTTGAATTATGTACTATTTTTTACTTTTTATAAATTTTTGATTTTATATATTTTCTCCACTTACGGCTATACTATTCGAAAAATTGGAACTGTTTGGACCTTTTCCGGTGCAAAATGATCCAGACAATCGATTGAAGTCAAAAAAATCTCAGTATTCCTAATAGTTTTTGAATTATGAACCATTTTTTACTTTTTATAAATTTTTGATGTTATTTATTTTCTCCACTTACGGCTATACTATATTCGAAACAGTGGAACTATTTGGACCTTTGCCGATGCAAAATGATCCGGGCAATCGATTGATATCAAAAAAATCGCAGTATTCCTAATAGTTTTTGAATTATGAACTCTTCTTTACTTTTTATAAATTTTTGATTTTATATATTTTTTCCACTTACGGCTATACTATATTCGAAAAAGTGGAACTATTTAGACGTTTGCCGATGCAAAATGATCCGGGCAATCGATTGAAGTTCAAAAAAATCGCTGTATTCCTAATAGTTTTTGAATTATGAACTATTTTTTACTTTTTATAAATTTTTGATTTTACTTATTTTTTCCACTTACGGCTATACTATTCGAAACAGTGGAACTATTTGGACCTTTGCCGATGCAAAATGATTAAGGTAATCGATTGAAGTCACAAAAATCGCAGTATTCCTAATAGTTTTTGAATTATGAACTATTTTTTACTTTTTATAAATTTTTGATTTTATATATTTTCTCCACTTACGGCTATACTATTCGAAACAGTGGAACTGTTTCGACCCTTGCCGATGCAAAATGATCCAGGCAATCGATTGAAGTCAAAAAAATCTCAGTATTCCTAATAGTTTTTGAATTATGAACTATTTTTTACTTTTTATAAAATTTTGATTTTATTTATTTTTTCCACTTACGGCTATACAATATTCGAAACAGTGGAACTATTTGGACCTTTGCCGATGCAAAATGATCCAGGCAATCGATTGAAGTTCAAAAAAATCGCTGTATTCCTAATAGTTTTTGAATTATGAACTATTTTTTACTTTTTATAAATTTTTGATTTTATTTATTTTTTCCACTTACGGCTATACTATTCGAAACAGTGGAACTATTTGGACCTTTGCCGATGCAAAATGATTAAGGTAATCGATTGAAGTCACAAAAATCGCAGTATTCCTAATAGTTTTTGAATTATGAACTATTTTTTACTTTTTATAAATTTTTGATTTTATTTATTTTTTCCACTTACGGCTATACTATATTCGAAAGAGTGGAACTATTTGGACGTTTGCCGATGCCAAATGATCCGGGCAATCGATTGATGTCAAAAAAATCGCAGTATTCCTAATAGTTTTTGAATTATGAACTATTTTTTACTTTTTATAAATTTTTGATTTTATTTATTTTCTCCACTTACGGCTATACTATTCGACACAGTGGAACTATTTGGACCTTTGCCGATGCAAAATAATCCAGGCAATCGATTGAAGTTCAAAAAAATCGCAGTATTTCTAAGAGTTTTTGAATTATGAACTATTTTTTACTTTTTATAAATTTTTGATTTTATATATTTTCTCCACTTACGGCTATACTATTCGAAACAGTGGAACTGTTTGGACAGTTGCCCATGTAAAATGATTCAGGTAATCGATTGAAGTCAAAAAAATCTCAGTATTCCTAATAGTTTTTGAATTATAAACTATTTTTTACTTTTTATAAATTTTTGATTTTATTTATTTTTTCCACTTACGGCTATACTATATTCGAAAGAGTGGAACTATTTCGACCTTTGCCGATGCAAAATGATCCAGGCAATCGACTGATGTCAAAAAAATCGCAGTATTCCTAATAGTTTTTGAATTATGAACTATTTTTTACTTTTTATAAATTTTTGATTTTATTTATTTTCTCCACTTACGGCTATACTATTCGAAACAGTGGAACTGTTTCGACCCTTGCCGATGCAAAATGATCCAGGCAATCGATTGAAATCAAAAAAATCTCAGTATTCCTAATAGTTTTTAAATTATGAACTATTTTTTACTTTTTATAAATTTTTGATTTTATTTATTTTTTCCACTTACGGCTATACAATATTCGAAACAGTGGAACTATTTGGACCTTTGCCGATGCAAAATGATCCAGGCAATCGATTGAAGTTCAAAACAATCGCAGTATTCCTAATAGTTTTTGAATTATGAACTATTTTTTACTTTTTATAAATTTTTGATTTTGTTTATTTTCTCCACTTATGGCTATACTATATTCGAAAGAGTGGAACTATTTCGACCTTTGCCGATGCAAAATGATCCAGGCAATCGATTGAAGTTCAAAAAAATCGCAGTATTTCTAAGAGTTTTTGAATTATGAACTATTTTTTACTTTTTATAAATTTTTGATTTTATTTATTTTCTCCACTTACGGCTATACTATTCGAAACAGTGGAACTGTTTGGACCTTTGCCGATGCAAAATGATCCAGGCAATCGATTGAAGTCAAAAAAGTCTCAGTATTCCTAATAGTTTTTGAATTATGATCTATTTTTTACTTTTTATAAATTTTTAATATTATTTATTTTCTCAAATCAAAAATTTATAATAAGTAAAAAATAGTTCATAATTCAAAAACTATTAGGAATATTGCGATTTTTTTGTCATCAATCGATTGCCCGGATCATTTTGCATCGGCAAAGGTCCAAATAGTTCCACTCTTTCGAATATTGTATAGCCGTAAGTGGAAAAAATAAATAAAATCAAAAATTTATAAAAAGTAAAAAATAGTTCATAATTCAAAAACTATTAGGAAGACTGAGATTTTTTTGACTTCAATGGATTGCCTGGATCATTTTGCATCGGCAAAGGTCCAAACAGTTCCACTGTTTCGAATAGTATAGCCGTAAGTGGAAAAAATAAATAAAATTAAAAATTTATAAAAAGTAAAAAATAGTTCATAATTCAAAAACTATTAGGAATACTGAGATTTTTTTTGACTGCAATCGATTGCCTGGATCATTTTGCATCGGCAAGGGTCGAAACAGTTCCACTGTTTCGAATAGTATAGCCGTAAGTGGAGAAAATAAATAAAATCAAAAATTTATAAAAAGTAAAAAATAGTTCATAATCCAAAAACTATTAAGAATACTGCGATTTTTTTGACATCAATCGATTGCCTGGATCATTTTGCATCGGCGAAGGTCGAAATAGTTCCACTCTTTCGAATATAGTATAGCCGTAAGTGGAAAAAAATAAATAAAATCAAAAATTTATAAAAAGTAAAAAATAGTCTATAATTCAAAAACTATTAAGAATACTGAGATTTTTTTGACTTCAATCGATTACCTGAATCATTTTACATCGGCAAGTGTCCAAACGGTTCCACTGTTTCGAATAGTATAGCCGTAAGTGGAGAAAATACATAAAATCAAAAATTTATAAAAAGTAAAAAATAGGTTCATAATTCAAAAACTATTAGGAATACTGAGATTTTTTTGAATTCAATCTATTGCCTGGATCATTTTGCATCGGCAAAGGTCTAAATAGTTCCACTCTTTCGGATATAGTATAGCCGTAAGTGGAAAAAATAAATAAAATCAAAAATTTATAAAAAGTAAAAAATAGTTCATAATTCAAAAACTATTAGGAATACTGAAATTTTTTTGACATCAATCGATTGCCCGGATCATTTGGCATCGGCAAACGTCCAAATAGTTCCACTCTTTCGAATATAGTATAGCCGTAAGTGGAAAAAAATAAATAAAATCAAAAATTTATAAAAAGTAAAAAATAGTTCATAATTCAAAAACTATTAGGAATACTGCGATTTTTGTGACTTCAATCGATTACCTTAATCATTTTGCATCGGCAAAGGTCCAAATAGTTCCACTGTTTCAAATAGTATAGCCCGTAAGTGGAAAAAATAAATAAAATCAAATATTTATAAAAAGTAAAAAATAGTTCATAATTCAAAAACTATTAGGAATATTATACTATTAGGAATATTAGGAATACAGGAATGGAACTGTTTCGACCCTTGCCGATGCAAAATGATCCAGGCAATCGATTGAAGTCAAAAAAATCTCAGTATTCCTAATAGTTTTTGAATTATGAACTATTTTTTACTTTTTACAAATTTTTGATTTTATTTATTTTCTCGAATTATTCTTCACCAAAAACACGACTAATGTCTCAGTTTGGATTAAAACGCTTTATTTGGAGCCATTTTTTGCTTAACGAACCGAATATAATTTAGTAAATCAGACTGAGAATGCTTTAGTCTGGACCAAAAGAACGATTTTTATTAAAATTTAAAAGAAAACGACTAATTTCGAAATATTATTTAAACAGAAACGAGTCAAACACGAGTTAAACTTAAACAAAACAGACTGTAAACGTTTTATGTCGCTTCAAAAGAACGATTCATATTATAATTTGGAAGAAACCTGCTTATTTCGGCAGGCTTTTTTACTTAGAAACGAGTAAAACCTTATCAAACCAAACTAAAAACATCTTATTTCGCCTCAAAAACACCATTAATGTTACAGTTTAAAACAAACACCTTATTTAGGTCTGCTTTTGCATAAAGAAACGAGTATAATTTAATAAAACAGACTGAGAACTTTCTAGATTAGTTTGAAGGAACGATTACATTTATAATTTTGAAGAAAAGACCTCAATTCGAAGGATTCGTCTTCTTCTTCTTCTTATTATTATTATTATTATTATTATTATTATTATTATTATTATTACAACAATTTCATTATTATTATTATATATATTTTTTTTATTATTATTTTAATAATTTAAAACTAACTATAACTTCGAATAGTGAACGGTTTTATACACCAGTTTGTAAGAACATGGTTAATTTTTGACAAATATTTGCTTAAAAAACCTTACACAAAGCAAATTGTGTTGCAAATCTTGTTCTAGTTTCAAAATAACTAATTATGTTATGGTTTCGATAAAAACAGCTTATTTTGGACGTTTATTAGCTTTGAAACGAGCAAACGTTTACAAGGCATACTGAAAATGCTTTAATCAGGGGTCAAAAGAACGAATTATGATATAGTTTGAACAAAAAGGGCTTATTCCGTACGATTGATTACCTAAATAAACGAGTAAATTTAATGAAACAGACTGAAAACGTTTTATTCAGGCTCAAAAGAACGATTGATGCAATAATTTGGAAGCAAATGGCTTATTTCGAAAGATTTTTTGCTTAGAATCCAGTAAAACTTACACATATGGAGCCGCAAACGTCTTAGTTAGCTTCAAAAAAGCGATATATATTATAATTCGAAAGAAAACGGCTTATTTCGAACGATTCTTAGCTTTGAAACCAGCAAACGTTTACAAAGCATACTGAAAAGGCTTTAATCTGGCCCAAAAAAATCGAATTATGTTATAGTTTGTACAAAAACAGTGAATTTCAGACAATTTTTTTGCTTAAAGAAACGGGTGTATTTAATAAAACAGACTGAAAACGCTTTATTCTTGGTCAAAAGAACGATTAATGCAATAATTTGGAAGCAAAGGGAATATTTTGAAGGTGTTTTTTTGCTTAGAATCCAGTTAAAACTTATACAAATCGGGTCGAAAACGTATTTTATTTCGCTTCAAAAAAGCGATATAAATCATAATTCGAAAGAAAGCGGCTTATTTCGAACGATTCTAAGCTTTGAAAACAGCAAACGTTTACAAAACATACTGAAAACGCTCTATTCAGGCTCAGAAGAACGAATTACGTTATAGTTTAAAACAAAAACGGCACATTTCAGACTATTTTTTGCTTATAGAAGCGAGTATATTTAATAAAACAGATTGAAAACGCTTTATTCTTGCTCAAAAGAACGATTGATGCAATAATTTGGAAGCAAAGGGAATATTTCGAAGGTTTTTTTTTGCTTAGAATCCAGCAAAACTTATACAAATCGGGCCGAAAACGTTTTATTTCGCTTCAAAAAAGCGATATAAATTATAATTCGAAAGAAAGCGGCTTATTTCGAACGATTCTGAGCTTTGAAAACAGCAAACGTTTACAAAACATACTGAAAACGCTTTATTCTGGCTCAAAGGAACGAATTATGTTATAGTTTGATCAAAAACAGTGAATTTCAAACAATTTTTTGCTTAAAGAATCGAGTATATTTAATAAAGCAGACAGAAAACGCTTTATTCTAGCTCATCAGAACGATTGATGCAATAATTTGGAAGCAAAGGGAATATTTCGAAGGTTTTTTGCTTAGAATCCAGCAAAACTTATACAAGTCGGGCCGAAAACGTTTTATTTCGCTTCAAAAAAGCGATATATATTATAATTCGAAAGAAAACGGCTTATTTCGAAAGATTCTTAGCTCCAAAACCAGCAAACGCCTCAAAAAGACGTTCCATGTTACAGTTTGTAGAAAAGCGACTTATTTAAGCACAAAAGTACAAATTATTCAATAGTTTAAATGAAAAAAGGGTTTCTCTCAGTAGATTCTTTGCTTAGAAACGAGAAAAGGCACAAATTTTAAAGATAAACCTTTATTTTAGACAATTTCTTTTCTTAAAATCGAGAAATCTCCCAGGATTGGCTTTAATTAGTGCTTGAACTGTTTTCTTGTGACAATAAAACGTTTTCACTCTGCTTTATTAAAGTTTGCTTAATTTGAAGCCAAGAGTAGTTCGAAATAAACCGTTTTCTTTTAATCTATGACATAATTCGTTCTTTTGAGCAAGAATAAAGAGTTTTGAGTCTGTTTCATTAAATATACTCGTTTCTTTAAGCAAAAAATAGTCTGAAATTTGCCGTTTTAGTTTAAACTATAACATAATTCGTTCTTTTGAGCGTGAATTGAGCGTTTTTAGTATGTTTTGTAAACGTTTGCTGGTTTCGAAGCTAAGAATCGTTCGAAATAAGCTCTTTTCTTTCGAATTATAATATGTATCGCTTATTTGATGCGAACTAAGACGTTTTCGGCTCGATTTACATAAGTTTTACTGGATTCTAAGTAAATGATCTTTCGAAATTAGCCATTTGCTTCCAAATTATTGCATCAATCGTTCTTTTGAGCAAGAATAAAGCGTTTTTGGTCTGTTTTATTAAAATTACTCGTTTCTTTAAGCAAAAAATTGTCTGAAATTCACTGTTTTTGTTCAAACTATAATATAATTCGTTCTTTTGAGCCAGAATAAAGCGTCTGCAGTATGTTTTGTAAACGTTTGCTGGTTTCGAAGCTAAGAGTCGTTCGAAATAAGCCGTTTTCTTTCGAATTATAATATATATCGCTTTTTTGAAGCTAACTAAGACGTTTGCGGCTCCATTTGTGTAAGTTTTACTGGATTCTAAGCAAAAAATATTTCGAAATAAGCCATTTGCTTCCAAATTCATGAATCAATCGTTCTTTTGAGCCAGAATAAAGCGTTTTCACTCTGTTTTATTAAATATACTCGTTTATTAGGCAATCAATCGTACGGAATAAGCCCTTTCTGTTCAAACGATAGCATAATTCGTACTTTTGAGCCTGATTAAAGCGTTTTCAGTATGTCTTGTAAACGATTGCTCGTTTCAAAGCTAATAAACGTCCAAAATAATCTTTTTTTATCAAAACTATAATATTATTTGTTATTTTGAACTTGAATAAGATGTTTTCAATTTGATTTGTGTAAGTCTTCAGGTTTTTAAGCAAATATTTGTCAAGAATTAAGAATGTTCTTACCAACTGGTGCATAAACCGTTCACTATTCGAAAGTTATAGTTGGTTTTAAATTATTATTAAAATAATAATAAAAAAAAATATATAATAGTAATAATAATAATAATAATAATAATAATAATAATAATAATAATAATAATAATATTAACAATAATAATAATAATAATAATAATAAGAAGAAGAAGAAGAAGAAGAAGAAGAAGAAGAAGACGGATCCATCGAATTGAGTTCTTTTCTTCAAAATTATAAATTTAATCGTTCCTTCAAACTAATCTAGAAAGTTCTCAGTCTGTTTTATTAAATTATACTCGTTTCTTTATGCAAAAGCAGACCCAAATAAGCTGTTTTTTTTAAACTGTAACATTAATGGTGTTTTTGAGGCGAAATAAGATGTTTTTAGTTTGGTTTGGTAAGATTTTACTTGTTTCTAAGCAAAAAAGCTGCCGAAATAAGCAGGTTTCTTCCAAATTATAATATGAATCGTTCTTTTGTAGCGACATAAAACGTTTACAGTCTGTTTTGTTTAAGTTTAACTCGTGTTTGACTCGTTTCTGTGTAAATAATATTTCGAAATTAGTCGTTTTCTTTTAAATTTTAATAAAAATCGTTCTTTGATCCAGACTAAAGCATTCTCAGTCTGATTTACTAAATTATATTCGGTTCGTTAAGCAAAAAATGGCTCCAAATAAAGCGTTTTTTTCCAAACTGAGACATTAGTCGTGTTTTTGATGAAGAATAAGTCGAGAAAATAAATAAAATCAAAAATTTATAAAAAGTAAAAAATAGTTCATAATTCAAAAACTATTAGGAATACTGAGATTTTTTTGACTTCAATCGATTGCCTGGATCATTTTGCCTCGGCAAAAGTCCAAACAGTTCCAGTGTTTCGAATAGTATGGCCGTAAGTGGAGAAAATAAATAAAATCAAAAATTTATAAAAAGTAAAAAATAGTTCATAATTCAAAAACTATTAGGAATACTGAGATTTTTTTGACTTCAATCGATTACCTGGATCATTTTGCATGGGCAAGTGTCCAAACAGTTCCACTGTTCCGAATAGTATAGCCGTAAGTGGAAAAAATAAATAAAATCAAAAATTTATAAAAAGTAATAAATAGTTCATAATTCAAAAACTATTAAGAATACTGAGATTTTTTTGACTTCAATCGATTGCCTGGATCATTTTGCCTCGGCAAAGGTCCAAACAGTTCCAGTGTTTCGAATAGTATATCCGTAAGTGGAGAAAATAAATAAAATCAAAAATTTATAAAAAGTTAAAAATAGTTCATAATTCAAAAACTATTGGGAATACTAAGATTTTTTTGACTTCAATCGATTGCCTGGATCATTTTGCATCGGCAAGGGTCGAAACAGTTCCACTGTTTCGAATAGTATAGCCGTAAGTGGAGAAAATAAATAAAATCAAAAATTTATAAAAAGTAAAAAATAGTTCATAATTCAAAAACTCTTAGAAATACTGCGATTTTTTTGAACTTCAATCGAGTGCCTGGATCATTTTGCATTGGCAAAGGTCCAAATAGTTCCACTCTTTCGAATATAGTATAGCCGTAAGTGGAAAAAATAAATAAAATCGAAAATTTATAAAAAGTAAAAAATAGTTCATAATTCAAAAACTATTAGGAATACTGCAATTTTTTTGACATCAATCGATTGCCCGGATCATTTTGCATCGGCAAAGGTCCAATTAGTTCCACTCTTTCGAATATAGTAAAGCCGTGAGTGGACAAAATAAATAAAATTAAAAATTTATAAAAAGTAAAAAATAGTTCATAATTCAAAAACTATTAGGAATACTGAGATTTTTTTGACTTCAATCGATTGCCAGGATCATTTTGCGTCGGCAAGGGTCGAAACAGTACCACTGTTTCGAATAGTATAGCCGTAAGTGGAGAAAATAAATAAAATTAAAAATTTACAAAAAGTAAAAAATAGTTCATAATTCAAAAACTATTAGAAATACTGCGATTTTTTTGAACTTCAATCGATTGCCTGGATCATTTTGCATTGGCAAAGGTCCAAATAGTTCCACTCTTTCGAATATAGTATAGCCGTAAGTGGAAAAAATAAATAAAATCGAAAATTTATAAAAAGTAAAAAATAGTTCATAATTCAAAAACTATTAGGTATACTGAGATTTTTTTGACTTCAATCGATTACCTGAATCATTTTACATCGGCAAGTGTCCAAATTGTTCCACTGTTTCCAATATAGTATAGCCGTAAGTGGAAAAAATATATAAAATCAAAAATTTATAAAAAGTAAAAAATAGTTCATAATTTAAAAACTATTAGGAATACTGGATTTTTTTGAACTTTAATCGATTGCCTGGATCATTTTGCATCGGCAAAGGTCCAAAAAGTTCCACTGTGTCGAATAGTATAGCCGTAAGTGGAAAAAATAAATAAAATCAAAAATTTATAAAAAGTAATAAATAGTTCATAATTCAAAACTGTTAAGAATACTGCGATTTTTTTGACTTCAAAGGATTGCCTGGATCATTTTGCCTCGGCAAAAGTCCAAAGAGTTCCAGTGTTTCGAATAGTATATAGCCGTAAGTGGAGAAAATAAATAAAATCAAAAATTTATAAAAAGTAAAAAATAGTTTATAATTCAAAAACTATTAGGAATACTGAGATTTTTTTGACTTCAATCGATTGCCTGGATCATTTTGCCTCGGCAAAGGTCCAAACAGTTCCAGTGTTTCGAATAGTATATCCGTAAGTGGAGAAAATAAATAAAATCAAAAATTTATAAAAAGTAAAAAATAGTTCATAATTCAAAAACTATTAGGAATACTAAGATTTTTTTGACTTCAATCGATTGCCTGGATCATTTTGCATCGGCAAGGGTCGAAACAGTTCCACTGTTTCGAATAGTATAGCCGTAAGTGGAGAAAATAAATAAAATCAAAAATTTATAAAAAGTAAAAAATAGTTCATAATTCAAAAACTCTTAGAAATACTGCGATTTTTTTGAACTTCAATCGAGTGCCTGGATCATTTTGCATCGGCAAGGGTCGAAATAGGATAGCCGTAAGTGGAGAAAATAAATAAAATCAAAAATTTATAAAAAGTAAAAAATAGTTCATAATTCAAAAACTATTAAGAATACTGAGATTTTTTTGACTTCAAAGGATTGCCTGGATCATTTTGCCTCGGCAAAATTCCAAACAGTTCCAATGTTTCGAATAGTATAGCCGTAAGTGGAGAAAATAAATAAAATCAAAAATTTATAAAAAGTAAAAAATAGTTCATAATTCAAAAACTATTAGGAATACTGAGATTTTTTTGACTTCAAAGGATTGCCTGGATCATTTTGCCTCGGCAAAAGTCCAAACAGTTCCAGTGTTTCGAATAGTATATAGCCGTAAGTGGAGAAAATAAATAAAATCAAAAATTTATAAAAAGTAAAAAATAGTTTATAATTCAAAAACTATTAGGAATACTGAGATTTTTTTGACTTCAATCGATTGCCTGGATCATTTTGCCTCGGCAAAGGTCCAAACAGTTCCAGTGTTTCGAATAGTATATCCGTAAGTGGAGAAAATAAATAAAATCAAAAATTTATAAAAAGTAAAAAATAGTTCATAATTCAAAAACTATTAGGAATACTAAGATTTTTTTGACTTCAATCGATTGCCTGGATCATTTTGCATCGGCAAGGGTCGAAACAGTTCCACTGTTTTGAATAGTATAGCCGTAAGTGGAGAAAATAAATAAAATCAAAAATTTATAAAAAGTAAAAAATAGTTCATAATTCAAAAACTCTTAGAAATACTGCGATTTTTTTGAACTTCAATCGAGTGCCTGGATCATTTTGCATCGGCAAAGGTCCAAATAGTTCCACTCTTTCAAATATAGTATAGCCGTAAGTGGAAAAATTAAATAAAATCAAAAATTTATAAAAAGTAAAAAATAGTTCATAATTCAAAAACTATTAGGAATACTGAGATTTTTTTGACTTCAATCGATTACCTGAATCATTTTACATCGGCAAGTGTCCAAATTGTTCCATTGTTTCCAATATAGTATAGCCGTAAGTGGAAAAAATAAATAAAATCAAAAATTTATAAAAAGTAAAAAATAGTTCATAATTCAAAAACTATTAGGAATACTGAGATTTTTTTGACTTCAATCGATTGCCTGGATCATTTTGCATCGGCAAGGGTCGAAACAGTTCCACTGTTTCGAATAGTATAGCCGTAAGTGGAGAAAATATATAAAATCAAAAATTTATAAAAAGTCAAAAATAGTTCATAATTCAAAAACTATTAGAAATACTGCGATTTTTTTGAACTTCAATCGATTGCCTGGATCATTTTGCATCGGGAAATGTCCAAATAGTTCCACTGTGTCGAATAGTATAGCCGCAAGTGGAGAAAATAAATAAAATCAAAAATTTATAATAAGTAAAAAATAGTTCATAATTCAAAAACTATTAGGAATACTGCGATTTTTTTGTCATCAATCGATTGCCCGGATCATTTTGCATCGGCAAAGGTCCAAATAGTTCCACTCTTTCGAATATAGTATAGCCATAAGTGGAAAAATTAAATAAAATCAAAAATTTATAAAAAGTAAAAAATAGTTCATAATTCAAAAACTATTAGGAATACTGAGATTTTTTTGACTGCAATCGATTGCCTGGATCATTTTGCATCGGCAAGGGTCGAAACAGTTCCACTGTTTCCAATAGTATAGCCATAAGTGGAGAAAATAAACAAAATCAAAAATTTATAAAAAGTAAAATATAGTTCATAATTTAAAAACTATTAGGAATACTGGATTTTTTTGAACTTTAATCGATTGCCTGGATCATTTTGCATCGGCGAGGGTCAAAATAGGATAGCCGTAAGTGGAGAAAATAAATAAAATCAAAAATTTATAAAAAGTAAAAAATAGTTCATAATTCAAAAACTATTAGGAATACAGAGATTTTTTTGACTTCAATCGATTACCTGGATCATTTTGCATTGGCAAGTGTCCAAACAGTTCCACTGTTTCGAATAGTATAGCCGTAAGTGGAAAAAATAAATAAAATTAAAAATTTATAAAAAGTAATAAATAGTTCATAATTCAAAAACTATTAAGAATATTGAGATTTTTTTGAACTTCAATCGATTGCCTGGATTATTTTGCATCGGCAAAGGTTCAAATAGTTCCACCGTGTCGAATAGTATAGCCGTAAGTGGAGAAAATAAATAAAATCAAAAATTTATAAAAAGTAAAAAATAGTTCATAATTCAAAAACTATTAGGAATACTGCAATTTTTTTGACATCAATCGATTGCCCGGATCATTTTGCATCGGCAAAGGTCCAAATGCTTCCACTCTTTCGAATATAGTATAGCGGTAAGTTGAAAAAATAAATAAAATCAAAAATTTATAAAAAGTAAAAAATAGTTCATAATTCAAAAACTATTAGGAACACTGAGATTTTTTTGACTTCAATCGACTGCCTGGATTATTTTGCATAGGCAAAGATCCAAACAGTTCCACTGTTTCGAATAGTATAGCCGTAAGTGGAGAAAATAAATAAAATTAAAAATTTATAAAAAGTAAACAATTGTTCATAATTCAATAACTATTAGGAATACTGAGATTTTTTTGAACTTCAATCGATTGCCTGGATCATTTTGCATCGGCAAAGGTCCAAATAGTTCCACCGTGTCGAATAGTATAGCCGTAAGTGGAGAAAATAAATAAAATCAAAAATTTATAAAATGTAAAAAATAGTTCATAATTCAAAAACTATTAGGAATACTGAGATTTTTTTGACTTCAATCGATTACCTGAATCATTTTACATCGGCAAGTGTCCAAACAGTTCCACTGTTTCGAATAGTATAGCCGTAAGTGGAGAAAATAAATAAAATTAAAAATTTATAAAAAGTAAAAAATAGTTCATAATTCAAAAACTATTAGAAGTACTGCGATTTTTTTAAACTTCAATCGATTGCCTGGATCATTTTGCATCGGCAAAGGTCCAAATAGTTCCACTCTTTCGAATATAGTATAGCCGTAAGTGGAAAAAATAAATAAAATCAAAAATTTGTAAAAAGTAAAAAATAGTTCATAATTCAATAACTATTAGGAATACTGAGATTTTTTTGACTTCAATCGATTGCCTGGATCATTTTGCATCGGCAAAGATCCAAACAGTTCCACTGTTTCGAATAGTATAGCCGTAAGTGGAGAAAATAAATAAAATTAAAAATTTATAAAAAGTAAAAAATAGTTCATAATTCAAAAACTATTAGACGTACTGCGATTTTTTTGAACTTCAATCGATTGCCTGGATCATTTTGCATCGGCAAAGGTCCAAATAGTTGCACCGTGTCGAATAGTATAGCCGTAAGTGGAGAAAATAAATAAAATCAAAAATTTATAAAAAGTAAATAATAGTTCATAATTCAAAAACTATTAGGAATACTGAGATTTTTTTAACAACAATCGATTGCCTGGATCATTTTGCATCGGCAAATGTCCAAATAGTTCCACTCTTTCGAATATAGTATAGCCGTAAGTGGAAAAAATAAATAAAATCAAAAATTTATATAAAGTAAAAAATAGTTCATAATTCAAAAACTATTAGGAATACTGCGATTTTTTTGACATCAATCGATTGCCTGGATCATTTTGCATCGGCAAAGGTCCAAATAGTTCCACTCTTTCGAATATATTATAGCCGTAAGTGGAAAAAATAAATAAAATCAAAAAATTATATAAAGTAAAAAATAGTTCATAATTCAAAAACTATTAGGAATTCTGCGATTTTTTAGACTTCAATCGATTGCCTGAATCATTTTGCCTCGGCAAGGGCCGAAACAGTTTCACTTATTCGAATAGTATAGCAGTAAGTGGAGAAAATAAATAAAATCAAAAATTTATAAAAAGTAAAAAATAGTTCATAATTCAAAAACTATTAGAAATACTGAGATTTTTTTGACTTCAATCGATTACCTGAATCATTTTACATCGGCAAGTGTCCAAACAGTTCCACTGTTTCGAATAGTATAGCCGTAAGTGGAGAAAATAAATAAAATTAAAAATTTATAAAAAGTAAAAAATAGTTCATAATTCAAAAACTATTAGAAGTACTGCGATTTTTTTAAACTTCAATCGATTGCCTGGATCATTTTGCATCGGCAAAGGTCCAAATAGTTCCACTCTTTCGAATATAGTATAGCCGTAAGTGGAAAAAATAAATAAAATCAAAAATTTGTAAAAAGTAAAAAATAGTTCATAATTCAATAACTATTAGGAATACTGAGATTTTTTTGACTTCAATCGATTGCCTGGATCATTTTGCATCGGCAAAGATCCAAACAGTTCCACTGTTTCGAATAGTATAGCCGTAAGTGGAGAAAATAAATAAAATTAAAAATTTATAAAAAGTAAAAAATAGTTCATAATTCAAAAACTATTAGACGTACTGCGATTTTTTTGAACTTCAATCGATTGCCTGGATCATTTTGCATCGGCAAAGGTCCAAATAGTTGCACCGTGTCGAATAGTATAGCCGTAAGTGGAGAAAATAAATAAAATCAAAAATTTATAAAAAGTAAATAATAGTTCATAATTCAAAAACTATTAGGAATACTGAGATTTTTTTAACAACAATCGATTGCCTGGATCATTTTGCATCGGCAAAGGTCCAAATAGTTCCACTCTTTCGAATATAGTATAGCCGTAAGTGGAAAAAATAAATAAAATCAAAAATTTATATAAAGTAAAAAATAGTTCATAATTCAAAAACTATTAGGAATACTGCGATTTTTTTGACATCAATCGATTGCCTGGATCATTTTGCATCGGCAAAGGTCCAAATAGTTCCACTCTTTCGAATATATTATAGCCGTTAGTGGAAAAAATGAATAAAATCAAAAAATTATATAAAGTAAAAAATAGTTCATAATTCAAAAACTATTAGGAATTCTGCGATTTTTTAGACTTCAATCGATTGCCTGAATCATATTGCCTCGGCAAGGGCCGAAACAGTTTCACTTATTCGAATAGTATAGCAGTAAGTGGAGAAAATAAATAAAATCAAAAATTTATAAAAAGTAAAAAATAGTTCATAATTCAAAAACTATTAGAAATACTGAGATTTTTTTGACTTCAATCGATTACCTGGGTCATTTTGCATTGGCAAGTGTCCAAACAGTTCCACTGTTTCGAATAGTATAGCCGTAAGTGGAAAAAATAAATAAAATCAAAAATTTATAAAAAGTAAAAAATAGTTCATAACTCAAAAACTATTAGGAATACTGAGATTTTTTTGACTTCAATCGATTACCTGGATCATTTTGCATTGGCAAGTGTCCAAACAGTTAAACTGTTTCGAATAGAATAGCAGTAAGTGGAGAAAATAAATAAAATTAAAAATTTATAAAAAGTAAAAAATAGTTCATAATTCAAAAACTATTAGACGTACTGCGATTTTTTTGAACTTCAATCGATTGCCTGGATCATTTTGCATCGGCAAAGGTCCAAATAGTTCCACTCTTTCGAATATATTATAGCCGTAAGTGGAAAAAATAAATAAAATCAAAAAATTATATAAAGTAAAAAATAGTTCATAATTCAAAAACTATTAGGAATTCTGCGATTTTTTAGACTTCAATCGATTGCCTGAATCATTTTGCCTCGGCAAGGGCCGAAACAGTTTCACTTATTCGAATAGTATAGCAGTAAGTGGAGAAAATAAATAAAATCAAAAATTTATAAAAAGTAAAAAATAGTTCATAATTCAAAAACTATTAGAAATACTGAGATTTTTTTGACTTCAATCGATTACCTGAATCATTTTACATCGGCAAGTGTCCAAACAGTTCCACTGTTTCGAATAGTATAGCCGTAAGTGGAGAAAATAAATAAAATTAAAAATTTATAAAAAGTAAAAAATAGTTCATAATTCAAAAACTATTAGAAGTACTGCGATTTTTTTAAACTTCAATCGATTGCCTGGATCATTTTGCATCGGCAAAGGTCCAAATAGTTCCACTCTTTCGAATATAGTATAGCCGTAAGTGGAAAAAATAAATAAAATCAAAAATTTGTAAAAAGTAAAAAATAGTTCATAATTCAATAACTATTAGGAATACTGAGATTTTTTTGACTTCAATCGATTGCCTGGATCATTTTGCATCGGCAAAGATCCAAACAGTTCCACTGTTTCGAATAGTATAGCCGTAAGTGGAGAAAATAAATAAAATTAAAAATTTATAAAAAGTAAAAAATAGTTCATAATTCAAAAACTATTAGACGTACTGCGATTTTTTTGAACTTCAATCGATTGCCTGGATCATTTTGCATCGGCAAAGGTCCAAATAGTTGCACCGTGTCGAATAGTATAGCCGTAAGTGGAGAAAATAAATAAAATCAAAAATTTATAAAAAGTAAATAATAGTTCATAATTCAAAAACTATTAGGAATACTGAGATTTTTTTAACAACAATCGATTGCCTGGATCATTTTGCATCGGCAAAGGTCCAAATAGTTCCACTCTTTCGAATATAGTATAGCCGTAAGTGGAAAAAATAAATAAAATCAAAAATTTATATAAAGTAAAAAATAGTTCATAATTCAAAAACTATTAGGAATACTGCGATTTTTTTGACATCAATCGATTGCCTGGATCATTTTGCATCGGCAAAGGTCCAAATAGTTCCACTCTTTCGAATATATTATAGCCGTTAGTGGAAAAAATGAATAAAATCAAAAAATTATATAAAGTAAAAAATAGTTCATAATTCAAAAACTATTAGGAATTCTGCGATTTTTTAGACTTCAATCGATTGCCTGAATCATATTGCCTCGGCAAGGGCCGAAACAGTTTCACTTATTCGAATAGTATAGCAGTAAGTGGAGAAAATAAATAAAATCAAAAATTTATAAAAAGTAAAAAATAGTTCATAATTCAAAAACTATTAGAAATACTGAGATTTTTTTGACTTCAATCGATTACCTGGGTCATTTTGCATTGGCAAGTGTCCAAACAGTTCCACTGTTTCGAATAGTATAGCCGTAAGTGGAAAAAATAAATAAAATCAAAAATTTATAAAAAGTAAAAAATAGTTCATAACTCAAAAACTATTAGGAATACTGAGATTTTTTTGACTTCAATCGATTACCTGGATCATTTTGCATTGGCAAGTGTCCAAACAGTTAAACTGTTTCGAATAGAATAGCAGTAAGTGGAGAAAATAAATAAAATTAAAAATTTATAAAAAGTAAAAAATAGTTCATAATTCAAAAACTATTAGACGTACTGCGATTTTTTTGAACTTCAATCGATTGCCTGGATCATTTTGCATCGGCAAAGGTCCAAATAGTTGCACCGTGTCGAATAGTATAGCCGTAAGTGGAGAAAATAAATAAAATCAAAAATTTATAAAAAGTAAATAATAGTTCATAATTCAAAAACTATTAGGAATACTGAGATTTTTTTAACAACAATCGATTGCCTGGATCATTTTGCATCGGCAAAGGTCCAAATAGTTCCACTCTTTCGAATATAGTATAGCCGTAAGTGGAAAAAATAAATAAAATCAAAAATTTATATAAAGTAAAAAACAGTTCATAATTCAAAAACTATTAGGAATACTGCGATTTTTTTGACATCAATCGATTGCCTGGATCATTTTGCATCGGCAAAGGTCCAAATAGTTCCACTCTTTCGAATATATTATAGCCGTTAGTGGAAAAAATGAATAAAATCAAAAAATTATATAAAGTAAAAAATAGTTCATAATTCAAAAACTATTAGGAATTCTGCGATTTTTTAGACTACAATCGATTGCCTGAATCATTTTGCCTCGGCAAGGGCCGAAACAGTTTCACTTATTCGAATAGTATAGCAGTAAGTGGAGAAAATAAATAAAATCAAAAATTTATAAAAAGTAAAAAATAGTTCATAATTCAAAAACTATTAGAAATACTGAGATTTTTTTGACTTCAATCGATTACCTGGGTCATTTTGCATTGGCAAGTGTCCAAACAGTTCCACTGTTTCGAATAGTATAGCCGTAAGTGGAAAAAATAAATAAAATCAAAAATTTATAAAAAGTAAAAAATAGTTCATAACTCAAAAACTATTAGGAATACTGAGATTTTTTTGACTTCAATCGATTACCTGGATCATTTTGCATTGGCAAGTGTCCAAACAGTTAAACTGTTTCGAATAGAATAGCAGTAAGTGGAGAAAATAAATAAAATCAAAAATTTATAAAAAGTAAAAAATAGTTCATAATTCAAAAACTATTAGAAATACTGAGATTTTTTTGACTTCAATCGATTACCTGGGTCATTTTGCATTGGCAAGTGTCCAAACAGTTCCACTGTTTCGAATAGTATAGCCGTAAGTGGAAAAAATAAATAAAATCAAAAATTTATAAAAAGTAATAAATAGTTCATAATTCAAAAACTATTATGAATACTGCGATTTTTTTGAACTTCAATCGATTGCCTGGATCATTTTGCATCGGCAAAGGTCCAAATTGTTCCACTGTTTCAAATATAGTATAGCCGTAAGTGGAAAAAATAAATAAAATCTAAAATTTATAAAAAGTAAAAAATAGTTCATAATTCAAAAAATTTAGGAATACTGAGATTTTTTTGACTTCAATCGATTGCCAGGATCATTTTGCGTCGGCAAGGGTCGAAACAGTTCCACTGTTTCGAATAGTATAGCCGTAAGTGGAGAAAATAAATAAAATTAAAAATTTACAAAAAGTAAAAAATAGTTCATAATTCAAAAACTATTATAAATACTGCGATTTTTTTGAACTTCAATCGATTGCTTGGATCATTTTGCATCGGCAAAGGTCCAAATAGTTCCACTCTTTCGAATATAGTATAGCCGTAAGTGGAAAAATTAAATAAAATCAAAAATTTATAAAAAGTAAAAAATAGTTCATAATTCAAAAACTATTAGGAATACTGAGATTTTTTTGACTTCAATCGATTACCTGAATCATTTTACATCGGCAAGTGTCCAAATTGTTCCACTGTTTCCAATATAGTATAGCCGTAAGTGGAAAAAATAAATAAAATCACAAATTTATAAAAAGTAAAAAATAGTTCATAATTCAAAAACTATTAGGAATACTGAGATTTTTTTGACTTCAATCGATTGCCTGGATCATTTTGCATCGGCAAGGGTCGAAACAGTTCCACTGTTTCGAATAGTATAGCCGTAAGTGGAGAAAATATATAAAATCAAAAATTTATAAAAAGTAAAAAATAGTTCATAATTCAAAAACTATTAGAAATACTGCGATTTTTTTGAACTTCAATCGATTGCCTGGATCATTTTGCATCGGCAAATGTCCAAATAGTTCCACCGTGTCGAATAGTATAGCCGTAAGTGGAGAAAATAAATAAAATCAAAAATTTATAAAAAGTAAAAAATAGTTCATAATTCAAAAACTATTAGGAATACTGCAATTTTTTTGACATCAATCGATTGCCCGGATCATTTTGCATCGGCAAAGGTCCAAATAGTTCCACTCTTTCGAATATATTATAGCCGTAAGTGGAAAAAATAAATAAAATCAAAAAATTATATAAAGTAAAAAATAGTTCATAATTCAAAAACTATTAGGAATTCTGCGATTTTTTAGACTTCAATCGATTGCCTGAATCATTTTGCCTCGGCAAGGGCCGAAACAGTTTCACTTATTCGAATAGTATAGCAGTAAGTGGAGAAAATAAATAAAATCAAAAATTTATAAAAAGTAAAAAATAGTTCATAATTCAAAAACTATTAGAAATACTGAGATTTTTTTGACTTCAATCGATTACCTGGGTCATTTTGCATTGGCAAGTGTCCAAACAGTTCCACTGTTTCGAATAGTATAGCCGTAAGTGGAAAAAATAAATAAAATCAAAAATTTATAAAAAGTAAAAAATAGTTCATAACTCAAAAACTATTAGGAATACTGAGATTTTTTTGACTTCAATCGATTACCTGGATCATTTTGCATTGGCAAGTGTCCAAACAGTTAAACTGTTTCGAATAGAATAGCAGTAAGTGGAGAAAATAAATAAAATCAAAAATTTATAAAAAGTAAAAAATAGTTCATAATTCAAAAACTATTAGAAATACTGAGATTTTTTTGACTTCAATCGATTACCTGGGTCATTTTGCATTGGCAAGCGTCCAAACAGTTCCACTGTTTCGAATAGTATAGCCGTAAGTGGAAAAAATAAATAAAATCAAAAATTTATAAAAAGTAATAAATAGTTCATAATTCAAAAACTATTATGAATACTGCGATTTTTTTGAACTTCAATCGATTGCCTGGATCATTTTGCATCGGCAAAGGTCCAAATTGTTCCACTGTTTCAAATATAGTATAGCCGTAAGTGGAAAAAATAAATAAAATCTAAAATTTATAAAAAGTAAAAAATAGTTCATAATTCAAAAACTATTAGGAATACTGAGATTTTTTTGACTTCAATCGATTGCCAGGATCATTTTGCGTCGGCAAGGGTCGAAACAGTTCCACTGTTTCGAATAGTATAGCCGTAAGTGGAGAAAATAAATAAAATTAAAAATTTACAAAAAGTAAAAAATAGTTCATAATTCAAAAACTATTAGAAATACTGCGATTTTTTTGAACTTCAATCGATTGCCTGGATCATTTTGCATCGGCAAAGGTCCAAATAGTTCCACTCTTTCGAATATAGTATAGCCGTAAGTGGAAAAATTAAATAAAATCAAAAATTTATAAAAAGTAAAAAATAGTTCATAATTCAAAAACTATTAGGAATACTGAGATTTTTTTGACTTCAATCGATTACCTGAATCATTTTACATCGGCAAGTGTCCAAATTGTTCCACTGTTTCCAATATAGTATAGCCGTAAGTGGAAAAAATAAATAAAATCAAAAATTTATAAAAAGTAAAAAATAGTTCATAATTCAAAAACTATTAGGAATACTGAGATTTTTTTGACTTCAATCGATTGCCTGGATCATTTTGCATCGGCAAGGGTCGAAACAGTTCCACTGTTTCGAATAGTATAGCCGTAAGTGGAGAAAATAAATAAAATCAAAAATTTATAAAAAGTAAAAAATAGTTCATAATTCAAAAACTATTAGGAATACTGCAATTTTTTTGACATCAATCGATTGCCCGGATCATTTTGCATCGGCAAAGGTCCAATTAGTTCCACTCTTTCGAATATAGTAAAGCCGTGAGTGGACAAAATAAATAAAATTAAAAATTTATAAAAAGTAAAAAATAGTCCATAATTCAATAACTATTAGGAATACTGCGATTTTTTTGACTGCAATCGATTGCCTGGATCATTTTGCATCGGCAAGGGTCGAAACAGTTCCACTGTTTCCAATAGTATAGCCATAAGTGGAGAAAATAAACAAAATCAAAAATTTATAAAAAGTAAAAAATAGTTCATAATTTAAAAACTATTAGGAATACTGGATTTTTTTGAACTTTAATCGATTGCCTGGATCATTTTGCATCGGCGAGGGTCAAAATAGGATAGCCGTAAGTGGAGAAAATAAATAAAATCAAAAATTTATAAAAAGTAAAAAATAGTTCATAATTCAAAAACTATTAGGAATACAGAGATTTTTTTGACTTCAATCGATTACCTGGATCATTTTGCATTGGCAAGTGTCCAAACAGTTCCACTGTTTCGAATAGTATAGCCGTAAGTGGAAAAAATAAATAAAATTAAAAATTTATAAAAAGTAATAAATAGTTCATAATTCAAAAACTATTAAGAATACTGAGATTTTTTTGAACTTCAATCGATTGCCTGGATTATTTTGCATCGGCAAAGGTTCAAATAGTTCCACCGTGTCGAATAGTATAGCCGTAAGTGGAGAAAATAAATAAAATCAAAAATTTATAAAAAGTAAAAAATAGTTCATAATTCAAAAACTATTAGGAATACTGCAATTTTTTTGACATCAATCGATTGCCCGGATCATTTTGCATCGGCAAAGGTCCAAATGCTTCCACTCTTTCGAATATAGTATAGCGGTAAGTTGAAAAAATAAATAAAATCAAAAATTTATAAAAAGTAAAAAATAGTTCATAATTCAAAAACTATTAGGAACACTGAGATTTTTTTGACTTCAATCGATTGCCTGGATTATTTTGCATAGGCAAAGATCCAAACAGTTCCACTGTTTCGAATAGTATAGCCGTAAGTGGAGAAAATAAATAAAATTAAAAATTTATAAAAAGTAAACAATTGTTCATAATTCAATAACTATTAGAAATACTGAGATTTTTTTGAACTTCAATCGATTGCCTGGATCATTTTGCATCGGCAAAGGTCCAAATAGTTCCACCGTGTCGAATAGTATAGCCGTAAGTGGAGAAAATAAATAAAATCAAAAATTTATAAAATGTAAAAAATAGTTCATAATTCAAAAACTATTAGGAATACTGAGATTTTTTTGACTTCAATCGATTACCTGAATCATTTTACATCGGCAAGTGTCCAAACAGTTCCACTGTTTCGAATAGTATAGCCGTAAGTGGAGAAAATAAATAAAATTAAAAATTTATAAAAAGTAAAAAATAGTTCATAATTCAAAAACTATTAGAAGTACTGCGATTTTTTTAAACTTCAATCGATTGCCTGGATCATTTTGCATCGGCAAAGGTCCAAATAGTTCCACTCTTTCGAATATAGTATAGCCGTAAGTGGAAAAAATAAATAAAATCAAAAATTTGTAAAAAGTAAAAAATAGTTCATAATTCAATAACTATTAGGAATACTGAGATTTTTTTGACTTCAATCGATTGCCTGGATCATTTTGCATCGGCAAAGATCCAAACAGTTCCACTGTTTCGAATAGTATAGCCGTAAGTGGAGAAAATAAATAAAATTAAAAATTTATAAAAAGTAAAAAATAGTTCATAATTCAAAAACTATTAGACGTACTGCGATTTTTTTGAACTTCAATCGATTGCCTGGATCATTTTGCATCGGCAAAGGTCCAAATAGTTGCACCGTGTCGAATAGTATAGCCGTAAGTGGAGAAAATAAATAAAATCAAAAATTTATAAAAAGTAAATAATAGTTCATAATTCAAAAACTATTAGGAATACTGAGATTTTTTTAACAACAATCGATTGCCTGGATCATTTTGCATCGGCTAAGGTCCAAATAGTTCCACTCTTTCGAATATAGTATAGCCGTAAGTGGAAAAAATAAATAAAATCAAAAATTTATATAAAGTAAAAAATAGTTCATAATTCAAAAACTATTAGGAATACTGCGATTTTTTTGACATCAATCGATTGCCTGGATCATTTTGCATCGGCAAAGGTCCAAATAGTTCCACTCTTTCGAATATATTATAGCCGTAAGTGGAAAAAATAAATAAAATCAAAAAATTATATAAAGTAAAAAATAGTTCATAATTCAAAAACTATTAGGAATTCTGCGATTTTTTAGACTTCAATCGATTGCCTGAATCATTTTGCCTCGGCAAGGGCCGAAACAGTTTCACTTATTCGAATAGTATAGCCGTAAGTGGAGAAAATAAATAAAATCAAAAATTTATAAAAAGTAAAACATAGTTCATAATTCAAAAACTATTAGAAATACTGCGATTTTTTTGAACTTCAATCGATTGCCTGGATCATTTTGCATCGGCAAAGGTCCAAATAGTTCCAATGTGTCGAATAGTATAGCCGTAAATGGAGAAAATAAATAAAATCAAAAATTTATAAAAAGTAAAAAATAGTTCATAATTTAAAAACTATTAAGAATACTGCGATTTTTTTGACATCAATCGATTGCCCGGATCATTTTGCATCGGCAAAGGTCCAAATAGTTCCACTCTTTCAAATATAGTATAGCCGTAAGTGGAAAAAATAAATAAAATCAAAAATTTGTAAAAAGAAAAAATAGTTCATAATTCAATAACTATTAGGAATACTGAGATTTTTTTGACTTCAATTGATTGCCTGGATCATTTTGCATCGGCAAAGATCCAAACAGTTCCACTGTTTCGAATAGTATAGCCGTAAGTGGAGAAAATAAATAAAATTAAAAATTTATAAAAAGTAAAAAATAGTTCATAATTCAAAAACTATTAGACGTACTGCGATTTTTTTGAACTTCAATCGATTGCCTGGATCATTTTGCATCGGCAAAGGTCCAAATAGTTCCACCGTGTCGAATAGTATAGCCGTAAGTGGAGAAAATAAATAAAATCAAAAATTTATAAAAAGTAAATAATAGTTCATAATTCAAAAACTATTAGGAATACTGAGATTTTTTTAACAACAATCGATTGCCTGGATCATTTTGCATCGGCAAAGGTCCAAATAGTTCCACTCTTTCGAATATAGTATAGCCGTAAGTGGAAAAAATAAATAAAATCAAAAATTTATAAAAAGTAAAAAATTGTTCATAATTCAATAACTATTAGGAATACTGAGATTTTTTTGAACTTCAATCGATTACCTGAATCATTTTACATCGGCAAGTGTCCAAATAGTTCCACTCTTTCGAATATAGTATAGCCGTAAGTGGAAAAAATAAATAAATTCAAAAATTTATAAAAAGTAAAAAATAGTTCATAATTCAAAAACTATTAGGAATACTGAGATTTTTTTGACTTCAATCGATTGCCTGGATCATTTTGCATCGGCAGAGATCCAAACAGTTCCACTGTTTCGAATAGTATAGCCGTAAGTGGAGAAAATAAATAAAATTAAAAATTTATAAAAAGTAAAAAATAGTTCATAATTCAAAAACTATTAGGAATACTGAGATTTTTTTGACTTCAATCGATTGCATGGATCATTTTGCATCGGCAAAGGTCCAAATAGTTCCACCGTGTCGAATAGTATAGCCGTAAGTGGAGAAAATAAATAAAATCAAAAGTTTATAAAAAGTGAAAAATAGTTCATAATTCAAAAAATGTTAGGAATCCTGAGATTTTTTTGACATAAATCGATTGCCTGGATCATTTTGCATCGGCAAAGGTCCAAATAGTTCCACTCTTTCGAATATAGTATAGCCGTAAGTGGAAAAAATAAATAAAATCACAAATTTATATAAAGTAAAAAATAGTTCATAATTCAAAAACTATTAGGAATACTGCGATTTTTTTGACATCAATCGATTGCCTGGATCATTTTGCATCGGCAAAGGTCCAAATAGTTCCACTCTTTCGAATATATTATAGCCGTAAGTGGAAAAAATAAATAAAATCAAAAAATTTTATAAAGTAAAAAATAGTTCATAATTCAAAAACTATTAGGAATTCTGCGATTTTTTAGACTTCAATCGATTGCCTGGATCATTTTGCATCGGCAAAGGTCCAAATAGTTCCACTGTTTCGAATAGTATAGCCGTAAGTGGAGAAAATAAATAAAATCAAAAATTTATAAAAAGTAAAAAATAGTACATAATTCAAAAACTATGAATACTGCGATTTTTTTGACTTTAATCGATTGCCTGGATCATTTTGCATCGGCAAAGGTCCAAATAGTTCCACTGTTTCGAATAGTATAGCCGTAAGTGGAGAAAATAAATAAAATCAAAAATTTATAAAAAGTAAAAAATAGTACATAATTCAAAAACTATCAGGAATACTGCGATTTTTTTGACTTCAATCGATTGCCTGGATCATTTTGCATCGGCAAAGGTCCAAACAGTTCCACTGTTTCGAATATAGTATAGCCGTAAGTGGAAAAAATAAATAAAATCAAAAATTTGCAAAAAGTAAAAAATAGTTCATAATTCAAAAACTATTAGGAATTCTGCGATTTTTTAGACTTCAATCGATTGCCTGAATTATTTTGCCTCGGCAAGGGCCGAAACAGTTTCACTTATTCGAATAGTATAGCCGTAAGTGGAGAAAATATATAAAATCAAAAATTTATAAAAAGTAAAACATAGTTCATAATTCAAAAACTATTAGAAATACTGCGATTTTTTTGAACTTCAATCGATTGCCTGGATCATTTTGCATCGGCAAAGGTCCAAATAGTTCCAATGTGTCGAATAGTATAGCCGTAAGTGGAGAAAATAAATAAAATCAAAAATTTATAAAAAGTAAAAAATAGTTCATAATTTAAAAACTATTAAGAATACTGCGATTTTTTTGACATCAATCGATTGCCCGGATCATTTTGCATCGGCAAAGGTCCAAATAGTTCCACTCTTTCAAATATAGTATAGCCGTAAGTGGAAAAAATAAATAAAATCAAAAATTTGTAAAAAGTAAAAAATAGTTCATAATTCAATAACTATTAGGAATACTGAGATTTTTTTGACTTCAATCGATTGCCTGGATCATTTTGCATCGGCAAAGATCCAAACAGTTCCACTGTTTCGAATAGTGTAGCCGTAAGTGGAGAAAATAAATAAAATTAAAAATTTATAAAAAGTAAAAAATAGTTCATAATTCAAAAACTATTAGACGTACTGCGATTTTTTTGAACTTCAATCGATTGCCTGGATCATTTTGCATCGGTAAAGGTCCAAATAGTTCCACCGTGTCGAATAGTATAGCCGTAAGTGGAGAAAATAAATAAAATCAAAAATTTATAAAAAGTAAATAATAGTTCATAATTCAATAACTATTAGGAATACTGAGATTTTTTTGACTTCAATCGATTGCCTGGATCATTTTGCATCGGCAAAGGTCCAAATAGTTCCACTCTTTCGAATATAGTATAGCCGTAAGTGGAAAAAATAAATAAAATAAAAATTTATAAAAAGTAAAAAATTGTTCATAATTCAATAACTATTAGGAATACTGAGATTTTTTTGAACTTCAATCGATTACCTGAATCATTTTACATCGGCAAGTGTCCAAATAGTTCCACTCTTTCGAATATAGTATAGCCGTAAGTGGAAAAAATAAATAAAATCAAAAATTTATATAAAGTAAAAAATAGTTCATAATTCAAAAACTATTAGGAATACTGCGATTTTTTTGACATCAATCGATTGCCTGGATCATTTTGCATCGGCAAAGGTCCAAATAGTTCCACTTTTTCGAATATATTATAGCCGTAAGTGGAAAAAATAAATAAAATCAAAAAATTATATAAAGTAAAAAATAGTTCATAATTCAAAAACTATTAGGAATTCTGCGATTTTTTAGACTTCAATCGATTGCCTGAATCATTTTGCCTCGGCAAGGGCCGAAACAGTTTCACTTATTCGAATAGTATAGCCGTAAGTGGAGAAAATAAATAAAATCAAAAATTTATAAAAAGTAAAACATAGTTCATAATTCAAAAACTATTAGAAATACTGCGATTTTTTTGAACTTCAATCGATTGCCTGGATCATTTTGCATCGGCAAAGGTCCAAATAGTTCCAATGTGTCGAATAGTATAGCCGTAAGTGGAGAAAATAAATAAAATCAAAAATTTATAAAAAGTAAAAAATAGTTCATAATTTAAAAACTATTAAGAATACTGCGATTTTTTTGACATCAATCGATTGCCCGGATCATTTTGCATCGGCAAAGGTCCAAATAGTTCCACTCTTCCAAATATAGTATAGCCGTAAGTGGAAAAAATGGATAAAATCAAAAATTTATAAAAAGTAAATAATAGTTCATAATTCAAAAACTGTTAGGAATACTGAGACTTTTTTGACTTCAATCGATTGCCTGGATTATTTTGCATCGGCGAGGGTCGAAACAGTTCCACTGTTTCGAATAGTATAGCCGTAAGTGGAGAAAATAAATAAAATCAAAAATTTATAAAAAGTAAAAAATAGTTCATAATTCAAAAACTGTTAGGAATACTGTGATTTTTTTGACTTCAATCGATTGCCTGGATCATTTTGCATAGGCAAGGGTCGAAACAGTTCCACTGTTTCGAATAGTATAGCCGTAAGTGGGGAAAATAAATAAAATCAAAAATTTATAAAAAGTAAAAAATAGTACATAATTCAAAAACTATTAGGAATACTGCGATTTTTTTGACTTCAATCGATTGCCTGGATCATTTTGCATCGGCAAAGGTCCAAATAGTTCTACTGTTTCGAATATTGTATAGCCGTAAGTGGAGAAAATAAATAAAATCAAAAATTTATAAAAAGTAAAAAATAGTACATAATTCAAAAACTATGAATACTGCGATTTTTTTGACTTCACTCGATTGCCTGGATCATTTTGCATCGGCAAAGGTCCAAACAGTTCCACTGTTTCGAATAGTATAGCCGTAAGTGGAGAAAATAAATAAAATCAAAAATTTATAAAAAGTAAAGTATAGTACATAATTCAAAAACTATCAGGAATACTGCGATTTTTTTGACTTCAATCGATTGCCTGGATCATTTTGCATCGGCAAAGGTCCAAACAGTTCCACTGTTTCGAATATAGTATAGCCGTAAGTGGAAAAAATAAATAAAATCAAAAATTTGCAAAAAGTAAAAAATAGTTCATAATTCAAAAACTATTAGGAATACTGAGATTTTTTTGACTTCAATCGATTGCCTGGATCATTTTGCTTACGGCTATACTATTCAAAACAATGGAACTGTTTCGACCCTTGCCGATGCAAAATGATCCAGGCAATCGATTGAAGTCAAAAAAATCGCAGTATTCTTAATAGTTTTTGAATTATGTATTATTTTTTACTTTTTATAAATTTTTGATTTTATTTATTTTTTCCACTTACGGCTATACTATATTCAAAAGAGTGGAACTATTTGGACCTTTGCCGATGCAAAATGATCCGGGCAATCGATTGATGTCAAAAAAATCTCAGTATTCCTAATAGTTTTTGAATTATGAACTATTATTTACTTTTTATAAATTTTTGATTTTATTTATTTTCTCCACTTACGGCTATGCTATTCGAAACAGTTGAACTCCTTCGACCCTTGCCGAGGCAAAATGATCCAGGCAATCGATTGAAGTCAAAAAAATCGCAGTATTCCTAATAGTTTTTGAATTATGAACTATTTTTTACTTTTTATAAATTTTTAATTTTATTTATTTTCTCCACTTACGGCTATACTAATCGAAACAGTGGAACTGTTTGGACTCTTGCCGTTGCAAAATGATCCAGGCAATCGATTGAAGTCAAAAAAATCGCAGTATTCCTATTAGTTTTTGATTTATGAACTATTTTTTACTTTTTATAAATTTTTGATTTTATTTATTTTCTCCACTTACGGCTATACTATTCGAAACAGTGGAACTGTTTCGACCCTTGCCGATGCAAAATGTTCCAGGCAATCGATTGCAGTCAAAAAAATCTCAGTATTCCTAATAGTTATTGAATTATGATCTATTTTTTACTTTTTATAAATTTTTAATTTTATTTATTTTCTCCACTTACGGCTATACTATTCGGAACAGTGGAACTGTTTGGACCTTTGCCGATGCAAAATGATCCAGGCAATCGATTAAAGTCAAAAAAATTTCAGTGTTCCTAATAGTTTTTGAATTATGAACTATTTTTTACTTTTTATAAATTTTTGATTTTATTTATTTTTTCCACTTACCGCTATACTATATTCGAAAGAGTGGAACTATTTGGACCTTTGCCGATGCAAAATGATCCGGGCAATCGATTGATGTTAAAAAAAATTGCAGTATTCCTAATAGTTTTTGAATTATGAACTATTTTTTACTTTTTATAAAATTTTGATTTTATTTATTTTCTCCACTTACGGCTATACTATTCGACACGGTGGAACTATTTGGACCTTTGCCGATGCAAAATGATCCAGGCAATCGATTGAAGTTCAAAAAAATCGCAGTATTTCTAATAGTTTTTGAATTATGCACTATTTTTTACTTTTTACAAATTTTTGATTTTATTTATTTTCACCACTTACGCCTATACCATTCGAAACAGTGGAACAATTTGGACACTTGCCGATGTAAAATGATTCAGGTAATCGATTGAAGTCAAAAAAATCTCAGTATTCCTAATAGTTTTTGAATTATGAACTATTTTTTACTTTTTATAAATTTTTAATTTTATTTATTTTCTCCACTTACGGCTATACTATTCGAAACAGTGGAACTGTTTGGATCTTTGCCGATGCAAAATGATCCAGGCAATCGATTGAAGTTAAAAAAATCTCAGTATTCCTAATAGTTTTTGAATTATGAACTATTATTTACATTTTTATAAATTTTTGTTTTTATTTATTTTTTCCACTTACGGCTATACTATATTCGAAACAGTGGAACTATTTGGACCTTTGCCGATGGAAAATGATCCGGGCAATCGATTGATGTCAAAAAAATCTCAGTATTCCTAATAGTTTTTGAATTATGAACTATTATTTACTTTTTATAAATTTTTGATTTTATTTATTTTCTCCACTTACTGCTATACTATATTCGAAAGAGTGCAACTATTTGGACCTTTGCCGATGCAAAATGATCCGGGCAATCGATTGATGTCAAAAAAATCGCAGTATTCCTAATAGTTTTTGAATTATGAACTATTTTTTACTTTTTATAAATTTTTGATTTTATTTATTTTCACCACTTACGGCTATACTATTCAAAACAATGGAACTGTTTCGACCCTTGCCGATGCAAAATGATCCAGGCAATCGATTGAAGTCAAAAAAATCGCAGTATTCTTAATAGTTTTTGAATTATGTACTATTTTTTACTTTTTATAAATTTTTGATTTTATTTATTTTTTCAACTTACGGCTATACTATATTCGAAACAGTGGAACTATTTGGACCTTTGCCGATGCAAAATGATCCGGGCAATCGATTGATGTCAAAAAAATCTCAGTATTCCTAATAGTTTTTGAATTATGAACTATTATTTACTTTTTATAAATTTTTGTTTTTATTTATTTTTTCCACTTACGGCTATACTATATTCGAAACAGTGGAACTATTTGGACCATTGCCGATGCAAAATGATCCGGGCAATCGATTGATGTCACAAAAATCTCAGTATTCCTAATAATTTTTGAATTATGAACTGTTATTTACTTTTTATAAATTTTTGATTTTATTTATTTTCTCCACTTACGGCTATACTATATTCGAAAGAGTGCAACTATTTGGACCTTTGCCGATGCAAAATGATCCGGGCAATCGATTGATGTCAAAAAAATCGCAGTATTCCTAATAGTTTTTGAATTATGAACTATTTTTTACTTTTTATAAATTTTTGATTTTATTTATTTTCACCACTTACGGCTATACTATTCAAAACAATGGAACTGTTTCGACCCTTGCCGATGCAAAATGATCCAGGCAATCGATTGAAGTCAAAAAAATCGCAGTATTCTTAATAGTTTTTGAATTATGTACTATTTTTTACTTTTTATAAATTTTTGATTTTATTTATTTTTTCCACTTACGGCTATACTATATTCGAAACAGTGGAACTATTTGGACCTTTGTCGATGCAAAATGATCCGGGCAATCGATTGATGTCAAAAAAATCTCAGTATTCCTAATAGTTTTTGAATTATGAACTATTATTTACTTTTTATAAATTTTTAATTTTATATATTTTCTCCACTTACGGCTATACTATTCGAAACAGTGGAACTGTTTGGAACTTTGCCGATGCAAAATGATCCAGGCAATCGATTAAAGTCAAAAAAATCGCAGTATTCCTAATAGTTATTGAATTATGTACTATTTTTTACTTTTTATAAATTTTTGATTTTATTTATTTTCTCCACTTACGGCTATGCTATTCGAAACAGTTGAACTTCTTCGACCCTTGCCGAGGCAAAATGATCCAGGCAATCGATTGAAGTCAAAAAAATCTCAGTATTCCTAATAGTTTTTGAATTATGAACAATTTTTTACTTTTTATAAATTTTTGATTTTATTTATTTTCTCCACTTACGGCTATACTATTCGAAAGACTGGAACTGTTTGGACCTTTGCCGAGGCAAAATGATCCAGGCAATCGATTGAAGTCAAAAAAATCTCAGTATTCTTAATAGTTTTTGAATTATGAACTATTTTTTACTTTTTATAAATTTTTGATTTTATTTATTTTCTCCACTTACGGCTATACTATTCGAAACAGTGGAACTGTTTCGACCCTTGCCGATGCAAAATGATCCTGGCAATCGATTGAAGTCAAATAAATCTCAGTATTCCTAATAGTTTTTGAATTATGAACTATTTTTTACTTTTTATAAATTTTTGATTTTATTTATTTTTTCCACTTACGGCTATACTATTCGAAACAATGAAACTGTTTCGACCCTTGCCGATGCAAAATGATCCAGGCAATCGATTGAAGTCAAAAAAATCTCAGTATTCCTAATAGTTTTTGAATTATGAACTATTTTTTACTTTTTATAAATTTTTGATTTTATTTATTTTTTCCACTTACGGTTATACTATATTCGAAAGAGTGGAACTATTATACCTTTGCCGATGCAAAATGATCCAGGCAATCGATTGATGTCAAAAAAATTGCAGTATTCCTAATAGTTTTTGAATTATGAACTATTTTTTACTTTTTATAAATTTTTGATTTTATTTATTTTCTCCACTTACGGCTATACTATTCGAAACAGTGGAACTGTTTCGACCCTTGCCGATTCAAAATGATCCTGGCAATCGATTGAAGTCAAATAAATCTCAGTATTCCTAATAGTTTTTGAATTATGAACTATTTTTTACTTTTTATAAATTTTTGATTTTATTTATTTTTTCCACTTACGGCTATACTATTCGAAACAATGAAACTGTTTCGACCCTTGCCGATGCAAAATGATCCAGGCAATCGATTGAAGTCAAAAAAATCTCAGTATTCCTAATAGTTTTTGAATTATGAACTATTTTTTACTTTTTACAAATTTTTGATTTTATTTATTTTCTCGAATTATTCTTCACCAAAAACACGACTAATGTCTCAGTTTGAATAAAAACGCTTTATTTGGAGCCATTTTTTGCTTAACGAACCGAATATAATTTAGTAAATCAGACTGAGAATGCTTTAGTCTGGACCAAAAGGACGATTTTTATTAAAAGTTAAAAGAAAACGACTAATTTCGAAATATTATTTAAACAGAAACGAGTCAAACACGAGTTAAACTTAAACAAAACAGACTGTAAACGTTTTAAGTCGCTTCAAAAGAACGATTCATATTATAATTTGGAAGAAACCTGCTTATTTCGGCAGCTTTTTTACTTAGAAACGAGTAAAACCTTACCAAACCAAACTAAAAACATCTTATTTCGCCTCAAAAACACCATTAATGTTACAGTTTAAAACAGACACCTTATTTAGGTCTGCTTTTGCATAAAGAAACGAGTATAATTTAATAAAACAGACTGAGAACTTTCTTGATTAGTTTGAAGGAACGATTAAATTTATAATTTTGAAGAAAAGAACTCAATTCGAAGGATTCGTCTTCTTCTTCTTCTTCTTCTTCTTATTATTATTATTATTATTATTATTATTATTATAAATATTATTATTATTATTATTATTATTATTATTATTATTATTATTATTATTATTATTATTATTATTATTATATATTTTTTTTTATTATTATTTTAATAATTTAAAACCAAATATAACTTCGAATAGTGAACGGTTTTTGCACCAGTTTGTAAGAACATGGTTAATTTTTGACAAATATTTGCTTAAAAACCTGATGACTTACACAAAGCAAATTGTGTGCAAATCTTGTTCTAGTTCAAAATAACAAATTATGTTATGGTTTCGATAAAAACAGCTTATTTTGGACGTTTATTAGCTTTGAAACGAGCAAACGTTTACAAGACATACTGAAAATGCTTTAATCAGGCTCAAAAGAACGAATTATGATATAGTTTGAACAAAAAGGGCTTATTCCGTACGATTGATTACCTAAATAAACGAGTATATTTAATAAAACAGACTGAAAACGTTTTATTCAGGCTCAAAAGAACGATTGATGCAATAATTTGGAAGCAAATGGCTTATTTCGAAAGATTTTTTGCTTAGAATCCAGTAAAACTTACACAAATGGAGCCGAAAGCGTCTTAGTTAGCTTCAAAAAAGCGATATATATTATAATTCGAAAGAAAACGTCTTATTTCGAACGATTCTTAGCTTTGAAACCAGCAAACGTTTACAAAGCATACTGAAAAGGCTTTAATCTGGCCCAAAAAATCAAATTGTGTTATAGTTTGTGCAAAAACAGTGAATTTCAGACAATTTTTTGCTTAAAGAAACGAGTGTATTTAATAAAACAGACTGAAAACGCTTCATTCTTGCTCAAAAGGACGATTAATGCAATAATTTGGAAGCAAAGGGAATATTTTGAAGGTTTTTTTGCTTAGAATCCAGTAAAACTTATACAAATCGGGTCGAAAACGTTTTATTTCGCTTCAGAAAAGCGATATAAGTCATAATTCGAAAGAAAGCGGCTTATTTCGAACGATTCTAAGCTTTGAAAACAGCAAACGTTTACAAAACATACTGAAAACGCTTTATTCTGGCTCAAAGGAACGAATTATGTTATAGTTTGATCAAAAACCGTGAATTTCAAACAATTTTTTGCTTAAAAAATCGAGTATATTTAATAAAGCAGACAGAAAACGCTTTATTCTAGCTCATCAGAACGACTGATGCAATAATTTGGAAGCAAAGGGAATATTTCGAAGGTTTTTTTGGTTAGAATCCAGCAAAACTTATACAAATCGGGCCGAAAACGTTTTATTTCGCTTCAAAAAAGCGATATATATTATAATTTGAAAGAAAACGGCTTATTTCGAAAGATTCTTAGCTCCAAAACCAGCAAACGCCTCAAAAAGACGTTCCATGTTACAGTTTGTAGAAAAGCGACTTATTTAAGCACAAAAGTACAAATTATTCAATAGTTTGAATGAAAAAAGGGTTTCTCTCGGTAGATTCTTTGCTTAGAAACGAGAAAAGGCACAAATTTTAAAGAAAAACCTTTATTTTAGACAATTTCTTTCCTTAAAATCGAGAAATCTCCCAGGATTGGCTTTAATTAGTGCTTGAACTGTTTTCTTGTGACAATAAAACGTTTTCACTCTGCTTTATTAAAGTTTGCTTAATTTGAAGCCAAGAGTAGTTCGAAATAAACCGTTTTCTTTTAATCTATAACATAATTCGTTCTTTTGAGCAAGAATAAAGAGTTTTGAGTCTGTTTCATTAAATATACTCGTTTCTTTAAGCAAAAAATAGTCTGAAATTTGCCGTTTTAGTTTAAACTATAACATAATTCGTTCTTTTGAGCCTGAATTGAGCGTTTTTAGTATGTTTTAAAACGTTTGCTGGTTTCGAAGCTAAGAATCGTTCGAAATAAGCCGTTTTCTTTCGAATTATAATATGTATCGCTTATTTGAAGCGAACTAAGACGTTTTCGGCTCGATTTACATAAGTTTTACTGGATTCTAAGTAAATAATCTTTCGAAATTAGCCATTTGCTTTCAAATTATTGCATCAATCGTTCTTTTGAGCAAGAATAAAGCGTTTTTGGTCTGTTTTATTAAAATTACTCGTTTCTTTAAGCAAAAAATTGTCTGAAATTCACTGTTTTTGTTCAAACTATAATATAATTCGTTCTTTTGAGACAGAATAAAGCGTCTGCAGTATGTTTTGTAAACGTTTGCTGGTTTCGAAGCTAAGAGTCGTTCGAAATAAGCCGTTTTCTTTCGAATTATAATATATATCGCTTTTTTGAAGCGAACTTAGACGTTTTCGGTGGGATTTGCATAAGTTTTACTGGATTCTAAGCAAAAAAAACCTTCGAAATTTTCCCTTTGCTTCTAAATTATTGCATTAATCGTTCTTTTGAGCAAGGATATATCGTTTTCAGTGTGTTTTATTAAATATTCTCGTTTCGTTAAGCAAAAAATAGTCTGAAATTTGCCGTTTTTGTTTAAACTATAACATAATTCGTTCTTCTGAGCCTGAATAGAGCGTTTTTAGTATGCTTTTTAAATGTTTGCTGGTTTCAAAGATAAGAATCGTTCGAAATAAGCCATTTTCTTTCGAATTATAATATATATCGCTTTTCTGAAGCGAACTAAGACGTTTTCGGTTCCATTTGTGTAAGTTTTACTGGATTCTAAGCAAAAAATATTTCGAAATAAGCCATTTACTTCCAAATTCATGCATCAATCGTTCTTTTGAAGCGTTTTCACTCTGTTTTATTAAATATACTCGTTTATTTAGGCAATCAATCGTACGGAATAAGCCCTTTTTGTTCAAACTATAGCATAATTCGTACTTTTGAGCCTGATTAAAGCGTTTTCAGTATGTCTTGTAAACGTTTGCTCGTTTCAAAGCTAATAAACGTCCAAAATAATCTTTTTTTATCAAAACTATAATATTATTTGTTATTTTGAACTTGAATAAGATGTTTCCAATTTGATTTGTGTAAGTCTTCAAGTTTTTAAACAAATATTTGTCAAAAATTAACAATGTTCTTACCAACTGGTGCATAAACCGTTCACTATTCGAAAGTTATAGTTGGTTTTAAATTATTATTAAAATAATAATAAAAAAAAATATATAATAGTAATAATAATAATGATAGTAATAATAATAATAATAATAATAATAATAATAATAATAATAATAATAATAATAATAATAATAATAATAACAATAATAATAATAATAATAATAATAGTAATAATAATAATAATAATAATAATAATAATAAAAAGAAGAAGAAGAAGAAGAAGACGAATCCATCGAATTGAGTTCTTCTCTTCAAAATTATAAATTTAATCGTTCCTTCAAACTAATCTAGAAAGTTCTCAGTTTGTTTTATTAAATTATACTCGTTTCTTTATGCAAAAGCAGACCCAAATAAGGTGTTTTTTTTAAACTGTAACATTAATGGTGTTTTTGAGGCGAAATAAGATGTTTTTAGTTTGGTTTGGTAAGGTTTTACTCGTTTCTAAGCAAAAAAGCTCCCGAAATAAGCAGGTTTCTTCCAAATTATAATATGAATCGTTCTTTTGAAGCGACATAAAACGTTTACAGTCTGTTTTGTTTAAGTTTAACTCGTGTTTGACTCGTTTCTGTGTAAATAATAATTCGAAATTAGTCGTTTTCTTTTAAATTTTAATAAAAATCGTTCTTTGATCCAGACTAAAGCATTCTCAGTCTGATTTACTAAATTATATTCGGTTCGTTAAGCAAAAAATGGCTCCAAATAAAGCGTTTTTATCCAAACTGAGACATTAGTCGTGTTTTTGATAAAGAATAAGTCGAGAAAATAAATAAAATCAAAAATTTATAAAAAGTAAAAAATAGTTCATAATTCAAAAACTATTAGGAATACTGAGATTTTTTTGACTTCAATCGATTGCCTGGATCATTTTGCATCGGCAAGGTTCGAAATAGTCCCATTGTTTCGAATAGTATAGCCGTAAGTGGAGAAAATAAATTAAATCAAAAATTTATAAAAAGTAAAAAATAGTTCATAATTCAAAAACTATAAGGAATACTGAGATTTTTTTGACTTCAATCGATTGCCTGGATCATTTTGCCTCGGCAAAGGTCCAAACAGTTCCAGTGTTTCGAATAGTATAGCCGTAAGTGGAGAAAATAAATAAAATCAAAAATTTATAAAAAGTAAAAAATAGTTCATAATTCAAAAACTATTAGGAATACTGAGATTTTTTTGACTTCAATCGATTACCTATATCATTTTGCATCGGCAAGTGTCCAAACAGTTCCACTGTTTCGAATAGTATAGCCGTAAGTGGAAAAAATAGATAAAATCAAAAATTTATAAAAAGTAATAAATAGTTCATAATTCAAAAACTATTAAGAATACTGAGATTTTTTTGAACTTCAATCGATTGCCTGGATCATTTTGCATCGGCAAAGGTCCAAATAGTTCCACTGTTTCGAATATTGTATAGCCGTAAGTGGAAAAAATAAATAAAATCAAAAATTTATAAAAAGTAAAAAATAGTTCATAATTCAAAAACTATTAGGAATACTGCGATTTTTTTGACTTCAATCGATTGCCTGGATCATTTTGCATCGGCAAGGGCCGAAACAGTTCCACTTATTCGAATAGTATAGCCGTAAGTGGAGAAAATAAATAAAATCAAAAATTTATAAAAAGTAAAAAATAGTTCATAATTCAAAAACTATTAGAAATACGGCGATTTTTTTGAACTTCAATCGATTGCCTGGATTATTTTGCATCGGCAAAGGTCCAAATAATTCCACTGTTTCGAATATTGTATAGCCGTAAGTGGAAAAAATAAATAAAATCAAAAATTTATAAAAAGTAAAAAATAGTTCATAATTCAAAAACTATTAGGAATACTGTGATTTTTTTGACTTCAATCGATTGCCTGGATCATTTTGCATAGGCAAGGGTCGAAACAGTTCCACTGTTTCGAATAGTATAGCCGTAAGTGGAGAAAATAAGTAAAATCAAAAATTTATAAAAAGTAAAAAATAGTACATAATTCAAAAACTATTAGGAATACTGCGATTTGATTTTTTTGACTTCAATCGATTGCCTGGATCATTTTGCATCGGCAAAGGTCCAAATAGTTCCACTGTTTCGAATATTGTATGGCCGTAAGTGGAAATAATAAATAAAATCAAAAATTTATAAAAAGTAAAGAATAGTTCATAATTCAAAAACTATTAGGAATACTGCGATTTTTTGACTCCAATCGATTACCTGGATCATTTTGCATCGGCAAAGGTCCAAATAGTTCTACTGTTTCGAATATTGTATAGCCGTAAGTGGAAAAAATAAATAAAATCAGAAACTTATAAAAAGTAAAAAATAGTTCATAATTCAAAAACTATTAGGAATACTGCGATTTTTTTGACTCCAATCGATTACCTGGATTATTTTGCATCGGCAAAGGTCCAAATAGTTCCACTGTTTCGAATATTGTATAGCCGTAAGTGGAAAAAAATAAATAAAATCAAAAATTTATAAAAAGTAAAAAATAGTTCATAATTCAAAAACTATTAGGAATACTGCGATTTTTTTGAACTTCAATCGATTGCCTGGATCATTTTGCATCGGCAAAGGTCCAAATAGTTCCACTGTTTCGAATATTGTATAGCCGTAAGTGGAAAAAATATATAAAATCAAAAATTTATAAAAAGTAAAAAATAGTTCATAATTCAAAAACTATTAGGAATACTGTGATTTTTTTGACTTCAATCGATTGCCTGGATCATTCTGCATAGGCAAGGGTCGAAACAGTTCCACTGTTTCGAATAGTATAGCCGTAAGTGGAGAAAATAAATAAAATCAAAAATTTATAAAAAGTAAAAAATAGTACATAATTCAAAAACTATTAGGAATACTGTGATTTTTTTGACTTCAATCGATTGCCTGGATCATTTGGCATAGGCAAGGGTCGAAACAGTTCCACTGTTTCGAATAGTATAGCCGTAAGTGGAGAAAATAAATAAAATCAAAAATTTATAAAAAGTAAAAAATAGTACATAATTCAAAAACTATTAGGAATACTGCGATTTTTTTGACTTCAATCGATTGCCTGGATCATTTTGCATCGGCAAAGGTCCAAATAGTTCCACTGTTTCGAATATTGTATAGCCGTAAGTGGAAAAAATAAATAAAATCAAAAATTTATAAAAAGTAAAAAATAGTTCATAATTCAAAAACTATTAGGAATACTGTGATTTTTTTGACTTCAATCGATTGCCTGGATCATTTTGCATCGGCAAAGGTCCAAATAGTTCCACTGTTTCGAATATTGTATAGCCGTAAGTGGAAAAAATAAATAAAATCAAAAACTTATAAAAAGCAAAAAATAGTTCATAATTTAAAAACTATTAGGAATACTGTGATTTTTTTGACTTCAATCGATTGCCTGGATCATTTTGCATCGGCAAGGGCCGAAACAGTTCCACTTATTCGAATAGTATAGCCGTAAGTGGAGAAAATAAATAAAATCAAAAATTTATAAAAAGTAAAAAATAGTACATAATTCAAAAACTATTAGGAATACTGTGATTTTTTTGACTTCAATCGATTGCCTGGATCATTTGGCATAGGCAAGGGTCGAAACAGTTCCACTGTTTCGAATAGTATAGCCGTAAGTGGAGAAAATAAATAAAATCAAAAATTTATAAAAAGTAAAAAATAGTACATAATTCAAAAACTATTAGGAATACTGTAATTTTTTTGACTTCAATCGATTGCCTGGATCATTTTGCATCGGCAAAGGTCCAAATAGTTCCACTGTTTCGAATATTGTATAGCCGTAAGTGGAAAAAATAAATAAAATCAAAAATTTATAAAAAGTAAAAAATAGTTCATAATTCAAAAACTATTAGGAATACTGTGATTTTTTTGACTTCAATCGATTGCCTGGATCATTTTGCATCGGCAAAGGTCCAAATAGTTCCACTGTTTCGAATATTGTATAGCCGTAAGTGGAAAAAATAAATAAAATCAAAAACTTATAAAAAGCAAAAAATAGTTCATAATTTAAAAACTATTAGGAATACTGTGATTTTTTTGACTTCAATCGATTGCCTGGATCATTTTGCATCGGCAAGGGCCGAAACAGTTCCACTTATTCGAATAGTATAGCCGTAAGTGGAGAAAATAAATAAAATCAAAAATTTATAAAAAGTAAAAAATAGTTCATAATTCAAAAACTATTAGAAATACTGCAATTTTTTTGAACTTCAATCGATTGCCTGGATCATTTTGCATCGGCAAAGGTCCAAATAGTTCCAATGTGTCGAATAGTATAGCCGTAAGTGGAGAAAATAAATAAAATCAAAAATTTGTAAAAAGTAAAAAATAGTTCATAATTTAAAAACTATTAAGAATACTGCGATTTTTTTGACATCAATCGATTGCCCGGATCATTTTGCATCGGCAAAGGTGGTCCAAATAGTTCCACTCTTTCGAATATAGTATAGCCGTAAGTGGAAAAAATGGATAAAATCAAAAATTTATAAAAAGTAAATAATAGTTCATAATTCAAAAACTATTAGGAATACTGAGACTTTTTTGACTTCAGTCGATTGCCTGGATCATTTTGCATCGGCGAGGGTCGAAACAGTTCCACTGTTTCGAATAGTATAGCCGTAAGTGGAGAAAATAAATAAAATCAAAAATTTATAAAAAGTAAAAAATAGTTCATAATTCAAAAACTATTGGGAATACTGCGATTTTTTTGAACTTCAATCGATTGCCTGGATCATTTTGCATCGGCAAAGGTCCAAATAGTTCCACTGTTTCGAATATTGTATAGCCGTAAGTGGAAAAAATAAATAAAATCAAAAATTTATAAAAAGTAAAAAATAGTTCATAATTCAAAAACTATTAGGAATACTGTGATTTTTTTGACTTCAATCGATTGCCTGGATCATTTTGCATAGGCAAGGGTCGAAACAGTTCCACTGTTTCGAATAGTATAGCCGTAAGTGGAGAAAATAAATAAAATCAAAAATTTATAAAAAGTAAAAAATGGTACATAATTCAAAAACTATTAAGATTACTGCGATTTTTTTGATTTCAATCGATTGCCTGGATCATTTTGCATCGGCAAAGGTCCAAATAGTTCCACTGTTTTGAATATAGTATAGCCGTAAGTGGAAAAAATAAATAAAATCAAAAATTTATAAAAAGTAAATAATATTTCATAATTCAAAAACTATTAGGAATACTGCGATTTTTTTGAATTTCAATCGATTGCCTGAATCATTTTGCATCGGCAAAGGTCCAAATAGTTCCACTGTTTTGAATATAGTATAGCCGTAAGTGGAAAAAATAAATAAAATCAAAAATTTATAAAAAGTAAAAAATAGTTCATAATTCAAAAACTATTAAGAATACTGCGATTTTTTTGACTCCAATCGATTACCTGGATCATTTTGCATCGGCAAAGGTCCAAACAGTTCCACTGTTTCGAATAGTATAGCCGTAAGTGGAGAAAATAAATAAAATCAAAAATTTATAAAAAGTAAAAAATAGTTCATAATTCAAAAACTATTAGGAATACTGCGATTTTTTTGAACTTCAATCGATTGCCTGAATCATTTTGCATCGGCAAAGGTGCAAATAGTTCCACTGTTTTGAATATAGTATAGCCGTAAGTGGAATAAATAAATAAAATCAAAAATTTATAAAAAGTAAATAATATTTCATAATTCAAAAACTATTAGGAATACTGTGATTTTTTTGACTTCAATCGATTGCCTGGATCATTTTGCATCGGCAAGAGTCGAAACAATTCTACTGTTTCGAATAGTATAGCCGTAAGTGGAGAAAATAAATAAAATCAAAAATTTATAAAAAGTAAAAAATAGTTCATAATTCAAAAACTATTAGGAATACTGTGATTTTTTTGACTTCAATCGATTGCCTGGATCATTTTGCATCGGCAAGGGTCGAAACAGTTCCACTGTTTCGAATAGTATAGCCGTAAGTGTAGAAAATAAATAAAATCAAAAATTTATAAAAATTAAAAAATAGTACATAATTCAAAAACTATGAATACTGCGATTTTTTTGACTTCAATCGATTGCCTGGATCATTTTGCATCGGCAAAGGTCCAAAACAGTTCCACTGTTTCGAATAGTATAGCCGTAAGTGGAGAAAATAAATAAAATCAAAAATTTATAAAAAGTAAAAAATAGTACACAATTCAAAAACTATCTGGAATACTGCGATTTTTTTGACTTCAATCGATTGCCTGGATCATTTTGCATCGGCAAAGGTCCAAATAGTTCCACTGTTTCGAATATAGTATAGCCGTAAGTGAAAAAAATAAATAAAATAAAAAATTTATAAAAAGTAAAAAATAGTTCATAATTCAAAAACTATTAGGAATATTGAAATTTTTTTACTTCAATCGATTGCTCGGATCATTTTGCATCGGCAAGGGTCGAAACAGTTTCATTGTTTCGAATAGTATAGCCGTAAGTGGAGAAAATAAATAAAATCTAAAATTTATAAAAAGTAAAAAATAGTTCATAATTCAAAAACTATTAGGAATACTGCGATTCTTTTGACATCAATCGATTGCCCGGATCATTTTGTATCGGCAAAGGTCCAAATAGTTCCACTCTTTCGAATATAGTATAGCCGTAAGTGGAAAAAATAAATAAAATCAAAAATTTGCAAAAAGTAAAAAATAGTTCATAATTCAAAAACTATTAGGAATACTGAGATTTTTTTGACTTCAATCGATTGCCTGGATCATTTTGCATCGGCAAAGGTCCAAACAGTTTCACTGTTTCGAATAGTATAGCCGTAAGTGGAGAAAATAAATAAAATCAAAAATTTATAAAAAGTAAAAAATAGTTCATAATTTAAAAACTATTAGGAATACTGCGATTTCTTTGACTAAAATCGATTGCCTGAATCATCTTGCATCGGCAAAGGTCCAAATAGTTCCACTGTTTCGAATATTCGAATAGTATAGCCGTAAGTGGAGAAAATAAATAAAATCAAAAATTTATAAAAAGTAAAAAATAGTTCATAATTCAAAAACTATTAGGAATACTGCGATTTTTTTGAACTTCCATCGATTGCCTGGATCATTTTTTATCGGGAAAGGTCCAAATAGTTCCACTGTTTCGAATATAGTATAGCCGTAAGTGGAGAAAATAAATAAAATCAAAAATTTATAAAAAGTAAAAAATAGTTCATAATTTAAAAATTATTAGGAATACTGCGATTTTTTTGACTTCAATCGATAACCTGGATCATTTTGCATCGGCAAAGGTTCAAACAGTTACACTGTTTCGAATAGTATAGCCGTAAGTGGAGAAAATAAATAAAATCAAAAATTTATAAAAAGAAAAAATTGTTCATAATTCAAAAACTATTAGGAATACTGCGATTTTTTTGACTTCAATCGATTACCTGGATCATTTTGCATCGGCAAAGGTCCAAACAGTTCCACTGTTTCAAATAGTATAGCCGTTAGTGGAGAAAATAAATATAATCAAAAATTTATAGAATGTAAAATATAGTTCATAATTCAAAAACTATTAGGAATACTGCGATTTTTGTGACTTCAATCGATTACCTGGGTTATTTTGCATCGGAACAGTGGAACTATTTGGACCTTTGCCGATGCAAAATAATCCAGACAATCGATTGAAGTCAAAAAAATCTCAGTATTCCTAATAGTTTTTGAATTATGAACTATTTTTTACTTTTTATAAATTTTTGATTTTATTTATTTTTTCCACTTACGGCTATACTATATTCGAAACAGTGGAACTATTTGGACCTTTGCCGATGCAAAATGATCCAGGCAATCGATTGAAGTCAAAAAAATCGCAGTATTCCTAATAGTTTTTGAATTATGTACTATTTTTTACTTTTTATAAATTTTTGATTTTATATATTTTCTCCACTTACGGCTATACTATTCGAAACAGTGGAACTGTTTGGAACTTTGCCGATGCAAAATGATCCAGGCAATCGATTGAAGTCAAAAAAATCGCAGTATTCCTAATAGTTATTGAATTATGTACTATTTTTTACTTTTTATAAATTTTTGATTTTATTTATTTTCTCCACTTACGGCTATGCTATTCGAAACAGTTGAACTCCTTCGACCCTTGCCGATGCAAAATGATCCAGGCAATCGATTGAAGTTCAAAAAAATCTAGTATTCCTAATAGTCTTTGAATTATGTACTATTTTTTTCTTTTTATAAATTTTTGATTTTATATATTTTCTCCACTTACGGCTATACTATTCGAAACAGTGGAACTGTTTGGACCTTTGCCGATGCAAAATGATCCAGGCAATCGATTGAAGTTCAAAAAAATCGCAGTATTCATAATAGTTTTTGAATTATAAACTATTTTTTACTTTTTATAAATTTTTGATTTTATTTATTTTTTCCACTTACGGCTATACTATTCGCAACAGTGGAACTGTTTCGACACTTGCCGATGTAAAATGATTCAGGTAATCGATTGAAGTCAAAAAAATCTCAGTATTCCTAATAGTTTTTGAATTATGAACTATTTTTTACTTTTTATAAATTTTTGATTTTATTTATTTTTTCCACTTACGGCTATACTATATTCGAAACAGTGGAACTATTTGGACCTTTGCCGATGCAAAATGATCCAGGCAATCGATTGAAGTCAAAAAAATCTCAGTATTCCTAATAGTTTTTGAATTATGAACTATTTTTTACTTTTTATAACTTTTTGATTTTATTTATTTTTTCCACTTACGGCTATACTATATTCGATAGAGTGGAACTATTTGGACCTTTGCCGATGCAAAATGGTCTGGGCAATCGATTGATGTCAAAAAATTCGCAGTATTCCTAATAGTTTTTGAATTATGAACTATTTTTTACTTTTTATAAATTTTTGATTTTATTTAATTTCTCCACTTACGGCTATACTATTCGCAACAGTGGAACTGTTTCGACACTTGCCGATGCAAAATGATCCAGGCAATCGACTGAAGTCAAAAAAATCTCAGTATTCCTAATAGTTTTTGAATTATGAACTATTATTTACTTTTTATAAATTTTTGATTTTATTTATTTTTTCCACTTACGGCTATACTATTCGAAACAGTGGAACTGTTTGGACCTTTGCCGATGCAAAATGATCCAGGCAATCTATTGAAGTCAAAAAAATCGCAGTATTCTTAATAGTTTTTGAATTATGTACTATTTTTTACTTTTTATAAATTTTTGATTTTATATATTTTCTCCACTTACGGCTATACTATTCGAAACAGTGGAACTGTTTGGAACTTTGCCGATGCAAAATGATCCAGGCAATCGATTGAAGTCAAAAAAATCGCAGTATTCCTAATAGTTATTGAATTATGTACTATTTTTTACTTTTTATAAATTTTTGATTTTATTTATTTTCTCCACTTACGGCTATGCTATTCGAAACAGTTGAACTCCTTCGACCCTTGCCGATGCAAAATGATCCAGGCAATCGATTGCAGTCAAAAAAATCTCAGTATTCCTAATAGTTATTGAATTATGAACTATTTTTTACTTTTTATAAATTTTTAATTTTATTTATTTTCTCCACTTACGGCTATACTATTCGAAACAGTGGAACTGTTTGGATCTTTGCCGATGCAAAATGATCCAGGCAATCGATTGAAGTTCAAAAAAATCGCAGTATTCATAATAGTTTTTGAATTATAAACTATTTTTTACTTTTTATAAATTTTTGATTTTATTTATTTTTTCCACTTACGGCTCTACTATTCGAAACAGTGGAACTATTTGGACTTTTGCCGAAGAAAAATGATCCAGGCAATCGACTGAAGTCAAAAAAATTGCAGTATTCCTAATAGTTTTTGAATTATGAACTATTTTTTACTTTTTATAAATTTTTGATTTAATTTATTTTTTCCACTCACGGCTATACTATTCGAAACAGTTGAACTGTTTCGACCCTTGCCGATGCAAAATGATCCAGGCAATCGACTGAAGTCAAAAACTTCGCAGCATTCCTAATAGTTTTTGAATTATGAAGTATTTTTTACTTTTTATAAATTTTTGATTTTATTTATTTTCTCCACTTACGGCTATACTATTCGAAACAGTCAAACTGTTTCGACCCTTGCCGATGCAAAATGATCCTGGCAATCGATTGAAGTCAAAAAAATCTCAGTATTCCTAATAGTTTTTGAATTATGAACTATTTTTTACTTTTTACAAATTTTTGATTTTATTTATTTTCTCGAATTATTCTTCACCAAAAACACGACTAATGTCTCAGTTTGGATAAAAACGCTTTATTTGGAGCCATTTTTTGCTTAACGAACCGAATATAATTTAGTAAATCAGACTGAGAATGCTTTAGTCTGGACCAAAAGAACGATTTTTATTAAAATTAAAAGAAAACGACTAATTTCGAAATATTATTTAAACAGAAACGAGTCAAACACGAGTTAAACTTAAACAAAACAGACTGTAAACGTTTTATGTCGCTTCAAAAGAACGATTCATATTATAATTTGGAAGAAACCTGCTTATTTCGGCAGCTTTTTTACTTAGAAACGGGTAAAACCTTATCAAACCAAACTAAAAACATCTTATTTCGCCTCAAAAACACCATTAATGTTACAGTTTAAAACAAACACCTTATTTAGGTCTGCTTTTGCATAAAGAAACGAGTATAATTTAATAAAACAGACTGAGAACTTTCTAGATTAGTTTGAAGGAACAATTAAATTTATAATTTTGAAGAAAAGAACTCAATTCGAAGGATTCGTCTTCTTCTTCTTCTTCTTCTTATTATTATTATTATTATTATTATTATTATTATTATTATTATTATTATTATTATTATTATTATTATTATTGTTACAATTTCATTATTATTATTATTATTATATATATTTTTTTATTATTATTTTAATAATTTAAAACCAACTATAACTTCGAATAGTGAACGGTTTATACACCAGTTTGTAAGAACATGGTTAATTTTTGACAAATATTTGCTTAAAAACCTGAAGACTTACACAAAGCAAATTGTGTGCAAATCTTGTTCTAGTTCAAAATAACTAATTATGTTATGGTTTCGATAAAAACAGCTTATTTTGGACGTTTATTAGCTTTGAAACGAGCAAACGTTTACAAGACATACTGAAAATGCTTTAATCAGGCTCAAAAGAACGAATTATGATATAGTTTGAACAAAAAGGGCTTATTCCGTACGATTGATTACCTAAATAAACGAGTATATTTAATAAAACAGACTGAAAACGTTTTATTCAGGCTCAAAAGAACGATTGATGCAATAATTTGGAAGCAAATGGCTTATTTCGAAAGATTTTTTGCTTAGAATCCAGTAAAACTTACACAAATGGAGCCGCAAACGTCTTAGTTAGCTTCAAAAAAGCGATATATATTATAATTCGAAAGAAAACGGCTTATTTCGAACGATTCTTAGCTTTGAAACCAGCAAACGTTTACAAAGCATACTGAAAAGGCTTTAATCTCTCCCAAAAAATCGAATTATGTTATAGTTTGTACAAAAACAGTGAATTTCAGACAATTTTTTGCTTAAAGAAACGGGTGTATTTAATAAAACAGACTGAAAACGCTTTATTCTTGCTCAAAAGAACGATTAATGCAATAATTTGGAAGCAAAGGGAATATTTTGAAGGTTTTTTTTGCTTAGAATCCAGTAAAACTTATACAAATCGGGTCGAAAACGTTTTATTTCGCTTCAAAAAAGCGATATAAATCATAATTCGAAAGAAAGCGGCTTATTTCGAACGATTCTAAGCTTTGAAAACAGCAAACGTTTACAAAACATACTGAAAACGTTCTATTCAGGCTCAGAAGAACGAATTATGTTATAGTTTAAACAAAAACGACACATTTCAGACTATTTTTTGCTTATAGAAGCGAGTATATTTAATAAAACAGATTGAAAACGCTTTATTCTTGCTCAACAGAACGATTGATGCAATAATTTGGAAGCAAAGGGAATATTTCGAAGGTTTTTTTGCTTAGAATCCAGCAAAACTTATACAAATCGGGACGAAAACGTTTTATTTCGCTTCAAAAAAGCGATATATATTATAATTCGAAAGAAAACGGCTTATTTCGAAAGATTCTTAGCTCCAAAACCAGCAAACGCCTCAAAAAGACGTTCCATGTTACAGTTTGTAGAAAAGCGACTTATTTAAGCACAAAAGTACAAATTATTCAATAGTTTGAATGAAAAAAGGGTTTCTCTCAGTAGATTCTTTGCTTAGAAACGAGAAAAGGCACAAATTTTAAAGAAAAACCTTTATTTTAGACAATTTCTTTTCTTAAAATCGAGAAATCTCCCAGGATTGGCTTTAATTAGTGCTTGAACTGTTTTCTTGTGACAATAAAACGTTTTCACTCTGCTTTATTAAAGTTTGCTTAATTTGAAGCCAAGAGTAGTTCGAAATAAACCGTTTTCTTTTAATCTATAACATAATTCGTTCTTTTGAGCAAGAGTAAAGAGTTTTGAGTCTGTTTCATTAAATATACTCGTTTCTTTAAGCAAAAAATAGTCTGAAATTTGCCGTTTTAGTTTAAACTATAACATAATTCGTTCTTTTGAGCCTGAATTGAGCGTTTTTAGTATGTTTTGTAAACGTTTGCTGGTTTCGAAGCTAAGAATCGTTCGAAATTAGCCGTTTTCTTTCGAATTATAATATGTATCGCTTATTTGCAGCGAACTAAGACGTTTTCGGCTTCGATTTACATAAGTTTTACTGGATTCTATGTAAATAATCTTTCGAAATTAGCCATTTGCTTTCAAATTATTGCATCAATCGTTCTTTTGAGCAAGAATAAAGTGATTTTGGTCTGTTTTATTAAAAGTACTCGTTTCTTTAAGCAAAAAATTGTCTGAAATTCACTGTTTTTGTTCAAACTATAATATAATTCGTTCTTTTGAGCCAGAATAAAACGTCTGCAGTATGTTTTGTAAACGTTTGCTGGTTTCGAAGCTAAGAGTCGTTCGAAATAAGCCGTTTACTTTCGAATTATAATATATATCGCTTTTCTGAAGCGAACTAAGACGTTTTCGGCTCCATTTGTGTAAGTTTTACTGGATTCTAAGCAAAAAATATTTCGAAATAAGCCATTTGCTCCCAAATTCATGCATCAATCGTTCTTTTGAGCCAGAATAAAGCGTTTTCACTCTGTTTTATTAAATATACTCATTTATTTAGGCAATCAATCGTACGGAATAAGCCCTTTCTGTTCAAACTATAGCATAATTCGTACTTTTGAGCCTGATTAAAGCGTTTTCAGTATGTCTTGTAAACGATTGCTCGTTTCAAAGCAAATAAACGTCCAAAATAATCTTTTTTTATCAAAACTATAACATTATTTGTTATTTTGAACTTGAATAAGATGTTTTCAATTTGATTTGTGTAAGTCTTCAGGTTTTTAAGCAAATATTTGTCAAAAATTAACAATGTTCTTACCAACTGGTGCATAAACCGTTCACTATTCGAAAGTTATAGTTGGTTTTAAATTATTATTAAAATAATAATAAAAAAAAATATATAATAGTAATAATAATAATGATAGTAATAATAATAATAATAAGAAGAAGAAGAAGAAGAAGAAAAAGAAGAAGACGAATCCATCGAATTGAGTTCTTTTCTTCAAAATTATAAATTAAATCGTTCCTTCAAACTAATCTAGAAAGTTCTCAGTCTGTTTTATTAAATTATACTCGTTTCTTTATGCAAAAGCAGACCCAAATAAGGTGTTTTTTTTAAACTGTAACATTAATGGTGTTTTTGAGGCGAAATAAGATGTTTTTAGTTTGGTTTGGTAAGGTTTTACTCGTTTCTAAGCAAAAAAGCTGCCGAAATAAGCAGGTTTCTTCCAAATTATAATATGAATCGTTCTTTTGAAGCGACATAAAACGTTTACAGTCTGTTTTGTTTAAGTTTAACTCGTGTTTGACTCGTTTCTGTGTAAATAATATTTCGAAATTAGTCGTTTTCTTTTAAATTTTAATAAAAATCGTTCTTTGATCCAGACTAAAGCATTCTCAGTCTGATTTACTAAATTATATTCGGTTCGTTAAGCAAAAAATGGCTCCAAATAAAGCGTTTTTTTCCAAACTGAGATATTAGTCGTGTTTTTGATGAAGAATAAGTCGAGAAAATAAATAAAATCAAAAATTTATAAAAAGTAAAAAATAGTTCATAATTCAAAAACTATTAGGAACACTGAGATTTTTTTGACTTCAATCGATTGCCTGGATCATTTTGCATCGGCAAGGTTCGAAATAGTCCCATTGTTTCGAATAGTATAGCCGTAAGTGGTGAAAATAAATAAAATCAAAAATTTATAACAAGTAAAAAATAGTTCATAATTCAAAAACTATTAGGAATACTGAGATTTTTTTGACTTCAATCGATTACCTGGATCATTTTGCATCGGCATGTGTCCAAACAGTTCCACTGTTTCGAATAGTATAGCCGTAAGTGTAGAAAATAAATAAAATCAAAAATTTATAAAAAGTAAAAAATAGTTCATAATTCAAAAACTATTAAGAATACTGAGATTTTTTTGACTTCAATCGATTGCCTGGATCATTTTGCCTCGGCAAAAGTCCAAACAGTTCCAGTGTTTCGAATAGTATAGCCGTAAGTGGAGAAAATAAATAAAATCAAAAATTTATAAAAAGTAAAAAATAGTTCATAATTCAAAAACTATTAGGAATACTGAGATTTTTTTGACTTCAATCGATTACCTGGATCATTTTGCATCGGCAGGTGTCCAAACAGTTCCACTGTTTCGAATAGTATAGCCGTAAGTGGAAAAAGTAAATAAAATCAAAAATTTATAAAAAGTAATAAATAGTTCATAATTCAAAAACTATTAAGAATACTGAGATTTTTTGACTTCAATCGATTGCCTGGATCATTTTGCCTCGGCAAAGGTCCAAACAGTTCCAGTGTTTCGAATAGTATATCCGTAAGTGGAGAAAATAAATAAAATCAAAAATTTATAAAAAGTAAAAAATAGTTCATAATTCAAAAACTATTAGGAATACTAAGATTTTTTTGACTTCAATCGATTGCCTGGATCATTTTGCATCGGCAAGGGTCGAAACAGTTCCACTGTTTCGAATAGTATAGCCGTAAGTGGAGAAAATAAATAAAATCAAAAATTTATAAAAAGTAAAAAATGGTTCATAATTCAAAAACTCTTAGAAATACTGCGATTTTTTGAACTTCAATCGAGTGCCTGGATCATTTTGCATCGGCAAAGGTCCAAAAAGTTCCACTGTGTAGAATAGTATAGCCGTAAGTGGAGAAAATAAATAAAATCAAAAATTTATAATAGGTAAAAAATAGTTCATAATTCAAAAACTATTAGGAATACTGCGATTTTTTTGTCATCAATCGACTGCCCGGATCATTTTGCATCGGCAAAGGTCCAAATAGTTCCACTCTTTCGAATATAGTATAGCCGTAAGTGGAAAAAATAAATAAAATCAAAAATTTATAAAAAGTAAAAAATAGTTCATAACTCAAAAACTATTAGGAATACTGAGATTTTTTTGACTTCAATCGATTACCTGGATCATTTTGCATTTGCAAGTGTCCAAACAGTTCCACTGTTTCGAATAGGATAGCAGTAAGTGGAGAAAATAAATAAAATCAAAAATTTATAAAAAGTAAAAAATAGTTCATAATTCAAAAACTATTAGGAATACTGAGATTTTTCTGACTTCAATCGATTACCTGGATCATTTTGCATTGGCAAGTTTCCAAACAGTTCCACTGTTTCGAATAGTATAGCCGTAAGTGGAAAAAATAAATAAAACCAAAAATTTATAAAAAGTAATAAATAGTTCATAATTCAAAAACTATTATGAATACTGCGATTTTTTTGCACTTCAATCGATTGCCTGGATCATTTTGCATCGGCAAAGGTCCAAATTGTTCCACTGTTTCAAATATAGTATAGCCGTAAGTGGAAAAATTAAATAAAACTTAAAATTTATAAAAAGTAAAAAATAGTTCATAATTCAAAAACTATTAGGAATACTGAGATTTTTTTGACTTCAATCGATTGCCAGGATCATTTTGCATCGGCAAGGGTCGAAACAGTTCCACTGTTTCGAATACTATAGCCGTAAGTGGAGAAAATAAATAAAATCAAAAATTTATAAAAAGTAAAAAATAGTTCATAATTCAAAAACTATTAGGAATACTGCGATTTTTTGGACATCAATCGATTGCCTGGATCATTTTGCATCGGCAAAAGTCCAAACAGTTCCAGTGTTTCGAATAGTATAGCCGTAAGTGGAGAAAATAAATAAAATCAAAAATTTATAAAAAGTAAAAAATAGTTCATAATTCAAAAACTATTAGGAATACTGAGATTTTTTTGACTTCAATCGATTGCCTGGATCATTTTGCATCGGCAAAGGTCGAAATAGTTCCACTCTTTCGAATATAGTATAGCCATAAGTGGAGAAAATAAACAAAATCAAAAATTTATAAAAAGTAAAAAATAGTTCATAATTCAAAAACTATTAGGAATACTGCGATTTTTTGACTTCAATCGATTGCCTGGATCATTTTGCCTCGGCAAAGGTCCAAACAGTTCCAGTGTTTCGAATAGTATATCCGTAAGTGGAGAAAATAAATAAAATCAAAAATTTATAAAAAGTAAAAAATAGTTCATAATTCAAAAACTATTAGGAATACTAAGATTTTTTTGACTTCAATCGATTGCCTGGATCATTTTGCATCGGCAAGGGTCGAAACAGTTCCACTGTTTCGAATAGTATAGCCGTAAGTGGAGAAAATAAATAAAATCAAAAATTTATAAAAAGTAAAAAATGGTTCATTATTCAAAAACTCTTAGAAATACTGCGATTTTTTGAACTTCAATCGAGTGCCTGGATCATTTTGCCTCGGCAAAGGTCCAAACAGTTCCAGTGTTTCGAATAGTATATCCGTAAGTGGAGAAAATAAATGAAATCAAAAATTTATAAAAAGTAAAAAATAGTTCATAATTCAAAAACTATTAGGAATACTAAGATTTTTTTGACTTCAATCGATTGCCTGGATCATTTTGCATCGGCAAAGGTCCAAAAAGTTCCACTGTGTAGAATAGTATAGCCGTAAGTGGAGAAAATAAATAAAATCAAAAATTTATAATAGGTAAAAAATAGTTCATAATTCAAAAACTATTAGGAATACTGAGATTTTTTTGACTTCAATCGATTACCTGGATCATTTTGCATCGGCAAGTGTCCAAACAGTTTCACTGTTTTGAATAGTATAGCCGTAAGTGTAGAAAATAAATAAAATCAAAAATTTATAAAAAGTAAAAAATAGTTCATAATTCAAAAACTATTAAGAATCAATCGATTGCCTGGATCATTTTGCCTCGGCAAAAGTCCAAACAGTTCCAGTGTTTCGAATAGTATAGCCGTAAGTGGAGAAAATAAATAAAATCAAAAATTTATAAAAAGTAAAAAATAGTTCATAATTCAAAAACTATTAGGAATACTGAGATTTTTTTGACTTCAATCGATTACCTGGATCATTTTGCATCGGCAAGTGTCCAAACAGTTCCACTGTTTCGAATAGTATAGCCGTAAGTGGAAAAAGTAAATAAAATCAAAAATTTATAAAAAGTAATAAATAGTTCATAATTCAAAAACTATTAAGAATACTGAGATTTTTTGACTTCAATCGATTGCCTGGATCATTTTGCCTCGGCAAAGGTCCAAACAGTTCCAGTGTTTCGAATAGTATAGCCGTAAGTGGAGAAAATAAATAAAATCAAAAATTTATAAAAAGTAAAAAATAGTTCATAATTCAAAAACTATTAGGAATACTGAGATTTTTTTGACTTCAATCGATTGCCAGGATCATTTTGCATCGGCAAGGGTCGAAACAGTTCCACTGTTTCGAATACTATAGCCGTAAGTGGAGAAAATAAATAAAATCAAAAATTTATAAAAAGTAAAAAATAGTTCATAATTCAAAAACTATTAGGAATACTGCGATTTTTTGGACATCAATCGATTGCCTGGATCATTTTGCATCGGCAAAAGTCCAAACAGTTCCAGTGTTTCGAATAGTATAGCCGTAAGTGGAGAAAATAAATGAAATCAAAAATTTATAAAAAGTAAAAAATAGTTCATAATTCAAAAACTATTAGGAATACTAAGATTTTTTTGACTTCAATCGATTGCCTGGATCATTTTGCATCGGCAAGGGTCGAAACAGTTCCACTGTTTCGAATAGTATAGCCGTAAGTGGAGAAAATAAATAAAATCAAAAATTTATAATAGGTAAAAAATAGTTCATAATTCAAAAACTATTAGGAATACTGCGATTTTTTTGTCATCAATCGATTGCCCGGATTATTTTGCATCGGCAAAGGTCCAAATAGTTCCACTCTTTCGAATATAGTATAGCCGTAAGTGGAAAAAATAAATAAAATCAAAAATTTATAAAAAGTAAAAAATAGTTCATAACTCAAAAACTATTAGGAATACTGAGATTTTTTTGACTTCAATCGATTACCTGGATCATTTTGCATTTGCAAGTGTCCAAACAGTTCCACTGTTTCGAATAGGATAGCAGTAAGTGGAGAAAATAAATAAAATCAAAAATTTATAAAAAGTAAAAAATAGTTCATAATTCAAAAACTATTAGGAATACTGAGATTTTTCTGACTTCAATCGATTACCTGGATCATTTTGCATTGGCAAGTTTCCAAACAGTTCCACTGTTTCGAATAGTATAGCCGTAAGTGGAAAAAATAAATAAAATCAAAAATTTATAAAAAGTAATAAATAGTTCATAATTCAAAAACTATTATGAATACTGCGATTTTTTTGAACTTCAATCGATTGCCTGGATCATTTTGCATCGGCAAAGGTCCAAATTGTTCCACTGTTTCAAATATAGTATAGCCGTAAGTGGAAAAATTAAATAAAATCTAAAATTTATAAAAAGTAAAAAATAGTTCATAATTCAAAAACTATTAGGAATACTGAGATTTTTTTGACTTCAATCGATTGCCAGGATCATTCTGCATCGGCAAGGGTCGAAACAGTTCCACTGTTTCGAATAGTATAGCCGTAAGTGGAGAAAATAAATAAAATCAAAAATTTATAAAAAGTAAAAAATAGTTCATAATTCAAAAACTATTAGGAATACTGCGATTTTTTGGACATCAATCGATTGCCTGGATCATTTTGCATCGGCAAAGGTCCAAATAGTTCCACTCTTTCGAATATAGTATAGCCGTAAGTGGAAAAAATAAATAAAATCAAATATTTATAAAAAGTAAAAAATAGTTCATAATTCAAAAACTATTAGGAATACTGAGATTTTTTTGGCTTCAATCGATTACCTGAATCATTTTACATCGGCAAGTGTTCAAACAGTTCCACTGTTTCGAATAGTATAGCCGTTAGTGGAAAAAATAAATAAAATCAAAAATTTATAAAAAGTAAAAAATAGTTCATAATTCAAAAACTATTAGGAATACTTCGATTTTTTTGACTTCAATCGATTGCTTGGATCATTTTGCATCGGCAAAGATCCAAACAGTTCCACTGTTTCGAATAGTATAGCCGTAAGTGGAGAAAATAAATAAAATTAAAAATTTACAAAAAGTAAAAAATAGTTCATAATTCAGAAACTATTAGAAATACAGCGATTTTTTTGAACTTCAATCGATTGCCTGGATCATTTTGCATCGGCAAAGGTCCAAATAGTTCCACTCTTTCGAATATAGTATAGCCTTAAGTGGAAAAAATAAATAAAATCAAAAATTTATAAAAAGTAAAAAATACTTCATAATTCAAAAACTATTAGGAATACTGAGATTTTTTTGACTTCAATCGATTACCTGAATCATTTTACATCGGCAAGTGTCCAAATTGTTCCACTGTTTCCAATATAGTATAGCCGTAAGTGGAAAAAATAAATAAAATCAAAAATTTATAAAAAGTAAAAAATAGTTCATAATTCAAAAACTATTAGTAATACTGCAATTTTTTTGACATCAATCGATTGCCCGGATCATTTTGCATCGGCAAAGGTCCAATTAGTTCCACTCTTTCGAATATAGTAAAGCCGTGAGTGGAGAAAATAAATAAAATTAAAAATTTATAAAAAGTAAAAAATAGTTCATAATTCAATAACTATTAGGAATACTGCGATTTTTTTGACTGCAATCGATTGCCTGGATCATTTTGCATCGGCAAGGGTCGAAACAGTTTCACTGTTTCGAATAGTATAGCCATAAGTGGAGAAAATAAACAAAATAAAAAATTTATAAAAAGTAAAAAATAGTTCATAATTCAAAAACTATTAGGAATACTGGATTTTTTTGAACTTTAATCGATTGCCTGGATCATTTTGCATCGGCAAGGGTCGAAATAGGATAGCCGTAAGTGGAGAAAATAAATAAAATCAAAAATTTATAAAAAGTAAAAAATAGTTCATAATTCAAAAACTATTAGGAATACAGAGATTTTTTTGACTTCAATCGATTGCCTGGATCATTTTGCCTCGGCAAAGGTCCAAACAGTTCCAGTGTTTCGAATAGTATATCCGTAAGTGGAGAAAATAAATAAAATCAAAAATTTATAAAAAGCAAAAAATAGTTCATAATTCAAAAACTATTAGGAATACTAAGATTTTTTTGGCTTTAATCGATTGCCTGGATCATTTTGCATCGGCAAGGGTCGAAACAGTTCCATTGTTTCGAATAGTATAGCCGTAAGTGGAGAAAATATATAAAATCAAAAATTTATAAAAAGTAAAAAATAGTTCATAATTTAAAAACTATTAGAAATACTGCGATTTTTTTGAACTTCAATCGATTGCCTGGATCATTTTGCATCGGCAAAGGTCCAAATAGTTCCACCGTGTCGAATAGTATAGCCGTAAGTGGAGAAAATAAATAAAATCAAAAATTTATAAAAAGTAAAAAATAGTTCATAATTCAATAACTATTAGGAATACTGCGATTTTTTTGACTTCAATCGATTGCCTGGATCATTTTGCCTCGGCAAAGGTCCAAACAGTTCCAGTGTTTCGAATAGTATATCCGTAAGTGGAGAAAATAAATAAAATCAAAAATTTATAAAAAGTAAAAAATAGTTCATAATTCAAAAACCCTTAGAAATACTGCGATTTTTTTGAACTTCAATCGAGTGCCTGGATCATTTTGCATCGGCAAAGGTCCAAATAGTTCCACTCTTTCGAATATAGTATAAAATCAAAAATTTATAAAAAGCAAAAAATAGTTCATAATTCAAAAACTATTAGGAATACTAAGATTTTTTTGACTTTAATCTATTGCCTGGATCATTTTGCATCGGCAAGGGTCGAAACAGTTCCACTGTTTCGAATAGTATAGCCGTAAGTGGAGAAAATAAATAAAATCAAAAATTTATAAAAAGTAAAAAACAGTTCATATTTCAAAAACTCTTAGAAATACTGCGATTTTTTTGAACTTCAATCGAGTGCCTGGATCATTTTGCATCGGCAAAGGTCCAAAAAGTTCCACTGTGTCGAATAGTATAGCCGTAAGTGGAGAAAATAAATAAAATCAAAAATTTATAATAGGTAAAAAATAGTTCATAATTCAAAAACTATTAGGAATACTGCGATTTTTTTGTCATCAATCGATTGCCCGGATCATTTTGCATCGGCAAAGGTCCAAATAGTTCCACTCTTTCGAATATAGTATAAAATCAAAAATTTATAAAAAGTATAAAATAGTTCATAATTCAAAAACTATTAGGAATACTGAGATTTTTTTGACTTCAATCGATTGCCTGGATCATTTTGCATCGGCAAAGATCCAAACAGTTCCACTGTTTCGAATAGTATAGCCGTAAGTGGAGAAAATAAATAAAATTAAAAATTTATAAAAAGTAAAAAATAGTTCATAATTCAAAAACTATTAGACGTACTGCGATTTTTTTTAACTTCAATCGATTGCCTGGATCATTTTGCATCGGCAAAGGTCCAAATAGTTCCACCGTGTCGAATAGTATAGCCGTAAGTGGAGAAAATAAATAAAATCAAAAATTTATAAAAAGTAAATAATAGTTCATAATTCAAAAACTATTAGGAATACTGAGATTTTTTTAACAACAATCGATTGCCTGGATCATTTTGCATTGGCAAAGGTCCAAATAGTTTCACTCTTTCGAATATAGTATAGCCGTAAGTGGAAAAAATAAATAAAATCAAAAATTTATAAAAAGTAAAAAATTGTTCATAATTCAATAACTATTAGGAATACTGAGATTTTTTTGAACTTCAATCGATTACCTGAATCATTTTACATCGGCAAGTGTCCAAATAGTTCCACTCTTTCGAATATAGTATAGCCGTAAGTGGAAAAAATAAATAAAATCAAAAATTTATAAAAAGTAAAAAATAGTTCATAACTCAAAAACTATTAGGAATACTGAGATTTTTTTGACTTCAATCGATTACCTGGATCATTTTGCATTTGCAAGTGTCCAAACAGTTCCACTGTTTCGAATAGGAGAGCAGTAAGTGGAGAAAATAAATAAAATCAAAAATTTATAAAAAGTAAAAAATAGTTCATAATTCAAAAACTATTAGGAATACTGAGATTTTTCTGACTTCAATCGATTACCTGGATCATTTTGCATTGGCAAGTTTCCAAACAGTTCCACTGTTTCGAATAGTATAGCCGTAAGTGGAAAAAATAAATAAAATCAAAAATTTATAAAAAGTAATAAATAGTTCATAATTCAAAAACTATTATGAATACTGCGATTTTTTTGAACTTCAATCGATTGCCTGGATCATTTTGCATCGGCAAAGGTCCAAATTGTTCCACTGTTTCAAATATAGTATAGCCGTAAGTGGAGAAAATAAATAAAATCAAAAATTTATAAAAAGTAAAAAATAGTTCATAATTCAAAAACTATTAGGAATACAGAGATTTTTTTGACTTCAATCGATTGCCTGGATCATTTTGCCTCGGCAAAGGTCCAAACAGTTCCAGTGTTTCGAATAGTATATCCGTAAGTGGAGAAAATAAATAAAATCAAAAATTTATAAAAAGTAAAAAATAGTTCATAATTCAAAAACTATTAGAAATACTGCGATTTTTTTGAACTTCAATCGAGTGCCTGGATCATTTTGCATCGGCAAAGGTCCAAATAGTTCCACTCTTTCGAATATAGTATAAAATCAAAAATTTATAAAAAGCAAAAAATAGTTCATAATTCAAAAACTATTAGGAATACTAAGATTTTTTTGACTTTAATCTATTGCCTGGATCATTTTGCATCGGCAAGGGTCGAAACAGTTCCACTGTTTCGAATAGTATAGCCGTAAGTGGAGAAAATAAATAAAATCAAAAATTTATAAAAAGTAAAAAATAGTTCATAATTCAAAAACTCTTAGAAATACTGCGATTTTTTTGAACTTCAATCGAGTGCCTGGATCATTTTGCATCGGCAAAGGTCCAAAAAGTTCCACTGTGTCGAATAGTATAGCCGTAAGTGGAGAAAATAAACAAAATCAAAAATTTATAATAGGTAAAAAATAGTTCATAATTCAAAAACTATTAGGAATACTGCGATTTTTTTGTCATCAATCGATTGCCCGGATCATTTTGCATCGGCAAAGGTCCAAATAGTTCCACTCTTTCGAATATAGTATAAAATCAAAAATTTATAAAAAGTAAAAAATAGTTCATAATTCAAAAACTATTAGGAATACTGAGATTTTTTTGACTTCGATCGATTGCCTGGATCATTTTGCATCGGCAAAGATCCAAACAGTTCCACTGTTTCGAATAGTATAGCCGTAAGTGGAGAAAATAAATAAAATTAAAAATTTATAAAAAGTAAAAAATAGTTCATAATTCAAAAACTATTAGACGTACTGCGATTTTTTTTAACTTCAATCGATTGCCTGGATCATTTTGCATCGGCAAAGGTCCAAATAGTTCCACCGTGTCGAATAGTATAGCCGTAAGTGGAGAAAATAAATAAAATCAAAAATTTATAAAAAGTAAATAATAGTTCATAATTCAAAAACTATTAGGAATACTGAGATTTTTTTAACAACAATCGATTGCCTGGATCATTCTGCATCGGCAAAGGTCCAAATAGTTTCACTCTTTCAAATATAGTATAGCCGTAAGTGGAAAAAATAAATAAAATCAAAAATTTATAAAAAGTAAAAAATTGTTCATAATTCAATAACTATTAGGAATACTGAGATTTTTTTGAACTTCAATCGATTACCTGAATCATTTTACATCGGCAAGTGTCCAAATAGTTCCACTCTTTCGAATATAGTATAGCCGTAAGTGGAAAAAATAAATAAAATCAAAAATTTATAAAAAGTAAAAAATAGTTCATAATTCAAAAACTATTAGGAATACTGAGATTTTTTTGACTTCAATCGATTGCCTGGATCATTTTGCATCGGCAGAGATCCAAACAGTTCCACTGTTTCGAATAGTATAGCCGTAAGTGGAGAAAATAAATAAAATTAAAAATTTATAAAAAGTAAAAAATAGTTCATAATTCAAAAACTATTAGGAATACTGCAATTTTTTTGAACTTCAATCGATTGCCAAGATCATTCTGCATCGGCAAAGGTCCAAATAGTTCCACCGTGTCGAATAGTATAGCCGTAAGTGGAGAAAATAAATAAAATCAAAAGTTTATAAAAAGTAAAAAATAGTTCATAATTCAAAAAATGTTAGGAATCCTGAGATTTTTTTTGACATAAATCGATTGCCTGGATCATTTTGCATCGGCAAAGGTCCAAATAGTTCCACTCTTTCTAATATAGTATAGCCGTAAGTGGAAAAAATAAATAAAATCAAAAATTTATATAAAGAAAAAATAGTTCATAATTCAAAAACTATTAGGAATACTGCGATTTTTTTGACATCAATCGATTGCCTGGATCATTTTGCATCGGCAAAGGTCCAAATAGTTCCACTGTTTCGAATATTGTATAGCCGTAAGTGGAAAAAATAAATAAAATCAAAAATTTATAAAAAGTAAAACATAGTTCATAATTCAAAAACTATTAGAAATACTGCGATTTTTTTGAACTTCAATCGATTGCCTGGATCATTTTGCATCGGCAAAGGTCCAAATAGTTCCAATGTGTCGAATAGTATAGCCGTAAGTGGAGAAAATAAATAAAATCAAAAATTTATAAAAAGTAAAAAATAGTTCATAATTTAAAAACTATTAAGAATACTGCGATTTTTTTGACATCAATCGATTGCCCGGATCATTTTGCATCGGCAAAGTTCCAAATAGTTCCACTCTTTCGAATATAGTATAGCCGTAAGTGGAAAAAATGGATAAAATCAAAAATTTATAAAAAGTAAATAATAGTTCATAATTCAAAAACTATTAGGAATACTGAGACTTTTTTGACTTCAATCGATTGCCTAAATCATTTTGCATCGGCGAGGGTCAAAACAGTTCCACTGTTTCGAATAGTATAGCCGTAAATGGAGAAAATAAATAAAATCAAAAATTTATAAAAAGTAAAAAATAGTTCATAATTCAAAAACTATTAGGCATACTGCGATTTTTTTGAACTTCAATCGATTGCCTGGATCATTTTGCATCGGCAAAGGTCCAAATAGTTCCACTGTTTCGAATATTGTATAGCCGTAAGTGGAAAAAATAAATAAAATCAAAAATTTATAAAAAGTAAAGAATAGTTCATAATTCAAAAACTATTAGGAATACTGTGATTTTTTTGACTTCAATCGATTGCCTGGATCATTTTGCATCGACAAAGGTCCAAACAGTTCCACTGTTTCGAATAGTATAGCCGTAAGTGGAGAAAATAAATAAAATCAAAAATTTATAAAAAGTAAAAAATAGTTCATAATTTAAAAACTATTAAGAATACTGCGATTTTTTTGACATCAATCGATTGCCCGGATCATTTTGCATCGGCAAAGTTCCAAATAGTACCACTGTTTCGAATAGTATAGCCGTAAGTGGAGAAAATAAATAAAATCAAAAATTTGTAAAAAGTAAAAAATAGTTCATAATTCAAAAACTATTAGGAATACTGCGATTTTTTGACATCAATCGATTGCCTGAATCATTTTGCATCGGCAAAGGTCCAAATAGTTCCACTCTTTCAAATATAGTATAGCCGTAAGTGGAAAAAATAAATAAAATCAAAAATTTATAAAAAGTAAATAATAGTTCATAATTCAAAAACTATTAGGAATACTGAGATTTTTTTGACTTCAATCGATTACCTGAATCATTTTACATCGGCAAGTGTCCAAACAGTTCCACTGTTTCGAATAGTATAGCCGTAAGTGGAAAAAATAAATAAAATCAAAAATTTATAAAAAGTAAAAAATAGTTCATAATTCAAAAACTATTAGGAATACTGCGATTTTTTTGACTCCAAACGATTACCTGGATCATTTTGCATCGGCAAAGGTCCAAATAGTTCCACTGTTTCGAATATTGTATAGCCGTAAGTGGAAAAAATAAATAAAATCAAAAATTTATAAAAAGTAAAGAATAGTTCATAATTCAAAAACTATTAGGAATACTGCGATTTTTTTAATTCCAATCGATTACCTGGATCATTTTGCATCGGCAAAGGTTCAAATAGTTCCACTGTTTCGAATATTGTATAGCCGTAAGTGGAAAAAATAAATAAAATCAAAAATTTATAAAAAGTAAAACATAGTTCATAATTCAAAAACTATTAGAAATACTGCGATTTTTTTGAACTTCAATCGATTGCCTGGATCATTTTGCATCGGCAAAGGTCCAAATAGTTCCAATGTGTCGAATAGTATAGCCGTAAGTGGAGAAAATAAATAAAATCAAAAATTTATAAAAAGTAAAAAATAGTTCATAATTTAAAAACTATTAGGAATATTGAGATTTTTTTGACTTCAATCGATTACCTGAATCATTTTACATCGGCAAGTGTCCAAACAGTTCCACTGTTTCGAATAGTATAGCCGTAAGTGGAAAAAATAAATAAAATCAAAAATTTATAAAAAGTAAAAAATAGTTCATAATTCAAAAACTATTAGAAATACTGCGATTTTTTTGAACTCCAATCGATTACCTGGATCATTTTGCATCGGCAAAGGTCCAAATAGTTCCACTGTTTCGAATATTGTATAGCCGTAAGTGGAAAAAATAAATAAAATCAAAAATTTATAAAAAGTAAAAAATAGTTCATAATTCAAAAACTATTAGGAATACTGAGATTTTTTTGACTTTAATCGATTGCCTGGATCATTTTGCATCGGCAAGGGTCGAAACAGTTCCACTTATTCGAATAGTATAGCCGTAAGTGGAGAAAATAAATAAAATCAAAAATTTATAAAAAGTAAAAAATAGTTCATAATTCAAAAACTATTAGTAATACTGCGATTTTTTTGAACTTCAATCGATTGCCTGGATCATTTTGCATCGGCAAAGGTCCAAATAGTTCTACTGTGTCGAATATTGTATAGCCGTAAGTGGAAAAAATAAATAAAATCAAAAATTTATAAAAAGTAAAAAATAGTTCATAATTTAAAAACTATTAAGAATACTGCGATTTCTTTGACATCAATCGATTGCCCGAATCATTTTGCATCGGCAGAGGTCCAAATAGTTCCACTCTTTCGAATATAGTATAGCCGTAAGTGGAATAAATAAATAAAATCAAAAATTTATAAAAAGTAAAAAATAATTCATAATTCTAAAACTATTAGGAATACTGAGATTTTTTTGACTTCAATCGATTGCCTGGATCATTTTGCATCGGCAAAGGTCCAAACAGTTCCACTGTTTCGAATAGTATAGCCGTAAGTGGAGAAAATATATAAAATCAAAAATTTATAAAAAGTAAAAAATAGTTCATAATTCAAAAACTATTAGGAATACTGCGATTTTTTTGAACTTCAATCGATTGCCTGGATCATTTTGCATCGGCAAAGGTCCAAATAGTTCCACTGTTTCGAATATTGTATAGCCGTTAGTGGAAAAAATAAATAAAATCAAAAATTTATAAAAAGTAATAAATAGTTCATAATTCAAAAACTATTAGGAATACTGCGATTCTTTTTGACTCCAATCGATTACCTGGATCATTTTTCATCGGCAAAGGTCCAAACAGTTCCACTGTTTCGAATAGTATAGCCGTAAGTGGAGAAAATAAATAAAATCAAAAATTTATAAAAAGTAAATAATATTTCATAATTCAAAAACTATTAGGAATACTGCGATTTTTTTGACATCAATCGATTGCCTGGATCATTTTGCATCGGCAAAGGTCCAAATAGTTCCACTCTTTCGAATATAGTATAGCCGTAAGTGGAAAAAATAAATAAAATCAAAAATTTATAAAAAGTAAAAAATAGTTCATAATTCAGAAACTATTAGGAATACTGAGATTTTTTTGACTTCAATCGATTGCCCGGATCATTTTGCATCGGCAAAGGTCTAAATAGTTCCACTCTTTCGAATATAGTATAGACGTAAGTGGAAAAAATAAATAAAATCAAAAATTTGCAAAAAGTAAAAAATAGTTCATAATTCAAAAACTATTAGGAATACTGAGATTTTTTTGACTTCAATCGATTGCCTGGATCATTTTGCATCGGCAAAGGTCCAAACAGTTCCACTGTTTCGAATAGTATAGCCGTAAGTGGAGAAAATAAATAAAATTAAAAATTTATAAAAAGTAACAAATAGTTCATAATTCAATAACTATTAGGAATACTGAGATTTTTTTGACTGCAATCGATTGCCTGGATCATTTTGCATCGGCAAGGGTCGAAACAGTTTCACTGTTTCGAATAGTATAGCCATAAGTGGAGAAAATAAACAAAATCAAAAATTTATAAAAAGTAAAAAATAGTTCATAATTCAAAAACTATTAGGAATACTAGATTTTTTTGAACTTCAATCGATTGCCTGGATCATTTTGCATCGGCAAAGTTACAAACAGTTCCACTGTTTCGAATAGTATAGCCGTAAGTGGAGAAAATATATAAAATCAAAAATTTATAAAAAGAAAAAAATAGTACATAATTCAAAAACTATTAGGAATACTGAGATATTTTTGACTTCAATCGATTGCCTGGATCATTTTGCATCGGCAAAGGTCCAAACAGTTCCACTGTTTCGAATAGTATAGCCGTAAGTGGAAAAAATAAATAAAATCAAAAATTTATAAAAAGTAAAAAATAGTACATAATTCAAAAACTATTAGGAATACTGCAATTTTTTTGACTTCAATCGATTGCCTGGATCATTTTGCATCGGCAAAGGTCCAAATAGTTCCACTGTTTCGAATATAGTATAGCCGTAAGTGGAAAAAATAAATAAAATCAAAAATTTATAAAAAGTAAAAAATAGTTCATAATTCAAAAACTATTAGGAATACTGAGATTTTTTTGACTTCAATCGATTGTTTGGATTATTTTGCATCGGCAAAGGTCCAAAGAGTTCCACTGTTTCGAATAGTATAGCCGTAAGTGGAGAAAATATATAAAATCAAAAATTTATAAAAAGTAAAAAATTGTTCATAATTCAAAAATTATTAGGAATACTGAGATTTTTTTGACTTCAATCGATTGCCTGGATCATTTTGCATTGGCAAGGGTCAAAACAGTTCCACTGTTTCGAATAGTATAGCCGTAAGTTGAGAAAATAAATAAAATCAAAAATTTATAAAAAGTAAAAAATAGTTCATAATTCAAAAACTATTAGGAATACTGAGATTTTTTTGACTTCAATCGATTGCCTGGATCATTTTGCATCGGCAAAGGTCCAAACAGTTCCACTGTTTCGAATAGTATAGCCGTAAGTGGAGAAAATATATAAAATCAAAAATTTATAAAAAGTAAAAAATAGTTCATAATTCAAAAACTATCAGAAATACTGCGATTTTTTTGAACTTCAATCGATTGCCTGGATCATTTTGCATCGGCAAAGGTCCAAATGGTTCCACCGTGTCGAATAGTATAGCCGTAAGTGGAGAAAATAAATAAAATCAAAAATTTATAAAAAGTAAAAAATAGTTCATAATTCAAAAACTATTAGGAATACTGCAATTTTTTTGACATCAATCGATTGCCCGGATCATTTTGCATCGGCAAAGGTCCAATTAGTTCCACTCTTTCGAATATAGTAAAGCCGTGAGTGGAGAAAATAAATAAAATTAAAAATTTATAAAAAGTAAAAAATAGTTCATAATTCAATAACTATTAGGAATACTGCAATTTTTTTGACTGCAATCGATTGCCTGGATCATTTTGCATCGGCAAGGGTCGAAACAGTTCCACTGTTTCGAATAGTATAGCCATAAGTGGAGAAAATAAACAAAATCAAAAATTTATAAAAAGTAAAAAATAGTTCATAATTCCAAAACTCTTAGGAATACTGGATTTTTTTGAACTTTAATCGATTGCCTGGATCATTTTGCATCGGCAAGGGTCGAAATAAGATAGCCGTAAGTGAAGAAAATTAATAAAATCAAAAATTTATAAAAAGTAAAAAATAGTACATAATTCAAAAACTATCAGGAATACTGCGATTTTTTTGACTTCAATCGATTGCCTGGATCATTTTGCATCGGCAAAGGTCCAAACAGTTCCACTGTTTCGAATAGTATAGCCGTAAGTGGAGAAAATATATAAAATCAAAAATTTATAAAAAGTAAAAAATAGTACATAATTCAAAAACTATTAGGAATACTGAGATTTTTTTGACTTCAATCGATTGTCTGGATTATTTTGCATCGGCAAAGGTCCAAATAGTTCCACTGTTTCGAATATAGTATAGCCGTAAGTGGAAAAAATAAATAAAATCAAAAATTTATAAAAAGTAAAAAATAGTTCATAATTCAAAAACTATTAGGAATACTGAGATTTTTTTGACTTCAATCGATTGTCTGGATTATTTTGCATCGGCAAAGGTCCAAATAGTTCCACTGTTTCGAATATAGTATAGCCGTAAGTGGAGAAAATATATAAAATCAAAAATTTATAAAAAGTAAAAAATAGTACATAATTCAAAAACTATTAGGAATACTGCAATTTTTTTGACTTCAATCGATTGCCTGGATCATTTTGCATCGGCAAAGGTCCAAATAGTTCCACTGTTTCGAATATAGTATAGCCGTAAGTGGAAAAAATATATAAAATCAAAAATTTATAAAAAGTAAAAAATAGTTCATAATTCAAAAACTATTAGGAATACTGAGATTTTTTTGACTTCAATCGATTGTCTGGATTATTTTGCATCGGCAAAGGTCCAAAGAGTTCCACTGTTTCGAATAGTATAGCCGTAAGTGGAGAAAATATATAAAATCAAAAATTTATAAAAAGTAAAAAATTGTTCATAATTCAAAAATTATTAGGAATACTGAGATTTTTTTGACTTCAATCGATTGCCTGGATCATTTTGCATTGGCAAGGGTCAAAACAGTTCCACTGTTTCGAATAGTATAGCCGTAAGTTGAGAAAATAAATAAAATCAAAAATTTATAAAAAGTAAAAAATAGTTCATAATTCAAAAACTATTAGGAATACTGAGATTTTTTTGACTTCAATCGATTGCCTGGATCATTCTGCATCGGCAAAGGTCCAAACAGTTCCACTGTTTCGAATAGTATAGCCGTAAGTGGAGAAAATGGATAAAATCAAAAATTTATAAAAAGTAAAAAATAGTTCATAATTCAAAAACTATTAGAAATACTGCGATTTTTTTGAACTTCAATCGATTGCCTGGATCATTTTGCATCGGCAAAGGTCCAAATAGTTCCACCGTGTCGAATAGTATAGCCGTAAGTGGAGAAAATAAATAAAATCAAAAATTTATAAAAAGTAAAAAATAGTTCATAATTCAAAAACTATTAGGAATACTGCAATTTTTTTGACATCAATCGATTGCCCGGATCATTTTGCATCGGCAAAGGTCCAATTAGTTCCACTCTTTCGAATATAGTAAAGCCGTGAGTGGAGAAAATAAATAAAATTAAAAATTTATAAAAAGTAAAAAATAGTTCATAATTCAATAACTATTAGGAATACTGCGATTTTTTTGACTGCAATCGATTGCCTGGATCATTTTGCATCGGCAAGGGTCGAAACAGTTCCACTGTTTCGAATAGTATAGCCATAAGTGGAGAAAATAAACAAAATCAAAAATTTATAAAAAGTAAAAAATAGTTCATAATTCCAAAACTCTTAGGAAACTGGATTTTTTTGAACTTTAATCGATTGCCTGGATCATTTTGCATCGGCAAGGGTCGAAATAGGATAGCCGTAAGTGGAGAAAATTAATAAAATCAAAAATTTATAAAAAGTAAAAAATAGTACATAATTCAAAAACTATTAGGAATACTGCGATTTTTTTTACTTCAATCGATTGCCTGGATCATTTTGCATCGGCAAAGGTCCAAACAGTTCCACGGTTTCGAATAGTATAGCCGTAAGTGGAGAAAATATATAAAATCAAAAATTTATAAAAAGTAAAAAATAGTTCATAATTCAAAAACTATTAGAAATACTGCGATTTTTTTGAACTTCAATCGATTGCCTGGATCATTTTGCATCGGCAAAGGTCCAAATAGTTCCACCGTGTCGAATAGTATAGCCGTAAGTGGAGAAAATAAATAAAATCAAAAATTTATAAAAAGTAAAAAATAGTTCATAATTCAAAAACTATTAAGAATACTGCAATTTTTTTGACATCAATCGATTGCCCGGATCATTTTACATCGGCAAAGGTCCAATTAGTTCCACTCTTTCGAATATAGTAAAGCCGTGAGTGGAGAAAATAAATAAAATTAAAAATTTATAAAAAGTAAAAAATAGTTCATAATTCAATAACTATTAGGAATACTGCGATTTTTTTGACTGCAATCGATTGCCTGGATCATTTTGCATCGGCAAGGGTCGAAACAGTTCCACTGTTTCGAATAGTATAGCCATAAGTGGAGAAAATAAACAAAATCAAAAATTTATAAAAAGTAAAAAATAGTTCATAATTCCAAAACTCTTAGGAAACTGGATTTTTTTGAACTTTAATCGATTGCCTGGATCATTTTGCATCGGCAAGGGTCGAAATAGGATAGCCGTAAGTGGAGAAAATTAATAAAATCAAAAATTTATAAAAAGTAAAAAATAGTACATAATTCAAAAACTATTAGGAATACTGCGATTTTTTTTACTTCAATCGATTGCCTGGATCATTTTGCATCGGCAAAGGTCCAAACAGTTCCACGGTTTCGAATAGTATAGCCGTAAGTGGAAAAAATAAATAAAATTAAAAATTTACAAAAAGTAAAAAATAGTTCATAGTTCAAAAACTATTAGAAATACTGCGATTTTTTTGAACTTCAATCGATTGCCTGGATCATTTTGCATCGGCAAAGGTCCAAATAGTTCCACTCTTTCGAATATAGTATAGCCGTAAGTGGAAAAAATAAATAAAATCAAAAATTTATAAAAAGTAAAAAATACTTCATAATTCAAAAACTATTAGGAATACTGAGATTTTTTTGACTTCAATCAATTACCTGAATCATTTTACATCGGCAAGTGTCCAAATTGTTTCACTGTTTCCAATAGAGTATAGCCGTAAGTGGAAAAAATAAATAAAATCAAAAATTTATAAAAAGTAAAAAATAGTTTATAATTCAAAAACTATTAGGAATACTGAGATTTTTTTGACTTCAATCGATTGCCTGGATCAGTTTGCATCGGCAAGGGTCGAAACAGTTCCACTGTTTCGAATAGTATAGCCGTAAGTGGAGAAAATATATAAAATCAAAAATTTATAAAAAGTAAAAAATAGTTCATAATTCAATAACTATTAGGAATACTGCGATTTTTTTGACTTCAATCGATTGCCTGGATCATTTTGCATCGGCAAGGGTCGAAACAGTTCCACTGTTTCGAATAGTATAGCCGTAAGTGGAGAAAATAAATAAAATCAAAAATTTATAAAAAGTAAAAAATAGTACATAATTCAAAAACTATGAATACTGCGATTTTTTTGACTTCAATCGATTGCCTGGATCATTTTGCATCGGCAAAGGTCCAAACAGTTCCACTGTTTAGAATAGTATAGCCGTAAGTGGAGAAAATAAATAAAATCAAAAATTTATAAAAAGTAAAAAATAGTACATAATTCAAAAACTATCAGGAATACTGCGATTTTTTTGACTTCAATCGATTGCCTGGATCATTTTGCATCGGCAAAGGTCCAAATAGTTCCACTGTTTCGAATATAGTATAGCCGTAAGTGGAAAAAATAAATAAAATCAAAAATTTATAAAAAGTAAAAAATAGTTCATAATTCAAAAACTATTAGGAATACTAAAATTTTTTTACTTCAATCGATTGCCCGGATCATTTTGCATCGGCAAGGGTCGAAACAGTTTCATTGTTTCGAATAGTATAGCCGTAAGTGGAGAAAATAAATAAAATCAAAAATTTATAAAAAGTAAAAAATAGTTCATAATTCAAAAACTATTAGGAATACTGCAATTTTTTTGACATCAATCGATTGCCCGGATCATTTTGTATCGGCAAAGGTCCAAATAGTTCCACTCTTTAGAATATAGTATAGCCGTAAGTGGAAAAAATAAATAAAATCAAAAATTTGCAAAAATTAAAAAATAGTTCATAATTCAAAAACTATTAGGAATACTGAGATTTTTTTGACTTCAATCGATTGCCTGGATCATTTTGCATCGGCAAAGGTCCAAACAGTTCCACTGTTTCGAATAGTATAGCCTTAAGTGGAGAAAATAAATAAAATCAAAAATTTATAAAAAGTAAAAAATAGTTCATAATTTAAAAACTATTAGGAATACTGCGATTTCTTTGACTAAAATCGATTGCCTGAATCATCTTGCATCGGCAAAGGTCCAAATAGTTCCACTGTTTCGAATATTCGAATGGTACAGCCGTAAGTGGAGAAAATAAATAAAATCAAAAATTTATAAAAAGTAAAAAATAGTTCATAATTCAAAAACTATTAGGAATACTGCGATTTTTTTGAACTTCCATCGATTGCCTGGATCATTTTTTATCGGCAAAGGTCCAAATAGTTCCACTGTTTCGAATATAGTATAGCCGTAAGTGGAGAAAATAAATAAAATCAAAAATTTATAAAAAGTAAAAAATAGTTCATAATTCAAAAACTATTAGGAATACTGCAATTTTTTTGACATCAATCGATTGCCCGGATCATTTTGCATCGGCAAAGTTCCAATTAGTTCCACTCTTTCGAATATAGTAAAGCCGTGAGTTGAGAAAATAAATAAAATTAAAAATTTATAAAAAGTAAAAAATAGTTCATAATTCAATAACTATTAGGAATACTGCGATTTTTTTGACTGCAATCGATTGCCTGGATCATTTTGCATCGGCAAGGGTCGAAACAGTTCCACTGTTTCGAATAGTATAGCCATAAGTGGAGAAAATAAACAAAATCAAAAATTTATAAAAAGTAAAAAATAGTTCATAATTCCAAAACTCTTAGGAATACTAGATTTTTGTGAACTTTAATCGATTGCCTGGATCATTTTGCATCGGCAAGGGTCGAAATAGGATAGCCGTCAGTGGAGAAAATTAATAAAATCAAAAATTTATAAAAAGTAAAAAATAGTACATAATTCAAAAACTATTAGGAATACTGCGATTTTTTTGACTTCAATCGATTGCCTGGATCATTTTGCATCGGCAAAGGTCCAAACAGTTCCACTGTTTCAAAAAGTATAGCCGTAAGTGGAAAAAATAAATAAAATTAAAAATTTACAAAAAGTAAAAAATAGTTCATAATTCAAAAACTATTAGAAATACTGCGATTTTTTTGAACTTCAATCGATTGCCTGGATCATTTTGCATCGGCAAAGGTCCAAATAGTTCCACTCTTTCGAATATAGTATAGCCGTAAGTGGAAAAAATAAATAAAATCAAAAATTTATAAAAAGTAAAAAATACTTCATAATTCAAAAACTATTAGGAATACTGAGATTTTTTTGACTTCAATCAATTACCTGAATCATTTTACATCGGCAAGTGTCCAAATTGTTCCACTGTTTCCAATATAGTATAGCCGTAAATGGAAAAAATAAATAAAATCAAAAATTTATAAAAAGTAAAAAATAGTTCATAATTCAAAAACTATTAGGAATACTGTGATTTTTTTGACTTCAATCGATTGCCTGGATCATTTTGCATCGGCAAGGGTCGAAACAGTTCCACTGTTTCGAATAGTATAGCCGTAAGTGTAGAAAATAAATAAAATCAAAAATTTATAAAAAGTAAAAAATAGTTCATAATTCAAAAACTATTAGGAATACTGAGATTTTTTTGACTTCAATCGATTACCTGGATCATTTTGCCTCGGCAAAGGTCCAAACAGTTCCAGTGTTTCGAATAGTATAAGCCGTAAGTGTAGAAAATAAATAAAATCAAAAATTTATAAAAAGTAAAAAATAGTTCATAATTCAAAAACTATTAAGAATACTGAGATTTTTTTGACTTCAATCGATTGCCTGGATCATTTTGCCTCGGCAAAAGTCCAAACAGTTCCTGTGTTTCGAATAGTATAAGCCGTAAGTGGAGAAAATAAATAAAATCAAAAATTTATAAAAAGTAAAAAATAGTTCATAATTCAAAAACTATTAGGAATACTGAGATTTTTTTGACTTCAATCGATTACCTGGATCATTTTGCATCGGCAAGTGTCCAAACAGTTCCACTGTTTCGAATAGTATGGCCGTAAGTGGAAAAAGTAAATAAAATCAAAAATTTATAAAAAGTAATAAATAGTTCATAATTCAAAAACTATTAAGAATACTGAGATTTTTTTTGACTTCAATCGATTGCCTGGATCATTTTGCCTCGGCAAAGGTCCAAACAGTTCCAGTGTTTCGAATAGTATATCCGTAAGTGGAGAAAATAAATAAAATCAAAAATTTATAAAAAGTAAAAAATAGTTCATAATTCAAAAACTATTAGGAATACTAAGATTTTTTTGATCCAGACTAAAGCATTCTCAGTCTGATTTACTAAATTATATTCGGTTCGTTAAGCAAAAAATGGCTCCAAATAAAGCGTTTTTTTCCAAACTGAGACATTAGTCGTGTTTTTGATGAAGAATAAGTCGAGAAAATAAATAAAATCAAAAATTTATAAAAAGTAAAAAATAGTTCATAATTCAAAAACTATTAGGAATACTGAGATTTTTTTGACTTCAATCGATTGCCTGGATCATTTTGCATCGGCAAGGTTCGAAATAGTCCCATTGTTTCGAATAGTATAGCCGTAAGTGGAGAAAATAAATAAAATCAAAAATTTATAAAAAGTAAAAAATAGTTCATAATTCAAAAACTATTAGGAATACTGAGATTTTTTTGACTTCAATCGATTACCTGGATCATTTTGCATCGGCAAGTGTCCAAACAGTTCCACTGTTTCGAATAGTATAGCCGTAAGTGTAGAAAATAAATAAAATCAAAAATTTATAAAAAGTAAAAAATAGTTCATAATTCAAAAACTATTAAAAATACTGAGATTTTTTTGACTTCAATCGATTGCCTGGATCATTTTGCCTCGGCAAAAGTCCAAACAGTTCCAGTGTTTCGAATAGTATAGCCGTAAGTGGAGAAAATAAATAAAATCAAAAATTTATAAAAAGTAAAAAATAGTTCATAATTCAAAAACTATTAGGAATACTGAGATTTTTTTGACTTCAATCGATTACCTGGATCATTTTGCATCGGCAAGTGTCCAAACAGTTCCACTGTTTCGAATAGTATAGCCGTAAGTGGAAAAAGTAAATAAAATCAAAAATTTATAAAAAGTAATAAATAGTTCATAATTCAAAAACTATTAAGAATACTGAGATTTTTTTGACTTCAATCGATTGCCTGGATCATTTTGCATCGGCAAGGGTCGAAACAGTTCCACTGTTTCGAATAGTATAGCCGTAAGTGGAGAAAATAAATAAAATCAAAAATTTATAAAAAGTAAAAAATAGTTCATAATTCAAAAACTATTAGGAATACTAAGATTTTTTTGACTTCAATCGATTGCCCGGATCATTTTGCATCGGCAAGGGTCGAAACAGTTCCACTGTTTCGAATAGTATAGCCGTAAGTGGAGAAAATAAATAAAATCAAAAATTTATAAAAAGTAAAAAATAGTTCATAATTCAAAAACTCTTAGAAATACTGCGATTTTTTTGAACTTCAATCGAGTGCCTGGATCATTTTGCATCGGCAAAGGTCCAAAAAGTTCCACTGTGTCGAATAGTATAGCCGTAAGTGGAGAAAATAAATAAAATCAAAAATTTATAATAGGTAAAAAATAGTTCATAATTCAAAAACTATTAGGAATACTGCGATTTTTTTGTCATCAATCGATTGCCCGGATCATTTTGCATCGGCAAAGGTCCAAATAGTTCCACTCTTTCGAATATAGTATAGCCGTAAGTGGAAAAAATAAATAAAATCAAAAATTTATAAAAAGAAAAAAATAGTTCATAACTCAAAAACTATTAGGAATACTGAGATTTTTTTGACTTCAATCGATTACCTGGATCATTTTGCATCGGCAAGTGTCCAAACAGTTCCACTGTTTCGAATAGTATATCCGTAAGTGGAGAAAATAAATAAAATCAAAAATTTATAAAAAGTAAAAAATAGTTCATAATTCAAAAACTATTAGGAATACTGAGATTTTTTTGACTTCAATCGATTGCCTGGATCATTTTGCATCGGCAAGGTTCGAAATAGTCCCATTGTTTCGAATAGTATAGCCGTAAGTGGAGAAAATAAATAAAATCAAAAATTTATAAAAAGTAAAAAATAGTTCATAATTCAAAAACTATTAGGAATACTGAGATTTTTTTGACTTCAATCGATTACCTGGATCATTTTGCATCGGCAAGTGTCCAAACAGTTCCACTGTTTCGAATAGTATAGCCGTAAGTGTAGAAAATAAATAAAATCAAAAATTTATAAAAAGTAAAAAATAGTTCATAATTCAAAAACTATTAAGAATACTGAGATTTTTTTGACTTCAATCGATTGCCTGGATCATTTTGCCTCGGCAAAAGTCCAAACAGTTCCAGTGTTTCGAATAGTATAGCCGTAAGTGGAGAAAATAAATAAAATCAAAAATTTATAAAAAGTAAAAAATAGTTCATAATTCAAAAACTATTAGGAATACTGAGATTTTTTTGACTTCAATCGATTACCTGGATCATTTTGCATCGGCAAGTGTCCAAACAGTTCCACTGTTTCGAATAGTATAGCCGTAAGTGGAAAAAGTAAATAAAATCAAAAATTTATAAAAAGTAATAAATAGTTCATAATTCAAAAACTATTAAGAATACTGAGATTTTTTTGACTTCAATCGATTGCCTGGATCATTCTGCATCGGCAAGGGTCGAAACAGTTCCACTGTTTCGAATAGTATAGCCGTAAGTGGAGAAAATAAATAAAATCAAAAATTTATAAAAAGTAAAAAATAGTTCATAATTCAAAAACTCTTAGAAATACTGCGATTTTTTTGAACTTCAATCGAGTGCCTGGATCATTTTACATCGGCAAAGGTCCAAAAAGTTCCACTGTGTCGAATAGTATAGCCGTAAGTGGAGAAAATAAATAAAATCAAAAATTTATAATAGGTAAAAAATAGTTCATAATTCAAAAACTATTAGGAATACTGAGATTTTTTTGACTTCAATCGATTACCTGGATCATTTTGCATCGGCAAGTGTCCAAACAGTTCCACTGTTTCGAATAGTATATCCGTAAGTGGAGAAAATAAATAAAATCAAAAATTTATAAAAAGTAAAAAATAGTTCATAATTCAAAAACTATTAGGAATACTAAGATTTTTTTGACTTCAATCGATTGCCTGGATCATTTTGCATCGGCAAGGGTCGAAACAGTTCCACTGTTTCGAATAGTATATCCGTAAGTGGAGAAAATAAATAAAATCAAAAATTTATAAAAAGTAAAAAATAGTTCATAATTCAAAAACTATTAGGAATACTAAGATTTTTTTGACTTCAATCGATTGCCTGGATCATTTTGCATCGGCAAGGGTCGAAACAGTTCCACTGTTTCGAATAGTATAGCCGTAAGTGGAGAAAATAAATAAAATCAAAAATTTATAAAAAGTAAAAAATAGTTCATAATTCAAAAACTCTTAGAAATACTGCGATTTTTTTGAACTTCAATCGAGTGCCTGGATCATTTTGCATCGGCAAAGGTCCAAAAAGTTCCACTGTGTCGAATAGTATAGCCGTAAGTGGAGAAAATAAATAAAATCAAAAATTTATAATAGGTAAAAAATAGTTCATAATTCAAAAACTATTAGGAATACTGCGATTTTTTTGTCATCAATCGATTGCCCGGATCATTTTGCATCGGCAAAGGTCCAAATAGTTCCACTCTTTCGAATATAGTATAGCCGTAAGTGGAAAAAATAAATAAAATCAAAAATTTATAAAAAGAAAAAAATAGTTCATAACTCAAAAACTATTAGGAATACTGAGATTTTTTTGACTTCAATCGATTACCTGGATCATTTTGCATTGGCAAGTGTCCAAACAGTTCCACTGTTTCGAATAGGATAGCAGTAAGTGGAGAAAATAAATAAAATCAAAAATTTATAAAAAGTAAAAAATAGTTCATAATTCAAAAACTATTAGGAATACTAAGATTTTTTTGACTTCAATCGATTGCCTGGATCATTTTGCATCGGCAAGTGTCCAAACAGTTCCACTGTTTCGAATAGTATAGCCGTAAGTGGAAAAAGTAAATAAAATCAAAAATTTATAAAAAGTAATAAATAGTTCATAATTCAAAAACTATTAAGAATACTGAGATTTTTTTGACTTCAATCGATTGCCTGGATCATTTTGCATCGGCAAGGGTCGAAACAGTTCCACTGTTTCGAATAGTATAGCCGTAAGTGGAGAAAATAAATAAAATCAAAAATTTATAAAAAGTAAAAAATAGTTCATAATTCAAAAACTCTTAGAAATACTGCGATTTTTTTGAACTTCAATCGAGTGCCTGGATCATTTTACATCGGCAAAGGTCCAAAAAGTTCCACTGTGTCGAATAGTATAGCCGTAAGTGGAGAAAATAAATAAAATCAAAAATTTATAATAGGTAAAAAATAGTTCATAATTCAAAAACTATTAGGAATACTGAGATTTTTTTGACTTCAATCGATTACCTGGATCATTTTGCATCGGCAAGTGTCCAAACCGTTCCACTGTTTCGAATAGTATATCCGTAAGTGGAGAAAATAAATAAAATCAAAAATTTATAAAAAGTAAAAAATAGTTCATAATTCAAAAACTATTAGGAATACTAAGATTTTTTTGACTTCAATCGATTGCCTGGATCATTTTGCATCGGCAAGGGTCGAAACAGTTCCACTGTTTCGAATAGTATATCCGTAAGTGGAGAAAATAAATAAAATCAAAAATTTATAAAAAGTAAAAAATAGTTCATAATTCAAAAACTATTAGGAATACTAAGATTTTTTTGACTTCAATCGATTGCCTGGATCATTTTGCATCGGCAAGGGTCGAAACAGTTCCACTGTTTCGAATAGTATAGCCGTAAGTGGAGAAAATAAATAAAATCAAAAATTTATAAAAAGTAAAAAATAGTTCATAATTCAAAAACTCTTAGAAATACTGCGATTTTTTTGAACTTCAATCGAGTGCCTGGATCATTTTGCATCGGCAAAGGTCCAAAAAGTTCCACTGTGTCGAATAGTATAGCCGTAAGTGGAGAAAATAAATAAAATCAAAAATTTATAATAGGTAAAAAATAGTTCATAATTCAAAAACTATTAGGAATACTGCGATTTTTTTGTCATCAATCGATTGCCCGGATCATTTTGCATCGGCAAAGGTCCAAATAGTTCCACTCTTTCGAATATAGTATAGCCGTAAGTGGAAAAAATAAATAAAATCAAAAATTTATAAAAAGAAAAAAATAGTTCATAACTCAAAAACTATTAGGAATACTGAGATTTTTTTGACTTCAATCGATTACCTGGATCATTTTGCATTGGCAAGTGTCCAAACAGTTCCACTGTTTCGAATAGGATAGCAGTAAGTGGAGGAAATAAATAAAATCAAAAATTTATAAAAAGAAAAAAATAGTTCATAACTCAAAAACTATTAGGAATACTGAGATTTTTTTGACTTCAATCGATTACCTGGATCATTTTGCATTGGCAAGTGTCCAAACAGTTCCACTGTTTCGAATAGTATAGCCGTAAGTGGAAAAAATAAATAAAATCAAAAATTTATAAAAAGTAAAAAATAGTTCATAATTCAAAAACTATTAGGAATACTAAGATTTTTTTGACTTCAATCGATTGCCTGGATCATTTTGCATCGGCAAGGGTCGAAACAGTTCCACTGTTTCGAATAGTATAGCCGTAAGTGGAGAAAATAAATAAAATCAAAAATTTATAAAAAGTAAAAAATAGTTCATAATTCAAAAACTCTTAGAAATACTGCGATTTTTTTGAACTTCAATCGAGTGCCTGGATCATTTTGCATCGGCAAAGGTCCAAAAAGTTCCACTGTGTCGAATAGTATAGCCGTAAGTGGAGAAAATAAATAAAATCAAAAATTTATAATAGGTAAAAAATAGTTCATAATTCAAAAACTATTAGGAATACTGCGATTTTTTTGTCATCAATCGATTGCCCGGATCATTTTGCATCGGCAAAGGTCCAAATAGTTCCACTCTTTCGAATATAGTATAGCCGTAAGTGGAAAAAATAAATAAAATCAAAAATTTATAAAAAGAAAAAAATAGTTCATAACTCAAAAACTATTAGGAATACTGAGATTTTTTTGACTTCAATCGATTACCTGGATCATTTTGCATTGGCAAGTGTCCAAACAGTTCCACTGTTTCGAATAGGATAGCAGTAAGTGGAGAAAATAAATAAAATCAAAAATTTATAAAAAGAAAAAAATAGTTCATAACTCAAAAACTATTAGGAATACTGAGATTTTTTTGACTTCAATCGATTACCTGGATCATTTTGCATTGGCAAGTGTCCAAACAGTTCCACTGTTTCGAATAGTATAGCCGTAAGTGGAAAAAATAAATAAAATCAAAAATTTATAAAAAGTAAAAAATAGTTCATAATTCAAAAACTATTAGGAATACTGCGATTTTTTTGACATCAATCGATTGCCTGGATCATTTTGCATCGGCAAAGGTCCAAATAGTTTCACTCTTTCGAATATAGTATAGCCGTAAGTGGAAAAAATAAATAAAATCAAAAATTTATAAAAAGTAAAAAATAGTTCATAATTCAAAAACTATTAGGAATACTTCGATTTTTTTGACTTCAATCGATTGCCTGGATCATTTTGCATCGGCAAAGATCCAAACAGTTCCACTGTTTCGAATAGTATAGCCGTAAGTGGAGAAAATAAATAAAATTAAAAATTTACAAAAAGTAAAAAATAGTTCATAATTCAAAAACTATTAGAAATACTGCGATTTTTTTGAACTTCAATCGATTGCATGGATCATTTTGTATCGGCAAAGGTCCAAATAGTTCCACTCTTTCGAATATAGTATAGCCGTAAGTGGAAAAAGTAAATAAAATCAAAAATTTATAAAAAGTAAAAAATACTTCATAATTCAAAAACTATTAGGAATATTGAGATTTTTTTGACTTCAATCGATTACCTGAATCATTTTACATCGGCAAGTGTCCAAATTGTTACACTGTTTCCAATATAGTATAGCCGTAAGTGGAAAAAATAAATAAAATCAAAAATTTATAAAAAGTAAAAAATAGTTCATAATTCAAAAACTATTAGGAATACTGAGATTTTTTTGACTTCAATCGATTGCCTGGATCATTTTGCATCGTCAAGGGTCGAAACAGTTCCACTGTTTCGAATAGTATAGCCGTAAGTGGAGAAAATATATAAAATCAAAAATTTATAAAAAGTAAAAAATAGTTCATAATTCAGAAACTATTAGAAATACTGCGATTTTTTTGAACTTCAATCGATTGCCTGGATCATTTTGCATCGGCAAAGGTCCAAATAGTTCCACCGTGTCGAATAGTATAGCCGTAAGTGGAGAAAATAAATAAAATCAAAAATTTATAAGAAGTAAAAAATAGTTCATAATTCAAAAACTATTAGGAATACTGCAATTTTTTTGACATCAATCGATTGCCCGGATCATTTTGCATCGGCAGAGGTCCAATTAGTTCCACTCTTTCGAATATAGTAAAGCCGTGAGTGGAGAATATTAATAAAATTAAAAATTTATAAAAAGTAAAAAATAGTTCATAATTCAATAACTAATAGGAATACTGCGATTTTTTTGACTGCAATCGATTGCCTGGATCATTTTGCATCGGCAAGGGTCGAAACAGTTCCACTGTTTCGAATAGTATAGCCATAAGTGGAGAAAATAAACAAAATCAAAAATTTATAAAAAGTAAAAAATAGTTCATAATTCAAAAACTATTAGGAATACTAAGATTTTTTTGACTTCAATCGATTGCCTGGATCATTTTGCATCGGCAAGGGTCGAAACAGTTCCACTGTTTCGAATAGTATAGCCGTAAGTGGAGAAAATAAATAAAATCAAAAATTTATAAAAAGTAAAAAATAGTTCATAATTCAAAAACTCTTAGAAATACTGCGATTTTTTTGAACTTCAATCGAGTGCCTGGATCATTTTGCATCGGAAAAGGTCCAAAAAGTTCCACTGTGTCGAATAGTATAGCCGTAAGTGGAGAAAATAAATAAAATCAAAAATTTATAATAGGTAAAAAATAGTTCATAATTCAAAAACTATTAGGAATACTGCGATTTTTTTGTCATCAATCGATTGCCCGGATCATTTTGCATCGGCAAAGGTCCAAATAGTTCCACTCTTTCGAATATAGTATAGCCGTAAGTGGAAAAAATAAATAAAATCAAAAATTTATAAAAAGTAAAAAATAGTTCATAACTCAAAAACTATTAGGAATACTGAGATTTTTTTGACTTCAATCGATTACCTGGATCATTTTGCATTGGCAAGTGTCCAAACAGTTCCACTGTTTCGAATAGGATAGCAGTAAGTGGAGAAAATAAATAAAATCAAAAATTTATAAAAAGTAAAAAATAGTTCATAATTCAAAAACTATTAGGAATACTGAGATTTTTTTGACTTCAATCGATTACCTGGATCATTTTGCATTGGCAAGTGTCCAAACAGTTCCACTGTTTCGAATAGTATAGCCGTAAGTGGAAAAAATAAATAAAATCTAAAATTAATAAAAAGTAAAAAATAGTTCATAATTCAAAAACTATTAGGAATACTGAGACTTTTTTGACTTCAATCGATTGCCAGGATCATTTTGCATTGGCAAGTGTCCAAACAGTTCCACTGTTTCGAATAGTATAGCCGTAAGTGGAGAAAATAAATAAAATTAAAAATTTACAAAAAGTAAAAAATAGTTCATAATTCAAAAACTATTAGAAATACTGCGATTTTTTTGAACTTCAATCGATTGCCTGGATCATTTTGTTTCGGCAAAGGTCCAAATAGTTCCACTCTTTCGAATATAATATAGCCGTAAGTGGAAAAAATAAATAAAATCAAAAATTTATAAAAAGTAAAAAATACTTCATAATTCAAAAACTATTAGGAATATTGAGATTTTTTTGACTTCAATCGATTACCTGAATCATTTTACATCGGCAAGTGTCCAAATTGTTCTACTGTTTCCAATATAGTATAGCCGTAAGTGGAAAAAATAAATAAAATCAAAAATTTATAAAAAGTAAAAAATAGTTCATAATTCAAAAACTATTAGGAATACTGAGATTTTTTTGACTTCAATCGATTGCCTGGATCATTTTGCATCGTCAAGGGTCGAAACAGTTCCACTGTTTCGAATAGTATAGCCGTAAGTGGAGAAAATATATAAAATCAAAAATTTATAAAAAGTAAAAAATAGTTCATAATTCAGAAACTATTAGAAATACTGCGATTTTTTTGAACTTCAATCGATTGCCTGGATCATTTTGCATCGGCAAAGGTCCAAATAGTTCCACCGTGTCGAATAGTATAGCCGTAAGTGGAGAAAATAAATAAAATCAAAAATTTATAAGAAGTAAAAAATAGTTCATAATTCAAAAACTATAAGGAATACTGCAATTTTTTTGACATCAATCGATTGCCCGGATCATTTTGCATCGGCAGAGGTCCAATTAGTTCCACTCTTTCGAATATAGTAAAGCCGTGAGTGGAGAATATTAATAAAATTAAAAATTTATAAAAAGTAAAAAATAGTTCATAATTCAATAACTAATAGGAATACTGCGATTTTTTTGACTGCAATCGATTGCCTGGATCATTTTGCATCGGCAAGGGTCGAAACAGTTCCACTGTTTCGAATAGTATAGCCATAAGTGGAGAAAATAAACAAAATCAAAAATTTATAAAAAGTAAAAAATAGTTCATAATTCAAAAACTATTAGGAATACTAAGATTTTTTTGACTTCAATCGATTGCCTGGATCATTTTGCATCGGCAAGGGTCGAAACAGTTCCACTGTTTCGAATAGTATAGCCGTAAGTGGAGAAAATAAATAAAATCAAAAATTTATAAAAAGTAAAAAATAGTTCATAATTCAAAAACTCTTAGAAATACTGCGATTTTTTTGAACTTCAATCGAGTGCCTGGATCATTTTGCATCGGAAAAGGTCCAAAAAGTTCCACTGTGTCGAATAGTATAGCCGTAAGTGGAGAAAATAAATAAAATCAAAAATTTATAATAGGTAAAAAATAGTTCATAATTCAAAAACTATTAGGAATACTGCGATTTTTTTGTCATCAATCGATTGCCCGGATCATTTTGCATCGGCAAAGGTCCAAATAGTTCCACTCTTTCGAATATAGTATAGCCGTAAGTGGAAAAAATAAATAAAATCAAAAATTTATAAAAAGTAAAAAATAGTTCATAACTCAAAAACTATTAGGAATACTGAGATTTTTTTGACTTCAATCGATTACCTGGATCATTTTGCATTGGCAAGTGTCCAAACAGTTCCACTGTTTCGAATAGGATAGCAGTAAGTGGAGAAAATAAATAAAATCAAAAATTTATAAAAAGTAAAAAATAGTTCATAATTCAAAAACTATTAGGAATACTGAGATTTTTTTGACTTCAATCGATTACCTGGATCATTTTGCATTGGCAAGTGTCCAAACAGTTCCACTGTTTCGAATAGTATAGCCGTAAGTGGAAAAAATAAATAAAATCTAAAATTAATAAAAAGTAAAAAATAGTTCATAATTCAAAAACTATTAGGAATACTGAGACTTTTTTGACTTCAATCGATTGCCAGGATCATTTTGCATTGGCAAGTGTCCAAACAGTTCCACTGTTTCGAATAGTATAGCCGTAAGTGGAGAAAATAAATAAAATTAAAAATTTACAAAAAGTAAAAAATAGTTCATAATTCAAAAACTATTAGAAATACTGCGATTTTTTTGAACTTCAATCGATTGCCTGGATCATTTTGTTTCGGCAAAGGTACAAATAGTTCCACTCTTTCGAATATAATATAGCCGTAAGTGGAAAAAATAAATAAAATCAAAAATTTATAAAAAGTAAAAAATACTTCATAATTCAAAAACTATTAGGAATATTGAGATTTTTTTGACTTCAATCGATTACCTGAATCATTTTACATCGGCAAGTGTCCAAATTGTTCTACTGTTTCCAATATAGTATAGCCGTAAGTGGAAAAAATAAATAAAATCAAAAATTTATAAAAAGTAAAAAATAGTTCATAATTCAAAAACTATTAGGAATACTGAGATTTTTTTGACTTCAATCGATTGCCTGGATCATTTTGCATTGGCAAGTGTCCAAACAGTTCCACTGTTTCGAATAGTATAGCCGTAAGTGGAGAAAATATATAAAATCAAAAATTTATAAAAAGTAAAAAATAGTTCATAATTTAAAAACTATTAGAAATACTGCGATTTTTTTGAACTTCAATCGATTGCCTGGATCATTTTGCATCGGCAAAGGTCCAAATAGTTCCACCGTGTCGAATAGTATAGCCGTAAGTGGAGAAAATAAATAAAATCAAAAATTTATAAAAAGTAAAAAATAGTTCATAATTCAAAAACTATTAGGAATACTGCAATTTTTTTGACATCAATCGATTGCCCGGATCATTTTGCATCGGCAGAGGTCCAACTAGTTCCACTCTTTCGAATATAGTAAAGCCGTGAGTGGAGAATATAAATATAATTAAAAATTTATAAAAAGTAAAAAATAGTTCATAATTCAATAACTAATAGGAATACTGCGATTTTTTTGACTGCAATCGATTGCCTGGATCATTTTGCATCGGCAAGTGTCCAAACAGTTCCACTGTTTCGAATAGTATAGCCGTAAGTGGAAAAAGTAAATAAAATCAAAAATTTATAAAAAGTAATAAATAGTTCATAATTCAAAAACTAGTAAGAATACTGAGAATTTTTTGACGTCAATCGTTTGCCTGGATCATTTTGCCTCGGCAAAAGTCCAAACAGTTCCAGTGTTTCGAATACTATAAGCCGTAAGTGGAGAAAATAAATAAAATCAAAAATTTATAAAAAGTAAAAAATAGTTCATAATTCAAAAACTATTAGGAATATTGAGATTTTTTTGACTTCAATCGATTACCTGAATCATTTTACATCGGCAAGTGTCCAAATTGTTCTACTGTTTCCAATATAGTATAGCCGTAAGTGGAAAAAATAAATAAAATCAAAAATTTATAAAAAGTAAAAAATAGTTCATAATTCAAAAACTATTAGGAATACTGAGATTTTTTTGACTTCAATCGATTGCCTGGATCATTTTGCATTGGCAAGTGTCCAAACAGTTCCACTGTTTCGAATAGTATAGCCGTAAGTGGAGAAAATATATAAAATCAAAAATTTATAAAAAGTAAAAAATAGTTCATAATTTAAAAACTATTAGAAATACTGCGATTTTTTTGAACTTCAATCGATTGCCTGGATCATTTTGCATCGGCAAAGGTCCAAATAGTTCCACCGTGTCGAATAGTATAGCCGTAAGTGGAGAAAATAAATAAAATCAAAAATTTATAAAAAGTAAAAAATAGTTCATAATTCAAAAACTATTAGGAATACTGCAATTTTTTTGACATCAATCGATTGCCCGGATCATTTTGCATCGGCAGAGGTCCAATTAGTTCCACTCTTTCGAATATAGTAAAGCCGTGAGTGGAGAATATAAATAAAATTAAAAATTTATAAAAAGTAAAAAATAGTTCATAATTCAATAACTAATAGAAATACTGCGATTTTTTTGACTGCAATCGATTGCCTGGATCATTTTGCATCGGCAAGTGTCCAAACAGTTCCACTGTTTCGAATAGTATAGCCGTAAGTGGAAAAAGTAAATAAAATCAAAAATTTATAAAAAGTAATAAATAGTTCATAATTCAAAAACTAGTAAGAATACTGAGAATTTTTTGACGTCAATCGTTTGCCTGGATCATTTTGCCTCGGCAAAAGTCCAAACAGTTCCAGTGTTTCGAATACTATAAGCCGTAAGTGGAGAAAATAAATAAAATCAAAAATTTATAAAAAGTAAAAAATAGTTCATAATTCAAAAACTATTAGGAATATTGAGATTTTTTTGACTTCAATCGATTACCTGGATCATTTTGCATCGGCAAGTGTCCAAACAGTTCCACTGTTTCGAATAGTATAGCCGTAAGTGGAAAAAGTAAATAAAATCAAAAATTTATAAAAAGTAATAAATAGTTCATAATTCAAAAACTATTAAGAATACTGAGATTTTTTTGACTTCAATCGATTGCCTGGATCATTTTGCCTCGGCAAAGGTCCAAACAGTTCCAGCGTTTCGAATAGTATATCCGTAAGTGGAGAAAATAAATAAAATCAAAAATTTATAAAAAGTAAAAAATAGTTCATAATTCAAAAACTATTAGGAATACTAAGATTTTTTTGATCCAGACTAAAGCATTCTCAGTCTGATTTACTAAATTATATTCGGTTCGTTAAGCAAAAAATGGCTCCAAATAAAGCGTTTTTTTCCAAACTGAGACATTAGTCGTGTTTTTGATGAAGAATAAGTCGAGAAAATAAATAAAATCAAAAATTTATAAAAAGTAAAAAATAGTTCATAATTCAAAAACTATTAGGAATACTGAGATTTTTTTGACTTCAATCGATTGCCTGGATCATTTTGCATCGGCAAGGTTCGAAATAGTCCCATTGTTTCGAATAGTATAGCCGTAAGTGGAGAAAATAAATAAAATCAAAAATTTATAAAAAGTAAAAAATAGTTCATAATTCAAAAACTATTAGGAATACTGAGATTTTTTTGACTTCAATCGATTACCTGGATCATTTTGCATCGGCAAGTGTCCAAACAGTTCCACTGTTTCGAATAGTATAGCCGTAAGTGGAAAAAGTAAATAAAATCAAAAATTTATAAAAAGTAATAAATAGTTCATAATTCAAAAACTATTAAGAATACTGAGATTTTTTTGACTTCAATCGATTGCCTGGATCATTTTGCCTCGGCAAAGGTCCAAACAGTTCCAGTGTTTCGAATAGTATATCCGTAAGTGGAGAAAATAAATAAAATCAAAAATTTATAAAAAGTAAAAAATAGTTCATAATTCAAAAAACTCTTAGAAATACTGCGATTTTTTTGAACTTCAATCGAGTGCCTGGATCATTTTGCATCGGCAAAGGTCCAAAAAGTTCCACTGTGTCGAATAGTATAGCCGTAAGTGGAGAAAATAAATAAAATCAAAAATTTATAATAGGTAAAAAATAGTTCATAATTCAAAAACTATTAGGAATACTGAGGTTTTTTTGACTTCAATCGATTACCTGGATCATTTTGCATTGGCAAGTGTCCAAACAGTTCCACTGTTTCGAATAGTATAGCCGTAAGTGGAAAAAATAAATAAAATCAAAAATTTATAAAAAGTAAGAAATAGTTCATAATTCAAAAACTATTATGAATACTGCCATTTTTTTGAACTTCAATCGATTGCCTGGATCATTTTGCATCGGCAAAGGTCCAAATAGTTCCACCGTGTCGAATAGTATAGCCGTAAGTGGAGAAAATAAATAAAATCAAAAATTTATAAAAAGTAAAAAATAGTTCATAATTCAAAAACTATTAGGAATACTGCAATTTTTTTGACATCAATCGATTGCCCGGATCATTTTGCATCGGCAGAGGTCCAATTAGTTCCACTCTTTCGAATATAGTAAAGCCGTGAGTGGAGAATATAAATAAAATTAAAAATTTATAAAAAGTAAAAAATAGTTCATAATTCAATAACTAATAGGAATACTGCGATTTTTTTGACTGCAATCGATTGCCTGGATCATTTTGCATCGGCAAGGGTCGAAACAGTTCCACTGTTTCGAATAGTATAGCCATAAGTGGAGAAAATAAACAAAATCAAAAATTTATAAAAAGTAAAAAATAGTTCATAATTCAAAAACTATTAGGAATACTAAATTTTTTTGAACTTTAATCGATTGCCTGGATCATTTTGCATCGGCAAGGGTCGAAATAGGATAGCCGTAAGTGGAGAAAATAAATAAAATCAAAAATTTATAAAAAGTAAAAAATAGTTCATAATTCAAAAACTATTAGGAATACAGAGATTTTTTTGACTTCAATCGATTGCCTGGATTATTTTGCCTCGGCAAAGGTCCAAACAGTTCCAGTGTTTCGAATAGTATATCCGTAAGTGGAGAAAATAAATAAAATCAAAAATTTATAAAAAGTAAAAAATAGTTCATAATTCAAAAACTATTAGGAATACTAAGATTTTTTTGACTTCAATCGATTGCCTGGGTCATTTTGCATCGGCAAGGGTCGAAACAGTTCCACTGTTTCGAATAGTATAGCCGTAAGTGGAGAAAATAAATAAAATCAAAAATTTATAAAAAGTAAAAAATAGTTCATAATTCAAAAACTCTTAGAAATACTGCGATTTTTTTGAACTTCAATCGAGTGCCTGGATCATTTTGCATCGGCAAAGGTCCAAATAGTACCACTCTTTCGAATATAGTATAGCCGTAAGTGGAAAAAATAAATAAAATCAAAAATTTATAAAAAGTAAAAAATAGTTCATAACTCAAAAACTATTAGGAATACTGAGATTTTTTTGACTTCAATCGATTACCTGGATCATTTTGCATTGGCAAGTGTCCAAACAGTTCCACTGTTTCGAATAGGATAGCAGTAAGTGGAGAAAATAAATAAAATCAAAAATTTATAAAAAGTAAAAAATAGTTCATAATTCAAAAACTATTAGGAATACTGAGATTTTTTTGACTTCAATCGATTACCTGGATCATTTTGCATTGGCAAGTGTCCAAACAGTTCCACTGTTTCGAATAGTATAGCCGTAAGTGGAAAAAATAAATAAAATCAAAAACTAAAAAAAGTAATAAATAGTTCATAATTCAAAAACTATTATGAATACTGCGATTTTTTTGAACTTCAATCGATTGCCTGGATCATTTTGCATCGGCAAAGGTCCAAATTGTTCCACTGTTTCAAATATAGTATAGCCGTAAGTGGAAAAAATAAATAAAATCTAAAATTAATAAAAAGTAAAAAATAGTTCATAATTCAAAAACTATTAGGAATACTGAGACTTTTTTGACTTCAATCGATTGCCAGGATCATTTTGCATCGGCAAGGGTCGAAACAGTTCCACTGTTTCGAATAGTATAGCCGTAAGTGGAGAAAATAAATAAAATCAAAAATTTATAAAAAGTAAAAAATAGTTCATAATTCAAAAACTATTAGGAATACTGCGATTTTTTTGACATCAATCGATTGCCTGGATCATTTTGCATCGGCAAAGGTCCAAGTAGTTCCACTCTTTCGAATATAGTATAGCCGTAAGTGGAAAAAATAAATAAAATCAAAAATTTATAAAAAGTAAAAAATAGTTCATAATTCAAAAACTATTAGGAATACTGAGATTTTTTTGACTTCAATCGATTACCTGAATCATTTTACATCGGCAAGTGTTTAAACAGTTCCACTGTTTCGAATAGTATAGCCGTTAGTGGAAAAAATAAATAAAATCAAAAATTTATAAAAAGTAAAAAATAGTTCATAATTCAAAAACTATTAGGAATACTTTGATTTTTTTGACTTCAATCGATTGCCTGGATCACTTTGCATCGGCAAAGATCCAAACAGTTACACTGTTTCGAATAGTATAGCCGTAAGTGGAGAAAATAAATAAAATTAAAAATTTACAAAAAGTAAAAAATTGTTCATAATTCAAAAACTATTAGGAATACTGAATTTTTTTGAACTTTAATCGATTGCCTGGATCATTTTGCATCGGCAAGGGTCGAAATAGGATAGCCGTAAGTGGAGAAAATAAATAAAATCAAAAATTTATAAAAAGTAAAAAATAGTTCATAATTCAAAAACTATTAGGAATACAGAGATTTTTTTGACTTCAATCGATTGCCTGGATTATTTTGCCTCGGCAAAGGTCCAAACAGTTCCAGTGTTTCGAATAGTATATCCGTAAGTGGAGAAAATAAATAAAATCAAAAATTTATAAAAAGTAAAAAATAGTTCATAATTCAAAAACTATTAGGAATACTAAGATTTTTTTGACTTCAATCGATTGCCTGGGTCATTTTGCATCGGCAAGGGTCGAAACAGTTCCACTGTTTCGAATAGTATAGCCGTAAGTGGAGAAAATAAATAAAATCAAAAATTTATAAAAAGTAAAAAATAGTTCATAATTCAAAAACTCTTAGAAATACTGCGATTTTTTTGAACTTCAATCGAGTGCCTGGATCATTTTGCATCGGAAAAGGTCCAAAAAGTTCCACTGTGTCGAATAGTATAGCCGTAAGTGGAGAAAATAAATAAAATCAAAAATTTATAATAGGTAAAAAATAGTTCATAATTCAAAAACTATTAGGAATACTGCGATTTTTTTGTCATCAATCGATTGCCCGGATCATTTTGCATCGGCAAAGGTCCAAATAGTTCCACTCTTTCGAATATAGTATAGCCGTAAGTGGAAAAAATAAATAAAATCAAAAATTCATAAAAAGTAAAAAATAGTTCATAACTCAAAAACTATTAGGAATACTGAGATTTTTTTGACTTCAATCGATTACCTGGATCATTTTGCATTGGCAAGTGTCCAAACAGTTCCACTGTTTCGAATAGGATAGCAGTAAGTGGAGAAAATAAATAAAATCAAAAATTTATAAAAAGTAAAAAATAGTTAATAATTCAAAAACTATTAGGAATACTGAGATTTTTTTGACTTCAATCGATTACCTGGATCATTTTGCATTGGCAAGTGTCCAAACAGTTCCACTGTTTCGAATAGTATAGCCGTAAGTGGAAAAAATAAATAAAATCAAAAATTAAAAAAAGTAATAAATAGTTCATAATTCAAAAACTATTATGAATACTGCGATTTTTTTGAACTTCAATCGATTGCCTGGATCATTTTGCATCGGCAAAGGTCCAAATTGTTCCACTGTTTCAAATATAGTATAGCCGTAAGTGGAAAAAATAAATAAAATCTAAAATTAATAAAAAGTAAAAAATAGTTCATAATTCAAAAACTATTAGGAATACTGAGACTTTTTTGACTTCAATCGATTGCCAGGATCATTTTGCATCGGCAAGGGTCGAAACAGTTCTACTGTTTCGAATAGTATAGCCGTAAGTGGAGAAAATAAATAAAATCAAAAATTTATAAAAAGTAAAAAATAGTTCATAATTCAAAAACTATTAGGAATACTGCGATTTTTTTGACATCAATCGATTGCCTGGATCATTTTGCATCGGCAAAGGTCCAAATAGTTCCACTCTTTCGAATATAGTATAGCCGTAAGTGGAAAAAATAAATAAAATCAAAAATTTATAAAAAGTAAAAAATAGTTCATAATTCAAAAACTATTAGGAATACTGAGATTTTTTTGACTTCAATCGATTACCTGAATCATTTTACATCGGCAAGTGTTTAAACAGTTCCACTGTTTCGAATAGTATAGCCGTTAGTGGAAAAAATAAATAAAATCAAAAATTTATAAAAAGTAAAAAATAGTTCATAATTCAAAAACTATTAGGAATACTTTGATTTTTTTGACTTCAATCGATTGCCTGGATCACTTTGCATCGGCAAAGATCCAAACAGTTCCACTGTTTCGAATAGTATAGCCGTAAGTGGAGAAAATAAATAAAATTAAAAATTTACAAAAAGTAAAAAATTGTTCATAATTCAAAAACTATTAGAAATACTGCGATTTTTTTGAACTTCAAACGATTGCCTGGATCATTTTGCATCGGCAAAGGTCCAAATAATTCCACTCTTTCGAATATAGTATAGCCGTAAGTGGAAAAAATAAATAAAATCAAAAATTTATAAAAAGTAAAAAATACTTCATAATTCAAAAACTATTAGGAATACTGAGATTTTTTTGACTTCAATCAATTACCTGAATCATTTTACATCGGCAAGTGTCCAAATTGTTCCACTGTTTCCAATATAGTATAGCCGTAAGTGGAAAAAATAAATAAAATCAAAAATTTATAAAAAGTAAAAAATAGTTCATAATTCAAAAACTATTAGGAATACTGAGATTTTTTTGACTTCAATCGATTGCCTGGATCATTTTGCATCGGCAAGGGTCGAAACAGTTCCACTGTTTCGAATAGTATAGCCGTAAGTGGAGAAAATATATAAAATCAAAAATTTATAAAAAGTAAAAAATAGTTCATAATTCAAAAACTATTAGAAATACTGCGATTTTTTTAAACTTCAATCGATTGCCTGGATAATTTTGCATCGGCAAAGGTACAAATAGTTCCACCGTGTCGAATAGTATAGCCGTAAGTGGAGAAAATAAATAAAATCAAAAATTTATAAAAAGTAAAAAATAGTTCATAATTCAAAAACTATTAGGAATACTGCAATTTTTTTGACATCAATCAATTGCCCGGATCATTTTGCATCGGCAAAGGTCCAATTAGTTCCACTCTTTCGAATATAGTAAAGCCGTGAGTGGAGAAAATAAATAAAATTAAAAATTTATTAAAAGTAAAAAATAGTTCATAATTCAATAACTATTAGGAATACTGCGATTTTTTTGACTGCAATCGATTGCCTGGATCATTTTGCATCGGCAAGGGTCGAAACAGTTCCACTGTTTCGAATAGTATAGCCATAAGTGGAGAAAATAAACAAAATCAAAAATTTATAAAAAGTAAAAAATAGTTCATAATTCCAAAACTATTAGGAATACTGGATTTTTTTGAACTTTAATCGATTGCCTGGATCATTTTGCATCGGCAAGGGTCGAAATAGGATAGCCGTAAGTGGAGAAAATTAATAAAATCAAAAATTTATAAAAAGTAAAAAATAGTTCATAATTCAAAAACTATTAGGAATACAGAGATTTTTTTGACTTCAATCGATTACCTGGATCATTTTGCATTGGCAAGTGTCCAAACAGTTCCACTGTTTCGAATAGTATAGCCGTAAGTGGAAAAAATAAATAAAATCAAAAATTTATAAAAAGTAATAAATAGTTCATAATTCAAAATCTATTAAGAATACTGAGATTTTTTTGACTTCAATCGATTGCCTGGATCATTTTGCCTCGGCAAAGGTCCAAACAGTTCCAGTGTTTCGAATAGTATAGCCGTAAGTGGAGAAAATATATAAAATCAAAAATTTATAAAAAGTAAAAAATAGTTCATAATTCAAAAACTATTATGAATACTGCCATTTTTTTGAACTTAAATCGATTGCCTGGATCATTTTGCATCGGCAAAGGTCCAAATTGTTCCACTGTTTCAAATATAGTATAGCCGTAAGTGGATAAAATAAATAAAATCTAAAATTTATAAAAAGTAAAAAATAGTTCATAATTCAAAAACTATTAGGAATACTTCGATTTTTTTGACTTCAATCGATTGCCTGGATCATTTTGCATCGGCAAAGATCCAAACAGTTCCACTGTTTCGAATAGTATAGCCGTAAGTGGAGAAAATAAATAAAATTAAAAATTTACAAAAAGTAAAAAATAGTTCATAATTCAAAAACTATTAGAAATACTGCGATTTTTTTGAACTTCAATCGATTGCCTGGATCATTTTGTATCGGCAAAGGTCCAAATAGTTCCACTCTTTCGAATATAGTATAGCCGTAAGTGGAAAAAATAAATAAAATCAAAAATTTATAAAAAGTAAAAAATACTTCATAATTCAAAAACTATTAGGAATATTGAGATTTTTTTGACTTCAATCGATTACCTGAATCATTTTACATCGGCAAGTGTCCAAATTGTTCTACTGTTTCCAATATAGTATAGCCGTAAGTGGAAAAAATAAATAAAATCAAAAATTTATAAAAAGTAAAAAATAGTTCATAATTCAAAAACTATTAGGAATACTGAGATTTTTTTGACTTCAATCGATTGCCTGGATCATTTTGCATCGGCAAGGGTCGAAACAGTTCCACTGTTTCGAATAGTATAGCCGTAAGTGGAGAAAATATATAAAATCAAAAATTTATAAAAAGTAAAAAATAGTTCATAATTCAAAAACTATTAGAAATACTGCGATTTTTTTGAACTTCAATCGATTGCCTGGATCATTTTGCATCGGCAAAGGTCCAAATGGTTCCACCGTGTCGAATAGTATAGCCGTAAGTGGAGAAAAAAAATAAAATCAAAAATTTATAAAAAGTAAAAAATAGTTCATAATTCAAAAACTATTAGGAATACTGCAATTTTTTTGACATCAATCGATTGCCCGGATCATTTTGCATCGGCAGAGGTCCAATTAGTTCCACTCTTTCGAATATAGTAAAGCCGTGAGTGGAGAATATAAATAAAATTAAAAATTTATAAAAAGTAAAAAATAGTTCATAATTCAATAACTAATAGGAATACTGCGATTTTTTTGACTGCAATCGATTGCCTGGATCATTTTGCATCGGCAAGGGTCGAAACAGTTCCACTGTTTCGAATAGTATAGCCATAAGTGGAGAAAATAAACAAAATCAAAAATTTATAAAAAGTAAAAAATAGTTCATAATTCAAAAACTATTAGGAATACTGGATTTTTTTGAACTTTAATCGATTGCCTGGATCATTTTGCATCGGCAAGGGTCGAAATAGGATAGCCGTAAGTGGAGAAAATAAATAAAATCAAAAATTTATAAAAAGTAAAAAATAGTTCATAATTCAAAAACTATTAGGAATACAGAGATTTTTTTGACTTCAATCGATTGCCTGGATTATTTTGCCTCGGCAAAGGTCCAAACAGTTCCAGTGTTTCGAATAGTATATCCGTAAGTGGAGAAAATAAATAAAATCAAAAATTTATAAAAAGTAAAAAATAGTTCATAATTCAAAAACTATTAGGAATACTAAGATTTTTTTGACTTCAATCGATTGCCTGGATCATTTTGCATCGGCAAGGGTCGAAACAGTTCCACTGTTTCGAATAGTATAGCCGTAAGTGGAGAAAATAAATAAAATCAAAAATTTATAAAAAGTAAAAAATAGTTCATAATTCAAAAACTCTTAGAAATACTGCGATTTTTTTGAACTTCAATCGAGTGCCTGGATCATTTTGCATCGGAAAAGGTCCAAAAAGTTCCACTGTGTCGAATAGTATAGCCGTAAGTGGAGAAAATAAATAAAATCAAAAATTTATAATAGGTACAAAATAGTTCATAATTCAAAAACTATTAGGAATACTGCGATTTTTTTGTCATCAATCGATTGTCCGGATCATTTTGCATCGGCAAAGGTCCAAATAGTTCCACTCTTTCGAATATAGTATAGCCGTAAGTGGAAAAAATAAATAAAATCAAAAATTTATAAAAAGTAAAAAATAGTTCATAATTCAAAAACTATTAGGAATACTGAGATTTTTTTGACTTCAATCGATTACCTGAATCATTTTACATCGGCAAGTGTTTAAACAGTTCCACTGTTTCGAATAGTATAGCCGTTAGTGGAAAAAATAAATAAAATCAAAAATTTATAAAAAGTAAAAAATAGTTCATAATTCAAAAACTATTAGAAATACTGCGATTTTTTTGAACTTCAATCGATTGCCTGGATCATTTTGCATCGACAAAGGTCCAAATAGTTCCACTCTGTCGAATATAGTATAGCCGTAAGTGGAAAAAATAAATAAAATCAAAAATTTATAAAAAGTAAAAAATACTTCATAATTCAAAAACTATTAGGAATACTTCGATTTTTTTGACTTCAATCGATTGCCTGGATCATTTTGCATCGGCAAAGATCCAAACAGTTCCACTGTTTCGAATAGTATAGCCGTAAGTGGAGAAAATAAATAAAATTAAAAATTTACAAAAAGTAAAAAATAGTTCATAATTCAAAAACTATTAGAAATACTGCGATTTTTTTGAACTTCAATCGATTGCCTGGATCATTTTGCATCGGCAAAGGTCCAAATAGTTCCACTCTTTCGAATATAGTATAGCCGTAAGTGGAGAAAATAAATAAAATCAAAAATTTATAAAAAGTAAAAAATAGTTCATAATTCAAAAACTATTAGGAATACTGCAATTTTTTTGACATCAATCGATTGCCCGGATCATTTTGCATCGGCAGAGGTCCAATTAGTTCCACTCTTTCGAATATAGTAAAGCCGTGAGTGGAGAATATAAATAAAATTAAAAATTTATAAAAAGTAAAAAATAGTTCATAATTCAATAACTAATAGGAATACTGCGATTTTTTTGACTGCAATCGATTGCCTGGATCATTTTGCATCGGCAAGGGTCGAAACAGTTCCACTGTTTCGAATAGTATAGCCATAAGTGGAGAAAATAAACAAAATCAAAAATTTATAAAAAGTAAAAAATAGTTCATAATTCAAAAACTATTAGGAATACTGGATTTTTTTGAACTTTAATCAATTGCCTGGATCATTTTGCATCGGCAAGGGTCGAAATAGGATAGCCGTAAGTGGAGAAAATAAATAAAATCAAAAATTTATAAAAAGTAAAAAATAGTTCATAATTCAAAAACTATTAGGAATACAGAGATTTTTTTGACTTCAATCGATTGCCTGGATCATTTTGCATCGGCAAGGGTCGAAACAGTTCCACTGTTTCGAATAGTATATCCGTAAGTGGAGAAAATAAATAAAATCAAAAATTTATAAAAAGTAAAAAATAGTTCATAATTCAAAAACTCTTAGAAATACTGCGATTTTTTTGAACTTCAATCGAGTGCCTGGATCATTTTGCATCGGAAAAGGTCCAAAAAGTTCCACTGTGTCGAATAGTATAGCCGTAAGTGGAGAAAATAAATAAAATCAAAAATTTATAATAGGTACAAAATAGTTCATAATTCAAAAACTATTAGGAATACTGCGATTTTTTTGTCATCAATCGATTGCCCGGATCATTTTGCATCGGCAAAGGTCCAAATAGTTCCACTCTTTCGAATATAGTATAGCCGTAAGTGGAAAAAATAAATAAAATCAAAAATTTATAAAAAGTAAAAAATAGTTCATAATTCAAAAACTATTAGGAATACTGAGATTTTTTTGACTTCAATCGATTACCTGAATCATTTTACATCGGCAAGTGTTTAAACAGTTCCACTGTTTCGAATAGTATAGCCGTTAGTGGAAAAAATAAATAAAATCAAAAATTTATAAAAAGTAAAAAATAGTTCATAATTCAAAAACTATTAGAAATACTGCGATTTTTTTGAACTTCAATCGATTGCCTGGATCATTTTGCATCGGCAAAGGTCCAAATAGTTCCACTCTTTCGAATATAGTATAGCCGTAAGTGGAAAAAATAAATAAAATCAAAAATTTATAAAAAGTAAAAAATACTTCATAATTCAAAAACTATTAGGAATACTTCGATTTTTTTGACTTCAATCGATTGCCTGGATCATTTTGCATCGGCAAAGATCCAAACAGTTTCACTGTTTCGAATAGTATAGCCGTAAGTGGAGAAAATAAATAAAATTAAAAATTTACAAAAAGTAAAAAATAGTTCATAATTCAAAAACTATTAGAAATACTGCGATTTTTTTGAACTTCAATCGATTGCCTGGATCATTTTGCATCGGCAAAGGTCCAAATAGTTCCACTCTTTCGAATATAGTATAGCCGTAAGTGGAAAAAATAAATAAAATCAAAAATTTATAAAAAGTAAAAAATACTTCATAATTCAAAAACTATTAGGAATACTTCGATTTTTTTGACTTCAATCGATTGCCTGGGTCATTTTGCATCGGCAAAGATCCAAACAGTTCCACTCTTTCGAATATAGTATAGCCGTAAGTGGAAAAAATAAATAAAATCAAAAATTTATAAAATGTAAAAAATACTTCATAATTCAAAAACTATTAGGAATACTGAGATTTTTTTGACTTCAATCAATTACCTGAATCATTTTACATCGGCAAGTGTCCAAATTGTTCCACTGTTTCCAATATAGTATAGCCGTAAGTGGAAAAAATAAGTAAAATCAAAAATTTATAAAAAGTAAAAAATAGTTCATAATTCAAAAACTATTAGGAATACTGTGATTTTTTTGACTTCAATCGATTGCCTGGATCATTTTGCATCGGCAAGGGTCGAAACAGTTCCACTGTTTCGAATAGTATAGCCGTAAGTGGAGAAAATATATAAAATCAAAAATTTATAAAAAGTAAAAAATAGTTCATAATTCAAAAACTATTAGAAATACTGCGATTTTTTTAAACTTCAATCGATTGCCTGGATAATTTTGCATCGGCAAAGGTCCAAATAGTTCCACCGTGTCGAATAGTATAGCCGTAAGTGGAGAAAATAAATAAAATCAAAAATTTATAAAAAGTAAAAAATAGTTCATAATTCAAAAACTATTAGGAATACTGCAATTTTTTTGACATCAATCAATTGCCCGGATCATTTTGCATCGGCAAAGGTCCAATTAGTTCCACTCTTTCGAATATAGTAAAGCCGTGAGTGGAGAAAATAAATAAAATTAAAAATTTATAAAAAGTAAAAAATAGTTCATAATTCAAAAACTATTAGGAATACTGCGATTTTTTTGACTGCAATCGATTGCCTGGATCATTTTGCATCGGCAAGGGTCGAAACAGTTCCACTGTTTCGAATAGTATAGCCATATGTGGAGAAAATAAACAAAATCAAAAATTTATAAAAAGTAAAAAATAGTTCATAATTCCAAAACTATTAGGAATACTGGGTTTTTTTGAACTTTAATCGATTGCCTGGATCATTTTGCATCGGCAAGGGTCGAAATAGGATAGCCGTAAGTGGAGAAAATTAATAAAATCAAAAATTTATAAAAAGTAAAAAATAGTTCATAATTCAAAAACTATTAGGAATACAGAGATTTTTTTGACTTCAATCGATTACCTGGATCATTTTGCATTGGCAAGTGTCCAAACAGTTCCACTGTTTCGAATAGTATAGCCGTAAGTGGAAAAAATAAATAAAATCAAAAATTTATAAAAAGTAATAAATAGTTCATAATTCAAAAACTATTAAGAATACTGAGATTTTTTTGACTTCAATCGATTGCCTGGATCATTTTGTCTCGGCAAAGGTCCAAACAGTTCCAGTGTTTCGAATAGTATAGCCGTAAGTGGAGAAAATATATAAAATCAAAAATTTATAAAAAGTAAAAAATAGTTCATAATTCAAAAACTATTATGAATACTGCCATTTTTTTGAACTTAAATCGATTGCCTGGATCATTTTGCATCGGCAAAGGTCCAAATTGTTCCACTGTTTCAAATATAGTATAGCCGTAAATGGATAAAATAAATAAAATCTAAAATTTATAAAAAGTAAAAAATAGTTCATAATTCAAAAACTATTAGGAATACTGCGATTTTTTTGACATCAATCGATTGCCTGGATCATTTTGCATCGGCAAAGGTCCAAATAGTTCCACTCTTTCGAATATAGTATAGCCGTAAGTGGAAAAAATAAATAAAATCAAAAATTTATAAAAAGTAAAAAATAGTTCATAATTCAAAAACTATTAGGTATACTGAGATTTTTTTGGCTTCAATCGATTACCTGAATCATTTTACATCGGCAAGTGTTCAAACAGTTCCACTGTTTCGAATAGTATAGCCGTTAGTGGAAAAAATAAATAAAATCAAAAATTTATAAAAAGTAAAAAATAGTTCATAATTCAAAAACTATTAGGAATACTTCGATTTTTTTGACTTCAATCGATTGCCTGGATCATTTTGCATCGGCAAAGATCCAAACAGTTCCACTGTTTCGAATAGTATAGCCGCAAGTGGAGAAAATACATAAAATTAAAAATTTACAAAAAGTAAAAAATAGTTCATAATTCAAAAACTATTAGAAATACTGCGATTTTTTTGAACTTCAATCGATTGCCTGGATCATTTTGTATCGGCAAAGATCCAAATAGTTCCACTCTTTCGAATATAGTATAGCCGTAAGTGGAAAAAATAAATAAAATCAAAAATTTATAAAAAGTAAAAATTACTTCATAATTCAAAAACTATTAGGAATATTGAGATTTTTTTGACTTCAATCGATTACCTGAATCATTTTACATCGGCAAGTGTCCAAATTGTTCTACTGTTTCCAATATAGTATAGCCGTAAGTGGAAAAAATAAATAAAATCAAAAATTTATAAAAAGTAAAAAATAGTTCATAATTCAAAAACTATTAGGAATACTGAGATTTTTTTGACTTCAATCGATTGCCTGGATCATTTTGCATCGGCAAGTGTCGAAACAGTTCCACTGTTTCGAATAGTATAGCCGTAAGTGGAGAAAATATATAAAATCAAAAATTTATAAAAAGTAAAAAATAGTTCATAATTCAAAAACTATTAGAAATACTGCGATTTTTTTGAACTTCAATCGATTGCCTGGATCATTTTGCATCGGCAAAGGTCCAAATAGTTCCACCGTGTCGAATAGTATAGCCGTAAGTGGAGAAAATAAACTAAATCAAAAATTTATAAAAAGTAAAAAATAGTTCATAATTCAAAAACTATTAGGAATACTGGATTTTTTTGAACTTTAATCGATTGCCTGGATCATTTTGCATCGGCAAGGGTCGAAATAGGATAGCCGTAAGTGGAGAAAATAAATAAAATCAAAAATTTATAAAAAGTAAAAAATAGTTCATAATTCAAAAACTATTAGGAATACAGAGATTTTTTTGACTTCAATCGATTGCCTGGATTATTTTGCCTCGGCAAAGGTCCAAACAGTTCCAGTGTTTCGAATAGTATATCCGTAAGTGGAAAAAATAAATAAAATCAAAAATTTATAAAAAGTAAAAAATAGTTCATAATTCAAAAACTATTAGGTATACTGAGATTTTTTTGGCTTCAATCGATTACCTGAATCATTTTACATCGGCAAGTGTTCAAACAGTTCCACTGTTTCGAATAGTATAGCCGTTAGTGGAAAAAATAAATAAAATCAAAAATTTATAAAAAGTAAAAAATAGTTCATAATTCAAAAACTATTAGGAATACTTCGATTTTTTTGACTTCAATCGATTGCCTGGATCATTTTGCATCGGCAAAGATCCAAACAGTTCCTCTGTTTCGAATAGTATAGCCGCAAGTGGAGAAAATAAATAAAATTAAAAATTTACAAAAAGTAAAAAATAGTTCATAATTCAAAAACTATTAGAAATACTGCGATTTTTTTGAACTTCAATCGATTGCCTGGATCATTTTGTATCGGCAAAGATCCAAATAGTTCCACTCTTTCGAATATAGTATAGCCGTAATTGGAAAAAATAAATAAAATCAAAAATTTATAAAAAGTAAAAATTACTTCATAATTCAAAAACTATTAGGAATATTGAGATTTTTTTGACTTCAATCGATTACCTGAATCATTTTACATCGGCAAGTGTCCAAATTGTTCTACTGTTTCCAATATAGTATAGCCGTAAGTGGAAAAAATAAATAAAATCAAAAATTTATAAAAAGTAAAAAATAGTTCATAATTCAAAAACTATTAGGAATACTGAGATTTTTTTGACTTCAATCGATTGCCTGGATCATTTTGCATCGGCAAGGGTCGAAACAGTTCCACTGTTTCGAATAGTATAGCCGTAAGTGGAGAAAATATATAAAATCAAAAATTTATAAAAAGTAAAAAATAGTTCATAATTCAAAAACTATTAGAAATACTGCGATTTTTTTGAACTTCAATCGATTGCCTGGATCATTTTGCATCGGCAAAGGTCCAAATAGTTCCACCGTGTCGAATAGTATAGCCGTAAGTGGAGAAAATAAATAAAATCAAAAATTTATAAAAAGTAAAAAATAGTTCATAATTCAAAAACTATTAGGAATACTGCAATTTTTTTGACATCAATCGATTGCCCGGATCATTTTGCATCGGCAGAGGTCCAATTAGTTCCACTCTTTCGAATATAGTAAAGCCGTGAGTGGAGAATATAAATAAAATTAAAAATTTATAAAAAGTAAAAAATAGTTCATAATTCAATAACTAATAGGAATACTGCGATTTTTTTGACTGCAATCGATTGCCTGGATCATTTTGCATCGGCAAGGGTCGAAACAGTTCCACTGTTTCGAATAGTATAGCCATAAGTGGAGAAAATAAACAAAATCAAAAATTTATAAAAAGTAAAAAATAGTTCATAATTCAAAAACTATTAGGAATACTGGATTTTTTTGAACTTTAATCGATTGCCTGGATCATTTTGCATCGGCAAGGGTCGAAATAGGATAGCCGTAAGTGGAGAAAATAAATAAAATCAAAAATTTATAAAAAGTAAAAAATAGTTCATAATTCAAAAACTATTAGGAATATTGAGATTTTTTTGACTTCAATCGATTACCTGAATCATTTTACATCGGCAAGTGTCCAAATTGTTCTACTGTTTCCAATATAGTATAGCCGTAAGTGGAAAAAATAAATAAAATCAAAAATTTATAAAAAGTAAAAAATAGTTCATAATTCAAAAACTATTAGGAATACTGAGATTTTTTTGACTTCAATCGATTGCCTGGATCATTTTGCATCGGCAAGGGTCGAAACAGTTCCACTGTTTCGAATAGTATAGCCGTAAGTGGAGAAAATATATAAAATCAAAAATTTATAAAAAGTAAAAAATAGTTCATAATTCAAAAACTATTAGAAATACTGCGAATGTTTTGAACTTCAATCGATTGCCTGGATCATTTTGCATCGGCAAAGGTCCAAATAGTTCCACCGTGTCGAATAGTATAGCCGTAAGTGGAGAAAATAAATAAAATCAAAAATTTATAAAAAGTAAAAAATAGTTCATAATTCAAAAACTATTAGGAATACTGCAATTTTTTTGACATCAATCGATTGCCCGGATCATTTTGCATCGGCAGAGGTCCAATTAGTTCCACTCTTTCGAATATAGTAAAGCCGTGAGTGGAGAATATAAATAAAATTAAAAATTTATAAAAAGTAAAAAATAGTTCATAATTCAATAACTAATAGGAATACTGCGATTTTTTTGACTGCAATCGATTGCCTGGATCATTTTGCATCGGCAAGGGTCGAAACAGTTCCACTGTTTCGAATAGTATAGCCATAAGTGGAGAAAATAAACAAAATCAAAAATTTATAAAAAGTAAAAAATAGTTCATAATTCAAAAACTATTAGGAATACTGGATTTTTTTGAACTTTAGTCGATTGCCTGGATCATTTTGCATCGGCAAGGGTCGAAATAGGATAGCCGTAAGTGGAGAAAATAAATAAAATCAAAAATTTATAAAAAGTAAAAAATTGTTCATAATTCAAAAACTATTAGGAATATTGAGATTTTTTTGACTTCAATCGATTACCTGAATCATTTTACATCGGCAAGTGTCCAAATTGTTCTACTGTTTCCAATATAGTATAGCCGTAAGTGGAAAAAATAAATAAAATCAAAAATTTATAAAAAGTAAAAAATAGTTCATAATTCAAAAACTATTAGGAATACTGAGATTTTTTTGACTTCAATCGATTGCCTGGATCATTTTGCATCGGCAAGGGTCGAAACAGTTCCACTGTTTCGAATAGCATAGCCGTAAGTGGAGAAAATATATAAAATCAAAAATTTATAAAAAGTAAAAAATAGTTCATAATTCAAAAACTATTAGAAATACTGCGATTTTTTTGAACTTCAATCGATTGCCTGGATCATTTTGCATCGGCAAAGGTCCAAATAGTTCCACCGTGTCGAATAGTATAGCCGTAAGTGGAGAAAATAAATAAAATCAAAAATTTATAAAAAGTAAAAAATAGTTCATAATTCAAAAACTATTAGGAATACTGCAATTTTTTTGACATCAATCGATTGCCCGGATCATTTTGCATCGGCAGAGGTCCAATTAGTTCCACTCTTTCGAATATAGTAAAGCCGTGAGTGGAGAATATAAATAAAATTAAAAATTTATAAAAAGTAAAAAATAGTTCATAATTCAATAACTAATAGGAATACTGCGATTTTTTTGACTGCAATCGATTGCCTGGATCATTTTGCATCGGCAAGGGTCGAAACAGTTCCACTGTTTCGAATAGTATAGCCATAAGTGGAGAAAATAAACAAAATCAAAAATTTATAAAAAGTAAAAAATAGTTCATAATTCAAAAACTATTAGGAATACTGGATTTTTTTGAACTTTAATCGATTGCCTGGATCATTTTGCATCGGCAAGGGTCGAAATAGGATAGCCGTAAGTGGAGAAAATAAATAAAATCAAAAATTTATAAAAAGTAAAAAATAGTTCATAATTCAAAAACTATTAGGAATATTAAGATTTTTTTGACTTCAATCGATTACCTGAATCATTTTACATCGGCAAGTGTCCAAATTGTTCTACTGTTTCCAATATAGTATAGCCGTAAGTGGAAAAAATAAATAAAATCAAAAATTTATAAAAAGTAAAAAATAGTTCATAATTCAAAAACTATTAGGAATACTGAGATTTTTTTGACTTCAATCGATTGCCTGGATCATTTTGCATCGGCAAGGGTCGAAACAGTTCCACTGTTTCGAATAGTATAGCCGTAAGTGGAGAAAATATATAAAATCAAAAATTTATAAAAAGTAAAAAATAGTTCATAATTCAAAAACTATTAGAAATACTGCGATTTTTTTGAACTTCAATCGATTGCCTGGATCATTTTGCATCTTCAAAGGTCCAAATAGTTCCACCGTGTCGAATAGTATAGCCGTAAGTGGAGAAAATAAATAAAATCAAAAATTTATAAAAAGTAAAAAATAGTTCATAATTCAAAAACTATTAGGAATACTGCAATTTTTTTGACATCAATTGATTGCCCGGATCATTTTGCATCGGCAGTAGTCCAATTAGTTCCACTCTTTCGAATATAGTAAAGCCGTGAGTGGAGAATATAAATAAAATTAAAAATTTATAAAAAGTAAAAAATAGTTCATAATTCAATAACTAATAGGAATACTGCGATTTTTTTGACTGCAATCGATTGCCTGGATCATTTTGCATCGGCAAGGGTCGAAACAGTTCCACTGTTTCGAATAGTATAGCCATAAGTGGAGAAAATAAACAAAATCAAAAATTTATAAAAAGTAAAAAATAGTACATAATTCAAAAACTATTAGGAATACTGGATTTTTTTGAACTTTAATCGATTGCCTGGATCATTTTGCATCGGCAAAGGTCCAAATAGTTCCACCGTGTCGAATAGTATAGCCGTAAGTGGAGAAAATAAATAAAATCAAAAATTTATAAAAAGTAAAAAATAGTTCATAATTCAAAAACTATTAGGAATACTGCAATTTTTTTGACATCAATTGATTGCCCGGATCATTTTGCATCGGCAGAGGTCCAATTAGTTCCACTCTTTCGAATATAGTAAAGCCGTGAGTGGAGAATATAAATAAAATTAAAAATTTATAAAAAGTAAAAAATAGTTCATAATTCAATAACTAATAGGAATACTGCGATTTTTTTGACTGCAATCGATTGCCTGGATCATTTTGCATCGGCAAGGGTCGAAACAGTTCCACTGTTTCGAATAGTATAGCCATAAGTGGAGAAAATAAACAAAATCAAAAATTTATAAAAAGTAAAAAATAGTTCATAATTCAAAAACTATTAGGAATACTGGATTTTTTTGAACTTTAATCGATTGCCTGGATCATTTTGCATCGGCAAGGGTCGAAATAGGATAGCCGTAAGTGGAGAAAATAAATAAAATCAAAAATTTATAAAAAGTAAAAAATAGTTCATAATTCAAAAACTATTAGGAATATTGAGATTTTTTTGACTTCAATCGATTACCTGAATCATTTTACATCGGCAAGTGTCCAAATTGTTCTACTGTTTCCAATATAGTATAGCCGTAAGTGGAAAAAATAAATAAAATCAAAAATTTATAAAAAGTAAAAAATAGTTCATAATTCAAAAACTATTAGGAATACTGAGATTTTTTTGACTTCAATCGATTGCCTGGATCATTTTGCATCGGCAAGGGTCGAAACAGTTCCACTGTTTCGAATAGTATAGCCGTAAGTGGAGAAAATATATAAAATCAAAAATTTATAAAAAGTAAAAAATAGTTCATAATTCAAAAACTATTAGAAATACTGCGATTTTTTTGAACTTCAATCGATTGCCTGGATCATTTTGCATCGGCAAAGGTCCAAATAGTTCCACCGTGTCGAATAGTATAGCCGTAAGTGGAGAAAATAAATAAAATCAAAAATTTATAAAAAGTAAAAAATAGTTCATAATTCAAAAACTATTAGGAATACTGCAATTTTTTTGACATCAATCGATTGCCCGGATCATTTTGCATCGGCAGAGGTCCAATTAGTTCCACTCTTTCGAATATAGTAAAGCCGTGAGTGGAGAATATAAATAAAATTAAAAATTTATAAAAAGTAAAAAATAGTTCATAATTCAATAACTAATAGGAATACTGCGATTTTTTTGACTGCAATCGATTGCCTGGATCATTTTGCATCGGCAAGGGTCGAAACAGTTCCACTGTTTCGAATAGTATAGCCATAAGTGGAGAAAATAAACAAAATCAAAAATTTATAAAAAGTAAAAAATAGTTCATAATTCAAAAACTATTAGGAATACTGGATTTTTTTGAACTTTAATCGATTGCCTGGATCATTTTGCATCGGCAAGGGTCGAAATAGGATAGCCGTAAGTGGAGAAAATAAATAAAATCAAAAATTTATAAAAAGTAAAAAATAGTTCATAATTCAAAAACTATTAGGAATATTGAGATTTGTTTGACTTCAATCGATTACCTGAATCATTTTACATCGGCAAGTGTCCAAATTGTTCTACTGTTTCCAATATAGTATAGCCGTAAGTGGAAAAAATAAATAAAATCAAAAATTTATAAAAAGTAAAAAATAGTTCATAATTCAAAAACTATTAGGAATACTGAGATTTTTTTGACTTCAATCGATTGCCTGGATCATTTTGCATCTTCAAGGTTCGAAACAGTTCCACTGTTTCGAATAGTATAGCCGTAAGTGGAGAAAATATATAAAATCAAAAATTTATAAAAAGGAAAAAATAGTTCATAATTCAAAAACTATTAGAAATACTGCGATTTTTTTGAACTTCAATCGATTGCCTGGATCATTTTGCATCGGCAAAGGTCCAAATAGTTCCACCGTGTCGAATAGTATAGCCGTAAGTGGAGAAAATAAATAAAATCAAAAATTTATAAAAAGTAAAAAATAGTTCATAATTCAAAAACTGTTAGGAATACTGCAATTTTTTTGACATCAATTGATTGCCCGGATCATTTTGCATCGGCAGAGGTCCAATTAGTTCCACTCTTTCGAATATAGTAAAGCCGTGAGTGGAGAATATAAATAAAATTAAAAATTTATAAAAAGTAAAAAATAGTTCATAATTCAATAACTAATAGGAATACTGCGATTTTTTTGACTGCAATCGATTGCCTGGATCATTTTGCATCGGCAAGGGTCGAAACAGTTCCACTGTTTCGAATAGTATAGCCATAAGTGGAGAAAATAAACAAAATCAAAAATTTATAAAAAGTAAAAAATAGTTCATAATTCAAAAACTATTAGGAATACTGGATTTTTTTGAACTTTAATCGATTGCCTGGATCATTTTGCATCGGCAAAGGTCCAAATAGTTCCACCGTGTCGAATAGTATAGCCGTAAGTGGAGAAAATAAATAAAATCAAAAATTTATAAAAAGTAAAAAATAGTTCATAATTCAAAAACTATTAGGAATACTGCAATTTTTTTGACATCAATTGATTGCCCGGATCATTTTGCATCGGCAGAGGTCCAATTAGTTCCACTCTTTCGAATATAGTAAAGCCGTGAGTGGAGAATATAAATAAAATTAAAAATTTATAAAAAGTAAAAAATAGTTCATAATTCAATAACTAATAGGAATACTGCGATTTTTTTGACTGCAATCGATTGCCTGGATCATTTTGCATCGGCAAGGGTCGAAACAGTTCCACTGTTTCGAATAGTATAGCCATAAGTGGAGAAAATAAACAAAATCAAAAATTTATAAAAAGTAAAAAATTGTTCATAATTCAAAAACTATTAGGAATACTGGATTTTTTTGAACTTTAATCGATTGCCTGGATTATTTTGCCTCGGCAAGGGTCGAAACAGTTCCACTGTTTCGAATAGTATAGCCATAAGTGGAGAAAATAAATAAAATCAAAAATTTATAAAAAGTAAAAAATAGTTCATAATTCAAAAACTATTAGGAATACAGAGATTTTTTTGACTTCAATCGATTGCCTGGATTATTTTGCCTCGGCAAAGGTCCAAACAGTTCCAGTGTTTCGAATAGTATATCCGTAAGTGGAGAAAATAAGTAAAATCAAAAATTTATAAAAAGTAAAAAATAGTTCATAATTCAAAAACTATTAGGAATACTAAGATTTTTTTGACTTCAATCGATTGCCTGGATCATTTTGCATCGGCAAGGGTCGAAACAGTTCCACTGTTTCGAATAGTATAGCCGTAAGTGGAGAAAATAAATAAAATCAAAAATTTATAAAAAGTAAAAAATAGTTCATAATTCAAAAACTCTTAGAAATACTGCGATTTTTTTGAACTTCAATCGAGTGCCTGGATCATTTTGCATCGGAAAAGGTCCAAAAAGTTCCACTGTGTCGAATAGTATAGCCGTAAGTGGAGAAAATAAATAAAATCAAAAATTTATAATAGGTAAAAAATAGTTCATAATTCAAAAACTATTAGGAATACTGCGATTTTTTTGTCATCAATCGATTGCCCGGATCATTTTGCATCGGCAAAGGTCCAAATAGTTTCACTCTTTCGAATATAGTATAGCCGTAAGTGGAAAAAATAAATAAAATCAAAAATTTATAAAAAGTAAAAAATAGTTCATAACTCAAAAACTATTAGGAATACTGAGATTTTTTTGACTTCAATCGATTACCTGGATCATTTTGCATTGGCAAGTGTCCAAACAGTTCCACTGTTTCGAATAGGATAGCAGTAAGTGGAGAAAATAAATAAAATCAAAAATTTATAAAAAGTAAAAAATAGTTCATAATTCAAAAACTATTAGGAATACTGAGATTTTTTTGACTTCAATCGATTACCTGGATCATTTTGCATTGGCAAGTGTCCAAACAGTTCCACTGTTTCGAATAGTATAGCCGTAAGTGGAAAAAATAAATAAAATCAAAAATTAAAAAAAGTAATAAATAGTTCATAATTCAAAAACTATTATGAATACTGCGATTTTTTTGAACTTCAATCGATTGCCTGGATCATTTTGCATCGGCAAAGGTCCAAATTGTTCCACTGTTTCAAATATAGTATAGCCGTAAGTGGAAAAAATAAATAAAATCTAAAATTTATAAAAAGTAAAAAATAGTTCATAATTCAAAAACTATTAGGAATACTGAGACTTTTTTGACTTCAATCGATTGCCAGGATCATTTTGCATCGGCAAGGGTCGAAACAGTTCCACTGTTTCGAATAGTATAGCCGTAAGTGGAGAAAATAAATAAAATCAAAAATTTATAAAAAGTAAAAAATAGTTCATAATTCAAAAACTATTAGGAATACTGCGATTTTTTTGACATCAATCGATTGCCTGGATCATTTTGCATCGGCAAAGGTCCAAATAGTTCCACTCTTTCGAATATAGTATAGAAGTAAGTGGAAAAAATAAATAAAATCAAAAATTTATAAAAAGTAAAAAATAGTTCATAATTCAAAAACTATTAGGAATACTGAGATTTTTTTGACTTCAATCGATTACTTGAATCATTTTACATCGGCAAGTGTTTAAACAGTTCCACTGTTTCGAATAGTATAGCCGTTAGTGGAAAAAATAAATAAAACCAAAAATTTATAAAAAGTAAATAATAGTTCATAATTCAAAAACTATTAGGAATACTTCGATTTTTTTGACTTCAATCGATTGCCTGGATCATTTTGCATCGGCAAAGATCCAAACAGTTCCAATGTTTCGAATAGTATAGCCGTAAGTGGAGAAAATAAATAAAATTAAAAATTTACAAAAAGTAAAAAATAGTTCATAATTCAAAAACTATTAGAAATACTGCGATTTTTTTGAACTTCAATCGATTGCCTGGATCATTTTGCATCGGCAAAGGTCCAAATAGTTCCACTCTTTCGAATATAGTATAGCCGTAAGTGGAAAAAATAAATAAAATCAAAAATTTATAAAAAGTAAAAAATACTTCATAATTCAAAAACTATTAGGAATACTGATATTTTTTTGACTTCAACCAATTACCTGAATCATTTTACATCGGCAAGTGTCCAAATTGTTCCACTGTTTCCAATATAGTATAGCCGTATGTGGAAAAAATAAATAAAATCAAAAATTTATAAAAAGTAAAAAATAGTTCATAATTCAAAAACTATTAGAAATACTGCGATTTTTTTAAACTTCAATCGATTGCCTGGATAATTTTGCATCGGCAAAGGTCCAAATAGTTCCACCGTGTCGAATAGTATAGCCGTAAGTGGAGAAAATAAATAAAATCAAAAATTTATAAAAAGTAAAAAATAGTTCATAATTCAAAAACTATTAGGAATACTGCAATTTTTTTGACATCAATCAATTGCCCGGATCATTTTGCATCGGCAAAGGTCCAATTAGTTCCACTCTTTCGAATATAGTAAAGCCGTGAGTGGAGAAAATAAATAAAATTAAAAATTTATAAAAAGTAAAAAATAGTTCATAATTCAATAACTATTAGGAATACTGCGATTTTTTTGACTGCAATCGATTGCCTGGATCATTTTGCATCGGCAAGGGTCGAAACAGTTCCACTGTTTCGAATAGTATAGCCATAAGTGGAGAAAATAAACAAAATCAAAAATTTATAAAAAGTAAAAAATAGTTCATAATTCCAAAACTATTAGGAATACTGGATTTTTTTGAACTTTAATCGATTGCCTGGATCATTTTGCATCGGCAAGGGTCGAAATAGGATAGCCGTAAGTGGAGAAAATTAATAAAATCAAAAATTTATAAAAAGTAAAAAATAGTTCATAATTCAAAAACTATTAGGAATACAGAGATTTTTTTGACTTCAATCGATTACCTGGATCATTTTGCATTGGCAAGTGTCCAAACAGTTCCACTGTTTCGAATAGTATAGCCGTAAGTGGAAAAAATAAATAAAATCAAAATTTATAAAAAGTAATAAATAGTTCATAATTCAAAAACTATTAAGAATACTGAGATTTTTTTGACTTCAATCGATTGCCTGGATCATTTTGCCTCGGCAAAGGTCCAAACAGTTCCAGTGTTTCGAATAGTATAGCCGTAAGTGGAGAAAATAAATAAAATCAAAAATTTATAAAAAGTAAAAAATAGTTCATAATTCAAAAACTATTAGGAATACAGAGATTTTTTTGACTTCAATCGATTACCTGAATCATTTTACATCGGCAAGTGTCCAAACAGTTCCACTGTTTCGAATAGTATAGCCGTAAGTGGAAAAAATAAATAAAATCAAAAATTTATAAAAAGTAAAAAATAGTTCATAATTCAAAAACTATTAGGAATCCTGAGATTTTTTTGACTTCAATCGATTGCCAGGATCATTTTGCATCGGCAAAGATCCAAACAGTTCCACTGTTTCGAATAGTATAGCCGTAAGTGGAGAAAATATATAAAATTAAAAATTTATAAAAAGTAAAAAATAGTTCATAATTCAAAAACTATTAGGAATACTGAGATTTTTTTGACTTCAATCGATTACCTGAATCACTTTACATCGGCAAGTGTCCAAATTGTTCCACTGTTTCCAATATAGTATAGCCGTAAGTGGAAAAAATAAATAAAATCAAAAATTTATAAAAAGTAAAAAACAGTTCATAATTCAAAAACTATTAGGAATCCTGAGATTTTTTTGACTTTAATCGATTGCCTGGATCATTTTGCATCGGCAAAGATCCAAACAGTTCCACTGTTTCGAATAGTATAGCCGTAAGTGGAGAAAATATATAAAATTAAAAATTTATAAAAAGTAAAAAATAGTTCATAATTCAAAAACTATTAGGAATACTGAGATTTTTTTGACTTCAATCGATTACCTGAATCATTTTACATCGACAAGTGTCCAAATTGTTCCACTGTTTCCAATATAGTATAGCCGTAAGTGGAAAAAATAAATAAAATCAAAAATTTATAAAAAGTAAAAAATAGTTCATAATTCAAAAACTATTAGGAATACTGAGATTTTTTTGACTTCAATCGATTGCCTGGATCATTTTGCATCGGCAAGGGTCGAAACAGTTCCACTGTTTCGAATAGTATAGCCGTAAGTGGAGAAAATAGATAAAATCAAAAATTTATAAAAAGTAAAAAATAGTTCATAATTCAAAAACTATTAGAAATACTGCGATTTTTTTGAACTTCAATCGATTGCCTGGATCATTTTGCATCGGCAATGGTCCAAATAGTTCCACCGTGTCGAATAGTATAGCCGTAAGTGGAGAAAATAAATAAAATCAAAAATTCATAAAAAGTAAAAAATAGTTCATAATTCAAAAACTATTAGGAATACTGCAATTGTTTTGACATCAATCGATTGCCCGGATCATTTTGCATCGGCAAAGGTCCAAATACTTTCACTCTTTCGAATATAGTATAGCGGTAAGTGGAGAAAATAAATAAAATCAAAAATTTATAAAAAGTAAAAAATAGTTCATAATTTAAAAACTATTAGGAATACTGCGATTTCTTTGACTAAAATCGATTGCCTGAATCATCTTGCATCGGCAAAGGTCCAAATAGTTCCACTGTTTCGAATATTCGAATAGTATAGCCGTAAGTGGAGAAAATAAATAAAATCAAAAATTTATAAAAAGTAAAAAATAGTTCATAATTCAAAAACTATTAGGAATACTGCGATTTTTTTGAACTTCCATCGATTGCCTGGATCATTTTTTATCGGCAAAGGTCCAAATAGTTCCACTTTTTCGAATATAGTATAGCCGTAAATGGAGAAAATAAATAAAATCAAAAATTTATAAAAAGTAAAGAATAGTTCATAATTTAAAAATTATTAGGAATACTGCGATTTTTTTGAACTTCAATCGATTGTCTGAATCATTTTGCATCGGCAAAGGTCCAAATAGTTCCACTGTTTTGAATATAGTATAGCCGTAAGTGGAAAAAATAAATAAAATCAAAAATTTATAAAAAGTAAATAATATTTCATAATTTAAAAACTATTAGGAATACTGTGATTTTTTTGACTTCAATCGATTGCCTGGATCATTTTGCATCGGCAAGAGTCGAAACAATTCTACTGTTTCGAATAGTATAGCCGTAAGTGGAGAAAATAAATAAAATCAAAAATTTATAAAAAGTAAATAATAGTACATAATTCAAAAACTATTAGGAATACTGTGATTTTTTTGACTTCAATCGATTGCATTGATCATTTTGCATAGGCAAGGGTCGAAACAGTTCAACTGTTTCGAATAGTATAGCCGTAAGTGGAGAAAATAAATAAAATCAAAAATTTATAAAAAGTAAAAAATAGTACATAATTCAAAAACTATTAGGAATACTGCGATTTTTTTGAACTTCAATCGATTGTCTGAATCATTTTGCATCGGCAAAGGTCCAAATAGTTCCACTGCTTTGAATATAGTATAGCCGTAAGTGGAAAAAATAAATAAAATCAAAAATTTATAAAAAGTAAATAATATTTCATAATTTAAAAACTATTAGGAATACTGTGATTTTTTTGACTTCAATCGATTGCCTGGATCATTTTGCATCGGCAAGAGTCGAAACAATTCTACTGTTTCGAATAGTATAGCCGTAAGTGGAGAAAATAAATAAAATCAAAAATTTATAAAAAGTAAAAAATAGTTCATAATTCAAAAACTATTAGGAATACTGTGATTTTTTTGACTTCAATCGATTGCCTGGATCATTTTGCATCGGCAAGGGTCGAAACAGTTCCACTGTTTCGAATAGTATAGCCGTAAGTGGAGAAAATAAATAAAATCAAAAATTTATAAAAAGTAAAAAATAGTACATAATTCAAAAACTATGAATACTGCGATTTTTTTGACTTCAATCGATTGCCTGGATCATTTTGCATCGGCAAAGGTTCAAACAGTTTCACTGTTTCGAATAGTATAGCCGTAAGTGGAGAAAATAAATAAAATCAAAAATTTATAAAAAGTAAAAAATAGTACATAATTCAAAAACTATCAGGAATACTGCGATTTTTTTGACTTCAATCGATTGCCTGGATCATTTTGCATCGGCAAAAGTCCAAATAGTTCCACTGTTTCGAATATAGTATAGCCGTAAGTGGAAAAAATAAATAAAATCAAAAATTTATAAAAAGTAAAAAATAGTTCATAATTCAAAAACTATTAGGAATACTGTGATTTTTTTGACTTCAATCGATTGCCTGGATCATTTTGCATCGGCAAGGGTCGAAACAGTTCCACTGTTTCGAATAGTATAGCCGTAAGTGGAGAAAATAAATAAAATCAAAAATTTATAAAAATTAAAAAATAGTACATAATTCAAAAACTATGAATACTGCGATTTTTTTGACTTCAATCGATTGCCTGGATCATTTTGCATCGGCAAAGGTTCAAACAGTTTCACTGTTTCGAATAGTATAGCCGTAAGTGGAGAAAATCAATAAAATCAAAAATTTATAAAAAGTAAAAAATAGTTCATAATTCAAAAACTATTAGGAATACTGCAATTTTTTTGACATCAATCGATTGCCCGGATCATTGTGTATCGGCAAAGGTCCAAATAGTTCCACTCTTTCGAATATAGTATAGCCGTAAGTGGAAAAAATAAATAAAATCAAAAATTTATAAAAAGTAAAAAATAGTTCATAATTCAAAAACTATTAGGAATACTGTGATTTTTTTGACTTCAATCGATTGCCTATTCGAAACAGTGGAACTGTTTGGACCTTTGCCGATGCAAAATGATCCAGGCAATCGATTGGAGTCAAAAAAATCTCAGTATTCCTAATAGTTTTTGAATTATGAACTATTTTTTACTTTTTATAAATTTTTGATTTTATTTATTTTTTCCACTTACGGCTATACTATATTCGATAGAGTGGAACTATTTGGACCTTTGCCGATGCAAAATGGTCCGGGCAATCGATTGATGTCAAAAAATTCGCAGTATTCCTAATAGTTTTTGAATTATGAACTATTTTTTACTTTTTATAAATTTTTGATTTTATTTAATTTCTCCACTTACGGCTATACTATTCGAAACAGTGGAACTGTTTCGACCCTTGCCGATGCAAAATGATCCAGGCAATCGACTGAAGTCAAAAAAATCTCAGTATTCCTAATAGTTTTTGAATTATGAACTATTATTTACTTTTTATAAATTTTTGATTTTATTTATTTTTTCCACTTACGGCTATACTATTCGAAACAGTGGAACTGTTTGGACCTTTGCCGATGCAAAATGATCCAGGCAATCGATTGAAGTTCAAAAAAATCTAGTATTCCTAATAGTTTTTGAATTATGAACTATTTTTTTCTTTTTATAAATTTTTGATTTTATATATTTTCTCCACTTACGGCTATACTATTCGAAACAGTGGAACTGTTTGGAACTTTGCCGATGCAAAATGATCCACGCAATCGATTGAAGTTCAAAAAAATCTAGTATTCCTAATAGTTTTTGAATTATGAACTATTTTTTACTTTTTATAAATTTTTGATTTTGTTTATTTTCTCCACTTATGGCTATACTATTCGAAACAGTGAAACTGTTTCGACCCTTGCCGATGCAAAATGATCCAGGCAATCGATTGCAGTCAAAAAAATCTCAGTATTCCTAATAGTTATTGAATTATGAACTATTTGTTACTTTTTATAAATTTTTAATTTTATTTATTTTCTCCACTTACGGCTATACTATTCGAAACAGTGGAACTGTTTGGATCTTTGCCGATGCAAAATGATCCAGGCAATCAATTGAAGTCAAAAAAATCTCAGTATTCCTAATAGTTTTTGAATTATAAACTATTTTTTACTTTTTATAAATTTTTGATTTTATTTATTTTTTCCACTTACGGCTGTACTATATTCGAAACAGTGGAACAATTTGGACACTTGCCGATGTAAAATGATTCAGGTAATCGATTGAAGTCAAAAAAATCTCAGTATTCCTAATAGTTTTTGAATTATGAACTATTTTTTACTTTTTATAAATATTTAATTTTATTTATTTTCTCCACTTACGGCTATACTATTCGAAACAGTGGAACTGTTTGGATCTTTGCCGATGCAAAATGATCCAGGCAATCGATTGAAGTCAAAAAAATCGCAGTATTCCTAATAGTTTTTGAATTATGAACTATTTTTTACTTTTTATAAATTTTTGATTTTATTTATTTTTTCCACTTACGGCTATACTATTCGAAACAGTGGAACTGTTTGGACACTTGCCGATGTAAAATGATTCAGGTAATCGATTGAAGTCAAAAAAATCTCAGTATTCCTAATAGTTTTTGAATTATGAACTATTTTTTACTTTTTATAAATTTTTGATTTTATTTATTTTATCCACTTACGGCTATACTATATTCGAAAGAGTGGAACTATTTGAACCTTTGCCGATGCAAAATGATCCTGGCAATCTATTGAAGTCAAAAAAATCTCAGTATTCCTAATAGTTTTTGAATTATGAACTATTTTTTACTTTTTATAAATTTTTGATTTTATTTATTTTTTCCACTTACGGCTATACTATATTCGAAACAGTGGAACAATTTGGACCTTTGCCGATGCAAAATGATCTAGGCAATCGATTGAATTTTAAAAAAATCGCAGTATTCATAATAGTTTTTGAATTATGAACTATTTTTTACTTTTTATAAATTTTTGATTTTATTTATTTTCTCCACTTACGGCTATACTATTCGAAACAGTGGAACTGTTTCGACCCTTGCCGATGCAAAATGATCCAGGCAATCGATTGAAGTCAAAAAAATCTCAGTATTCCTAATAGTTTTTGAATTATGAACAATTTTTTACTTTTTATAAATTTTTGATTTTATATATTTTCTCCACTTACGGCTATACTATTCGAAACACTGGAACTGTTTGGACCTTTGCCGAGGCAAAATGATCCAGGCAATCGATTGATGTCAAAAAAATCTCAGTATTCTTAATAGTTTTTGAATTATGAACTATTTATTACTTTTTATAAATTTTTGATTTTATTTATTTTTTCCACTTACGGCTATACTATTCGAAACAGTGGAACTGTTTGGACACTTGCCAATGCAAAATGATCCAAGTAATCGATTGAAGTCAAAAAAATCTCAGTATTCCTAATAGTTTTTGAATTATAAACTATTTTTTACTTTTTATAAATTTTTGATTTTATTAATTTTTTCCACTTACGGCTATACTACATTCGAAAGAGTGGAACTATTTGAACCTTTGCCGATGCAAAATGATCCAGGCAATCTATTGAAGTCAAAAAAATCTCAGTATTCCTAATAGTTTTTGAATTATGAACTATTTTTTACTTTTTATAAATTTTTGATTTTATTTATTTTCTCTACTTACGGCTATACTATTTGAAACAGTGGAACTGTTTCGTCCCTTGCCGATGCAAAATGATCCTGGCAATCGATTGAAGTCAAAAAAATCTCAGTATTCCTAATAGTTTTTGAATTATGAACTATTTTTTACTTTTTATAAATTTTTGATTTTATTTATTTTTTCCACTTACGGCTGTACTATATTCGAAACAGTGGAACAATTTGGACCTTTGCCGATGCAAAATGATCCAGGCAATCGATTGAAGTTCAAAAAAATCGCAGTATTCATAATAGTTTTTGAATTATAAACTATTTTTTACTTTTTATAAATTTTTAATTTTATTTATTTTTTCCACTTACGGCTCTACTATTCGAAACAGTGGAACTATTTGGACTTTTGCCGAAGCAAAATGATCCAGGCAATCGACTGAAGTCAAAAAAATCGCAGTATTCCTAATAGTTTTTGAATTATGAACTATTTTTTACTTTTTATAAATTTTTGATTTAATTTATTTTCTCCACTCACGGCTATACTATTCGAAACAGTTGAACTGTTTCAACCCTTGCCGATGCAAAATGATCCAGGCAATCGACTGAAGTCAAAAACTTCGCAGCATTCCTAATAGTTTTTGTATTATGAACTATTTTTTACTTTTTATAAATTTTTTATTTTATTTATTTTCTCCACTTACGGCTATACTATTCGAAACAATGGAACTGTTTCGACCCTTGCCGATGCAAAATGATCCAGGCAATCGATTGAAGTCAATAAAATCTCAGTGTTCCTAATAGTTTTTGAATTATGAACTATTTTTTACTTTTTACAAATTTTTGATTTTATTTATTTTCTCGAATTATTCTTCACCAAAAACACGACTAATGTCTCAGTTTGGATAAAAACGCTTTATTTGGAGCCATTTTTTGCTTAACGAACCGAATATAATTTAGTAAATCAGACTGAGAATGCTTTAGTCTGGACCAAAAGAACGATTTTTATTAAAATTTAAAAGAAAACGACTAATTTCGAAATATTATTTAAACAGAAACGAGTCAAACACGAGTTAAACTTAAACAAAACAGACTGTAAACGTTTTATGTCGCTTCAAAAGAACGATTCATATTATAATTTGGAAGAAACCTGCTTATTTCGGCAGCTTTTTTACTTAGAAACCAGTAAAACCTTATCAAACCAAACTAAAAACATCTTATTTCGCCTCAAAAACACCATTAATGTTACAGTTTAAAACAAACACCTTATTTAGGTCTGCTTTTGCATAAAGAAACGAGTATAATTTAATAAAACAGACTGAGAACTTTCTAGATTAGTTTGAAGGAACGATTAAATTTATAATTTTGAAGAAAAGAACTCAATTCGAAGAATTCGTCTTCTTCTTCTTCTTCTTCTTCTTCTTCTTCTTCTTCTTCTCCTTCTTATTATTATTATTATTATTATTATTATTATTATTATTATTATTATTATTATTATTATTATTATTATTACAATTTCATTATTATTATTATTATTATATATATTTTTTTTATTATTATTTTAATAATTTAAAACCAACTATAACTTCGAGTAGTGAAAGGTTTATACACCAGTTTGTAAGAACATGGTTAATTTTTGACAAATATTTGCTTAAAAACCTGAAGACTTACACAAAGCAAATTGTGTGCAAATCTTGTTCTAGTTCAAAATAACTAATTATGTTATGGTTTCGATAAAAACAGCTTATTTTGGACGTTTATTAGCTTTGAAACGAGCAAACGTTTACAAGACATACTGAAAATGCTTTAATCAGGCTCAAAAGAACGAATTATGATATAGTTTGAACAAAAAGGGCTTATTCCGTACGATTGATTACCTAAATAAACGAGTATATTTAATAAAACAGACTGAAAACGTTTTATTCAGGCTCAAAAGAACGATTGATGCAATAATTTGGAAGCAAATGGCTTATTTCGAAAGATTTTTTGCTTAGAATCCACTAAAACTTACACAAATGGAGCCGCAAACGTCTTAGTTAGCTTCAAAAAAGCGATATATATTATAATTCGAAAGAAAACGGCTTATTTCGAACGATTCTTAGCTTTGAAACCAGCAAACGTTTACAAAGCATACTGAAAAGGCTTTAATCTGGCACAAAAAATCGAATTATGTTATAGTTTGTACAAAAACAGTGAATTTCAGACAATTTTTTGCTTAAAGAAACGGGTGTATTTAATAAAACAGACTGAAAACGCTTTATTCTTGCTCAAAAGAACGATTAATGCAATAATTTGGAAGCAAAGGGAGTATTTTGAAGGTTTATTTGCTTAGAATCCAGTAAAACTTATACAAATCGGGTCGAAAACGTTTTATTTCGCTTCAAAAAAGCGATATAAATCATAATTCGAAAGAAAGCGGCTTATTTCGAACGATTCTAAGCTTTGAAAACAGCAAACGTTTACAAAACATACTGAAAACGCTCTATTCAGGCTCAGAAGAACGAATTATGTTATAGTTTAAACAAAAACGGCACATTTCAGACTATTTTTTGCTTATAGAAGCGAGTATATTTAATAAAACAGATTGAAAACGCTTTATTCTTGCTCAAAAGAACGATTGATGCAATAATTTGGAAGCAAAGGGAATATTTCGAAGGTTTTTTTGCTTAGAATCCAGCAAAACTTATACAAATCGGGCCGAAAACGTTTTATTTCGCTTCAAAAAAGCGATATAAATTTATAATTCGAAAGAAAGCGGCTTATTTCGAACGATTCTGAGCTTTGAAAACAGCAAACGTTTACAAAACATACTGAAAACGCTTTATTCTGGCTCAAAGGAACGAATTATGTTATAGTTTGATCAAAAACAGTAAATTTCAAACAATTTTTTGCTTAAAAAATCGAGTATATTTAATAAAGCAGACAGAAAACGCTTTATTCTAGCTCATCAGAACGATTGATGCAATAATTTGGAAGCAAAGGGAATATTTCGAAGGTTTTTTGCTTAGAATCCAGCAAAACTTATACAAATCGGGCCGAAAACGTTTTATTTCGCTTCAAAAAAGCGATATATATTATAATTCGAAAGAAAACGGCTTATTTCGAAAGATTCTTAGCTCCAAAACCAGCAACCGCCTCAAAAAGACGTTCCATGTTACAGTTTGTAGAAAAGCGACTTATTTAAGCACAAAAGTACAAATTATTCAATAGTTTGAATGAAAAAAGGGTTTCTCTCAGTAGATTCTTTGCTTAGAAACGAGAAAAGGCACAAATTTTAAAGAAAAACCTTTATTTTAGACAATTTCTTTTCTTAAAATCGAGAAATCTCCCAGGATTGGCTTTAATTAGTGCTTGAACTGTTTTCTTGTGACAATAAAACGTTTTCACTCTGCTTTATTACAGTTTGCTTAATTTGAAGCCAAGAGTAGTTCGAAATAAACCGTTTTCTTTTAATCTATAAAATAATTCGTTCTTTTGAGCAAGAATAAAGTGTTTTGAATCTGTTTCATTAAATATACTCGTTTCTTTAAGCAAAAAATAGTCTGAAATTTGCCGTTTTAGTTTAAACTATAACATAATTCGTTCTTTTGAGCCTGAATTGAGCGTTTTTAGTATGTTTTGTAAACGTTTGCTGGTTTCGAAGCTAAGAATCGTTCGAAATAAGCCGTTTTCTTTCGAATTATAATATGTATCGCTTATTTGAAGCGAACTAAGACGTTTTCGGCTCGATTTACATAAGTTTTACTGGATTCTAAGTAAATAATCTTTCGAAATTAGCCATTTGCTTTCAAATTATTGCATCAGTCGTTCTTTTGAGCAAGAATAAAGTGATTTTGGTCTGTTTTATTAAAATTACTCGTTTCTTTAAGCAAAAAATTGTCTGAAATTCACTGTTTTTGTTCAAACTATAATATAATTCGTTCTTTTGAGCCAGAATAAAGCGTCTGCAGTATGTTTTGTAAACGTTTGCTGGTTTCGAAGCTAAGAGTCGTTCGAAATAAGCCGTTTTCTTTCGAATTATAATATATATCGCTTTTTTGAAGCGAACTTAGACGTTTTCGGTGGGATTTGCATAAGTTTTACTGGATTCTAAGCAAAAAAACCTTCGAAATTTTCCCTTTCCTTCTAAATTATAGCATTAATCGTTCTTTTGAGCAAGGATATAGCGTTTTCAGTGTGTTTTATTAAATATTCTCGTTTCGTTAAGCAAAAAATAGTCTGAAATTTGCCGTTTTTGTTTAAACTATAACATAATTCGTTCTTCTGAGCCTGAATAGAGCGTTTTTAGTATGCTTTTTAAATGTTTGCTGGTTTCAAAGATAAGAATCGTTCGAAATAAGCCATTTTCTTTCGAATTATAATATATATCGCTTTTCTGAAGTGAACTAAGACGTTTTCGGCTCCATTTGTGTAAGTTTTACTGGATTCTAAGCAAAAAATATTTCGAAATAAGCCATTTGCTTCCAAATTCATGCATCAATCGTTCTTTTGAGCCAGAATAAAGCGTTTTCACTCTGTTTTATTAAATATACTCGTTTATTTAGGCAATCAATCGTACGGAATAAGCCCTTTCTGTTCAAACCATAGCATAATTCGTACTTTTGAGCCTGATTAAAGCGTTTTCAGTATGTCTTGTAAACGATTGCTTGTTTCAAAGCTAATAAACGTCCAAAATAATCTCTTTTTATCAAAACTATAATATTATTTGTTATTTTGAACTTGATTAAGATGTTTTCAATTTGATTTGTGAAAGTCTTCAGGTTTTTAAGCAAATATTTGTCAAAAATTAACAATGTTCTTACCAACTGGTGCATAAACCGTTCACTATTCGAAAGTTATAGTTGGTTTTAAATTATTATTAAAATAATAATAAAAAAAAATATATAATAGTAATAATAATAATAATAGTAATAATAATAATAGTAATAATAATAATAATAATAATAATAATAATAATAATAATAATAAGATGAAGAAGAAGAAGAATAAGACGAATCCATCGAATTGAGTTCTTTTCTTCAAAATTATAAATTTAATCTTTCCTTCAGACTAATCTAGAAAGTTCTCAGTCTGTTTTATTAAATTATACTCGTTTCTTTATGCAAAAGCAGACCCAAATAAGGTGTTTTTTTTAAACTGTAACATTAATGGTGTTTTTGAGGCGAAATAAGATGTTTTTAGTTTGGTTTGGTAAGGTTTTACTCGTTTCTAAGCAAAGAAGCTGCCGAAATAAGCAGGTTTCTTCCAAATTATAATATGAATCGTTCTTTTGAAGCGACATAAAACGTTTACAGTCTGTTTTGTTTAAGTTTAACTCGTGTTTGACTCGTTTCTGTGTAAATAATATTTCGAAATTAGTCGTTTTCTTTTAAATTTTAATAAAAATCGTTCTTTGATCCAGACTAAAGCATTCTCAGTCTGATTTACTAATTTATATTCGGTTCGTTAAGCAAAAAATGGCTCCAAATAAAGCGTTTTTTTCCAAACTGAGACATTAGTCGTGTTTTTGATGAAGAATAAGTCGAGAAAATAAATAAAATCAAAAATTTATAAAAAGTAAAAAATAGTTCATAATTCAAAAACTATTAGGAATACTGAGATTTTTTTGACTTCAATCGATTGCCTGGATCATTTTGCATCGGCAAGGTTCGAAATAGTCCCATTGTTTCGAATAGTATAGCCGTAAGTGGAGAAAATAAATAAAATCAAAAATTTATAAAAAGTAAAAAATAGTTCATAATTCAAAAACTATTAGGAATACTGAGATTTTTTTGACTTCAATCGATTACCTGGATCATTTTGCATCGGCAAGTGTCCAAACAGTTCCACTGTTTCGAATAGTATAGCCGTAAGTGTAGAAAATAAATAAAATCAAAAATTTATAAAAAGTAAAAAATAGTTCATAATTCAAAAACTATTAAGAATACTGAGATTTTTTTGACTTCAATCGATTGCCTGGATCATTCTGCCTCGGCAAAAGTCCAAACAGTTCCAGTGTTTCGAATAGTATAGCCGTAAGTGGAGAAAATAAATAAAATCAAAAATTTATAAAAAGTAAAAAATAGTTCATAATTCAAAAACTATTAAGAATACTGAGATTTTTTTGACTTCAATCGATTGCCTGGATCATTTTGCCTCGGCAAAAGTCCAAACAGTTCCAGTGTTTCGAATAGTATAGCCGTAAGTGGAGAAAATAAATAAAATCAAAAATTTATATAAAGTAAAAAATAGTTCATAATTCAAAAACTATTAAGAATACTGAGATTTTTTTGACTTCAATCGATTGCCTGGATCATTTTGCCTCGGCAAAAGTCCAAACAGTTCCACTGTTTCGAATAGTATAGCCCTAAGTGGAAAAAGTAAATAAAATCAAAAATTTATAAAAAGTAATAAATAGTTCATAATTCAAAAACTATTAAGAATACTGAGATGTTTTTGACTTCAATCGATTACCTGGATCATTTTGCATTGGCAAGTGTCCAAACAGTTCCACTGTTTCGAATAGGATAGCAGTAAGTGGAGAAAATAAATAAAATTAAAAATTTACAAAAAGTAAAAAATAGTTCATAATTCAAAAACTATTAGAAATACTGCGATTTTTTTGAACTTCAATCGATTGCCTGGATCATTTTGCATCGGCAAAGGTCCAAATAGTTCCACTCTTTCGAATATAGTATAGCCGTAAGTGGAAAAAATAAATAAAATCAAAAATTTATAAAAAGTAAAAAATACTTCATAATTCAAAAACTATTAGGAATACTGAGATTTTTTTGACTTCAATCGATTACCTGAATCATTTTACATCGGCAAGTGTCCAAATTGTTCCACTGTTTCCAATATAGTATAGCCGTAAGTGGAAAAAATAAATAAAATCAAAAATTTATAAAAAGTAATAAATAGTTCATAATTCAAAAACTATTAGGAATACTGAGATTTTTTTGACTTCAATCGATTGCCTGGATCATTTTGCATCGGAAGGATCGAAACAGTTTCACTGTTTCGAATAGCATAGCCGTAAGTGGAGAAAATATATAAAATCAAAAATTTATAAAAATTAAAAAATAGTTCATAGTTCAAAAACTATTAGAAATACTGCGATTTTTTTAAACTTCAATCGATTGCCTGGATCATTTTGCATCGGCAAAGGTCCAAATAGTTCCACCGTGTCGAATAGTATAGCCGTAAGTGGAGAAAATAAATAAAATCAAAAATTTATAAAAAGTAAAAAATAGTTCATAATTCAAAAACTATTAGGAATACTGCAATTTTTTTGACATCAATCGATTGCCCGGATCATTTTGCATCGGCAAAGGTCCAATTAGTTCCACTCTTTCGAATATAGTAAAGCCGTGAGTGGAGAATATAAATAAAATTAAAAATTTATAAAAAGTAAAAAATAGTTCATAATTCAATAACTATTAGGAACACTGCGATTTTTTTGACTTCAATCGATCGCCTGGATCATTTTGCATCGGCAAGGGTCGAAACGGTTCCACTCTTTCGAATAGTATAGCCATAAGTGGAGAAAATAAACAAAATCAAAAATTTATAAAAAGTAAAAAATAGTTCATAATTCAAAAACTATTAGGAATACTGGATTTTTTTGAACTTTAATCGATTGCCTGGATCATTTTGCATCGGCAAGGGTCGAAATAGGATAGCCGTAAGTGGAGAAAATAAATAAAATCAAAAATTTATAAAAAGTAAAAAATAGTTCATAATTCAAAAATTATTAGGAGTACAGAGATTTTTTTGACTTCAATCGATTGCCTGGATCATTTTGCCTCGGCCAAGGTCCAAACAGTTCCAGTGTTTCGAATAGTATATCCGTAAGTGGAGAAAATAAATAAAATCAAAAATTTATAAAAAGTAAAAAATAGTTCATAATTCAAAAACTATTAGGAATACTAAGATTTTTTTGACTTCAATCGATTGCCTGGATCATTTTGCATCGGCAAGGGTCGAAACAGTTCCACTGTTTCGAATAGTATAGCCGTAAGTGGAGAAAATAAATAAAATCAAAAATTTATAAAAAGTAAAAAATAGTTCATAATTCAAAAACTCTTAGAAATACTGCGATTTTTTTGAACTTCAATCGAGTGCCTGGATCATTTTTCATCGGCAAAGGTCCAAAAAGTTCCACTGTGTCGAATAGTATAGCCGTAAGTGGAGAAAATAAATAAAATCAAAAATTTATAATAGGTAAAAAATAGTTCATAATTCAAAAACTATTAGGAATACTGCGATTTTTTTGTCATCAATCGATTGCCCGGATCATTTTGCATCGGCAAAGGTCCAAATAGTTCCACTCTTTCGAATATAGTATAGCCGTAAGTGGAAAAAATAAATAAAATCAAAAATTTATAAAAAGTAAAAAATAGTTCATAACTCAAAAACTATTAGGAATACTGAGATTTTTTTGACTTCAATCGATTACCTGGATCATTTTGCATTGGCAAGTGCCCAAACAGTTCCACTGTTTCGAATAGGATAGCAGTAAGTGGAGAAAATAAATAAAATCAAAAATTTATAAAAAGTAAGAAATAGTTCATAATTCAAAAACTATTAGGAATACTGAGATTTTTTTGACTTCAATCGATTACCTGGATCATTTTGCATTGGCAAGTGTCCAAACAGTTCCACTGTTTCGAATAGTATAGCCGTCAGTGGAAAAAATAAATAAAATCAAAAATTTATAAAAAGTAATAAATAGTTCATAATTCAAAAACTATTATGAATACTGCGATTTTTTTAAACTTCAATCGATTGCCTGGATCATTTTGCATCGGCAAAGGTCCAAATTGTTCCACTGTTTCAAATATAGTATAGCCGTAAGTGGAAAAAATAAATAAAATCTAAAATTTATAAAAAGTAAAAAATAGTTCATAATTCAAAAACTATTAGGAATACTGAGACTTTTTTGACTTCAATCGATTGCCAGGATCATTTTGCATCGGCAAGGGTCGAAACAGTTCCACTGTTTCGAATAGTATTGCCGTAAGTGGAGAAAATAAATAAAATCAAAAATTTATAAAAAGTAAAAAATAGTTCATAATTCAAAAACTATTAGGAATACTGCGATTTTTTTGACATCAATCGATTGCCTGGATCATTTTGCATCGGCAAAGGTCCAAATAGTTCCACTCTTTCGAATATAGTATAGCCGTAAGTGGAAAAAATAAATAAAATCAAAAATTTATAAAAAGTAAAAAATAGTTCATAATTCAAAAACTATTAGGAATACTGAGATTTTTTTGTACTTCAATCGATTACCTGAATCATTTTACATCGGCAAGTGTTCAAACAGTTCCACTGTTTCGAATAGTATAGCCGTTAGTGGAAAAAATAAATAAAATCAAAAATTTATAAAAAGTAAAAAATAGTTCATAATTCAAAAACTATTAGGAATACTTTGATTTTTTTGACTTCAATCGATTGCCTGGATCATTTTGCATCGGCAAAGATCCAAACAGTTCCACTGTTTGGAATAGTATAGCCGTAAGTGGAGAAAATATATAAAATTAAAAATTTACAAAAAGTAAAAAATAGTTCATAATTCAAAAACTATTAGAAATACAGCGATTTTTTTGAACTTCAATCGATTGCCTGGATCATTTTGCATCGGCAAAGGTCCAAATAGTTCCACTCTTTCGAATATAGTATAGCCATAAGTGGAAAAAATAAATAAAATCAAAAATTTATAAAAAGTAAAAAATACTTCATAATTCAAAAACTATTAGGAATACTGAGATTTTTTTGACTTCAATCAATTACCTGAATCATTTTACATCGGCAAGTGTCCAAATTGTTCCACTGTTTCCAATATAGTATAGCCGTAAGTGGAAAAAATAAATAAAATCAAAAATTTATAAAAAGTAAAAAATAGTTCATAATTCAAAAACTATTAGGAATACTGAGATTTTTTTTGACTTCAATCGATTGCCTGGATCATTTTGCATCGGCAAGGGTCGAAACAGTTCCACTGTTTCGAATAGTATAGCCGTAAGTGGAGAAAATATATAAAATCAAAAATTTATAAAAAGTAAAAAATAGTTCATAATTCAAAAACTATTAGAAATACTGCGATTTTTTTGAACTTCAATCGATTGCCTGGATCATTTTGCATCGGCAAAGGTCCAAATAGTTCCACCGTGTCGAATAGTATAGCCGTAAGTGGAGAAAATAAATAAAATCAAAAATTTATAAAAAGTAAAAAATAGTTCATAATTCAAAAACTATTAGGAATACTGCAATTTTTTTGACATCAATCGATTGCCCGGATCATTTTGCATCGGCAAAGGTCCAATTAGTTTCACTCTTTCGAATATAGTAAAGCCGTGAGTGGAGAAAATAAATAAAATTAAAAATTTATAAAAAGTAAAAAATAGTTCATAATTCAATAACTATGAGGAATACTGCGATTTTTTTGACTGCAATCGATTGCCTGGATCATTTTGCATCGGCAAGGGTCGAAACAGTTCCACTGTTTCAAATAGTATAGCCATAAGTGGAGAAAATAAACAAAATCAAAAATTTATAAAAAGTAAAAAATAGTTCATAATTTCAAAACTATTAGTAATACTGGATTTTTTTGAACATTAATCGATTGCCTGGATCATTTTGCATCGGCAAGGGTCGAAATAGGATAGCCGTAAGTGGAGAAAATAAATAAAATTAAAAATTTATAAAAAGTAAAAAATAGTTCATAATTCAAAAACTATTACAAGTACTGCGATTTTTTTGAACTTCAATCGATTGCCTGGATCATTTTGCATCGGCAAAGGTCCAAATAGTTCCACTCTTTCGAATATAGTATAGCCGTAAGTGGAAAAAATAAATAAAATCAAAAATTTATAAAAAGTAAAAAATAGTTCATAATTCAAAAACTATTAGGAATACTGTGATTTTTTTGACTTCAATCGATTACCTGAATCATTTTACATCGGCAAGTGTCCAAATTGTTCCACTGTTTCGAATATAGTATAGCCGTAAGTGGAAAAAATAAATAAAATCAAAAATTTATAAAAAGTAAAAAATAGTTCATAATTCAAAAACTATTAGGAATACTGAGATTTTTTTGACTTCAATCGATTACCTGAATCATTTTACATCGGCAAGTGCCCAAATTGTTCCACTGTTTCGAATATAGTATAGCCGTAAGTGGAAAAAATAAATAAAATCCAAAAATTTATAAAAAGTAAAAAATAGTTCATAATTCAAAAACTATTAGGAATACTGAGATTTTTTTGACTTCAATCGATTACCTGAATCATTTTACATCGGCAAGTGTTCAAACAGTTCCACTGTTTCGAATAGTATAGCCGTTAGTGGAAAAAATAAATAAAATCAAAAATTTATAAAAAGTAAAAAATAGTTCATAATTCAAAAACTATTAGGAATACTTCGATTTTTTTGACTTCAATCGATTGCCTGGATCATTTTGCATCGGCAAAGATCCAAACAGTTCCACTGTTTCGAATAGTATAGCCGTAAGTGGAGAAATTAAATAAAATTAAAAATTTACAAAAAGTAAAAAATAGTTCATAATTCAAAAACTATTAGAAATACTGCGATTTTTTTGAACTTCAATCGATTGCCTGGATCATTTTGCATCGGCAAAGGTCCAAATAGTTCCACTCTTTCGAATATAGTATAGCCGTAAGTGGAAAAAATAAATAAAATCAAAAATTTGTAAAAAGTAAAAAATACTTCATAATTCAAAAACTATTAGGAATACTGAGATTTTTTTGACTTCAATCAATTACCTGAATCATTTTACATCGGCAAGTGTCCAAATTGTTCCACTGTTTCCAATATAGTATAGCCGTAAGTGGAAAAAATAAATCAAATCAAAAATTTATAAAAAGTAAAAAATAGTTCATAATTCAAAAACTATTAGGAATACTGAGATTTTTTTGACTTCAATCGATTGCCTGGATCATTTTGCATCGGCAAGGGTCGAAACAGTTCCACTGTTTCGAATAGTATAGCCGTAAGTGGAGAAAATATATAAAATCAAAAATTTATAAAAAGTAAAAAATAGTTTATAATTCAAAAACTATTAGAAATACTGCGATTTTTTTGAACTTCAATCGATTGCCTGGATCATTTTGCATCGGCAAAGGTCCAAATAGTTCCACCGTGTCGAATAGTATAGCCGTAAGTGGAGAAAATAAATAAAATCAAAAATTTATAAAAAGTAAAAAATAGTTCATAATTCAAAAACTATTAGAAATACTGCGATTTTTTTGAACTTCAATCGATTGCCTGGATCATTTTGCATCGGCAAAGGTCCAAATAGTTCCACTCTTTCGAATATAGTATAGCCGTAAGTGGAAAAAATAAATAAAATCAAAAATTTATAAAAAGTAAAAAATACTTCATAATTCAGAAACTATTAGGAATACTGAAATTTTTTTGACTTCAATCAATTACCTGAATCATTTTACATCGGCAAGTGTCCAAATTGTTCCACTGTTTCCAATATAGTATAGCCGTAAGTGGAAAAAATAAATAAAATCAAAAATTTATAAAAAGTAAAAAATAGTTCATAATTCAAAAACTATTAGGATAACTGAGATTTTTTTGACTTCAATCGATTGCCTGGATCATTTTGCATCGGCAAGGGTCGAAACAGTTCCACTGTTTCGAATAGTATAGCCGTAAGTGGAGAAAATATATAAAATCAAAAATTTATAAAAAGTAAAAAATAGTTTATAATTCAAAAACTATTAGAAATACTGCGATTTTTTTGAACTTCAATCGATTGCCTGGATCATTTTGCATCGGCAAAGGTCCAAATAGTTCCACCGTGTCGAATAGTATAGCCGTAAGTGGAGAAAATAAATAAAATCAAAAATTTATAAAAAGTAAAAAATAGTTCATAATTCAAAAACTATTAAGAATACTGAGATTTTTTTGACTTCAATCGATTGCCTGGATCATTTTGCCTCGGCAAAAGTCCAAACAGTTCCAGTGTTTCGAATAGTATAGCCGTAAGTGGAGAAAATAAATAAAATCAAAAATTTATATAAAGTAAAAAATAGTTCATAATTCAAAAACTATTAAGAATACTGAGATTTTTTTGACTTCAATCGATTGCCTGGATCATTTTGCCTCGGCAAAGGTCCAAACAATTCCAGTGTTTCGAATAGTATAGCCGTAAGTGGAGAAAATAAATAAAATCAAAAATTTATAAAAAGTAAAAAATAGTTCATAATTCAAAAACTATTAAGAATACTGAGATTTTTTTGACTTCAATCGATTGCCTGGATCATTTTGCCTCGGCAAAAGTCCAAACAGTTCCAGTGTTTCGAATAGTATAGCCGTAAGTGGAGAAAATAAATAAAATCAAAAATTTATATAAAGTAAAAAATAGTTCATAATTCAAAAACTATTAAGAATACTGAGATTTTTTGACTTCAATCGATTGCCTGGATCATTTTGCCTCGGCAAAAGTCCAAACAGTTCCACTGTTTCGAATAGTATAGCCCTAAGTGGAAAAAGTATATAAAATCAAAAATTTATAAAAAGTAATAAATAGTTCATAATTCAAAAACTATTAAGAATACTGAGATTTTTTTGACTTCAATCGATTACCTGGATCATTTTGCATTGGCAAGTGTCCAAACAGTTCCACTGTTTCGAATAGCATAGCAGTAAGTGGAGAAAATAAATAAAATTAAAAATTTACAAAAAGTAAAAAATAGTTCATAATTCAAAAACTATTAGAAATACTGCGATTTTTTTGAACTTCAATCGATTGCCTGGATCATTTTGCATCGGCAAAGGTCCAAATAGTTCCACTCTTTCGAATATAGTATAGCCGTAAGTGAAAAAAATAAATAAAATCAAAAATTTATAAAAAGTAAAAAATACTTCATAATTCAAAAACTATTAGGAATACTGAGATTTTTTTGACTTCAATCGATTACCTGAATCATTTTACATCGGCAAGTGTCCAAATTGTTCCACTGTTTCCAATATAGTATAGCCGTAAGTGGAAAAAATAAATAAAATCAAAAATTTATAAAAAGTAATAAATAGTTCATAATTCAAAAACTATTAGGAATACTGAGATTTTTTTGACTTCAATCGATTGCCTGGATCATTTTGCATCGGAAGGATCGAAACAGTTTCACTGTTTCGAATAGCATAGCCGTAAGTGGAGAAAATATATAAAATCAAAAATTTATAAAAAGTAAAAAATAGTTCATAGTTCAAAAACTATTAGAAATACTGCGATTTTTTTAAACTTCAATCGATTGCCTGGATCATTTTGCATCGGCAAAGGTCCAAATAGTTCCACCGTGTCGAATAGTATAGCCGTAAGTGGAGAAAATAAATAAAATCAAAAATTTATAATAGGTAAAAAATAGTTCATAATTCAAAAACTATTAGGAATACTGCGATTTTTTTGTCATCAATCGATTGCCCGGATCATTTTGCATCGGCAAAGGTCCAAATAGTTCCACTCTTTCGAATATAGTATAGCCGTAAGTGGAAAAAATAAATAAAATCAAAAATTTATAAAAAGTAAAAAATAGTTCATAACTCAAAAACTATTAGGAATACTGAGATTTTTTTGACTTCAATCGATTACCTGGATCATTTTGCATTGGCAAGTGCCCAAACAGTTCCACTGTTTCGAATAGGATAGCAGTAAGTGGAGAAAATAAATAAAATCAAAAATTTATAAAAAGTAAGAAATAGTTCATAATTCAAAAACTATTAGGAATACTGAGATTTTTTTGACTTCAATCGATTGCCTGGATCATTTTGCATCGGAAGGATCGAAACAGTTTCACTGTTTCGAATAGCATAGCCGTAAGTGGAGAAAATATATAAAATCAAAAATTTATAAAAATTAAAAAATAGTTCATAGTTCAAAAACTATTAGAAATACTGCGATTTTTTTAAACTTCAATCGATTGCCTGGATCATTTTGCATCGGCAAAGGTCCAAATAGTTCCACCGTGTCGAATAGTATAGCCGTAAGTGGAGAAAATAAATAAAATCAAAAATTTATAAAAAGTAAAAAATAGTTCATAATTCAAAAACTATTAGGAATACTGCAATTTTTTTGACATCAATCGATTGCCCGGATCATTTTGCATCGGCAAAGGTCCAATTAGTTCCACTCTTTCGAATATAGTAAAGCCGTGAGTGGAGAATATAAATAAAATTAAAAATTTATAAAAAGTAAAAAATAGTTCATAATTCAATAACTATTAGGAACACTGCGATTTTTTTGACTGCAATCGATCGCCTGGATCATTTTGCATCGGCAAGGGTCGAAACGGTTCCACTCTTTCGAATAGTATAGCCATAAGTGGAGAAAATAAACAAAATCAAAAATTTATAAAAAGTAAAAAATAGTTCATAATTCAAAAACTATTAGGAATACTGGATTTTTTTGAACTTTAATCGATTGCCTGGATCATTTTGCATCGGCAAGGGTCGAAATAGGATAGCCGTAAGTGGAGAAAATAAATAAAATCAAAAATTTATAAAAAGTAAAAAATAGTTCATAATTCAAAAATTATTAGGAATACAGAGATTTTTTTGACTTCAATCGATTGCCTGGATCATTTTGCCTCGGCCAAGGTCCAAACAGTTCCAGTGTTTCGAATAGTATATCCGTAAGTGGAGAAAATAAATAAAATCAAAAATTTATAAAAAGTAAAAAATAGTTCATAATTCAAAAACTATTAGGAATACTAAGATTTTTTTGACTTCAATCGATTGCCTGGATCATTTTGCATCGGCAAGGGTCGAAACAGTTCCACTGTTTCGAATAGTATAGCCGTAAGTGGAGAAAATAAATAAAATCAAAAATTTATAAAAAGTAAAAAATAGTTCATAATTCAAAAACTCTTAGAAATACTGCGATTTTTTTGAACTTCAATCGAGTGCCTGGATCATTTTTCATCGGCAAAGGTCCAAAAAGTTCCACTGTGTCGAATAGTATAGCCGTAAGTGGAGAAAATAAATAAAATCAAAAATTTATAATAGGTAAAAAATAGTTCATAATTCAAAAACTATTAGGAATACTGCAATTTTTTTGACATCAATCGATTGCCCGGATCATTTTGCATCGGCAAAGGTCCAAATAGTTCCACTCTTTCGAATATAGTATAGCCGTAAGTGGAAAAAATAAATAAAATCAAAAATTTATAAAAAGTAAAAAATAGTTCATAACTCAAAAACTATTAGGAATACTGAGATTTTTTTGACTTCAATCGATTACCTGGATCATTTTGCATTGGCAAGTGCCCAAACAGTTCCACTGTTTCGAATAGGATAGCAGTAAGTGGAGAAAATAAATAAAATCAAAAATTTATAAAAAGTAAGAAATAGTTCATAATTCTAAAACTATTAGGAATACTGAGATTTTTTTGACTTCAATCGATTACCTGGATCATTTTGCATTGGCAAGTGTCCAAACAGTTCCACTGTTTCGAATAGTATAGCCGTCAGTGGAAAAAATAAATAAAATCAAAAATTTATAAAAAGTAATAAATAGTTCATAATTCAAAAACTATTATGGATACTGCGATTTTTTTAAACTTCAATCGATTGCCTGGATCATTTTGCATCGGCAAAGGTCCAAATTGTTCCACTGTTTCAAATATAGTATAGCCGTAAGTGGAAAAAATAAATAAAATCTAAAATTTATAAAAAGTAAAAAATAGTTCATAATTCAAAAACTATTAGGAATACTGAGACTTTTTTGACTTCAATCGATTGCCAGGATCATTTTGCATCGGCAAGGGTCGAAACAGTTCCACTGTTTCGAATAGTATTGCCGTAAGTGGAGAAAATAAATAAAATCAAAAATTTATAAAAAGTAAAAAATAGTTCATAATTCAAAAACTATTAGGAATACTGCGATTTTTTTGACATCAATCGATTGCCTGGATCATTTTGCATCGGCAAAGGTCCAAATAGTTCCACTCTTTCGAATATAGTATAGCCGTAAGTGGAAAAAATAAATAAAATCAAAAATTTATAAAAAGTAAAAAATAGTTCATAATTCAAAAACTATTAGGAATACTGAGATTTTTTTGTACTTCAATCGATTACCTGAATCATTTTACATCGGCAAGTGTTCAAACAGTTCCACTGTTTCGAATAGTATAGCCGTTAGTGGAAAAAATAAATAAAATCAAAAATTTATAAAAAGTAAAAAATAGTTCATAATTCAAAAACTATTAGGAATACTTTGATTTTTTTGACTTCAATCGATTGCCTGGATCATTTTGCATCGGCAAAGATCCAAACAGTTCCACTGTTTGGAATAGTATAGCCGTAAGTGGAGAAAATATATAAAATTAAAAATTTACAAAAAGTAAAAAATAGTTCATAATTCAAAAACTATTAGAAATACAGCGATTTTTTTGAACTTCAATCGATTGCCTGGATCATTTTGCATCGGCAAAGGTCCAAATAGTTCCACTCTTTCGAATATAGTATAGCCATAAGTGGAAAAAATAAATAAAATCAAAAATTTATAAAAAGTAAAAAATACTTCATAATTCAAAAACTATTAGGAATACTGAGATTTTTTTGACTTCAATCAATTACCTGAATCATTTTACATCGGCAAGTGTCCAAATTGTTCCACTGTTTCCAATATAGTATAGCCGTAAGTGGAAAAAATAAATAAAATCAAAAATTTATAAAAAGTAAAAAATAGTTCATAATTCAAAAACTATTAGGAATACTGAGATTTTTTTTGACTTCAATCGATTGCCTGGATCATTTTGCATCGGCAAGGGTCGAAACAGTTCCACTGTTTCGAATAGTATAGCCGTAAGTGGAGAAAATATATAAAATCAAAAATTTATAAAAAGTAAAAAATAGTTCATAATTCAAAAACTATTAGAAATACTGCGATTTTTTTGAACTTCAATCGATTGCCTGGATCATTTTGCATCGGCAAAGGTCCAAATAGTTCCACCGTGTCGAATAGTATAGCCGTAAGTGGAGAAAATAAATAAAATCAAAAATTTATAAAAAGTAAAAAATAGTTCATAATTCAAAAACTATTAGGAATACTGCAATTTTTTTGACATCAATCGATTGCCCGGATCATTTTGCATCGGCAAAGGTCCAATTAGTTTCACTCTTTCGAATATAGTAAAGCCGTGAGTGGAGAAAATAAATAAAATTAAAAATTTATAGAAAGTAAAAAATAGTTCATAATTCAATAACTATGAGGAATACTGCGATTTTTTTGACTGCAATCGATTGCCTGGATCATTTTGCATCGGCAACGGTCGAAACAGTTCCACTGTTTCAAATAGTATAGCCATAAGTGGAGAAAATAAACAAAATCAAAAATTTATAAAAAGTAAAAAATAGTTCATAATTTCAAAACTATTAGTAATACTGGATTTTTTTGAACATTAATCGATTGCCTGGATCATTTTGCATCGGCAAGGGTCGAAATAGGATAGCCGTAAGTGGAGAAAATAAATAAAATTAAAAATTTATAAAAAGTAAAAAATAGTTCATAATTCAAAAACTATTACAAGTACTGCGATTTTTTTGAACTTCAATCGATTGCCTGGATCATTTTGCATCGGCAAAGGTCCAAATAGTTCCACTCTTTCGAATATAGTATAGCCGTAAGTGGAAAAAATAAATAAAATCAAAAATTTATAAAAAGTAAAAAATAGTTCATAATTCAAAAACTATTAGGAATACTGTGATTTTTTTGACTTCAATCGATTACCTGAATCATTTTACATCGGCAAGTGTCCAAATTGTTCCACTGTTTCGAATATAGTATAGCCGTAAGTGGAAAAAATAAATAAAATCAAAAATTTATAAAAAGTAAAAAATAGTTCATAATTCAAAAACTATTAGGAATACTGAGATTTTTTTGACTTCAATCGATTACCTGAATCATTTTACATCGGCAAGTGTCCAAATTGTTCCACTGTTTCGAATATAGTATAGCCGTAAGTGGAAAAAATAAATAAAATCCAAAAATTTATAAAAAGTAAAAAATAGTTCATAATTCAAAAACTATTAGGAATACTGAGATTTTTTTGACTTCAATCGATTACCTGAATCATTTTACATCGGCAAGTGTTCAAACAGTTCCACTGTTTCGAATAGTATAGCCGTTAGTGGAAAAAATAAATAAAATCAAAAATTTATAAAAAGTAAAAAATAGTTCATAATTCAAAAACTATTAGGAATACTTCGATTTTTTTGACTTCAATCGATTGCCTGGATCATTTTGCATCGGCAAAGATCCAAACAGTTCCACTGTTTCGAATAGTATAGCCGTAAGTGGAGAAATTAAATAAAATTAAAAATTTACAAAAAGTAAAAAATAGTTCATAATTCAAAAACTATTAGAAATACTGCGATTTTTTTGAACTTCAATCGATTGCCTGGATCATTTTGCATCGGCAAAGGTCCAAATAGTTCCACTCTTTCGAATATAGTATAGCCGTAAGTGGAAAAAATAAATAAAATCAAAAATTTGTAAAAAGTAAAAAATACTTCATAATTCAAAAACTATTAGGAATACTGAGATTTTTTTGACTTCAATCAATTACCTGAATCATTTTACATCGGCAAGTGTCCAAATTGTTCCACTGTTTCCAATATAGTATAGCCGTAAGTGGAAAAAATAAATCAAATCAAAAATTTATAAAAAGTAAAAAATAGTTCATAATTCAAAAACTATTAGGAATACTGAGATTTTTTTGACTTCAATCGATTGCCTGGATCATTTTGCATCGGCAAGGGTCGAAACAGTTCCACTGTTTCGAATAGTATAGCCGTAAGTGGAGAAAATATATAAAATCAAAAATTTATAAAAAGTAAAAAATAGTTTATAATTCAAAAACTATTAGAAATACTGCGATTTTTTTGAACTTCAATCGATTGCCTGGATCATTTTGCATCGGCAAAGGTCCAAATAGTTCCACCGTGTCGAATAGTATAGCCGTAAGTGGAGAAAATAAATAAAATCAAAAATTTATAAAAAGTAAAAAATAGTTCATAATTCAAAAACTATTAGAAATACTGCGATTTTTTTGAACTTCAATCGATTGCCTGGATCATTTTGCATCGGCAAAGGTCCAAATAGTTCCACTCTTTCGAATATAGTATAGCCGTAAGTGGAAAAAATAAATAAAATCAAAAATTTATAAAAAGTAAAAAATACTTCATAATTCAGAAACTATTAGGAATACTGAAATTTTTTTGACTTCAATCAATTACCTGAATCATTTTACATCGGCAAGTGTCCAAATTGTTCCACTGTTTCCAATATAGTATAGCCGTAAGTGGAAAAAATAAATAAAATCAAAAATTTATAAAAAGTAATAAATAGTTCATAATTCAAAAACTATTAGGATAACTGAGATTTTTTTGACTTCAATCGATTGCCTGGATCATTTTGCATCGGCAAGGGTCGAAACAGTTCCACTGTTTCGAATAGTATAGCCGTAAGTGGAGAAAATATATAAAATCAAAAATTTATAAAAAGTAAAAAATAGTTTATAATTCAAAAACTATTAGAAATACTGCGATTTTTTTGAACTTCAATCGATTGCCTGGATCATTTTGCATCGGCAAAGGTCCAAATAGTTCCACCGTGTCGAATAGTATAGCCGTAAGTGGAGAAAATAAATAAAATCAAAAATTTATAAAAAGTAAAAAATAGTTCATAATTCAAAAACTATTAAGAATACTGAGATTTTTTTGACTTCAATCGATTGCCTGGATCATTTTGCCTCGGCAAAAGTCCAAACAGTTCCAGTGTTTCGAATAGTATAGCCGTAAGTGGAGAAAATAAATAAAATCAAAAATTTATATAAAGTAAAAAATAGTTCATAATTCAAAAACTATTAAGAATACTGAGATTTTTTTGACTTCAATCGATTGCCTGGATCATTTTGCCTCGGCAAAGGTCCAAACAGTTCCAGTGTTTCGAATAGTATAGCCGTAAGTGGAGAAAATAAATAAAATCAAAAATTTATAAAAAGTAAAAAATAGTTCATAATTCAAAAACTATTAAGAATACTGAGATTTTTTTGACTTCAATCGATTGCCTGGATCATTTTGCCTCGGCAAAAGTCCAAACAGTTCCAGTGTTTCGAATAGTATAGCCGTAAGTGGAGAAAATAAATAAAATCAAAAATTTATATAAAGTAAAAAATAGTTCATAATTCAAAAACTATTAAGAATACTGAGATTTTTTGACTTCAATCGATTGCCTGGATCATTTTGCCTCGGCAAAAGTCCAAACAGTTCCACTGTTTCGAATAGTATAGCCCTAAGTGGAAAAAGTATATAAAATCAAAAATTTATAAAAAGTAATAAATAGTTCATAATTCAAAAACTATTAAGAATACTGAGATTTTTTTGACTTCAATCGATTACCTGGATCATTTTGCATTGGCAAGTGTCCAAACAGTTCCACTGTTTCGAATAGCATAGCAGTAAGTGGAGAAAATAAATAAAATTAAAAATTTACAAAAAGTAAAAAATAGTTCATAATTCAAAAACTATTAGAAATACTGCGATTTTTTTGAACTTCAATCGATTGCCTGGATCATTTTGCATCGGCAAAGGTCCAAATAGTTCCACTCTTTCGAATATAGTATAGCCGTAAGTGAAAAAAATAAATAAAATCAAAAATTTATAAAAAGTAAAAAATACTTCATAATTCAAAAACTATTAGGAATACTGAGATTTTTTTGACTTCAATCGATTACCTGAATCATTTTACATCGGCAAGTGTCCAAATTGTTCCACTGTTTCCAATATAGTATAGCCGTAAGTGGAAAAAATAAATAAAATCAAAAATTTATAAAAAGTAATAAATAGTTCATAATTCAAAAACTATTAGGAATACTGAGATTTTTTTGACTTCAATCGATTGCCTGGATCATTTTGCATCGGAAGGATCGAAACAGTTTCACTGTTTCGAATAGCATAGCCGTAAGTGGAGAAAATATATAAAATCAAAAATTTATAAAAAGTAAAAAATAGTTCATAGTTCAAAAACTATTAGAAATACTGCGATTTTTTTAAACTTCAATCGATTGCCTGGATCATTTTGCATCGGCAAAGGTCCAAATAGTTCCACCGTGTCGAATAGTATAGCCGTAAGTGGAGAAAATAAATAAAATCAAAAATTTATAAAAAGTAAATAATAGTTCATAATTCAAAAACTATTAGGAATACTGCAATTTTTTTGACATCAATCGATTGCCCGGATCATTTTGCATCGGCAAAGGTCCAATTAGTTCCACTCTTTCGAATATAGTAAAGCCGTGAGTGGAGAATATAAATAAAATTAAAAATTTATAAAAAGTAAAAAATAGTTCATAATTCAATAACTATTAGGAACACTGCGATTTTTTTGACTGCAATCGATCGCCTGGATCATTTTGCATCGGCAAGGGTCGAAACAGTTCCACTCTTTCGAATAGTATAGCCATAAGTGGAGAAAATAAACAAAATCAAAAATTTATAAAAAGTAAAAAATAGTTCATAATTCAAAAACTATTAGGAATACTGGATTTTTTTGAACTTTAATCGATTGCCTGGATCATTTTGCATCGGCAAGGGTCGAAATAGGATAGCCGTAAGTGGAGAAAATAAATAAAATCAAAAATTTATAAAAAGTAAAAAATAGTTCATAATTCAAAAATTATTAGGAATACAGAGATTTTTTTGACTTCAATCGATTGCCTGGATCATTTTGCCTCGGCCAAGGTCCAAACAGTTCCAGTGTTTCGAATAGTATATCCGTAAGTGGAGAAAATAAATAAAATCAAATATTTATAAAAAGTAAAAAATAGTTCATAATTCAAAAACTATTAGGAATACTAAGATTTTTTTGACTTCAATCGATTGCCTGGATCATTTTGCATCGGCAAGGGTCGAAACAGTTCCACTGTGTCGAATAGTATAGCCGTAAGTGGAGAAAATAAATAAAATCAAAAATTTATAAAAAGTAAAAAATAGTTCATAATTCAAAAACTCTTAGAAATACTGCGATTTTTTTGAACTTCAATCGAGTGCCTGGATCATTTTTCATCGGCAAAGGTCCAAAAAGTTCCACTGTGTCGAATAGTATAGCCGTAAGTGGAGAAAATAAATAAAATCAAAAATTTATAATAGGTAAAAAATAGTTCATAATTCAAAAACTATTAGGAATACTGCGATTTTTTTGTCATCAATCGATTGCCCGGATCATTTTGCATCGGCAAAGGTCCAAATAGTTCCACTCTTTCGAATATAGTATAGCCGTAAGTGGAAAAAATAAATAAAATCAAAAATTTATAAAAAGTAAAAAATAGTTCATAACTCAAAAACTATTAGGAATACTGAGATTTTTTTGACTTCAATCGATTACCTGGATCATTTTGCATTGGCAAGTGTCCAAACATTTCCACTGTTTCGAATAGGATAGCAGTAAGTGGAGAAAATATATAAAATCAAAAATTTATAAAAAGTAAGAAATATTTCATAATTCAAAAACTATTAGGAATACTGAAATTTTTTTGACTTCAATCGATTACCTGAATCATTTTGCATTGGCAAGTGTCCAAACAGTTCCACTGTTTCGAATAGTATAGCCGTCAGTGGAAAAAATAAATAAAATCAAAAATTTATAAAAAGTAATAAATAGTTCATAATTCAAAAACTATTATGAATACTGCGATTTTTTTAAACTTCAATCGATTGCCTGGATCATTTTGCATCGGCAAAGGTCCAAATTGTTCCACTGTTTCAAATATAGTATAGCCGTAAGTGGAAAAAATAAATAAAATCTAAAATTTATAAAAAGTAAAAAATAGTTCATAATTCAAAAACTATTAGGAATACTGAGACTTTTTTGACTTCAATCGATTGCCAGGATCATTTTGCATCGGCAAGGGTCGAAACAGTTCCACTGTTTCGAATAGTATTGCCGTAAGTGGAGAAAATAAATAAAATCAAAAATTTATAAAAAGTAAAAAATAGTTCATAATTCAAAAACTATTAGGAATACTGCGATTTTTTTGACATCAATCGATTGCCTGGATCATTTTGCATCGGCAAAGGTCCAAATAGTTCCACTCTTTCGAATATAGTATAGCCGTAAGTGGAAAAAATAAATAAAATCAAAAATTTATAAAAAGTAAAAAATAGTTCATAATTCAAAAACTATTAGGAATACTGAGATTTTTTTGTACTTCAATCGATTACCTGAATCATTTTACATCGGCAAGTGTTCAAACAGTTCCACTGTTTCGAATAGTATAGCCGTTAGTGGAAAAAATAAATAAAATCAAAAATTTATAAAAAGTAAAAAATAGTTCATAATTCAAAAACTATTAGGAATACTTTGATTTTTTTGACTTCAATCGATTGCCTGGATCATTTTGCATCGGCAAAGATCCAAACAGTTCCACTGTTTCGAATAGTATAGCCGTAAGTGGAGAAAATAAATAAAATTAAAAATTTACAAAAAGTAAAAAATAGTTCATAATTCAAAAACTATTAGAAATACAGCGATTTTTTTGAACTTCAATCGATTGCCTGGATCATTTTGCATCGGCAAAGGTCCAAATAGTTCCATTCTTTCGAATATAGTATAGCCATAAGTGGAAAAAATAAATAAAATCAAAAATTTATAAAAAGTAAAAAATACTTCATAATTCAAAAACTATTAGGAATACTGAGATTTTTTTGACTTCAATCAATTACCTGAATCATTTTACATCGGCAAGTGTCCAAATTGTTCCACTGTTTCCAATATAGTATAGCCGTAAGTGGAAAAAATAAATAAAATCAAAAATTTATAAAAAGTAAAAAATAGTTCATAATTCAAAAACTATTAGGAATACTGAGATTTTTTTGACTTCAATCGATTGCCTGGATCATTTTGCATCGGCAAGGGTCGAAACAGTTCCACTGTTTCGAATAGTATAGCCGTAAGTGGAGAAAATATATAAAATCAAAAATTTATAAAAAGTAAAAAATAGTTCATAATTCAAAAACTATTAGAAATACTGCGATTTTTTTGAACTTCAATCGATTGCCTGGTCATTTTGCATCGGTAAAGGTCCAAATAGTTCCACCGTGTCGAATAGTATAGCCGTAAGTGGAGAAAATAAATAAAATCAAAAATTTATAAAAAGTAAAAAATAGTTCATAATTCAAAAACTATTAGGAATACTGCAATTTTTTTGACATCAATCGATTGCCCGGATCATTTTGCATCGGCAAAGGTCCAATTAGTTTCACTCTTTCGAATATAGTAAAGCCGTGAGTGGAGAAAATAAATAAAATTAAAAATTTATAAAAAGTAAAAAATAGTTCATAATTCAATAACTATTAGGAATACTGCGATTTTTTTGACTGCAATCGATTGCCTGGATCATTTTGCATCGGCAAGGGTCGAAACAGTTCCACTGTTTCGAATAGTATAGCCATAAGTGGAGAAAATAAACAAAATCAAAAATTTATAAAAAGTAAAAAATAGTTCATAATTTCAAAACTATTAGTAATACTGGATTTTTTTGAACATTAATCGATTGCCTGGATCATTTTGCATCGGCAAGGGTCGAAATAGGATAGCCGTAAGTGGAGAAAATTAATAAAATCAAAAATTTATAAAAAGTAAAAAATAGTTCATAATTCAAAAACTATTAGGAATACAGAGATTCTTTTGACTTCAATCGATTACCTGGATCATTTTGCATTGGCAAGTGTCCAAACAGTTCCACTGTTTCGAATAGTATAGCCGTAAGTGGAAAAAATAAATAAAATCAAAAATTTATAAAAAGTAATAAATAGTTCATAATTCAAAAACTATTAAGAATACTGAGATTTTTTTGACTTCAATCGATTGCCTGGATCATTTTGCCTCGGCAAAGGTCTAAACAGTTCCAGTGTTTCGAATAGTATAGCCGTAAGTGGAGAAAATAAATAAAATCAAAAATTTATAAAAAGTAAAAAATAGTTCATAATTTAAAAACTATTAGGAATCCTGAGATTTTTTTGACTTCAATCGATTGCCAGGATCATTTTGCATCGGCGAGGGTCGAAACAGTTCTACTGTTTCGAATAGTATAGCCGTAAGTGGAGAAAATAAATAAAATCAAAAATTTATAAAAAGTAAAAAATAGTTCATAATTCAAAAACTATTAGGAACACAGAGATTTTTTTGACTTCAATCGATTACCTGGATCATTTTGCATTGGCAAGTGTCCAAACAGTTCCACTGTTTCGAATAGTATAGCCGTAAGTGGAAAAAATAAATAAAATCAAAAATTTATAAAAAGTAATAAATAATTCATAATTCAAAAACTATTAAGAATACTGAGATTTTTTTGACTTCAATCGATTACCTGAATCATTTTACATCGGCAAGTGTCCAAACAGTTCCACTGTTTCGAATAGTATAGCCGTAAGTGGAAAAAATAAATAAAATCAAAAATTTATAAAAAGTAAAAAATAGTTCATAATTCAAAAACTATTAGGAATACTGCGATTTTTTTGACTTCAATCGATTGTCTGGATCATTTTGCATCGGCAAAGATCCAAACAGTTCCACTGTTTCGAATAGTATAGCCGTAAGTGGAGAAAATAAATAAAATTAAAAATTTATAAAAAGTAAAAAATAGTTCATAATTCAAAAACTATTACAAGTACTGCGATTTTTTTGAACTTCAATCGATTGCCTGGATCATTTTGCATCGGCAAAGTTCCAAATAGTTCCACTCTTTCGAATATAGTATAGCCGTAAGTGGAAAAAATAAATAAAATCAAAAATTTATAAAAAGTAAAAAATAGTTCATAATTCAAAAACTATTAGGAATACTGAGATTTTTTTGACTTCAATCGATTACCTGAATCATTTTACATCGGCAAGTGTCCAAATTGTTCCACTGTTTCGAATATAGTATAGCCGTAAGTGGAAAAAATAAATACAATCAAAAATTTATAAAAAGTAAAAAATAGTTCATAATTCAAAAACTATTAGAAATACTGCGATTTTTTTGAACTTCAATCGATTGCCTGGTCATTTTGCATCGGTAAAGGTCCAAATAGTTCCACCGTGTCGAATAGTATAGCCGTAAGTGGAGAAAATAAATAAAATCAAAAATTTATAAAAAGTAAAAAATAGTTCATAATTCAAAAACTATTAGGAATACTGCAATTTTTTTGACATCAATCGATTGCCCGGATCATTTTGCATCGGCAAAGGTCCAATTAGTTTCACTCTTTCGAATATAGTAAAGCCGTGAGTGGAGAAAATAAATAAAATTAAAAATTTATAAAAAGTAAAAAATAGTTCATAATTCAATAACTATTAGGAATACTGCGATTTTTTTGACTGCAATCGATTGCCTGGATCATTTTGCATCGGCAAGGGTCGAACAGTTCCACTGTTTCGAATAGTATAGCCATAAGTGGAGAAAATAAACAAAATCAAAAATTTATAAAAAGTAAAAAATAGTTCATAATTTCAAAACTATTAGTAATACTGGATTTTTTTGAACATTAATCGATTGCCTGGATCATTTTGCATCGGCAAGGGTCGAAATAGGATAGCCGTAAGTGGAGAAAATTAATAAAATCAAAAATTTATAAAAAGTAAAAAATAGTTCATAATTCAAAAACTATTAGGAATACAGAGATTCTTTTGACTTCAATCGATTACCTGGATCATTTTGCATTGGCAAGTGTCCAAACAGTTCCACTGTTTCGAATAGTATAGCCGTAAGTGGAAAAAATAAATAAAATCAAAAATTTATAAAAAGTAATAAATAGTTCATAATTCAAAAACTATTAAGAATACTGAGATTTTTTTGACTTCAATCGATTGCCTGGATCATTTTGCCTCGGCAAAGGTCTAAACAGTTCCAGTGTTTCGAATAGTATAGAGCCGTAAGTGGAGAAAATAAATAAAATCAAAAATTTATAAAAAGTAAAAAATAGTTCATAATTTAAAAACTATTAGGAATCCTGAGATTTTTTTGACTTCAATCGATTGCCAGGATCATTTTGCATCGGCGAGGGTCGAAACAGTTCTACTGTTTCGAATAGTATAGCCGTAAGTGGAGAAAATAAATAAAATCAAAAATTTATAAAAAGTAAAAAATAGTTCATAATTCAAAAACTATTAGGAACACAGAGATTTTTTTGACTTCAATCGATTACCTGGATCATTTTGCATTGGCAAGTGTCCAAACAGTTCCACTGTTTCGAATAGTATAGCCGTAAGTGGAAAAAATAAATAAAATCAAAAATTTATAAAAAGTAATAAATAATTCATAATTCAAAAACTATTAAGAATACTGAGATTTTTTTGACTTCAATCGATTACCTGAATCATTTTACATCGGCAAGTGTCCAAACAGTTCCACTGTTTCGAATAGTATAGCCGTAAGTGGAAAAAATAAATAAAATCAAAAATTTATAAAAAGTAAAAAATAGTTCATAATTCAAAAACTATTAGGAATACTGCGATTTTTTTGACTTCAATCGATTGTCTGGATCATTTTGCATCGGCAAAGATCCAAACAGTTCCACTGTTTCGAATAGTATAGCCGTAAGTGGAGAAAATAAATAAAATTAAAAATTTATAAAAAGTAAAAAATAGTTCATAATTCAAAAACTATTACAAGTACTGCGATTTTTTTGAACTTCAATCGATTGCCTGGATCATTTTGCATCGGCAAAGTTCCAAATAGTTCCACTCTTTCGAATATAGTATAGCCGTAAGTGGAAAAAATAAATAAAATCAAAAATTTATAAAAAGTAAAAAATAGTTCATAATTCAAAAACTATTAGGAATACTGAGATTTTTTTGACTTCAATCGATTACCTGAATCATTTTACATCGGCAAGTGTCCAAATTGTTCCACTGTTTCGAATATAGTATAGCCGTAAGTGGAAAAAATAAATACAATCAAAAATTTATAAAAAGTAAAAAATAGTTCATAATTCAAAAACTATTAGGAATACTGAGATTTTTTTGACTTCAATCGATTGCCTGGATCATTTTGCATCGGCAAAGTTCCAAATAGTTCCACCGTGTCGAATAGTATAGCCGTAAGTGGAGAAAATAAATAAAATCAAAAATTTATAAAAAGTAAAAAATAGTTCATAATTCAAAAACTATTAGGAATACTGCAATTTTTTTGACATCAATCGATTGCCCGGATCATTTTGCATCGGCAAAGGTCCAAATACTTCCACTCTTTCGAATATAGTATAGCGGTAAGTGGAAAAAATAAATAAAATCAAAAATTTATAAAAAGTAAAAAATAGTTCATAATTCAAAAACTATTAGGAATACTGAGATTTTTTTGACTTCAATCGATTGCCTGGATCATTTTGCATCGGCAAAGGTCCAAACAATTCCACTGTTTCGAATAGTATAGCCGTAAGTGGAGAAAATAAATAAAATCAAAAATTTATAAAAAGTAAAAAATAGTTCATAATTTAAAAACTATTAGGGATACTGCGATTTCTTTGACTAGAATCGATTGCCTGAATCATCTTGCATCGGCAAAGTTCCAAATAGTTCCACTGTTTCGAATATTCGAATAGTATAGCCGTAAGTGGAGAAAATAAATAAAATCAAAAATTTATAAAAAGTAAAAAATAGTTCATAATTCAAAAACTATTAGGAATACTGCGATTTTTTTGACTTCAATCGATTACCTGGATCATTTTGCATCGGCAAAGGTTCAAACAGTTACACTGTTTCGAATAGTATAGCCGTAAGTGGAGAAAATAAATAAAATCAAAAATTTATAAAAAGTAAAAAATAGTTCATAATTTAAAAATTATTAGGAATACTGCGATTTTTTTGACTTCAATCGATTACCTGGATCATTTTGCATCGGCAAAGGTTCAAACAGTTACACTGTTTCGAATAGTATAGCCGTAAGTGGAGAAAATAAATAAAATCAAAAATTTATAAAAAGTAAAAAATAGTTCATAATTCAAAAACTATTAGGAATACTGCAATTTTTTTGACATCAATCGATTGCCCGGATCATTTTGCATCGGCAAAGGTCCAAATACTTCCACTCTTTCGAATATAGTATAGCGGTAAGTGGAAAAAATAAATAAAATCAAAAATTTATAAAAAGTAAAAAATAGTTCATAATTCAAAAACTATTAGGAATACTGAGATTTTTTTGACTTCAATCGATTGCCTGGATCATTTTGCATCGGCAAAGGTCCAAACAATTCCACTGTTTCGAATAGTATAGCCGTAAGTGGAGAAAATAAATAAAATCAAAAATTTATAAAAAGTAAAAAATAGTTCATAATTTAAAAACTATTAGGGATACTGCGATTTCTTTGACTAGAATCGATTGCCTGAATCATCTTGCATCGGCAAAGTTCCAAATAGTTCCACTGTTTCGAATATTCGAATAGTATAGCCGTAAGTGGAGAAAATAAATAAAATCAAAAATTTATAAAAAGTAAAAAATAGTTCATAATTCAAAAACTATTAGGAATACTGCGATTTTTTTGACTTCAATCGATTACCTGGATCATTTTGCATCGGCAAAGGTTCAAACAGTTACACTGTTTCGAATAGTATAGCCGTAAGTGGAGAAAATAAATAAAATCAAAAATTTATAAAAAGTAAAAAATAGTTCATAATTTAAAAATTATTAGGAATACTGCGATTTTTTTGACTTCAATCGATTACCTGGATCATTTTGCATCGGCAAAGGTTCAAACAGTTACACTGTTTCGAATAGTATAGCCGTAAGTGGAGAAAATAAATAAAATCAAAAATTTATAAAAAGCAAAAAATTGTTCATAATTCAAAAACTATTAGGAATACTGCGATTTTTTTGACTTCAATCGATTGCCTGGATCATTTTGCATCGGCAAGGGTCGAAACAGTTCCACTGTTTCGAATAGTATAGCCGTAAGTGGAGAAAATATATAAAATCAAAAATTTATAAAAAGTAAAAAATAGTTCATAATTCAAAAACTATTAGAAATACTGCGATTTTTTTGAACTTCAATCGATTGCCTGGTCATTTTGCATCGGTAAAGGTCCAAATAGTTCCACCGTGTCGAATAGTATAGCCGTAAGTGGAGAAAATAAATAAAATCAAAAATTTATAAAAAGTAAAAAATAGTTCATAATTCAAAAACTATTAGGAATACTGCAATTTTTTTGACATCAATCGATTGCCCGGATCATTTTGCATCGGCAAAGGTCCAATTAGTTTCACTCTTTCGAATATAGTAAAGCCGTGAGTGGAGAAAATAAATAAAATTAAAAATTTATAAAAAGTAAAAAATAGTTCATAATTCAATAACTATTAGGAATACTGCGATTTTTTTGACTGCAATCGATTGCCTGGATCATTTTGCATCGGCAAGGGTCGAAACAGTTCCACTGTTTCGAATAGTATAGCCATAAGTGGAGAAAATAAACAAAATCAAAAATTTATAAAAAGTAAAAAATAGTTCATAATTTCAAAACTATTAGTAATACTGGATTTTTTTGAACATTAATCGATTGCCTGGATCATTTTGCATCGGCAAGGGTCGAAATAGGATAGCCGTAAGTGGAGAAAATTAATAAAATCAAAAATTTATAAAAAGTAAAAAATAGTTCATAATTCAAAAACTATTAGGAATACAGAGATTCTTTTGACTTCAATCGATTACCTGGATCATTTTGCATTGGCAAGTGTCCAAACAGTTCCACTGTTTCGAATAGTATAGCCGTAAGTGGAAAAAATAAATAAAATCAAAAATTTATAAAAAGTAATAAATAGTTCATAATTCAAAAACTATTAAGAATACTGAGATTTTATTGACTTCAATCGATTGCCTGGATCATTTTGCCTCGGCAAAGGTCTAAACAGTTCCAGTGTTTCGAATAGTATAGCCGTAAGTGGAGAAAATAAATAAAATCAAAAATTTATAAAAAGTAAAAAATAGTTCATAATTTAAAAACTATTAGGAATCCTGAGATTTTTTTGACTTCAATCGATTGCCAGGATCATTTTGCATCGGCGAGGGTCGAAACAGTTCCACTGTTTCGAATAGTATAGCCGTAAGTGGAGAAAATAAATAAAATCAAAAATTTATAAAAAGTAAAAAATAGTTCATAATTCAAAAACTATTAGGAATACAGAGATTTTTTTGACTTCAATCGATTACCTGGATCATTTTGCATTGGCAAGTGTCCAAACAGTTCCACTGTTTCGAATAGTATAGCCGTAAGTGGAAAAAATAAATAAAATCAAAAATTTATAAAAAGTAATAAATAGTTCATAATTCAAAAACTATTAAGAATACTGAGATTTTTTTGACTTCAATCGATTACCTGAATCATTTTACATCGGCAAGTGTCCAAACAGTTCCACTGTTTCGAATAGTATAGCCGTAAGTGGAAAAAATAAATAAAATCAAAAATTTATAAAAAGTAAAAAATAGTTCATAATTCAAAAACTATAAGGAATACTGCAATTTTTTTGACTTCAATCGATTGTCTGGATCATTTTGCATCGGCAAAGATCCAAACAGTTCCACTGTTTCGAATAGTATAGCCGTAAGTGGAGAAAATAAATAAAATTAAAAATTTATAAAAAGTAAAAAATAGTTCATAATTCAAAAACTATTAGGAATACTGCGATTTTTTTGACTTCAATCGATTGCCTGGATCATTTTGCATCGGCAAGGGTCGAAACAGTTCCACTGTTTCGAATAGTATAGCCGTAAGTGGAGAAAATATATAAAATCAAAAATTTATAAAAAGTAAAAAATAGTTCATAATTCAAAAACTATTAGAAATACTGCGATTTTTTTGAACTTCAATCGATTGCCTGGTCATTTTGCATCGGTAAAGGTCCAAATAGTTCCACCGTGTCGAATAGTATAGCCGTAAGTGGAGAAAATAAATAAAATCAAAAATTTATAAAAAGTAAAAAATAGTTCATAATTCAAAAACTATTAGAAATACTGCGATTTTTTTGAACTTCAATCGATTGCCTGGTCATTTTGCATCGGTAAAGGTCCAAATAGTTCCACCGTGTCGAATAGTATAGCCGTAAGTGGAAAAAATAAATAAAATCAAAAATTTATAAAAAGTAAAAAATAGTTCATAATTCAAAAACTATTAGGAATACTGCGATTTTTTTGACTTCAATCGATTGTCTGGATCATTTTGCATCGGCAAAGATCCAAACAGTTCCACTGTTTCGAATAGTATAGCCGTAAGTGGAGAAAATAAATAAAATTAAAAATTTATAAAAAGTAAAAAATAGTTCATAATTCAAAAACTATTACAAGTACTGCGATTTTTTTGAACTTCAATCGATTGCCTGGATCATTTTGCATCGGCAAAGGTCCAAATAGTTCCACTCTTTCGAATATAGTATAGCCGTAAGTGGAAAAAATAAATAAAATCAAAAATTTATAAAAAGTAAAAAATAGTTCATAATTCAAAAACTATTAGGAATACTGAGATTTTTTTGACTTCAATCGATTACCTGAATCATTTTACATCGGCAAGTGTCCAAATTGTTCCACTGTTTCGAATATAGTATAGCCGTAAGTGGAAAAAATAAATAAAATCAAAAATTTATAAAAAGTAAAAAATAGTTCATAATTCAAAAACTATTAGGAATACTGCAATTTTTTTGACATCAATCGATTGCCCGGATCATTTTGCATCGGCAAAGGTCCAAATACTTCCACTCTTTCGAATATAGTATAGCGGTAAGTGGAAAAAATAAATAAAATCAAAAATTTATAAAAAGTAAAAAATAGTTCATAATTCAAAAACTATTAGGAATACTGAGATTTTTTTGACTTCAATCGATTGCCTGGATCATTTTGCATCGGCAAAGGTCCAAACAATTCCACTGTTTCGAATAGTATAGCCGTAAGTGGAGAAAATAAATAAAATCAAAAATTTATAAAAAGTAAAAAATAGTTCATAATTTAAAAACTATTAGGGATACTGCGATTTCTTTGACTAGAATCGATTGCCTGAATCATCTTGCATCGGCAAAGTTCCAAATAGTTCCACTGTTTCGAATATTCGAATAGTATAGCCGTAAGTGGAGAAAATAAATAAAATCAAAAATTTATAAAAAGTAAAAAATAGTTCATAATTCAAAAACTATTAGGAATACTGCGATTTTTTTGACTTCAATCGATTACCTGGATCATTTTGCATCGGCAAAGGTTCAAACAGTTACACTGTTTCGAATAGTATAGCCGTAAGTGGAGAAAATAAATAAAATCAAAAATTTATAAAAAGTAAAAAATAGTTCATAATTTAAAAATTATTAGGAATACTGCGATTTTTTTGACTTCAATCGATTACCTGGATCATTTTGCATCGGCAAAGGTTCAAACAGTTACACTGTTTCGAATAGTATAGCCGTAAGTGGAGAAAATAAATAAAATCAAAAATTTATAAAAAGCAAAAAATTGTTCATTATTCAAAAACTATTAGGAATACTGCGATTTTTTTGACTTCAATCGATTACCTGGATCATTTTGCATCGGCAAAGGTCCAAACAGTTCCACTGTTTCGAATAGTATAGCCGTTAGTGGAGAAAATAAATATAATCAAAAATTTATAGAATGTAAAAAATAGTTCATAATTCAAAAACTGTTGGGAATACTGCGATTTATGTGACTTCAATCGATTACCTGGGTTATTTTGCATCGAAACAGTGGAACTATTTGGACCTTTGCCGATGCAAAATGATCCAGGCAATCGATTGGAGTCAAAAAAATCTCAGTATTCCTAATAGTTTTTGAATTATGAACTATTTTTTACTTTTTATAAATTTTTGATTTTATTTATTTTTTCCACTTACGGCTATACTATATTCGAAAGAGTGCAACTATTTGGACCTTTGCCGATGCAAAATGATCCGGGCAATCGATTGATGTCAAAAAAATCGCAGTATTCCTAATAGTTTTTGAATTATGTACTATTTTTTACTTTTTATAAATTTTTGATTTTATTTATTTTTTCCACTTACGGCTATACTATATTCGAAACAGTGGAACTATTTGGACCTTTGCCGATGCAAAATAATCCGGGCAATCGATTGATGTCAAAAAAATCTCAGTATTCCTAATAGTTTTTGAATTATGAACTATTATTTACTTTATATAAATTTTTGATTTTATTTATTTTCTCCACTTACGGCTATACTATTCGAAACAGTGGAACTGTTTCGACCCTTGCCAATGCAAAATGATCCAGGCAATCGATTGAAGTCAAAAAAATCTCAGTATTCCTAATAATTTTTGAATTATGAACAATTTTTTACTTTTTATAAATTTTTGATTTTATATATTTTCTCCACTTACGGCTATACTATTCGAAACAGTGGAACTGTTTGGACCTTTGCCGATGTAAAATGATCCAGGTAATCGATTGAAGTCAAAAAAATCGCAGTATTCCTAATAGTTTTTGAATTATGAACTATTTTTTACTTTTTATAAATTTTTGATTTTATTTATTTTTTCCACTTACGGCTATACTATATTCGAAACAGTGGAACTATTTGGACCTTTGCCGATGCAAAATGATCCAGGCAATCGATTGAAGTCAAAAAAATTGCAGTATTCCTAATAGTTTTTGAATTATGTACTATTTTTTACTTTTTATAAATTTTTGATTTTATTTATTTTTTCCACTTACGGCTATACTATTCGACACAGTGGAACTATTTGGATTTTTGCCGCTGCAAAATGATTCGGGCAATCGATTGATGTCAAAAAATTCGCAGTATTCCTAATAGTTTTTGAATTATGAACTATTTTTTACTTTTTGTAAATTTGATTTTATTTAATTTCTCCACTTACGGCTATACTATTCGAAACAGTGGAACTGTTTCGACCCTTGCCGATGCAAAATGATCCAGGCAATCGACTGAATTCAAAAAAATCTCAGTATTCCTAATAGTTTTTGAATTATGAACTATTTTTTACTTTTTATAAATTTTTGATTTTATTTATTTTTTCCACTTACGGCTATACTATATTCGAAACAGTGGAACAATTTGGACACTAGCCGATGTAAAATGATTCAGGTAATCGATTGAAGTCAAAAAAATCTCAATATTCCTAATAGTTTTTGAATTATGAACTATTTTTTACTTTTTATAAATATTAAATTTTATTTATTTTCTCCACTTACGGCTATACTATTCGAAACAGTGGAACTGTTTGGATCTTTGCCGATGCAAAATGATCCAGGCAATGGATTGAAGTCAAAAAAATCGCAGTATTCCTAATAGCTTTTGAATTATGAACTATTTTTTACTTTTTATAAATTTTTGATTTTATTTATTTTCTCCACTTACGGCTATACTATTCGAAACAGTGGAACTGTTTCGACCCTTGCCGATGCAAAATGATCCTGGAAATCGATTGAAGTCAAAAAAATCTCAGTATTCCTAACAGTTTTTGAATTATGAACTATTTTTTACTTTTTATAAATTTTTGATTTTATTTATTTTTTCCACTTACGGCTATACTATATTCGAAACAGTGGAACAATTTGGACCTTTGCCGATGCAAAATGATCCAGGCAATCGATTGAAGTTCAAAAAAATCGCAGTATTCATAATAGTTTTTGAATTATAAACTATTTTTTACTTTTTATAAATTTTTGATTTTATATATTTTTTCCACTTACGGCTATACTATTCGAAACAGTGGAACTGTTTGGACACTTGCCGATGTAAAATGATTCAGGTAATCGATTGAAGTCAAAAAAATCTCAGTATTCCTAATAGTTTTTGAATTATGAACAATTTTTTACTTTTTATAAATTTTTGATTTTATATATTTTCTCCACTTACGGCTATACTATTCGAAACACTGGAACTGTTTGGACTTTTGCCGAGGCAAAACGATCCAGGCAATCGATTGATGTCAAAAAAATCTCAGTATTCTTAATAGTTTTTGAATTATGAACTATTTATTACTTTTTATAAATTTTTGATTTTATTTATTTTTTCCACTTACGGCTATACTACATTCGAAAGAGTGGAACTATTTGGACCTTTGCCGATGCAAAATGATCCAGGCAATCGATTGATGTCAAAAAAATCGCAGTATTCCTAATAGTTTTTGAATTATGAACTATTTTTTACTTTTTATAAATTTTTGATTTTATTTATTTTCTCCACTTACGGCTATACTATTCGAAACAGTGGAACTGTTTCGACCCTTGCCGATGCAAAATGATCCTGGAAATCGATTGAAGTCAAAAAAATCTCAGTATTCCTAACAGTTTTTGAATTATGAACTATTTTTTACTTTTTATAAATTTTTGATTTTATTTATTTTTTCCACTTACGGCTATACTATATTCGAAACAGTGGAACAATTTGGACCTTTGCCGATGCAAAATGATCCAGGCAATCGATTGAAGTTCAAAAAAATCGCAGTATTCATAATAGTTTTTGAATTATAAACTATTTTTTACTTTTTATAAATTTTTGATTTTATTTATTTTTTCCACTTACGGCTCTACTATTCGAAACAGTGGAACTATTTGGACTTTTGCCGAAGCGGAATGATCCAGGCAATCGACTGAAGTCAAAAAAATCGCAGTATTCCTAATAGTTTTTGAATTATGAACTATTTTTTACTTTTTATAAATTTTTGATTTAATTTATTTTCTCCACTCACGGCTATACTATTCGAAACAGTTGAACCGTTTCGACCCTTGCCGATGCAAAATGATCCAGGCAATCGACTGAAGTCAAAAACTTCGCAGCATTCCTAATAGTTTTTGAATTATGAAGTATTTTTTACTTTTTATAAAGTTTTTATTTTATTTATTTTCTCCACTCACGGCTATACTATTCGAAACAATGGAACTGTTTCGACCCTTGCCGATGCAAAATGATCCAGGCAATCGATTGAAGTCAAAAAAATCTCAGTATTCCTAATAGTTTTTGAATTATGAACAATTTTTTACTTTTTATAAATTTTTGATTTTATTTATTTTCTCCACTTACGGCTATACTATTCGAAACAGTGGAACTGTTTCGACCCTTGCCGATGCAAAATGATCCAGGCAATCGATTGAAATCAAAAAAATCTCAGTATTCCTAATAGTTATTGAATTATGATCTATTTTTTACTTTTTATAAATTTTTAATTTTATTTATTTTCTCAAATCAAAAATTTATAATAAGTAAAAAATAGTTCATAATTCAAAATCTATTAGGAATACTGCGATTTTTTTGTCATCAATCGATTGCCCGGATCATTTTGCATCGGCAAAGGTCCAAATAGTTCCACTCTTTCGAATATTGTATAGCCGTAAGTGGAAAAAATAAATAAAATCAAAAATTTATAAAAAGTAAAAAATAGTTCATAATTCAAAAACTATTAGGAATACTGAGATTTTTTTTACTGCAATCGATTGCCTGGATCATTTTGCATCGGCAAGGGTCGAAACAGTTCCACTGTTTCGAATAGTATAGCCGTAAGTGGAGAAAATAAATAAAATCAAAAATTTATAAAAAGTAAAAAATAGTTCATAATTCAAAAACTATTAAGAATACTGAGATTTTTTTGACATCAATCGATTGCCTGGATCATTTTGCATCGGCAAGGGTCGAAACAGTTCCACTGTTTCGAATAGTATAGCCGTAAGTGGAGAAAATAAATAAAATCAAAAATTTATAAAAAGTAAAAAATAGTTCATAATTCAAAAACTATTAAGAATACTGAGATTTTTTTGACATCAATCGATTGCCTGGATCATTTTGCATCGGCGAAGGTCGAAATAGTTCCACTCTTTCGAATATAGTATAGCCGTAAGTGGAGAAAATAAATAAAATCAAAAATTTATAAAAAGTAAAAAATAGTTCATAATTCAAAAACTATTAGGAATACTGCGATTTTTGTGACTTCAATCGATTACCTTAATAATTTTGCATCGGCAAAGGTCCAAATAGTTCCACTGTTTCGAATAGTATAGCCGTAAGTGGAAAAAATAAATAAAATCAAATATTTATAAAAAGTAAAAAATAGTTCATAATTCAAAAACTTTTAGGAATATTATACTATTAGGAATATTAGGAATACAGCAATGGAACTGTTTCGACCCTTGCCGATGCAAAATGATCCAGGCAATCGATTAAAGTCAAAAAAATCTCAGTATTCCTAATAGTTTTTGAATTATGAACTATTTTTTACTTTTTATAAATTTTTGATTTTATTTATTTTTTCCACTTACGGCTATACTATATTCGAAACAGTGGAACAATTTGGACACTAGCCGATGTAAAATGATTCAGGTAATCGATTGAAGTCAAAAAAATCTCAATATTCCTAATAGTTTTTGAATTATGAACTATTTTTTACTTTTTATAAATATTAAATTTTATTTATTTTCTCCACTTACGGCTATACTATTCGAAACAGTGGAACTGTTTGGATCTTTGCCGATGCAAAATGATCCAGGCAATGGATTGAAGTCAAAAAAATCGCAGTATTCCTAATAGCTTTTGAATTATGAACTATTTTTTACTTTTTATAAATTTTTGATTTTATATATTTTTTCCACTTACGGCTATACTATTCGAAACAGTGGAACTGTTTGGACACTTGCCGATGTAAAATGATTCAGGTAATCGATTGAAGTCAAAAAAATCTCAGTATTCCTAATAGTTTTTGAATTATGAACTATTTTTTACTTTTTATAAATTTTTGATTTTATTTATTTTTTCCACTTACGGCTATACTATTCGAAACAGTGGAACTGTTTCGACCCTTGCCGATGCAAAATGATCCAGGCAATCGATTGAAGTCAAAGAAATCTCAGTATTCCTAATAGTTTTTGAATTATGAACAATTTTTTACTTTTTATAAATTTTTGATTTTATATATTTTCTCCACTTACGGCTATACTATTCGAAACACTGGAACTGTTTGGACTTTTGCCGAGGCAAAACGATCCAGGCAATCGATTGATGTCAAAAAAATCTCAGTATTCTTAATAGTTTTTGAATTATGAACTATTTATTACTTTTTATAAATTTTTGATTTTATTTATTTTTTCCACTTACGGCTATACTACATTCGAAAGAGTGGAACTATTTGGACCTTTGCCGATGCAAAATGATCCAGGCAATCGATTGATGTCAAAAAAATCGCAGTATTCCTAATAGTTTTTGAATTATGAACTATTTTTTACTTTTTATAAATTTTTGATTTTATTTATTTTTTCCACTTACGGCTCTACTATTCGAAACAGTGGAACTATTTGGACTTTTGCCGAAGCGGAATGATCCAGGCAATCGACTGAAGTCAAAAAAATCGCAGTATTCCTAATAGTTTTTGAATTATGAACTATTTTTTACTTTTTATAAATTTTTGATTTAATTTATTTTCTCCACTCACGGCTATACTATTCGAAACAGTTGAACCGTTTCGACCCTTGCCGATGCAAAATGATCCAGGCAATCGACTGAAGTCAAAAACTTCGCAGCATTCCTAATAGTTTTTGAATTATGAAGTATTTTTTACTTTTTATAAAGTTTTTATTTTATTTATTTTCTCCACTCACGGCTATACTATTCGAAACAATGGAACTGTTTCGACCCTTGCCGATGCAAAATGATCCAGGCAATCGATTGAAGTCAAAAAAATCTCAGTATTCCTAATAGTTTTTGAATTATGAACAATTTTTTACTTTTTATAAATTTTTGATTTTATTTATTTTCTCCACTTACGGCTATACTATTCGAAACAGTGGAACTGTTTCGACCCTTGCCGATGCAAAATGATCCAGGCAATCGATTGAAATCAAAAAAATCTCAGTATTCCTAATAGTTATTGAATTATGATCTATTTTTTACTTTTTATAAATTTTTAATTTTATTTATTTTCTCAAATCAAAAATTTATAATAAGTAAAAAATAGTTCATAATTCAAAATCTATTAGGAATACTGCGATTTTTTTGTCATCAATCGATTGCCCGGATCATTTTGCATCGGCAAAGGTCCAAATAGTTCCACTCTTTCGAATATTGTATAGCCGTAAGTGGAAAAAATAAATAAAATCAAAAATTTATAAAAAGTAAAAAATAGTTCATAATTCAAAAACTATTAGGAATACTGAGATTTTTTTGACTTCAATGGATTGCCTGGATCATTTTGCATCGGCAAAGGTACAAACAGTTCCACTGTTTCGAATAGTATAGCCGTAAGTGAAGAAAATAAATAAAATTAAAAATTTATAAAAAGTAAAAAATAGTTCATAATTCAAAAACTATTAGGAATACTGAGATTTTTTTTACTGCAATCGATTGCCTGGATCATTTTGCATCGGCAAGGGTCGAAACAGTTCCACTGTTTCGAATAGTATAGCCGTAAGTGGAGAAAATAAATAAAATCAAAAATTTATAAAAAGTAAAAAATAGTTCATAATTCAAAAACTATTAAGAATACTGAGATTTTTTTGACATCAATCGATTGCCTGGATCATTTTGCATCGGCGAAGGTCGAAATAGTTCCACTCTTTCGAATATAGTATAGCCGTAAGTGGAGAAAATAAATAAAATCAAAAATTTATAAAAAGTAAAAAATAGTTCATAATTCAAAAACTATTAGGAATACTGCGATTTTTGTGACTTCAATCGATTACCTTAATAATTTTGCATCGGCAAAGGTCCAAATAGTTCCACTGTTTCGAATAGTATAGCCGTAAGTGGAAAAAATAAATAAAATCAAATATTTATAAAAAGTAAAAAATAGTTCATAATTCAAAAACTTTTAGGAATATTATACTATTAGGAATATTAGAAATACAGCAATGGAACTGTTTCGACCCTTGCCGATGCAAAATGATCCAGGCAATCGATTAAAGTCAAAAAAATCTCAGTATTCCTAATAGTTTTTGAATTATGAACTATTTTTTACTTTTTATAAATTTTTGATTTTATTTATTTTTTCCACTTACGGCTATACTATATTCGAAACAGTGGAACAATTTGGACACTAGCCGATGTAAAATGATTCAGGTAATCGATTGAAGTCAAAAAAATCTCAATATTCCTAATAGTTTTTGAATTATGAACTATTTTTTACTTTTTATAAATATTAAATTTTATTTATTTTCTCCACTTACGGCTATACTATTCGAAACAGTGGAACTGTTTGGATCTTTGCCGATGCAAAATGATCCAGGCAATGGATTGAAGTCAAAAAAATCGCAGTATTCCTAATAGCTTTTGAATTATGAACTATTTTTTACTTTTTATAAATTTTTGATTTTATATATTTTTTCCACTTACGGCTATACTATTCGAAACAGTGGAACTGTTTGGACACTTGCCGATGTAAAATGATTCAGGTAATCGATTGAAGTCAAAAAAATCTCAGTATTCCTAATAGTTTTTGAATTATGAACTATTTTTTACTTTTTATAAATTTTTGATTTTATTTATTTTTTCCACTTACGGCTATACTATTCGAAACAGTGGAACTGTTTCGACCCTTGCCGATGCAAAATGATCCAGGCAATCGATTGAAGTCAAAGAAATCTCAGTATTCCTAATAGTTTTTGAATTATGAACAATTTTTTACTTTTTATAAATTTTTGATTTTATATATTTTCTCCACTTACGGCTATACTATTCGAAACACTGGAACTGTTTGGACTTTTGCCGAGGCAAAACGATCCAGGCAATCGATTGATGTCAAAAAAATCTCAGTATTCTTAATAGTTTTTGAATTATGAACTATTTATTACTTTTTATAAATTTTTGATTTTATTTATTTTTTCCACTTACGGCTATACTACATTCGAAAGAGTGGAACTATTTGGACCTTTGCCGATGCAAAATGATCCAGGCAATCGATTGATGTCAAAAAAATCGCAGTATTCCTAATAGTTTTTGAATTATGAACTATTTTTTACTTTTTATAAATTTTTGATTTTATTTATTTTTTCCACTTACGGCTCTACTATTCGAAACAGTGGAACTATTTGGACTTTTGCCGAAGCGGAATGATCCAGGCAATCGACTGAAGTCAAAAAAATCGCAGTATTCCTAATAGTTTTTGAATTATGAACTATTTTTTACTTTTTATAAATTTTTGATTTAATTTATTTTCTCCACTCACGGCTATACTATTCGAAACAGTTGAACCGTTTCGACCCTTGCCGATGCAAAATGATCCAGGCAATCGACTGAAGTCAAAAACTTCGCAGCATTCCTAATAGTTTTTGAATTATGAAGTATTTTTTACTTTTTATAAAGTTTTTATTTTATTTATTTTCTCCACTCACGGCTATACTATTCGAAACAATGGAACTGTTTCGACCCTTGCCGATGCAAAATGATCCAGGCAATCGATTGAAGTCAAAAAAATCTCAGTATTCCTAATAGTTTTTGAATTATGAACAATTTTTTACTTTTTATAAATTTTTGATTTTATTTATTTTCTCCACTTACGGCTATACTATTCGAAACAGTGGAACTGTTTCGACCCTTGCCGATGCAAAATGATCCAGGCAATCGATTGAAATCAAAAAAATCTCAGTATTCCTAATAGTTATTGAATTATGATCTATTTTTTACTTTTTATAAATTTTTAATTTTATTTATTTTCTCAAATCAAAAATTTATAATAAGTAAAAAATAGTTCATAATTCAAAATCTATTAGGAATACTGCGATTTTTTTGTCATCAATCGATTGCCCGGATCATTTTGCATCGGCAAAGGTCCAAATAGTTCCACTCTTTCGAATATTGTATAGCCGTAAGTGGAAAAAATAAATAAAATCAAAAATTTATAAAAAGTAAAAAATAGTTCATAATTCAAAAACTATTAGGAATACTGAGATTTTTTTGACTTCAATGGATTGCCTGGATCATTTTGCATCGGCAAAGGTACAAACAGTTCCACTGTTTCGAATAGTATAGCCGTAAGTGAAGAAAATAAATAAAATTAAAAATTTATAAAAAGTAAAAAATAGTTCATAATTCAAAAACTATTAGGAATACTGAGATTTTTTATACTGCAATCGATTGCCTGGATCATTTTGCATCGGCAAGGGTCGAAACAGTTCCACTGTTTCGAATAGTATAGCCGTAAGTGGAGAAAATAAATAAAATCAAAAATTTATAAAAAGTAAAAAATAGTTCATAATTCAAAAACTATTAAGAATACTGAGATTTTTTTGACATCAATCGATTGCCTGGATCATTTTGCATCGGCGAAGGTCGAAATAGTTTCACTCTTTCGAATATAGTATAGCCGTAAGTGGAGAAAATAAATAAAATCAAAAATTTATAAAAAGTAAAAAATAGTTCATAATTCAAAAACTATTAGGAATACTGCGATTTTTGTGACTTCAATCGATTACCTTAATAATTTTGCATCGGCAAAGGTCCAAATAGTTCCACTGTTTCGAATAGTATAGCCGTAAGTGGAAAAAATAAATAAAATCAAATATTTATAAAAAGTAAAAAATAGTTCATAATTCAAAAACTTTTAGGAATATTATACTATTAGGAATATTAGAAATACAGCAATGGAACTGTTTCGACCCTTGCCGATGCAAAATGATCCAGGCAATCGATTAAAGTCAAAAAAATCTCAGTATTCCTAATAGTTTTTGAATTATGAACTATTTTTTACTTTTTATAAATTTTTGATTTTATTTATTTTTTCCACTTACGGCTATACTATATTCGAAACAGTGGAACAATTTGGACACTAGCCGATGTAAAATGATTCAGGTAATCGATTGAAGTCAAAAAAATCTCAATATTCCTAATAGTTTTTGAATTATGAACTATTTTTTACTTTTTATAAATATTAAATTTTATTTATTTTCTCCACTTACGGCTATACTATTCGAAACAGTGGAACTGTTTGGATCTTTGCCGATGCAAAATGATCCAGGCAATGGATTGAAGTCAAAAAAATCGCAGTATTCCTAATAGCTTTTGAATTATGAACTATTTTTTACTTTTTATAAATTTTTGATTTTATATATTTTTTCCACTTACGGCTATACTATTCGAAACAGTGGAACTGTTTGGACACTTGCCGATGTAAAATGATTCAGGTAATCGATTGAAGTCAAAAAAATCTCAGTATTCCTAATAGTTTTTGAATTATGAACTATTTTTTACTTTTTATAAATTTTTGATTTTATTTATTTTTTCCACTTACGGCTATACTATTCGAAACAGTGAAACTGTTTCGACCCTTGCCGATGCAAAATGATCCAGGCAATCGATTGAAGTCAAAGAAATCTCAGTATTCCTAATAGTTTTTGAATTATGAACAATTTTTTACTTTTTATAAATTTTTGATTTTATATATTTTCTACACTTACGGCTATACTATTCGAAACACTGGAACTGTTTGGACTTTTGCCGAGGCAAAACGATCCAGGCAATCGATTGATGTCAAAAAAATCTCAGTATTCTTAATAGTTTTTGAATTATGAACTATTTATTACTTTTTATAAATTTTTGATTTTATTTATTTTTTCCACTTACGGCTATACTACATTCGAAAGAGTGGAACTATTTGGACCTTTGCCGATGCAAAATGATCCAGGCAATCGATTGATGTCAAAAAAATCGCAGTATTCCTAATAGTTTTTGAATTATGAACTATTTTTTACTTTTTATAAATTTTTGATTTTATTTATTTTCTCCACTTACGGCTATACTATTCGAAACAGTGGAACTGTTTCGACCCTTGCCGATGCAAAATGATCCTGGCAATCGATTGAAGTCAAAAAAATCTCAGTATTCCTAACAGTTTTTGAATTATGAACTATTTTTTACTTTTTATAAATTTTTGATTTTATTTATTTTTTCCACTTACGGCTATACTATATTCGAAACAGTGGAACAATTTGGACCTTTGCCGATGCAAAATGATCCAGGCAATCGATTGAAGTTCAAAAAAATCGCAGTATTCATAATAGTTTTTGAATTATAAACTATTTTTTACTTTTTATAAATTTTTGATTTTATTTATTTTTTCCACTTACGGCTCTACTATTCGAAACAGTGGAACTATTTGGACTTTTGCCGAAGCGGAATGATCCAGGCAATCGACTGAAGTCAAAAAAATCGCAGTATTCCTAATAGTTTTTGAATTATGAACTATTTTTTACTTTTTATAAATTTTTGATTTAATTTATTTTCTCCACTCACGGCTATACTATTCGAAACAGTTGAACCGTTTCGACACTTGCCGATGCAAAATGATCCAGGCAATCGACTGAAGTCAAAAACTTCGCAGCATTCCTAATAGTTTTTGAATTATGAAGTATTTTTTACTTTTTATAAAGTTTTTATTTTATTTATTTTCTCCACTCACGGCTATACTATTCGAAACAATGGAACTGTTTCGACCCTTGCCGATGCAAAATGATCCAGGCAATCGATTGAAGTCAAAAAAATCTCAGTATTCCTAATAGTTTTTGAATTATGAACAATTTTTTACTTTTTATAAATTTTTGATTTTATTTATTTTCTCCACTTACGGCTATACTATTCGAAACAGTGGAACTGTTTCGACCCTTGCCGATGCAAAATGATCCAGGCAATCGATTGAAATCAAAAAAATCTCAGTATTCCTAATAGTTATTGAATTATGATCTATTTTTTACTTTTTATAAATTTTTAATTTTATTTATTTTCTCAAATCAAAAATTTATAATAAGTAAAAAATAGTTCATAATTCAAAATCTATTAGGAATACTGCGATTTTTTTGTCATCAATCGATTGCCCGGATCATTTTGCATCGGCAAAGGTCCAAATAGTTCCACTCTTTCGAATATTGTATAGCCGTAAGTGGAAAAAATAAATAAAATCAAAAATTTATAAAAAGTAAAAAATAGTTCATAATTCAAAAACTATTAGGAATACTGAGATTTTTTTGACTTCAATGGATTGCCTGGATCATTTTGCATCGGCAAAGGTACAAACAGTTCCACTGTTTCGAATAGTATAGCCGTAAGTGAAGAAAATAAATAAAATTAAAAATTTATAAAAAGTAAAAAATAGTTCATAATTCAAAAACTATTAGGAATACTGAGATTTTTTTTACTGCAATCGATTGCCTGGATCATTTTGCATCGGCAAGGGTCGAAACAGTTCCACTGTTTCGAATAGTATAGCCGTAAGTGGAGAAAATAAATAAAATCAAAAATTTATAAAAAGTAAAAAATAGTTCATAATTCAAAAACTATTAAGAATACTGAGATTTTTTTGACATCAATCGATTGCCTGGATCATTTTGCATCGGCGAAGGTCGAAATAGTTCCACTCTTTCGAATATAGTATAGCCGTAAGTGGAGAAAATAAATAAAATCAAAAATTTATAAAAAGTAAAAAATAGTTCATAATTCAAAAACTATTAGGAATACTGCGATTTTTGTGACTTCAATCGATTACCTTAATAATTTTGCATCGGCAAAGGTCCAAATAGTTCCACTGTTTCGAATAGTATAGCCGTAAGTGGAAAAAATAAATAAAATCAAATATTTATAAAAAGTAAAAAATAGTTCATAATTCAAAAACTTTTAGGAATATTATACTATTAGGAATATTAGGAATACAGCAATGGAACTGTTTCGACCCTTGCCGATGCAAAATGATCCAGGCAATCGATTAAAGTCAAAAAAATCCCAGTATTCCTAATAGTTTTTGAATTATGAACTATTTTTTACTTTTTACAAATTTTTGATTTTATTTATTTTCTCGAATTATTCTTCACCAAAAACACGACTAATGTCTCAGTTTGGATAAAAACGCTTTATTTGGAGCCATTTTTTGCTTGACGAACCGAATATAATTTAGTAAATCAGACTGAGAATGCTTTAGTCTGGACCAAAAGAACGATTTTTATTAAAATTTAAAAGAAAACGACTAATTTCAAAATATTATTTAAACGTTTTATGTCGCTTTAAAAGAACGATTCATATTATAATTTGGAAGAAACCTGCTTATTTCGGCAGCTTTTTTACTTAGAAACGAGTAAAACCTTATCAAACCAAACTAAAAACATCTTATTTCGCCTCAAAAACACCATTAATGTTACAGTTTAAAACAAGCACCTTATTTAGGTCTGCTTTTGCATAAAGAAACGAGTATAATTTAATAAAACAGACTGAGAACTTTCTAGATTAGTTTAAAGGAACGATTAAATTTATAATTTTGAAGAAAAGAACTCAATTCGAAGGATTCGTCTTCTTCTTCTTCTTCTTCTTATTATTATTATTATTATTATTATTATTATTATTATTATTATTATTATTACAATTTCATTATTATTATTATTATTATATATATTTTTTTTATTATTATTTTAATAACTTAAAACCAACTATAACTTCGAGTAGTGAAAGGTTTATACACCAGTTTGTAAGAACATGGTTAATTTTTGACAAATATTTGCTTAAAAACCTGAAGACTTACACAAAGCAAATTGTGTGCAAATCTTGTTCTAGTTCAAAATAACTAATTATGTTATGGTTTCGATAAAAACAGCTTATTTTGGACGTTTATTAGCTTTGAAACGCGCAAACGTTTACAAGACATACTGAAAATGCTTTAATCAGGCTCAAAAGAACGAATTATGATATAGTTTGAACAAAAAGGGCTTATTCCGTACGATTGATTACCTAAATAAACGAGTATATTTAATAAAACAGACTGAAAACGTTTTATTCAGGCTCAAAAGAACGATTGATGCAATAATTTGGAAGCTTAGAATCCAGTAAAACTTATACAAATCGGGTCGAAAACGTTTTATTTCGCTTCAAAAAAGCGATATAAATCATAATTCGAAAGAAAGCGGCTTATTTCGAACGATTCTAAGCTTTGAAAACAGCAAACGTTTACAAAACATACTGAAAACGCTCTATTCAGGCTCAGAAGAACGAATTATGTTATAGTTTAAACAAAAACGGCACATTTCAGAATATTTTTTGCTTATAGAAGCGAGTATATTTAATAAAACAGATTGAAAACGCTTTATTCTTGCTCAAAAGAAAGATTGGTGCAATAATTTGGAAGCAAAGGGAATATTTCGAAGGTTTTTTTTGCTTAGAATCCAGCAAAACTTATACAAATCGGGCCGAAAACGTTTTATTTCGCTTCAAAAAAGCGATATAAATTATAATTCGAAAGAAAGCGGTTTATTTCGAACGATTCTGAGCTTTGAAAACAGCAAACGTTTACAAAACAAACTGAAAACGCTTTATTCTGGCTCAAAGGAACGAATTATGTTATAGTTTGATCAAAAACAGTGAATTTCAAACAATTTTTTGCTTAAAGAATCGAGTATATTTAATAAAGCAGACAGAAAACGCTTTATTCTAGCTCATCAGAACGATTGATGCAATAATTTGGAAGCAAAGGGAATATTTCGAAGGTTTTTTGCTTAGAATCCAGCAAAACTTATACAAATCGGGCCGAAAACGTTTTATTTCGCTTCAAAAAAGCGATATATATTATAATTCGAAAGAAAACGGCTTATTTCGAAAGATTCTTAGCTCCAAAACCAGCAAACGCCTCAAAAAGACGTTCCATGTTACAGTTTGTAGAAAAGCGACTTATTTAAGCACAAAAGTACAAATTATTCAATAGTTTGAATGAAAAAAGGGTTTCTCTCAGTAGATTCTTTGCTTAGAAACGAGAAAAGGCACAAATTTTAAAGAAAAACCTTTATTTTAGACAATTTCTTTTCTTAAAATCGAGAAATCTCCCAGGATTGGCTTTAATTAGTGCTTGAACTGTTTTCTTGTGACAATAAAACGTTTTCACTCTGCTTTATTAAAGTTTGCTTAATTTGAAGCCAAGAGTAGTTCGAAATAAACCGTTTTCTTTTAATCTATAACATAATTCGTTCTTTTGAGCAAGAATAAAGAGTTTCGAGTCTGTTTCATTAAATATACTCGTTTCTTTAAGCAAAAAATAGTCTGAAATTTGCCGTTTTAGTTTAAACTATAACATAATTCGTTCTTTTGAGCCTGAATTGAGCGTTTTTAGTATGTTTTGTAAACGATTGCTGGTTTCGAAGCTAAGAATCGTTCGAAATAAGCCGTTTTCTTTCGAATTATAATATGTATCGCTTATTTGAAGCGAACTAAGACGTTTTCGGCTCGATTTACATAAGTTTTACTGGATTCTAAGTAAATAATCTTTCGAAATTAGCCGTTTGCTTTCAAATTATTGCATCAATCGTTCTTTTGAGCAAGAATAAAGTGATTTTGGTCTGTTTTATTAAAATTACTCGTTTCTTTAAGCAAAAAATTGTCTGAAATTCACTGTTTTTGTTCAAACTATAATATAATTCGTTCTTTTGAGCCAGAATAAAGCGTCTGCAGTATGTTTTGTAAACGTTCGCTGGTTTCGAAGCTAAGAGTCGTTCGAAATAAGCCGTTTTCTTTCGAATTATAATATATATCGCTTTTTTGAAGCGAACTTAGACGTTTTCGGTGGGATTTGCATAAGTTTTACTGGATTCTAAGCAAAAAAAAATTCGAAATTTTCCCTTTACTTCTAAATTATTGCATTAATCGTTCTTTTGAGCAAGGATATAGCGTTTTCAGTGTGTTTTATTAAATATTGTCGTTTCGTTAAGCAAAAAATAGTCTGAAATTTGCCGTTTTTGTTTAAACTATAACATAATTCGTTCTTCTGAGCCTGAATAGAGCGTTTTTAGTATGCTTTTTAAATGTTTGCTGGTTTCAAAGATAAGAATCGTTCGAAATAAGCCATTTTCTTTCGAATTATAATATATATCGCTTTTCTGAAGTGAACTAAGACGTTTTCGGCTCCATTGGTGTAAGTTTTACTGGATTCTAAGCAAAAAATATTTCGAAATAAGCCATTTGCTTCCAAATTCATGCATCAATCGTTCTTTTGAGCCAGAATAAAGCGTTTTCACTCTGTTTTATTAAATATACTCGTTTATTTAGGCAATCAATCGTACGGAATAAGCCCTTTCTGTTCAAACCATAGCATAATTCGTACTTTTGAGTCTGATTAAAGCGTTTTCAGTATGTCTTGTAAACGATTGCTTGTTTCAAAGCTAATAAACGTCCAAAATAATCTCTTTTTATCAAAACTATAATATTATTTGTTATTTTGAACTTGAATAAGATGTTTTCAATTTGATTTGTGTAAGTCTTCAGGTTTTTAAGCAAATATTTGTCAAAAATTAACAATGTTCTTACCAACTGGTGCATAAACCGTTCACTATTCGAAAGTTATAGTTGGTTTTAAATTATTATTAAAATAATAATAAAAAAAAATATATAATAGTAATAATAATAATGAAAGTAATAATAATAATAATAATAATAATAATAATAATAATAATAATAATAATAATAATAATAAGAAGAATAAGAAGAAAAAGAAGAAGAAGAAGAAGACGAATCCATCGAATTGAGTTCTTTTCTTCAAAATTATAAATTTAATCGTTCCTTCAAACTAATCTAGAAAGTTCTCAGTCTGTTTTATTAAATTATACTCGTTTCTTTATGCAAAAGCAGACCCAAATAAGGTGTTTTTTTTAAACTGTAACATTAATGGTGTTTTTGAGGCGAAATAAGATGTTTTTAGTTTGGTTTGGTAAGGTTTTACTCGTTTCTAAGCAAAAAAGCTGCCGAAATAAGCAGGTTTCTTCCAAATTATAATATGGAACGTTCTTTTGAAGCGACATAAAACGTTTACAGTCTGTTTTGTTTAAGTTTAACTCGTGTTTGACTCGTTTCTGTGTAAATAATATTTCGAAATTAGTCGTTTTCTTTTAAATTTTAATAATAAGCGTTCTTTGATCCAGACTAAAGCATTCTCAGTCTGATTTACTAAATTATATTCGGTTCGTTAAGCAAAAAATGGCTCCAAATAAAGCGCTTTTTTCCAAACTGAGACATTAGTCGTGTTTTTGATGAAGAATAAGTCGAGAAAATAAATAAAATCAAAAATTTATAAAAAGTAAAAAATAGTTCAAAATTCAAAACTATTAGGAATACTGAGATTTTTTTGACTTCAATCGATTGCCTGGATCATTTTGCATCGGCAAGGTTCGAAATAGTCCCATTGTTTCGAATAGTATAGCCGTAGTTGGAGAAAATAAATAAAATCAAAAATTTATAAAAAGTAAAAAATAGTTCATAATTCAAAAACTATTAAGAATACTGAGATTTTTTTGACTTCAATCGATTACCTGGATCATTTTGCATCGGCAAGTGTCCAAACAGTTACACTGTTTCGAATAGTATAGCCGTAAGTGTAGAAAATAAATAAAATCAAAAATTTATAAAAAGTAAAAAATAGTTCATAATTCAAAAACTATTAAGAATACTGAGATTTTTTTGACTTCAATCGATTGCCTGGATCATTTTGCCTCGGCAAAAGTCCAAACAGTTCCAGTGTTTCGAATAGTATAGCCGTAAGTGGAGAAAATAAATAAAATCAAAAATTTATAAAAAGTAAAAAATAGTTCATAATTCAAAAACTATTAGGAATACTGAGATTTTTTTGACTTCAATCGATTACCTGGATCATTTTGCATCGGCAAATGTCCAAACAGTTCCACTGTTTCGAATAGTATAGCCGTAAGTGGAAAAAGTAAATAAAATCAAAAATTTATAAAAAGTAATAAATAGTTCATAATTCAAAAACTATTAAGAATACTGAGATTTTTTTGACTTCAATCGATTGCCTGGATCATTTTGCCTCGGCAAAGGTCCAAACAGTTCCAGTGTTTCGAATAGTATATCCGTAATTGGAGAAAATAAATAAAATCAAAAATTTATAAAAAGTAAAAAATAGTTCATAATTCAAAAACTATTAGGAATACTAAGATTTTTTTGACTTCAATCGATTGCCTGGATCATTTTGCATCGGCAAGGGTCGAAACAGTTCCACTGTTTCGAATAGTATAGCCGTAAGTGGAGAAAATAAATAAAATCAAAAATTTATAAAAAGTAAAAAATAGTTCATAATTCAAAAACTCTTAAAAATACTGCGATTTTTTTGAACTTCAATCGAGTGCCTGGATCATTTTGCATCGGCAAAGGTCCAAAAAGTTCCACTGTGTCGAATAGTATAGCCGTAAGTGGAGAAAATAAATAAAATCAAAAATTTATAATAGGTAAAAAATAGTTCATAATTCAAAAACTATTAGGAATACTGCGATTTTTTTGTCATCAATCGATTGCCCGGATCATTTTGCATCGGCAAAGGTCCAAATAGTTCCACTCTTTCGAATATAGTATAGCCGTAAGTGGAAAAAATAAATAAAATCAAAAATTTATAAAAAGTAAAAAATAGTTCATAACTCAAAAACTATTAGGAATACTGAGATTTTTTTGACTTCAATCGATTACCTGGATCATTTTGCATTGGCAAGTGTCCAAACAGTTCCACTGTTTCGAATAGGATAGCAGTAAGTGGAGAAAATAAATAAAATCAAAAATTTATAAAAAGTAAAAAATAGTTCATAATTCAAAAACTATTAGGAATACTGAGATTTTCTTGACTTCAATCGATTACCTGGATCATTTTGCATTGGCAAGTGTCCAAACAGTTCCACTGTTTCGAATAGTATAGCCGTAAGTGGAAAAAATAAATAAAATCAAAAATTTATAAAAAGTAATAAATAGTTCATAATTCAAAAACTATTATGAATACTGCGATTTTTTTGAACTTCAATCGATTGCCTGGATCATTTTGCATCGGCAAAGGTCCAAATTGTTCCACTGTTTCAAATATAGTATAGCCGTAAGTGGAAAAAATAAATAAAATCTAAAATTTATAAAAAGTAAAAAATAGTTCATAATTCAAAAACTATTAGGAATACTGCGTTTTTTTTGACATCAATCGATTGCCTGGATCATTTTGCATCGGCAAAGGGCCAAATAGTTCCACTCTTTCGAATATAGTATAGCCGTAAGTGGAAAAAATAATAAAATCAAAAATTTATAAAAAGTAAAAAATAGTTCATAATTCAAAAACTATTAGGAATACTGAGATTTTTTTGGCTTCAATCGATTACCTGAATCATTTTGCATCGGCAAAGGTCCAAATAGTTCCACTCTTTCGAATATAGTATAGCCGTAAGTGGAAAAAATAAATAAAATCAAAAATTTATAAAAAGTAAAAAATACTTCATAATTCAAAAACTATTAGGAATACTGAGATTTTTTTGACTTCAATCGATTACCTGAATCATTTTACATCGGCAAGTGTCCAAATTGTTCCACTGTTTCCAATATAGTATAGCCGTAAGTGGAAAAAATAAATAAAATCAAAAATTTATAAAAAGTAATAAATAGTTCATAATTCAAAAACTATTATGAATACTGCGATTTTTTTGAACTTCAATCGATTGCCTGGAACATTTTGCATCGGCAAAGGTCCAAATTGTTCCACTGTTTCAAATATAGTATAGCCGTAAGTGGAAAAAATAAATAAAATCTAAAATTTATAAAAAGTAAAAAATAGTTCATAATTCAAAAACTATTAGGAATACTGCGATTTTTTTGACATCAATCGATTGCCTGGATCATTTTGCATCGGCAAAGGGCCAAATAGTTCCACTCTTTCGAATATAGTATAGCCGTAAGTGGAAAAAATAAATAAAATCAAAAATTTATAAAAAGTAAAAAATAGTTCATAATTCAAAAACTATTAGAAATACTGAGATTTTTTTGGCTTCAATCGATTACCTGAATCATTTTGCATCGGCAAAGGTCCAAATAGTTCCACTCTTTCGAATATAGTATAGCCGTAAGTGGAAAAAATAAATAAAATCAAAAATTTATAAAAAGTAAAAAATACTTCATAATTCAAAAACTATTAGGAATACTGAGATTTTTTTGACTTCAATCGATTACCTGAATCATTTTACATCGGCAAGTGTCCAAATTGTTCCACTGTTTCCAATATAGTATAGCCGTAAGTGGAAAAAATAAATAAAATCAAAAATTTATAAAAAGTAAAAAATAGTTCATAATTCAAAAACTATTAGGAATACTTCGATTTTTTTGACTTCAATCGATTGCCTGGATCATTTTGCATCGGCAAGTGTCCAAACAGTTCCACTGTTTCGAATAGTATAGCCGTAAGTGGAAAAAATAAATAAAATCTGAAATTTATAAAAAGTAAAAAATAGTTCATAATTCAAAAACTATTAGGAATACTGAGACTTTTTTGACTTCAATCGATTGCCAGGATCATTTTGCATCGGCAAGTGTCGAAACAGTTCCACTGTTTTGAATAGTATAGCCGTAAGTGGAGAAAATAAATAAAATCAAAAATTTATAAAAAGTAAAAAATAGTTCATAATTCAAAAACTATTAGGAATACTGCGATTTTTTTGACATCAATCGATTGCCTGGATCATTTTGCATCGGCAAAGGTCCAAATAGTTCCACTCTTTCGAATATAGTATAGCCGTAAGTGGAAAAAATAAATAAAATCAAAAATTTATAAAAAGTAAAAAATAGTTCATAATTCAAAAACTATTAGGAATACTGAGATTTTTTTGACTTCAATCGATTACCTGAATCATTTTACATCGGCAAGTGTTCAAACAGTTCCACTGTTTCGAATAGTATAGCCGTTAGTGGAAAAAATAAATAAAATCAAAAATTTATAAAAAGTAAAAAATAGTTCATAATTCAAAAACTATTAGGAATACTGCAATTTTTTTGACATCAATCGATTGCCCGGATCATTTTGCATCGGCAGAGGTCCAATTAGTTCCACTCTTTCGAATATAGTAAAGCCGTGAGTGGAGAATATAAATAAAATTAAAAATTTTTAAAAAGTAAAAAATAGTTCATAATTCAATAACTAATAGGAATACTGCGATTTTTTTGACTGCAATCGATTGCCTGGAACATTTTGCATCGGCAAAGGTCCAAATTGTTCCACTGTTTCAAATATAGTATAGCCGTAAGTGGAAAAAATAAATAAAATCTAAAATTTATAAAAAGTAAAAAATAGTTCATAATTCAAAAACTATTAGGAATACTGCGATTTTTTTGACATCAATCGATTGCCTGGATCATTTTGCATCGGCAAAGGGCCAAATAGTTCCACTCTTTCGAATATAGTATAGCCGTAAGTGGAAAAAATAAATAAAATCAAAAATTTATAAAAAGTAAAAAATAGTTCATAATTCAAAAACTATTAGGAATACTGAGATTTTTTTGGCTTCAATCGATTACCTGAATCATTTTGCATCGGCAAAGGTCCAAATAGTTCCACTCTTTCGAATATAGTATAGCCGTAAGTGGAAAAAATAAATAAAATCAAAAATTTATAAAAAGTAAAAAATACTTCATAATTCAAAAACTATTAGGAATACTGAGATTTTTTTGACTTCAATCGATTACCTGAATCATTTTACATCGGCAAGTGTCCAAATTGTTCCACTGTTTCCAATATAGTATAGCCGTAAGTGGAAAAAATAAATAAAATCAAAAATTTATAAAAAGTAAAAAATAGTTCATAATTCAAAAACTATTAGGAATACTTCGATTTTTTTGACTTCAATCGATTGCCTGGATCATTTTGCATCGGCAAGTGTCCAAACAGTTCCACTGTTTCGAATAGTATAGCCGTAAGTGGAAAAAATAAATAAAATCCAAAAATTTATAAAAAGTAAAAAATAGTTCATAATTCAAAAACTATTAGGAATACTGAGATTTTTTTGACTTCAATCGATTACCTGAATCATTTTACATCGGCAAGTGTTCAAACAGTTCCACTGTTTCGAATAGTATAGCCGTTAGTGGAAAAAATAAATAAAATCAAAAATTTATAAAAAGTAAAAAATAGTTCATAATTCAAAAACTATTAGGAATACTTCGATTTTTTTGACTTCAATCGATTGCCTGGATCATTTTGCATCGGCAAAGATCCAAACAGTTCCACTGTTTCGAATAGTATAGCCGTAAGTGGAGAAAATATATAAAATTAAAAATTTACAAAAAGTAAAAAATAGTTCATAATTCAAAAACTATTAGAAATACTGCGATTTTTTTGAACTTCAATCGATTGCCTGGATCATTTTGCATCGGCAAAGGTCCAAATAGTTCCACTCTTTCGAATATAGTATAGCCGTAAGTGGAAAAAATAAATAAAATCAAAAATTTATAAAAAGTAAAAAATACTTCATAATTCAAAAACTATTAGGAATACTGAGATTTTTTTGACTTCAATCAATTACCTGAATCATTTTACATCGGCAAGTGTCCAAATTGTTCCACTGTTTCCAATATAGTATAGCCGTAAGTGGAAAAAATAAATAAAATCAAAAATTTATAAAAAGTAAAAAATAGTTCATAATTCAAAAACTATTAGGAATACTGAGATTTTTTTGACTTCAATCGATTGCCTGGATCATTTTGCATCGGCAAGGGTCGAAACAGTTCCACTGTTTCGAATAGTATAGCCGTAAGTGGAGAAAATATATAAAATCAAAAATTTATAAAAAGTAAAAAATAGTTTATAATTCAAAAACTATTAGAAATACTGCGATTTTTTTGAACTTCAATCGATTGCCTGGATCATTTTGCATCGGCAAAGGTCCAAATAGTTCCACCGTGTCGAATAGTATAGCCGTAAGTGGAGAAAATAAATAAAATCAAAAATTTATAAAAAGTAAAAAATAGTTCATAATTCAAAAACTATTAGGAATACAGAGATTTTTTTGACATCAATCGATTGCCCGGATCATTTTGCATCGGCAAACGTCCAAATAGTTCCACTCTTTCGAATATAGTATAGCCGTAAGTGGAAAAAAATAAATAAAACCAAAAATTTATAAAAAGTAAAAAATACTTCATAATTCAAAAACTATTAGGAATACTGCGATTTTTGTGACATCAATCGATTGCCTGGATCATTTTGCATCGGCAAAGGTCCAAATAGTTCCACTGTTTTGAATATCGTATAGCCGTAAGTGGAAAAAATAAATAAATTCAAAAATTTATAAAAAGTAAAAAATAGTTCATAATTCAAAAACTATTAGGAATACTTCGATTTTTTTGACTTCAATCGATTGCCTGGATCATTTTGCATCGGCAAAGATCCAAACAGTTCCACTGTTTCGAATAGTATAGCCGTAAGTGGAGAAAATAAATAAAATTAAAAATTTACAAAAAGTAAAAATAGTTCATAATTCAAAAACTATTAGAAATACTGCGATTTTTTTGAACTTCAATCGATTGCCTGGATCATTTTGCATCGGCAAAGGTCCAAATAGTTCCACTCTTTCGAATATAGTATAGCCGTAAGTGGAAAAAATAAATAAAATTAAAATTTATAAAAAGTAAAAAATAGTTCATAATTCAAAAACTATTAGAAATACTTCGATTTTTTTGAACTTCAATCGATTGCCTGGATCATTTTGCATCAGCAAAGGTCCAAATAGTTCCACTGTTTTGAATATCGTATAGCCGTAAGTGGAAAAAATAAATAAATTCAAAAATTTATAAAAAGTAAAAAATAGTTCATAATTCAAAAACTATTAGGAATACTGAGATCTTTTTGACTTCAATCGATTGCCTGGATCATTTTGCATCGGCAAGGGTCGAAACAGTTCCACTGTTTCGAATAGTATAGCCGTAAGTGGAGAAAATAAATAAAATCAAAAATTTATAAAAAGTAAAAAATAGTTCATAATTCAAAAACTATTAGGAATACTGCGATTTTTTTGACATCAATCGATTGCCCGGATCATTTTGCATCGGCAAACGTCCAAATAGTTCCAGTCTTTCGAATATAGTATAGCCGTAAGTGGAAAAAATAAATATAATAAAAAATTTATAAAAAGTAAAAAATAGTTCATAATTCAAAAACTATTAGGAATACTGCGATTTTTGTGACTTCAATCGATTACCTGGATCATTTTGCATTGGCAAGTGTCCAAACAGTTCCACTGTTTCGAATAGGATAGCAGTAAGTGGAGAAAATAAATAAAATCAAAAATTTATAAAAAGTAAAAAATAGTTCATAATTCAAAAACTATTAGGAATACTGCGATTTTTTTGACATCAATCGATTGCCTGGATCATTTTGCATCGGCAAAGGTCCAAATAGTTCCACTCTTTCGAATATAGTATAGCCGTAAGTGGAAAAAATAAATAAAATCAAAAATTTATAAAAAGTAAAAAATAGTTCATAATTCAAAAACTATTAGGAATACTGAGATTTTTTTGACTTCAATCGATTACCTGAATCATTTTACATCGGCAAGTGTTCAAACAGTTCCACTGTTTCGAATAGTATAGCCGTTAGTGGAAAAAATAAATAAAATCAAAAATTTATAAAAAGTAAAAAATAGTTCATAATTCAAAAACTATTAGGAATACTTCGATTTTTTTGACTTCAATCGATTGCCTGGATCATTTTGCATCGGCAAAGATCCAAACAGTTCCACTGTTTCGAATAGTATAGCCGTAAGTGGAGAAAATAAATAAAATTAAAAATTTACAAAAAGTAAAAATAGTTCATAATTCAAAAACTATTAGAAATACTGCGATTTTTTTGAACTTCAATCGATTGCCTGGATCATTTTGCATCGGCAAAGGTCCAAATAGTTCCACTCTTTCGAATATAGTATAGCCGTAAGTGGAAAAAATAAATAAAATCAAAAATTTATAAAAAGTAAAAAATACTTCATAATTCAAAAACTATTAGGAATACTGAGATTTTTTTGACTTCAATCAATTACCTGAATCATTTTACATCGGCAAGTGTCCAAATTGTTCCACTGTTTCCAATATAGTATAGCCGTAATTGGAAAAAATAAATAAAATCAAAAATTTATAAAAAGTAAAAAATAGTTCATAATTCAAAAACTATTAGGAATACTGAGATTTTTTTGACTTCAATCGATTGCCTGGATCATTTTGCATCGGCAAGGGTCGAAACAGTTCCACTGTTTCGAATAGTATAGCCGTAAGTGGAGAAAATAAATAAAATCAAAAATTTATAAAAAGTAAAAAAAGTTCATAATTCAAAAACTATTAAGAATACTGCAATTTTTTTGACATCAATCGATTGCCCGGATCATTTTGCATCGGCAAAGGTCCAATTAGTTCCACTCTTTCGAATATAGTAAAGCCGTGAGTGGAGAAAATAAATAAAATTAAAAATTCATAAAAAGTAAAAAATAGTTCATAATTCAATAACTATTAGGAATACTGCGATTTTTTTGACTGCAATCGATTGCCTGGATCATTTTGCATCGGCAAGGGTCGAAACAGTTCCACTGTTTCGAATAGTGTAGCCATAAGTGGAGAAAATAAACAAAATCAAAAATTTATAAAAAGTAAAAAATAGTTCATAATTCCAAAACTATTAGGAATACTGGATTTTTTTGAACTTTAATCGATTGCCTGGATCATTTTGCATCGGCAAGGGTCGAAATAGGATAGCCGTAAGTGGAGAAAATTAATAAAATCAAAAATTTATAAAAAGTAAAAAATAGTTCATAATTCAAAAACTATTAGGAATACAGAGATTTTTTTGACATCAATCGATTACCTGGGTCATTTTGCATCGGCAAAGGTCCAAATAGTTCCACTGTTTCGAATAGTATAGCCGTAAGTGGAAAAAATAAATAAAATCAAAAATTTATAAAAAGTAAAAAATAGTTCATAATTCAAAAACTATTAGAAATACTTCGATTTTTTTGAACTTCAATCGATTGCCTGGATCATTTTGCATCAGCAAAGGTCCAAATAGTTCCACTGTTTTGAATATCGTATAGCCGTAAGTGGAAAAAATAAATAAAATCAAAAATTTATAAAAAGTAAAAAATAGTTCATAATTCAAAAACTATTAGGAATACTGAGATCTTTTTGACTTCAATCGATTGCCTGGATCATTTTGCATCGGCAAGGGTTGAAACAGTTCCACTGTTTCGAATAGTATAGCCGTAAGTGGAGAAAATAAATAAAATCAAAAATTTATAAAAAGTAAAAAATAGTTCATAATTCAAAAACTATTAGGAATACTGCGATTTTTTTGACATCAATCGATTGCCCGGATCATTTTGCATCGGCAAACGTCCAAATAGTTCCAGTCTTTCAAATATAGTATAGCCGTAAGTGGAAAAAATAAATATAATCAAAAATTTATAAAAAGTAAAAAATAGTTCATAATTCAAAAACTATTAGGAATACTGCGATTTTTGTGACTTCAATCGATTACCTGGATCATTTTGCATTGGCAAGTGTCCAAACAGTTCCACTGTTTCGAATAGGATAGCAGTAAGTGGAGAAAATAAATAAAATCAAAAATTTATAAAAAGTAAAAAATAGTTCATAATTCAAAAACTATTAGGAATACTGAGATTTTTTTGACTTCAATCGATTACCTGGATCATTTTGCATTGGCAAGTGTCCAAACAGTTCCACTGTTTCGAATAGTATAGCCGTAAGTGGAAAAAATAAATAAAATCAAAAATTTATAAAAAGTAATAAATAGTTCATAATTCAAAAACTATTACGAATACTGCGATTTTTTTGAACTTCAATCGATTGCCTGGATCATTTTGCATCGGCAAAGGTCCAAATTGTTCCACTGTTTCAAATATAGTATAGCCGTAAGTGGAAAAAATAAATAAAATCTAAAATTTATAAAAAGTAAAAAATAGTTCATAATTCAAAAACTATTAGGAATACTGAGATTTTTTTGGCTTCAATCGATTACCTGAATCATTTTGCATCGGCAAAGGTCCAAATAGTTCCACTCTTTCGAATATAGTATAGCCGTAAGTGGAAAAATAAATAAAATCAAAAATTTATAAAAAGTAAAAAATAATTCATAATTCAAAAACTATTAGGAATACTGAGATTTTTTTGACTTCAATCGATTACCTGAATCATTTTACATCGGCAAGTGTCCAAATTGTTCCACTGTTTCCAATATAGTATAGCCGTAAGTGGAAAAAATAAATAAAATCAAAAATTTATAAAAAGTAAAAAATAGTTCATAATTCAAAAACTATTAGGAATACTTCGATTTTTTGACTTCAATCGATTGCCTGGATCATTTTGCATCGGCAAGTGTCCAAACAGTTCCACTGTTTCGAATAGTATAGCCGTAAGTGGAAAAAATAAATAAAATCTGAAATTTATAAAAAGTAAAAAATAGTTCATAATTCAAAAACTATTAGGAATACTGAGACTTTTTTGACTTCAATCGATTGCCAGGATCATTTTGCATCGGCAAGGGTCAAAACAGTTCCACTGTTTCGAATAGTATAGCCTTAAGTGGAGAAAATAAATAAAATCAAAAATTTATAAAAAGTAAAAAATAGTTCATAATTCAAAAACTATTAGGAATACTGCGATTTTTTTGACATCAATCGATTGCCTGGATCATTTTGCATCGGCAAAGGTCCAAATAGTTCCACTCTTTCGAATATAGTATAGCCGTAAGTGGAAAAAATAAATAAAATCAAAAATTTATAAAAAGTAAAAAATAGTTCATAATTCAAAAACTATTAGGAATACTGAGATTTTTTTGACTTCAATCGATTACCTGAATCATTTTACATCGGCAAGTGTTCAAACAGTTCCACTGTTTCGAATAGTATAGCCGTTAGTGGAAAAAATAAATAAAATCAAAAATTTATAAAAAGTAAAAAATAGTTCATAATTCAAAAACTATTAGGAATACTTCGATTTTTTTGACTTCAATCGATTGCCTGGATCATTTTGCATCGGCAAAGATCCAAACAGTTCCACTGTTTCGAATAGTATAGCCGTAAGTGGAGAAAATAAATAAAATTAAAAATTTACAAAAAGTAAAAAATAGTTCATAATTCAAAAACTATTAGAAATACTGCGATTTTTTTGAACTTCAATCGATTGCCTGGATCATTTTGCATCGGCAAAGGTCCAAATAGTTCCACTCTTTCGAATATAGTATAGCCGTAAGTGGAAAAAATAAATAAAATCAAAAATTTATAAAAAGTAAAAAATACTTCATAATTCAAAAACTATTAGGAATACTGAGATTTTTTTGACTTCAATCAATTACCTGAATCATTTTACATCGGCAAGTGTCCAAATTGTTCCACTGTTTCCAATATAGTATAGCCGTAATTGGAAAAAATAAATAAAATCAAAAATTTATAAAAAGTAAAAAATAGTTCATAATTCAAAAACTATTAGGAATACTGAGATTTTTTTGACTTCAATCGATTGCCTGGATCATTTTGCATCGGCAAGGGTCGAAACAGTTCCACTGTTTCGAATAGTATATCCGTAAGTGGAGAAAATATATAAAATCAAAAATTTATAAAAAGTAAAAAATAGTTTATAATTCAAAAACTATTAGAAATACTGCGATTTTTTTGAACTTCAATCGATTGCCTGGATCATTTTGCATCGGCAAAGGTCCAAATAGTTCCACCGTGTCGAATAGTATAGCCGTAAGTGGAGAAAATAAATAAAATCAAAAATTTATAAAAAGTAAAAAAAGTTCATAATTCAAAAACTATTAAGAATACTGCAATTTTTTTGACATCAATCGATTGCCCGGATCATTTTGCATCGGCAAAGGTCCAATTAGTTCCACTCTTTCGAATATAGTAAAGCCGTGAGTGGAGAAAATAAATAAAATTAAAAATTCATAAAAAGTAAAAAATAGTTCATAATTCAATAACTATTAGGAATACTGCGATTTTTTTGACTGCAATCGATTGCCTGGATCATTTTGCATCGGCAAGGGTCGAAACAGTTCCACTGTTTCGAATAGTATAGCCATAAGTGGAGAAAATAAACAAAATCAAAAATTTATAAAAAGTAAAAAATAGTTCATAATTCCAAAACTATTAGGAATACTGGATTTTTTTGAACTTTAATCGATTGCCTGGATCATTTTGCATCGGCAAGGGTCGAAATAGGATAGCCGTAAGTGGAGAAAATTAATAAAATCAAAAATTTATAAAAAGTAAAAAATAGTTCATAATTCAAAAACTATTAGGAATACAGAGATTTTTTTGACATCAATCGATTACCTGGGTCATTTTGCATCGGCAAAGGTCCAAATAGTTTCACTGTTTCGAATAGTATAGCCGTAAGTGGAAAAAATAAATAAAATCAAAAATTTATAAAAAGTAAAAAATAGTTCATAATTCAAAAACTATTAGAAATACTTCGATTTTTTTGAACTTTAATCGATTGCCTGGATCATTTTGCATCAGCAAAGGTCCAAATAGTTCCACTGTTTTGAATATCGTATAGCCGTAAGTGGAAAAAATAAACAAAATCAAAAATTTATAAAAAGTAAAAAATAGTTCATAATTCAAAAACTATTAGGAATACTGAGATTTTTTTGACTTCAATCGATTGCCTGGATTATTTTGCATCGGCAAGGGTCGAAACAGTTCCACTGTTTCGAATAGTATAGCCGTAAGTGGAGAAAATAAATAAAATCAAAAATTTATAAAAAGTAAAAAATAGTTCATAATTCAAAAACTATTAGGAATACTGCGATTTTTTTGACATCAATCGATTGCCTGGATCATTTTGCATCGGCAAAGGTCCAAATAGTTCCACTCTTTCGAATATAGTATAGCCGTAAGTGGAAAAAATAAATAAAATCAAAAATTTATAAAAAGTAAAAAATAGTTCATAATTCAAAAACTATTAGGAATACTGAGATTTTTTTGACTTCAATCGATTACCTGAATCATTTTACATCGGCAAGTGTTCAAACAGTTCCACTGTTTCGAATAGTATAGCCGTTAGTGGAAAAAATAAATAAAATCAAAAATTTATAAAAAGTAAAAAATAGTTCATAATTCAAAAACTATTAGGAATACTTCGATTTTTTTGACTTCAATCGATTGCCTGGATCATTTTGCATCGGCAAAGATCCAAACAGTTCCACTGTTTCGAATAGTATAGCCGTAAGTGGAGAAAATAAATAAAATTAAAAATTTACAAAAAGTAAAAAATAGTTCATAATTCAAAAACTATTAGAAATACTGCGATTTTTTTGAACTTCAATCGATTGCCTGGATCATTTTGCATCGGCAAAGGTCCAAATAGTTCCACTCTTTCGAATATAGTATAGCCGTAAGTGGAAAAAATAAATAAAATCAAAAATTTATAAAAAGTAAAAAATAGTTCATAATTCAAAAACTATTAGAAATACGGCGATTTTTTTGAACTTCAATCGATTGCCTGGATCATTTTGCAACGGCAAAAGTCCAAATAGTTCCACTGTTTCAAATATTGTATAGCCGTAAGTGGAAAGAATAAATAAAATCAAAAATTTATAAAAAGTAAAAAATAGTTCATAATTCAAAAACTATTAGGAATACTGCGATTTTTTTGACTTCAATCGATTGCCTGGATCATTTTGCATCGGCAAGGGCCGAAACAGTTCCACTTATTCGAATAGTATAGCCGTAAGTGGAGAAAATAAATAAAATCAAAAATTTATAAAAAGTAAAAAATAGTTCATAATTCAAAAACTATTAGAAATACGGCGATTTTTTTGAACTTCAATCGATTGCCTGGATCATTTTGCATCGGCAAAGGTCCAAATAATTCCACTGTTTCGAATATTGTATAGCCGAAAGTGGAAAAAATAAATAAATTCAAAAATTTATAAAAAGTAAAAAATAGTTCATAATTCAAAAACTATTAGGAATACTGTTATTTTTTTGACTTCAATCGATTGCCTGGATCATTTTGCATAGGCAAGGGTCGAAACAGTTCCACTGTTTCGAATAGTATAGCCGTAAGTGGAGAAAATAAATAAAATCAAAAATTTATAAAAAGTAAAAAATAGTACATAATTCAAAAACTATTAGGAATACTGCGATTTTTTTGACTTCAATCGATTGCCTGGATCATTTTGCATCGGCAAAGGTCCAAATAGTTCCACTGTTTTGAATATTGTATAGCCGTAAGTGGAAAAAATAAATAAAATCAAAAATTTATAAAAAGTAAAAAATAGTTCATAATTCAAAAACTATTAGGAATACTGCGATTTTTTTGACTCCAATCGATTACCTGGATTATTTTGCATCGGCAAAGGTCCAAAGAGTTCCACTGTTTCGAATAGTATAACCGTAAGTGGAGAAAAGAAATAAAATCATAAATTTATAAAAAGTAAATAATATTTCATAATTCAAAAACTATTAGAAATACTGCGATTTTTTTGAACTTCAATCGATTGCCTGGATCATTTTGCATCGGCAAAGGTCCAAATAGTTCCACTCTTTTGAATATAGTATAGCCGTAAGTGGAAAAAATAAATAAAATCAAAAATTTATAAAAAGTAAAAAATAGTTCATAATTCAAAAACTATTAGAAATACGGCGATTTTTTTGAACTTCAATCGATTGCCTGGATCATTTTGCATCGGCAAAGGTCCAAATAGTTCCACTCTTTTGAATATAGTATAGCCGTAAGTGGAAAAAATAAATAAAATCAAAAATTTATAAAAAGTAAAAAATAGTTCATAATTCAAAAACTATTAGAAATACGGCGATTTTTTTGAACTTCAATCGATTGCCTGGATCATTTTGCATCGGCAAAGGTCCAAATAATTCCACTGTTTTGAATATTGTATAGCCGTAAGTGGAAAAAATAAATAAAATCAAAAATTTATAAAAAGTAAAAAATAGTTCATAATTCAAAAACTATTAGGAATACTGCGATTTTTTTGACTCCAATCGATTACCTGGATTATTTTGCATCGGCAAAGGTCCAAAGAGTTCCACTGTTTCGAATAGTATAACCGTAAGTGGAGAAAATAAATAAAATTAAAAATTTATAAAAAGTAAAAAATAGTTCATAATTCAAAAACTATTAGAAGTACTGCGATTTTTTTGAACTTCAATCGATTGCCTGGATCATTTTGCATCGGCAAAGGTCCAAATAGTTCCACTCTTTTGAATATAGTATAGCCGTAAGTGGAAAAAATAAATAAAATCAAAAATTTATAAAAAGTAAAAAATAGTTCATAATTCAAAAACTATTAGAAATACGGCGATTTTTTTGAACTTCAATCGATTGCCTGGATCATTTTGCATCGGCAAAGGTCCAAATAATTCCACTGTTTCGAATATTGTATAGCCGAAAGTGGAAAAAATAAATAAATTCAAAAATTTATAAAAAGTAAAAAATAGTTCATAATTCAAAAACTATTAGGAATACTGTTATTTTTTTGACTTCAATCGATTGCCTGGATCATTTTGCATAGGCAAGGGTCGAAACAGTTCCACTGTTTCGAATAGTATAGCCGTAAGTGGAGAAAATAAATAAAATCAAAAATTTATAAAAAGTAAAAAATAGCACATAATTCAAAAACTATTAGGAATACTGCGATTTTTTTGACTTCAATCGATTGCCTGGATCATTTTGCATCGGCAAAGGTCCAAATAGTTCCACTGTTTTGAATATCGTATAGCCGTAAGTGGAAAAAATAAATAAAATCAAAAATTTATAAAAAGTAAAGAATAGTTAATAATTCAAAAACTATTAGGAATACTGCGATTTTTTTGACTCCAATCGATTACCTGGATTATTTTGCATCGGCAAAGGTCCAAAGAGTTCCACTGTTTCGAATAGTATAGCCGTAAGTGGAGAAAAGAAATAAAATCATAAATTTATAAAAAGTAAATAATATTTCATAATTCAAAAACTATTAGAAATACTGCGATTTTTTTGAACTCCAATCGATTACCTGGATCATTTTGCATCGGCAAAGGTCCAAATAGTTCCACTGTTTCGAATATTGTATAGCCGTAAGTGGAAAAAATAAATAAAATCAAAAATTTATAAAAAGTAAAAAATAGTTCATAATTCAAAAACTATTAGGAATACTGCGATTTTTTTGACTTCAATCGATTGCCTGGATCATTTTGCATCGGCAAGGGCCGAAACAGTTCCACTTATTCGAATAGTATAGCCGTAAGTGGAGAAAATAAATAAAATCAAAAATTTATAAAAAGTAAAAAATAGTTCATAATTCAAAAACTATTAGAAATACTGCAATTTTTTTGAAATTCAATCGATTGCCTGGATCATTTTGCATCGGCAAAGGTCCAAATAGTTCCACTCTTTCGAATATAGTATAGCCGTAAGTGGAAAAAATAAATAAAATCAAAAATTTATAAAAAGTAAAAGATAGTTCATAATTCAAAAACTATTAGGAATACTGAGATTTTTATGACTTCAATCGATTACCTGGATCATTTTGCATCGGCAAGTGTCTAAACTGTTCCACTGTTTCGAATAGTATAGCCGTAAGTGGAGAAAATATATAAAATCAAAAATTTATAAAAATTAAAAAATAGTTCATAATTCAAAAACTATTAGGAATACTGCGATTTTTTTGACTTCAATCGATTACCTGGATCATTTTGCATCGGCAAAGGTCCAAATAGTTCCACTCTTCCGAATATGGTATAGCCGTAAGTGGAAAAAATAAATAAAATCAAAAATTTATAAAAAGTAAAAAATAGTTCATAATTCATAAACTATTAAGAATACTGCGATTTTTTTAAACTTCAATCGATTGCCTGGATCATTTTGCATCGGCAAAGGTCCAAATTGTTCCACTATTTCGAATACAGTATAGCCGTAATTGGAAAAAATAAATAAAATCAAAAATTTATAAAAAGTAAAAAGTAGTTCATAATTCAAAAACTATTAGGAATACTGAGATTTTTTTGACTTCAATCGATTGCCTGGATCATTTTGCTTCGGCAAAAATCCAAATTAAAATCAAAAATTTATAAAAAGTAAAAAATAGTTCATAATTCAAAAACTATTAGGAATACTGCGATTTTTTTGACTTCAATCGATTGCCTGGATCATTTTGCATCGGCAAAGATTCAAACAGTTCCAGTGTTTCGAATAGTATAGCCGTAAGTGGAGAAAATAAATAAAATTAAAAATTTATAAAAAGTAAAAAATAGTTCATAATTCAAAAACTATTAGAAGTACTGCGATTTTTTTGAACTTCAATCGATTGCCTGGATCATTTTGCATCGGCAAAGGTCCAAATAGTTCCACTCTTTTGAATATAGTATAGCCGTAAGTGGAAAAAATAAATAAAATCAAAAATTTATAAAAAGTAAAAAATAGTTCATAATTCAAAAACTATTAGGAATACTGAGATTTTTTTGACTTCAATCGATTACCTGAATCATTTTACATCGGCAAGTGTCCAAATTGTTCCACTGTTTCGAATATAGTATAGCCGTAAGTGGAAAAAATAAATAAAATCAAAAATTTATAAAAAGTAAAAAATAGTTCATAATTCAAAAACTATTAGGAATACTGAGATTTTTTTGACTTCAATCGATTGCCTGGATCATTTTGCATCGGCAAGGGTCGAAACAGTTCCACTGTTTCGAATAGTATAGCCGTAAGTGGAGAAAATAAATAAAATCAAAAATTTATAAAAAGTAAAAAATAGTTCATAATTCAAAAACTATTAGAAATACTGCGATTTTTTTGAACTTCAATCGATTGCCTGGATCATTTTGCATCGGCAAAGGTCCAAATAGTTCCACCGTGTCGAATAGTATTGCCGTAAGTGGAGAAAATAAATAAAATCAAAAATTTATAAAAAGTAAAAAATAGTTCATAATTCAAAAACTATTAGGAATACTGCGATTTTTTTGACTCCAATCGATTACCTGGATCATTTTGCATCGGCAAGGGCCGAAACAGTTCCACTTATTCGAATAGTATAGCCGTAAGTGGAGAAAATAAATAAAATCAAAAATTTATAAAAAGTAAAAAATAGTTCATAATTCAAAAACTATTAGAAATTCTGCAATTTTTTTGAAATACAATCGATTGCCTGGATCATTTTGCATCGGCAAAGGTCCAAATAGTTCCACTCTTTCGAATATAGTATAGCCGTAAGTGGAAAAAATAAATAAAATCAAAAATTTATAAAAAGTAAAAGATAGTTCATAATTCAAAAACTATTAGGAATACTGAGATTTTTATGACTTCAATCGATTACCTGGATCATTTTGCATCGGCAAGTGTCCAAACTGTTCCACTGTTTCGAATAGTATAGCCGTAAGTGGAGAAAATATATAAAATCAAAAATTTATAAAAATTAAAAAATAGTTCATAATTCAAAAACTATTAGGAATACTGCGATTTTTTTGACTTCAATCGATTACCTGGATCATTTTGCATCGGCAAAGGTCCAAATAGTTCCACTCTTCCGAATATGGTATAGCCGTAAGTGGAAAAAATAAATAAAATCAAAAATTTATAAAAAGTAAAAAATAGTTCATAATTCATAAACTATTAAGAATACTGCGATTTTTTTGAACTTCAATCGATTGCCTGGATCATTTTGCATCGGCAAAGGTCCAAATTGTTCCACTTTTTCGAATACAGTATAGCCGTAATTGGAAAAAATAAATAAAATCAAAAATTTATAAAAAGTAAAAAGTAGTTCATAATTCAAAAACTATTAGGAATACTGAGATTTTTTTGACTTCAATCGATTGCCTGGATCATTTTGCTTCGGCAAAAATCCAAATTAAAATCAAAAATTTATAAAAAGTAAAAAATAGTTCATAATTCAAAAACTATTAGGAATACTGCGATTTTTTTGACTTCAATCGATTGCCTGGATCATTTTGCATCGGCAAAGATCCAAACAGTTCCAGTGTTTCGAATAGTATAGCCGTAAGTGGAGAAAATAAATAAAATTAAAAATTTATAAAAAGTAAAAAATAGTTCATAATTCAAAAACTATTAGAAGTACTGCGATTTTTTTGAACTTCAATCGATTGCCTGGATCATTTTGCATCGGCAAAGGTCCAAATAGTTCCACTCTTTTGAATATAGTATAGCCGTAAGTGGAAAAAATAAATAAAATCAAAAATTTATAAAAAGTAAAAAATAGTTCATAATTCAAAAACTATTAGGAATACTGAGATTTTTTTGACTTCAATCGATTACCTGAATCATTTTACATCGGCAAGTGTCCAAATTGTTCCACTGTTTCGAATATAGTATAGCCGTAAGTGGAAAAAATAAATAAAATCAAAAATTTATAAAAAGTAAAAAATAGTTCATAATTCAAAAACTATTAGGAATACTGAGATTTTTTTGACTTCAATCGATTGCCTGGATCATTTTGCATCGGCAAGGGTCGAAACAGTTCCACTGTTTCGAATAGTATAGCCGTAAGTGGAGAAAATAAATAAAATCAAAAATTTATAAAAAGTAAAAAATAGTTCATAATTCAAAAACTATTAGAAATACTGCGATTTTTTTGAACTTCAATCGATTGCCTGGATCATTTTGCATCGGCAAAGGTCCAAATAGTTCCACCGTGTCGAATAGTATTGCCGTAAGTGGAGAAAATAAATAAAATCAAAAATTTATAAAAAGTAAAAAATAGTTAATAATTCAAAAACTATTAGGAATACTGCAATTTTTTTGACATCAATCGATTGCCCGGATCCTTTTGCATAGGCAAAGGTCCAAATACTTCCACTCTTTCGAATATAGTATAGCGGTAAGTGGAAAAAATAAATAAAATCAAAAATTTATAAAAAGTAAAAAATAGTTCATAATTCAAAAACTATTAGGAATACTGAGATTTTTTTGACTTCAATCGATTGCCTGGATCATTTTGCATCGGCAAAGGTCCAAACAGTTCCACTGTTTCGAATAGTATAGCCGTAAGTGGAAAAAATAAATAAAATCAAAAATTTATAAAAAGTAAAAAATAGTTCATAATTCAAAAACTATTAGGAATACTGAGATTTTTTTGGCTCCAATCGATTACCTGGATCATTTTGCATCGGCAAAGGTCCAAATAGTTCCACTGTTTTGAATATTGTATAGCCGTAAGTGGAAAAAATAAATAAAATCAAAAATTTATAAAAAGTAAAAAATAGTTCATAATTCAAAACTATTAGGAATACTGCGATTTTTTTGACTCCAATCGATTACCTGGATTATTTTGCATCGGCAAAGGTCCAAAGAGTTCCACTGTTTCGAATAGTATAGCCGTAAGTGGAGAAAAGAAATAAAATCATAAATTTATAAAAAGTAAATAATATTTCATAATTCAAAAACTATTAGAAATACTGCGATTTTTTTGAACTCCAATCGATTACCTGGATCATTTTGCATCGGCAAAGGTCCAAATAGTTCCACTGTTTCGAATATTGTATAGCCGTAAGTGGAAAAAATAAATAAAATCAAAAATTTATAAAAAGTAAAAAATAGTTCATAATTCAAAAACTATTAGGAATACTGCGATTTTTTTGACTTCAATCGATTGCCTGGATCATTTTGCATCGGCAAGGGCCGAAACAGTTCCACTTATTCTAATAGTATAGCCGTAAGTGGAGAAAATAAATAAAATCAAAAATTTATAAAAAGTAAAAAATAGTTCATAATTCAAAAACTATTAGAAATACTGCAATTTTTTTGAAATTCAATCGATTGCCTGGATCATTTTGCATCGGCAAAGGTCCAAATAGTTCCACTCTTTCGAATATAGTATAGCCGTAAGTGGAAAAAATAAATAAAATCAAAAATTTATAAAAAGTAAAAAATAGTTCATAATTCAAAAACTATTAGGAATACTGAGATTTTTATGACTTCAATCGATTACCTGGATCATTTTGCATCGGCAAGTGTCCAAACTGTTCCACTGTTTCGAATAGTATAGCCGTAAGTGGAGAAAATATATAAAATCAAAAATTTATAAAAATTAAAAAATAGTTCATAATTCAAAAACTATTAGGAATACTGCGATTTTTTTGACTTCAATCGATTACCTGGATCATTTTGCATCGGCAAAGGTCCAAATAGTTCCACTCTTCCGAATATGGTATAGCCGTAAGTGGAAAAAATAAATAAAATCAAAAATTTATAAAAAGTAAAAAATAGTTCATAATTCATAAACTATTAAGAATACTGCGATTTTTTTGAACTTCAATCGATTGCCTGGATCATTTTGCATCGGCAAAGGTCCAAATTGTTCCACTTTTTCGAATACAGTATAGCCGTAAGTGGAAAAAATAAATAAAATCAAAAATTTATAAAAAGTAAAAAGTAGTTCATAATTCAAAAACTATTATGAATACTGAGATTTTTTTGACTTCAATCGATTGCCTGGATCATTTTGCTTCGGCAAAAATCCAAATTAAAATCAAAAATTTATAAAAAGTAAAAAATAGTTCATAATTCAAAAACTATTAGGAATACTGCGATTTTTTTGACTTCAATCGATTGCCTGGATCATTTTGCATCGGCAAAGATCCAAACAGTTCCACTGTTTCGAATAGTATAGCCGTAAGTGGAGAAAATAAATAAAATTAAAAATTTATAAAAAGTAAAAAATAGTTCATAATTCAAAAACTATTAGAAGTACTGCGATTTTTTTGAACTTCAATCGATTGCCTGGATCATTTTGCATCGGCAAAGGTCCAAATAGTTCCACTCTTTTGAATATAGTATAGCCGTAAAATCAAAAATTTATAAAAAGTAAAAAATAGTTCATAATTCAAAAACTATTAGGAATACTGAGATTTTTTTGACTTCAATCGATTACCTGAATCATTTTACATCGGCAAGTGTCCAAATTGTTCCACTGTTTCGAATATAGTATAGCCGTAAGTGGAAAAAATAAATAAAATCAAAAATTTATAAAAAGTAAAAAATAGTTCATAATTCAAAAACTATTAGGAATACTGAGATTTTTTTGACTTCAATCGATTGCCTGGATCATTTTGCATCGGCAAGGGTCGAAACTGTTCCACTGTTTCGAATAGTATAGCCGTAAGTGGAGAAAATAAATAAAATCAAAAATTTATAAAAAGTAAAAAATAGTTCATAATTCACAAACTATTGGAAATACTGCGATTTTTTTGAACTTCAATCGATTGCCTGGATCATTTTGCATCGGCAAAGGTCCGAATAGTTCCACCGTGTCGAATAGTATTGCCGTAAGTGGAGAAAATAAATAAAATCAAAAATTTATAAAAAGTAAAAAATAGTTAATAATTCAAAAACTATTAGGAATACTGCAATTTTTTTGACATCAATCGATTGCCCGGATCCTTTTGCATCGGCAAAGGTCCAAATACTTCCACTCTTTCGAATATAGTATAGCGGTAAGTGGAAAAAATAAATAAAATCAAAAATTTATAAAAAGTAAAAAATAGTTCATAATTCAAAAACTATTAGGAATACTGAGATTTTTTTGACTTCAATCGATTGCCTGGATCATTTTGCATCGGCAAAGGTCCAAACAGTTCCACTGTTTCGAATAGTATAGCCGTAAGTGGAGAAAATAAATAAAATCAAAAATTTATAAAAAGTAAAAAATAGTTCATAATTCACAAACTATTGGAAATACTGCGATTTTTTTGAACTTCAATCGATTGCCTGGATCATTTTGCATCGGCAAAGGTCCAAATAGTTCCACCGTGTCGAATAGTATTGCCGTAAGTGGAGAAAATAAATAAAATCAAAAATTTATAAAAAGTAAAAAATAGTTCATAATTCAAAAACTATTAGGAATACTGAGATTTTTTTGACTTCAATCGATTGCCTGGATCATTTTGCATCGGCAAGGGTCGAAACAGTTCCACTGTTTCGAATAGTATAGCCGTAAGTGGAGAAAATAAATAAAATCAAAAATTTATAAAAAGTAAAAAATAGTTCATAATTCAAAAACTATTAGAAATACTGCGATTTTTTTGAACTTCAATCGATTGCCTGGATCATTTTGCATCGGCAAAGGTCCAAATAGTTCCACCGTGTCGAATAGTATTGCCGTAAGTGGAGAAAATAAATAAAATCAAAAATTTATAAAAAGTAAAAAATAGTTCATAATTCAAAAACTATTAGGAATACTGCGATTTTTTTGACTCCAATCGATTACCTGGATCATTTTGCATCGGCAAGGGCCGAAACAGTTCCACTTATTCGAATAGTATAGCCGTAAGTGGAGAAAATAAATAAAATCAAAAATTTATAAAAAGTAAAAAATAGTTCATAATTCAAAAACTATTAGAAATACTGCAATTTTTTTGAAATTCAATCGATTGCCTGGATCATTTTGCATCGGCAAAGGTCCAAATAGTTCCACTCTTTCGAATATAGTATAGCCGTAAGTGGAAAAAATAAATAAAATCAAAAATTTATAAAAAGTAAAAGATAGTTCATAATTCAAAAACTATTAGGAATACTGAGATTTTTATGACTTCAATCGATTACCTGGATCATTTTGCATCGGCAAGTGTCCAAACTGTTCCACTGTTTCGAATAGTATAGCCGTAAGTGGAGAAAATATATAAAATCAAAAATTTATAAAAATTAAAAAATAGTTCATAATTCAAAAACTATTAGGAATACTGCGATTTTTTTGACTTCAATCGATTACCTGGATCATTTTGCATCGGCAAAGGTCCAAATAGTTCCACTCTTCCGAATATGGTATAGCCGTAAGTGGAAAAAATAAATAAAATCAAAAATTTATAAAAAGTAAAAAATAGTTCATAATTCATAAACTATTAAGAATACTGCGATTTTTTTGAACTTCAATCGATTGCCTGGATCATTTTGCATCGGCAAAGGTCCAAATTGTTCCACTTTTTCGAATACAGTATAGCCGTAATTGGAAAAAATAAATAAAATCAAAAATTTATAAAAAGTAAAAAGTAGTTCATAATTCAAAAACTATTAGGAATACTGAGATTTTTTTGACTTCAATCGATTGCCTGGATCATTTTGCTTCGGCAAAAATCCAAATTAAAATCAAAAATTTATAAAAAGTAAAAAATAGTTCATAATTCAAAAACTATTAGGAATACTGCGATTTTTTTGACTTCAATCGATTGCCTGGATCATTTTGCATCGGCAAAGATCCAAACAGTTCCAGTGTTTCGAATAGTATAGCCGTAAGTGGAGAAAATAAATAAAATTAAAAATTTATAAAAAGTAAAAAATAGTTCATAATTCAAAAACTATTAGAAGTACTGCGATTTTTTTGAACTTCAATCGATTGCCTGGATCATTTTGCATCGGCAAAGGTCCAAATAGTTCCACTCTTTTGAATATAGTATAGCCGTAAGTGGAAAAAATAAATAAAATCAAAAATTTATAAAAAGTAAAAAATAGTTCATAATTCAAAAACTATTAGGAATACTGAGATTTTTTTGACTTCAATCGATTACCTGAATCATTTTACATCGGCAAGTGTCCAAATTGTTCCACTGTTTCGAATATAGTATAGCCGTAAGTGGAAAAAATAAATAAAATCAAAAATTTATAAAAAGTAAAAAATAGTTCATAATTCAAAAACTATTAGGAATACTGAGATTTTTTTGACTTCAATCGATTGCCTGGATCATTTTGCATCGGCAAGGGTCGAAACAGTTCCACTGTTTCGAATAGTATAGCCGTAAGTGGAGAAAATAAATAAAATCAAAAATTTATAAAAAGTAAAAAATAGTTCATAATTCAAAAACTATTAGAAATACTGCGATTTTTTTGAACTTCAATCGATTGCCTAGATCATTTTGCATCGGCAAAGGTCCAAATAGTTCCACCGTGTCGAATAGTATTGCCGTAAGTGGAGAAAATAAATAAAATCAAAAATTTATAAAAAGTAAAAAATAGTTAATAATTCAAAAACTATTAGGAATACTGCAATTTTTTTGACATCAATCGATTGCCCGGATCCTTTTGCATAGGCAAAGGTCCAAATACTTCCACTCTTTCGAATATAGTATAGCGGTAAGTGGAAAAAATAAATAAAATCAAAAATTTATAAAAAGTAAAAAATAGTTCATAATTCAAAAACTATTAGGAATACTGAGATTTTTTTGACTTCAATTGATTGCCTGGATCATTTTGCATCGGCAAAGGTCCAAACAGTTCCACTGTTTCGAATAGTATAGCCGTAAGTGGAAAAAATAAATAAAATCAAAAATTTATAAAAAGTAAAAAATAGTTCATAATTCAAAAACTATTAGGAATACTGAGATTTTTTTGGCTCCAATCGATTACCTGGATCATTTTGCATCGGCAAAGGTCCAAATAGTTCCACTGTTTTGAATATTGTATAGCCGTAAGTGGAAAAAATAAATAAAATCAAAAATTTATAAAAAGTAAAAAATAGTTCATAATTCAAAAACTATTAGGAATACTGCGATTTTTTTGACTCCAATCGATTACCTGGATTATTTTGCATCGGCAAAGGTCCAAAGAGTTCCACTGTTTCGAATAGTATAGCCGTAAGTGGAGAAAAGAAATAAAATCATAAATTTATAAAAAGTAAATAATATTTCATAATTCAAAAACTATTAGAAATACTGCGATTTTTTTGAACTCCAATCGATTACCTGGATCATTTTGCATCGGCAAAGGTCCAAATAGTTCCACTGTTTCGAATATTGTATAGCCGTAAGTGGAAAAAATAAATAAAATCAAAAATTTATAAAAAGTAAAAAATAGTTCATAATTCAAAAACTATTAGGAATACTGCGATTTTTTTGACTTCAATCGATTGCCTGGATCATTTTGCATCGGCAAGGGCCGAAACAGTTCCACTTATTCTAATAGTATAGCCGTAAGTGGAGAAAATAAATAAAATCAAAAATTTATAAAAAGTAAAAAATAGTTCATAATTCAAAAACTATTAGAAATACTGCAATTTTTTTGAAATTCAATCGATTGCCTGGATCATTTTGCATCGGCAAAGGTCCAAATAGTTCCACTCTTTCGAATATAGTATAGCCGTAAGTGGAAAAAATAAATAAAATCAAAAATTTATAAAAAGTAAAAAATAGTTCATAATTCAAAAACTATTAGGAATACTGAGATTTTTATGACTTCAATCGATTACCTGGATCATTTTGCATCGGCAAGTGTCCAAACTGTTCCACTGTTTCGAATAGTATAGCCGTAAGTGGAGAAAATATATAAAATCAAAAATTTATAAAAATTAAAAAATAGTTCATAATTCAAAAACTATTAGGAATACTGCGATTTTTTTGACTTCAATCGATTACCTGGATCATTTTGCATCGGCAAAGGTCCAAATAGTTCCACTCTTCCGAATATGGTATAGCCGTAAGTGGAAAAAATAAATAAAATCAAAAATTTATAAAAAGTAAAAAATAGTTCATAATTCATAAACTATTAAGAATACTGCGATTTTTTTGAACTTCAATCGATTGCCTGGATCATTTTGCATCGGCAAAGGTCCAAATTGTTCCACTTTTTCGAATACAGTATAGCCGTAAGTGGAAAAAATAAATAAAATCAAAAATTTATAAAAAGTAAAAAGTAGTTCATAATTCAAAAACTATTATGAATACTGAGATTTTTTTGACTTCAATCGATTGCCTGGATCATTTTGCTTCGGCAAAAATCCAAATTAAAATCAAAAATTTATAAAAAGTAAAAAATAGTTCATAATTCAAAAACTATTAGGAATACTGCGATTTTTTTGACTTCAATCGATTGCCTGGATCATTTTGCATCGGCAAAGATCCAAACAGTTCCACTGTTTCGAATAGTATAGCCGTAAGTGGAGAAAATAAATAAAATTAAAAATTTATAAAAAGTAAAAAATAGTTCATAATTCAAAAACTATTAGAAGTACTGCGATTTTTTTGAACTTCAATCGATTGCCTGGATCATTTTGCATCGGCAAAGGTCCAAATAGTTCCACTCTTTTGAATATAGTATAGCCGTAAAATCAAAAATTTATAAAAAGTAAAAAATAGTTCATAATTCAAAAACTATTAGGAATACTGAGATTTTTTTGACTTCAATCGATTACCTGAATCATTTTACATCGGCAAGTGTCCAAATTGTTCCACTGTTTCGAATATAGTATAGCCGTAAGTGGAAAAAATAAATAAAATCAAAAATTTATAAAAAGTAAAAAATAGTTCATAATTCAAAAACTATTAGGAATACTGAGATTTTTTTGACTTCAATCGATTGCCTGGATCATTTTGCATCGGCAAGGGTCGAAACAGTTCCACTGTTTCGAATAGTATAGCCGTAAGTGGAGAAAATAAATAAAATCAAAAATTTATAAAAAGTAAAAAATAGTTCATAATTCACAAACTATTGGAAATACTGCGATTTTTTTGAACTTCAATCGATTGCCTGGATCATTTTGCATCGGCAAAGGTCCGAATAGTTCCACCGTGTCGAATAGTATTGCCGTAAGTGGAGAAAATAAATAAAATCAAAAATTTATAAAAAGTAAAAAATAGTTAATAATTCAAAAACTATTAGGAATACTGCAATTTTTTTGACATCAATCGATTGCCCGGATCCTTTTGCATCGGCAAAGGTCCAAATACTTCCACTCTTTCGAATATAGTATAGCGGTAAGTGGAAAAAATAAATAAAATCAAAAATTTATAAAAAGTAAAAAATAGTTCATAATTCAAAAACTATTAGGAATACTGAGATTTTTTTGACTTCAATCGATTGCCTGGATCATTTTGCATCGGCAAAGGTCCAAACAGTTCCACTGTTTCGAACAGTATAGGCGTAAGTGGAGAAAATAAATAAAATCAAAAATTTATAAAAAGTAAAAAATAGTTCATAATTTAAAAACTATTAGGAATACTGCGATTTCTTTGACTAAAATCGATTGCCTGAATCATCTTGCATCGGCAAAGGTCCAAATAGTTCCACTGTTTCGAATATTCGAATAGTAAGCCGTAAGTGGAGAAAATAAATAAAATCAAAAATTTATAAAAAGTAAAAAATAGTTCATAATTCAAAAACTATTAGGAATACTGCGATTTTTTTAAACTTCCATCCATTGCCTGGATCATTTTTTATCGGCAAAGGTCCAAATAGTTCCACTGTTTCGAATATAGTATAGCCGTAAGTGGAGAAAATAAATAAAATCAAAAATTTATAAAAAGTAAAAAATAGTTCATAATTTAAAAATTATTAGGAATACTGCGATTTTTTTGACTTCAATCGATTACCTGGATCATTTTGCATCGGCAAAGGTCCAAAGAGTTTTACTGTTTCGAATAGTATAGCCGTTAGTGGAAAAAATAAATATAATCAAAAATTTATAGAATGTAAAAAATAGTTCATAATTCAAAAACTATTAGGAATACTGCGATTTTTGTGACTTCAATCGATTACCTGGGTTATTTTGCATCGAAACAGTGGAACTATTTGGAAATTTGCCGATGCAAAATGATCCAGGAAATCGATTGGAGTCAAAAAAATCTCAGTATTCCTAATGGTTTTTGAATTATGAACTATTTTTTACTTTTTATAAATTTTTGATTTTATTTATTTTTTCCACTTACGGCTATACTATATTCGAAAGAGTGCAACTATTTGGACCTTTGCCGATGCAAAATGATCCGGGCAATCGATTGATGTCAAAAAAATCGCAGTATTCCTAATAGTTTTTGATTATGAACTATTTTTTACTTTTTATAAATTTTTGATTTTATTTATTTTCACCACTTACGGCTATACTATTCAAAACAATGGAACTGTTTCGACTCTTGCCGATGCAAAATGATCCAGTCAATCGATTGAAGTCAAAAAAATCGCAGTATTCCTACTAGTCTTTGAATTATGTACTATTTTTTTCTTTTTATAAATTTTTTATTTTATATATTTTCTCCACTTACGGCTATACTATTCGAAACAGTGGAACTGTTTGGACCTTTGCCAATGCAAAATGATCCAGGCAATCGATTGGAGTCAAAAAAATCTCAGTATTCCTAATAGTTTTTGAATTATGAACTATTTTTTACTTTTAATAAATTTTTGATTTTATTTATTTCTTCCACTTACGGCTATACTATATTCGAAAGAGTGGAACTATTTGGACCTTTGCCGATGCAAAATGATCCAGGCAATCGATTGATGTCAAAAAAATGGCAATATTCCTAATAGTTTTTGAATTATGAACTATTTTTTACTTTTTATAAATTTTTGATTTTATATATTTTCTCCACTTAAAGCTATACTATTCGAAACAGTGGAACTGTTTCGACTCTTGCCGATGCAAAATGATTCAGGCAATCGATTAAAGTCAAAAAAATCTCAGTATTCCTAATGGTTTTTGAATTATGAACTATTTTTTACTTTTTATAAATTTTTGATTTTATTTATTTTCTCCACTTACGGCTATACTATTCGAAACAGTGGAACTGTTTCGACCCTTGCCGATGCAAAATGATCCAGGCAATCGACTGAAGTCAAAAAAATCTCAGTATTCCTAATAGTTTTTGAATTATGAACTATTTTTTACTTTTTATAAATTTTTGATTTTATTTATTTTTTCCACTTACGGCTATACTATTCGAAACAGTGGAACTGTTTGGACACTTGCCGATGTAAAATGATTCAGGTAATCGATTGAAGTCAAAAAAATCTCAGTATTCCGAATAGTTTTTGAATTATGAACTATTATTTACTTTTAATAAATTTTTGATTTTATTTATTTCTTCCACTTACGGCTATACTATATTCGAAAGAGTGGAACTATTTGGACCTTTGCCGATGCAAAATGATCCAGGCAATCGATTGATGTCAAAAAAATGGCAATATTCCTAATAGTTTTTGAATTATGAACTATTTTTTACTTTTTATAAATTTTTGATTATATATATTTTCTCCACTTAAAGCTATACTATTCGAAACAGTGGAACTGTTTCGACTCTTGCCGATGCAAAATGATTCAGGCAATCGATTAAAGTCAAAAAAATCTCAGTATTCCTAATGGTTTTTGAATTATGAACTATTTTTTACTTTTTATAAATTTTTGATTTTATTTATTTTCTCCACTTACGGCTATACTATTCGAAACAATGGGACTATTTCGAACCTTGCCGATGCAAAATGATCCAGGCAATCGATTGAAGTCAAAAAAATCTCAGTATTCCTAATAGTTTTTGAATTATGAACTATTTTTTACTTTTTCTAAATTTTTGATTTTATTTATTTTCTCGACTTATTCTTCATCAAAAACACGACTAATGTCTCAGTTTGAATAAGAACGCTTTATTTGGAGCCATTTTTTGCTTAACGAACCGAATATAATTTAGTAAATCAGACTGAGAATGCTTTAGTCTGGATCAAAGAACGATTTTTATTAAAATTTAAAAGAAAACGACTAATTTCGAATTATTATTTACACAGAAACGAGTCAAACACGAGTTAAACTTAAACAAAACAGACTGTAAACGTTTTATGTCGCTTCAAAAGAACGATTCATATTATAATTTGGAAGAAACCTGCTTATTTCGGGAGCTTTTTTGCTTAGAAACGAGTAAAACCTTACCAAACCAAACTAAAAACATCTTATTTCGCCTCACAAACACCATTAATGTTACAGTTTAAAAAAAACACCTTATTTGGGTCTGCTTTTGCATAAAGAAACGAGTATAATTTAATAAAACAAACTGAGAACTTTCTAGATTAGTTTGAAGGAACGATTAAATTTATAATTTTGAAGAAAAGAACTTAATTCGATGGATTCGTCTTCTTCTTCTTCTTCTTCTTATTATTATTATTATTATCATTATTATTATTATTATTATTATTATTACTATTATTATTATTATTATTATTATTGTTATTGTTATTATTATTATTATTATTATTATTATTATTATTATTATTATTATTATTATTATTACTATTATTATTATTACTATCATTATTATTATTACTATTATATATATTTTTTTATTATTATTTTAATAATAATTTAAAACCAACTATAACTTTCGAATAGTGAACGGTTTATGCACCAGTTGGTAAGAACATTGTTAATTTTTGACAAATATTTGCTTAAAAACCTGAAGACTTAAACAAATCAAATTGAAAACATCTTATTCAAGTTCAAAATAACAAATAATATTATAGTTTTGATAAAAAAAGATTATTTTGGACGTTTATTAGCTTTGAAACGAGCAAACGTTTACAAGACATACTGAAAACGCTTTAGTCAGGCTCAAAAGTACGAATTATGCTATAGTTTGAACAAAAAGGGCTTATTCCGTACGATTGATTGCCTAAATAAACGAGTATATTTAATAAAACAGAGTGAAAACGCTTTATTCTGGCTCAAAAGAACGATTGATGCATGAATTTGGAAGCAAATGGCTTATTTCGAAATATTTTTTGCTTAGAATCCAGTAAAACAAATGGAGCCGAAAACGTCTTAGTTCGCTTCAGAAAAGCGATATATATTATAATTCGAAAGAAAATGGCTTATTTCGAACGATTCTTATCTTTGAAACCAGCAAACATTTAAAAAGCATACTAAAAACGCTCTATTCAGGCTCAGAAGAACGAATTATGTTATAGTTTAAACAAAAACGGCAAATTTCATACTATTTTTTGCTTAACGAAACGAGAATATTTAATAAAACACACTGAAAACACTATATCCTTGCTCAAAAGAACGATTAATGCAATAATTTAGAAGCAAAGGGAAAATTTCGAAGGTTTTTTTGCTTAGAATCCAGTAAAACTTATGCAAATCCCACCGAAAACGTCTAAGTTTGCTTCAAAAAAGCGATATATATTATAATTCGAAAGAAAACGGCTTATTTCGAACGACTCTTAGCTTCGAAACCAGCAAACGTTTACAAAACATACTGCAGACGCTTTATTCTTGCTCAAAAGAACAAATTATATTATAGTTTGAACAAAAACAGTGAATTTCAGACAATTTTTTGCTTAAAGAAACGAGTAATTTTAATAAAACAGACCAAAAACGCTTTATTCTTGCTCAAAAGAACGATTGATGCAATAATTTGAAAGCAAATGGCTAATTTCGAAAGATTATTTACTTAGAATCCAGTAAAACTTATGTAAATCGAGCCGAAAACGTCTTAGTTCGCTTCAAATAAGCGATACATATTATAATTCGAAAGAAAACGGCTTATTTCGAACGATTCTTAGCTTCGAAACCAGCAAACGTTTACAAAACATACTAAAAACGCTCAATTCAGGCTCAAACGAACGAATTATGTTATAGTTTAAACTAAAACGGCAAATTTCAGACTATTTTTTGCTTAAAGAAACGAGTATATTTAATGAAACATACTCAAAACTCTTTATTCTTGCTCAAAAGAACGAATTATGTTATAGATTAAAAGAAAACGGTTTATTTCGAACTACTCTTGGCTTCAAATTAAGCAAACTTTAATAAAGCAGAGTGAAAACGTTTTATTGTCACAAGAAAACAGTTCAAGCACTAATTAAAGCCAATCCTGGGAGATTTCTCGATTTTAAGAAAAGAAATTGTCTAAAATAAAGGTTTTTCTTTAAAATTTGTGCCTTTTCTCGTTTCTAAGCAAAGAATCTACCGAGAGAAACCCTTTTTTCATTCAAACTATTGAATAATTTGTACTTTTGTGCTTAATTAAGTCACTTTTCTACAAACTGTGACATTTAACGTCTTTTTGAGGCGTTTGCTGGTTTTGGAGCTAAGAATCTTTCGAAATAAGCCGTTTTCTTTCAAATTATAATATATATCGCTTTTTTGAAGCGAAATAAAACGTTTTCGGCCCGATTTGTATAAGTTTTGCTGGATTCTAAGCAAAAAAACATTCGAAAGATTCCCTTTGCTTCCAAATTATTGCATCAATCGTTCTGATGAGCTAGAATAAAGCGTTTTCTGTATGCTTTATTAAATATACTCGATTCTTTAAGCAAAAAATTGTTTGAAATTCACTGTTTTTGATCAAACTATAACATTATTCGTTCCTTTGAGCCTGAATAAAGCGTTTTTAGTATGTTTTGTAAACGTTTGCTGTTTTCAAAGCTCAGAATCGTTCGAAATAAGCCGCTTTCTTTCGAATTATAATTTATATCGCTTTTTTGAAGCGAAATAAAACGTTTTCTACACGATTTGTATAAGTTTTACTGGATTCTAAGCAAAAAAACCTTCAAAATATTCCCTTTGCTTCCAAATTATTGCATTAATCGTTCTTTTGAGCAAGAATAAAGCGTTTTCAATCTGTTTTATTAAATATACTCGCTTCTATAAGCAAAAAATAGTCTGAAATGTGCCGTTTTTGTTTAAACTATAACATAATTCGTTCTTCTGAGCCTGAATAGAGCGTTTTCAGTATGTTTTGTAAACGTTTGCTGTTTTCAAAGCTTAGAATCGTTCGAAATAAGCCGCTTTCTTTCGAATTATGATTTATATCGCTTTTTTGAAGCGAAATAAAACGTTTTCGACCCGATTTGTATAAGTTTTACTGGATTCTAAGCAAAAAAAACCTTCAAAATATTCCCTTTGCTTCCAAATTATTGCATTAATCGTTCTTTTGAGCAAGAATAAAGCGTTTTCAGTCTGTTTTATTAAATACACCCGTTTCTTTAAGCAAAAAATTGTCTGAAATTCACTGTTTTTGTACAAACTATAACATAATTCGATTTTTTGGGCCAGATTAAAGCCTTTTCAGTATGCTTTGTAAACGTTTGCTGGTTTCAAAGCTAAGAATCGTTCGAAATAAGCAGTTTTCTTTCGAATTATAATATATATCGCTTTTTTGAAGCTAACTAAGACGCTTTCGGCTCCATTTGTGTAAGTTTTACTGGATTCTAAGCAAAAAATCTTTCGAAATAAGCCATTTGCTTCCAAATTATTGCTTCAATCGTTCTTTTGAGCATGAATAAAACGTTTTCAGTCTGTTTTATTAAATATACTCGTTTATTTAGGTAATCAATCGTACGGAATAAGCCCTTTTTGTTCAAACTATATCATAATTCGTTCTTTTGAGCCTGATTAAAGCATTTTCAGTATGTCTAGTAAACGTTTGCTCGTTTCAAAGCTAATAAACGTCCAAAATAAGCTGTTTTTATCGAAACCATAACATAATTTGTTATTTTGAACTAGAACAAGATTTGCACACAATTTGCTTTGTGTAAGTCTTCAGGTTTTTAAGCAAATATTTGTCAAAAATTAACCATGTTCTTACAAACTGGTGCATAAACCGTTCACTATTCGAAGTTATAGTTGGTTTTAAATTATTAAAATAATAATAAAAAAATATATATAATAATAATAATAATAATGAAATTGTGATAATAATAATAATAATAATAATAATAATAATAATAATAATAATAATAATAATAATAATAATAATAATAATAATAATAATAATAATAATAATAATAATAATAATAATAATAATAATAATAATAAGAAAAAGAAGAAGAAGAAGAAGAAGACGAATCCTTCGAATTGAGTTCTTTTCTTCAAAATTATAAATTTAATCGTTCCTTCAATCTAATCTAGAAAGTTCTCAGTCTGTTTTATTAAATTATACTCGTTTCTTTATGCAAAAGCAGACCTAAATAAGGTGTTTGTTTTAAACTGTAACATTAATGGTGTTTTTGAGGCGAAATAAGATGTTTTTAGTTTGGTTTGGTAAGGTTTTACTCGTTTCTAAGTAAAAAAGCTGCCGAAATAAGCAGGTTTCTTCCAAATTATAATATGAATCGTTCTTTTGAAGCGACATAAAACGTTTACAGTCTGTTTTGTTTAAGTTTAACTCGTGTTTGACTCGTTTCTGTTTAAATAATATTTCGAAATTAATCGTTTTCTTTTAAATTTTAATAAAAATCGTTCTTTTGGTCCAGACTAAAGCATTCTCAGTCTGATTTACTAAATTATATCCGGTTCGTTAAGCAAAAAATGGCTCCAAATAAAGCGTTTTTATCCAAACTGAGACATTAGTCGTGTTTGGTGAAGAATAATTCGAGAAAATAAATAAAATCAAAAATTTGTAAAAAGTAAAAAATAGTTCATAATTCAAAAACTATTAGGAATACTGAGATTTTTTTGACTTCAATCGATTGCCTGGATCATTCTGCATCGGCAGGGGTCGAAACAGTTCAACTGTTTCGAATAGTATAGCCGTGAGTGGAGAAAATAAATAAAATCAAAAATTTATAAAAAGTAAAAAATAGTTCATAATTCAAAAACTATTAGGAATACTGCGATTTTTTTGACTTCAGTCGATTGCCTGGATCATTTTGCTTCGGCAAAAGTCCAAATAGTTCCACTGTTTCGAATAGTAGAGCCGTAAGTGAAAAAAATAAATAAAATCAAAAACTTATAAAAAGTAAAAAATAGTTTATAATTCAAAAACTATTAGGAATACTGCGATTTTTTTGACATCAATCGATTGCCTGGATCATTTTGCATCGGCAAAGGTCCAAATAGTTCCACTCTTTCGAATATAGTATAGCCGTAAATGGAAAAAATAAATAAAATCAAAAATTTATAAAAAGTAAAAAATAGTTCATAATTCAAAAACTATTAGGAATACTGAGATTTTTTTGACTTCAATCGATTGCCAGGATTATTTTGCATCGGCAAGGGTCGAAACAGTTCCACTGTTTCGAATAGTATAGCCGTAAGTGGAGAAAATAAATAAAATCAAAAATTTATAAAAAGTAAAAAATAGTTCATAATTCAAAAACTATTAGGAATACTGCGATTTTTTTGACATCAATCGATTGCCTGGATCATTTTGCATCGGCAAAGGTCCAAATAGTTCCACTCTTTCGAATATAGTATAGCCGTAAGTGGAAAAAATAAATAAAATCAAAAATTTATAAAAAGTTAAAAATAGTTCATAATTCAAAAACTATTAGGAATACTGAGATTTTTTTGACTTCAATCGATTACCTGGATCATTTTGCATTGGCAAGTGTCCAAACAGTTCCACTGTTTCGAATAGGATAGCCGTAAGTGGAGAAAATAAATAAAATCAAAAATTTATAAAAAGTAAAAAATAGTTTATAATTCAAAAACTATTAGGAATACTGAGATTTTTTTGACTTCAATCGATTACCTGGACCATTTTGCATTGGCAAGTGTCCAAACAGCTCCACTGTTTCGAATAGTATAGCCGTAAGTGGAGAAAATAGATAAAATCAAAAATTTATAAAAAGTAAAAAATTGTTCATAATTCAAAAACTATTAGGAATACTGAGATTTTTTTGACTTCAATCGATTGCCTGGATCATTTTGCATCGGCAAGGGTCGAAACAGTTCCACTGTTTCGAATAGTATAGCCGTAAGTGGAGAAAATAAATAAAATCAAAAATTTATAAAAAGTAAAAAATAGTTCATAATTCAAAAACTATTATGAATACTGCGATTTTTTTGAACTTCAATCGATTGCCTGGATCATTTTGTATCGGCAAAGGTCCAAATTGTTCCACTGTTTCGAATATAGTATAGCCGTAAGTGGAAAAAATAAATAAAATCAAAAATTTATAAAAAGTAAAAAATAGTTCATAATTCAAAAACTATTAGGAATACTAGATTTTTTTGACTTCAATCGATTGCCTGGATCATTTTGCATCGGCAAAGGTCCAAACAGTTCCACTGTTTCGAATAGTATAACCATAAGTGGAGAAAATAAACAAAATCAAAAATTTTTAAAAAGTAAAATATAGTTCATAATTCAAAAACTATTAGAAATACTGCGATTTTTTTGAACTTTAATCGATTGCCTGGATCATTTTGCATCGGCAAAGGTCCAAATAGTTCCACTCTTTCGAATATAGTATAGCGCTAAGTGGAAAAAATAAATAAAATCAAAAATTTATAAAAAGTAAAAAATAGTTCATAATTCAAAAACTATTAGGAATACTGAGATTTTTTTGACTGCAATCGATTGCCTGGATCATTGTGCATCGGCAAGGGTCGAAACAGTTTCACTGTTTCGAATAGTATAGCCGTAAGTGGAGAAAATATATAAAATCAAAAATTTGCAAAAAGTAAAAAATAGTTCATAATTCAAAAACTATTAGGAATACTAGATTTTTTTGAACTTCAATCGATTGCCTGGATCATTTTGCATCGGCAAGGGTCGAAACAGTTCCACTGTTTCGAATGGTATAGCCGTAAGTGGAGAAATTAAATAAAATCAAAAATTTATAAAAAGTAAAAAACTGTTCATAATTCAAAAACTATTAGGAATACTGCGATTTTTTTGACATCAATCGATTGCCCGGATCATTTTGCATCGGCAAAGGTCCAAATAGTTCCACTCTATCGAATATAGTATAGCCGTAAGTGGAAAAAATTAATAAAATCAAAAATTTATAAAAAGTAACAAATAGTTCATAATTCAAAAACTATTAGGAATACTGAGATTTTTTTGACTCCAATTGATTGCCTGGATCATTTTGCATCGGCAAAAGTCCAAACAGTTCCACTGTTTCGAATAGTATAGCCGTAAGTGGAGAAAATATATAAAATCAAAAATTTATAAAAAGAAAAAAATAGTACATAATTCAAAAACTATTAGGAATACTGCAATTTTTTTGACTTCAATCGATTGCCTGGATCATTTTGCATCGGCAAAGGTCCAAATAGTTCCACTGTTTCGAATATAGTATAGCCGTAAGTGGAAAAAATAAATAAAATCAAAAATTTATAAAAAGTAAAAAATAGTTCATAATTCAAAAACTATTAGGAATACTGAGATTTTTTTGACTTCAATCGATTGCCTGAATTATTTTGCATCGGCAAAGGTCCAAAGAGTTCCACTGTTTCGAATAGTATAGCCGTAAGGGGAGAAAATATATAAAATCAAAAATTTATAAAAAGTAAAAAGTTGTTCATAATTCAAAAATTATTAGGAATACTGAGATTTTTTTAACTTCAATCGATTGCCTGGATCATTTTGCATTGGCAAGGGTCGAAACAGTTCCACTGTTTCGAATAGTTTAGCCGTAAGTGGAGAAAATAAATAAAATCAAAAATTTATAAAAAGTAAATAATAGTTCATAATTCAAAAACTATTAGGAATACTGAGATTTTTTTGACATCAATCGATTGCCCGGATCATTTTGCATCGGCAAAGGTCCAAATAGTTCCACTGTTTCGAATATAGTATAGCCGTAAGTGGAAAAAATAAATAAAATCAAAAATTTATAAAAAGTAAAAAATAGTACATAATTCAAAAACTATTAAGAATACTACGATTTTTTTGACTTCAATCGATTGCCTGGATCATTTTGCATCGGCAAGGGTCGAAACAGTTCCATTGTTTTGAATAGTATAGCCGTAAGTGGTGAAAATAAATAAAATCAAAAATTTATAAAAAGTAAAAAATAGTTCATAATTCAAAAACTATTAGGAATACTGCGATTTTTTTGACATCAATCGATTGCCCGGATCATTTTGCATCGGCAAAGGTCCAAATAGTTGCACTCTTTCGAATATAGTATAGCCGTAAGTGGAAAAAATAAATAAAATCAAAAAATTTTAAAAAGTAAAAAATAGTTCATAATTCAAAAACTATTAGGAATACTGAGATTTTTTTGACTCCAATCGATTGCCTGGATCATTTTGCATCGGCAAAGGTCCAAATAGTTCCACTGTTTCGATGCAAAATAACCCAGGTAATCGATTGAAGTCACAAAAATCGCAGTATTCCTAATAGTTTTTGAATTATGAACTATTTTTTACATTCTATAAATTTTTGATTATATTTATTTTCTCCACTAACGGCTATACTATTCGAAACAGTGGAACTGTTTGGACCTTTGCCGATGCAAAATGATCCAGGTAATCGATTGAAGTCAAAAAAATCGCAGTATTCCTAATAGTTTTTGAATTATGAACTATTTTTTGCTTTTTATAAATTTTTGATTTTATTTATTTTCTCCACTTACGGCTATACTATTCGAAACAGTGTAACTGTTTGGACGTTTGCCGATGCAAAATGATCCAGGTAATCGATTGAAATCAAAAAAATCGCAGTATTCCTATTAATTTTTGAATTATGAACTATTTTTTACTTTTTATAAATTTTTGATTTTATTTATTTTCTCCACTTACGGCTATACTATATTCGAAACATTGGAACTATTTGGACCCTTGCCTATAAAAAATGATCCAGGCAATCGATGGAAGTTCAAAAAAATCGCAGTATTCCTAATAGTTTTTGAATTATGAACTATTTTTTACTTTTTATAAATTTTTGATTTTATTTATTTTCTCCACTTACGGCTATACTATTCGAATATTCGAAACAGTGGAACTATTTGGAATTTGCCGATGCAAAATGATTCAGGCAATCGATTTTAGTCAAAGAAATCGCAGTATTCCTAATAGTTTTTAAATTATGAACTATTTTTTACTTTTTATAAATTTTTGATTTTATTTATTTTCTCCACTTACGGCTATACTATTTGAAACAGTGGAACTGTTTGGACCTTTGCCGATGCAAAATGATCCAGGCAATCGATTGAAGTCAAAAAAATCTCAGTATTCCTAATAGTTTTTGAATTATGAACTATTTTTTACTTTTTATAAATTTTTGATTTTATTTATTTTTTCCACTTACGGCTATACTATATTGGAAACAGTGGAACAATTTGGACACTTGCCGATGCAAAATGATCCAGGCACTCGATTGAAGTTCAAAAAAATCGCAGTATTTCTAAGAGTTTTTGAATTATGAACTATTTTTTACTTTTTATAAATTTTTGATTTTATTTATTTTTTCCACTTACGGCTATACTATATTCGAAAGAGTGGAACTATTTGGACCTTTGCCGATGCAAAATGATCCAGGCAATCGATTGAAGTTCAAAAAAATTGCAGTATTTCTAATAGTTTTTGAGTTATGAACTATTTTTTACTTTTTGTAAATTTTTAATTTTATTTATTTTCTCCACTTACGGCTATACTATTCGAAACAGTGGAACTGTTTCGACCCTTCCCGACGCAAAATGATCCTGGCAATCGATTGAAGTCAAAAAAATTTCAGTATTCCTAATAGTTTTTGAATTATGAACTATTTTTTACTTTTTATAAATTTTAGATTTTATTTATTTTTTCCACTTACGGCTATACTATAGTTGAAACAGTGGAACAATTTGGACCTTTGCCGATGCAAAATGATCCAGGCAATCGATTGAAGTTCAAAAAAATCGCAGTATTCATAATAGTTTTTGAATTATGAACTATTTATTACTTTTTATAAATTTTTGATTTTATTTATTTTTTCCACTTACGGCTGTACTATTCGAAACAGTGGAACTGTTTGGACACTTGCCAATGCAAAATGACCCAGGTAATCGATTGAAGTCAAAAAAATCTCAGTATTTCTAATAGTTTTTGAATTATGAACTATTTTTTACTTTTTATAAATTTTTGATTTTATTTATTTTCTCCACTTACTGCTATCCTATTCGAAACAGTGGAACTGTTTGGACACTTGCCAATGCAAAATGATCCAGGTAATCGATTGAAGTCAAAAAAATCTCAGTATTCCTAATAGTTTTTGAGTTATGAACTATTTTTTACTTATTATAAATTTTTGATTTTATTTATTTTCTCCACTTACGGGTATACTATTTGACACAGTGGAACTTTTTGGACCTTTGCCGATGCAAAATGATCCAGGCACTCGATTGAAGTTCAAAAAAATCGCAGTATTTCTAAGAGTTTTTGAATTATGAACTATTTTTTACTTTTTATAAATTTTTGATTTTATTTATTTTCTCCACTTACGGCTATACTATTCGAAACAGTGGAACTGTTTCGACCCTTGCCGATGCAAAATGATCCAAGCAATCGATTGAAGTCAAAAAAATCTCAGTATTCTTAATAGTTTTTGAATTATGAACTATTTATTACTTTTTATAAATTTTTGATTTTATTTATTTTTTCCACTTACGGCTATACTATTCGAAACAGTGGAACTGTTTGGACACTTGCCGATGCAAAATGATCCAGGTAATCGATTGAAGTCAAAAAAATCTCAGTATTCCTAATAGTTTTTGAATTATGAACTATTTTTTACTTTTCATAAATTTTTGATTTTATTTATTTTCTCCACTTACGGCTATACTATTCGAAACACTGGAACTGTTTGGACTTTTGCCAAGGCAAAATGATCCAGGCAATCGATTGAAGTCAAAAAAATCTCAGTATTCTTAATAGTTTTTGAATTATGAACTATTTTTTACTTTTTATAAATTTTTGATTTTATTTATTTTCTCCACTTACGGCTATACTATTCGAAACAGTGGAACTGTTTGGACACTTGCCGTTGCAAAATGATCCAGGTAATCGATTGAAGTCAAAAAAATCTCAGTATTCCTAATAGTTTTTGAATTATGAACTATTTTTTACTTTTTATAAATTTTTGATTTTATTTATTTTCTCCACTTACGGCTATACTATTCGAAACAATGGGACTATTGCGAACCTTGCCGATGCAAAATGATCCAGGCAATCGATTGAAGTCAAAAAAATCTCAGTATTCCTAATAGTTTTTGAATTATGAACTATTTTTTACTTTTTATAAATTTTTGATTTTATTTATTTTCTCGACTTATTCTTCATCAAAAACACGACTAATGTCTCAGTTTGGAAAAAAACGCTTTATTTGGAGCCATTTTTTGCTTAACGAACCGAATATAATTTAGTAAATCAGACTGAGAATGCTTTAGTCTGGATCAAAGAACGATTTTTATTAAAATTTAAAAGAAAACGACTAATTTCGAAATATTATTTACACAGAAACGAGTCAAACACGAGTTAAACTTAAACAAAACAGACTGTAAACGTTTTATGTCGCTTCAAAAGAACGATTCATATTATAATTTGGAAGAAACCTGCTTATTTCGGCAGCTTTTTTGCTTAGAAACGAGTAAAATCTTACCAAACCAAACTAAAAACATCTTATTTCGCCTCAAAAACACCATTAATGTTACAGTTTAAAAAAAAACACCTTATTTGGGTCTGCTTTTGCATAAAGAAACGAGTATAATTTAATAAAACAGACTGAGAACTTTCTAGATTAGTTTGAAGGAACGATTAAATTTATAATTTTGAAGAAAAGAACTCAATTCGATGGATCTGTCTTCTTCTTCTTCTTCTTCTTCTTCTTCTTCTTCTTATTATTATTATTATTATTATTATTATTATTACTATTATTATTATTATTATTATTATTGTTATTATTATTATTATTATTATTATTATTATTATTATTATTATTATTATTATTATTATTATAACTATCATTATTATTATTACTATTATATATATTTTTTTATTATTATTTTAATAATAATTTAAAACCAACTATAACTTTCGAATAGTGAACGGTTTATGCACCAGTTGGTAAGAACATTGTTAATTTTTGACAAATATTTGCTTAAAAACCTGAAGACTTACACAAATCAAATTGAAAACATCTTATTCAAGTTCAAAATAACAAATAATATTATAGTTTTGATAAAAAAAGATTATTTTGGACGTTGGAAAATGGCTTATTTCGAACGATTCTTATCTTTGAAACCAGCAAACATTTAAGAAGCATAATAAAAACGCTCTATTCAGGCTCAGAAGAACGAATTATGTTATAGTTTAAACAAAAACGGCAAATTTCACACTATTTTTTGCTTAACGAAACGAGAATATTTAATAAAACACACTGAAAACGCTATATCCTTGCTCAAAAGAACGATTAATGCAATAATTTAGAAGCAAAGGGAAAATTTCGAAGGTTTTTTTGCTTAGAATCCAGTAAAACTTATGCAAATCCCACCGAAAACGTCTAAGTTCGCTTCAAAAAAGCGATATATATTATAATTCGAAAGAAAACGGCTTATTTCGAACGACTCTTATCTTTGAAACCAGCAAACGTTTACAAAACATACTGCAGACGCTTTATTCTGGCTCAAAAGAACGAATTATATTATAGTTTGAACAAAAACAGTGAATTTCAGACAATTTTTTGCTTAAAGAAACGAGTAATTTTAATAAAACAGACCAAAAACGCTTTATTCTTGCTCAAAAGAACGATTGATGCAATAATTTGAAAGCAAATGGCTAATTTCGAAAGATTATTTACTTAGAATCCAGTAAAACTTATGTAAATCGAGCCGAAAACGTCTTAGTTCGCTTCAAATAAGCGATACATATTATAATTCGAAAGAAAACGGCTTATTTCGAACGATTCTTAGCTTCGAAACCAGCAAACGTTTACAAAACATACTAAAAACGCTCAATTCACGCTCAAAAGAACGAATTATGTTATAGTTTAAACTAAAACGGCAAATTTCAGACTATTTTTTGCTTAAAGAAACGAGTATATTTAATGAAACAGACTCAAAACTCTTTATTCTTGCTCAAAAGAACGAATTATGTTATAGATTAAAAGAAAACGGTTTATTTAGAACTACTCTTGGCTTCAAATTAAGCAAACTTTAATAAAGCAGAGTGAAAACGTTTTATTGTCACAAGAAAACAGTTCAAGCACTAATTAAAGCCAATCCTGGGAGATTTCTCGATTTTAAGAAAAGAAATTGTTTAAAATAAAGGTTTTTCTTTAAAATTTGTGCCTTTTCTCGTTTCTAAGCAAAGAATCTACTGAGAGAAACCCTTTTTTCATTCAAACTATTGAATAATTTGTACTTTTGTGCTTAAATAAGTCGCTTTTCTACAAACTGTAACATGGAACGTCTTTTTGAGGCGTTTGCTGGTTTTGGAGCTAAGAATCTTTCGAAATAAGCCGTTTTCTTTCGACTTATAATATATATCGCTTTTTTGAAGCGAAATAAAACGTTTTCGGCCCGATTTGTATAAGTTTTGCTGGATTCTAAGCAAAAAACCTTCGAAATATTCCCTTTGCTTCCAAATTATTGCATCAATCGTTCTGATGAGCTAGAATAAAGCGTTTTCTGTCTGCTTTATTAAATATACTCGATTCTTTAAGCAAAAAATTGTTTGAAATTCACTGTTTTTGATCAAACTATAACATAATTCGTTCCTTTGAGCCAGAATAAAGCGTTTTCAGTATGTTTTGTAAACGTTTGCTGTTTTCAAAGCTCAGAATCGTTCGAAATAAGCCGCTTTCTTTCGAATTATAATTTATATCGCTTTTTTGAAGCGAAATAAAACGTTTTCGGCCCGATTTGTTTAAGTTTTGCTGGATTCTAAGCAAAAAAAACCTTCGAAATATTCCCTTTGCTTCCAAGTTATTGCATCAATCGTTCTTTTGAGCAAGAATAAAGCGTTTTCAATCTGTTTTATTAAATATACTCGCTTCTATAAGCAAAAAATAGTCTGAAATGTGCCGTTTTTGTTTAAACTATAACGTAATTCGTTCTTCTGAGCCTGAATAGAGCGTTTTCAGTATGTTTTGTAAACGTTTGCTGTTTTCAAAGCTTAGAATCGTTCGAAATAAGCCGCTTTCTTTCGAATTATGATTTATATCGCTTTTTTGAAGCGAAATAAAACGTTTTCGACCCGATTTGTATAAGTTTTACTGGATTCTAAGCAAAGAAACCTTCAAAATATTCTCTTTGCTCGTTCTTTTGAGCAAGAATGAAGCGTTTTCAGTCTGTTTTATTAAATACACCCGTTTCTTTAAGCAAAAAATTGTCTGAAATTCACTGTTTTTGTACAAACTATAACATAATTCGATTTTTTGGGCCAGATTAAAGCCTTTTCAGTATGCTTTGTAAACGTTTGCTGGTTTCAAAGCTAAGAATCGTTCGAAATAAGCCGTTTTCTATCGAATTATAATATATATCGCTTTTTTGAAGCTAACTAAGACGTTTGCGGCTTCATTTGTGTAAGTTTTACTGGATTCTAAGCAAAAAATCTTTCGAAATAAGCCATTTGCTTCCAAAATATTGCATCAATCGTTCTTTTGAGCCTGAATAAAACGTTTTCAGTCTGTTTTATTAAATATACTCGTTTATTTAGGTAATCAATCGTACGGAATAAGCCCTTTTTGTTCAAACTATATCATAATTCGTTCTTTTGAGCCTGATTAAATCATTTTCAGTATGTCTTGTAAACGTTTGCTCGTTTCAAAGCTAATAAACGTCCAAAATAAGCTGTTTTTATCGAAACCATAACATAATTAGTTATTTTGAACTAGAACAAGATTTGCACACAGTTTGCTTTGTGTAAGTCTTCAGGTTTTTAAGCAAATATTTGTCAAAAATTAACCATGTTCTTACAAACTGGTGTATAAACCGTTCACTATTCGAAGTTATAGTTGGTTTTAAATTATTAAAATAATAATAAAAAAAAATATATAATAATAATAATAATAATAATAATAATAATAATAATAATAATAATAATAATAAGAAGAAGAAGAAGAAGAAGACGAATCCTTCGAATTGAGTTCTTTTCTTCAAAATTATAAATTTAATCGTTCCTTCAAACTAATCTAGAAAGTTCTCAGTCTGTTTTATTAAATTATACTCGTTTCTTTATGCAAAAGCAGACCTAAATAAGGTGTTTGTTTTAAACTGTAACATTAATGGTGTTTTTGAGGCGAAATAAGATGTTTTTAGTTTGGTTTGGTAAGGTTTTACTCGTTTCTAAGTAAAAAAGCTGCCGAAATAAGCAGGTTTCTTCCAAATTATAATATGAATCGTTCTTTTGAAGCGACATAAAACGTTTACAGTCTGTTTTGTTTAAGTTTAACTCGTGTTTGACTCGTTTCTGTTTAAATAGTATTTCGAAATTAGTCGTTTTCTTTTAAATTTTAATAAAAATCGTTCTTTTGGTCCAGACTAAAGCATTCTCAGTCTGATTTACTAAATTATATTCGGTTCGTTAAGCAAAAAATGGCTCCAAATAAAGCGTTTTTATCCAAACTGAGACATTAGTCGTGTTTTTGGTGAAGAATAATTCGAGAAAATAAATAAAATCAAAAATTTGTAAAAAGTAAAAAATAGTTCATAATTCAAAAACTATTAGGAATACTGAGATTTTTTTGACTTCAATCGATTGCCTGGATCATTTTGCATCGGCAAGGGTCAAAACAGTTCCATTGTTTCGAATAGTATAGCCGTAAGTGGAAAAAATATATAAAATAAAAAATTTATAAAAAGTAAAAAATACTTCATAATTCAAAAACTATTAGGAATGCTGCGAAGTTTTTGACTTCAGTCGATTGCCTGGATCATTTTGCATCGGCAAGGGTCGAAACAGTTCAACTGTTTCGAATAGTATAGCCGTGAGTGGAGAAAATAAATTAAATCAAAAATTTATAAAAAGTAAAAAATAGTTCATAATTCAAAAACTATTAGGAATACTGCGATTTTTTTGACTTCAGTCGATTGCCTGGATCAATTTGCTTCGGCAAAAGTCCAAATAGTTCCACTGTTTCGAATAGTAGAGCCGTAAGTGGAAAAAATAAATAAAATCAAAAATTTATAAAAAGTAAAAAATAGTTTATAATTCAAAAACTATTATGAATACTGAGATTTTTTTGAACTTCAATCGATTGCCTGGATCATTTTGCATCGGCAAAGGTCCAAATTGTTCCACTGTTTCGAATATAGTATAGCCGTAAGTGGAAAAAATAAATAAAATCAAAAATTTATAAAAAGTAAAAAATAGTTCATAATTCAAAAACTGTTAGGAATACTAAGATTTTTTTGACTTCAATCGATTGCCAGGATCATTTTGCATCGGCAAGGGTCGAAACAGTTCCACTGTTTCGAATAGTATAGCCGTCAGTGGAGAAAATAAATAAAATCAAAAATATATAAAAAGTAAAAAATAGTTCATAATTCAAAAACTATTAGGAATACTGCGATTTTTTTGACATCAATCGATTGCCTGGATCATTTTGCATCGGCAAAGGTCCAAATAGTTCCACTCTTTCAAATGTAGTATAACCGTAAGTGGAAAAAATAAATAAAATCAAAAATTTATAAAAAGTAAAAAATAGTTCATAATTCAAAAACTATTAGGAATACTGAGATTTTTTTGACTTCAATCGATTACCTGGATCATTTTGCATCGGCAAAGGTCCAAATTGTTCCACTGTTTCGAATATAGTATAGCCGTAAGTGGAAAAAATAAATAAAATCAAAAATTTGTAAAAAGTAAAAAATAGTTCATAATTCAAAGACTATTAGGAATACTGAGATTTTTTTGACTTCAATCGATTGCCAGGATCATTTTGCATCGGCAAGGGTCGATACAGTTCCACTGTTTCGAATAGTATAGCCGTAAGTGGAGAAAATAAATAAAATCAAAAATTTATAAAAAGTAAAAAATAGTTCATAATTCAAAAACTATTAGGAATAGTGCGATTTTTTTGACATCAATCGATTACCTGGATCATTTTGCATCGGCAAGTGTCCAAACAGTTCCACTGTTTCTAATAGTATAGCCGTAAGTGGAGAAAATATATAAAATCAAAAATTTATAAAAAGTAAAAAATTGTTTATAATTCAAAAACTATTAGGAATACTGAGATTTTTTTGACTTCAATCGATTGCCTGGATCATTTTGCATCGGCAAGGGTCGAAACAGTTCCACTGTTTCGAATAGTATAGCCGTAAGTGGAGAAAATAAATAAAATCAAAAATTTATAAAAAGTAAAAAATAGTTCATAATTCAAAAACTATTATGAATACTGCGATTTTTTTGAACTTCAATCGATTGCCTGGATCATTTTGCATCGGCAAAGGTCCAAATTGTTCCACTGTTTCGAATATAGTATAGCCGTAAGTGGAAAAAATAAATAAAATCAAAAATTTGTAAAAAGTAAAAAATAGTTCATAATTCAAAGACTATTAGGAATACTGAGATTTTTTTGACTTCAATCGATTGCCAGGATCATTTTGCATCGGCAAGGGTCGATACAGTTCCACTGTTTCGAATAGTATAGCCGTAAGTGGAGAAAATAAAGACGAATCCTTCGAATTGAGTTCTTTTCTTCAAAATTATAAATTTAATCGTTCCTTCAAACTAATCTAGAAAGTTCTCAGTCTGTTTTATTGAATTATACTCGTTTCTTTATGCAAAAGCAGACCTAAATAAGGTGTTTGTTTTAAACTGTAACATTAATGGTGTTTTTGAGGCGAAATAAGATGTTTTTAGTTTGGTTTGGTAAGGTTTTACTCGTTTCTAAGTAAAAAAGCTGCCGAAATAAGCAGGTTTCTTCCAAATTATAATATGAATCGTTCTTTTGAAGCGACATAAAACGTTTACAGTCTGTTTTGTTTAAGTTTAACTCGTGTTTGACTCGTTTCTGTTTAAATAGTATTTCGAAATTAGTCGTTTTCTTTTAAATTTTAATAAAAATCGTTCTTTTGGTCCAGACTAAAGCATTCTCAGTCTGATTTACTAAATTATATTCGGTTCGTTAAGCAAAAAATGGCTCCAAATAAAGCGTTTTTATCCAAACTGAGACATTAGTCGTGTTTTTGGTGAAGAATAATTCGAGAAAATAAATAAAATCAAAAATTTGTAAAAAGTAAAAAATAGTTCATAATTCAAAAACTATTAGGAATACTGAGATTTTTTTGACTTCAATCGATTGCCTGGATCATTTTGCATCGGCAAGGGTCGAAACAGTTCCATTGTTTCGAATAGTATAGCCGTAAGTGGAAAAAATATATAAAATAAAAAATTTATAAAAAGTAAAAAATACTTCATAATTCAAAAACTATTAGGAATGCTGCGAAGTTTTTGACTTCAGTCGATTGCCTGGATCAATTTGCTTCGGCAAAAGTCCAAATAGTTCCACTGTTTCGAATAGTAGAGCCGTAAGTGGAAAAAATAAATAAAATCAAAAATTTATAAAAAGTAAAAAATAGTTTATAATTCAAAAACTATTATGAATACTGAGATTTTTTTGAACTTCAATCGATTGCCTGGATCATTTTGCATCGGCAAAGGTCCAAATTGTTCCACTGTTTCGAATATAGTATAGCCGTAAGTGGAAAAAATAAATAAAATCAAAAATTTATAAAAAGTAAAAAATAGTTCATAATTCAAAAACTGTTAGGAATACTAAGATTTTTTTGACTTCAATCGATTGCCAGGATCATTTTGCATCGGCAAGGGTCGAAACAGTTCCACTGTTTCGAATAGTATAGCCGTCAGTGGAGAAAATAAATAAAATCAAAAATATATAAAAAGTAAAAAATAGTTCATAATTCAAAAACTATTAGGAATACTGCGATTTTTTTGACATCAATCGATTGCCTGGATCATTTTGCATCGGCAAAGGTCCAAATAGTTCCACTCTTTCAAATGTAGTATAACCGTAAGTGGAAAAAATAAATAAAATCAAAAATTTATAAAAAGTAAAAAATAGTTCATAATTCAAAAACTATTAGGAATACTGAGATTTTTTTGACTTCAATCGATTACCTGGATCATTTTGCATCGGCAAAGGTCCAAATTGTTCCACTGTTTCGAATATAGTATAGCCGTAAGTGGAAAAAATAAATAAAATCAAAAATTTGTAAAAAGTAAAAAATAGTTCATAATTCAAAGACTATTAGGAATACTGAGATTTTTTTGACTTCAATCGATTGCCAGGATCATTTTGCATCGGCAAGGGTCGATACAGTTCCACTGTTTCGAATAGTATAGCCGTAAGTGGAGAAAATAAATAAAATCAAAAATTTATAAAAAGTAAAAAATAGTTCATAATTCAAAAACTATTAGGAATAGTGCGATTTTTTTGACATCAATCGATTACCTGGATCATTTTGCATCGGCAAGTGTCCAAACAGTTCCACTGTTTCTAATAGTATAGCCGTAAGTGGAGAAAATATATAAAATCAAAAATTTATAAAAAGTAAAAAATTGTTTATAATTCAAAAACTATTAGGAATACTGAGATTTTTTTGACTTCAATCGATTGCCTGGATCATTTTGCATCGGCAAGGGTCGAAACAGTTCCACTGTTTCGAATAGTATAGCCGTAAGTGGAGAAAATAAATAAAATCAAAAATTTATAAAAAGTAAAAAATAGTTCATAATTCAAAAACTATTATGAATACTGCGATTTTTTTGAACTTCAATCGATTGCCTGGATCATTTTGCATCGGCAAAGGTCCAAATTGTTCCACTGTTTCGAATATAGTATAGCCGTAAGTGGAAAAAATAAATAAAATCAAAAATTTGTAAAAAGTAAAAAATAGTTCATAATTCAAAGACTATTAGGAATACTGAGATTTTTTTGACTTCAATCGATTGCCAGGATCATTTTGCATCGGCAAGGGTCGATACAGTTCCACTGTTTCGAATAGTATAGCCGTAAGTGGAGAAAATAAATAAAATCAAAAATTTATAAAAAGTAAAAAATAGTTCATAATTCAAAAACTATTAGGAATAGTGCGATTTTTTTGACATCAATCGATTACCTGGATCATTTTGCATCGGCAAAGGTCCAAATAGTTCCACTCTTTCGAATATAGTATAGCCGTAAGTGGAAAAAATAAATAAAATCAAAAATTTATAAAAAGTAAAAAATAGTTCATAATTCAAAAACTATTAGGAATACTGAGATTTTTTTGACTTCAATCGATTACCTGAATCATTTTACATCGGCAAGTGTCCAAACAGTTCCACTGTTTCGAATAGTTTAGCCGTAAGTGGAAAAAATAAATAAAATCAAAAATTTATAAAAAGTATAAAATAGTTCATAATTCAAAAACTATTAGGAATACTGCGATTTTTTTGACTTAAATCGATTGCCTGGATCATTTTGCATCGGCAAAGATACAAACAGTTCCACTGTTTCGAATAGTATAGCCGTAAGTGGAGAAAATAAATAAAATTTAATATTTATAAAAAGTAAAAAATAGTTCATAATTCAAAAACTATTAGGAATACTGAGATTTTTTTGACTTCAATCGATTACCTGAATCATTTTACATCGGCAAGTGTCCAAATTGTTCCACTGTTTCGAATATAGTATAGCCGTAAGTGGAAAAAATAAATAAAATCAAAAATTTATAAAAAGTAAAAAATAGTTCATAATTCAATAACTATTAGGAATACTGAGATTTTTTTGACTTCAATCGATTGCCTGGATCATTTTGCATCGGCAAAGATCCAAACAGTTCCACTGTTTCGAATAGTATAGCCGTAAGTGGAGAAAATAAATAAAATTAAAAATTTATAAAAAGTAAAAAATAGTTCATAATTCAATAACTATTAGGAATACTGAGATTTTTTTGACTGCAATCGATTGCCTGGATCATTTGGCATCGGCAAGGGTCGAAACAGTGAAACTGTTTTAGTTTTTAGTTTCACTGTTTCGAATAGTATAGCCATAAGTGGAGAAAATAAACAAAATCAAAAATTTATAAAAAGTAAAAAATAGTTCATAATTCCAAAACTATTAGGAATACTCGATTTTTTTGAACTTCAATCGATTGCCTGGATCATTTTGCATCGGCAAGGGTCGAGGGAGTTCAACTGTTTCGAATAGCATAGCCGTAAGTGGAGAAAATAAATAAAATCAAAAATTTATAAAAAGTAAAAAATAGTACATAATTCAATAACTATTAGGAATACTGCGATTTTTTTGACTTCAATCGATTGCCTGGATCATTTTGCATCGGCAAAGTTTCAAACAGTTCCACTGTTTCGAATAGTATAGCCGTAAGTGGAGAAAATATATAAAATCAAAAATTTATAAAAAGTAAAAAATAGTACATAATTCAAAAACTATTAGGAATACTGCGATTTTTTTGACTTCAATCGATTGCCTGGATCATTTTGCATCGGCAAAGGTCCAAACAGTTCCACTGTTTCGAATAGTATAGCCGTAAGTGGAAAAAATAAATAAAATCAAAAATTTATAAAAAGTAAAAAATAGTTCATAATTCAAAAACTATTAGGAATACTGAGATTTTTTTGATTTCAGTCGATTGCCTGGATCATTTTGCATCGGCAAGGGTCGAAACAGTTCCACTGTTTCGAATAGTATAGCCGTAAGTGGAGAAACTAAATAAAATCAAAAATTTATAAAAAGTAAAAAATAGTTCATAATTCAAAAACTATTAGGAATACTGAGATTTTTTTGACTTCAGTCGATTGCCTGGATCATTTTGCATCGGCAAGGGTCGAAACAGTTCCACTGTTTCGAATAGTATAGCCGTAAGTGGAGAAATTAAATAAAATCAAAAATTTATAAAAAGTAAAAAATAGTTCATAATTCAAAAACTATTAGGAATACTGCGAATTTTTTGACATCAATCGATTGCCCGGATCATTTTGCAGCGGCAAAAGTCCAAATAGTTCCACTCTATCGAATATAGTATAGCCGTAAGTGGAAAAAATAAATAAAATCAAAAATTTATAAAAAGTAAATAATAGTTCATAATTCAAAAACTATTAGGAATACTGAGATTTTTTTGACATCAATCGATTGCCCGGATCATTTTGCATCGGCAAAGGTCCCAATAGTTCCACTGTTTCGAATATAGTATAGCCGTAAGTGGAAAAAATAAATAAAATCAAAAATTTATAAAAAGTAAAAAATAGTTCATAATTCAAAAACTATTAGGAATACTGAGATTTTTTTGACTCCAATCGATTGCCTGGATCATTTTGCATCGGCAAAGGTCCAAATAGTTCCACTGTTTCGATGCAAAATAACCCAGGTAATCGATTGAAGTCACAAAAATCGCAGTATTCCTAATAGTTTTTGAATTATGAACTATTTTTTACATTCTATAAATTTTTGATTATATTTATTTTCTCCACTAACGGCTATACTATTCGAAACAGTGGAACTGTTTGGACCTTTGCCGATGCAAAATGATCCAGGTAATCGATTGAAGTCAAAAAAATTGCAGTATTCCTAATAGTTTTTGAATTATGAACAATTTTTTGCTTTTTATAAATTTTTGATTTTATTTATTTTCTCCACTTACGGCTATACTATTCGAATATTCGAAACAGTGGAACTATTTGGACCTTTGCCGATGCAAGATGATTCAGGCAATCGATTTTAGTCAAAGAAATCGCAGTATTCCTAATAGTTTTTAAATTATGAACTATTTTTTACTTTTTATAAATTTTTGATTTTATTTATTTTCTCCACTTACGGCTATACTATTCGAAACAGTGGAACTGTTTGGACATTTGCCGATGCAAAATGATCCAGGCAATCGATAGAAGTCAAAAAAATCTCAGTATTCCTAATAGTTTTTGAATTATGAACTATTTTTTACTTTTTATAAATTTTTGATTTTATTTATTTTTTCCACTTACGGCTATACTATATTCGAAACAGTTGAACAATTTGGACACTTGCCGATGTAAAATGATTCAGGTAATCGATTGAAGTCAAAAAAATCTCAGTATTCCTAATAGTTTTTGAATTATGAACTATTTTTTACTTTTTATAAATTTTTGATTTTATTTATTTTTTCCACTTACGGCTATACTATATTCGAAAGAGTAGAACTATTTGGACCTTTGCCGATGCAAAATGATCCAGGCAATCGATTGAAGTTCAAAAAAATCGCAGTACTTCTAATAGTTTTTGAATTATGAACTATTTTTTACTTTTTATAAATTTTTAATTTAATTTATTTTCTCCACTTACGGCTATACTATTCGAAACAGTGGAACTGTTTGGATCTTTGCCGATGCAAAATGATCCAGGCAATCGATTGAAGTCAAAAAAATCGCAGTATTCCTAATAGTTTTTGAATTATGAACTATTTTTTACTTTTTATAAATTTTTGATTTTATTTATTTTTTCCACTTACGGCTATACTATTCGAAACAGTGGAACTGTTTGGACACTTGCCAATGCAAAACGATTCAGGTAATCGATTGAAGTCAAAAAAATCTCTGTATTCCTAATAGTTTTTGAATTATGAACTATTTTTTACTTTTTATAAATTTTTGATTTTATTCATTTTTTCCACTTACGGCTATACTATATTCGAAACAGTGGAACAATTTGGACACTTGCCGATGTAAAATGATTCAGGTAATCGATTGAAGTCAAAAAAATCTCAGTATTCCTAATAGTTTTTGAATTATGAACTATTTTTTACTTTTTATAAATTTTTGATTTTATTTATTTTTTCCACTTACGGCTATACTATATTCGAAAGAGTAGAACTATTTGGACCTTTGCCGATGCAAAATGATCCAGGCAATCGATTGAAGTTCAAAAAAATCGCAGTACTTCTAATAGTTTTTGAATTATGAACTATTTTTTACTTTTTATAAATTTTTAATTTAATTTATTTTCTCCACTTACGGCTATACTATTCGAAACAGTGGAACTGTTTGGATCTTTGCCGATGCAAAATGATCCAGGCAATCGATCGAAGTCAAAAAAATCTCAGTATTCCTAATAGTTTTTGAATTATGAACTATTTTTTACTTTTTATAAATTTTTGATTTTATTTATTTTTTCCACTTACGGCTATACTATATTCGAAACAGTGGAACAATTTGGACACTTGCCGATGTAAAATGATTCAGGTAATCGATTGAAGTCAAAAAAATCTCAGTATTCCTAATAGTTTTTGAATTATGAACTATTTTTTACTTTTTATAAATTTTTGATTTTATTTATTTTTTCCACTTACGGCTATACTATATTCGAAAGAGTAGAACTGTTTGGACATTTGCCGATGCAAAATGATCCAGGCAATCGATAGAAGTCAAAAAAATCTCAGTATTCCTAATAGTTTTTGAATTATGAACTATTTTTTACTTTTTATAAATTTTTGATTTTATTTATTTTTTCCACTTACGGCTATACTATATTCGAAACAGTGGAACAATTTGGACACTTGCCGATGTAAAATGATTCAGGTAATCGATTGAAGTCAAAAAAATCTCTGTATTCCTAATAGTTTTTGAATTATGAACTATTTTTTACTTTTTATAAATTTTTGATTTTATTTATTTTTTCCACTTACGGCTATACTATATTCGAAACAGTGGAACAATTTGGACACTTGCCGATGTAAAATGATTCAGGTAATCGATTGAAGTCAAAAAAATCTCAGTATTCCTAATAGTTTTTGAATTATGAACTATTTTTTACTTTTTATAAATTTTTGATTTTATTTATTTTTTCCACTTACGGCTATACTATATTCGAAAGAGTAGAACTGTTTGGACATTTGCCGATGCAAAATGATCCAGGCAATCGATAGAAGTCAAAAAAATCTCAGTATTCCTAATAGTTTTTGAATTATGAACTATTTTTTACTTTTTATAAATTTTTGATTTTATTTATTTTTTTTACTTACGGCTATACTATTCGAAACAGTGGAACTGTTTGGACACTTGCCAATGCAAAATGATTCAGGTAATCGATTGAAGTCAAAAAAATCTCTGTATTCCTAATAGTTTTTGAATTATGAACTATTTTTTACTTTTTATAAATTTTTGATTTTATTTATTTTTTCCACTTACGGCTATACTATTCGAAACAGTGGAACTGTTTGGACACTTGCCAATGCAAAATGATTCAGGTAATCGATTGAAGTCAAAAAAATTTCTGTATTCCTAATAGTTTTTGAATTATGAACTATTTATTACTTTTTATAAATTTTTGATTTTATTTATTTTTTCCACTTACGGCTATACTATTCGAAACAGTGGAACTGTTTGGACACTTGCCAATGCAAAATGATTCAGGTAATCGATTGAAGTCAAAAAAATCTCTGTATTCCTAATAGTTTTTGAATTATGAACTATTTTTTACTTTTTATAAATTTTTGATTTTATTTATTTTTTCCACTTACGGCTATACTATATTCGAAACAGTGGAACAATTTGGACACTTGCCGATGTAAAATGATTCAGGTAATCGATTGAAGTAAAAAAAATCTCAGTATTCCTAATAGTTTTTGAATTATGAACTATTTTTTACTTTTTATAAATTTTTGATTTTATTTATTTTTTCCACTTACGGCTATACTATATTCGAAAGAGTAGAACTATTTGGACCTTTGCCGATGCAAAATGATCCAGGCAATCGATTGAAGTTCAAAAAAATCGCAGTACTTCTAATAGTTTTTGAATTATGAACTATTTTTTACTTTTTATAAATTTTTAATTTAATTTATTTTCTCCACTTACGGCTATACTATTCGAAACAGTGGAACTGTTTGGATCTTTGCCTATTGAAAATGATCCAGGCAATCGATTGAAGTCAAAAAAATTTCTGTATTCCTAATAGTTTTTGAATTATGAACTATTTATTACTTTTTATAAATTTTTGATTTTATTTATTTTTTCCACTTACGGCTATACTATTCGAAACAGTGGAACTGTTTGGACACTTGCCAATGCAAAATGATTCAGGTAATCGATTGAAGTCAAAAAAATCTCTGTATTCCTAATAGTTTTTGAATTATGAACTATTTTTTACTTTTTATAAATTTTTGATTTTATTTATTTTTTCCACTTACGGCTATACTATATTCGAAACAGTGGAACAATTTGGACACTTGCCGATGTAAAATGATTCAGGTAATCGATTGAAGTAAAAAAAATCTCAGTATTCCTAATAGTTTTTGAATTATGAACTATTTTTTACTTTTTATAAATTTTTGATTTTATTTATTTTTTCCACTTACGGCTATACTATTCGAAACAGTGGAACTGTTTGGACACTTGCCAATGCAAAATGATTCAGGTAATCGATTGAAGTCAAAAAAATCTCAGTATTCCTAATAGTTTTTGAATTATGAACTATTTTTTACTTTTTATAAATTTTTGATTTTATTTATTTTTTCCACTTACGGCTATACTATATTCGAAAGAGTAGAACTATTTGGACCTTTGCCGATGCAAAATGATCCAGGCAATCGATTAAAGTTCAAAAAAATCGCAGTACTTCTAATAGTTTTTGAATTATGAACTATTTTTTACTTTTTATAAATTTTTAATTTAATTTATTTTCTCCACTTACGGCTATACTATTCGAAACAGTGGAACTGTTTGGATCTTTGCCGATGCAAAATGATCCAGGCAATCGATTGAAGTCAAAAAAATCGCAGTATTCCTAATAGTTTTTGAATTATGAACTATTTTTTACTTTTTATAAATTTTTAATTTAATTTATTTTCTCCACTTACGGCTATACTATTCGAAACAGTGGAACTGTTTGGACACTTGCCAATGCAAAATGATTCAGGTAATCGATTGAAGTCAAAAAAATCTCTGTATTCCTAATAGTTTTTGAATTATGAACTATTTTTTACTTTTTATAAATTTTTGATTTTATTTATTTTTTCCACTTACGGCTATACTATTCGAAACAGTGGAACTGTTTGGACACTTGCCAATGCAAAATGATTCAGGTAATCGATTGAAGTCAAAAAAATCTCTGTATTCCTAATAGTTTTTGAATTATGAACTATTTATTACTTTTTATAAATTTTTGATTTTATTTATTTTTTCCACTTACGGCTATACTATTCGAAACAGTGGAACTGTTTGGACACTTGCCAATGCAAAATGATTCAGGTAATCGATTGAAGTCAAAAAAATCTCTGTATTCCTAATAGTTTTTGAATTATGAACTATTTTTTACTTTTTATAAATTTTTGATTTTATTTATTTTTTCCACTTACGGCTATACTATATTCGAAACAGTGGAACAATTTGGACACTTGCCGATGTAAAATGATTCAGGTAATCGATTGAAGTCAAAAAAATCTCAGTATTCCTAATAGTTTTTGAATTATGAACTATTTTTTACTTTTTATAAATTTTTGATTTTATTTATTTTTTCCACTTACGGCTATACTATATTCGAAAGAGTAGAACTATTTGGACCTTTGCCGATGCAAAATGATCCAGGCAATCGATTAAAGTTCAAAAAATCGCAGTACTTCTAATAGTTTTTGAATTATGAACTATTTTTTACTTTTTATAAATTTTTAATTTAATTTATTTTCTCCACTTACGGCTATACTATTCGAAACAGTGGAACTGTTTGGATCTTTGCCGATGCAAAATGATCCAGGCAATCGATTGAAGTCAAAAAAATCGCAGTATTCCTAATAGTTTTTGAATTATGAACTATTTTTTACTTTTTATAAATTTTTAATTTAATTTATTTTCTCCACTTACGGCTATACTATTCGAAACAGTGGAACTGTTTGGACACTTGCCAATGCAAAATGATTCAGGTAATCGATTGAAGTCAAAAAAATCTCTGTATTCCTAATAGTTTTTGAATTATGAACTATTTTTTACTTTTTATAAATTTTTGATTTTATTTATTTTTTCCACTTACGGCTATACTATTCGAAACAGTGGAACTGTTTGGACACTTGCCAATGCAAAATGATTCAGGTAATCGATTGAAGTCAAAAAAATCTCTGTATTCCTAATAGTTTTTGAATTATGAACTATTTATTACTTTTTATAAATTTTTGATTTTATTTATTTTTTCCACTTACGGCTATACTATTCGAAACAGTGGAACTGTTTGGACACTTGCCAATGCAAAATGATTCAGGTAATCGATTGAAGTCAAAAAAATCTCTGTATTCCTAATAGTTTTTGAATTATGAACTATTTTTTACTTTTTATAAATTTTTGATTTTATTTATTTTTTCCACTTACGGCTATACTATTCGAAACAGTGGAACTGTTTGGACACTTGCCGATGCAAAATGACCCAGGCAATCGATTAAAGTTCAAAAAAATCCAGTATTCCTAATAGTTTTTGAATTATGAACTATTTTTTACTTTTTATAAATTTTTGATTTTGTTTATTTTCTCCACTTATGGCTATACTATTCGAAACAGTGGAACTGTTTCGACCCTTGCCGATGCAAAATGATCCAGGCAATCGATTGAAGTCAAAAAAATCGAAGTATTCCTAATAGTTTTTGAATTATGAACTATTTTTTACTTTTTATAAATTTTTGATTTTATTTATTTTCTCCACTTACGGCTATACTATTCGAAACAGTGGAACTGTTTGGATCTTTGCCGATGCAAAATGATCCAGGCAATCGATTGAAGTCAAAAAAATCTCAGTATTCCTAATAGTTTTTGAATTTTGAACTATTTTTTACTTTTTATAAACTTTTAATTTTATTTATTTTTTCCACTTACGGCTATACTATATTGGAAACAGTGGAACAATTTGGACACTTGCTGATGTAAAATGATTCAGGTAATCGATTGAAGTCAAAAAAATCTCAGTATTCCTAATAGTTTTTGAATTATGAAGTATTTTTTACTTTTTATAAATTTTTGATTTTATTTATTTTTTCCACTTACGGCTATACTATATTCGAAAGAGTGGAACTATTTGGACCTTTGCCGATGCAAAATGATCCAGGCAATCTATTGAAGTTCAAAAAAATCGCAGTATTTCTAATAGTTTTTGAATTATGAACTATTTTTTACTTTTTGTAAATTTTTAATTTTATTTATTTTCTCCACTTACGGCTATACTATTCGAAACAGTGGAACTGTTTGGATCTTTGCCGATGCAAAATGATCCAGGCAATCGATTGAAGTCAAAAAAATCGAAGTATTCCTAATAGTTTTTGAATTATGAACTATTTTTTACTTTTTATAAATTTTTGATTTTATTTATTTTCTCCACTTACGGCTATACTATTCGAAACAGTGGAACTGTTTGGATCTTTGCCGATGCAAAATGATCCAGGCAATCGATTGAAGTCAAAAAAATCGCAGTATTCCTAATAGTTTTTGAATTATGAACTATTTTTTTACTTTTTATAAATTTTTGATTTTATTTATTTTTTCCACTTACGGCTATACTATTCGAAACAGTGGAACTGTTTGGACACTTGCCGATGTAAAATGATTCAGGTAATCGATTGAAGTCAAAAAAATCTCAGTATTCTTAATAGTTTTTGAATTATGAACTATTTATTACTTTTTATAAATTTTTGATTTTATTTATTTTTTCCACTTACGGCTATACTATTCGAAACAGTGGAACTGTTTGGACACTTGCCAATGCAAAATGATTCAGGTAATCGATTGAAGTCAAAAAAATCTCTGTATTCCTAATAGTTTTTGAATTATGAACTATTTTTTACTTTTTATAAATTTTTGATTTTATTTATTTTTTCCACTTACGGCTATACTATTCGAAACAGTGGAACTGTTTGGACACTTGCCGATGTAAAATGATTCAGGTAATCGATTGAAGTCAAAAAAATCTCAGTATTCTTAATAGTTTTTGAATTATGAACTATTTATTACTTTTTATAAATTTTTGATTTTATTTATTTTTTCCACTTACGGCTATACTATTCGAAACAGTGGAACTGTTTGGACACTTGCCAATGCAAAATGATTCAGGTAAGCGATTGAAGTCAAAAAAATCTCTGTATTCCTAATAGTTTTTGAATTATGAACTATTTTTTACTTTTTATAAATTTTTGATTTTATTTATTTTTTCCACTTACGGCTATACTATTCGAAACAGTGGAACTGTTTGGACACTTGCCGATGCAAAATGATCCAGGCAATCGATTAAAGTTCAAAAAAATCCAGTATTCCTAATAGTTTTTGAATTATGAACTATTTTTTACTTTTTATAAATTTTTGATTTTGTTTATTTTCTCCACTTATGGCTATACTATTCGAAACAGTGGAACTGTTTCGACCCTTGCCGATGCAAAATGATCCAGGCAATCGATTGCAGTCAAAAAAATCGCAGTATTCCTAATAGTTATTGAATTATGAACTATTTTTTACTTTTTATAAATTTTTAATTTTATTTATTTTCTCCACTCACGGCTTTACTATATTCGAAAGAGTGGAACTAATTGGACCTTTGCCGATGCAAAATGATCCGGGCACTCGATTGATGTCAAAAAAATTGCAGTATTCCTAATAGTTTTTGAATTATGAACTATTTTTTACTTTTTATAAATTTTTGATTTTATATATTTTCTCCACTTACGGCTATACTATTCGACACGGTGGAACTATTTGGACTTTTGCCGATGCAAAATGATCCTGGCAATCGATTGAAGTTCAAAAAAATCGCAGTATTTCTAATAGTTTTTGAATTATGAACTATTTTTTACTTTTTATAAATTTTTGATTTTATATATTTTCTCCACTTACGGCTATACTATTCGAAACAGTGGAACTGTTTCGACCCTTGCCGATACAAAATGATCCAGGCAATCGATTTAAGTCAAAAAAATCTCAGTATTCCTAATAGTTTTTGAATTTTGAACTATTTTTTACTTTTTATAAATTTTTGATTTTATTTATTTTTTCCACTTACGGCTATACTATATTGGAAACAGTGGAACAATTTGGACACTTGCCGATGTAAAATGATTCAGGTAATCGATTGAAGTCAAAAAAATCTCAGTATTCCTAATAGTTTTTGAATTATGAAGTATTTTTTACTTTTTACAAATTTTTGATTTTATTTATTTTTTCCACTTACGGCTGTACTATATTCGAAAGAGTGGAACTATTTGGACCTTTGCCGATGCAAAATGATCCAGGCAATCTATTGAAGTTCAAAAAAATCGCAGTATTTCTAATAGTTTTTGAATTATGAACTATTTTTTACTTTTTGTAAATTTTTAATTTTATTTATTTTCTCCACTTACGGCTATACTATTCGAACCAGTGGAACTGTTTGGATCTTTGCCGATGCAAAATGATCCAGGCAATCGATTGAAGTCAAAAAAATCGAAGTATTCCTAATGGTTTTTGAATTATGAACTATTTTTTACTTTTTATAAATTTTTGATTTTATTTATTTTTTCCACTATCGGCTATACTATTCGAAACAGTGGAACTGTTTGAACACTTGCCGATGTAAAATGAATCAGGTAATCGATTGAAGTCAAAAAAATCTCAGTATTCCTAATAGTTTTTGAATTATGAACTATTTTTTACTTTTTATAAATTTTTGATTTTATTTATTTTTTCCACTTACGGCTATACTATATTCGAAAAAGTGGAACTATTTGGACCTTTGCCGATCCAAAATGATCCAGGCAATCGATTGATGTCAAAAAAATCGCAGTATTCCTAATAGTTTTTGAATTATGAACTATTTTTTACTTTTTATAAATTTTTGATTTTATTTATTTTCTCCACTTACGGCTATACTATTCGAAACAGTGGAACTGTTTCGACCCTTGCCGATGCAAAATGATCCTGGCAATCGATTGAAGTCAAAAAAGTCTCAGTATTCCTAATAGTTTTTGAATTATGAACTATTTTTTACTTTTTATAAATTTTAGATTTTATTTATTTTTTCCACTTACGGCTATACTATATTTGAAACAGTGGAACAATTTGGACCTTTGCCGATGCAAAATGATCCAGGCAATCGATTGAAGTTCAAAAAAATCGCAGTATTCATAATAGTTTTTGAATTATGAACTATTTATTACTTTTTATAAATTTTTGATTTTATTTATTTTTTCCACTTACGGCTATACTATTCGAAACAGTGGAACTGTTTGGACACTTGCCAAGGCAAAATGATTCAGGTAATCGATTGAAGTCAAAAAAATCTCAGTATTCCTAATAGTTTTTGAATTATGAACTATTTTTTACTTTTTATAAATTTTTGATTTTATTTATTTTCTCCACTTACTGCTATCCTATTCGAAACAGTGGAACTGTTTGGACACTTGCCGATGCAAAATGATCCAGGCAATCGATTAAAGTTCAAAAAAATCCAGTATTCTTAATAGTTTTTGAATTATGAACTATTTTTTACTTTTTATAAATTTTTGATTTTGTTTATTTTCTCCACTTATGGCTATACTATTCGAAACAGTGGAACTGTTTCGACTCTTGCCGATGCAAAATGATCCAGGCAATCGATTGCAGTCAAAAAAATCGCAGTATTCCTAATAGTTATTGAACTATGAACTATTTTTTACTTTTTATAAATTTTTAATGTTATTTATTTTCTCCACTCACGGCTTTACTATATTCGAAAGAGTGGAACTAATTGGACCTTTGCCGATGCAAAATGATCCGGGCACTCGATTGATGTCAAAAAAATTGCAGTATTCCTAATAGTTTTTGAATTATGAACTATTTTTTACTTTTTATAAATTTTTGATTTTATATATTTTCTCCACTTACGGCTATACTATTCGACACGGTGGAACTATTTGGACCTTTGCCGATGCAAAATGATCCAGGCAATCGATTGAAGTTCAAAAAAATCGCAGTATTTCTAATAGTTTTTGAATTATGAACTATATTTTACTTTTTATAAATTTTTGATTTTATATATTTTCTCCACTTACGGCTATACTATTCGAAACAGTGGAACTGTTTCGACCCTTGCCGATGCAAAATGATCCAGGCAATCGATTGAAGTCAAAAAAATCTCAGTATTCCTAATAGTTTTTGAATTTTGAACTATTTTTTACTTTTTATAAATTTTTGATTTTATTTATTTTTTCCACTTACGGCTATACTATTTTGGAAACAGTGGAACAATTTGGACACTTGCCGATGTAAAATGATTCAGGTAATCGATTGAAGTCAAAAAAATCTCAGTATTCCTAATAGTTTTTGAATTATGAAGTATTTTTTACTTTTTATAAATTTTTGATTTTATTTATTTTTTCCACTTACGGCTATACTATATTCGAAAGAGTGGAACTATTTGGACCTTTGCCGATGCAAAATGATCCAGGCAATCTATTGAAGTGCAAAAAAATCGCAGTATTTCTAATAGTTTTTGAATTATGAACTATTTTTTACTTTTCGTAAATTTTTAATTTTATTTATTTTCTCCACTTACGGCTATACTATTCGAAACAGTGGAACTGTTTGGATCTTTGCCGATGCAAAATGATCCAGGCAATCGATTGAAGTCAAAAAAATCGAAGTATTCCTAATTGTTTTTGAATTATGAACTATTTTTTACTTTTTATAAATTTTTGATTTTATTTATTTTTTCCACTAACGGCTATACTATTCGAAACAGTGGAACTGTTTGAACAGTTGCCGATGTAAAATGAATCAGGTAATCGATTGAAGTCAAAAAAATCTCAGTATTCCTAATAGTTTTTGAATTATGAACTATTTTTTACTTTTTATAAATTTTTGATTTTATTTATTTTTTCCACTTACGGCTATACTATATTTAAAACAGTGGAACAATTTGGACCTTTGCCGATGCAAAATGATCCAGGCAATCGATTGAAGTTCAAAAAAATCGCCGTATTCATAATAGTTTTTGAATTATGAACTATTTATTACTTTTTATAAATTTTTGATTATATTTATTTTTTCCACTTACGGCTATACTATTCGAAACAGTGGAATAGTTCATAATTCAAAAACTATTATGAATACGGCGATTTTTTTGAACTTCAATCGATTGCCTGGATCATTTTGCATCGGCAAAGGTCCAAATTGTTCCACTGTTTTAAATATAGTATAGCCGTAAGTGGAAAAAATAAATAAAATCTAAAATTTATAAAAAGTAAAAAATAGTTCATAATTCAAAAACTATTAGGAATACTGAGAATTTTTTGACTTCAATCGATTGCCTGGATCATTTTGCATCGGCAAAGGTCCAAATTGTTCCACTGTTTTAAATATAGTATAGCCGTAAGTGGAAAAAATAAATAAAATCAAAAATTTATAAAAAGTAAAAAATAGTTCATAATTCAAAAACTATTAGGAATACTGAGATTTTTTTGACTTCAATCGATTACCTGATTCATTTTACATCGGCAACTGTTCAAACAGTTCCACTGTTTCGAATAGTATAGCCGTTAGTGGAAAAAATAAATAAAATCAAAAATTTATAAAAAGTAAAAAATAGTTCATAATTCAAAAACAATTAGGAATACTTCGATTTTTTTGACTTCAATCGATTGCCTGGATCATTTTGCATCGGCAAAGATCCAAACAGTTCCACTGTTTCGAATAGTATAGCCGTAAGTGGAGAAAATAAATAAAATTAAAAATTTACGAAAAGTAAAAAATAGTTCATAATTCAAAAACTATTAGAAATACTGCGATTTTTTTGCACTTCAATAGATTGCCTGGATCATTTTGCATCGGCAAAGGTCCAAATAGTTCCACTCTTTCGAATATAGTATAGCCGTAAGTGGAAAAAATAAATAAAATCAAAAATTTATAAAAAGTAAAAAATACTTCATAATTCAAAAACTATTAGGAATACTGAGATTTTTTTGACTTCAATCGATTACCTGAATCATTTTACATCGGCAAGTGTCCAAATTGTTCCACTGTTTCCAAAATAGTATAGCCGTAAGTGGAAAAAATAAATAAAATCAAAAATTTATAAAAAGTAAAAAATAGTTCAAAATTCAAAAACTATTAGGAATACTGAGATTTTTTTGACTTCAATCGATTGCCTGGATCATTTTGCATCGGCAAGGGTCGAAACAGTTCCACTGTTTCGAATAGTATAGCCGTAAGTGGAGAAAATATATAAAATCAAAAATTTATAAAAAGTAAAATATAGTTCATAATTCAAAAACTATTAGAAATACTGCGATTTTTTTGAACTTCAATCGATTGCCTGGATCATTTTGCATCGGCAAAGGTCCAAATAGTTCCACCGTGTCGAATAGTATAGCCGTAAGTGGAGAAAATATATAAAATCAAAAATTTATAAAAAGTAAAAAATAGTTCATAATTCAAAAACTATTAGGAATACTGCAATTTTTTTGACATCAATCGAGTGCCCGGATCATTTTGCATCGGCAAAGGTCCAATTAGTTCCACTCTTTCGAATATAGTAAAGCCGTGAGTGGAGAAAATAAATAACATTAAAAATTTATAAAAAGTAAAAAATAGTTCATAGTTTAATAACTATTAGGAATACTGCGATTTTTTTGACTGCAATCGATTGCCTGGATCATTTTGCATCGGCAAGAGTCGAAACAGTTCCACTGTTTCGAATAGTATAGCCATAAGTGGAGAAAATAAACAAAATCAAAAATTTATAAAAAGTAAAAAATAGTTCATAATTCAAAAACTATTAAGAATACTGGATTTTTTTGAACTTTAATCGATTGCCTGGATCATTTTGCATCGGCAAGTGTCCAAACAGTTCCACTGTTTCGAATAGGATAGCAGTAAGTGGAGAAAATAAATAAAATCAAAAATTTATAAAAAGTAAAAAATAGTTCATAATTCAAAAACTATTAGGAATACTGAGATTTTTTTGACTTCAATCGATTACCTGAATCATTTTGCCTTGGCAAGTGTCCAAACAGTTCCACTGTTTCGAATAGTATAGCCGTAAGTGGAAAAAATAAATAAAATCAAAAATTTATAAAAAGTAATAAATAGTTCATAATTCAAAAACTATTATGAATACTGCGATTTTTTTGAACTTCAATCGATTGCCTGGATCATTTTGCATCGGCAAAGGTCCAAATTGTTCCACTGTTTCAAATATAGTATAGCCGTAAGTGGAAAAAATAAATAAAATCTAAAATTTATAAAAAGTAAAAAATAGTTCATAATTCAAAAACTATTAGGAATACTGAGACTTTTTTGACTTCAATCGATTGCCAGGATCATTTTGCATCGGCAAGGGTCGAAACAGTTCCACTGTTTCGAATAGTATAGCCGTAAGTGGAGAAAATAAATAAAATCAAAAATTTATAAAAAGTAAAAAATAGTTCATAATTCAAAAACTATTAGGAATACTGCGATTTTTTTGACATCAATCGATTGCCTGGATCATTTTGGATCGGCAAAGGTCCAAATAGTTCCACTTTTTCGAATATAGTATAGCCGTAAGTGGAAAAAATAAATAAAATCAAAAATTTATAAAAAGTAAAAAATAGTTCATAATTCAAAAACTATTAGGAATACTGAGATTTTTTTGACTTCAATCGATTACCTGATTCATTTTACATCGGCAAGTGTTCAAACAGTTCCACTGTTTCGAATAGTATAGCCGATAGTGGAAAAAATAAATAAAATCAAAAATTTATAAAAAGTAAAAAATAGTTCATAATTCAAAAACCATTAGGAATACTTCGATTTTTTTGACTTCAATCGATTGCCTGGATCATTTTGCATCGGCAAAGATCCAAACAGTTCCACTGGTTCGAATAGTATAGCCGTAAGTGGAGAAAATAAATAAAATTAAAAATTTACAAAAAGTAAAAAATAGTTCATAATTCAAAAACTATTAGAAATACTGCGATTTTTTTGAACTTCAATAGATTGCCTGGATCATTTTGCATCGGCAAAGGTCCAAATAGTTCCACTCTTTCGAATATAGTACAGCCGTAAGTGGAAAAAATAAATAAAATCAAAAATTTGTAAAAAGTAAAAAATACTTCATAATTCAAAAACTATTAGGAATACTGAGATTTTTTTGACTTCAATCGATTACCTGAATCATTTTACATCGGCAAGTGTCCAAATTGTTCCACTGTTTCCAATATAGTATAGCCGTAAGTGGAAAAAATAAATAAAATCAAAAATTTATAAAAAGTAAAAAATAGTTCAAAATTCAAAAACTATTAGGAATACTGAGATTTTTTTGACTTAAATCGATTGCCTGGATCATTTTGTATCGGCAAGGGTCGAAACAGTTCCACTGTTTCGAATAGTATAGCCGTAAGTGGAGAAAATATATAAAATCAAAAATTTATAAAAAGTAAAAAATAGTTCATAATTCAAAAACTATTAGAAATACTGCGATTTTTTTGAACTTCAATCGATTGCCAGGATCATTTTGCATCGGCAAAAGTCCAAATAGTTCCACCGTGTCGAATAGTATAGCCGTAAGTGGAGAAAATATATAAAATCAAAAATTTATAAAAAGTAAAAAATAGTTCATAATTCAAAAACTATTAGGAATACTGCAATTTTTTTGACATCAATCGAGTGCCCGGATCATTTTGCATCGGCAAAGGTCCAATTAGTTCCACTCTTTCGAATATAGTAAAGCCGTGAGTGGAGAAAATAAATAAAATTAAAAATTTATAAAAAGTAAAAAATAGTTCATAATTCAATAACTATTAGGAATACTGCGATTTTTTTGACTGCAATCGATTGCCTGGATCATTTTGCATCGGCAAGGGTCGAAACAGTTCCACTGTTTCGAATAGTATAGCCATAAGTGGAGAAAATAAACAAAATCAAAAATTTATAAAAAGTAAAAAATAGTTCATAATTCAAAAACTATTAGGAATACTGGATTTTTTTGAACTTTAATCGATTGCCTGGATCATTTTGCATCGGCAAGTGTCCAAACAGTTCCACTGTTTCGAATAGTATAGCCGTAAGTGGAAAAAATAAATAAAATCAAAAATTTATAAAAAGTAAAAAATAGTTCATAATTCAAAAACTATTAGGAATACAGAGATTTTTTTGACTTCAATCGCTTACCTGAATCATTTTGCATTGGCAAGTGTCCAAACAGTTCCACTGTTTCGAATAGTATAGCCGTAAGTGGAAAAAATAAATAAAATCAAAAATTTATAAAAAGTAATAAATAGTTCATAATTCAAAAACTATTAAGAATACTGAGATTTTTTTGACTTCAATCGATTACCTGAATCATTTTACATCGGCAAGTGTCCAAACAGTTCCACTGTTTCGAATAGTATAGCCGTAAGTGGAAAAAATAAATAAAATCAAAAATTTATAAAAAGTAAAAAATAGTTCATAATTCAAAAACTATTAGGAATACAGAGATTTTTTTGACTTCAATCGATTACCTGAATCATTTTGCATTGGCAAGTGTCCAAACAGTTCCACTGTTTCGAATAGTATAGCCGTAAGTGGAAAAAATAAATAAAATCAAAAATTTATAAAAAGTAATAAATAGTTCATAATTCAAAAACTATTAAGAATACTGAGATTTTTTTGACTTCAATCGATTACCTGAATCATTTTACATCGGCAAGTGTCCAAACAGTTCCACTGTTTCGAATAGTATAGCCGTAAGTGGAAAAAATAAATAAAATCAAAAATTTATAAAAAGTAAAAAAATAGTTCATAATTCAAAAACTATTAGGAATACTGCGATTTTTTTGACTTCAATCGATTGCCTGGATCATTTTGCATCGGCAAAGATCCAAACAGTTCCACTGTTTCGAATAGTATAGCCGTAAGTGGAGAAAATAAATAAAATCAAAAATTTATAAAAAGTAAAAAATAGTTCATAATTCAAAAACTATTAGGAATACTTCGATTTTTTTGACTTCAATCGATTGCCTGGATCATTTTGCATCGGCAAAGATCCAAACAGTTCCACTGTTTCGAATAGTATAGCCGTAAGTGGAGAAAATAAATAAAATTAAAAATTTACAAAAAGTAAAAAATAGTTCATAATTCAAAAACTATTAGAAATACTGCGATTTTTTTGAACTTCAATAGATTGCCTGGATCATTTTGCATCGGCAAAGGTCCAAATAGTTCCACTCTTTCGAATATAGTATAGCCGTAAGTGGAAAAAATAAATAAAATCAAAAATTTATAAAAAGTAAAAAATACTTCATAATTCAAAAACTATTAGGAATACTGAGATTTTTTTGACTTCAATCGATTACCTGAATCATTTTACATCAGCAAGTGTCCAAATTGTTCCACTGTTTCCAATATAGTATAGCCGTAAGTGGAAAAAATAAATAAAATTAAAAATTTATAAAAAGTAAAAAATAGTTCAAAATTCAAAAACTATTAGGAATACTGAGATTTTTTTGACTTCAATCGATTGCCTGGATCATTTTGCATCGGCAAAGATCCAAACAGTTCCACTGTTTCGAATAGTATAGCCGTAAGTGGAGAAAATAAATAAAATCAAAAATTTATAAAAAGTAAAAAATAGTTCATAATTCAAAAACTATTAGAAATACTTCGATTTTTTTGACTTCAATCGATTGCCTGGATCATTTTGCATCGGCAAGGGTCGAAACAGTTCCACTGTTTCGAATAGTATAGCCATAAGTGGAGAAAATAAACAAAATCAAAAATTTATAAAAAGTAAAAAATAGTTCATAATTCAAAAACTATTAGGAATACTGGATTTTTTTGACTTCAATCGATTACCTGAATCATTTTGCATTGGCAAGTGTCCAAACAGTTCCACTGTTTCGAATAGTATAGCCGTAAGTGGAAAAAATAAATAAAATCAAAAATTTATAAAAAGTAATAAATAGTTCATAATTCAAAAACTATTAGGAATACAGAGATTTTTTTGACTTCAATCGATTACCTGAATCATTTTGCATTGGCAAGTGTCCAAACAGTTCCACTGTTTCGAATAGTATAGCCGTAAGTGGAAAAAATAAATAAAATCAAAAATTTATAAAAAGTAATAAATAGTTCATAATTCAAAAACTATTAGGAATACAGAGATTTTTTTGACTTCAATCGATTACCTGAATCATTTTGCATTGGCAAGTGTCCAAACAGTTCCACTGTTTCGAATAGTATAGCCGTAAGTGGAAAAAATAAATAAAATCAAAAATTTATAAAAAGTAAAAAATAGTTCATAATTCAAAAACTATTAGGAATACAGAGATTTTTTTGACTTCAATCGATTACCTGAATCATTTTGCATTGGCAAGTGTCCAAAGAGTTCCACTGTTTCGAATAGTATAGCCGTAAGTGGAGAAAATAAATTAAATTAAAAATTTATAAAAAGTAAAAAATAGTTCATAATTCAAAAACTATTAGGAATACTGCGATTTTTTTGACTTCAATCGATTGCCTGGATCATTTTGCATCGGCAAAGATCCAAACAGTTCCACTGTTTCGAATAGTATAGCCGTAAGTGGAGAAAATAAATTAAATTAAAAATTTATAAAAAGTAAAAAATAGTTCATAATTCAAAAACTATTAGAAGTACTGCGATTTTTTTGAACTTTAATCGATTGCCTGGATCATTTTGCATCGGCAAAGGTCCAAATAGTTCTACTCTTTCGAATATAGTATAGCCGTAAGTGGAAAAAATAAATAAAATCAAAAATTTATAAAAAGTAAAAAATAGTTCATAATTCAAAAACTATTAGGAATACTGAGATTTTTTTGACTTCAATCGATTACCTGAATCATTTTACATCGGCAAGTGTCCAAATTGTTCCACTGTTTCGAATATAGTATAGCCGTAAGTGGAAAAAATAAATAAAATCAAAAATTTATAAAAAGTAAAAAATAGTTCATAATTCAAAAACTATTAGGAATACAGAGATTTTTTTGACTTCAATCGATTACCTGAATCATTTTGCATTGGCAAGTGTCCAAACAGTTCCACTGTTTCGAATAGTATAGCCGTAAGTGGAAAAAATAAATAAAATCAAAAATTTATAAAAAGTAATAAATAGTTCATAATTCAAAAACTATTAGGAATACAGAGATTTTTTTGACTTCAATCGATTACCTGAATCATTTTGCATTGGCAAGTGTCCAAACAGTTCCACTGTTTCGAATAGTATAGCCGTAAGTGGAAAAAATAAATAAAATCAAAAATTTATAAAAAGTAAAAAATAGTTCATAATTCAAAAACTATTAGGAATACAGAGATTTTTTTGACTTCAATCGATTACCTGAATCATTTTGCATTGGCAAGTGTCCAAAGAGTTCCACTGTTTCGAATAGTATAGCCGTAAGTGGAGAAAATAAATTAAATTAAAAATTTATAAAAAGTAAAAAATAGTTCATAATTCAAAAACTATTAGGAATACTGCGATTTTTTTGACTTCAATCGATTGCCTGGATCATTTTGCATCGGCAAAGATCCAAACAGTTCCACTGTTTCGAATAGTATAGCCGTAAGTGGAGAAAATAAATTAAATTAAAAATTTATAAAAAGTAAAAAATAGTTCATAATTCAAAAACTATTAGAAGTACTGCGATTTTTTTGAACTTTAATCGATTGCCTGGATCATTTTGCATCGGCAAAGGTCCAAATAGTTCTACTCTTTCGAATATAGTATAGCCGTAAGTGGAAAAAATAAATAAAATCAAAAATTTATAAAAAGTAAAAAATAGTTCATAATTCAAAAACTATTAGGAATACTGAGATTTTTTTGACTTCAATCGATTACCTGAATCATTTTGCATTGGCAAGTGTCCAAACAGTTCCACTGTTTCGAATAGTATAGCCGTAAGTGGAAAAAATAAATAAAATCAAAAATTTATAAAAAGTAAAAAATAGTTCATAATTCAAAAACTATTAGGAATACTGAGATTTTTTTTACTTCAATCGATTACCTGAATCATTTTACATCGGCAAGTGTCCAAATTGTTCCACTGTTTCGAATATAGTATAGCCGTAAGTGGAAAAAATAAATAAAATCAAAAATTTATAAAAAGTAAAAAATAGTTCATAATTCAAAAACTATTAGGAATACAGAGATTTTTTTGACTTCAATCGATTACCTGAATCATTTTGCATTGGCAAGTGTCCAAACAGTTCCACTGTTTCGAATAGTATAGCCGTAAGTGGAAAAAATAAATAAAATCAAAAATTTATAAAAAGTAATAAATAGTTCATAATTCAAAAACTATTAGGAATACAGAAATTTTTTTGACTTCAATCGATTGCCTGGATCATTTTCAATAGGCAAAGATCCAAACAGTTCCACTGTTTCGAATAGTATAGCCGTAAGTGGAGAAAATAAATTAAATTAAAAATTTATAAAAAGTAAAAAATAGTTCATAATTCAAAAACTATTAGAAGTACTGCGATTTTTTTGAACTTCAATCGATTGCCTGGATCATTTTGCATCGGCAAAGGTCCAAATAGTTCTACTCTTTCGAATATAGTATAGCCGTAAGTGGAAAAAATAAATAAAATCAAAAATTTATAAAAAGTAAAAAATAGTTCATAATTCAAAAACTATTAGGAATACTGAGATTTTTTTTACTTCAATCGATTACCTGAATCATTTTACATCGGCAAGTGTCCAAATTGTTCCACTGTTTCGAATATAGTATAGCCGTAAGTGGAAAAAATAAATAAAATCAAAAATTTATAAAAAGTAAAAAATAGTTCATAATTCAAAAACTATTAGGAATACAGAGATTTTTTTGACTTCAATCGATTACCTGAATCATTTTGCATTGGCAAGTGTCCAAACAGTTCCACTGTTTCGAATAGTATAGCCGTAAGTGGAAAAAATAAATAAAATCAAAAATTTATAAAAAGTAATAAATAGTTCATAATTCAAAAACTATTAGGAATACAGAAATTTTTTTGACTTCAATCGATTACCTGAATCATTTTGCATTGGCAAGTGTCCAAACAGTTCCACTGTTTCGAATAGTATAGCCGTAAGTGGAAAAAATAAATAAAATCAAAAATTTATAAAAAGTAAAAAATAGTTCATAATTCAAAAACTATTAGGAATACAGAGATTTTTTTGACTTCAATCGATTACCTGAATCATTTTGCATTGGCAAGTGTCCAAACAGTTCCACTGTTTCGAATAGTATAGCCGTAAGTAAAAAAAATAAATAAAATCAAAAATTTATAAAAAGTAAAAAATAGTTCATAATTCAAAAACTATTAGGAATACTGAGATTTTTTTGACTTCTATCGATTGCCTGGATCATTTTGCATCGGCAAATGTCCAAACAGTTCTACTCTTTCGAATATAGTATAGCCGTAAGTGGAAAAAATAAATAAAATCAAAAATTTATAAAAAGTAAAAAATAGTTCATAATTCAAAAACTATTAGGAATACTGAGATTTTTTTGACTTCAATCGATTACCTGAATCATTTTACATCGGCAAGTGTCCAAATTGTTCCACTGTTTCGAATATAGTATAGCCGTAAGTGGAAAAAATAAATAAAATCAAAAATTTATAAAAAGTAAAAAATAGTTCATAATTCAAAAACTATTAGGAATACAGAGATTTTTTTGACTTCAATCGATTACCTGAATCATTTTACATCGGCAAGTGTCCAAATTGTTCCACTGTTTCGAATATAGTATAGCCGTAAGTGGAAAAAATAAATAAAATCAAAAATTTATAAAAAGTAAAAAATAGTTCATAATTCAAAAACTATTAGGAATACTGAGATTTTTTTGACTTCTATCGATTGCCTGGATCATTTTGCATCGGCAAATGTCCAAACAGTTCTACTCTTTCGAATATAGTATAGCCGTAAGTGGAAAAAATAAATAAAATCAAAAATTTATAAAAAGTAAAAAATAGTTCATAATTCAAAAACTATTAGGAATACTGAGATTTTTTTGACTTCAATCGATTACCTGAATCATTTTACATCGGCAAGTGTCCAAATTGTTCCACTGTTTCGAATATAGTATAGCCGTAAGTGGAAAAAATAAATAAAATCAAAAATTTATAAAAAGTAAAAAATAGTTCATAATTGAAAAACTATTAGGAATACTGAGATTTTTTTGACTTCAATCGATTGCCTGGATCATTTTGCATCGGCAAAGATCCAAACAGTTCCACTGTTTCGAATAGTATAGCCGTAAGTGGAGAAAATAAATTAAATTAAAAATTTATAAAAAGTAAAAAATAGTTCATAATTCAAAAACTATTAGAAGTACTGCGATTTTTTTGAACTTCAATCGATTGCCTGGATCATTTTGCATCGGCAAAGGTCCAAATAGTTCTACTCTTTCGAATATAGTATAGCCGTAAGTGGAAAAAATAAATAAAATCAAAAATTTATAAAAAGTAAAAAATAGTTCATAATTCAAAAACTATTAGGAATACTGAGATTTTTTTGACTTCAATCGATTACCTGAATCATTTTACATCGGCAAGTGTCCAAATTGTTCCACTGTTTCGAATATAGTATAGCCGTAAGTGGAAAAAATGAATAAAATCAAAAATTTATAAAAAGTAAAAAATAGTTCATAATTCAAAAACTATTAGGAATACAGAGATTTTTTTGACTTCAATCGATTACCTGAATCGTTTTGCATTGGCAAGTGTCCAAACAGTTCCACTGTTTCGAATAGTATAGCCGTAAGTGGAAAAAATAAATAAAATCAAAAATTTATAAAAAGTAAAAAATAGTTCATAATTCAAAAACTATTAGGAATACTGCGATTTTTTTGACTTCAATCGATTGCCTGGATCATTTTGCATCGGCAAAGATCCAAACAGTTCCACTGTTTCGAATAGTATAGCCGTAAGTGGAGAAAATAAATTAAATTAAAAATTTATAAAAAGTAAAAAATAGTTCATAATTCAAAAACTATTAGAAGTACTGCGATTTTTTTGAACTTCAATCGATTGCCTGGATCATTTTGCATCGGCAAAGGTCCAAATAGTTCTACTCTTTCGAATATAGTATAGCCGTAAGTGGAAAAAATAAATAAAATCAAAAATTTATAAAAAGTAAAAAATAGTTCATAATTCAAAAACTATTAGGAATACTGAGATTTTTTTGACTTCAATCGATTACCTGAATCATTTTACATCGGCAAGTGTCCAAATTGTTCAACTGTTTCGAATATAGTATAGCCGTAAGTGGAAAAAATAAATAAAATCAAAAATTTATAAAAAGTAAAAAATAGTTCATAATTCAAAAACTATTAGGAATACTGAGATTTTTTTGACTTCTATCGATTGCCTGGATCATTTTGCATCGGCAAATGTCCAAACAGTTCCACTGTTTCGAATAGTATAGCCGTAAGTGGAGAAAATAAATAAAATCAAAAATTTATAAAAAGTAAAAAATAGTTCATAATTTAAAAACTATTAGGAATACTGCGATTTCTTTGACTAAAATCGATTGCCTGAATCATCTTGCATCGGCAAAGGTCCAAATAGTTCCACTGTTTCGAATATTCGAATAGTATAGCAGTAAGTGGAGAAAATAAATAAAATCAAAAATTTATAAAAAGCAAAAAATTGTTCATAATTCAAAAACTATTAGGAATACTGCAATTTTTTTGACTTCAATCGATTACCTGGATCATTTTGCATCGGCAAAGGTCCAAACAGTTCCACTGTTTCGAATAGTATAGCCGTTAGTGGAGAAAATAAATATAATCAAAAATTTATAGAATGTAAAAAATAGTTCATAATTCAAAAACTATTAGGAATACTGCGATTTTTGTGACTTCAATCGATTACCTGGGTTATTTTGCATCGAAACAGTGGAACTATTTGGACCTTTGCCGATGCAAAATGATCCAGGCAATCGATTGGAGTCAAAAAAATCTCAGTATTCCTAATAGTTTTTGAATTATGAACTATTTTTTACTTTTTATAAATTTTTGATTTTATTTATTTTTTCCACTTACGGCTATACTATATTCGAAACAGTGGAACTATTTGGACCTTTGCCGATGCAAAATGATCCGGGCAATCGATTGATGTCAAAAAAATCTCAGTATTCCTAATAGTTTTTGAATTATGAACTATTATTTACTTTTTATAAATTTTTGATTTTATTTATTTTTTCCACTTACGGCTATACTATATTCGATAGAGTGGAACTATTTGGACTTTTGCCGCTGCAAAATGATCCAGGCAATCGATTGAAGTCAAAAAAATCGCAGTATTCTTAATAGTTTTTGAATTATGTACTATTTTTTACTTTTTATAAATTTTTGATTTTATTTATTTTTTCCACTTACGGCTATACTATATTCGAAACAGTGGAACTATTTGGACCTTTGCCGATGCAAAATGATCCGGGCAATTGATTGATGTCAAAAAATTCTCAGTATTCCTAATAGTTTTTGAATTATGAACTATTACTTACTTTTTATAAATTTTTGATTTTATTTATTTTCTCCACTTACGGCTATACTATTCGAAACAGTGGAACTGTTTCGACCCTTGCCAATGCAAAATGATCCAGGCAATCGATTGAAGTCAAAAAAATCTCAGTATTCCTAATAATTTTTGAATTATGAACAATTTTTTACTTTTTATAAATTTTTGATTTTATATATTTTCTCCACTTACGGCTATACTATTCGAAACAGTGGAACTCTTTGGACCTTTGCCGATGCAAAACAATTCAGGCAATCGATTGAAGTCAAAAAAATCTCAGTATTCCTAATAGTTTTTGAATTATGAACTATTTTTTACTTTTTATAAATTTTTGATTTTATTTATTTTTTCCACTTACGGCTATACTATATTCGAAACAGTGGAACTATTTAGACCTTTGCCGATGCAAAATGATCCAGGCAATCGATTGAAGTCAAAAAAATTGCAGTATTCCTAATAGTTTTTGAATTATGTACTATTTTTTTCTTTTTATAAATTTTTGATTTTATATATTTTCTCCACTTACGGCTATACTATTCGAAACAGTGGAACTGTTTGGACCTTTGCCGATGCAAAATGATCCAGGCAATCGATTGGAGTCAAAAAAATCTCAGTATTCCTAATAGTTTTTGAATTATGAACTATTTTTTACTTTTTATAAATTTTTGATTTTATTTATTTTTTCCACTTACGGCTATACTATATTCGATAGAGTGGAACTATTTGGACCTTTGCCGATGCAAAATGATCCGGGCAATCGATTGATGTCAAAAAAATCGCAGTATTCCCAATAGTTTTTGAATTATGAACTATTTTTTACTTTTTATAAATTTTTGATTTTATTTAATTTCTCCACTTACGGCTATACAATTCGAAACAGTGGAACTGTTTCGACCCTTGCCGATGCAAAATGATCCAGGCAATCGACTGAAGTCAAAAAAATCTCTGTATTCCTAATAGTTTTTGAATTATGAACTATTATTTACTTTTTATAAATTTTTGATTTTATTTATTTTTTCCACTTACGGCTATACTATTCGAAACAGTGGAACTGTTTGGACCTTTGCCGATGCAAAATGATCCAGGCAATCGACTGAAGTCAAAAAAATCGCAGTATTCCTAATAGTTTTTGAATTATGTACTATTTTTTACTTTTTATAAATTTTTGATTTTATTTATTTTCTCCACTTACGGCTATACTATTCGAAACAGTGGAACTGTTTGGAATTTTGCCGATGCAAAATGATCCAGGCAATCGATTGAAGTCAAAAAAATCGCAGTATTCCTAACAGTTATTGAATTATGTACTATTTTTTACTTTTTATAAATTTTTGATTTTATTTATTTTCTCCACTTACGGCTATGCTATTCGAAACAGTTGAACTCCTTCGACCCTTGCCGAGGCAAAATGATCCAGGCAATCGATTGAAGTCAAAAAAATCGCAGTATTCCTAATAGTTTTTGAATTGTGAACTATTTTTTACTTTTTATAAATTTTTGATTTTATTTATTTTCTCCACTTACGGCTATACTATTCGAAACAGTGGAACTGTTTGGACTCTTGCCGTTGCAAAATGATCCAGGCAATCGATTGAAGTCAAAAAAATCGCAGTATTCCTATTAGTTTTTGAATTATGAACTATTTTTTACTTTTTATAAATTTTTGATTTTATTTATTTTCTCCACTTACGGCTATACTATTCGAAACAGTGGAACTGTTTCGACCCTTGCCGATGCAAAATGATCCAGGCAATCGATTGAAGTTCAAAAAAATCTAGTATTCCTAATAGTTTTTGAATTATGAACTATATTTTACTTTTTATAAATTTTTGATTTTGTTTATTTCCTCCACTTATGGCTATACTATTCGAAACAGTGAAACTGTTTCGACCCTTGCCGATGCAAAACGATCCAGGCAATCGATTGCAGTCAAAAAAATCTCAGTATTCCTAATAGTTATTGAATTATGATCTATTTTTTACTTTTTATAAATTTTTAATTTTATTTATTTTCTCCACTTACGGCTATACTATTCGGAACAGTGGAACTGTTTGGATCTTTGCCGATGCAAAATGATCCAGGCAATCGATTAAAGTCAAAAAAATCTCAGTGTTCCTAATAGTTTTTGAATTATGAACTATTTTTTACTTTTTATAAATTTTTGATTTTATTTATTTTTTCCACTTACGGCTATACTATATTCGAAAGAGTGCAACTATTTGGACCTTTGCCGATGCAAAATGATCCGGGCAATCGATTGATGTCAAAAAAATCGCAGTATTCCTAATAGTTTTTGAATTATGAACTATTTTTTACTTTTTATAAATTTTTGATTTTATTTATTTTCACCACTTACGGCTATACTATTCAAAACAATGGAACTGTTTCGACCCTTGCCGATGCAAAATGATCCAGGCAATCGATTGAAGTCAAAAAAATCGCAGTATTCTTAATAGTTTTTGAATTATGTACTATTTTTTACTTTTTATAAATTTTTGATTTTATTTATTTTTTCCACTTACGGCTATACTATATTCGAAACAGTGGAACTATTTGGACCTTTGCCGATGCAAAATGATACGGGCAATCGATTGATGTCAAAAAATTCTCAGTATTCCTAATAGTTTTTGAATTATGAACTATTACTTACTTTTTATAAATTTTTGATTTTATTTATTTTCTCCACTTACGGCTATACTATTCGAAACAGTGGAACTGTTTCGACCCTTGCCAATGCAAAATGATCCAGGCAATCGATTGAAGTCAAAAAAATCTCAGTATTCCTAATAATTTTTGAATTATGAACAATTTTTTACTTTTTATAAATTTTTGATTTTATATATTTTCTCCACTTACGGCTATACTATTCGAAACAGTGGAACTCTTTGGACCTTTGCCGATGCAAAATAATTCAGGCAATCGATTGAAGTCAAAAAAATTTCAGTATTCCTAATAGTTTTTGAATTATGAACTATTTTTTACTTTTTATAAATTTTTGATTTTATTTATTTTTTCCACTTACGGCTATACTATATTCGAAACAGTGGAACTATTTGGACCTTTGCCGATGCAAAATGATCCAGGCAATCGATTGAAGTCAAAAAAATTGCAGTATTCCTAATAGTTTTTGAATTATGTACAATTTTTTTCTTTTTATAAATTTTTGATTTTATATATTTTCTCCACTTACGGCTATACTATTCGAAACAGTGGAACTGTTTGGACCTTTGCCGATGCAAAATGATCCAGGCAATCGATTGGAGTCAAAAAAATCTCAGTATTCCTAATAGTTTTTGAATTATGAACTATTTTTTACTTTTTATAAATTTTTGATTTTATTTATTTTTTCCACTTACGGCTATACTATATTCGATAGAGTGGAACTATTTGGACCTTTGCCGATGCAAAATGATCCGGGCAATCGACTGATGTCAAAAAAATCGCAGTATTCCCAATAGTTTTTGAATTATGAACTATTTTTTACTTTTTATAAATTTTTGATTTTATTTAATTTCTCCACTTACGGCTATACAATTCGAAACAGTGGAACTGTTTCGACCCTTGCCGATGCAAAATGATTCAGGCAATCGACTGAAGTCAAAAAAATTTCTGTATTCCTAATAGTTTTTGAATTATGAACCATTATTTACTTTTTATAAATTTTTGATTTTATTTAATTTCTCCACTTACGGCTATACAATTCGAAACAGTGGAACTGTTTCGACCCTTGCCGATGCAAAATGATCCAGGCAATCGACTGGAGTCAAAAAAATCGCAGTATTCCTAATAGTTTTTGAATTATGTACTATTTTTTACTTTTTATAAATTTTTGATTTTATTTATTTTCTCCACTTACGGCTATACTATTCGAAACAGTGGAACTGTTTGGAATTTTGCCGATGCAAAATGATCCAGGCAATCGATTGAAGTCAAAAAAATCGCAGTATTCCTAACAGTTATTGAATTATGTACTATTTTTTACTTTTTATAAATTTTTGATTTTATTTATTTTCTCCACTTACGGCTATGCTATTCGAAACAGTTGAACTCCTTCGACCCTTGCCGAGGCAAAATGATCCAGGCAATCGATTGAAGTCAAAAAAATCGCAGTATTCCTAATAGTTTTTGAATTGTGAACTATTTTTTACTTTTTAAAAATTTTTGATTTTATTTATTTTCTCCACTTACGGCTATACTATTCGAAACAGTGGAACTGTTTGGACTCTTGCCGTTGCAAAATGATCCAGGCAATCGATTGAAGTCAAAAAAATCGCAGTATTCCTATTAGTTTTTGAATTATGAACTATTTTTTACTTTTTATAAATTTTTGATTTTATTTATTCTCTCCACTTACGGCTATACTATTCGAAACAGTGGAACTGTTTCGACCCTTGCCGATGCAAAATGATCCAGGCAATCGATTGAAGTTCAAAAAAATCTAGTATTCCTAATAGTTTTTGAATTATGAACTATATTTTACTTTTTATAAATTTTTGATTTTGTTTATTTCCTCCACTTATGGCTATACTATTCGAAACAGTGAAACTGTTTCGACCCTTGCCGATGCAAAACGATCCAGGCAATCGATTGCAGTCAAAAAAATCTCAGTATTCCTAATAGTTATTGAATTATGATCTATTTTTTACTTTTTATAAATTTTTAATTTTATTTATTTTCTCCACTTACGGCTATACTATTCGGAACAGTGGAACTGTTTGGATCTTTGCCGATGCAAAATGATCCAGGCAATCGATTAAAGTCAAAAAAATCTCAGTGTTCCTAATAGTTTTTGAATTATGAACTATTTTTTACTTTTTATAAATTTTTGATTTTATTTATTTTTTCCACTTACCGCTATACTATATTCGAAAGAGTGGAACTATTTGGACCTTTGCCGATGCAAAATAATCCGGGCAATCGATTGATGTCAAAAAAATTGCAGTATTTCTAATAGTTTTTGAATTATGAACTATTTCTTACTTTTTATAAAATTTTGTTTTTATTTATTTTCTCCACTTACGGCTATACTATTCGACACGGTGGAACTATTTGGACCTTTGCCGATGCAAAATGATCCAGGCAATCGATTGAAGTTCAAAAAAATCGCAGTATTTCTAATAGTTTTTGAATTATGCACTATTTTTTACTTTTTACAAATTTTTGATTTTATTTATTTTCTCCACTTACGGCTATACCAATCGAAACAGTGGAACTGTTTCGACCCTTGCCGATGCAAAATGATCCAGGCAATCGATTGAAGTCAAAAAAATCTAGTATTCCTAATAGTTTTTGAATTATGAACTATATTTTACTTTTTATAAATTTTTGATTTTGTTTATTTTCTCCACTTATGGCTATACTATTCGAAACAGTGGAACTGTTTGGATCTTTGCCGATGCAAAATGATCCGGGCAATCGATTGAAGTCAAAAAAATCTCAGTATTACTAATAGTTTTTGAATTATGAACTATTTTTTACTTTTTATAAATTTTTGATTTTATTTATTTTTTCCACTTACGGCTATACTATATTCGAAACAGTGGAACAATTTGGACCTTTGCCGATGCAAAATGATCCAGGCAATCGATTGAAGTTCAAAAAAATCGCAGTATTCCTAATAGTTTTTGAATTATGAACTATTTTTTACTTTTTATAAATTTTTGATTTTATTTATTTTTTCCTCTTACGGCTATACTATATTCGAAAGAGTGGAACTATTTGGACCTTTGCCGATGCAAAATGATCCAGGCAATCGGTTGATGTCAAAAAAATCGCAGTATTCCTAATAGTTTTTGAATTATGAACTATTTTTTACTTTTTATAAATTTTTGATTTTATTTATTTTCTCCACTTACGGCTATACTATTCGAAATAGTGGAACTGTTTGGTCCTTTGCCGAGGCAAAATGATCCAGGCAATCGATTGAAGTCAAAAAAATCTCAGTATTCTTAATAGTTTTTGAATTATGAACTATTTTTTACTTTTTATAAATTTTTGATTTTATTTATTTTTTCCACATACGGCTATACTATATTCGAAAGAGTGGAACTATTTGGACCTTTGCCGATGCAAAATGATCCAGGCAATCGATTGAAGTTCAAAAAAATCGCAGTATTCATAATAGTTTTTGAATTATGAACTATTTTTTACTTTTTATAAATTTTTGATTTTATATATTTTCTCCACTTACGGCTATACTATTCGAAACAGTGGAACTGTTTGGACCATTGCCGATGCAAAATGATCCAGGTAATCGATTGAAGTCAAAAAAATCTCAGAATTCCTAATAGTTTTTGAATTATGAACTATTTTTTACTTTTTATAAATTTTTGATTTTATTTATTTTTTCCACTTACGGCTATACTATATTCGAAAGAGTGGAACTATTTGGACCTTTGCCGATGCAAAATGATCCAGGCAATCGATTGATGTCAAAAAAATCGCAGTATTCCTAATAGTTTTTGAATTATGAACTATTTTTTACTTTTTATAAATTTTTGATTTTATTTATTTTCTCCACTTACGGCTATACTATTCGAAACAGTGGAACTGTTTCGACCCTAGCCGATGCAAAATGATCCTGGCAATCGATTGAAGTCAAAAAAATCTCAGTATTCCTAATAGTTTTTGAATTATGAACTATTTTTTACTTTTTATAAATTTTTGATTTTATTTATTTTTTCCACTTACGGCTATACTATATTCGAAAGAGTGGAACTATTTGGACCTTTGCCGATGCAAAATGATCCAGGAAATCGATTGATGTCAAAAAAATCGCAGTATTCCTAATAGTTTTTGAATTATAAACTATTTTTTACTTTTTATAAATTTTTGATTTTATTTATTTTTTCCACTTACGGCTCTACTATTCGAAACAGTGGAACTATTTGGACTTTTGCCGAAGCAAAATGATCCAGGCAATCGACTGAAGTCAAAAAAGTCGCAGTATTCCTAATAGTTTTTGAATTATGAACTATTTTTTACTTTTTATAAATTTTTGATTTAATTTATTTTCTCCACTCACGGCTATACTATTGGAAACAGTTAAACTGTTTCGACCCCTGCCGATGCAAAATGATCCAGGCAATCGATTGAAGTCAAAAAAATCTCAGTATTCCTAATAGTTTTTGAATTATGAACTATTTTTTACTTTTTATAAATTTTTGATTTTATTTAATTTCTCCACTTACGGCTATACAATTCGAAACAGTGGAACTGTTTCGACCCTTGCCGATGCAAAATGATCCAGGCAATCGACTGAAGTCAAAAAAATCTCTGTATTCCTAATAGTTTTTGAATTATGAACCATTATTTACTTTTTATAAATTTTTGATTTTATTTAATTTCTCCACTTACGGCTATACAATTCGAAACAGTGGAACTGTTTCGACCCTTGCCGATGCAAAATGATCCAGGCAATCGACTGGAGTCAAAAAAATCGCAGTATTCCTAATAGTTTTTGAATTATGTACTATTTTTTACTTTTTATAAATTTTTGATTTTATTTATTTTCTCCACTTACGGCTATACTATTCGAAACAGTGGAACTGTTTGGAATTTTGCCGATGCAAAATGATCCAGGCAATCGATTGAAGTCAAAAAAATCGCAGTATTCCTAACAGTTATTGAATTATGTACTATTTTTTACTTTTTATAAATTTTTGATTTTATTTATTTTCTCCACTTACGGCTATGCTATTCGAAACAGTTGAACTCCTTCGACCCTTGCCGAGGCAAAATGATCCAGGCAATCGATTGAAGTCAAAAAAATCGCAGTATTCCTAATAGTTTTTGAATTGTGAACTATTTTTTACTTTTTAAAAATTTTTGATTTTATTTATTTTCTCCACTTACGGCTATACTATTCGAAACAGTGGAACTGTTTGGACTCTTGCCGTTGCAAAATGATCCAGGCAATCGATTGAAGTCAAAAAAATCGCAGTATTCCTATTAGTTTTTGAATTATGAACTATTTTTTACTTTTTATAAATTTTTGATTTTATTTATTCTCTCCACTTACGGCTATACTATTCGAAACAGTGGAACTGTTTCGACCCTTGCCGATGCAAAATGATCCAGGCAATCGATTGAAGTTCAAAAAAATCTAGTATTCCTAATAGTTTTTGAATTATGAACTATATTTTACTTTTTATAAATTTTTGATTTTGTTTATTTCCTCCACTTATGGCTATACTATTCGAAACAGTGAAACTGTTTCGACCCTTGCCGATGCAAAACGATCCAGGCAATCGATTGCAGTCAAAAAAATCTCAGTATTCCTAATAGTTATTGAATTATGATCTATTTTTTACTTTTTATAAATTTTTAATTTTATTTATTTTCTCCACTTACGGCTATACTATTCGGAACAGTGGAACTGTTTGGATCTTTGCCGATGCAAAATGATCCAGGCAATCGATTAAAGTCAAAAAAATCTCAGTGTTCCTAATAGTTTTTGAATTATGAACTATTTTTTACTTTTTATAAATTTTTGATTTTATTTATTTTTTCCACTTACCGCTATACTATATTCGAAAGAGTGGAACTATTTGGACCTTTGCCGATGCAAAATAATCCGGGCAATCGATTGATGTCAAAAAAATTGCAGTATTCCTAATAGTTTTTGAATTATGAACTATTTCTTACTTTTTATAAAATTTTGATTTTATTTATTTTCTCCACTTACGGCTATACTATTCGACACGGTGGAACTATTTGGACCTTTGCCGATGCAAAATGATCCAGGCAATCGATTGAAGTTCAAAAAAATCGCAGTATTTCTAATAGTTTTTGAATTATGCACTATTTTTTACTTTTTACAAATTTTTGATTTTATTTATTTTCTCCACTTACGGCTATACCATTCGAAACAGTAGAACTGTTTCGACCCTTGCCGATGCAAAATGATCCAGGCAATCGATTGAAGTCAAAAAAATCTAGTATTCCTAATAGTTTTTGAATTATGAACTATATTTTACTTTTTATAAATTTTTGATTTTGTTTATTTTCTCCACTTATGGCTATACTATTCGAAACAGTGGAACTGTTTGGATCTTTGCCGATGCAAAATGATCCGGGCAATCGATTGAAGTCAAAAAAATCTCAGTATTACTAATAGTTTTTGAATTATGAACTATTTTTTACTTTTTATAAATTTTTGATTTTATTTATTTTTTCCACTTACGGCTATACTATATTCGAAACAGTGGAACAATTTGGACCTTTGCCGATGCAAAATGATCCAGGCAATCGATTGAAGTTCAAAAAAATCGCAGTATTCCTAATAGTTTTTGAATTATGAACTATTTTTTACTTTTTATAAATTTTTGATTTTATTTATTTTTTCCTCTTACGGCTATACTATATTCGAAAGAGTGGAACTATTTGGACCTTTGCCGATGCAAAATGATCCAGGCAATCGATTGATGTCAAAAAAATCGCAGTATTCCTAATAGTTTTTGAATTATGAACTATTCTTTACTTTTTATAAATTTTTGATTTTATTTATTTTCTCCACTTACGGCTATACTATTCGAAACAGTGGAACTGTTTGGTCCTTTGCCGAGGCAAAATGATCCAGGCAATCGATTGAAGTCAAAAAAATTTCAGTATTCTTAATAGTTTTTGAATTATGAACTATTTTTTACTTTTTATAAATTTTTGATTTTATTTATTTTTTCCACTTACGGCTATACTATATTCGAAAGAGTGGAACTATTTGGACCTTTGCCGATGCAAAATGATCCAGGCAATCGATTGAAGTTCAAAAAAATCGCAGTATTCATAATAGTTTTTGAATTATGAACTATTTTTTACTTTTTATAAATTTTTGATTTTATATATTTTCTCCACTTACGGCTATACTATTCGAAACAGTGGAACTGTTTGGACCATTGCCGATGCAAAATGATCCAGGCAATCGATTGAAGTCAAAAAAATCTCAGTATTCCTAATAGTTTTTGAATTATGAACTATTTTTTACTTTTTATAAATTTTTGATTTTATTTATTTTCTCCACTTACGGCTATCCTATTCGAAACAGTGGAACTGTTTGGACACTTGCCAATGCAAAATGATCCAGGTAATCGATTGAAGTCAAAAAAATCTCAGTATTCCTAATAGTTTTTGAATTATGAACTATTTTTTACTTTTTATAAATTTTTGATTTTATTTATTTTTTCCACTTACGGCTATACTACATTCGAAAGAGTGGAACTATTTGGACCTTTGCCGATGCAAAATGATCCAGGCAATCGATTGATGTCAAAAAAATCGCAGTATTCCTAATAGTTTTTGAATTATGAACTATTTTTTACTTTTTATAAATTTTTGATTTTATTTATTTTCTCCACTTACGGCTATACTATTCGAAACAGTGGAACTGTTTCGACCCTAGCCGATGCAAAATGATCCTGGCAATCGATTGAAGTCAAAAAAATTTCAGTATTCCTAATAGTTTTTGAATTATGAACTATTTTTTACTTTTTATAAATTTTTGATTTTATTTATTTTTTCCACTTACGGCTATACTATATTCGAAAGAGTGGAACTATTTGGACCTTTGCCGATGCAAAATGATCCAGGAAATCGATTGATGTCAAAAAAATCGCAGTATTCCTAATAGTTTTTGAATTATAAACTATTTTTTACTTTTTATAAATTTTTGATTTTATTTATTTTTTCCACTTACGGCTCTACTATTCGAAACAGTGGAACTATTTGGACTTTTGCCGAAGCAAAATGATCCAGGCAATCGACTGAAGTCAAAAAAGTCGCAGTATTCCTAATAGTTTTTGAATTATGAACTATTTTTTACTTTTTATAAATTTTTGATTTAATTTATTTTCTCCACTCACGGCTATACTATTGGAAACAGTTAAACTGTTTCGACCCCTGCCGATGCAAAATGATCCAGGCAATCGATTGAAGTCAAAAAAATCTCAGTATTCCTAATAGTTTTTGAATTATGAACTATTTTTTACTTTTTATAAATTTTTGATTTTATTTATTTTCTCCACTTACGGCTATACTATTCGAAACAGTGAAACTGTTTCGACCATTGCCGATGCAAAATGATCCAGGCTATCGATTGAAGTCAAAAACTTCGCAGCATTCCTAATAGTTTTTGAATTATGAAGTATTTTTTACTTTTTATAAATTTTTTATTTTATTTATTTTCTCCACTTACGGCTATACTATTCGAAACAATGGAACTGTTTTGACCCTTGCCGATGCAAAATGTTCCAGGCAATCGATTGAAGTCAAAAAAATCTCAGTATTCCTAATAGTTTTTGAATTATGAACTGTTTTTTACTTTTTACAAATTTTTGATTTTATTTATTTTCTCGAATTATTCTTCACCAAAAACACGACTAATGTCTCAGTTTGGATAAAAACGCTTTATTTGGAGCCATTTTTTGCTTAACGAACCGAATATAATTTAGTAAATCAGACTGAGAATGCTTTAGTCTGGACCAAAAGAACGATTTTTATTAAAATTTAAAGAAGACGACTAATTTCGAAATATTATTTAAACAGAAACGAGTCAAACACGAGTTAAACTTAAACAAAACAGACTGTAAACGTTTTATGTCGCTTCAAAAGAACGATTCATATTATAATTTGGAAGAAACCTGCTTATTTCGGCAGCTTTTTTACTTAGAAACGAGTAAAACCTTACCAAACCAAACTAAAAACATCTTATTTCGCCTCAAAAACACCATTAATGTTACAGTTTAAAACAAACACCTTATTTAGGTCTGCTTTTGCATAAAGAAACGAGTATAATTTAATAAAACAGACTGAGAACTTTCTAGATTAGATTGAAGGAACGATTAAATTTATAATTTTGAAGAAAAGAACTCAATTCGAAGGATTCGTCTTCTTCTTCTTCTTCTTCTTCTTTTTCTTATTATTATTATTATTATTATTATTATTATTATTATTATTATTATTATTATTATTATTATTATTATTACAATTTCATTATTATTATTATTATTATATATTTTTTTTTATTATTATTTTAATAATTTAAAACCAACTATAACTTCGAATAGTGAACGGTTTATGCACCAGTTTGTAAGAACATGGTTAATTTTTGACAAATATTTGCTTAAAAACCTGAAGACTTACACAAAGCAAATTGTGTGCAAATCTTGTTCTAGTTCAAAATAACAAATTATGTTATGGTTTCGATAAAAACAGCTTATTTTGGACGTTTATTAGCTTTGAAACGAGCAAACGTTTACTAGACATACTGAAAATGCTTTAATCAGGCTCAAAAGAACGAATTATGATATAGTTTGAACAAAAAGGGCTTATTCCGTACGATTGATTACCTAAATAAACGAGTATATTTAATAAAACAGACTGAAAACGTTTTATTCTTGCTCAAAAGAACGATTGATGCAATAATTTGGAAGCAAAGGGAATATTTCGAAGGTTTTTTGCTTAAAATCCAGCAAAACTTATACAAATCGGGCCGAAAACGTTTTATTTCGCTTCAAAAAAGCTATATAAATTATAATTCGAAAGAAAGCGGCTTATTTCGAACGATTCTGAGCTTTGAAAACAGCAAACGTTTACAAAACATACTGAAAACGCTTTATTCTGGCTCAAAGGAACGAATTATGTTATAGTTTGATCAAAAACAGTGAATTTCAAACAATTTTTTGCTTAAAGAATCGAGTATATTTAATAAAGCAGACAGAAAACGCTTTATTCTAGCTCATCAGAACGATTGATGCAATAATTTGGAAGCAAAGGGAATCTTTCGAAGGTTTTTTTGCTTAGAATCCAGCAAAACTTATACAAATCGGGCCGAAAACGTTTTATTTCGCTTCAAAAAAGCGATATATATTATAATTTGAAAGAAAACGGCTTATTTCGAAAGATTCTTAGCTCCAAAACCAGCAAACGCCTCAAAAAGACGTTCCATGTTACAGTTTGTAGAAAAGCGACTTATTTAAGCACAAAAGTACAAATTATTCAATAGTTTGAATGAAAAAAGGGTTTCTCTCGGTAGATTCTTTGCTTAGAAACGAGAAAAGGCACAAATTTTAAAGAAAAACCTTTATTTTAGACAATTTCTTTTCTTAAAATCGAGAAATCTCCCAGGATTGGCTTTAATTAGTGCTTGAACTGTTTTCTTGTGACAATAAAACGTTTTCACTCTGCTTTATTAAAGTTTGCTTAATTTGAAGCCAAGAGTAGTTCGAAATAAACCGTTTTCTTATATAACATAATTCGTTCTTTTGAGCAAGAATAAAGAGTTTTGAGTCTGTTTCATTAAATATACTCGTTTCTTTAAGCAAAAAATAGTCTGAAATTTGCCGTTTTAGTTTAAACTATAACATAATTCGTTCTTTTGAGCCTGAATTGAGCGTTTTTAGTAAGTTTTGTAAACGTTTGCTGGTTTCGAAGCTAAGAATCGTTCGAAATAAGCCATTTTCTTTCGAATTATAATATGTATCGCTTATTTGAAGCGAACTAAGACGTTTTAGGCTCGATTTACATAAGTTTTACTGGATTCTAAGTAAATAATCTTTCGAAATTAGCCATTTGCTTTCAAATTATTGCATCAATCGTTCTTTTGAGCAAGAATAAAGCGTTTTTGGTCTGTTTTATTAAAATTACTCGTTTCTTTAAGCAAAAAATTGTCTGAAATTCACTGTTTTTGTTCAAACTATAATATAATTTGTTCTTTTGAGCAAGAATAAAGCGTCTGCAGTATGTTTTGTAAACGATTGCTGGTTTCGAAGCTAAGAGTCGTTCGAAATAAGCCGTTTTCTTTCGAATTATAATATATATCGCTTTTTTGAAGCGAACTTAGACGTTTTCGGTGGGATTTGCATAAGTTTTACTGGATTCTAAGCAAAAAAACCTTCGAAATTTTCCCTTTGCTTCTAAATTATTGCATTAATCGTTCTTTTGAGCAAGGATATAGCGTTTTCAGTGTGTTTTATTAAATATTCTCGTTTCGTTAAGCAAAAAATAGTCTGAAATTTGCCGTTTTTGTTTAAACTATATCATAATTCGTTCTTCTGAGCCTGAATAGAGCGTTTTTAGTATGCTTTTTAAATGTTTGCTGGTTTCAAAGATAAGAATCGTTCGAAATAAGCCATTTTCTTTCGAATTATAATATATATCGCTTTTCTAAAGCGAACTAAGACGTTTTCGGCTCCATTTGTGTAAGTTTTACTGGATTCTAAGCAAAAAATATTTCGAAATAAGCCATTTGCTTCCAAATTCATGCATCAATCGTTCTTTTGAGCCAGAATAAAGCGTTTTCACTCTGTTTTATTAAATATACTCGTTTATTTAGGCAATCAATCGTACGGAATAAGCCCTTTTTGTTCAAACTATAGCATAATTCGTACTTTTGAGCCTGATTAAAGCGTTTTCAGTATGTCTTGTAAACGTTTGCTCGTTTCAAAGCTAATAAACGTCCAAAATAATCTTTTTTTATCAAAACTATAATATTATTTGTTATTTTGAACTTGAATAAGATGTTTTCAATTTGATTTGTGTAAGTCTTCAGGTTTTTAAGCAAATATTTGTCAAAAATTAACAATGTTCTTACCAACTGGTGCATAAACCGTTCACTATTCGAAAGTTATAGTTGGTTTTAAATTATTATTAAAATAATAATAAAAAAAAATATATAATAGTAGTAATAATAATGATAGTAATAATAATAGTAATAATAATGATAATAATAATAATAATAATAATAATAATAATAACAATAATAATAATAATAATAATAATAATAATAGTAATAATAATAATAATAATAATAATAATAATAATAATAATAAGAAGAAGAAGAAGAAGAAGAAGAAGAAGAAGAAGAAGACGAATCCATCGAATTAAGTTCTTTTCTTCAAAATTATAAATTTAATCGTTCCTTCAAACTAATCTAGAAAGTTCTCAGTTTGTTTTATTAAATTATACTCGTTTCTTTATGCAAAAACAGACCCAAATCAGGTGTTTTTTTTAAACTATAACATTAATGGTGTTTTTGAGGCGAAATAAGATGTTTTTAGTTTGGTTTGGTAAGGTTTTACTCGTTTCTAAGCAAAAAAGCTCCCGAAATAAGCAGGTTTCTTCCAAATTATAATATAAATCGTTCTTTTGAAGCGACATAAAACGTTTACAGTCTGTTTTGTTTAAGTTTAACTCGTGTTTGACTCGTTTCTGTGTAAATAATAATTCGAAATTAGTCGTTTTCTTTTAAATTTTAATAAAAATCGTTCTTTGATCCAGACTAAAGCATTCTCAGTCTGATTTACTAAATTATATTCGGTTCGTTAAGCAAAAAATGGCTCCAAATAAAGCGTTTTTATCCAAACTGAGACATTAGTCGTCTTTTTGATGAAGAATAAGTCGAGAAAATAAATAAAATCAAAAATTTATAAAAAGTAAAAAATAGTTCATAATTCAAAAACTATTAAGAATACTGAGATTTTTTTGACTTCAATCGATTGCCTGGATCATTTTGCATCGGCAAGGTTCGAAATAGTCCCATTGTTTCGAATAGTATAGCCGTAAGTGGAGAAAATAAATAAAATCAAAAATTTATAAAAAGTAAAAAATAGTTCATAATTCAAAAACCATTAGGAATACTGAGATTTTTTTGACTTTAATCGATTGCCTGAATCATTTTGCATCGGCAAGAGTCGAAACAGTTCCACTGTTTCGAATAGTATAGCTTTAAGTGGAGAAAATAAATAAAATCAAAAATTTATAAAAAGTAAAAAATAGTTCATAATTCAAAAACTATTAGGAATACTGCCATTTTTTTGACATCAACCGATTGCCTGGATCATTTTGCATCGGCAAACGTCCAAATAGTTCCACTCTTTCGAATATAGTATAGCCGTAAGTGGAAGAAATAAATAAAATCAAAAATTTATTAAAAGTAAATAATAGTTCATAATTCAAAAACTATTCGGAATATTGAGATTTTTTTGACTTCAATCGATTACCTGAATCATGTTATATCGGCAAGTGTCCAAACAATTCCACTGTTTCGAATAGTATAGCCGTAAGTGGAAAAAATATATAAAATCAAAAATTTATAAAAAGTAAAAAATAGTTCATAATTCAAAAACTATTAGGAATACTGCGATTTTTTTGACTTCAATCGATTGCCTGGATCATTTTGCATCGGCAAGGGTCGAAACAGTTCCACTGTTTCGAATAGTATAGCCGTAAGTGGAGAAAATAAATAAAATCAAAAATATATAAAAAGTAAAAATAGATCATAATTCAAAAACTCTTAGAAATACTGCGATTTTTTTGAACTTCAATCGATTGCCTGGATCATTTTGCATCGGCAAAGGTACAAAAAGTTCCACTGTGTCGAATAGTATAGCCGTAAGTGGAGAAAATAAATAAATTCAAAAATTTATAATAAGTAAAAAATAGTTCATAATTCAAAAACTATTAGGAATACTGCGATTTTTTTGTCATCAATCGATTGCCTGGATCATTTTGCATCGGCAAGGTTTGAAACAGTTCCACTGTTTCGAATTGTATAGCCATAAGTGGAGAAAATAAACAAAATCAAAAATTTATAAAAAGTAAAAAATAGTTCATAATTCAAAAACTATTAGGAATACTGCACTTTTTTTGAACTTCAATCGATTGCCTGGATCATTTTGCATCGGCAAAGGTCCAAATAGTTCCACTGTTTCGAATATTGTATAGCCGTAAGTGGAAAAAAAAATAAAAACAAAAATTTATAAAAAGTAAAAAATAGTTCATAATTCAAAAACTATTAGGAATACTGAGATTTTTTTGACTTCAATCGATTGCCTGGATCATTTTGCATCGGCAAAGGTCCAAATAGTTCCACTGTTTCGAATAGTATAGCCGTAAGTGGAAAAAATAAATAAAATCGAAAATTTATAAAAAGTAAAAAATAATTCATAATTCAAATCCTATTTTGCATCGGCAAAGGTCGAAACAGTTCCACTGTTTCGAATAGTATAGCCATAAGTGGAAAAAAAAATAAAATCAAAAATTTATAAAAAGTAAAAAATAGTTCATAATTCAAAAACTATTAGGAATACTGAGATTTTTTTGACTTCAATCGATTGCCTGGATCATTTTGCATCGGCAAGGGTCGAAACAGTTCCACTGTTTCGAATAGTATAGCCGTAAGTGGAGAAAATAAATAAAATCAAAAATTTATAAAAAGTAAAAAATAGTTCATAATTCATAAACTATTAGGAATACTGCGATTTTTTTGACATCAATCGATTGCCCGGGTCATTTTGCATCGGCAAACGTCCAAATAGTTCCACTCTTTCGAATATAGTATAGCCGTAAGTGGAAAAAATAAATAAAATCAAAAATTTATAAAAAGTAAAAAATAGTACATAATTCAAAAACTATTAGGAATACTGCGATTTTTTTTTACTTCAATCGATTGCCTGGATCATTTTGCATCGGCAAGGGTCGAAACAGTTTTACTGTTTCGAATAGTATAGCCGTAAGTGCAGAAAATAAATAAAATCAAAAATTTATAAAAAGTAAAAAATAGTTCATAATTCAAAAATTATTAGGAATACTGCGATTTTTTTGAACTTCAATCGATTGCCTGGATCATTTTGCATCGGCAAAGGTCCAAATAGTTCCACTGTTTCGAATATTGTATAGCCGTAAGTGGAAAGAATAAATAAAATCAAAAATTTATAAAAAGTAAAAAATAGTTCATAATTCAAAAACTATTAAGAATACTGCGAATTTTTTGACTTCAACCGATTGCCTGGATCATTTTGCATCGGCAAGGGCCGAAACAGTTCCACTTATTCGAATAGTATAGCCGTAAGTGGAGAAAATAAATAAAATCAAAAATTTATAAAAAGTAAAAAATAGTTCATAATTCAAAAACTATTAGGAATACTGCTATTTTTTTGACATCAATCGATTGCCCGGATCATTTTGCATCGGCAAACGTCCAAATAGTTCCACTCTCTCGAATATAGTATAGCCGTAAGTGGAAAAAATAAATAAAATCAAAAATTTATAAAAAGTAAAAAATAGTACATAATTCAAAAACTATTAGGAATACTGCGATTTTTTTGACTTCAATCGATTGCCTGGATCATTTTGCATCGGCAAGGGTCGAAACAGTTTTACTGTTTCGAATAGTATAGCCGTAAGTGCAGAAAATAAATAAAATCAAAAATTTATAAAAAGTAAAAAATAGTTCATAATTCAAAAATTATTAGAAATACTGCGATTTTTTTGAACTTCAATCGATTGCCTGGATCATTTTGCATCGGCAAAGGTCCAAATAGTTCCACTGTTTCGAATATTGTATAGCCGTAAGTGGAAAGAATAAATAAAATCAAAAATTTATAAAAAGTAAAAAATAGTTCATAATTCAAAAACTATTAAGAATACTGCGAATTTTTTGACTTCAACCGATTGCCTGGATCATTTTGCATCGGCAAGGGCCGAAACAGTTCCACTTATTCGAATAGTATAGCCGTAAGTGGAGAAAATAAATAAAATCAAAAATTTATAAAAAGTAAATAATAGTTCATAATTCAAAAACTATTAGAAATACGGCGATTTTTTTGAACTTCAATCGATTGCCTGGATCATTTTGCATCGGCAAAGGTCCAAATAATTCCACTGTTTCGAATATTGTATAGCCGTAAGTGGAAAAAATAAATAAAATCAAAAATTTATAAAAAGTAAAAAATAGTTCATAATTCAAAAACTATTAGGAATACTGTGATTTTTTTGACTTTAATCGATTGCCTGGATCATTTTGCATAGGCAAGGGTCGAAACAGTTCCACTGTTTCGAATAGTATAGCCGTAAGTGGAGAAAATAAATAAAATCAAAAATTTATAAAAAGTAAAAAATAGTACATAATTCAAAAACTATTAGGAATACTGCGATTTTTTTGACTTCAATCGATTGCCTGGATCATTTTGCATCGGCAAAGGTCCAAATAGTTCCACTGTTTCGAATATTGTATAGCCGTAAGTGGAAATAATAAATAAAATCAAAAATTTATAAAAAGTAAAGAATAGTTCATAATTCAAAAACTATTAGGAATACTGCGATTTTTTGACTCCAATCGATTACCTGGATCATTTTGCATCGGCAAAGGTCCAAATATTTCCACTGTTTCGAATATTGTATAGCCGTAAGTGGAAAAAATAAATAAAATCAAAAATTTATAAAAAGTAAAAAATAGTTTATAATTCATAAACTATTAGGAATACTGCGATTTTTTTGACTCCAATCGATTACCTGGATTATTTTGCATCGGCAAAGGTCCAAAGAGTTCCACTGTTTCGAATAGTATAGCCGTAAGTGGAGAAAAGAAATAAAATCATAAATTTATAAAAAGTAAATAATATTTCATAATTCAAAAACTATTAGAAATACTGCGATTTTTTTGAACTCCAATCGATTACCTGGATCATTTTGCATCGGCAAAGGTCCAAATAGTTCCACTGTTTCAAATATTGTATAGCCGTAAGTGGAAAAAATAAATAAAATCAAAAATTTATAAAAAGTAAAAAATAGTTCATAATTCAAAAACTATTAGGAATATTGAGATTTTTTTGACTTCAATCGATTACCTGAATCATTTTATATCGGCAAGTGTCCAAACAATTCCACTGTTTCGAATAGTATAGCCGTAAGTGGAAAAAATATATAAAATCAAAAATTTATAAAAAGTAAAAAATAGTTCATAATTCAAAAACTATTAGGAATACTGCGATTTTTTTGACTTCAATCGATTGCCTGGATCATTTTGCATCGGCAAGGGTCGAAACAGTTCCACTGTTTCGAATAGTATAGCCGTAAGTGGAGAAAATAAATAAAATCAAAAATATATAAAAAGTAAAAATAGATCATAATTCAAAAACTCTTAGAAATACTGCGATTTTTTTGAACTTCAATCGATTGCCTGGATCATTTTGCATCGGCAAAGGTACAAAAAGTTCCACTGTGTCGAATAGTATAGCCGTAAGTGGAGAAAATAAATAAATTCAAAAATTTATAAAAAGTAAAAAATAGTTCATAATTCAAAAACTATTAGGAATACTGCGATTTTTTTGTCATCAATCGATTGCCTGGATCATTTTGCATCGGCAAGGTTTGAAACAGTTCCACTGTTTCGAATTGTATAGCCATAAGTGGAGAAAATAAACAAAATCAAAAATTTATAAAAAGTAAAAAATAGTTCATAATTCAAAAACTATTAGGAATACTGCACTTTTTTTGAACTTCAATCGATTGCCTGGATCATTTTGCATCGGCAAAGGTCCAAATAGTTCCACTGTTTCGAATATTGTATAGCCGTAAGTGGAAAAAAAAATAAAAACAAAAATTTATAAAAAGTAAAAAATAGTTCATAATTCAAAAACTATTAGGAATACTGAGATTTTTTTGACTTCAATCGATTGCCTGGATCATTTTGCATCGGCAAAGGTCCAAATAGTTCCACTGTTTCGAATAGTATAGCCGTAAGTGGAAAAAATAAATAAAATCGAAAATTTATAAAAAGTAAAAAATAATTCATAATTCAAATCCTATTTTGCATCGGCAAAGGTCGAAACAGTTCCACTGTTTCGAATAGTATAGCCATAAGTGGAAAAAAAAATAAAATCAAAAATTTATAAAAAGTAAAAAATAGTTCATAATTCAAAAACTATTAGGAATACTGAGATTTTTTTGACTTCAATCGATTGCCTGGATCATTTTGCATCGGCAAGGGTCGAAACAGTTCCACTGTTTCGAATAGTATAGCCGTAAGTGGAGAAAATAAATAAAATCAAAAATTTATAAAAAGTAAAAAATAGTTCATAATTCATAAACTATTAGGAATACTGCGATTTTTTTGACATCAATCGATTGCCCGGGTCATTTTGCATCGGCAAACGTCCAAATAGTTCCACTCTTTCGAATATAGTATAGCCGTAAGTGGAAAAAATAAATAAAATCAAAAATTTATAAAAAGTAAAAAATAGTACATAATTCAAAAACTATTAGGAATACTGCGATTTTTTTTACTTCAATCGATTGCCTGGATCATTTTGCATCGGCAAGGGTCGAAACAGTTTTACTGTTTCGAATAGTATAGCCGTAAGTGCAGAAAATAAATAAAATCAAAAATTTATAAAAAGTAAAAAATAGTTCATAATTCAAAAATTATTAGGAATACTGCGATTTTTTTGAACTTCAATCGATTGCCTGGATCATTTTGCATCGGCAAAGGTCCAAATAGTTCCACTGTTTCGAATATTGTATAGCCGTAAGTGGAAAGAATAAATAAAATCAAAAATTTATAAAAAGTAAAAAATAGTTCATAATTCAAAAACTATTAAGAATACTGCGAATTTTTTGACTTCAACCGATTGCCTGGATCATTTTGCATCGGCAAGGGCCGAAACAGTTCCACTTATTCGAATAGTATAGCAGTAAGTGGAGAAAATAAATAAAATCAAAAATTTATAAAAAGTAAAAAATAGTTCATAATTCAAAAACTATTAGGAATACTGCTATTTTTTTGACATCAATCGATTGCCCGGATCATTTTGCATCGGCAAACGTCCAAATAGTTCCACTCTTTCGAATATAGTATAGCCGTAAGTGGAAAAAATAAATAAAATCAAAAATTTATAAAAAGTAAAAAATAGTACATAATTCAAAAACTATTAGGAATACTGCGATTTTTTTGACTTCAATCGATTGCCTGGATCATTTTGCATCGGCAAGGGTCGAAACAGTTTTACTGTTTCGAATAGTATAGCCGTAAGTGCAGAAAATAAATAAAATCAAAAATTTATAAAAAGTAAAAAATAGTTCATAATTCAAAAATTATTAGAAATACTGCGATTTTTTTGAACTTCAATCGATTGCCTGGATCATTTTGCATCGGCAAAGGTCCAAATAGTTCCACTGTTTCGAATATTGTATAGCCGTAAGTGGAAAGAATAAATAAAATCAAAAATTTATAAAAAGTAAAAAATAGTTCATAATTCAAAAACTATTAAGAATACTGCGAATTTTTTGACTTCAACCGATTGCCTGGATCATTTTGCATCGGCAAGGGCCGAAACAGTTCCACTTATTCGAATAGTATAGCCGTAAGTGGAGAAAATAAATAAAATCAAAAATTTATAAAAAGTAAAAAATAGTTCATAATTCAAAAACTATTAGAAATACGGCGATTTTTTTGAACTTCAATCGATTGCCTGGATCATTTTGCATCGGCAAAGGTCCAAATAATTCCACTGTTTCGAATATTGTATAGCCGTAAGTGGAAAAAATAAATAAAATCAAAAATTTATAAAAAGTAAAAAATAGTTCATAATTCAAAAACTATTAGGAATACTGTGATTTTTTTGACTTTAATCGATTGCCTCGATCATTTTGCATAGGCAAGGGTCGAAACAGTTCCACTGTTTCGAATAGTATAGCCGTAAGTGGAGAAAATAAATAAAATCAAAAATTTATAAAAAGTAAAAAATAGTACATAATTCAAAAACTATTAGGAATACTGCGATTTTTTTGACTTCAATCGATTGCCTGGATCATTTTGCATCGGCAAAGGTCCAAATAGTTCCACTGTTTCGAATATTGTATAGCCGTAAGTGGAAATAATAAATAAAATCAAAAATTTATAAAAAGTAAAGAATAGTTCATAATTCAAAAACTATTAGGAATACTGCGATTTTTTGACTCCAATCGATTACCTGGATCATTTTGCATCGGCAAAGGTCCAAATATTTCCACTGTTTCGAATATTGTATAGCCGTAAGTGGAAAAAATAAATAAAATCAAAAATTTATAAAAAGTAAAAAATAGTTTATAATTCATAAACTATTAGGAATACTGCGATTTTTTTGACTCCAATCGATTACCTGGATTATTTTGCATCGGCAAAGGTCCAAAGAGTTCCACTGTTTCGAATAGTATAGCCGTAAGTGGAGAAAAGAAATAAAATCATAAATTTATAAAAAGTAAATAAAATAAAATAAATATGCGTATGGTGGTAATGCCATCACCCAAGTGCCAGAGTTTTCAGGTCGCATCTACAGCCTCTGACCTGACCTGACGACCACTAACTAGTAGTGACCGGGACCGACGGCTTAACGTCTCCTCCGAAAGACGAGTTAGTTGCGATGTTTTTGGCATTACATTATCCGGTCCCCCATCCAAGGAATGACCGGGGTCAGTGCTGCTGAACTTCATAAACTAATGAAAACCTATGAAATCAGCTAATAATATTTCATAATTCAAAAACTATTAGAAATACTGCGATTTTTTTGAACTCCAATCGATTACCTGGATCATTTTGCATCGGCAAAGGTCCAAATAGTTCCACTGTTTCGAATATTGTGTAGCCGTAAGTGGAAAAAATAAATAAAATCAAAAATTTATAAAAAGTAAAAAATAGTTCATAATTCAAAAACTATTAGGAATACTGCGATTTTTTTGAACTTCAATCGATTGCCTGGATCATTTTGCATCGGCAAAGGTCCAAATAGTTCCACTGTTTCGAATATTGTATAGCCGTAAGTGGAGAAAAGATATAAAATCATAAATTTATAAAAAGTAAATAATATTTCATAATTCAAAAACTATTAGAAATACTGCGATTTTTTTTGAACTCCAATCGATTACCTGGATCATTTTGCATCGGCAAAGGTCCAAATAGTTCCACTGTTTCGAATATTGTATAGCCGTAAGTGGAAAAAATAAATAAAATCAAAAATTTATAAAAAGTAAAAAATAGTTCATAATTCAAAAACTATTAGGAATACTGCGATTTTTTTGACTTCAATCGATTACCTGGATCATTTTGCATCGGCAAGTGTCCAAACTGTTCCACTGTTTCGAATAGTATAGCCGTAAGTGGAGAAAATATATAAAATCAAAAATTTATAAAAATTAAAAAATAGTTTATAATTCAAAAACTATTAGGAATACTGCGATTTTTTTGACTTCAATCGATTACCTGGATCATTTTGCATCGGCAAAGGTCCAAATAGTTCCACTCTTCCGAATATAGTATAGCCGTAAGTGGAAAAAATAAATAAAATCAAAAATTTATATAAAGTAAAAAATAGTTCATAATTCAAAAACTATTAGGAATACTGAGATTTTTTTGACTTCAATCGGTTGCGTGGATCATTTTGCATCGGCAAAGGTTTAAATAGTTCCACTGTTTCGAATAGTATAGCCGTAAGTGGAAAAAATAAATAAAATAAAAAATTTATAGAAAGTAAATAATAGTTCATAATTCAAAAACTATTAGAAATACTGAGAATTTTTTTGACTTCAATTTATTGCCTGGATCATTTTGCATCGGCAAGGGTCAAAACAGTTCCACTGTTTCGTATAGTATAGCCGTAAGTGGAGAAATTAAATAAAATCAAAAATTTATAAAAAGTAAAAAATAGTTCATAATTCAAAAACTATTAGGAATACTGCGATTTTTTTGAACTTCAATCGATTGCCTGAATCATTTTGCATCGGCAAAGGTTCAAATAGTTCCACTGTTTTGAATATAGTATAGCCGTAAGTGGAAAAAATAAATAAAATCAAAAATTCGCAGTATTCCTAATAGTTTTTGAATTATGAACAATTTTTTTCTTTTTATAAATTTTTGATTTTATATATTTTCTCCACTTACGGCTATACTATTCGAAACAGTGGAACTGTTTCGACACTTGCCGATGCAAAATGATCCAGGCAATCGATTGAAATTCAAAAAAATCGCAGTATTTCTAATAGTTTTTGAATTATAAACTATTTTTTACTTTTTATAAATTTTTGATTTTATTTATTGTTTCCACTTACGGCTATACTATATTCGAAAGAGTGGAACTATTTGGACCTCTGCCGATGCAAAATGATCTAGGCAATCGATTGAAGTCAAAAAAATTGCAGTATTCCTAATAGTTTTTGAATTATGAACTATTATTTACTTTTCATAAATTTTTGATTTTATTTATTTTCTCCACTTACGGCTATACTATTCGAAACAGTGGAACTCTTTCGACCCTTGCCGATGCAAAATGATCCAGGCAATCGATTGAAGTCAAAAAAATTTCAGTATTCCTAATAGTTTTTGAATTATGAACTATTTTTTACTTTTTATAAATTTTTGAATTTATTTATTTTTTCCACTATCGGCTATACTATATTCGAAACAGTGGAACTATTTGGATCTTTGCCGATGCAAAATGATCCAGGCAATCGATTGAAGTTCAAAAAAATCGCAGTATTCCTAATAGTTTTTGAATTATGAACTATTTTATACTTTTTATAAATTTTTGATTTTATTTATTTTTTCCACTTACGGCTATACTATATTCAAAACAGTGTAACTATTTGGACCTTTGCCGATGCAAAATGATTCAGGCAATCGATTGAAGTTCAAAAAAATCGCAGTATTCCTAATAGTTTTTGAATTATGAACTATTTTTTACTTTTTATAAATTTTTGATTTTATTTAATTTCTCCACTTACGGCTATACTATACGAAACAGTGGAACTGTTTTGACCCTTGCCGATGCAAAATGATCCAGGCAATAAATTGAAGTCAAAAAAATTCTCAGTATTCCTAATAGTTTTTGAATTATGAACTATGATTTACTTTTTATAAATTTTTTATTTTATTTATTTTTTCCACTTACGGCTATACTATTCGAAACAGTGGAACTATTTAAACCTTTGCCGATGCAAAATGATCCACGCAACCGATTGAAGTCAAAAAAATCTCAGTATTAATAATAGTTTTTGAATTATGAACTATTTTTTACTTTATATAAATTTTTGATTTTATTTATTTTCTCCACTTACGGCTATACTATTCGAAACAGTGGAACTGTTTGGACCTTTGCCGATGCAAAATGATCCACGCAACCGATTGAAGTCAAAAAAATCTCAGTATTCCTAATAGTTTTTGAATTATGAACTATTTTTTACTTTATATAAATTTTTGATTTTATTTATTTTTTCCACTTACGGCTATACTATATTCGGAAGAGTGGAACTATTTGGACCTTTGCCGATGCAAAATGATCCAGGTAATCGATTGAAGTCAAAAAAATCGCAGTATTCCTAATAGTTTTTGAATTATAAACTATTTTTTAATTTTTATAAATTTTTGATTTTATATATTTTCTCCACTTACGGCTATACTATTCGAAACAGTGGAACAGTTTGGACACTTGCCAATGCAAAATGATCCAGGTAATCGATTGAAGTCAAAAAAATCGCAGTATTCCTAATAGTTTTTGAATTATGAACTATTTTTTACTATTTATAAATTTTTGATTTTATTTATTTTTTCCAATTACGGCTATACAATATTCGAAACAGTGGAACTATTTGGACCTTTGCCGATGCAAAATGATCCAGGTAATCGATTGGAGTTCAAAAAAAATCGCAGTATTTCTAATAGTTTTTGAATTATGAAATATTATTTACTTTTTATAAATTTATGATTTTATTTCTTTTCTCCACTTACGGCTATACTATTCGAAAGAGTGGAACTCTTTGGACCTTTGCCGATGCAAAATAATCCAGGTAATCGATTGGAGTCAAAAAAATCGCAGTATTCCTAATAGTTTTTGAATTATGAACTATTTTTTACTTTTTATAAATTTTTGATTTTATTTATTTTTTCCACTCACGGCTATACAATATTCGAAACAGTGGAACTATTTGGACCTTTGCCGATGCAAAATGATCCAGGTAATCGATTGGAGTCAAAAAATCGCAGTATTCCTAATAGTTTTTGAATTATGAACTATTCTTTACTTTTTATAAATTTTTGATTTTATTTATTATTTCCACTTACGGCTATACAATATTCGAAACAGTGGAACTATTTGGACCTTTGCCGATGCAAAATGATCCAGGCAATCGATTGAAGTGAAAAAAATCGCAGTATTCCTAATAGTTTTTGAATTATGTACTATTTTTTACTTTATATAAATTTTTGATTTTATTTATTTTCTCCACTTACGGCTATACTATTCGAAACAGTGGAACTGTTTCGACCCTTGCCTATGCAAAATGATCCAGGCAATCGATTGAAGTCAAAAAAATCACAGTATTCCTAATAGTTTTTGAATTATGAACTATTTTTTACTTTTTATAAATTTTTGATTTTATTTATTTTTACCACTTACGGCTATACTATTCGAATAAGTGGAACTGTTTTGGCCCTTGCCGATGCAAAATGATCCAGGCAATCGATTGAAGTCAAAAAAATCGCAGTATTCCTAATAGTTTTTGAATTATGAACTATTTTTTACTTTTTATAAATTTTTGATTTTATTTATTTTTTCCACTTACGGCTATACAATATTCGAAACAGTGGAACTATTTGGACCTTTGCCGATGCAAAATGATCCAGGCAATCGATTGAAGTTCAAAAAAATCGCAGTATTCCTAATAGTTTTTGAATTATGAACTATTTTTTACTTTTTATAAATTTTTGATTTTATTTATTTTCTCCACTTACGGCTATACTATTCGAATAAGTAGAACTGTTTTGGCCCTTGCCGATGCAAAATAATCCAGGCAATCGATTGAAGTCAAAAAAATCGCAGTATTCCTAATAGTTTTTGAATTATGAACTATTTTTTACTTTTTATAAATTTTTGATTTTATTTATTTTTTCCACTTACGGCTATACAATATTCGAAACAGTGGAACTATTTGAACCTTTGCCGATGCAAAATGATCCAGGCAATCGATTGAAGTTCAAAAAAATCGCAGTATTCCTAATAGTTTTTGAATTATGAACTATTTTTTACTTTTTATAAATTTTTGATTTTATTTATTTTTTCCACTTACGGCTATACAATATTCGAAACAGTGGAACTCTTTGGACCTTTGCCGATGCAAAATAATCCAGGTAATCGATTGGAGTCAAAAAAATCGCAGTATTCCTAATAGTTTATGAATTATGAACTATTTTTTACTTTTTATAAATTTTTGATTTTATTTATTTTTTCCACTTACGGCTATACAATATTCGAAACAGTGGAAATATTTGGACCTTTGCCGATGCAAAATAATCCAGGCAATCGATTGAAGTCAAAAAAATTTCAGTATTCCTAATAGTTTTTGAATTATGAACTATTTTTTACTTTTTATAAATTTTTGAATTTATTTATTTTTTCCACTATCGGCTATACTATATTCGAAACAGTGGAACTATTTGGATCTTTGCCGATGCAAAATGATCCAGGCAATCGATTGAAGTTCAAAAAAATCGCAGTATTCCTAATAGTTTTTGAATTATGAACTATTCTATACTTTTTATAAATTTTTGATTTTATTTATTTTTTCCACTTACGGCTATACTATATTCAAAACAGTGGAACTATTTGGACCTTTGCCGATGCAAAATGATTCAGGCAATCGATTGAAGTTCAAAAAAATCGCAGTATTCCTAATAGTTTTTGAATTATGAACTATTTTTTACTTTTTATAAATTTTTGATTTTATTTAATTTCTCCACTTACGGCTATACTATACGAAACAGTGGAACTGTTTTGACCCTTGCCGATGCAAAATGATCCAGGCAATAAATTGAAGTCAAAAAAATTCTCAGTATTCCTAATAGTTTTTGAATTATGAACTATGATTTACTTTTTATAAATTTTTTATTTTATTTATTTTTTCCACTTACGGCTATACTATTCGAAACAGTGGAACTATTTAAACCTTTGCCGATGCAAAATGATCCACGCAACCGATTGAAGTCAAAAAAATCTCAGTATTAATAATAGTTTTTGAATTATGAACTATTTTTTACTTTATATAAATTTTTGATTTTATTTATTTTCTCCACTTACGGCTATACTATTCGAAACAGTGGAACTGTTTGGACCTTTGCCGATGCAAAATGATCCACGCAACCGATTGAAGTCAAAAAAATCTCAGTATTCCTAATAGTTTTTGAATTATGAACTATTTTTTACTTTATATAAATTTTTGATTTTATTTATTTTTTCCACTTACGGCTATACTATATTCGGAAGAGTGGAACTATTTGGACCTTTGCCGATGCAAAATGATCCAGGTAATCGATTGAAGTCAAAAAAATCGCAGTATTCCTAATAGTTTTTGAATTATAAACTATTTTTTAATTTTTATAAATTTTTGATTTTATATATTTTCTCCACTTACGGCTATACTATTCGAAACAGTGGAACAGTTTGGACACTTGCCGATGCAAAATGATCCAGGTAATCGATTGAAGTCAAAAAAATCGCAGTATTCCTAATAGTTTTTGAATTATGAACTATTTTTTACTTTTTATAAATTTTTGATTTTATTTAATTTCTCCACTTACGGCTATACTATACGAAACAGTGGAACTGTTTTGACCCTTGCCGATGCAAAATGATCCAGGCAATAAATTGAAGTCAAAAAAATTCTCAGTATTCCTAATAGTTTTTGAATTATGAACTATGATTTACTTTTTATAAATTTTTTAATTTATTTATTTTTTCCACTTACGGCTATACTATTCGAAACAGTGGAACTATTTAAACCTTTGCCGATGCAAAATGATCCACGCAACCGATTGAAGTCAAAAAAATCTCAGTATTAATAATAGTTTTTGAATTATGAACTATTTTTTACTTTATATAAATTTTTGATTTTATTTATTTTCTCCACTTACGGCTATACTATTCGAAACAGTGGAACTGTTTGGACCTTTGCCGATGCAAAATGATCCACGCAACCGATTGAAGTCAAAAAAATCTCAGTATTCCTAATAGTTTTTGAATTATGAACTATTTTTTACTTTATATAAATTTTTGATTTTATTTATTTTTTCCACTTACGGCTATACTATATTCGGAAGAGTGGAACTATTTGGACCTTTGCCGATGCAAAATGATCCAGGTAATCGATTGAAGTCAAAAAAATCGCAGTATTCCTAATAGTTTTTGAATTATAAACTATTTTTTAATTTTTATAAATTTTTGATTTTATATATTTTCTCCACTTACGGCTATACTATTCGAAACAGTGGAACAGTTTGGACACTTGCCGATGCAAAATGATCCAGGTAATCGATTGAAGTCAAAAAAATCGCAGTATTCCTAATAGTTTTTGAATTATGAACTATTTTTTACTATTTATAAATTTTTGATTTTATTTATTTTTTCCACTTACGGCTATACAATATTCGAAACAGTGGAACTATTTGGACCTTTGCCGATGCAAAATGATCCAGGTAATCGATTGGAGTTCAAAAAAAATCGCAGTATTTCTAATAGTTTTTGAATTATGAAATATTATTTACTTTTTATAAATTTATGATTTTATTTCTTTTCTCCACTTACGGCTATACTATTCGAAACAGTGGAACTCTTTGGACCTTTGCCGATGCAAAATAATCCAGGTAATCGATTGGAGTCAAAAAAATCGCAGTATTCCTAATAGTTTTTGAATTATGAACTATTTTTTACTTTTTATAAATTTTTGATTTTATTTATTTTTTCCACTTACGGCTATACAATATTCGAAACAGTGGAACTATTTGGACCTTTGCCGATGCAAAATGATCCAGGTAATCGATTGGAGTCAAAAAATCGCAGTATTCCTAATAGTTTTTGAATTATGAACTATTCTTTACTTTTTATAAATTTTTGATTTTATTTATTATTTCCACTTACGGCTATACAATATTCGAAACAGTGGAACTATTTGGACCTTTGCCGATGCAAAATGATCCAGGCAATCGATTGAAGTGAAAAAAATCGCAGTATTCCTAATAGTTTTTGAATTATGTACTATTTTTTACTTTATATAAATTTTTGATTTTATTTATTTTCTCCACTTACGGCTATACTATTCGAAACAGTGGAACTGTTTCGACCCTTGCCTATGCAAAATGATCCAGGCAATCGATTGAAGTCAAAAAAATCACAGTATTCCTAATAGTTTTTGAATTATGAACTATTTTTTACTTTTTATAAATTTTTGATTTTATTTATTTTTACCACTTACGGCTATACTATTCGAATAAGTGGAACTGTTTTGGCCCTTGCCGATGCAAAATGATCCAGGCAATCGATTGAAGTCAAAAAAATCGCAGTATTCCTAATAGTTTTTGAATTATGAACTATTTTTTACTTTTTATAAATTTTTGATTTTATTTATTTTTTCCACTTACGGCTATACAATATTCGAAACAGTGGAACTATTTGGACCTTTGCCGATGCAAAATGATCCAGGCAATCGATTGAAGTTCAAAAAAATCGCAGTATTCCTAATAGTTTTTGAATTATGAACTATTTTTTACTTTTTATAAATTTTTGATTTTATTTATTTTCTCCACTTACGGCTATACTATTCGAATAAGTAGAACTGTTTTGGCCCTTGCCGATGCAAAATAATCCAGGCAATCGATTGAAGTTCAAAAAAATCGCAGTATTCCTAATAGTTTTTGAATTATGAACTATTCTTTACTTTTTATAAATTTTTGATTTTATTTATTTTTTCCACTTACGGCTATACAATATTCGAAACAGTGGAACTCTTTGGACCTTTGCCGATGCAAAATAATCCAGGTAATCGATTGGAGTCAAAAAAATCGCAGTATTCCTAATAGTTTATGAATTATGAACTATTTTTTACTTTTTATAAATTTTTGATTTTATTTATTTTTTCCACTTACGGCTATACAATATTCGAAACAGTGGAAATATTTGGACCTTTGCCGATGCAAAATAATCCAGGTAATCGATTGGAGTCAAAAAATCGCAGTATTCCTAATAGTTTTTGAATTATGAACTATTCTTTACTTTTTATAAATTTTTGATTTTATTTATTATTTCCACTTACGGCTATACAATATTCGAAACAGTGGAACTATTTGCACCTTTGCCGATGCAAAATGATCCAGGCAATCGATTGAAGTCAAAAAAATCGCAGTATTCCTAATAGTTTTTGAATTATGTACTATTTTTTACTTTTTATAAATTTTTGATTTCATTTATTTTCTCCACTTACGGCTATACTATTCGAAACAGTGGAACTGTTTCGACCCTTGCCTATGCAAAATGATCCAGGCAATCGATTGAAGTCAAAAAAATCACAGTATTCCTAATAGTTTTTGAATTATGAACTATTTTTTACTTTTTATAAATTTTTGATTTTATTTATTTTTTCCACTTACGGCTATACAATATTCGAAACAGTGGAATTATTTGGACCTTTGCCGATGCAAAATGATCCAGGCAATCGATTGAAGTTCAAAAAAATCGCCGTATTTCTAATAGTTTTTGAATTATGAACTATTTTTTACTTTTTATAAATTTTTGATTTTATTTATTTTCTCCACTTACGGCTATACTATTCGAATAAGTGGAACTGTTTCGGCCCTTGCCGATGCAAAATGATCCAGGCAATCGGTTGAAGTCAAAAAATTCGCAGTATTCTTAATAGTTTTTGAATTATGAACTATTTTTTACTTTTTATAAATTTTTGATTTTATTTATTCTTTCCACTTACGGCTATACAATATTCGAAACAGTGGAACTATTTGGACCTTTGCCGATGCAAAATGATCCAGGCAATCGATTGAAGTTCAAAAAAATCGCAGTATTCCTAATAATTTTTGAATTATGAACTATTTTTTACTTTTTATAAATTTTTGATTTTATTTATTTTCTGCACTTACGGCTATACTATTCGAAACAGTAAAACTGTTTCGACCCTTGCCGATGCAAAATGATCCAGGCAATCGATTGAAGTCAAAAAAATCGCAGTATTCCTAATAGTTTTTGAATTATGTACTATTTTTTACTTTTTATAAATTTTTGATTTTATTTATTTTTTCCACTTACGGCTATACTATATTCGAAAGAGTGGAACTATTTGGACGTTTGCCGATGCAAAATGACCCGGGCAATCGATTGATGTCAAAAAAATCGCAATATTCCTAATAGTTTATGAATTATGAACTATTTTTTACTTTTTATAAATTTTTGATTTTATTTATTTTCTCCACTTACGGCTATACTATTCGAAACAGTGGAACTGTTTCGACCCTTGCCGATGCAAAATGATCCAGGCAATCGATTGAAGTCAAAAAAATCTCAGTATTCCTAATAGTTTCTGAATTATGAACTATTTTTTACTTTTTATAAATTTTTGATTTTATTTATTTTTTCCACTTACGGCTATACAATATTCGAAACAGTGGAACTATTTGGACCTTTGCCGATGCAAAATGATCCAGGCGATCGATTGAAGTTCAAAAAAATCGCAGTATTCCTAATAGTTTTTGAATTATGAACTATATTTTACTTTTTATAAATTTTTGATTTTATTTATTTTCTCCACTTACGGCTATACTATTCGAAACAGTGGAACTGTTTCGACCCTCGCCGATGCAAAATAATCCAGGCAATCGATTGAAGTCAAAAAAATCGCTGTATTCCTAATAGTTTTTGAATTATGAACTATTTTTTACTTTTTATAAATTTTTGATTTTATTTATTTTTTCCACTTACGGCTATACTATTCGAAACAGTGGAACTATTTCGACCTTTGCCGATGCAAAATAGGTTTTGAATTATGAACTATTTTTTCTTTTTATAAATTTTCGATTTTATTTATTTTTTCCACTTACGGCTATACTATTCGAAACAGTGGAACTATTTGGACCTTTGCCGATGCAAAATGATCCAGGCAATCGATTGAAGTCAAAAAAATCTCAGTATTCCTAATAGTTTTTGAATTATGAACTATTTTTTACTTTTTATAAATTTTTGATTTTATTTTTTTTTCCACTTACGGCTATACAATATTCGAAACAGTGGAACTATTTGGACCTTTGCCGATGCAAAATGATCCAGGCAATCGATTGAAGTTCAAAAAAAGTGCAGTATTCCTAATAGTTTTTGAATTATGAACTATTTTTTACTTTTTAAAAATTTTTGATTTTGTTTATTTTCTCCACTTATGGCTATACTATTCGAAACAGTGGAACTGTTTCAACCCTTGCCGATGCAAAATAATCCAGGCAATCGATTGATGACAAAAAAATCGCAGGCAAAGGTCCAAATAGTTCCACTCTTTCGAATATAGTATAGCGGTAAGTGGAAAAAATAAATAAAATCAAAAATTTATAAAAAGTAAAAAATAGTTCATAATTCAAAAACTATTAGGAACACTGAGATTTTTTTGACTTTAATCGATTGCCTGGATCATTTTGCATCGGCAAAGATCCAAACAGTTCCACTGTTCCGAATAGTATAGCCGTAAGTGGAGAAAATAAATAAAATTAAAAATTTATAAAAAGTAAAAAATAGATCATAATTCAATAACTATTAGGAATACTGAGATTTTTTTGACTGCAATCGATTGCCTGGATCGTTTTGCATCGGCAAGGGTCGAAACAGTTTCACTGTTTCGAATAGTATAGCCATAAGTGGAGGAAATAAACAAAATCAAAAATTTATAAAAAGTAAAATATAGTTCATAATTCAAAAACTATTAGGAATACTAGATTTTTTTGAACTTCAATCGATTGCCTGGATCATTTTGCATCGGCAAGGGTCGAAACAGTTCCACTGTTTCGAATAGTATAGCCGTAAGTGGAGAAAATAAATAAAATCAAAAATTTATAAAAAGTAAAAAATAGTTCGTAATTCAAAAACTAATAGGAATACTGCAATTTTTTTGACTTCAATCGATTGCCTGGATCATTTTGCAACGGCAAGAGTCCAAACAGTTCCACTGTTTCGAATAGTATAGCCGTAAGTGGAGAAAATAAATAAAATCAAAAATTTATAAAAAGTAAAAAATAGTTCACAATTCAAAAACTATTAGGAATACTGCGATTTTTTTGACTTCAATCGATTGCCTGGATCATTTTGCCTCGGCAAGGGTCGAAGGAGTTCAACTGTTTCGAATAGCATAGCCGTAAGTGGAGAAAATAAATAAAATCAAAAATTTATAAAAAGTAAAAAATAGTACATAATTCAATAACTGTTAGGAATACTGCGATTTTTTTGACTTCAATCGATTGCCTGGATCATTTTGCATCGGCAAAATTCCAAACAGTTCCACTGTTTCGAATAGTATAGCCGTAAGTGGAGAAAATAAATAAAATCAAAAATTTATAAAAAGTAAAAAATAGTACATAATTCAAAAACTATTAGGAATACTGCGATTTTTTTGACTTCAGTCGATTGCCTGGATCATTTTGCATCGGCAAAGGTCCAAACAGTTCCACTGTTTCGAATAGTATAGCCGTAAGTGGAAAAAATAAACAAAATCAAAAATTTATAAAAAGTAAATAATAGTTCATAATTCAAAAACTATTAGGAATACAGAGATTTTTTTGACTTCAGTCGATTGCCTGGATCATTTTGCATCGGCAAGGGTCGAAACAGTTCCACTGTTTCGAATTGTATAGCCGTAAGTGGAGAAATTAAATAAAATCAAAAATTTATACAAAGTAAAAAATAGTTCATAATTCAAAAACTATTGGGAATACTGCGATTTTTTTGACATCAATCGATTGCCCGGATCATTTTGCATCGGCAAAGGTCCAAATAGTTCCACTCTATCGAATATAGTATAGCCGTAAGTGGAAAAAATAAATAAAATCAAAAATTTATAAAAAGTAAAAAATAGTTCATAATTCAAAAACTATTAGGAATACTGAGATTTTTTTGACTCCAATCGATTGCCTGGATCATTTTGCATCGGCAAAGGTCCAAACAGTTCCACTCTTTCGAATAGTATAGCCGTAAGTGGAGAAAATATATAAAATCAAAAATTTATAAAAAGAAAAAAATAGTACATAATTCAAAAACTATTAGGAATACTGCAATTTTTTTGAATTCAATCGATTGCCTGGATCATTTTGCATCGGCAAAGGTCCAAATAGTTCCACTGTTTCGATGCAAAATAACCCAGGTAATCGATTGAAGTCACAAAAATCGCAGTATTCCTAATAGTTTTTGAATTATGAACTATTTTTTACATTCTATAAATTTTTGATTATATTTATTTTCTCCACTAACGGCTATACTATTCGAAACAGTGGAACTGTTTGGACCTTTGCCGATGCAAAATGATCCAGGTAATCGATTGAAGTCAAAAAAATCGCAGTATTCCTAATAGTTTTGGAATTATGAACTATTTTTTGCTTTTTATAAATTTTTGATTTTATTTATTTTCTCCACTTACGGCTATACTATTCGAAACAGTGTAACTGTTTGGACCTTTGCCGATGCAAAATGATCCAGGTAATCGATTGAAGTCAAAAAAATCGCAGTATTCCTAATAATTTTTGAATTATGAACTATTTTTTACTTTTTATAAATTTTTGATTTTATTTATTTTCTCCACTTACGGCTATACTATATTCGAAACAGTGGAACTATTTGGACCCTTGCCTATAAAAAATGATCCAGGCAATCGATGGAAGTTCAAAAAAATGGCAGTATTCCTAATAGTTTTTGAATTATGAACTATTTTTTACTTTTTATAAATTTTTGATTTTATTTATTTTCTCCACTCACGGCTTTACTATATTCGAAAGAGTGGAACTAATTGGACCTTTGCCGATGCAAAATGATCCGGGCAATCGATTGAAGTCAAAAAAATCTCAGTATTCCTAATAGTTTTTGAATTATGAACTATTTTTTACTTTTTGCAAATTTTTGATTTTATTTATTTTTTCCACTTATGGCTATACTATTCGAAACAGTGGAACTGTTTCGACCCTTGCCGATGCAAAATGATCCAGGCAATCGATTGAAGTCAAAAAAATCTCAGTATTCCTAATAGTTTTTGAATTATGAACTATTTTTTACTTTTTATAAATTTTTGATTTTATTTATTTTTTCCACTTACGGCTATACTATATTGGAAACAGTGGAGCAATTTGGACACTTGCCGATGTAAAATGATTCAGGTAATCGATTGAAGTCAAAAAAATCTCAGTATTCCTAATAGTTTTTGAATTATGAACTATTTTTTACTTTTTATAAATTTTTGATTTTATTTATTTTTTCCATTTACGGCTATACTATATTCGAAAGAGTGGAACTATTTGGACCTTTGCCGATGCAAGATGATCCAGGCAATCGATTGAAGTTCAAAAAAATCGCAGTATTTCTAATAGTTTTTGAATTATGAACTATTTTTTACTTTTTGTAAATTTTTAATTTTATTTATTTTCTCCACTTACGGCTATACTATTCGAAACAGTGGAACTCTTTCGACCCTTGCCGACGCAAAATGATCCTGGCAATCGATTGAAGTCAAAAAAATCTCAGTATTCCTAATAGTTGTTGAATTATGAACTATTTTTTACTTTTTATAAATTTTAGATTTTATTTATTTTTTCCACTTACGGCTATACTATAGTTGAAACAGTGGAACAATTTGGACCTTTGCCGATGCAAAATGATCCAGGCAATCGATTGAAGTTCAAAAAAATCGCAGTATTAATAATAGTTTTTGAATTATGAACTATTTATTACTTTTTATAAATTTTTGATTTTATTTATTTTTTCCACTTACGGCTATACTATTCGAAACAGTGGAACTGTTTGGACACTTGCCAATGCAAAATGACCCAGGTAATCGATTGAAGTCAAAAAAATCTCAGTATTTCTAATAGTTTTTGAATTATGAACTATTTTTTACTTTTTATAAATTTTTGATTTTATTTATTTTCTCCACTTACTGCTATCCTATTCGAAACAGTGGAACTGTTTGGAAACTTGCCAATGCAAAATGATCCAGGTAATCGATTGAAGTCAAAAAAATCTCAGTATTCCTAATAGTTTTTGAGTTATGAACTATTTTTTATTTTTTATAAATTTTTGATTTTATTTATTTTTTCCACTTACGGCTATACTATAGTTGAAACAGTGGAACAATTTGGACCTTTGCCGATGCAAAATGATCCAGGCAATCGATTGAAGTTCAAAAAAATCGCAGTATTCATAATAGTTTTTGAATTATGAACTATTTATTACTTTTTATAAATTTTTGATTTTATTTATTTTTTCCACTTACGGCTATACTATTCGAAACAGTGGAACTGTTTGGACACTTGCCAATGCAAAATGACCCAGGTAATCGATTGAAGTCAAAAAAATCTCAGTATTTCTAATAGTTTTTGAATTATGAACTATTTTTTACTTTTTATAAATTTTTGATTTTATTTATTTTCTCCACCTACGGCTATACTATTCGAAACAGTGGAACTGTTTCGACCCTTGCCGATGCAAAATGATCCAGGCAATTGATTGAAGTCAAAAAAATCTTAGTATTCCTAATAGTTTTTGAATTATGAACTATTTTTTACTTTTTATAAATTTTTGATTTTATTTATTTTCTCCACTTACGGATATACTATTCGAAACACTGAAACTGTTTGGACCTTTGCCGAGGCAAAATGATCCAGGCAATCGATTGAAGTCAAAAAAATCTCAGTATTCTTAATAGTTTTTGAATTATGAACTATTTATTACTTTTTATAAATTTTTGATTTTATTTATTTTTTCCACTTACGGCTATACTATTCGAAACAGTGGAACTGTTTGGACACTTGCCGATGCAAAATGATCCAGGTAATCGATTGAAGTCAAAAAAATCTCAGTATTCCTAATAGTTTTTGAATTATGAACTATTTTTTACTTTTCATAAATTTTTGATTTTTTTATTTTCTCCACTTACGGCTATACTATTCGAAACACTATAACTGTTTGGACTTTTGCCGAGGCAAAATGATCCAGGCAATCGATTGAAGTCAAAAAAATCTCAGTATTCTTAATAGTTTTTGAATTATGAACTATTTTTTGCTTTTTATAAATTTTTGATTTTATTTATTTTCTCCACTTACGGCTATACTATTCGAAACAGTGTAACTGTTTGGACCCTTGCCGATGCAAAATGATCCAGGTAATCGATTGAAGTCAAAAAAATCGCAGTATTCCTAATAATTTTTGAATTATTAACTATTTTTTACTTATTATAAATTTTTGATTTTATTTATTTTCTCCACTTACGGCTATACTATTCGACACAGTGGAACTTTTTGGACCTTTGCCGATGCAAAATGATCCAGGCACTCGATTGAAGTTCAAAAAAATCGCAGTATTTCTAAGAGTTTTTGAATTATGAACTATTTTTTACTTTTTATAAATTTTTGATTTTATTTATTTTCTCCACTTACGGCTATACTATTCGAAACAGTGGAACTGTTTGGACACTTGCCGATGCAAAATGATCCAGGTAATCGATTGAAGTCAAAAAAATCTCAGTATTCCTAATAGTTTTTGAATTATGAACTATTTTTTACTTTTTATAAATTTTTGATTTTATTTATTTTTTCCACTTACGGCTATACTATATTCGAAAGAGTGGAACTATTTGGACCTTTGCCGATGCAAGATGATCCAGGCAATCGATTGAAGTTCAAAAAAATCGCAGTATTTCTAATAGTTTTTGAATTATGAACTATTTTTTACTTTTTGTAAATTTTTAATTTTATTTATTTTCTCCACTTACGGCTATACTATTCGAAACAGTGGAACTCTTTCGACCCTTGCCGACGCAAAATGATCCTGGCAATCGATTGAAGTCAAAAAAATCTCAGTATTCCTAATAGTTTTTGAATTATGAACTATTTTTTACTTTTTATAAATTTTAGATTTTATTTATTTTTTCCACTTACGGCTATACTATAGTTGAAACAGTGGAACAATTTGGACCTTTGCCGATGCAAAATGATCCAGGCAATCGATTGAAGTTTAAAAAAATCGCAGTATTCATAATAGTTTTTGAATTATGAACTATTTATTACTTTTTATAAATTTTTGATTTTATTTATTTTTTCCACTTACGGCTATACTATTCGAAACAGTGGAACTGTTTGGACACTTGCCAATGCAAAATGACCCAGGTAATCGATTGAAGTCAAAAAAATCTCAGTATTTCTAATAGTTTTTGAATTATGAACTATTTTTTACTTTTTATAAATTTTTGATTTTATTTATTTTCTCCACTTACTGCTATCCTATTCGAAACAGTGGAACTGTTTGGACACTTGCCAATGCAAAATGACCCAGGTAATCGATTGAAGTCAAAAAAATCTCAGTATTTCTAATAGTTTTTGAATTATGAACTATTTTTTACTTTTTATAAATTTTTGATTTTATTTATTTTCTCCACCTACGGCTATACTATTCGAAACAGTGGAACTGTTTCGACTCTTGCCGATGCAAAATGATCCAGGCAATCGATTGAAGTCAAAAAAATCTTAGTATTCCTAATAGTTTTTGAATTATGAACTATTTTTTACTTTTTATAAATTTTTGATTTTATTTATTTTCTCCACTTACGGATATACTATTCGAAACACTGGAACTGTTTGGACCTTTGCCGAGGCAAAATGATCCAGGCAATCGATTGAAGTCAAAAAAATCTCAGTATTCTTAATAGTTTTTGAATTATGAACTATTTATTACTTTTTATAAATTTTTGATTTTATTTATTTTTTCCACTTACGGCTATACTATTCGAAACAGTGGAACTGTTTGGACACTTGCCGATGCAAAATGATCCAGGTAATCGATTGAAGTCAAAAAAATCTCAGTATTCCTAATAGTTTTTGAATTATGAACTATTTTTTACTTTTCATAAATTTTTGATTTTATTTATTTTCTCCACTTACGGCTATACTATTCGAAACACTATAACTGTTTGGACTTTTGCCGAGGCAAAATGATCCAGGCAATCGATTGAAGTCAAAAAAATCTCAGTATTCTTAATAGTTTTTGAATTATGAACTATTTTTTGCTTTTTATAAATTTTTGATTTTATTTATTTTCTCCACTTACGGCTATACTATTCGAAACAGTGTAACTGTTTGGACCCTTGCCGATGCAAAATGATCCAGGTAATCGATTGAAGTCAAAAAAATCGCAGTATTCCTAATAATTTTTGAATTATTAACTATTTTTTACTTATTATAAATTTTTGATTTTATTTATTTTCTCCACTTACGGCTATACTATTCGACACAGTGGAACTTTTTGGACCTTTGCCGATGCAAAATGATCCAGGCACTCGATTGAAGTTCAAAAAAATCGCAGTATTTCTAAGAGTTTTTGAATTATGAACTATTTTTTACTTTTTATAAATTTTTGATTTTATTTATTTTCTCCACTTACGGCTATACTATTCGAAACAGTGGAACTGTTTGGACACTTGCCGATGCAAAATGATCCAGGTAATCGATTGAAGTCAAAAAAATCTCAGTATTCCTAATAGTTTTTGAATTATGAACTATTTTTTACTTTTCATAAATTTTTGATTTTATTTATTTTCTCCACTTACGGCTATACTATTCGAAACACTATAACTGTTTGGACTTTTGCCGAGGCAAAATGATCCAGGCAATCGATTGAAGTCAAAAAAATCTCAGTATTCTTAATAGTTTTTGAATTATGAACTATTTTTTGCTTTTTATAAATTTTTGATTTTATTTATTTTCTCCACTTACGGCTATACTATTCGAAACAGTGTAACTGTTTGGACCCTTGCCGATGCAAAATGATCCAGGTAATCGATTGAAGTCAAAAAAATCGCAGTATTCCTAATAATTTTTGAATTATGAACTATTTTTTACTTTTTATAAATTTTTGATTTTATTTATTTTCTCCACTCACGGCTTTACTATATTCGAAAGAGTGGAACTAATTGGACCTTTGCCGATGCAAAATGATCCGGGCAATCGATTGAAGTCAAAAAAATCTCAGTATTCCTAATAGTTTTTGAATTATGAACTATTGTTTACTTTTTGCAAATTTTTGATTTTATTTATTTTTTCCACTTATGGCTATACTATTCGAAACAGTGGAACTGTTTCGACCCTTGCCGATGCAAAGTGATCCAGGCAATCGATTGAAGTCAAAAAAATCTCAGTATTCCTAATAGTTTTTGAATTATGAACTATTTTTTACTTTTTATAAATTTTTTATTTTATTTATTTTTTCCACTTACGGCTATACTATATTGGAAACAGTGGAGCAATTTGGACACTTGCCGATGTAAAATGATTCAGGTAATCGATTGAAGTCAAAAAAATCTCAGTATTCCTAATAGTTTTTGAATTATGAACTATTTTTTACTTTTTATAAATTTTTGATTTTATTTATTTTTTCCACTTACGGCTATACTATATTCGAGAGAGTGGAACTGTTTGGACACTTGCCGATGCAAAATGATCCAGGTAATCGATTAAAGTCAAAAAAATCTCAGTATTCCTAATAGTTTTTGAATTATGAACTATTTTTTACTTTTCATAAATTTTTGATTTTATTTATTTTCTCCACTTACGGCTATACTATTCGAAACAGTGGAACTGTTTGAACACTTGCCGATGCAAAATGATCCAGGTAATCGATTAAAGTCAAAAAAATCTCAGTATTCCTAATAGTTTTTGAATTATGAACTATTTTTTACTTTTCATAAATTTTTGATTTTATTTATTTTTTACACTTACGGCTATACTATTCGAAACACTGGAACTGTTTGGACTTTTGCCGAGGCAAAATGATTCAGGCAATCGATTGAAGTCAAAAAAATCTCAGTATTCTTAATAGTTTTTGAATTATGAACTATTTTTTACTTTTTATAAATTTTTGATTTTATTTATTTTTTCCACTTACGGCTATACTATTCGAAACAGTGGAAATGTTTGGACACTTGCCGATGCAAAATGATCCAGGTAATCGATTGAAGTCAAAAAAATCTCAATATTCCTAATAGTTTTTGAGTTATGAACTATTATTTATTTTTTATAAATTTTTGATTTTATTTATTTTTTCCACTTACGGCTATACTATATTCGAAAGAGTGGAACTATTTGGACCTTTGCCGATGCAAAATGATCCGGGCAATCGATTGATGACAAAAAAATCGCAGTATTCCTAATAGTGTTTGAATTATTAACTATTTTTTACTTATTATAAATTTTTGATTTTATTTATTTTCTCCTCTTACGGCTATACTATTCGACACAGTGGAACTTTTTGGACCTTTGCCGATGCAAAATGATCCAGGCACTCGATTGAAGTTCAAAAAAATCGCAGTATTTCTAAGAGTTTTTGAATTATGAACTATTTTTTACTTTTTATAAATTTTTGATTTTATTTATTTTCTCCACTTACGGCTATACTATTCGAAACAGTGGAACTGTTTCGACCCTTGCCGATGCAAAATGGTCCAGGCAATCGATTGAAGTCAAAAAAATCTTAGTATTCCTAATAGTTTTTGAATTATGAACTATTTTTTACTTTTTATAAATTTTTGATTTTATTTATTTTCTCCACTTACGGATATACTATTCGAAACACTGGAACTGTTTGGACCTTTGCCGAGGCAAAATGATCCAGGCAATCGATTGAAGTCAAAAAAATCTCAGTATTCTTAATAGTTTTTGAATTATGAACTATTTATTACTTTTTATAAATTTTTGATTTTATTTATTTTTTCCACTTACAGCTATACTATTCGAAACAGTGGAACTGTTTGGACACTTGCCGATGCAAAATGATCCAGGTAATCGATTGAAGTCAAAAAAATCTCAGTATTCCTAATAGTTTTTGAATTATGAACTATTTTTTACTTTTCATAAATTTTTGATTTTATTTATTTTCTCCACTTACGGCTATACTATTCGAAACACTATAACTGTTTGGACTTTTGCCGAGGCAAAATGATCCAGGCAATCGATTGAAGTCAAAAAAATCTCAGTATTCTTAATAGTTTTTGAATTATGAACTATTTTTTGCTTTTTATAAATTTTTGATTTTATTTATTTTCTCCACTTATGGCTATACTATTCGAAACAGTGTAACTGTTTGGACCCTTGCCGATGCAAAATGATCCAGGTAATCGATTGAAGTCAAAAAAATCGCAGTATTCCTAATAATTTTTGAATTATTAACTATTTTTTACTTATTATAAATTTTTGATTTTATTTATTTTCTCCACTTACGGCTATACTATTCGACACAGTGGAACTTTTTGGACCTTTGCCGATGCAAATTGATCCAGGCACTCGATTGAAGTTCAAAAAAATCGCAGTATTTCTAAGAGTTTTTGAATTATGAACTATTTTTTACTTTTTATAAATTTTTGATTTTATTTATTTTCTCCACTTACGGCTATACTATTCGAAACAGTGGAACTGTTTCGACCCTTGCCGATGCAAAATGATCCAGGCAATCGATTGAAGTCAAAAAAATCTTAGTATTCCTAATAGTTTTTGAATTATGAACTATTTTTTACTTTTTATAAATTTTTGATTTTATTTATTTTCGCCACTTACGGATATACTATTCGAAACACTGGAACTGTTTGGACCTTTGCCGAGGCAAAATGAACCAGGCAATCGATTGAAGTCAAAAAAATCTCAGTATTCTTAATAGTTTTTGAATTATGAACTATTTATTACTTTTTATAAATTTTTGATATTATTTATTTTTTCCACTTACGGCTATACTATTCGAAACAGTGGAACTGTTTGGACACTTGCCGATGCAAAATGATCCAGGTAATCGATTGAAGTCAAAAAAATCTCAGTATTCCTAATAGTTTTTGAATTATGAACTATTTTTTACTTTTCATAAATTTTTGATTTTATTTATTTTCTCCACTTACGGCTATACTATTCGAAACACTATAACTGTTTGGACTTTTGCCGAGGCAAAATGATCCAGGCAATCGATTGAAGTCAAAAAAATCTCAGTATTCTTAATAGTTTTTGAATTATGAACTATTTTTTGCTTTTTATAAATTTTTGATTTTATTTATTTTCTCCACTTACGGCTATACTATTCGAAACAGTGTAACTGTTTGGACCCTTGCCGATGCAAAATGATCCAGGTAATCGATTGAAGTCAAAAAAATCGCAGTATTCTTAATAATTTTTGAATTATGAACTATTTTTTACTTTTTATAAATTTTTGATTTTATTTATTTTCTCCACTCACGGCTTTACTATATTCGAAAGAGTGGAACTAATTGGACCTTTGCCGATGCAAAATGATCCGGGCAATCGATTGAAGTCAAAAAAATCTCAGTATTCCTAATAGTTTTTTAATTATGAACTATTTTTTACTTTTTGCAAATTTTTGATTTTATTTATTTTTTCCACTTATGGCTATACTATTCGAAACAGTGGAACTGTTTCGACCCTTGCCGATGCAAAGTGATCCAGGCAATCGATTGAAGTCAAAAAAATCTCAGTATTCCTAATAGTTCTTAAATTATGAACTATTTTTTACTTTTTATAAATTTTTTATTTTATTTATTTTTTCCACTTACGGCTATACTATATTGGAAACAGTGGAGCAATTTGGACACTTGCCGATGTAAAATGATTCAGGTAATCGATTGAAGTCAAAAAAATCTCAGTATTCCTAATAGTTTTTGAATTATGAACTATTTTTTACTTTTTATAAATTTTTGATTTTATTTATTTTTTCCACTTACGGCTATACTATATTCGAAAGAGTGGAACTGTTTGGACACTTGCCGATGCAAAATGATCCAGGTAATCGATTAAAGTCAAAAAAATCTCAGTATTCCTAATAGTTTTTGAATTATGAACTATTTTTTACTTTTCATAAATTTTTGATTTTATTTATTTTCTCCACTTACGGCTATACTATTCGAAACAGTGGAACTGTTTGAACACTTGCCGATGCAAAATGATCCAGGTAATCGATTAAAGTCAAAAAAATCTCAGTATTCCTAATAGTTTTTGAATTATGAACTATTTTTTACTTTTCATAAATTTTTGATTTTATTTATTTTTTACACTTACGGCTATACTATTCGAAACACTGGAACTGTTTGGACTTTTGCCGAGGCAAAATGATTCAGGCAATCGATTGAAGTTAAAAAAATCTCAGTATTCTTAATAGTTTTTGAATTATGAACTATTTTTTACTTTTTATAAATTTTTGATTTTATTTATTTTTTCCACTTACGGCTATACTATTCGAAACAGTGGAAATGTTTGGACACTTGCCGATGCAAAATGATCCAGGTAATCGATTGAAGTCAAAAAAATCTCAGTATTCCTAATAGTTTTTGAATTATGAACTATTTTTTACATTTTATAAATTTTTGATTTTATTTATTTTCTCCACTTACGGCTATACTATTCGAAACAGTGGAACTGTTTCGACCCTTGCCGATGCAAAATGATCCAGGCAATCGATTGAAGTCAAAAAAATCTCAGTATTCCTAATAGTTTTTGAATTATGAACTATTTTTTACTTTTTATAAATTTTTCATTTTATTTATTTTCTCGACTTATTCTTCATCAAAAACACGACTAATGTCTCAGTTTGGAAAAAAACGCTTTATTTGGAGCCATTTTTTGCTTAACGAACCAAATATAATTTAGTAAATCAGACTGAGAATGCTTTAGTCTGGATCAAAGAACGATTTTTATTAAAATTTAAAAGAAAACGACTAATTTCGAAATATTATTTACACAGAAACGAGTCAAACACGAGTTAAACTTAAACAAAACAGACTGTAAACGTTTTATGTCGCTTCAAAAGAACGATTCATATTATAATTTGGAAGAAACCTGCTTATTTCGGCAGCTTTTTTGCTTAGAAACGAGTAAAATCTTACCAAACCAAACTAAAAACATCTTATTTCGCCTCAAAAACACCATTAATGTTACAGTTTAAAAAAAACACCTTATTTGGGTCTGCTTTTGCATAAAGAAACGAGTATAATTTAATAAAACAGACTGAGAACTTTCTAGATTAGTTTGAAGGAACGATTAAATTTATAATTTTGAAGAAAAGAACTCAATTCGATGGATCCGTCTTCTTCTTCTTCTTCTTCTTCTTCTTATTATTATTATTACTATTATTATTATTATTATTATTATTATTATTATTATTACTATTATTATTATTATTATTATTATTATTGTTATTATTATTATTATTATTATTATTATTATTATTATTATTATTATTATTATTATTATTATTATTATTATTATTATTATTATTATTATTATTATTATTATTACTATCATTATTATTATTACTATTATATATTTTTTTTTATTATTATTTTAATAATAATTTAAAACCAACTATAACTTTCGAATAGTGAACGGTTTATGCACCAGTTGGTAAGAACATTGTTAATTTTTGACAAATATTTGCTTAAAAACCTGAAGACTTACACAAATCAAATTGAAAACATCTTATTCAAGTTCAAAATAACAAATAATATAATAGTTTTGATAAAAAAAGATTATTTTGGACGTTTATTAGCTTTGAAACGAGCAATCGTTTACAAGACATACTGAAAACGCTTTAATCAGGCTCAAAAGTACGAATTATGCTATAGTTTGAACAGAAAGGGCTTATTCCGTACGATTGATTGCCTAAATAAACGAGTATATTTAATAAAACAGAGTGAAAACGCTTTATTCTGGCTCAAAAGAACGATTGATGCATGAATTTGGAAGCAAATGGCTTATTTCGAAATATTTTTTGCTTAGAATCCAGTAAAACTTACACAAATGGAGCCGAAAACGTCTTAGTTCGCTTCAGAAAAGCGATATATATCATAATTCGAAAGAAAATGGCTTATTTCGAACGATTCTTATCTTTGAAACCAGCAAACATTTAAAAAGCATACTAAAAACGCTCTATTCAGGCTCAGAAGAACGAATTATGTTATAGTTTAAACAAAAACGGCAAATTTCACACTATTTTTTGCTTAACGAAACGAGAATATTTAATAAAACACACTGAAAACGCTATATCCTTGCTCAAAAGAACGATTAATGCAATAATTTAGAAGCAAAGGGAGAATTTCGAAGGTTTTTTTGTTTAGAATCCAGTAAAACTTATGCAAATCCCACCGAAAACGTCTAAGTTCGCTTCAAAAAAGCGATATATATTATAATTCGAAAGAAAACGGCTTATTTCGAACGACTCTTAGCTTCGAAACCAGCAAACGTTTACAAAACATACTGCAGACGCTTTATTCTGGCTCAAAAGAACGAATTATATTATAGTTTGAACAAAAACAGTGAATTTCAGACAATTTTTTGCTTAAAGAAACGAGTAATTTTAATAAAACAGACCAAAAACGTTTTTTCTTGCTCAAAAGAACGATTGATGCAATAATTTGAAAGCAAATGGCTAATTTCGAAAGATTATTTACTTAGAATCCAGTAAAACTTATGTAAATCGAGCCGAAAACGTCTTAGTTCGCATCAAATAAGCGATACATATTATAATTCGAAAGAAAACGGCTTATTTCGAACGATTCTTAGCTTCGAAACCAGCAAACGTTTACAAAACATACTAAAAACGCTCAATTCACGCTCAAAAGAACGAATTATGTTATAGTTTAAACTAAAACGGCAAATTTCAGACTATTTTTTGCTTAAAGAAACGAGTATATTTAATGAAACAGACTCAAAACTCTTTATTCTTGCTCAAAAGAACAAATTATGTCATAGATTAAAAGAAAACGGTTTATTTCGAACTACTCTTGGCTTCAAATTAAGCAAACTTTAATAAAGCAGAGTGAAAACGTTTTATTGTCACAAGAAAACAGTTCAAGCACTAATTAAAGCCAATCCTGGGAGATTTCTCGATTTTAAGAAAAGAAATTGTCTAAAATAAAGGTTTTTCTTTAAAATTTGTGCCTTTTCTCGTTTCTAAGCAAAGAATCTACTGAGAGAAACCCTTTTTTCATTCAAACTATTGAATAATTTGTACTTTTGTGCTTAAATAAGTCGCTTTTCTACAAACTGTAACATGGAACGTCTTTTTGAGGCGTTTGCTGGTTTTGGAGCTAAGAATCTTTCGAAATAAGCCGTTTTCTTTCGAATTATAATATATATCGCTTTTTTGAAGCGAAATAAAACGTTTTCGGCCCGATTTGTATAAGTTTTGCTGGATTCTAAGCAAAAAACCTTCGAAATATTCCCTTTGCTTCCAAATTATTGCATCAATCGTTCTGATGAGCTAGAATAAAGCGTTTTCTGTCTGCTTTATTAAATATACTCGATTCTTTAAGCAAAAAATTGTTTGAAATTCACTGTTTTTGATCAAACTATAACATAATTCGTTCCTTTGAGCCAGAATAAAGCGTTTTCAGTATGTTTTGTAAACGTTTGCTGTTTTCAAAGCTCAGAATCGTTCGAAATAAGCCGCTTTCTTTCGAATTATAATTTATATCGCTTTTTTGAAGCGAAATAAAACGTTTTCGGCCCGATTTGTATAAGTTTTGCTGGATTCTAAGCAAAAAAAACCTTCGAAATATTCCCTTTGCTTCCAAATTATTGCATCAATCGTTCTTTTGTGCAAGAATAAAGCGTTTTCAATCTGTTTTATTAAATATACTCGCTTCTATAAGCAAAAAATAGTCTGAAATGTGCCGTTTTTGTTTAAACTATAACGTAATTCGTTCTTCTGAGCCTGAATAGAGCGTTTTCAGTATGTTTTGTAAACGTTTGCTGTTTTCAAAGCTTAGAATCGTTCGAAATAAGCCGCTTTCTTTCGAATTATGATTTATATCGCTTTTTTGAAGCGAAATAAAACGTTTTCGACCCGATTTGTATAAGTTTTACTGGATTCTAAGCAAAAAAACCTTCAAAATATTCTCTTTGCTTCCAAATTATTGCATTAATCGTTCTTTTGAGCAAGAATAAAGCGTTTTCCGTCTGTTTTATTAAATACACCCGTTTCTTTAAGCAAAAAATTGTCTGAAATTCACTGTTTTTGTACAAACTATAACATAATTCGATTTTTTGGGCCAGATTAAAGCCTTTTCAGTATGCTTTGTAAACGTTTGCTGGTTTCAAAGCTAAGAATCGTTCGGAATAAGCCGTTTTCTTTCGAATTATAATATATATCGCTTTTTTGAAGCTAACTAAGACGTTTGCGGCTTCATTTGTGTAAGTTTTACTGGATTCTAAGCAAAAAATCTTTCGAAATAAGCCATTTGCTTCCAAATTATTGCATCAATCGTTCTTTTGAGCCTGAATAAAACGTTTTCAGTCTGTTTTATTAAATATACTCGTTTATTTAGGTAATCAATCGTACGGAATAAGCCCTTTTTGTTCAAACTATATCATAATTCGTTCTTTTGAGCCTGATTAAAGCATTTTCAGTATGTCTTGTAAACGTTTGCTCGTTTCAAAGCTAATAAACGTCCAAAATAAGCTGTTTTTATCGAAACCATAACATAATTAGTTATTTTGAACTAGAACAAGATTTGCACACAATTTGCTTTGTGTAAGTCTTCAGGTTTTTAAGCAAATATTTGTCAAAAATTAACCATGTTCTTACAAACTGGTGTATAAACCGTTCACTATTCGAAGTTATAGTTGGTTTTAAATTATTAAAATAATAATAAAAAAAAATATATAATAATAATAATAATAATAATAATAATAATAATAATAATAATAATAATAATAATAATAATAAGAAGAAGAAGAAGAAGAAGAAGAAGAAGGAGAAGAAGACGAATCCTTCGAATTGAGTTCTTTTCTTCAAAATTATAAATTTAATCGTTCCTTCAAACTAATCTAGAAAGTTCTCAGTCTGTTTTATTAAATTATTCTCGTTTCTTTATGCAAAAGCAGACCTAAATAAGGTGTTTGTTTTAAACTGTAACATTAATGGTGTTTTTTAAGCGAAATAAGATGTTTTTAGTTTGGTTTGGTAAGGTTTTACTCGTTTCTAAGTAAAAAAGCTGCCGAAATAAGCAGGTTTCTTCCAAATTATAATATGAATCGTTCTTTTGAAGCGACATAAAATTTATAAAAAGTAAAAAATAGTACATAATTCAAAAACTATTAGGAATACTGCAATTTTTTTGACTTCAATCGATTGCCTGGATCATTTTGCATCGGCAAAGGTCCAAATAGTTCCACTGTATCGAATATAGTATAGCCGTAAGTGGAAAAAATAAATAAAATCAAAAATTTATAAAAAGTAAAAAATAGTTCATAATTCAAAAACTATTAGGAATACTGAGATTTTTTTGACTTCAATCGATTGCGTGGATTATTTTGCATCGGCAAAGGTCCAAAGAGTTCCACTGTTTCGAATAGTATAGCCGTAAGTGGAGAAAATATATAAAATCAAAAATTTATAAAAAGTAAAAAATAGTACATAATTTAAAAACTATTAGGAATACTGCGATTTTTTTGACTTCAATCGATTTCCTGGATCATTTTGCATCGGCAAGAGTCGAAACAGTTCCATTGTTTTGAATAGTATAGCCGTAAGTGGTGAAAATAAATAAAATCAAAAATTTATAAAAAGTAAAAAAGAGTTCATAATTCAAAAACTATTAGGCATACTGCGATTTTTTTGACATCAATCGATTGCCCGGATCATTCTGCATCGGCAAAGGTCCAAATAGTTGCACTCTTTCGAATATAGTATAGCCGTAAGTGGAAAAAATAAATAAAATCAAAAATTTATAAAAAGTAAAAAATAGTTCATAATTCAAAAACTATTAGGAATACTGAGATTTTTTTGACTCCAATCGATTGCCTGGATCATTTTGCATCGGCAAAGGTCCAAACAGTTCCACTGTTTCGAATAGTATAGCCGTAAGTGGAGAAAATATATAAAATCAAAAATTTATAAAAAGTAAAAAATAGTACATAATTCAAAAACTATTAGGAATACTGCAATTTTTTTGACTTCAATCGATTGCCTGGATCATTTTGCATCGGCAAGAGTCGAAACAGTTCCATTGTTTTGAATAGTATAGCCGTAAGTGGTGAAAATAAATAAAATCAAAAATTTATAAAAAGTAAAAAAGAGTTCATAATTCAAAAACTATTAGGCATACTGCGATTTTTTTGACATCAATCGATTGCCCGGATCATTTTGCATCGGCAAAGGTCCAAATAGTTGCACTCTTTCGAATATAGTATAGCCGTAAGTGGAAAAAATAAATAAAATCAAAAATTTATAAAAAGTAAAAAATAGTTCATAATTCAAAAACTATTAGGAATACTGAGATTTTTTTGACTCCAATCGATTGCCTGGATCATTTTGCATCGGCAAAGGTCCAAATAGTTCCACTGTTTCGACGCAAAATAACCCAGGTAATCGATTGAAGTCACAAAAATCGCAGTATTCCTAATAGTTTTTGAATTATGAACTATTTTTTACATTCTATAAATTTTTGATTATATTTATTTTCTCCACTAACGGCTATACTATTCGAAACAGTGAAACTGTTTGGACCTTTGCCGATGCAAAATTATCCAGGTAATCGATTGAAGTCAAAAAAATCGCAGTATTCCTAATAGTTTTTGAATTATGAACAATTTTTTGCTTTTTATAAATTTTTGGTTTTATTTATTTTCTCCACTTACGGCTATACTATTCGAAACAGTGTAACTGTTTGAACCTTTGCCGATGCAAAATGATCCAGGTAATCGATTGAAGTCAAAAAAATTGCAGTATTCCTAATAATTTTTAAATTATGAACTATTTTATACTTTTTATAAATTTTTGATTTTATTTATTTTCTCCACTTACGGCTATACTATATTCGAAACAGTGGAACTATTTGGACCTTTGCCGATAAAAAATGATCCAGGCAATCGATGGAAGTTCAAAGAAATCGCAGTATTCCTAATAGTTTTTGAATTATGAACTATTTTTTACTTTTTATAAATTTTTGATTTTATTTATTTTTTCCACTTACCGCTATACTATATTCGAAAGAGTGGAAGTATTTGGACCTTTGCCGATGCAAAATGATCCGGGAAGTCGATTGATGTCAAAACAATTGCAGTATTCCTAATAGTTTTTGAATTATGAACTATTTTTTACTTTTTATAAATTTTTGATTTTATTTATTTTTTCCACTTACGGCTATACTATTCGACACGGTGGAACTATTTGGACCTTTGCCGATGCAAAATGATCCAGGCAATCGATTGAAGTTCAAAAAAATCGCAGTATTTCTAATAGTTTTTGAATTATGAACTATTTTTTACTTTTTATAAATTTTTGATTTTATTTATTTTCTCCACTTACGGCTATACTATTCGAAACAGTGGAACTGTTTCGACCCTTGCCGATGCAAAATGATCCAGGCAATCGATTGAAGTCAAAAAAATCTCAGTATTCCTAATAGTTTTTGAATTATGAACTATTTTTTACTTTTTATAAATTTTTGATTTTATTTATTTTTTCCACTTACGGCTATACTATAATCGAAACAGTGGAACAATTTGGACACTTGCCGATGTAAAATGATTCAGGTAATCGATTGAAGTCAAAAGAATCTCAGTATTCCTAATAGTTTTTGAATTATGAACTATTTATTACTTTTTATAAATTTTTGATTTTATTTATTTTTTCCACTTACGGCTATACTATTCGAAACAGTGGAACTGTTTGGATCTTTGCCGATGCAAAATGATCCAGGCAATCGATTGAAGTCAAAAAAATCGCAGTATTCCTAATAGTTTTTGAATTATGAACTATTTTTTACTTTTTATAAATTTTTAATTTTATTTATTTTCTCCACTTACTGCTATCCTATTCGAAACAGTGGAACTGTTTGGACACTTGCCAATGCAAAATGATCCAGGTAATCGATTGAAGTCAAAAAAATCTCAGTATTCCTAATAGTTTTTGAGTTATGAACTATTTTTTACTTTTTATAAATTTTTGATTTTATTTATTTTTTCCACTTACGGCTATACTATATTCGAAAGAGTGGAACTATTTGGACCTTTGCCGATGCAAAATGATCCGGGCAATCGATTGATGACAAAAAAATCGCAGTATTCCTAATAGTTTTTGAATTATGAACTATTTTTTACCTATTATAAATTTTTGATTTTATTTATTTTCTCCACTTACGGCTATACTATTCGACACAGTGGAACTTTTTGGACCTTTGCCGATGCAAAATGATCCAGGCACTCGATTGAAGTTCAAAAAAATCGCAGTATTTCTAAGAGATTTTGAATTATGAACTATTTTTTACTTTTTATAAATTTTTGATTTTATTTATTTTCTCCACTTACGGCTATACTATTCGAAACAGTGGAACTGTTTCGACACTTGCCGATGCAAAATGATCCAGGCAATCGATTGAATTCAAAAAAATCTTAGTATTCCTAATAGTTTTTGAATTATGAACTATTTTTTACTTTTTATAAATTTTTGATTTTATTTATTTTCTCCACCTACGGATATACTATTCGAAACACTGGAACTGTTTGGACCTTTGCCGAGGCAAAATGATCCAGGCAATCGATTGAAGTCAAAAAAATCTCTGTATTCCTAATAGTTTTTGAATTATGAACTATTTTTTACTTTTTATAAATTTTTGATTTTATTTATTTTCTCCACTTACGGCTATCCTATTTCGACCCTTGCCGATTCAAAATGATCCAGGCAATCGATTAAAGTTCAAAAAAATCCAGTTTTCCTAATAGTTTTTGAATTATGAACTATTTTTTACTTTTTATAAATTTTTAATTTTATTTATTTTCTCCACTCACGGCTTTACTATATTCGAAAGAGTGGAACTAATTGGACCTTTGCCGATGCAAAATGATCCGGGCAATCGATTGATGTCAAAAAAATTGCAGTATTCCTAATAGTTTTTGAATTATGAACTATTTTTTACTTTTTATAAATTTTTGATTTTATTTATTTTCTCCACTTACGGCTATACTATTCGACACGGTGGAACTATTTGGACCTTTGCCGATGCAAAATGATCCAGGCAATCGATTGAAGTTCAAAAAAATCGCAGTATTTCTAATAGTTTTTGAATTATGAACTATTTTTTACTTTTTATAAATTTTTGACTTTATATATTTTCTCCACTTACGGCTATACTATTCGAGACAGTGGAACTGTTTCAACCCTTGCCGATGCAAAATGATCCAAGCAATCGATTGAAGTCAAAAAAATCTCAGTATTCCTAATAGTTTTTGAATTATGAACTATTTTTTACTTTTTATAAATTTTTGATTTTATTTATTTTTTCCACTTACGGCTATACTATATTAGAAACAGTGCAACAATTTGGACACTTGCCGATGTAAAATGATTCAGGTAATCGATTGAAGTCAAAAAAATCTCAGTATTCCTAATAGTTTTTGAATTATGAAGTATTTTTTACTTTTTATAAATTTTTGATTTTATTTATTTTTTCCACTTACGGCTATACTATATTCGAAAGAGTGGAACTATTTGGACCTTTGCCGATGCAAAATGATCCAGGCAATCGATTGAAGTTCAAAAAAATCGCAGTATTTCTAATTGTTTTTGAATTATGAACTATTTTTTACTTTTTGTAAATTTTTAATTTTATTTATTTTCTCCACTTACGGCTATACTATTCGAAACAGTGGAACTGTTTGGATCTTTGCCGATGCAAAATGATCCAGGCAATCGATTGAAGTCAAAAAAATCGAAGTATTCCTAATAGTTTTTGAATTATGAACTATTTTTTACTTTTTATAAATTTTTGATTTTATTTATTTTTTCCACTAACGGCTATACTATTCGAAACAGTGGAACTGTTTGAACACTTGCCGATGTAAAATGATTCAGGTAAGCGATTGAAGCCAAAAAAATCTCAGTATTCCTAATAGTTTTTGAATTATGAACTATTTTTTACTTCTTATAAATTTTTGATTTTATTTATTTTTTCCACTTACGGCTATACTATATTCGAAAGAGTGGAACAATTTGGACCTTTGCCGATGCAAAATGATCCAGGCAATCGATTGAAGTTCAAAAAAATCGCAGTATTCATAATAGTTTTTGAATTATGAACTATTTATTACTTTTTATAAATTTTTGATTTTATTTATTTTTTCCACTTACGGCTATACTATTCGAAACAGTGGAACTGTTTCGACCCTTGCCGATGCAGAATGATCCTGGCAATCGATTGAAGTCAAAAAAATCTCAGTATTCCTAATAGTTTTTGAATTATGAACTATTTTTGACTTTTTATAAATTTTAGATTTTATTTATTTTTTCCACTTACGGCTATACTATATTTGAAACAGTGGAACAATTTGGACCTTTGCCGATGCAAAATGATCCAGGCAATCGATTGAAGTTCAAAAAAATCGCAGTATTCATAATAGTTTTTGAATTATGAACTATTTATTACTTTTTATAAATTTTTGATTTTATTTATTTTTTCCACTTACGGCTACACTATTCGAAACAGTGGAACTGTTTGGACACTTGCCAATGCAAAATGATCCAGGTAATCGATTGAAGTCAAAAAAATCTCAGTATTCCTAATAGTTTTTGAATTATGAACTATTTTTTACTTTTTATAAATTTTTGATTTTATTTATTTTCTCCACTTACTGCTATCCTATTCGAAACAGTGGAACTGTTTGGACACATGCCAATGCAAAATGATCCAGGTAATCGATTGAAGTCAAAAAAATCTCAGTATTCCTAATAGTTTTTGAGTTATGAACTATTTTTTACTTTTTATAAATTTTTGATTTTATTTATTTTTTCCACTTACGGGTATACTATATTCGAAAGAGTGGAACTATTTGGACCTTTGCCGATGCAAAATAATCCGGGCAATCGATTGATGACAAAAAAATCGCAGTATTCCTAATAGTTTTTTAATTATGAACTATTTTTTACCTATTATAAATTTTTGATTTTATTTATTTTCTCCACTTACGGCTATACTATTCGACACAGTGGAACTTTTTGGACCTTTGCCGATGCAAAATGATCCAGGCACTCGATTGAAGTTCAAAAAAATCGCAGTATTTCTAAGAGTTTTTGAATTATGAACTATTTTTTACTTTTTGTAAATTTTTGATTTTATTTATTTTCTTCACTTACGGTTATACTATTCGAAACAGTGTAACTGTTTCGACCCTTGCCGATGCAAAATGATCCAGGCAATCGATTGAAGTCAAAAAAATCTTAGTATTCCTAATAGTTTTTGAATTATGAACTATTTTTTACTTTTTATAAATTTTTGATTTTATTTATTTTCTCCACTTACTGCTATCCTATTCGAAACAGTGGAACTGTTTGGACACATGCCAATGCAAAATGATCCAGGTAATCGATTGAAGTCAAAAAAATCTCAGTATTCCTAATAGTTTTTGAGTTATGAACTATTTTTTACTTTTTATAAATTTTTGATTTTATTTATTTTTTCCACTTACGGCTGTACTATATTCGAAACAGTGGAACAATTTGGACCTTTGCCGATGCAAAATGATCCAGGCAATCGATTGAAGTTCAAAAAAATCGCAGTATTCATAATAGTTTTTGAATTATGAACTATTTATTACTTTTTATAAATTTTTGATTTTATTTATTTTTTCCACTTACGGCTACACTATTCGAAACAGTGGAACTGTTTGGACACTTGCCAATGCAAAATGATCCAGGTAATCGATTGAAGTCAAAAAAATCTCAGTATTCCTAATAGTTTTTGAATTATGAACTATTTTTTACTTTTTATAAATTTTTGATTTTATTTATTTTCTCCACTTACTGCTATCCTATTCGAAACAGTGGAACTGTTTGGACACATGCCAATGCAAAATGATCCAGGTAATCGATTGAAGTCAAAAAAATCTCAGTATTCCTAATAGTTTTTGAGTTATGAACTATTTTTTACTTTTTATAAATTTTTGATTTTATTTATTTTTTCCACTTACGGCTATACTATATTCGAAAGAGTGGAACTATTTGGACCTTTGCCGATGCAAAATAATCCGGGCAATCGATTGATGACAAAAAAATCGCAGTATTCCTAATAGTTTTTGAATTATGAACTATTTTTTACCTATTATAAATTTTTGATTTTATTTATTTTCTCCACTTACGGCTATACTATTCGACACAGTGGAACTTTTTGGACCTTTGCCGATGCAAAATGATCCAGGCACTCGATTGAAGTTCAAAAAAATCGCAGTATTTCTAAGAGTTTTTGAATTATGAACTATTTTTTACTTTTTGTAAATTTTTGATTTTATTTATTTTCTCCACTTACGGTTATACTATTCGAAACAGTGTAACTGTTTCGACCCTTGCCGATGCAAAATGATCCAGGCAATCGATTGAAGACAAAAAAATCTTAGTATTCCTAATAGTTTTTGAATTATGAACTATTTTTTACTTTTTATAAATTTTTGATTTTATTTATTTTCTCCACTTACTGCTATCCTATTCGAAACAGTGGAACTGTTTGGACACATGCCAATGCAAAATGATCCAGGTAATCGATTGAAGTCAAAAAAATCTCAGTATTCCTAATAGTTTTTGAGTTATGAACTATTTTTTACTTTTTATAAATTTTTGATTTTATTTATTTTTTCCACTTACGGCTATACTATATTCGAAACAGTGGAACAATTTGGACCTTTGCCGATGCAAAATGATCCAGGCAATCGATTGAAGTTCAAAAAAATCGCAGTATTCATAATAGTTTTTGAATTATGAACTATTTATTACTTTTTATAAATTTTTGATTTTATTTATTTTTTCCACTTACGGCTACACTATTCGAAACAGTGGAACTGTTTGGACACTTGCCAATGCAAAATGATCCAGGTAATCGATTGAAGTCAAAAAAATCTCAGTATTCCTAATAGTTTTTGAATTATGAACTATTTTTTACTTTTTATAAATTTTTGATTTTATTTATTTTCTCCACTTACTGCTATCCTATTCGAAACAGTGGAACTGTTTGGACACATGCCAATGCAAAATGATCCAGGTAATCGATTGAAGTCAAAAAAATCTCAGTATTCCTAATAGTTTTTGAGTTATGAACTATTTTTTACTTTTTATAAATTTTTGATTTTATTTATTTTTTCCACTTACGGCTATACTATATTCGAAAGAGTGGAACTATTTGGACCTTTGCCGATGCAAAATAATCCGGGCAATCGATTGATGACAAAAAAATCGCAGTATTCCTAATAGTTTTTAAATTATGAACTATTTTTTACCTATTATAAATTTTTGATTTTATTTATTTTCTCCACTTACGGCTATACTATTCGACACAGTGGAACTTTTTGGACCTTTGCCGATGCAAAATGATCCAGGCACTCGATTGAAGTTCAAAAAAATCGCAGTATTTCTAAGAGTTTTTGAATTATGAACTATTTTTTACTTTTTGTAAATTTTTGATTTTATTTATTTTCTCCACTTACGGTTATACTATTCGAAACAGTGTAACTGTTTCGACCCTTGCCGATGCAAAATGATCCAGGCAATCGATTGAAGTCAAAAAAATCTTAGTATTCTTAATAGTTTTTGAATTATGAACTATTTATTACTTTTTATAAATTTTTGATTTTATTTACTTTTTCCACTTACGGCTATACTATTCGAAACAGTGGAACTGTTTGGACACTTGCCGATGCAAAATGATCCAGGTAATCGATTGAAGTCAAAAAAATCTCAGTATTCCTAATAGTTTTTGAATTATGAACTATTTTTTACTTTTTATAAATTTTTGATTTTATTTATTTTCTGCACTTACGGCTATACTATTCGAAACACTGGAACTGTTTGGACTTTTGCCGAGGCAAAATGATCCAGGCAATCGATTGAAGTCAAAAAAATCCCAGTATTCTTAATAGTTTTTGAATTATGAACTATTTATTACTTTTTATAAATTTTTGATTTTATTTATTTTCTACACTTACGGCTATACTATTCGAAACAGTGGAACTGTTTGGACACTTGCCGATGCAAACTGATCCAGGTAATCGATTGAAGTCAAAAAAATCTCAGTATTCCTAATAGTTTTTGAATTATGAACTATTTTTTACTTTTTATAAATTTTTGATTTTATTTATTTTCTCCACTTACGGCTATACTATTCGAAACAATGGGACTATTTCGAACCTTGCCGATGCAAAATGATCCAGGCAATCGATTGAAGTCAAAAAAATCTCAGTATTCTTAATAGTTTTTGAATTATGAACTATTTTTTACTTTTTATAAATTTTTGATTTTATTTATTTTCTCGACTTATTCTTCATCAAAAACACGACTAATGTCTCAGTTAGGAAAAAAAACGCTTTATTTGGAGCCATTTTTTGCTTAACGAACCGAATATAATTTAGTAAATCAGACTGAGAATGCTTTAGTCTGGAACAAAGGACGATTTTTATTAAAATTTAAAAGAAAACGACTAATTTCGAAATATTATTTACACAGAAACGAGTCAAACACGAGTTAAACTTAAACAAAACAGACTGTAAACATTTTATGTCGCTTCAAAAGAACGATTCATATTATACTTTGGAAGAAACCTGCTTATTTCGGCAGCTTTTTTGCTTAGAAACGAGTAAAACCTTACCAAACCAAACTAAAAACATCTTATTTCGCCTCAAAAACACCATTAATGTTACAGTTAAAAAAAAACACCTTATTTGGGTCTGCTTCTGCATAAAGAAACGAGTATAATTTAATAATACAGACTGAGAACTTTCTAGATTAGTTTGAAGGAACGATTAAATTTATAATTTTGAAGAAAAGAACTCAATTCGATGGATTCGTCTTCTTCTTCTTCTTCTTCTTCTTATTATTATTATTATTATTATTATTATTATTACTATTATTATTATTATTGTTATTATTATTATTATTATTATTATTATTATTATTATTATTATTATTATTATTATTATTATTATTATTATTATTATTACTATCATTATTATTATTACTATTATATTTTTTTTTTATTATTATTTTAATAATAATTTAAAACCAACTATAACTTTCGAATAGTGAACGGTTTATGCACCAGTTGGTAAGAACATTGTTAATTTTTGACAAATATTTGCTTAAAAACCTGAAGACTTACACAAATCAAATTGAAAACATCTTATTCAAGTTCAAAATAACAAATAATATTATAGTTTTGATAAAAAAAGTTTATTTTGGACGTTTATTATCTTTGAAACGAGCAATCGTTTACAAGACATACTGAAAACGCTTTAATCAGGCTCAAAAGTACGAATTATGCTATAGTTTGAACAGAAAGGGCTTATTCCGTATGATTGATTGCCTAAATAAACGAGTATATTTAATAAAACAGAGTGAAAACGCTTTATTCTGGCTCAAAAAAACGATTGATGCATGAATTTGGAAGCAAATGGCTTATTTCGAAATATTTTTTGCTTAGAATCCAGTAAAACTTACACAAATGGAGCCGAAAACGTCTTAGTTCGCTTCAGAAAAGCGATATATATTATAATTCGAAAGAAAATGGCTTATTTTGAACGATTCTTATCTTTGAAACCAGCAAACATTTAAAAAGCAAACTAAAAACGCTCTATTCAGGCTCAGAAGAACGAATTATGTTATAGTTTAAACAAAAACGGCAAATTTCAGACTATTTTTTGCTTAACGAAACGAGAATATTTAATAAAACACACTGAGAACGCTATATCCTTGCTCAAAAGAACGATTAATGCAATAATTTAGAAGGAAAGGGAAAATTTCGAAGGTTTTTTGCTTAGAATCCAGTAAAACTTATGCAAATCCCACCGAAAACGTCTAAGTTCGCTTCAAAAAAGCGATATATATTATAATTCGAAAGAAAACGGCTTATTTCGAACGACTCTTACTGCAGACGCTTGATTCTGGCTCAAAAGAACGAATTATATTATAGTTTGAACAAAAACAGTGAATTTCAGACAATTTTTTGCTTAAAGAAACGAGTAATTTTAATAAAACAGACCAAAATCACTTTATTCTTGCTCAAAAGAACGATTGATGCAATAATTTGAAAGCAAATGGCTAATTTCGAAAGATTATTTACTTAGAATCCAGTAAAACTTATGTAAATCGAGCCGAAAACGTCTTAGTTCGCTTCAAATAAGCGATACATATTATAATTCGAAAGAAAACGGCTTATTTCGAACGATTCTTAGCTTCGAAACCAGCAAACGTTTACAAAACATACTAAAAACGCTCAATTCAGGCTCAAAAGAACGAATTATGTTATAGTTTAAACTAAAACGGCAAATTTCAGACTATTTTTTGCTTAAAGAAACGAGTATATTTAATGAAACAGATTCAAAACACTTTATTCTTGCTCAAAAGAACGAATTATGTTATAGATTAAAAGAAAACGGTTTATTTCGAACTATTCTTGGCTTCAAATTAAGCAAACTTTAATAAAGCAGAGTGAAAACGTTTTATTGTCACAAGAAAACAGTTCAAGCACTAATTAAAGCCAATCCTGGGAGATTTCTCGATTTTAAGAAAAGAAATTGTCTAAAATAAAGGTTTTTCTTTAAAATTTGTGCCTTTTCTCGTTTCTAAGCAAAGAATCTACTGAGAGAAACCCTTTTTTCATTCAAACTATTGAATAATTTGTACTTTTGTGCTTAAATAAGTCGCTTTTCTACAAACTGTAACATGGAACGTCTTTTTGAGGCGGTTGCTGGTTTTGGAGCTAAGAATCTTTCGAGATAAGCCGTTTTCTTTCGAATTATAATATATATCGCTTTTTTGAAGCGAAATAAAACGTTTTCGTCCCGATTTGTATAAGTTTTGCTGGATTCTAAGCAAAAAACCTTTGAAATATTCCCTTTGCTTCCAAATTATTGCATCAATCGTTCTTTTGAGCAAGAATAAAGCGTTTTCAATCTGTTTTATTAAATATACTCGCTTCTATAAGCAAAAATAGTCTGAAATGTGCCGTTTTTGTTTAAACTATAACATAATTCGTTCTTCTGAGCCTGAATAGTGCGTTTTCAGTATGTTTTGTAAACGTTTGCTGTTTTCAAAGCTTAGAATCGTTCGAAATAAGCCGCTTTCTTTCGAATTATGATTTATATCGCTTTTTTGAAGCGAAATAAAACGTTTTCGACCCGATTTGTATAAGTTTTACTGGATTCTAAGCAAAAAAAACCTTCAAAATACTCCCTTTGCTTCCAAATTATTGCATTAATCGTTCTTTTGAGCAAGAATAAAGCGTTTTCAGTCTGTTTTATTAAATACACAGGTTTCTTTAAGCAAAAAATTGTCTGAAATTCACTGTTTTTGTACAAACTATAACATAATTCGATTTTTTGGGCCAGATTAAAGCCTTTTCAGTATGCTTTGTAAACGTTTGTTGGTTTCAAAGCTAAGAATCGTTCGAAATAAGCCGATTTCTTTCGAATTATAATATATATCGCTTTTTTGAAGCTAAGTAAGACGTTTGCGGCTCCATTTGTGTAAGTTTTACTGGATTCTAAGCAAAAAATCTTTCGAAATAAGCCATTTGCTTCCAAATTATTGCATCAATCTTTCTTTTGAGCCTGAATAAAACGTTTTCAGTCTGTTTTATTAAATATACTCGTTTATTTAGGTAATCAATCGTACGGAATAAGCCCTTTTTGTTCAAACTATATCATAATTCGTTTTTTTGAGCCTGATTAAAGCATTTTCAGTATGTCTTGTAAACGTTTGCTCGTTTCAAAGCTATTAAACGTCCAAAATAAGCTGTTTTTATCGAAACCATAACATAATTAGTTATTTTGAACTAGAACAAGATTTGCACACAATTTGCTTTGTGTAAGTCTTCAGGTTTTTAAGCAAATATTTGTCAAAAATTAACCATGTTCTTACAAACTGGTGTATAAACCGTTCACTATTCGAAGTTATAGTTGGTTTTAAATTATTAAAATAATAATAAAAAAAAAATATATAATAATAATAATAATGAAATTGTAATAATAATAATAATAATAATAATAATAATAATAATAATAATAATAATAATAATAATAATAAGAAGAAGAAGAAGAAGAAGAAGAAGAAGAAGAAGAAGAAGACGAATCCTTCGAATTGAGTTCTTTTCTTCAAAATTATAAATTTAATCGTTCCTTCAAACTAATCTAGAGAGTTCTCAGTCTGTTTTATTAAATTATACTCGTTTCTTTATGCAAAAGCAGACCTAGATAAGGTGTTTGTTTTAAACTGTAACATTAATGGTGTTTTTGAGGCGAAATAAGATGTTTTTAGTTTGGTTTGATAAGGTTTTACTCGTTTCTAAGTAAAAAAGCTGCCGAAATAAGCAGGTTTCTTCCAAATTATAATATGAATCGTTCTTTTGAAGCGACATAAAACGTTTACAGTCTGTTTTGTTTAAGTTTAACTCGTGTTTGACTCGTTTCTGTTTAAATAATATTTCGAAATTAGTCGTTTTCTTTTAAATTTTAATAAAAATCTTTCTTTTGGTCGAGACTAAAGCATTCTCAGTCTGATTTACTAAATTATATTCGGTTCGTTAAGCAAAAAATGGCTCCAAATAAAGCGTTTTTATCCAAACTGAGACATTAGTCGTGTTTTTGGTGAAGAATAATTCGAGAAAATAAATAAAATCAAAAATTTGTAAAAAGTAAAAAATAGTTCATAATTCAAAAACTATTAGGAATACTGCGATTTTTTTGACATCAATCGATTGCCTGGATCATTTTGCATAGGCAAAGGTCCAAATAGTTCCACTCTTTTAAATATAGTATAGCCGTAAGTGGAAAAAATAAATAAAATCAAAAATTTATAAAAAGTAAAAAATAGTTCATAATTCAAAAACTATTAGGAATACTGAGATTTTTTTGACTTCAATCGATTACCTGAATCATTTTACATCGGCAAGTGTCCAAATTGTTCCACTGTTTCGAATATAGTACAGCCGTAAGTGGAAAAAAATAAATAAAATCAAAAATTTATAAAAAGTAAATAATAGTTCATAATTCAAAAACTATTAGGAATACTAGATTTTTTTGAACTTCAATCGATTGCCTGGATCATTTTGCATCGGCAAGGGTCGAAGGAGTTCAACTGTTTCGAATGGCATAGCCGTAAGTGGAGAAAATAAATAAAATCAAAAATTTATAAAAAGTAAAAAATAGTACATAATTCAATAACTATTAGGAATACTGCGATTTTTTTGACTTCAATCGATTGCCTGGATCATTTTGCATCGGCAAAGTTCCAAACAGTTCCACTGTTTCGAATAGTATAGCCGTAAGTGGAGAAAATATATAAAATCAAAAATTTATAAAAAGTAAAAAATAGTACATAATTCAAAAACTATTAGGAATACTGCGATTTTTTTGACTTCAATCGATTGCCTGGATCATTTTGCATCGGCAAAGGTCCAAACAGTTCTACTGTTTCGAATAGTATAGCCGTAAGTCGAAAAAAAAAAATCAAAAATTTATAAAAAGTAAATAATAGTTCATAATTCAAAAACTATTAGGAATACTGAGATTTTTTTGACTTCAGTCGATTGCCTGGATTATTTTGCATCGGCAAGGGTCGAAACAGTTCCACTGTTTCGAATAGTATAGCCGTAAGTGGAGAAATTAAATAAAATCAAAAATTTATAAAAAGTAAAAAATAGTTCATAATTCAAAAACTATTAGGAATACTGCGAATTTTTTGACACCAATCGATTGCCCGGACCATTTTGCATCGGCAAAGGTCCAAATAGTTCCACTCTATCGAATATAGTATAGCCGTAAGTGGAAAAAATTAATAAAATCAAAAATTTATAAAAAGTAAAAAATAGTTCATAATTCAAAAACTATTAGGAATACTGAGATTTTTTTGACTCCAATCGATTGCCTGGATCATTTTGCATCGGCAAAGTTCCAAACAGTTCCACTGTTTCGAATAGTGTAGCCGTAAGTGGAGAAAATATATAAAATCAAAAATTTATAAAAAGTAAAAAATAGTACATAATTCAAAAACTATTAGGAATACTGCGATTTTTTTGACTTCAATCGATTGCCTGGATCATTTTGCATCGGCAAAGGTCCAAACAGTTCCACTGTTTCGAATAGTATAGCCGTAAGTGGAAAAAATTAATAAAATCAAAAATTTATAAAAAGTAAAAAATAGTTCATAATTCAAAAACTATTAGGAATACTGAGATTTTTTTGACTCCAATCGATTGCCTGGATCATTTTGCATCGGCAAAGTTCCAAACAGTTCCACTGTTTCGAATAGTGTAGCCGTAAGTGGAGAAAATATATAAAATCAAAAATTTATAAAAAGTAAAAAATAGTACATAATTCAAAGACTATTAGGAATACTAGATTTTTTTGAACTTCAATCGATTGCCTGGATCATTTTGCATCGGCAAGGGTCGAAGGAGTTCAACTGTTTCGAATAGCATAGCCGTAAGTGGAGAAAATAAATAAAATCAAAAATTTATAAAAAGTAAAAAATAGTACATAATTCAACAACTATTAGGAATACTGCGATTTTTTTGACTTCAATCGATTGCCTGGATCATTTTGCATCGGCAAAGTTCCAAACAGTTCCACTGTTTCGAATAGTGTAGCCGTAAGTGGAGAAAATATATAAAATCAAAAATTTATAAAAAGTAAAAAATAGTACATAATTCAAAAACTATTAGGAATACTGCGATTTTTTTGACTTCAATCGATTGCCTGGATCATTTTGCATCGGCAAAGGTCCAAACAGTTCCACTGTTTCGAATAGTATAGCCGTAAGTCGAAAAAATAAATAAAATCAAAAATTTATAAAAAGTAAATAATAGTTCATAATTCAAAAACTATTAGGAATACTGAAATTTTTTTGACTTCAGTCGATTGCCTGGATCATTTTGCATCGGCAAAGATCCAAACAGTTCCACTGTTTCGAATAGTATAGCCGTAAGTGGAGAAAATAAATAAAATTAAAAATTTATAAAAAGTGAAAAATAGTTCATAATTCAATAACTATTAGGAATACTGAGATTTTTTTGACTGCAATCGATTGCCTGGATCATTTTGCATCGGCAAGGGTCGAAACAGTTTCACTGTTTCGAATAGTATAGCCATAAGTGGAGAAAATAAACAAAATCAAAAATTTATAAAAAGTAAAAAATAGTTCATAATTCAAAAACTATTAGGAATACTAGATTTTTTTGAACTTCAATCGATTGCCTGGATCATTTTGCATCGGCAAGGGTCGAAGGAGTTCAACTGTTTCGAATAGCAAGCCGTAAGTGGAGAAAATAAATAAAATCAAAAATTTATAAAAAGTAAAAAATAGTACATAATTCAATAACTATTAGGAATACTGCGATTTTTTTGACTTCAATCGATTGCCTGGATCATTTTGCATCGGCAAAGTTCCAAACAGTTCCACTGTTTCGAATAGTATAGCCGTAAGTGGAGAAAATATATAAAATCAAAAATTTATAAAAAGTAAAAAATAGTACATAATTCAAAAACTATTAGGAATACTGCGATTTTTTTGACTTCAATCGATTGCCTGGATCATTTTGCATCGGCAAAGGTCCAAACAGTTCCACTGTTTCGAATAGTATAGCCGTAAGTGGAGAAATTAAATAAAATCAAAAATTTATAAAAAGTAAAAAATAGTTCATAATTCAAAAACTATTAGGAATACTGCGATTTTTTTGACTTCAATCGATTGCCTGGATCATTTTGCATCGGCAAAGATCCAAACAGTTCCACTGTTTCGAATAGTATAGCCGTAAGTGGAGAAAATATATAAAATCAAAAATTTATAAAAAGTAAAAAATAGTACATAATTCAAAAACTATTAGGAATACTGAGATTTTTTTGACTTCAATCGATTACCTGAATCATTTTACATCGGCAAGTGTCCAAATTGTTCCACTGTTTCGAATATAGTACAGCCGTAAGTGGAAAAAATAAATAAAATCAAAAATTTATAAAAAGTAAAAAATAGTTCATAATTCAAAAACTATTAGGAATACTGAGATTTTTTTGACTTCAATCGATTGCCTGGATCATTTTGCATCGGCAAAGATCCAAACAGTTCCACTGTTTCGAATAGTATAGCCGTAAGTGGAGAAAATAAATAAAATTAAAAATTTATAAAAAGTGAAAAATAGTTCATAATTCAATAACTATTAGGAATACTGAGATTTTTTTGACTGCAATCGATTGCCTGGATCATTTTGCATCGGCAAAGTTCCAAACAGTTCCACTGTTTCGAATAGTATAGCCGTAAGTGGAGAAAATATATAAAATCAAAAATTTATAAAAAGTAAAAAATAGTACATAATTCTAAAACTATTAGGAATACTGCGATTTTTTTGACTTCAATCGATTGCCTGGATCATTTTGCATCGGCAAAGGTCCAAACAGTTCCACTGTTTCGAATAGTATAGCCGTAAGTGGAAAAAATAAATAAAATCAAAAATTTATAAAAAGTAAATAATAGTTCATAATTCAAAAACTATTAGGAATACTGAGATTTTTTTGACTTCAGTCGATTGCCTGGATCATTTTGCATCGGCAAGGGTCGAAGGAGTTCAACTGTTTCGAATAGCAAGCCGTAAGTGGAGAAAATAAATAAAATCAAAAATTTATAAAAAGTAAAAAATAGTACATAATTCAACAACTATTAGGAATACTGAGATTTTTTTGACTTCAATCGATTGCCTGGATCATTTTGCATCGACAAAGTTCCAAACAGTTCCACTGTTTCGAATAGTATAGCCGTAAGTGGAGAAAATATATAAAATCAAAAATTTATAAAAAGTAAAAAATAGTACATAATTCAAAAACTATTAGGAATACTGCGATTTTTTTGACTTCAATCGATTGCCTGGATCATTTTGCATCGGCAAAGGTCCAAACAGTTCCACTGTTTCGAATAGTATAGCCGTAAGTGGAAAAAATAAATTAAATCAAAAATTTATAAAAAGTAAATAATAGTTCATAATTCAAAAACTATTAGGAATACTGAGATTTTTTTGACTTCAGTCGATTGCCTGGATCATTTTGCATCGGCAAGGGTCGAAACAGTTCCACTGTTTCGAATAGTATAGCCGTAAGTGGAGAAATTAAATAAAATCAAAAATTTATAAAAAGTAAAAAATAGTTCATAATTCAAAAACTATTAGGAATACTGCGAATTTTTTGACATCAATCGACTGCCCGGACCATTTTGCATCGGCAAAGGTCCAAATAGTTCCACTCTATCGAATATAGTATAGCCGTAAGTGGAAAAAATAAATAAAATCAAAAATTTATAAAAAGTAAAAAATAGTTCATAATTCAAAAACTATTAGGAATACTGAGATTTTTTTGACTCCAATCGATTGCCTGGATCATTTTGCATCGGCAAAGGTCCAAACAGTTCCACTGTTTCGAATAGTATAGCCGTAAGTGGAGAAAATATATAAAATCAAAAATTTATAAAAAGAAAAAAATAGTACATAATTCAAAGACTATTAGGAATACTAGATTTTTTTGAACTTCAATCGATTGCCTGGATCATTTTGCATCGGCAAGGGTCGAAGGAGTTCAACTGTTTCGAATAGCATAGCCGTAAGTGGAGAAAATAAATAAAATCAAAAATTTATAAAAAGTAAAAAATAGTACATAATTCAATAACTATTAGGAATACTGCGATTTTTTTGACTTCAATCGATTGCCTGGATCATTTTGCATAGGCAAAGTTCCAAACAGTTCCACTGTTTCGAATAGTATAGCCGTAAGTGGAGAAAATATATAAAATCAAAAATTTATAAAAAGTAAAATATAGTACATAATTCAAAAACTATTAGGAATACTGCGATTTTTTTGACTTCAATCGATTGCCTCTATCATTTTGCATCGGCAAAGGTCCAAACAGTTCCACTGTTTCGAATAGTATAGCCGTAAGTCGAAAAAATAAATAAAATCAAAAATTTATAAAAAGTAAATAATAGTTCATAATTCAAAAACTATTAGGAATACTGCGATTTTTTTGACTTCAATCGATTGCCTGGATCATTTTGCATAGGCAAAGTTCCAAACAGTTCCACTGTTTCGAATAGTATAGCCGTAAGTGGAGAAAATATATAAAATCAAAAATTTATAAAAAGTAAAAAATAGTACATAATTCAAAAACTATTAGGAATACTGCGATTTTTTTGACTCCAATCGATTGCCTGGATCATTTTGCATCGGCAAAGGTCAAAACAGTTCCACTGTTTCGAATAGTATAGCCGTAAGTGGAGAAAATATATAAAATCAAAAATTTATAAAAAGAAAAAAATAGTACATAATTCAAAGACTATTTTACTGCGATTTTTTTGACTTCAATCGATTGCCTGGATCATTTTGCATCGGCAAAGGTCCAAACAGTTCCACTGTTTCGAATAGTATAGCCGTAAGCGGAGAAAATATATAAAATCAAAAATTTATAAAAAGTAAAAAATAGTACATAATTCAAAAACTATTAGGAATACTGCGATTTTTTTGACTTCAATCGATTGCCTGGGTCATTTTGCATCGGCAAAGGTCCAAACAGTTCCACTGTTTCGAATAGTATAGCCGTAAGTCGAAAAAATAAATAAAATCAAAAATTTATAAAAAGTAAATAATAGTTCATAATTCAAAAACTATTAGGAATACTGCGATTTTTTTGACTTCAATCGATTGCCTGGATCATTTTGCATAGGCAAAATTCCAAACAGTTCCACTGTTTCGAATAGTATAGCCGTAAGTGGAGAAAATATATAAAATCAAAAATTTATAAAAAGTAAAAAATAGTACATAATTCAAAAACTATTAGGAATACTGCGATTTTTTTGACTCCAATCGATTGCCTGGATCATTTTGCATCGGCAAAGGTCAAAACAGTTCCACTGTTTCGAATAGTATAGCCGTAAGTGGAGAAAATATATAAAATCAAAAATTTATAAAAAGAAAAAAATAGTACATAATTCAAAGACTATTTTACTGCGATTTTTTTGACTTCAATCGATTGCCTGGATCATTTTGCATCGGCAAAGGTCCAAACAGTTCCACTGTTTCGAATAGTATAGCCGTAAGTGGAGAAAATATATAAAATCAAAAATTTATAAAAAGTAAAAAATAGTACATAATTCAAAAACTATTAGGAATACTGCAATTTTTTTGACTTCAGTCGATTGCCTGGATCATTTTGCATCGGCAAAGGTCGAAATAGTTCCACTGTTTCGAATATAGTATAGCCGTAAGTGGAAAAAATAAATAAAATCAAAAATTTATAAAAAGTAAAAAATAGTTCATAATTCAAAAACTATTAGGAATACTGAGATTTTTTTGACTTCAGTCGATTGCCTGGATCATTTTGCATCGGCAAGGGTCGAAACAGTTCCACTGTTTCGAATAGTATAGCCGTAAGTGGAGAAATTAAATAAAATCAAAAATTTATAAAAAGTAAAAAATAGTTCATAATTCAAAAACTATTAATAATACTGCGAATTTTTTGACATCAATCGATTGCCCGGACCATTTTGCATCGGCAAAGGTCCAAATAGTTCCACTCTATCGAATATAGTATAGCCGTAAGTGGAAAAAATAAATAAAATCAAAAATTTATAAAAAGTAAAAAATAGTTCATAATTCAAAAACTATTAGGAATACTGAGATTTTTTTGACTTCAATCGATTGCCTGGATCATTTTGCATCGGCAAAGTTCCAAACAGTTCCACTGTTTCGAATAGTATAGCCGTAAGTGGAGAAAATATATAAAATCAAAAATTTATAAAAAGTAAAAAATAGTACATAATTCAAAGACTATTAGGAATACTAGCTTTTTTTGAACTTCAATCGATTGCCTGGATCATTTTGCATCGGCAAGGGTCGAAGGAGTTCAACTGTTTCGAATAGCATAGCCGTAAGTGGAGAAAATAAATAAAATCAAAAATTTATAAAAAGTAAAAAATAGTACATAATTCAATAACTATTAGGAATACTGCGATTTTTTTGACTTCAATCGATTGCCTGGATCATTTTGCATCGGCAAAGTTCCAAACAGTTCCACTGTTTCGAATAGTATAGCCGTAAGTGGAGAAAATATATAAAATCAAAAATTTATAAAAAGTAAAAAATAGTACATAATTCAAAAACTATTAGGAATACTGCGATTTTTTTGACTTCAATCGATTGCCTGGATCATTTTGCATCGGCAAAGGTCCAAACAGTTCCACTGTTTCGAATAGTATAGCCGTAAGTCGAAAAAATAAATAAAATCAAAAATTTATAAAAAGTAAATAATAGTTCATAATTCAAAAACTATTAGGAATACTGAGATTTCTTTGACTCCAGTCGATTGCCTGGATCATTTTGCATCGGCAAGGGTCGAAACGGTTCCACTGTTTCGAATAGTATAGCCGTAAGTGGAGAAATGAAATAAAATCAAAAATTTATAAAAAGTAAAAATAGTTCATAATTCAAAAACTATTAGGAATACTGCGAATTTTTTGACATCAATCGATTGCCCGAATCATTTTGCATCGGCAAAGGTCCAAATAGTTCCACTCTATCGAATAAAGTATAGCCGTAAGTGGAAAAAATAAATAAAATCAAAAATTTATAAAAAGTAAAAAATAGTTCATAATTCAAAAACTATTAGGAATACTGAGATTTTTTTGACCCCAATCGATTGCCTGGATCATTTTGCATCGGCAAAGGTCCAAATAGTTCCACTGTTTCGATGCAAAATAACCCAGGTAATCGATTGAAGTCACAAAAATCGCAGTATTCCTAATAGTTTTTGAATTATGAACTATTTTTTACATTCTATAAATTTTTGATTATATTTATTTTCTCCACTAACGGCTATACTATTCGAAACAGTGGAACTGTTTGGACTTTTGCCGATGCATAATGATCCAAGTAATCGATTGAAGTCAAAAAAATCGCAGTATTCCTAATAGTTTTTGAATTATGAACAATTTTTTGCTTTTTATAAATTTTTGATTTTATTTATTTTCTCCACTTACGGCTATACTATTCAAAACAGTGTAACTGTTTGAACCTTTGCCGATGCAAAATGATCCAGGTAATCGATTGAAGTCAAAAAAATCGCAGTATTCCTAATAGTTTTTGAATTATGAACTATTTTTTACTTTTTATAAATTTTTGATTTTATTTATTTTCTCCACTTACGGCTATACTATTCGAATATTCGAAACAGTGGAACTATTTGGACTTTTGCCGATGCAAGATGATTCAGGCAATCGATTTTAGTCAAAGAAATCGCAGTATTCCTAATAGTTTTTAAATTATGAACTATTTTTTACTTTTGATAAATTTTTGATTTTATTTATTTTCTCCACTTACGGCTATACTATTCGAAACAGTGGAACTGTTTGGACCTTTGCCGATGCAAAATGATCCAGGCAATCGATTGAAGTCAAAAAAATCTCAGTATTCCTAATAGTTTTTGAATTATGAACTATTTTTTACTTTTTGCAAATTTTTGATTTTATTTATTTTTTCCACTTACGGCTATACTATATTCGAAAGAGTGGAACTATTTGGACCTTTGCCGATACAAAATGATCCGGGCAATCGATTGATGTCAAAAAAATCGCAGTATTCCTAATAGTTTTTGAATTATGAACTATTTTTTACTTTTTATAAATTTTTGATTTTATTTATTTTCTCCACTTACGGCTATACTATTCGAAACAATGAAACTGTTTCGACCCTTGCCGATGCAAAATGATCCGGGCAATCGATTGAAGTTAAAAAAAATTTCAGTATTCCTAATAGTTTTTGAATTATGAACTATTATTTACTTTTTATAAATTTTTGATTTTATTTATTTTTTCCACTTACGGCTATACTATATTCGAAACAGTGGAACTATTTGGACCTTTGCCGATGCAAAATGATCCAGGCAATCGATTGAAGTCAAAAAAATCGCAGTATTCCTGATAGTTTTTGAATTATGTACTATTTTTTACTTTTTATTAATTTTTGATTTTATTTATTTTCTCCACTTACGGCTATACTATTCGACACGGTGGAACTGTTTGGAGCTTTGCCGATGCAAAATGATCCAGGCAATCGATTGAAGTCAAAAAAATCTCAGTATTCCTAATAGTTTTTGAATTATGAACTATTTTTTACTTTTTGCAAATTTTTGATTTTATTTATTTTTTCCACTTACGGCTATACTATATTCGAAAGAGTGGAACTATTTGGACCTTTGCCGATACAAAATGATCCGGGCAATCGATTGATGTCAAAAAAATCGCAGTATTTCTAATAGTTTTTGAATTATGATCTATTTTATACTTTTTATAAATTTTTGATTTTATTTATTTTCTCCACTTACGGCTATAGTATTCGAAACAGTGGAACTGTTTCGACCCTTGCCCATGCAAAATGATCCAGGCAATCGATTGAAGTCAAAAAAATCTCAGTATTCCTAATAGTTTTTGAATTATGAACTATTTTTTACTTTTTATAAATTTTTGATTTTATTTATTTTTTCCACTTACGGCTATACTATATTCGAAACAGTGAAACAATTTGGACACTTGCCGATGTAAAATGATTCAGGTAATCGATTGAAGTCAAAAAAATCTCAGTATTCCTAATAGTTTTTGAATTATGAACTATTTTTTACTTTTTATAAATTTTTGATTTTATTTATTTTTTCCACTTACGGCTATACTATATTCGAAAGAGTGGAACTATTTGGACCTTTGCCGATGCAAAATGATCCAGGCAATCGATTGAAGTTCAAAAAAATCGCAGTACTTCTAATAGTTTTTGAATTATGAACTATTTTTTACTTTTTGTAAATTTTTAATTTTATTTATTTTCTCAACTTACGCCTATACTATTCGAAACAGTGAAACTGTTTGGATCTTTGCCGATGCAAAATGATCCAGGCAATCGATTGAAGTCAAAAAAATCGCAGTATTCCTAATAGTTTTCGAATTATAAACTATTTTTTACTTTTTATAAATTTTTGAAGTTATTTATTTTTTCCACTTACGGCTATACTATTCGAAACAGTGGAACTGTTTGGACACTTGCCAATGCAAAATGATCCAGGTAATCGATTGAAGTCAAAAAAATCTCTGTATTCCTAATAGTTTTTGAATTATGAACTATTTTTTACTTTTTATAAATTTTTGATTTTATTTATTTTCTCCACTTACGGCTATACTATTCGAAACAGTGGAACTGTTTGGACACTTGCCAATGCAAAATGATCCAGGTAATCGATTGAAGTCAAAAAAATCTCTGTATTCCTAATAATTTTTGAATTATGAACTATTTTTTACTTTTTATAAATTTTTGATTTTATTAATTTTTTCCACTTACGGCTATACTATTCGAAACACTGGAACTGTTTGGACCTTTGCCGAGGCAAAATGATCCAGGTAATCGATTGAAGTCAAAAAAATCTCAGTATTCCTAATAGTTTTTGAATTATGAACTATTTTTTACTTTTTATAAATTTTTGATTTTATTTATTTTTTCCACTTACGGCTATACTATATTCGAAAGAGTGGAACTATTTGGACCTTTGCCGATGCAAAATGATCCAGGCAATCGATTGAAGTTCAAAAAAATCGCAGTACTTCTAATAGTTTTTGAATTATGAACTATTTTTTACTTTTTGTAAATTTTTAATTTTATTTATTTTCTCAACTTACGCCTATACTATTCGAAACAGTGAAACTGTTTGGATCTTTGCCGATGCAAAATGATCCAGGCAATCGATTGAAGTCAAAAAAATCGCAGTATTCCTAATAGTTTTCGAATTATAAACTATTTTTTACTTTTTATAAATTTTTGAAGTTATTTATTTTTTCCACTTACGGCTATACTATTCGAAACAGTGGAACTGTTTGGACACTTGCCAATGCAAAATGATCCAGGTAATCGATTGAAGTCAAAAAAATCTCTGTATTCCTAATAGTTTTTGAATTATGAACTATTTTTTACTTTTTATAAATTTTTGATTTTATTTATTTTCTCCACTTACGGCTATACTATTCGAAACAGTGGAACTGTTTGGACACTTGCCAATGCAAAATGATCCAGGTAATCGATTGAAGTCAAAAAAATCTCTGTATTCCTAATAATTTTTGAATTATGAACTATTTTTTACTTTTTATAAATTTTTGATTTTATTAATTTTTTCCACTTACGGCTATACTATTCGAAACACTGGAACTGTTTGGACCTTTGCCGAGGCAAAATGATCCAGGTAATCGATTGAAGTCAAAAAAATCTCTGTATTCCTAATAGTTTTTGAATTATGAACTATTTTTACTTTTTATAAATTTTTGATTTTATTAATTTTCTCCACTTACGGCTATCCTATTTCGACCCTTGCCGATGCAAAATGATCCAGGCAATCGATTAAAGTTCAAAAAAATCCAGTATTCCTAATAGTTTTGGAATTATGAACTATTTTTTACTTTTTATAAATTTTTGATTTTGTTTATTTTCTCCACTTATGGCTATACTATTCGAAACAGTGGAACTGTTTCGACCCTTGCCGATGCAAAATGATCCAGGCAATCGATTGAAGTCAAAAAAATCTCAGTATTTCTAATAATTTTTGAATTATGAACAATTTTTTACTTTTTATAAATTTTTGATTTTATATATTTTCTCCACTTACGGCTATACTATTCGAAACAGTGGAACTCTTTGGACCTTTGCCGATGCAAAATAATCCAGGCAATCGATTAAACTCAAAAAAATCTCAGTATTCCTAATAGTTTTTGAATTATGAACTATTTTTTACTTTTTATAAATTTTTGATTTTATTTATTTTTTCCACTTACGGCTATACTATATTCGAAACAGTGGAACTATTTGGACCTTTGCCGATGCAAAATGATCCAGGCAATCGATTGAAGTCAAAAAAATCGCAGTATTCCTAATAGTCTTTGAATTATGTACTATTTTTTTCTTTTTATAAATTTTTGATTTTATATATTTTCACCACTTACGGCTATACTATTCGAAACAGTGGAACTGTTTGGACCTTTGCCGATGCAAAATGATCCAGGCAATCGATTGGAGTCAAAAAAATCTCAGTATTCCTAATAGTTTTTGAATTATGAACTATTTTTTACTTTTTATAAATTTTTGATTTTATTTATTTTTTCCACTTACGGCTATACTATATTCGAAACAGTGGAACTATTTGGACTTTTGCCGCTGCAAAATGATCCGGGCAATCGATTGATGTCAAAAAATTCGCAGTATTCCTAATAGTTTTTGAATTATGAACTATTTTTTACTTTTTATAAATTTGATTTTATTTAATTTCTCCACTTACGGCTATACTATTCGAAACAGTGGAACTGTTTCGACCCTTGCCGATGCAAAATGATCCAGGCAATCGACTGAAGTCAAAAAAATCTCAGTATTCCTAATAGTTTTTGAATCATGAACTATTTTTTACTTTTTATAAATTTTTGATTTTATTTAATTTCTCCACTTACGGCTATACTATTCGAATATTCGAAACAGTGGAACTATTTGGACCTTTGCCGATGCAAGATGATTCAGGCAATCGATTTTAGTCAAAGAAATCGCAGTATTCCTAATAGTTTTTAAATTATGAATTATTTTTTACTTTTTATAAATTTTTGATTTTATTTATTTTCTCCACTTACGGCTATACTATTCGAAACAGTGGAACTGTTTGGACCTTTGCCGATGCAAAATGATCCAGGCAATCGATTGAAGTCTAAAAAATCTCAGTATTCCTAATAGTTTTTGAATTATGAACCATTTTTTACTTTTTATAAATTTTTGATTTTATTTATTTTTTCCACTTACCGCTATACTATATTCGAAAGAGTGGAAGTATTTGGACCTTTGCCGATGCAAAATGATCCGGGCAATCGATTGATGTCAAAAAAATTGCAGTATTCCTAATAGTTTTTGAATTATGAACTATTTTTTACTTTTTATAAATTTTTGATTTTATTTATTTTCTCCACTTACGGCTATACTATTCGAAACAGTGGAACTGTTTCGACCCTTGCCCATGCAAAATGATCCAGGCAATCGATTGAAGTCAAAAAAATCTCAGTATTCCTAATAGTTTTTGAATTATGAACTATTTTTTACTTTTTATAAATTTTTGATTTTATTCATTTTTTCCACTTACGGCTATACTATATTCGAAACAGTGAAACAATTTGGACACTTGCCGATGTAAAATGATTCAGGTAATCGATTGAAGTCAAAAAAATCTCAGTATTCCTAATAGTTTTTGAATTATGAACTATTTTTTACTTTTTATAAATTTTTGATTTTATTTATTTTTTCCACTTACGGCTATACTATATTCGAAAGAGTGGAACTATTTGGACCTTTGCCGATGCAAAATGATCCAGGCAATCGATTGAAGTTCAAAAAAATCGCAGTACTTCTAATAGTTTTTGAATTATGAACTATTTTTTACTTTTTATAAATTTTTGATTTTATTTATTTTTTCCACTTACGGCTATACTATATTCGAAAGAGTGGAACTATTTGGACCTTTGTCGATGCAAAATGATCCAGGCAATCGATTAAAGTTCAAAAAAATCCAGTATTCCTAATAGTTTTGGAATTATGAACTATTTTTTACTTTTTATAAATTTTTGGTTTTGTTTATTTTTTCCACTTATGGCTATACTATTCGAAACAGTGGAACTGTTTCGACCCTTGCCGATGCAAAATGATCCAGGCAATCGATTGCAGTCAAAAAAATCGCAGTATTCCTAATAGTTATTGAATTATGAACTATTTTTTACTTTTTATAAATTTTTAATTTTATATATTTTCTCCACTCACGGCTTTACTATATTCGAAAGAGTGGAACTAATTGGACCTTTGCCGATGCAAAATGATCCGGGCAATCGATTGAAGTTCAAAAAAATCGCAGTATTTCTAATAGTTTTTGAATTATGAACTATTTTTTACTTTTTATAAATTTTTGATTTTATATATTTTCTCCACTTACGGCTATACTACATTCGAAAGAGTGGAACTATTTGGACCTTTGCCGATGCAAAATGATCCAGGCAATCGATTGAAGTCAAAAAAATCTCAGTATTCCTAATAGTTTTTGAATTATGAACTATTTTTTACTTTTTATAAATTTTTGATTTTATTTATTTTCTCCACTTACGGCTATACTATTCGACACGGTGGAACTATTTGGACCTTTGCCGATGCAAAATGATCCAGGCAATCGATTGAAGTTCAAAAAAATCGCAGTATTTCTAATAGTTTTTGAATTATGAACTATTTTTTACTTTTTATAAATTTTTGATTTTATATATTTTCTCCACTTACGGCTATACTATTCGAAACAGTGGAACTGTTTCGACCCTTGCCGATGCAAAATGATCCAGGCAATCGATTGAAGTCAAAAAAATCTCAGTATTCCTAATAGTTTTTGAATTATGAACTATTATTTACTTTTTATAAATTTTTGAATTTATTTATTTTTTCCACTTACGGCTATACTACATTCGAAAGAGTGGAACTATTTGGACCTTAGCCGATGCAAAATGATCCAGGCAATCGATTGAAGTCAAAAAAATCTCAGTATTCCTAATAGTTTTTGAATTATGAACTATTTTTTACTTTTTATAAATTTTTGATTTTATTTATTTTCTCCACTTACGGCTATACTATTCGAAACAGTGGAACTGTTTGGACCTTTGCCGATGCAAAATGATCCAGGCAATCGATTGAAGTCTAAAAAATCTCAGTATTCCTAATAGTTTTTGAATTATGAACCATTTTTTACTTTTTATAAATTTTTGATTTTATTTATTTTTTCCACTTACCGCTATACTATATTCGAAAGAGTGGAAGTATTTGGACCTTTGCCGATGCAAAATGATACGGGCAATCGATTGATGTCAAAAAAATTGCAGTATTCCTAATAGTTTTTGAATTATGAACTATTTTTTACTTTTTATAAATTTTTGATTTTATTTATTTTCTCCACTTACGGCTATACTATTCGAAACAGTGGAACTGTTTCGACCCTTGCCCATGCAAAATGATCCAGGCAATCGATTGAAGTCAAAAAAATCTCAGTATTCCTAATAGTTTTTGAATTATGAACTATTTTTTACTTTTTATAAATTTTTGATTTTATTCATTTTTTCCACTTACGGCTATACTATATTCGAAACAGTGAAACAATTTGGACACTTGCCGATGTAAAATGATTCAGGTAATCGATTGAAGTCAAAAAAATCTCAGTATTCCTAATAGTTTTTGAATTATGAACTATTTTTTACTTTTTATAAATTTTTGATTTTATTTATTTTTTCCACTTACGGCTATACTATATTCGAAAGAGTGGAACTATTTGGACCTTTGCCGATGCAAAATGATCCAGGCAATCGATTGCAGTCAAAAAAATCGCAGTATTCCTAATAGTTATTGAATTATGAACTATTTTTTACTTTTTATAAATTTTTAATTTTATATATTTTCTCCACTCACGGCTTTACTATATTCGAAAGAGTGGAACTAATTGGACCTTTGCCGATGCAAAATGATCCGGGCAATCGATTGATGTCAAAAAAATTGCAGTATTTCTAATAGTTTTGGAATTATGAACTATTTTTTACTTTTTATAAATTTTTGATTTTATTTATTTTCTCCACTTACGGCTATACTATTCGACACGGTGGAACTATTTGGACCTTTGCCGATGCAAAATGATCCAGGCAATCGATTGAAGTTCAAAAAAATCGCAGTATTTCTAATAGTTTTTGAATTATGAACTATTTTTTACTTTTTATAAATTTTTGATTTTATATATTTTCTCCACTTACGGCTATACTATTCGAAACAGTAGAACTGTTTCGACCCTTGCCCATGCAAAATGATCCAGGCAATCGATTGAAGTCAAAAAAATCTCAGTATTCCTAATAGTTTTTGAATTATGAACTATTTTTTACTTTTTATAAATTTTTGATTTTATTCATTTTTTCCACTTACGGCTATACTATATTCGAAACAGTGAAACAATTTGGACACTTGCCGATGTAAAATGATTCAGGTAATCGATTGAAGTCAAAAAAATCTCAGTATTCCTAATAGTTTTTGAATTATGAACTATTTTTTACTTTTTATAAATTTTTGATTTTATTTATTTTTTCCACTTACGGCTATACTATATTCGAAAGAGTGGAACTATTTGGACCTTTGCCGATGCAAAATGATCCAGGCAATCGATTGCAGTCAAAAAAATCGCAGTATTCCTAATAGTTATTGAATTATGAACTATTTTTTACTTTTTATAAATTTTTAATTTTATATATTTTCTCCACTCACGGCTTTACTATATTCGAAACAGTGGAACTGTTTCGACCCTTGCCGATGCAAAATGATCCAGGCAATCGATTGAAGTCAAAAAAATCTCAGTATTCCTAATAGTTTTTGAATTATGAACTATTTTTTACTTTTTATAAATTTTTGATTTTATTTATTTTTTCCACTTACGGCTATACTACATTCGAAAGAGTGGAACTATTTGGACCTTTGCCGATGCAAAATGATCCAGGCAATCGATTGAAGTTCAAAAAAATCGCAGTATTTCTAATAGTTTTTGAATTATGAACTATTTTTTACTTTTTGTAAATTTTTAATTTTATTTATTTTCTCCACTTACGGCTATACTATTCGAAACAGTGGAACTGTTTGGATCTTTGCCGATGCAAAATGATCCAGGCAATCGATTGAAGTCAAAAAAATCGAAGTATTCCTAATAGTTTTTGAATTATGAACTATTTTTTACTTTTTATAAATTTTTGATTTTATTTATTTTTTCCACTAACAGCTATACTATTCGAAACAGTGGAACTGTTTGAACACTTGCCAATGTAAAATGATTCAGGTAATCGATTGAAGTCAAAAAAATCTCAGTATTCCTAATAGTTTTTGAATTATGAACTATTTTTTACTTTTTATAAATTTTTGATTTTATTTATTTTCTCCACTTACGGCTATACTATTCGAAACAGTGGAACTGTTTCGACCCTTGCCGATGCAAAATGATTTTGGCAATCGATTGAAGTCAAAAAAGTCTCAGTATTCCTAATAGTTTTTGAATTATGAACTATTTTTTACTTTTTATAAATGTTTGATTTTATTTATTTTTTCCACTTACGGCTATACTATATTCGAAAGAGTGGAACTATTTGGACCTTTGCCGATGCAAAATGATCCAGGCAATCGATTGAAGTTCAAAAAAATCGCAGTATTTCTAATAGTTTTTGAATTATGAACTATTTTTTACTTTTTATAAATTTTTGATTTTATTTATTTTTTCCACTTACGGCTATACTATATTCGAAAGAGTGGAACTATTTGGACCTTTGCCGATGCAAAATGATCCAGGCAATCGATTGAAGTTCAAAAAAATAGCAGTATTCCTAATAGTTTTTGAATTATGAACTATTTTTTACCTATTATAAATTTTTGATTTTATTTATTTTCTCCACTTACGGCTATACTATTCGACACAGTGGAACTTTTTGGACCTTTGCCGATGCAAAATGATCCAGGCACTCGATTGAAGTTCAAAAAAATCGCAGTATTTCTAAGAGTTTTTGAATTATGAACTATTTTTTACTTTTTATAAATTTTTGATTTTATTTATTTTCTCCACTTACGGCTATCCTATTTCGACCCTTGCCGATGCAAAATGATCCAGGCAATCGATTAAATTTCAAAAAAATCCAGTATTCCCAATAGTTTTTGAATTATGAACTATTTTTTACTTTTTATAAATTTTTGATTTTGTTTATTTTCTCCACTTATGGCTATACTATTCGAAACAGTGGAACTGTTTCGACCCTTGCCGATGCAGAATGATCCAGGCTATCGATTGCAGTCAAAAAAATCGCAGTATTCCTAATAGTTATTGAATTATGAACTATTTTTTACTTTTTATAAATTTTTAATTTTATTTATATTCTCCACTCACGGCTTTACTATATTCGAAAGAGTGGAACTAATTGGACCTTTGCCGATGCAAAATGATCCGGGCAATCGATTGATGTCAAAAAAATTGCAGTATTCCTAATAGTTTTTGAATTATGAACTATTTTTTACTTTTTATAAATTTTTGATTTTATTTATTTTCTCCACTTACGGCTATACTATTCGACACGGTGGAACTATTTGGACCTTTGCCGATGCAAAATGATCCAGGCAATCGATTGAAGTTCAAAAAAATCGCAGTATTTCTAATAGTTTTTGAATTATGAACTATTTTTTACTTTTTATAAATTTTTGATTTTATATATTTTCTCCACTTACGGCTATACTATTCGAAACAGTGGAACTGTTTCGACCCTTGCCGATGCAATATGATCCGGGCAATCGATTGAAGTCAAAAAAATCTCAGTATTCCTAATAGTTTTTGAATTATGAACTATTTTTTACTTTTTATAAATTTTTGATTTTATTCATTTTTTCCACTTACGGCTATACTATATTAGAAACAGTGGAACAATTTGGACACTTGCCGATGTAAAATGATTCAGGTAATCGATTGAAGTCAAAAAAATCTCAGTATTCCTAATAGTTTTTGAATTATGAACTATTTTTTACTTTTTATAAATTTTTGATTTTATTTATTTTCTCCACTTACGGCTATACTATTCGAAACAGTGGAACTGTTTGGACACTTGCCAATGCAAAATGATCCAGGTAATCGATTGAAGTCAAAAAAATTTCAGTATTCCTAATAGTTTTTGAGTTATGAACTATTTTTTACTTTTTATAAATTTTTGATTTTATTTATTTTTTCCACTTACGGCTATACTATATTCGAAACAGTGGAACAATTTGGACACTTGCCGATGTAAAATGATCCAGGCAATCGATTGAAGTTCAGAAAAATCGCAGTATTCATAATAGTTTTTGAATTATGAACTATTTATTACTTTTTATAAATTTTTGATTTTATTTATTTTTTCCACTTACGGCTATACTATTCGAAACCGTGGAACTGTTTGGACACTTGCCAATGCAAAATGATCCAGGTAATCGATTGAAGTCAAAAAAATCTCAGTATTCCTAATAGTTTTTGAATTATGAACTATTTTTTACTTTTTATAAATTTTTGATTTTATTTATTTTCTCCACTTACTGCTATCCTATTCGAAACAGTGGAACTGTTTGGACACTTGCCAATGCAAAATGATCCAGGTAATCGATTGAAGTCAAAAAAATTTCAGTATTCCTAATAGTTTTTGAGTTATGAACTATTTTTTACTTTTTATAAATTTTTGATTTTATTTATTTTTTCCACTTACGGCTATACTATATTCGAAAGAGTGGAACTATTTGGACCTTTGCCGATGCAAAATGATCCAGGCAATCGATTGAAGTTCAAAAAAATCGCAGTATTTCTAATAGTTTTTGAATTATGAACTATTTTTTACTTTTTGTAAATTTTAAATTTTATTTATTTTCTCCACTTACGGCTATACTATTCGAAACAGTGGAACTGTTTGGATCTTTGCCGATGCAAAATGATCCAGGCAATCGATTGAAGTCAAAAAAATCGAAGTATTCCTAATAGTTTTTGAATTATGAACTATTTTTTACTTTTTATAAATTTTTGATTTTATTTATTTTTTCCACTAACGGCTATACTATTCGAAACAGTGGAACTGTTTGAACACTTGCCGATGTAAAATGATTTAGGTAATCGATTGAAGCCAAAAAAATCTCAGTATTCCTAATAGTTTTTGAATTATGAACTATTTTTTACTTTTTATAAATTTTTGATTTTATTTATTTTTTCCACTTACGGCTATATTATATTCGAAAGAGTGGAACTATTTGGACCTTTGCCGATGCAAAATGATCCAGGCAATCGATTGAAGTTCAAAAAAATCGCAGTATTTCTAATAGTTTTTGAATTATGAACTATTTTTTACTTTTTGTAAATTTTAAATTTTATTTATTTTCTCCACTTACGGCTATACTATTCGAAACAGTGGAACTGTTTGGATCTTTGCCGATGCAAAATGATCCAGGCAATCGATTGAAGTCAAAAAAATCTTAGTATTCCTAATAGTTTTTGAATTATGAACTATTTTTTACTTTTTATAAATTTTTGATTTTATTTATTTTCTCCACTTACGGATATCTATTCGAAACACTGGAACTGTTTGGACCTTTGCCGAGGCAAAATGATCCAGGCAATCGATTGAAGTCAAAAAAATCTCAGTATTCTTAATAGTTTTTGAATTATGAACTATTTATTACTTTTTATAAATTTTTGATTTTATTTAATTTTTCCACTTACGGCTATACTATTCGAAACAGTGGAACTGTTTGGACACTTGCCGATGCAAAATGATCCAGGTAATCGATTGAAGTCAAAAAAATCGCAGTATTCCTAATAGTTTTTGAATTATGAACTATTTTTTACCTATTATAAATTTTTGATTTTATTTATTTTCTCCACTTACGGCTATACTATTCGACACAGTGGAACTTTTTGGACTTTTGCCGAGGCAAAATGATCCAGGCAATCGATTGAAGTCAAAAAAATCTCAGTATTCTTAATAGTTTTTGAATTATGAACTATTTTTTACTTTTTATAAATTTTTGATTTTATTTATTTTCTACACTTACGGCTATACTATTCGAAACAGTGGAACTGTTTGGACACTTGCCGATGCAAAATGATAAAGGTAATCGATTGAAGTCAAAAAAATCTCAGTATTCCTAATAGTTTTTGAATTATGAACTATTTTTTACTTTTTATAAATTTTTGATTTTATTTATTTTCTCCACTTACGGCTATACTATTCGAAACAATGGGACTATTTCGAACCTTGCCGATGCAAAATGATCCAGGCAATCGATTGAAGTCAAAAAAATCTCAGTATTCCTAATAGTTTTTGAATTATGAACTATTTTTTACTTTTTATAAATTTTTGATTTTATTTATTTTCTCGACTTATTCTTCATCAAAAACACGACTAATGTCTCAGTTTAGAAAAAAACGCTTTATTTGGAGCCATTTTTTGCTTAACGAACCGAATATAATTTAGTAAATCAGACTGAGAATGCTTTAGTCTGGATCAAAGAACGATTTTTATTAAAATTTAAAAGAAAACGACTAATTTCGAAATATTATTTACACAGAAAGGAGTCAAACACGAGTTAAACTTAAACAAAACAGACTGTAAACGTTTTATGTCGCTTCAAAAGAACGATTCATATTATAATTTGGAAGAAACCTGCTTATTTCGGCAGCTTTTTTGCTTAGAAACGAGTAAAGCCTTACCAAACCAAACTAAAAACATCTTATTTCGCCTCAAAAACACCATTAATGTTACAGTTTAAAAAAAACACCTTATTTGGGTCTGCTTTTGCATAAAGAAACGAGTATAATTTAATAAAACAGACTGAGAACTTTCTAGATTAATTTGAAGGAACGATTAAATTTATAATTTTGAAGAAAAGAACTCAATTTTTTTTTTATAAATTTTTGATTTTATTTATTTTCTCCACTTACGGCTATACTATTCAAAAGAGTGGAACTGTTTAGACTTTTGCCGATGCAAAATGATCCAGGCAACCATTTGAAGTCAAAAAAATCTCAGTATTCCTAATAGTTTTTGAATTATGAACTATTTTTTACTTTTTATAAATTTTTGATTTTATTTATTTTTTCCACTTACGGCTATACTATATTCAAAACAGTGGAACTATTTGGACCTTTGCCGAAGCAAAATGATCCAAGCAATCGATTGAAGTCAAAAAAATCGCAGTATTCCTAATAGTTTTTGAATTATGAACTATTTTTTACTTTTTATAAATTTTTGATTTTATTTATTTTCTCCACTTACGGCTATACTATTCGAAACAGTAGAACTGTTTGGACCTTTGCCGATGCAAAATGATCCAGGCAACCAATTGAAGTCAATAAAATCTCAGTATTCCTAATAGTTTTTGAATTATGAACTATTTTTTACTTTTTATAAATTTTTGATTTTATTTATTTTCTGCACTTACGGCTATACTATTCGAAACAGTGGAACGGTTTCGACCCTTGCCGATGCAAAATGATCCAGGCAATCGATTGAAGTTCAAAAAATTCGCAGTATTTCTAATAGTTTTTGAATTATAAACTATTTTTTACTTTTTATAAGTTTTTGATTTTATTTATTTTTTCCACTTACGGCTATACTATATTCGAAAGAGTAGAACTATTTGGACCTCTGCCGATGCAAAATGATCCAGGCAATCGATTGAAGTCAAAAAAATCTCAGTATTCCTAATAGTTTTTGAATTATGTACTATTTTTTACTTTTTATAAATTTTTGATTTTATTTATTTTCTCGACTTATTCTTCATCAAAAACACGACTAATGTCTCAGTTTAGAAAAAAACGCTTTATTTGGAGCCATTTTTTGCTTAACGAACCGAATATAATTTAGTAAATCAGACTGAGAATGCTTTAGTCTGGATCAAAGAACGATTTTTATTAAAATTTAAAAGAAAACGACTAATTTCGAAATATTATTTACACAGAAACGAGTCAAGCACGAGTTAAACTTAAACAAAACAGACTGTAAACGTTTTATGTCGCTTCAAAAGAACGATTCATATTATAATTTGGAAGAAACCTGCTTATTTCGGCAGCTTTTTTGCTTAGAAACGAGTAAAACCTTACCAAACCAAACTAAAAACATCTTATTTCGCCTCAAAAACACCATTAATGTTACAGTTTAAAAAAAACACCTTATTTGGGTCTGCTTTTGCATAAAGAAACGAGTATAATTTAATAAAACAGACTGAGAACTTTCTAGATTAATTTGAAGGAACGATTAAATTTATAATTTTGAAGAAAAGAACTCAATTTTTTTTTATAAATTTGTGATTTTATTTATTTTCTCCACTTACGGCTATACTATTCGAAAGAGTGGAACTGTTTAGACTTTTGCCGATGCAAAATGATCCAGGCAACCATTTGAAGTCAAACAAATCTCAGTATTCCTAATAGTTTTTGAATTATGAACTATTTTTTACTTTTTATAAATTTTTGATTTTATTTATTTTTTCCACTTACGGCTATACTATATTCAAAACAGTGGAACTATTTGGACCTTTGCCGAAGCAAAATGATCCAAGCAATCGATTGAAGTCAAAAAAATCGCAGTATTCCTAATAGTTTTTGAATTATGAACTATTTTTTACTTTTTATAAATTTTTGATTTTATTTATTTTCTCCACTTACGGCTATACTATTCGAAACAGTAGAACTGTTTGGACCTTTGCCGATGCAAAATGATCCAGGCAACCAATTGAAGTCAAAAAAATCTCAGTATTCCTAATAGTTTTTGAATTATGAACTATTTTTTACTTTTTATAAATTTTTGATTTTATTTATTTTCTGCACTTACGGCTATACTATTCGAAACAGTGGAACTGTTTCGACCCTTGCCGATGCAAAATGATCCAGGCAATCGATTGAAGTTCAAAAAATTCGCAGTATTTCTAATAGTTTTTGAATTATAAACTATTTTTTACTTTTTATAAGTTTTTGATTTTATTTATTTTTTCCACTTACGGCTATACTATATTCGAAAGAGTAGAACTATTTGGACCTCTGCCGATGCAAAATGATCCAGGCAATCGATTGAAGTTCAAAAAAATCGCAGTATTCCTAATAGTTTTTGAATTATGAACTATTTTTTACTTTTTATAAATTTTTGATTTTATTTATTTTTTCCATTTACGGCTATACTATATTCAAAACGGTGGAACTATTTGGACCTTTGCCGATGCAAAATGATCCATGCAATCGATTGAAGTCAAAAAAATCGCAATATTCCTAATAGTTTTTGAATTATGAACTATTTTTTACTTTTTATAAATTTTTGATTTTATTTATTTTCTCCACTTACGGCTATACTATTCGAAAGAGTGGAACTGTTTAGACTTTTGCCGATGCAAAATGATCCAGGCAACCATTTGAAGTCAAAAAAATCTCAGTATTCCTAATAGTTTTTGAATTATGAACTATTTTTTACTTTTTGTAAATTTTTGATTTTATTTATTTTTTCCACTTACGGCTATACTATATTCAAAACAGTGGAACTATTTGGACCTTTGCCGAAGCAAAATGATCCAAGCAATCGATTGAAGTCAAAAAAATCGCAGTATTATTATAATCTTATTATTATTTTTATTATTATTATTATTATTATTACTATTATTATTATTATTATTATTATTATTATTGTTATTATTATTATTATTATTATTATTATTATTATTATTATTATTATTATTATTATTATTATTATTATTATTATTATTATTATTACTATCATTATTATTATTACCATTATATATTTTTTTTTATTATTATTTTAATAATAATTTAAAACCAACTATAACTTTCGAATAGTGAACGGTTTATGCACCAGTTGGTAAGAACATTGTTAATTTTTGACAAATATTTGCTTAAAAACCTGAAGACTTACACAAATCAAATTGAAAACATCTTATTCAAGTTCAAAATAACAAATAATATTATAGTTTTGATAAAAAAAGATTATTTTGGACGTTTATTAGCTTTGAAACGAACAATCGTTTACAAGACATACTGAAAACGCTTTAATCAGGCTCAAAAGTACGAATTATGCTATAGTTTGAACAGAAAGGGCTTATTCCGTACGATTGATTGCCTAAATAAACGAGTATATTTAATAAAACAGAGTGAAAACGCTTTATTCTGGCTCAAAAGAACGATTGATGCATGAATTTGGAAGCAAATGGCTTATTTCGAAATATTTTTTGCTTAGAATTCAGTAAAACTTACACAAATGGAGCCGAAAACGTCTTAGTTCACTTTAGAAAAGCGATATATATTATAATTCGAAAGAAAATGGCTTATTTCGAACGATTCTTATCTTTGAAACCAGCAAACATTTAAAAAGCATACTAAAAACGCTCTATTCAGGCTCAGAAGAACGAATTATGTTATAGTTTAAACAAAAACGGCAAATTTCAGACTATTTTTTGCTTAACGAAACGAGAATATTTAATAAAACACACTGAAAACGCTATATCCTTGCTCAAAAAAACGATTAATGCAATAATTTAGAAGGAAAGGGAAAATTTCGAAGGTTTTTTGCTTAGAATCCAGTAAAACTTATGCAAATCCCACCGAAAACGTCTAAGTTCGCTTCAAAAAAGCGATATATATTATAATTCGAAAGAAAACGGCTTATTTCGAACGACTCTTAGCTTCGAAACCAGCAAACGTTTACAAAACATACTGCAGACGCTTTATTCTGGCTCAAAAGAACGAATTATATTATAGTTTGAACAAAAACAGTGAATTTCAGACAATTTTTTGCTTAAAGAAACGAGTATATTTAATGAAACAGACTCAAAACTCTTTATTCTTGCTCAAAAGAACGAATTATGTTATAGATTAAAAGAAAACGGTTTATTTCGAACTACTCTTGGCTTCAAATTAAGCAAACTTTAATAAAGCAGAGTGAAAACGTTTTATTGTCACAACAAAACAGTTCATGCACTAATTAAAGCCAATCCTGGGAGATTTCTCGATTTTAAGAAAAGAAATTGTCTAAAATAAAAGTTTTTCTTTAAAATTTGTGCCTTTTCTCGTTTCTAAGCAAAGAATCTACTGAGAGAAACCCTTTTTTCATTCAAACTATTGAATAATTTGTACTTTTGTGCTTAAATAAGTCGCTTTTCTACAAACTGTAACATGGAACGTCTTTTTGAGGCGTTTGCTGGTTTTGGAGCTAAGAATCTTTCGAAATAAGCCGTTTTCTTTCGAATTATAATATATATCGCTTTTTTGAAGCGAAATAAAACGTTTTCGGCCCGATTTGTATAAGTTTTGCTGGATTCTAACCAAAAAAACCTTCGAAATATTCCCTTTGCTTCCAAATTATTGCATCAGTCGTTCTGATGAGCTAGAATAAAGCGTTTTCTGTCTGTTTTATTAAATATACTCGATTCTTTAAGCAAAAAATTGTTTGAAATTCACTGTTTTTGATCAAACTATAAAATAATTCGTTCCTTTGAGCCAGAATAAAGCGTTTTCAGTATGTTTTGTAAACGTTTGCTGTTTTCAAAGCTCAGAATCGTTCGAAATAAGCCGCTTTCTTTCGAATTATAATTTATATCGCTTTTTTGAAGCGAAATAAAACGTTTTCGGCCCGATTTGTATAAGTTTTGCTGGATTCTAAGCAAAAAAACCTTCGAAATATTCCCTTTGCTTCCAAATTATTGCATCAATCGTTCTTTTGAGCAAGAATAAAGCGTTTTCAATCTGCTTTATTAAATATACTCGCTTCTATAAGCAAAAAATAGTCTGAAATGTGCCGTTTTTGTTTAAACTATAACATAATTCGTTCTTCTGAGCCTGAATAGAACGTTTTCAGTATGTTTTGTAAACGTTTGCTGTTTTCAAAGCTTAGAATCGTTCGAAATAAGCCGCTTTCTTTCGAATTATGATTTATATCGCTTTTTTGAAGCGAAATAAAACGTTTTCGACCCGATTTGTATAAGTTTTACTGGATTCTAAGCAAAAAAACCTTCAAAATATTCCCTTTGCTTCCAAATTATTGCATTAATCGTTCTTTTGAGCAAGAATAAAGCGTTTTCAGTCTGTTTTATTAAATACACCCGTTTCTTTAAGCAAAAAATTGTCTGAAATTCACTGTTTTTGTACAAACTATAACATAATTCGATTTTTTGGGCCAGATTAAAGCCTTTTCAGTATGCTTTGTAAACGTTTGCTGGTTTCAAAGCTAAGAATCGTTCGAAATAAGCCGTTTTCTTTCGAATTATAATATATATCGCTTTTTTGAAGCTAACTAAGACGTTTGCGGCTTCATTTGTGTAAGTTTTACTGGATTCTAAGCAAAAAATCTTTCGAAATAAGCCATTTGCTTCCAAATTATTGCATCAATCGTTCTTTTGAGCCTGAATAAAACGTTTTTAGTCTGTTTTATTAAATATACTCGTTTATTTAGGTAATCAATCGTACGGAATAAGCCCTTTTTGTTCAAACTATATCATAATTCGTTCTTTTGAGATTGATTAAAGCATTTTCAGTATGTCTTGTAAACGTTTGCTCGTTTCAAAGCTAATAAACGTCCAAAATAAGCTGTTTTTATCGAAACCATAACATAATTAGTTATTTTGAACTAGAACAAGATTTGCACACAATTTGCTTTGTGTAAGTCTTCAGGTTTTTAAGCAAATATTTGTCAAAAATTAACCATGTTCTTACAAACTGGTGTATAAACCGTTCACTATTCGAAGTTATAGTTGGTTTTAAATTATTAAAATAATAATAAAAAAAATATATAATAATAATAATAATGAAATTGTAATAATAATAATAATAATAATAATAATAATAATAATAATAATAATAATAATAATAATAATAATAATAATAATAATAATAATAATAAGAAGAAGAAGAAGAAGAAGAAGAAGAAGAAGAAGAAGACGAATCCTTCGAATTGAGTTCTTTTCTTCAAAATTATAAATTTAATCGTTCCTTCAAACTAATCTAGAAAGTTCTCAGTCTGTTTTATTAAATTATACTCGTTTCTTTATGCAAAAGCAGACCTAAATAAGGTGTTTGTTTTAAACTGTAACATTAATGGTGTTTTTAAGGCGAAATAAGATGTTTTTAGTTTGGTTTGATAAGGTTTTACTCGTTTCTAAGTAAAAAAGCTGCCGAAATAAGCAGGTTTCTTCCAAATTATAATATGAATCGTTCTTTTGAAGCGACATAAAACGTTTACAGTCTGTTTTGTTTAAGTTTAACTCGTGTTTGACTCGTTTCTGTTTAAATAATATTTCGAAATTAGTCGTTTTCTTTTAAATTTTAATAAAAATAGTTCTTTTGGTCCAGACTAAAGCATTCTCAGTCTGATTTACTAAATTATATTCGGTTCGTTAAGCAAAAAATGGCTCCAAATAAAGCGTTTTTATACAAACTGAGACATTAGTCGTGTCTTTGGTGAACGATTGCCTGGATCATTTTGCATCGGCAAGGGTCGAAGGAGTTCAACTGTTTCGAATAGCATAGCCGTAAGTGGAGAAAATAAATAAAATCAAAAATTTATAAAAAGTAAAAAATAGTACATAATTCAATAACTATTAGGAATACTGCGATTTTTTTGACTTTAATCGATTGCCTGAATCATTTTGCATCGGCAAAGTTCCAAACAGTTCCACTGTTTCGAATAGTATAGCCGTAAGTGGAGAAAATATAAAAAATCAAAAATTTATAAAATGTAAAAAATAGTACATAATTCAAAAACTATTTGGAATACTGCGATTTTTTTGACTTCAATAGATTGCCTGGATCATTTTGCATCGGCAAAGGTCCAAACAGTTCCACTGTTTCGAATAGTATAGCCGTAAGTGGAAAAAATAAATAAAATCAAAAATTTATAAAAAGTAAATAATAGTTCATAATTCAAAAACTATTAGGAATACTGAGATTTTTTTGACTTCAGTCGATTGCCTGGATCATTTTGCATCGGCAAGTGTCGAAACAGTTCCACTGTTTCGAATAGTATAGCCGTAAGTGGAGAAATTAAATAAAATCAAAAATTTATAAAAAGTAAAAAATAGTTCATAATTCAAAAACTATTAGGAATACTGCGAATTTTTTGACATCAATCGATTGCCCGGACCATTTTGCATCGGCAAAGGTCCAAATAGTTCCACTCTATCGAATATAGTATAGCCGTAAGTGGAAAAAATAAATAAAATCAAAAATTTATAAAAAGTAAAAAATAGTTCATAATTCAAAAACTATTAGGAATACTGAGATTTTTTTGACTTCAATAGATTGCCTGGATCATTTTGCATCGGCAAGGGTCGAAACAGTTCCACTGTTTCGAGTAGTATAGCCGTAAGTGGAGAAATTAAATAAAATCAAAAATTTATAAAAAGAAAAAAATAGTACATAATTCAAAGACTATTAGGAATACCAGATTTTTTTGAACTTCAATCGATTGCCTGGATCATTTTGCATCGGCAAGGGTCGAAGGAGTTCAACTGTTTCGAATAGCATAGCCGTAAGTGGAGAAAATAAATAAAATCAAAAATTTATAAAAAGTAAAAAATAGTACATAATTCAATAACTATTAGGAATACTGCGATTTTTTTGACTTCAATCGATTGCCTGGATTATTTTGCATCGGCAAAGTTCCAAACAGTTCCACTGTTTCGAATAGTATAGCCGTAAGTGGAGAAAATATATAAAATCAAAAATTTATAAAAAGTAAAAAATAGTACATAATTCAAAAACTATTAGGAATACTGCGATTTTTTTGACTTCAATCGATAGCCTGGATCATTTTGCATCGGCAAAGGTCCAAACAGTTCCACTGTTTCGAATAGTATAGCCGTAAGTCGAAAAAATAAATAAAATCAAAAATTTATAAAAAGTAAATAATAGTTCATAATTCAAAAACTATTAGGAATACTGAGATTTTTTTGACTTCAGTCGATTGCCTGGATTATTTTGCATCGGCAAGGGTCGAAACAGTTCCACTGTTTCGAGTAGTATAGCCGTAAGTGGAGAAATTAAATAAAATCAAAAATTTATGAAAAGTAAAAAATAGTTCATAATTCAAAAACTATTAGGAATACTGCGAATTTTTTGACATCAATCGATTGCCTGGTTCATTTTGCATTGGCAAGGGTCGAAACAGTTCCACTGTTTCGAATAATATAGCCGTGAGTGGAGAAAATAAATAAAATCAAAAATTTATAAAAAGTAAAAAATAGTTCATAATTCAAAAACTATTAGGAATACTGAGATTTTTTTGACATCAATCGATTGCCCGGATCATTTTGCATCGGCAAAGGTCCAGATAGTTCCATTGTTTCGAATATAGTATAGCCGTAAGTGGAAAAAATAAATAAAATCAAAAATTTATAAAAAGTAAAAAATAGTACATAATTCAAAAACTATTAGGAATACTGCGATTTTTTTGACTTCAATCGATTGCCTGGATCATTTTGTATCGTCAAGAGTCGAAACAGTTCCATTGTTTTGAATAGTATAGCCGTAAGTGGTGAAAATAAATAAAATCAAAAATTTATAAAAAGTAAAAAATAGTTCATAATTCAAAAACTATTAGGAAAACTGCGATTTTTTTGACATCAATCGATTGCCCGGATCATTTTGCATCCTCAAAGGTCCAAATAGTTGCACTCTTTCGAATATAGTATAGCCGTAAGTGGAAAAAATAAATAAAATCAAAAATTTATAAAAAGTAAAAAATAGTTCATAATTCAAAAACTATTAGGAATACTGAGATTTTTTTGACTCCAATCGATTGCCTGGATCATTTTGCATCGGCAAAGGTCCAAATAGTTCCACTGTTTCGATGCAAAATAACCCAGGTAATCGATTGAAGTCACAAAAATCGCAGTATTCCTAATAGTTTTTGAATTATGAACTATTTTTTACATTCTATAAATTTTTGATTATATTTATTTTCTCCACTAACGGCTATACTATTTGAAACAGTGGAACTGTTTGGACCTTTGCCGATGCAAAATGATCCAGGTAATCGATTGAAGTCAAAAAAAATCGCAGTATTCCTAATAGTTTTTGAATTATGAACAATTTTTTGCTTTTTATAAATTTTTGATTTTATTTATTTTCTCCACTTACGGCTATACTATTCGAAACAGTGTAACTGTTTGAACCTTTGCCGATGCAAAATGATCCAGGTAATCGATTGAAGTCAAAAAAATCGCAGTATTCCTAATAATTTTTAAATTATGAACTATTTTTTACTTTTTATAAATTTTTGATTTTATTTATTTTCTCCACTTACGGCTATACTATATTCGAAACAGTGGAACTATTTGGACCTTTGCCGATAAAAAATGATCCAGGCAATCGATGGAAGTTCAAAAAAATCGCAGTATTCCTAATAGTTTTTGAATTATGAACTATTTTTTACTTTTTATAAATTTTTGATTTTATTTATTTTCTCCACTTACGGCTATACTATTCGAATATTCGAAACAGTGGAACTATTTGGACTTTTGCCGATGCAAGATGATTCAGGCAATCGATTTTAGTCAAAGAAATCGCAGTATTCCTAATAGTTTTTAAATTATGAACTATTTTTTACTTTTTATAAATTTTTGATTTTATTTATTTTTTCCACTTACGGCTATACTATTCGAAACAGTGGAACTGTTTGGACCTTTGCCGATGCAAAATGATCCAGGCAATCGATTGAAGTCAAAAAAATCTCAGTATTCCTAATAGTTTTTGAATTATGAACTATTTTTTACTTTTTGCAAATTTTTGATTTTATTTATTTTTTCCACTTACGGCTATACTATATTCGAAAGAGTGGAACTATTTGGACCTTTGCCGATACAAAATGATCCGGGCAATCGATTGATGTCAAAAGAATCGCAGTATTCCTAATAGTTTTTGAATTATGAACTATTTTTTACTTTTTATAAATTTTTGATTTTATTTATTTTCTCCACTTACGGCTATACTATTCGAAACAATGAAACTGTTTCGACCCTTGCCGATGCAAAATAATCCGGGCAATCGATTGAAGTAAAAAAATTTCAGTATTCCTAATAGTTTTTGAATTATGAACTATTTTTTACTTTTTATAAATTTTTTATTTTATTTATTTTTTCCACTTACGGCTATACTATATTCGAAACAGTGGAACTATTTGGACCTTTGCCGATGCAAAATGATCCAGGCAATCGATTGAAGTAAAAAAAATCGCAGTATTCCTGATAGTTTTTGAATTATGTACTATTTTTTACTTTTTATAAATTTTTGATTTTATTTATTTTCTCCACTTACGGCTATACTATTCGAAACAGTGGAACTGTTTGGACCTTTGCCGATGCAAAATGATCCAGGCAATCGATTGAAGTCAAAAAAATCGCAGTATTCATAGTTTTTGAATTATGTACTATTTTTTAATTTTTATAAATTTTTGATTTTATTTATTTTCTACACTTACGGCTATACTATTAGAAACAGTGGAACTGTTTCGACCCTTGCCGATGCAAAATGATCCAGGCAATCGATTGAAGTCAAAAAAATCACAGTATTCCTAATAGTTTTTGAATTATGAACTATTTTTTACTTTTTATAAATTTTTGATTTTATTTATTTTCTCCACTTACGGCTATACTATTCGAAACAGTAGAATTGTTTCGACTCTTGCCGATGCAAAATGATCCAGGCAATCGATTGAAGTCAAAAAAATCACAGTATTCCTAATAGTTTTTGAATTATAAAATATTATTTACTTTTTATAAATTTTTGATTTTATTTATTTTTTCCACTTACGGCTATACTATATTCAAAACAGTGGAACTATTTGCACCTTTGCCGATGCAAAATGATTCAGGCAATCGATTGAAGTTCAAAAAAATGGCAGTATTCCTAATAGTTTTTGAATTATGAACTATTTTTTACTTTTTATAAATTTTTGATTTTATTTATTTTCTCCACTTACGGCTATACTATTCGAAACAGTGGAACTGTTTGGACCTTTGCCGATGCAAAATGATCCAGGCAATCGACTGAAGTCAAAAAAGTCTCAGTATTCCTAATAGTTTTTGAATTATGAACTATTATTTACTTTTTATAAATTTTTGATTTTATCCATTTTTTCCACTTACGGCTATACTATATTCGAAAGAGTGGAACTATTTGGACCACCTTTGCCGATGCAAAATGATCCGGGCAATCGATTGATGTCAAAAAAATCGCAGTATTCTTAATAGTTTTTAAATTATGAACTATTTTTTACTTTTTACAAATTTTTGATTTTATTTATTTTCTCCACTTACGGCTATACTTATCGACACATTGGAACTGTTTCGACCCTTGCCTATGCAAAATGATCCAGGTAATCGATTGGAGTCAAAAAATCGCAGTATTCCTAATAGTTTTTGAATTATGAACTATTCTTTACTTTTTATAAATTTTTGATTTTATTTATTATTTCCACTTACGGCTATACAATATTCGAAACAGTGGAACTATTTGGACCTTTGCCGATGCAAAATGATCCAGGCAATCGATTGAAGTCAAAAAAATCGCAGTATTCCTAATAGTTTTTGAATTATGTACTATTTCTTACTTTTTATAAATTTTTGATTTTACTTACTTTCTCCACTTACGGCTATACTATTCGAAACAGTGGAACTGTTTCGACCCTTGCCTATGCAAAATGATCCAGGCAATCGATTGAAGTCAAAAAAATCACAGTATTCCTAATAGTTTTTGAATTATGAACTATTTTTTACTTTTTATAAATTTTTGATTTTATTTATTTTTTCCACTTACGGCTATACAATATTCGAAACAGTGGAATTATTTGGACCTTTGCCGATGCAAAATGATCCAGGCAATCGACTGAAGTTCAAAAAAATCGCCGTATTTCTAATAGTTTTTGAATTATGAACTATTTTTTACTTTTTATAAATTTTTGATTTTATTTATTTTCTCCACTTACGGCTATACTATTCGAATAAGTGGAACTGTTTCGGCCCTTGCCGATGCAAAATGATCCAGGCAATCGATTGAAGTCAAAAAAATCGCAGTATTCCTATTAGTTTTTGAATTATGAACTATTTTTTACTTTTTATAAATTTTTGATTTTATTTATTTTTTCCACTTACGGCTATACAATATTCGAAACAGTGGAAGTATTTGGACCTTTGCCGATGCAAAATGATCCAGGCAATCGATTGAAGTTCAAAAAAATCGCAGTATTCCTAATAATTTTTGAATTATGAACTATTTTTTACTTTTTATAAATTTTTGATTTTATTTATTTTCTCCACTTACGGCTATACTATTCGAAACAGTGGAACTGTTTGGACCTTTGCCGATGCAAAATGATCCAGGCAATCGACTGAAGTCAAAAAAGTCTCAGTATTCCTAATAGTTTTTGAATTATGAACTATTATTTACTTTTTATAAATTTTTGATTTTATCCATTTTTTCCACTTACGGCTATACTATATTCGAAAGAGTGGAACTATTTGGACCACCTTTGCCGATGCAAAATGATCCGGGCAATCGATTGATGTCAAAAAAATCGCAGTATTCTTAATAGTTTTTAAATTATGAACTATTTTTTACTTTTTACAAATTTTTGATTTTATTTATTTTCTCCACTTACGGCTATACTTATCGACACATTGGAACTGTTTCGACCCTTGCCTATGCAAAATGATCCAGGTAATCGATTGGAGTCAAAAAATCGCAGTATTCCTAATAGTTTTTGAATTATGAACTATTCTTTACTTTTTATAAATTTTTGATTTTATTTATTATTTCCACTTACGGCTATACAATATTCGAAACAGTGGAACTATTTGGACCTTTGCCGATGCAAAATGATCCAGGCAATCGATTGAAGTCAAAAAAATCGCAGTATTCCTAATAGTTTTTGAATTATGTACTATTTCTTACTTTTTATAAATTTTTGATTTTACTTACTTTCTCCACTTACGGCTATACTATTCGAAACAGTGGAACTGTTTCGACCCTTGCCTATGCAAAATGATCCAGGCAATCGATTGAAGTCAAAAAAATCACAGTATTCCTAATAGTTTTTGAATTATGAACTATTTTTTACTTTTTATAAATTTTTGATTTTATTTATTTTTTCCACTTACGGCTATACAATATTCGAAACAGTGGAATTATTTGGACCTTTGCCGATGCAAAATGATCCAGGCAATCGACTGAAGTTCAAAAAAATCGCCGTATTTCTAATAGTTTTTGAATTATGAACTATTTTTTACTTTTTATAAATTTTTGATTTTATTTATTTTCTCCACTTACGGCTATACTATTCGAATAAGTGGAACTGTTTCGGCCCTTGCCGATGCAAAATGATCCAGGCAATCGATTGAAGTCAAAAAAATCGCAGTATTCCTATTAGTTTTTGAATTATGAACTATTTTTTACTTTTTATAAATTTTTGATTTTATTTATTTTTTCCACTTACGGCTATACAATATTCGAAACAGTGGAAGTATTTGGACCTTTGCCGATGCAAAATGATCCAGGCAATCGATTGAAGTTCAAAAAAATCGCAGTATTCCTAATAATTTTTGAATTATGAACTATTTTTTACTTTTTATAAATTTTTGATTTTATTTATTTTCTTCACTTACGGCTATACTATTCGAAACAGTGGAACTGTTTCGACCCTTGCCGATGCAAAATGATCCAGGCAATCGATTGAAGTCAAAAAAATCTCAGTATTCCTAATAGTTTTTGAATTATGAACTATTATTTACTTTTTATAAATTTTTGATTTTATCCATTATTTCCACTTACGGCTATACTATATTCGAAAGAGTGGAACTATTTGGACCACCTTTGCCGATGCAAAATGATCCGGGCAATCGATTGATGTCAAAAAAATCGCAGTATTCTTAATAGTTTTTAAATTATGAACTATTTTTTACTTTTTACAAATTTTTGATTTTATTTATTTTCTCCACTTACGGCTATACTATTCGACACATTGGAACTGTTTCGACCCTTGCCTATGCAAAATGATCCAGGTAATCGATTGGAGTCAAAAAATCGCAGTATTCCTAATAGTTTTTGAATTATGAACTATTTTTTACTTTTTATAAATTTTTGATTTTATTTATTTTTTCCACTTACGGCTATACAATATTCGAAACAGTGGAACTATTTGGACCTTTGCCGATGCAAAATGATCCAGGCAATCGATTGAAGTTCAAAAAAATCGCAGTATTCCTAATAGTTTTTGAATTATTAACTATTTTTTACTTTTTATAAATTTTTGATTTTATTTATTTTCTCCACTTACGGCTATACTATTCGAAACAGTGGAACTGTTTCGACCCTCGCCGATGCAAAATGATCCAGGCAATCGACTGAAGTCAAAAAAGTCTCAGTATTCCTAATAGTTTTTGAATTATGAACTATTATTTACTTTTTATAAATTTTTGATTTTATCCATTTTTTCCACTTACGGCTATACTATATTCGAAAGAGTGGAACTATTTGGACCACCTTTGCCGATGCAAAATGATCCGGGCAATCGATTGATGTCAAAAAAATCGCAGTATTCTTAATAGTTTTTAAATTATGAACTATTTTTTACTTTTTACAAATTTTTGATTTTATTTATTTTCTTCACTTACGGCTATACTATTCGAAACAGTGGAACTGTTTCGACCCTTGCCGATGCAAAATGATCCAGGCAATCGATTGAAGTCAAAAAAATCTCAGTATTCCTAATAGTTTTTGAATTATGAACTACTTTTTACTTTCTATAAATTTTTGATTTTATTTATTTTTTCCACTTACGGCTATACAATATTCGAAACAGTGGAACTATTTGGACCTTTGCCGATGCAAAATGATCCAGGCAATCGATTGAAGTTCAAAAAAATCGCAGTATTCCTAATAATTTTTGAATTATGAACTATTTTTTACTTTTTATAAATTTTTGATTTTATTTATTTTCTCCACTTACGGCTATACTATTCGAAACAGTGGAACTGTTTCGACCCTTGCCGATGCAAAATGATCCAGGCAATCGATTGAAGTCAAAAAAATCTCAGTATTCCTAATAGTTTTTGAATTATGAACTACTTTTTACTTTCTATAAATTTTTGATTTTATTTATTTTTTCCACTTACGGCTATACTATATTCGAAACAGTGGAACAATTTGGACCTTTGCCGATGCAAAATGATCCAGGCAATCGATTGAAGTCAAAAAAGTCTCAGTATTCCTAATAGTTTTTGAATTATGAACTATTATTTACTTTTTATAAATTTTTGATTTTATCCATTTTTTCCACTTACGGCTATACAATATTCGAAACAGTGGAACTGTTTTGACCCTTGCCTATGCAAAATGATCCAGGCAATCGATTGAAGTCAAAAAAATCACAGTATTCCTAATAGTTTTTGAATTATGATCTATTTTTTACTTTTTATAAATTTTTGATTTTATTTATTTTTTCCACTTACGGCTATACAATATTCGAAACAGTGGAATTATTTGAACTTTTGCCGATGCAAAATGATCCAGGCAATCGATTGACGTTCAAAAAAATTGCCGTATTTCTAATAGTTTTTGAATTATGAACTATTTTTTACTTTTTATAAATTTTTGATTTTATTTATTTTCTCCACTTACGGCTATACTATTCGAAACAGTGGAACTGTTTCGACCCTCGCCGATGCAAAATGATCCAGGCAATCGATTGAAGTCAAAAAAGTCTCAGTATTCCTAATAGTTTTTGAATTATAAACTATTATTTACTTTTTATAAATTTTTGATTTTATTCATTTTTTCCACTTACGGCTATACTATATTCGAAACAGTGGAACTATTTGGACCTTTGCCGATGCAAAATGATCCAGGCAATCGATTGAAGTTCAAAAAAATCGCAATATTCCTAATAATTTTTGAATTATGAACTATTTTTTACTTTTTATAAATTTTTGATTTTATTTATTTTCTTCACTTACGACTATACTATTCGAAACAGTGGAACTGTTTCGACCCTTGCCGATGCAAAATGATCCAGGCAATCGATTGAAGTCAAAAAAATCTCAGTATTCCTAATAGTTTTTGAATTATGAACTATTTTTTACTTTTTATAAATTTTTGATTTTATTTATTTTTTCCACTTACGGCTATACTATATTGGAAACAGTGGAACAATTTGGACACTTGCCGATGTAAAATGATTCAGGTAATCGATTGAAGTCAAAAAAATCTCAGTATTCCTAATAGTTTTTGAATTATGAACTATTTTTTACTTTTTATAAATTTTTGGTTTTATTTATTTTTTCCACTTACGGCTATACTATATTCGAAAGAGTGGAACTATTTGGACCTTTGCCGATGCAAAATGATCCAGGCAATCGATTGAAGTTCAAAAAAATCGCAGTATTTCTAATAGTTTTTGAATTATGAACTATTTTTTACTTTTTGTAAATTTTTAATTTTATTTATTTTCTCCACTTACGGCTATACTTTCGACACAGTGGAACTGTTTGAACACTTGCCGATGTAAAATGATTCAGGTGATCGATTGAAGTCAAAAAAATCTCAGTATTCCTAATAGTTTTTGAATTATGAACTATTTTTTAATTTTTATAAATTTTTGATTTTATTTATTTTTTCCACTTACGGCTATACTATATTCGAAAGAGTGGAACTATTTGGACCTTTGCCGATGCAAAATGATCCAGGCAATCGATTGATGTCAAAAAAATCGCAGTATTCCTAATAGTTTTTGAATTATGAACTATTTTTTACTTTTTATAAATTTTTGATTTTATTTATTTTCTCCACTTACGGCTATACTATTCGAAACAGTGGAACTGTTTCGACCCTTGCCGATGTAAAATGATCCAGGCAATCGATTGAAGTCAAAAAAATTTCAGTATTCCTAATAGTTTTTGAATTATGAACTATTTTTTACTTTTTATAAATTTTTGATTTTATTTATTTTTTCCACTTACGGCTATACTATTCGAAACAGTGGAACTGTTTGAACACTCGCCGATGTAAAATGATTCAGGTAATCGATTGAAGTCAAAAAAATCTCAGTATTCCTAATAGTTTTTGAATTATGAACTATTTTTTACTTTTTATAAATTTTTGATTTTATTTATTTTCTTCACTTACGGCTATACTATTCGAAACAGTGGAACTGTTTCGACCCTTGCCGATGCAAAATGATCCAGGCAATCGATTGAAGTCAAAAAAATCTCAGTATTCCTAATAGTTTTTGAATTATGAACTATTTTTTACTTTTTATAAATTTTTGATTTTATTTATTTTTTCCACTTACGGCTATACTATTCGAAACAGTGGAACTGTTTGAACACTTGCCGATGTAAAATGATTCAGGTAATCGATTGAAGTCAAAAAAATCTCAGTATTCCTAATAGTTTTTGAATTATGAACTATTTTTTACTTTTTATAAATTTTAGATTTTATTTATTTTTTCCACTTACGGCTATACTATATTTGAAACAGTGGAACAATTTGGACCTTTGCCGATGCAAAATGATCCAGGCAATCGATTGTAGTGCAAAAAAATCCCAGTATTCATAATAGTTTTTGAATTATGAACTATTTATTACTTTTTATAAATTTTTGATTTTATTTATTTTTTCCACTTACGGCTATACTATTCGAAACAGTGGAACTGTTTGGACACTTGCCAATGCAAAATGATCCAGGTAATCGATTGAAGTCAAAAAAATTTCAGTATTCCTAATAGTTTTTGAATTATGAACTATTTTTTTCTTTTTATAAATTTTTGATTTTATTTATTTTCTCCAGTTACTGCTATCCTATTCGAAACAGTTGAACTGTTTGGACACTTGCCAATGCAAAATGATCCAGGTAATCGATTGAAGTCAAAAAAATCTCAATATTCCTAATAGTTTTTGAGTTATGAACTATTTTTTACTTTTTATAAATTTTTGATTTTATTTATTTTTTCCACTTACGGCTATACTATATTCGAAAGAGTGGAACTATTTGGACCTTTGCCGATGCAAAATGATCCGGGCAATCGATTGATGACAAAAAAATTGCAGTATTCCTAATTGTTTTTGAATTATGAACTATTTTTTACTTACTATAAATTTTTGATTTTATTTATTTTCTCCACTTACGGCTATACTATTCGACACAGTGGAACTTTTTGGACCTTTGCCGATGCAAAATGATCCAGGCACTCGATTGAAGTTCAAAAAAATCGCAGTATTTCTAAGAGTTTTTGAATTATGAACTATTTTTTACTTTTTATAAATTTTTGATTTTATTTATTTTTTCCACTTACGGCTATACTATATTCGAAAGAGTGGAACTATTTGGACCTTTGCCGATGCAAAATGATCCAGGCAATCGATTGAAGTCAAAAAAATCTTAGTATTCCTAATAGTTTTTGAATTATGAACTATTTTTTACTTTTTCTAAATTTTTGATTTTATTTATTTTCTCCACTTACGGATATACTATTCGAAACACTGGAACTGTTTGGACCTTTGCCGAGGCAAAATGATCCAGGCAATCGATTGAAGTCAAAAAAATCTCAGTATTCTTAATAGTTTTTGAATTATGAACTATTTATTACTTTTTATAAATTTTTGATTTTATTTATTTTTTCCACTTACGGCTATACTATTCGAAACAGTGGAACTGTTTGGACACTTGCCGATGCAAAATGATATAGGTAATCGATTGAAGTCAAAAAAATCTCAGTATTCCTAATAGTTTTTGAATTATGAACTATTTTTTACTTTTTATAAATTTTTGATTTTATTTATTTTCTCCACTTACTATTCGAAACACTGGAACTGTTTGGACCTTTGCCGAGGCAAAATGATCCAGGCAATCGATTGAAGTCAAAAAAATCTCAGTATTCCTAATAGTTTTTGAATTATGAACTATTTTTTACTTTTTATAAATTTTTGATTTTATTTATTTTCTCGACTTATTCTTCATCAAAAACACGACTAATGTCTCAGTTTGGAAAAAAACGCTTTATTTGGAGCCATTTTTTGCTTAACGAACCGAATATAATTTAGTAAATCAGACTGAGAATGCTTTAGTCTGGATCAAAGAACGATTTTTATTAAAATTTAAAAGAAAACGACTAATTTCGAATTATTATTTACACAGAAACGAGTCAAACACGAGTTAAACTTAAACAAAACAGACTGTAAACGTTTTATGTCGCTTCAAAAGAACGATTCATATTATAATTTGGAAGAAACCTGCTTATTTCGGGAGCTTTTTTGCTTAGAAACGAGTAAAACCTTACCAAACCAAACTAAAAACATCTTATTTCGCCTCAAAAACACCATTAATGTTACAGTTTAAAAAAAACACCTTATTTGGGTCTGCTTTTGCATAAAGAAACGAGTATAATTTAATAAAACAAACTGAGAACTTTCTAGATTAGTTTGAAGGAACGATTAAATTTATAATTTTGAAGAAAAGAACTAACTCAATTCGATGGATTCGTCTTCTTCTTCTTCTTCTTCTTCTTATTATTATTATTATTATTATTATTATTATTGTTATTATTATTATTATTATAATTATTATTATTATTATTATTATTATTATTATTATTATTATTATTATTATAATTATTATTATTATTACTATTATATATTTTTTTTTATTATTATTTTAATAATAATTTAAAACCAACTATAACTTTCGAATAGTGAACGGTTTATGCACCAGTTGGTAAGAACATTGTTAATTTTTGACAAATATTTGCTTAAAAACCTGAAGACTTACACAAATCAAATTGAAAACATCTTATTCAAGTTCAAAATAACAAATAATATTATAGTTTTGATAAAAAAAGATTATTTTGGACGTTTATTAGCTTTGAAACGAGCAAACGTTTACAAGACATACTGAAAACGCTTTAATCAGGCTCAAAAGTACGAATTATGCTATAGTTTGAACAAAAAGGGCTTATTCCGTACGATTGATTGCCTAAATGAACGAGTATATTTAATAAAACAGAGTGAAAACGCTTCAAAAGAACGATTGATGCATGAATTTGGAAGTAAATGGCTTATTTCGAAATATTTTTTGCTTAGAATCCAGTAAAACTTACACAAATGGAGCCGAAAACGTCTTAGTTTGCTTCAGAAAAGCGATATATATTATAATTCGAAAGAAAATGGCTTATTTCAAACGATTCTTAACTTTGAAACCAGCAAACATTTAAAAAGCATACTAAAAACGCTCTATTCAGGCTCAGAAGAACGAATTATGTTATAGTTTAAACAAAAACGGCAAATTTCAGACTATTTTTTGCTTAAAGAAACGGGTGTATTTAATAAAACAGACTGAAAACGCTTTATTCTTGCTCAAAAGAACGATTAATGCAATAATTTGGAAGCAAAGGGAATATTTTGAAGGTTTTTTGCTTAGAATCCAGTAAAACTTATGCAAATCCCACCGAAAACGTCTAAGTTCGCTTCAAAAAAGCGATATATATTATAATTCGAAAGAAAACGGCTTATTTCGAATGACTCTTAGCTTCGAAACCAGCAAACGTTTACAAAACATACTGCAGACGCTTTATTCTGGCTCAAAAGAACGAATTATATTATAGTTTGAACAAAAACAGTGAATTTCAGACAATTTTTTGCTTAAAGAAACGAGTAATTTTAATAAAACAGACCAAAAACGCTTTATTCTTGCTCAAAAGAACGATTGATGCAATAATTTGAAAGCAAATGGCTAATTTCGAAAGATTATTTACTTAGAATCCAGTAAAACTTATGTAAATCGAGCCGAAAACTTCTTAGTTCGCTTCAAATAAGCGATACATATTATAATTCGAAAGAAAACGGCTTATTTCGAACGATTCTTAGCTTCGAAACCAGCAAACGTTTACAAAACATACTAAAAACGCTCAATTCAGGCTCAAAAGAACGAATTATGTTATAGTTTAAACTAAAACGGCAAATTTCAGACTATTTTTTGCTTAAAGAAACGAGTATATTTAATGAAACAGACTCAAAACTCTTTATTCTTGCTCAAAAGAACGAATTATGTTATAGATTAAAAGAAAACGGTTTATTTCGAACTACTCTTGGCTTCAAATTAAGCAAACTTTAATAAAGCAGAGTGAAAACGTTTTATTGTCACAAGAAAACAGTTCAAGCACTAATTAAAGCCAATCCTGGGAGATTTCTCTATTTTAAGGAAAGAAATTGTCTAAAATAAAGGTTTTTCTTTAAAATTTGTGCCTTTTCTCGTTTCTAAGCAAAGAATCTACCAAGAGAAACCCTTTTTTCATTCAAACTATTGAATAATTTGTACTTTTGTGCTTAAATAAGTCGCTTTTCTACAAACTGTAACATGGAACGTCTTTTTGAGGCGTTTGCTGGTTTTGGAGCTAAGAATCTTTCGAAATAAGCCTTTTCTTTCAAATTAAAATATATATCGCTTTTTTGAAGCGAAATAAAACGTTTTCGGCCCGATTTGTATAAGTTTTGCTGGATTCTAACCAAAAAAACCTTCGAAATATTCCCTTTGCTTCCAAATTATTGCATCAGTCGTTCTGATGAGCTAGAATAAAGCGTTTTCTGTCTGCTTTATTAAATATACTCGATTCTTTAAGCAAAAAATTGTTTGAAATTTACTGTTTTTAATCAAACTATAACATAATTCGTTCCTTTGAGCCAGAATAAAGCGTTTTCAGTATGTTTTGTAAACGTTTGCTGTTTTCAAAGCTCAGAATCGTTCGAAATAAGCCGCTTTCTTTCGAATTATAATTTATATCGCTTTTATGAAGCGAAATAAAACGTTTTCGGCCCGATTTGTATAAGTTTTGCTGGATTCTAAGCAAAAAAACCTTCGAAATATTCCCTTTGCTTCCAAATTATTGCATCAATCGTTCTTTTGAGAAAGAATAAAGCGTTTTCAATCTGTTTTATTAAATATACTCGCTTCTATAAGCAAAAAATAGTCTGAAATGTGCCGTTTTTGTTTAAACTATAACATAATTCGTTCTTCTGAGCCTGAATAGAGCGTTTTCAGTATGTTTTGTAAACGTTTGCTGTTTTCAAAGCTTAGAATCGTTCGAAATAAGCCGCTTTCTTTCGAATTATGATTTATATCGCTTTTTTGAAGCGAAATAAAACGTTTTCGACCCGATTTGTATAAGTTTTACTGGATTCTAAGCAAAAAAAACCTTCAAAATATTCCCTTTGCTTCCAAATTATTGCATTAATCGTTCTTTTGAGCAAGAATAAAGCGTTTTCAGTCTGTTTTATTAAATACACTCGTTTCTTTAAGCAAAAAATTGTCTGAAATTCACTGTTTTTGTACAAACTATAACATAATTTGATTTTTTGGGCCAGATTAAAGCCTTTTCAGTATGCTTTGTAAACGTTTGCTGGTTTCAAAGCTAAGAATCGTTCGAAATAAGACGTTTTCTTTCGAATTATAATATATATCGCTTTTTTGAAGCTAACTAAGACGCTTTCGGCTCCATTTGTGTAAGTTTTACTGGATTCTAAGCAAAAAATCTTTCGAAATAAGCCATTTGCTTCCAAATTATTGCATCAATCGTTCTTTTGAGCCTGAATAAAACGTTTTCAGTCTGTTTTATTAATTATACTCGTTTATTTAGGTAATCAATCGTACGGAATAAGCCCTTTTTGTTCAAAATATATCATAATTCGTTCTTTTGAGCCTGATTAAAGCATTTTCAGTATGTCTTGTAAACGTTTGCTCGTTTCAAAGCTAATAAACGTCCAAAATAAGCTGTTTTTATCGAAACCATAACATAATTTGTTATTTTGAACTAGAACAAGATTTGCACACAATTTGCTTTGTGTAAGTCATCAGGTTTTTGAGCAAATATTTGTCAAAAATTAACCATGTGCTTACAAACTGGTGCAAAAACCGTTCACTATTCGAAGTTATAGTTGGTTTTAAATTATTAAAATAATAATAAAAAAAATATATAATAATAATAATAATAATAATAATAATAATAATAATAATAATAATAATAATAATAATAATAATAATAATAATAATAATAATAATAATAATAATAATAATAATAATAATAATAATAATAATAATAATAATAATAATAAGAAGAAGAAGAAGAAGAAGAAGACGAATCCTTCGAATTGAGTTCTTTTCTTCAAAATTATAAATTTAATCGTTCCTTCAAACTAATCTAGAAAGTTCTCAGTCTGTTTTATTAAATTATACTCGTTTCTTTATGCAAAAGCAGACCTAAATAAGGTGTTTGTTTTAAACTGTAACATTAATGGTGTTTTTGAGGCGAAATAAGTTGTTTTTAGTTTGGTTTGGTAAGGTTTTACTCGTTTCTAAGTAAAAAAGCTGCCGAAATAAGCAGGTTTCTTCCAAATTATAATATGAATCGTTCTTTTGAAGCGACATAAAACGTTTACAGTCTGTTTTGTTTAAGTTTAACTCGTGTTTGACTCGTTTCTGTTTAAATAATATTTCGAAATTAGTCGTTTTCTTTTAAATTTTAATAAAAATCGTTCTTTTGGTCCAGACTAAAGCATTCTCAGTCTGATTTACTAAATTATATTCGGTTCGTTAAGCAAAAAATGGCTCCAAATAAAGCGTTTTTACCCAAACTGAGACATTAGTCGTGTTTTTGGTGAAGAATAATTCGAGAAAATAAATAAAATCAAAAATTTGTAAAAAGTAAAAAATTGTTCATAATTCAAAAACTATTAGGAATACTGAGATTTTTTTGACTTCAATCGATTGCCTGGATCATTTTGCATCGGCAAGGGTCGAAACAGTTCCATTGTTTCGAATAGTATAGCCGTAAGTGGAAAAAATAAATAAAATCAAAAATTTATAAAAAGTAAAAAATAGTTCATAATTCAAAAACTATTAGGAATACTGAGATTTATTTGACTTCAATCGATTGCCAGGATCATTTTGCATCGGCAAGGGTCGAAACAGTTCCACTGTTTCGAATAGTATAGCCGTAAGTGGAAAAAATAAATAAAATCAAAAATTTATAAAAAGTAAAAAATAGTTCATAATTCAAAAACTATTAGGAATACTGCAATTTTTTTGACATCAATCGATTGCCTGGATCATTTTGCATCGGCAAAGGTCCAAATAGTTCCACTCTTTCGAATATAGTATAGCCGTAAGTGGAAAAAATAAATAAAATCAAAAATTTATAAAAAGTAAAAAATAGTTCATAATTCAAAAACTATTAGGAATACTAAGATTTTTTTGACTTCAATCGATTACCTGGATAATTTTGCATTGGTAAGTGTCCAAACAGTTCCACTGTTTCGAATAGGATAGCCGTAAGTGGAGAAAATAAATAAAATCAAAAATTTATAAAAAGTAAAAAATAGTTCATAATTCAAAAACTATTAGGAATACTGAGATTTTTTTGACTTCAATCGATTACCTGGATCATTTTGCATTGGCAAGTGTCCAAACAGCTCCACTGTTTCCAATAGGATAGCCGTAAGTGGAAAAAATAAATAAAATCAAAAATTTATAAAAAGTAATAAATAGTTCATAATTCAAAAACTATTAAGAATACTGAGATTTTTTTGACTTCAGTCGATTGCCTGGATCATTTTGCCTAGGCAAAGGTTCAAACAGTTCCAGTCTTTCGAATAGTATAGCCGTAAGTGGAGAAAATAAATAAAATCAAAAATTTATAAAAAGTAAAAAATTGTTCATAATTCAAAAACTATTAGGAATACTGAGATTTTTTTGACTTCAATCGATTGCCTGGATCATTTTGCATCGGCAAGGGTCGAAACAGTTCCACTGTTTCGAATAGTATAGCCGTAAGTGGAGAAAATAAATAAAATCAAAAATTTATAAAAAGTAAAAAATAGTTCATAATTCAAAAACTATTATGAATACTGCGATTTTTTTGAACTTCAATCGATTGCCTGGATCATTTTGCATCGGCAAAGGTCCAAATTGTTCCACTGTTTCGAATATAGTATAGCCGTAAGTGGAAAAAATAAATAAAATCAAAAATTTATAAAAAGTAAAAAATAGTTCATAATTCAAAAACTATTAGGAATACTGAGATTTTTTTAACTTCAATCGATTGCCTGGATCATTTTGCATCGGCAAAGATCCAAACAGTTCCATTGTTTCGAATAGTATAGCCGTAAGTGGAGAAAATAAATAAAATTAAAAATTTATAAAAAGTAAAAAATAGTTCATAATTCAAAAACTATTAGGAATACTGAGATTTTTTTGACTTCAATCGATTACCTGAATCATTTTACATCGGCAAGTGTCCAAATTGTTCCACTGTTTCGAATGGTATAGGCGTAAGTGGTGAAAATAAATAAAATCAAAGATTTGTAAAAAGTAAAAAATAGTGCATAATTCAAAAACTATTAGAAATACTGCGATTTTTTTGAACTTTAATCGATTGCCTGGATCATTTTGCATCGGCAAAGGTCCAAATAGTTCCACCGTGTCGAATAGTATAGCCGTAAGTGGAGAAAATAAATAAAATCAAAATTTTATAAAAAGTAAAAAATAGTTCATAATTCAAAAACTATTAGGAATACTGCAATTTTTTTTAACATCAATCGATTGCCCGAATCATTTTGCATCGGCAAAGGTCCAAATAGTTCCACTCTTTCGAATATAGTATAGCGGTAAGTGGAAAAAATAAATAAAATCAAAAATTTATAAAAAGTAAAAAATAGTTCATAATTTAAAAACTATTAGGAACACTGAGATTTTTTTGACTTTAATCGATTGCCTGGATCATTTTGCATCGGCAAGGGTCGAAACAGTTCCACTGTTCCGAATAGTATAGCCGTAAGTGGAGAAAATAAATAAAATTAAAAATTTATAAAAAGTAAAAAATAGATCATAATTCAAAAACTATTAGGAACACTGAGATTTTTTTGACTTTAATCGATTGCCTGGATCATTTTGCATCGGCAAAGATCCAAACAGTTCCACTGTTCCGAATAGTATAGCCGTAAGTGGAGAAAATAAATAAAATTAAAAATTTATAAAAAGTAAAAAATAGATCATAATTCAATAACTATTAGGAATACTGAGATTTTTTTGACTGCAATCGATTGCCTGGATCATTTTGCATCGGCAAGGGTCGAAACAGTTTCACTGTTTCGAATAGTATAGCCATAAGTGGAGGAAATATACAAAATCAAAAAATTATAAAAAGTAAAATATAGTTCATAATTCAAAAACTATTAGGAATACTAGATTTTTTTGAACTTCAATCGATTGCCTGGATCATTTTGCATCGGCAAAGGTCCAAATAGTTCCACCGTGTCGAATAGTATAGCCGTAAGTGGAGAAAATAAATAAAATCAAAAATTTATAAAAAGTAAAAAATAGTTCATAATTCAAAAACTAATAGGAATACTGCGATTTTTTTGACTTCAATCGATTGCCTGGATCATTTTGCAACGGCAAGAGTCCAAACAGTTCCACTGTTTCGAATAGTATAGCCGTAAGTGGAGAAAATAAATAAAATTAAAAATTTATAAAAAGTAAAAAATAGTTCATAAGGTCCAAACAGTTCCACTGTTTCGAATAGTATAGCCGTAAGTGGAAAAAATAAATGAAATCAAAAATTTATAAAAAGTAAATAATAGTTCATAATTCAAAAACTATTAGGAATACTGAGATTTTTTTGACTTCAGTCGATTGCCTGGATCATTTTGCATCGGCAAGTGTCGAAACAGTTCCACTGTTTCGAATAGTATAGCCGTAAGTGGAGAAATTAAATAAAATCAAAAATTTATAAAAAGTAAAAAATAGTTCATAATTCAAAAACTATTAGGAATACTGCGAATTTTTTGACATCAATCGATTGCCCGGACCATTTTGCATTGGCAAAGGTCCAAATAGTTCCACTCTATCGAATATAGTATAGCCGTAAGTGGAAAAAATAAATAAAATCAAAAATTTATAAAAAGTAAAAAATAGTTCATAATTCAAAAACTATTAGGAATACTGAGATTTTTTTGACTCCAATCGATTGCCTGGATCATTTTGCATCGGCAAAGGTCCAAACAGTTTCACTGTTTCGAATAGTATAGCCGTAAGTGGAGAAAATATATAAAATCAAAAATTTATAAAAAGTAAAAAATAGTACATAATTCAAAAACTATTAGGAATACTGCAATTTTTTTGACTTTAATCGATTGCCTGGATCATTTTGCATCGGCAAAGGTCCAAATAGTTCCACTGTTTCGAATATAGTATAGCCGTAAGTGAAAAAAATAAATAAAATCAAAAATTTATAAAAAGTAAAAAATAGTTCATAATTCAAAAACTATTAGGAATACTGAGATTTTTTTGACTTCAATCGATTGTCTGGATTATTTTGCATCGGCAATGGTCCAAAGAGTTCCACTGTTTCGAATAGTATAGCCGTAAGTGGAGAAAATATATAAAATCAAAAATTTATAAAAAGTAAAAAATTGTTCATAATTCAAAAATTATTAGGAATACTGAGATTTTTTTGACTTCAATCGATTGCCTGGTTCATTTTGCATTGGCAAGGGTCGAAACAGTTCCACTGTTTCGAATAATATAGCCGTAAGTGGAGAAAATAAATAAAATCAAAAATTTATAAAAAGTAAAAAATAGTTCATAATTCAAAAACTATTAGGAATACTGAGATTTTTTTGACATCAATCGATTGCCCGGATTATTTTGCATCGGCAAAGGTCCAGATAGTTCCACTGTTTCGAATATAGTATAGCCGTAAGTGGAAAAAATAAATAAAATCAAAAATTTATAAAAAGTAAAAAATAGTACATAATTCAAAAACTATTAGGAATACTGCGATTTTTTTGACTTCAATCGATTGCCTGGATCATTTTGCATCGTCAAGAGTCGAAACAGTTCCATTGTTTTGAATAGTATAGCCGTAAGTGGTGAAAATAAATAAAATCAAAAATTTATAAAAAGTAAAAAATAGTTCATAATTCAAAAACTATTAGGAAAACTGCGATTTTTTTGACATCAATCGATTGCCCGGATCATTTTGCATCGGCAAAGTTCCAAATAGTTGCACTCTTTCGAATATAGTATAGCCGTAAGTGGAAAAAATAAATAAAATCAAAAATTTATAAAAAGTAAAAAATAGTTCATAATTCAAAAACTATTAGGAATACTGAGATTTTTTTGACTCCAATCGATTGCCTGGATCATTTTGCATCGGCAAAGGTCCAAATAGTTCCACTGTTTCGATGCAAAATAACCCAGGTAATCGATTGAAGTCACAAAAATTCAAAAACTATTAGGAATACTGAGATTTTTTTGACTTCAATCGATTACCTGGATCATTTTGCATTGGCAAGTGTCCAAACAGTTCCACTGTTTCAAATAGTATAGCCGTAAGTGGAAAAAATAAATAAAATCAAAAATTTATAAAAAGTAATAAATAGTTCATAATTCAAAAACTATTATGAATACTGCGATTTTTTTGAACTTCAATCGATTGCCCGGATCATTTTGCATCGGCAAAGGTCCAAATACTTCCACTCTTTCGAATATAGTATAGCGGTAAGTTGAAAAAATAAATAAAATCAAAAATTTATAAAAAGTAAAAAATAGTTCATAATTCAAAAACTATTAGGAATACTGAGATTTTTTTGACTCCAATCGATTGCCTGGATCATTTTGCATCGGCAAAGGTCCAAATAGTTCCACTGTTTCGATGCAAAATAACCCAGGTAATCGATTGAAATCACAAAAATTCAAAAACTATTAGGAATACTGAGATTTTTTTGACTTCAATCGATTGCCTGGATTATTTTGCATAGGCAAAGATCCAAACAGTTTCACTGTTTCGAATAGTATAGCCGTAAGTGGAGAAAATAAATAAAATTAAAAATTTATAAAAAGTAAAAAATTGTTCATAATTCAATAACTATTAGGAATACTGAGATTTTTTTGAACTTCAATCGATTGCCTGGATCATTTTGCATCGGCAAAGGTCCAAATAGTTCCACCGTGTCGAATAGTATAGCCGTAAGTGGAGAAAATAAATAAAATCAAAAATTTATAAAAAGTAAAAAATAGTTCATAATTCAAAAACTATTAGGAATACTGAGATTTTTTTGACTTCAATCGATTACCTGAATCATTTTACATCGGCAAGTGTCCAAACAGTTCCACTGTTTCGAATAGTATAGCCGTAAGTGGAAAAAATAAATAAAATCAAAAATTTATAAAAAGTAAAAAATAGTTCATAATTCAAAAACTATTAGGAATACTGCGATTTTTTTGACTTCAATCGATTGCCTGGATCATTTTGCATCGGCAAAGATCCAAACAGTTCCACTGTTTCGAATAGTATAGCCGTAAGTGGAGAAAATAAATAAAATTAAAAATTTATAAAAAGTAAAAAATAGTTCATAATTCAAAAACTATTAGAAGTACTGCGATTTTTTTAAACTTCAATCGATTGCCTGGATAATTTTGCATCGGCAAAGGTCCAAATAGTTCCACTCTTTCGAATATAGTATAGCCGTAAATGGAAAAAATAAATAAAATCAAAAATTTGTAAAAAGTAAAAAATAGTTCATAATTCAAAAACTATTATGAATACTGCGATTTTTTTGAACTTCAATCGATTGCCTGGATCATTTTGCATCGGCAAAGGTCCAAATAGTTCCACTCTTTCGAATATAGTATAGCCGTAAGTGGAAAAAATAAATAAAATCAAAAATTTATAAAAAGTAAAAAATTGTTCATAATTCAATAACTATTAGGAATACTGAGATTTTTTTGAACTTCAATCGATTACCTGAATCATTTTACATCGGCAAGTGTCCAAATAGTTCCACTCTTTCGAATATAGTATAGCCGTAAGTGGAAAAAATAAATAAAATCAAAAATTTATAAAAAGTAAAAAATAGTTCATAATTCAAAAACTATTAGGAATACTGAGATTTTTTTGACTTCAATCGATTGCCTGGATCATTTTGCATCGGCAGAGATCCAAACAGTTCCACTGTTTCGAATAGTATAGCCGTAAGTGGAGAAAATAAATAAAATTAAAAATTTATAAAAAGTAAAAAATAGTTCATAATTCAAAAACTATTAGGAATACTGCGATTTTTTTGAACTTCAATCGATTGCCTGGATCATTTTGCATCGGCAAAGGTCCAAATAGTTCCACCGTGTCGAATAGTATAGCCGTAAGTGGAGAAAATAAATAAAATCAAAAGTTTATAAAAAGTAAAAAATAGTTCATAATTCAAAAAATGTTAGGAATCCTGAGATTTTTTTGACATAAATCGATTGCCTGGATCATTTGGCATCGGCAAAGGTCCAAATAGTTCCACTCTTTCGAATATAGTATAGCCGTAAGTGGAAAAAATAAATAAAATCAAAAATTTATATAAAGTAAAAAATAGTTCATAATTCAAAAACTATTAGGAATACTGCGATTTTTTTGACATCAATCGATTGCCTGGATCATTTTGCATCGGCAAAGGTCCAAATAGTTCCACTCTTTCGAATATATTATAGCCGTAAGTGGAAAAAATAAATAAAATCAAAAATTTATAAAAAGTAAAAAATAGTTCATAATTCAAAAACTATTAGGAATACTGCGATTTTTTTGAACTTCAATCGATTGCCTGGATCATTTTGCATCGGCAAAGGTCCAAATAGTTCCACCGTGTCGAATAGTATAGCCGTAAGTGGAGAAAATAAATAAAATCAAAAGTTTATAAAAAGTAAAAAATAGTTCATAATTCAAAAAATGTTAGGAATCCTGAGATTTTTTTGACATAAATCGATTGCCTGGATCATTTTGCATCGGCAAAGGTCCAAATAGTTCCACTCTTTCGAATATAGTATAGCCGTAAGTGGAAAAAATAAATAAAATCAAAAATTTATAAAAAGTAAAAAATTGTTCATAATTCAATAACTATTAGGAATACTGAGATTTTTTTGAACTTCAATCGATTACCTGAATCATTTTACATCGGCAAGTGTCCAAATAGTTCCACTCTTTCGAATATAGTATAGCCGTAAGTGGAAAAAATAAATAAAATCAAAAATTTATAAAAAGTAAAAAATAGTTCATAATTCAAAAACTATTAGGAATACTGCGATTTTTTTGAACTTCAATCGATTGCCTGGATCATTTTGCATCGGCAAAGGTCCAAATAGTTCCACCGTGTCGAATAGTATAGCCGTAAGTGGAGAAAATAAATAAAATCAAAAGTTTATAAAAAGTAAAAAATAGTTCATAATTCAAAAAATGTTAGGAATCCTGAGATTTTTTTGACATAAATCGATTGCCTGGATCATTTTGCATCGGCAAAGGTCCAAATAGTTCCACTCTTTCGAATATAGTATAGCCGTAAGTGGAAAAAATAAATAAAATCAAAAATTTATATAAAGTAAAAAATAGTTCATAATTCAAAAACTATTAGGAATACTGCGATTTTTTTGACATCAATCGATTGCCTGGATCATTGTGCATCGGCAAAGGTCCAAATAGTTCCACTCTTTCGAATATATTATAGCCGTAAGTGGAAAAAATAAATAAAATCAAAAAATTATATAAAGTAAAAATAGTTCATAATTCAAAAACTATTAGGAATTCTGCGATTTTTTAGACTTCAATCGATTGCCTGAATCATTTTGCCTCGGCAAGGGCCTAAACAGTTTCACTTATTCGAATAGTATAGCCGTAAGTGGAGAAAAAAATAGTACATAATTCAAAAACTATCAGGAATACTGCGATTTTTTTGACTTCAATCGATTGCCTGGATCATTTTGCATCGGCAAAGGTCCAAATAGTTTCACTGTTTCGAATATAGTACAGCCGTAATTGGAAAAAATAAATAAAATCAAAAATTTATAAAAAGTAAAAAATAGTTCATAATTCAAAAACTATTAGGAATACTGAGATTTTTTTGACTTCAATCGATTGCCTGGATCATTTTGCATCGGCAAAGGACCAAACAGTTCCACTGTTTCGAATAGTATAGCCGTAAGTGGAAAAAATAAATAAAATCAAAAATTTATAAAAAGTAAAAAATAGTACATAATTCAAAAACTATGAATACTGCGATTTTTTTGACTTCAATCGATTGCCTGGATCATTTTGCATCGGCAAAGGTCCAAACAGTTCCACTGTTTCGAATAGTATAGCCGTAAGTGGAGAAAATATATAAAATCAAAAATTTATAAAAAGTAAAAAATAGTTCATAATTTAAAAACTATAAGGAATACTGCGATTTCTTTGACAAAAATCGATTGCCTGAATCATTTTGCATCGGCAAAAGTCCAAATAGTTCCACTGTTTCGAATATTCGAATAGTATAGCCGTAAGTGGAGAAAATAAATAAAATCAAAAATTTATAAAAAGTAAAAAATAGTTCATAATTCAAAAAGTATTAGGAATACTGCGATTTTTTTGACTTCAATCGATTACCTGGATCATTTTGCATCGGCAAAGGTCCAAACAGTTACACTGTTTCGAATAGTATAGCCGTAAGTGGAGAAAATAAATAAAATCAAAAATTTATAAAAAGCAAAAAATAGTTCATAATTCAAAAACTATTAGGAATACTGCGATTTTTTTGACTTCAATCGATTACCTGGATCATTTTGCATCGGCAAAGGTCCAAACAGTTCCACTGTTTCGAATAGTATAGCCGTTAGTGGAGAAAATAAATATAATCAAAAATTTATAGAATGTAAAAAATAGTTCATAATTCAAAAACTATTAGGAATACTGCGATTTTTGTGACTTCAATCGATTACCTGGGTTATTTTGCATCGAAACAGTGGAACTATTTGGACCTTTGCCGATGCAAAATGATCCAGGTAATCGATTGGAGTCAAAAAAATCTCAGTATTCCTAATAGTTTTTGAATTATGAACTATTTTTTACTTTTAATAAATTTTTGATTTTATTTATTTTTTCCACTTACGGCTATACTATATTCGAAAGAGTGCAACTATTTGGACCTTTGCCGATGCAAAATGATCCGGGCAATCGATTGATGTCAAAAAAATCGCAGTATTCCTAATAGTTTTTGAATTATGAACTATTTTTTACTTTTTATAAATTTTTGATTTTATTTATTTTCACCACTTACGGCTATACTATTCAAAACAATGGAACTGTTTCGACCCTTGCCGATGCAAAATGATCCAGGCAATCGATTGCAGTCAAAAAAATCGCAGTATTCTTAATAGTTTTTGAATTATGTACTATTTTTTACTTTTTATAAATTTTTGATTTTATTTATTTTTTCCACTTACGGCTATACTATATTCGAAACAGTGGAACTATTTGGACCTTTGCCGATGCAAAATGATCCAGGCAATCGATTGGAGTCAAAAAAATCTCAGTATTCCTAATAGTTTTTGAATTATGAACTATTATTTACTTTTTATAAATTTTTGATTTTATTTATTTTCTCCACTTACTGCTATACTATTCGAAACAGTGGAACTGTTTCGACCATTGCCAATGCAAAATGATCCAGGCAATCGATTGAAGTCAAAAAAATCTCAGTATTCCTAATAATTTTTGAATTATGAACAATTTTTTATTTTTATAAATTTTTGATTTTATATATTTTCTCCACTTACGGCTATACTATTCGAAACAGTGGAACTCTTTGGACCTTTGCCGATGCAAAATAATTCAGGCAATCGATTGAAGTCAAAAAAATCTCAGTATTCCTAATAGTTTTTGAATTATGAACTATTTTTTACTTTTTATAAATTTTTGATTTTATTTATTTTTTCCACTTACGGCCATACTATATTCGAAACAGTGGAACTATTTGAACCTTTGCCGATGCAAAATGATCCAGGCAATCAATTGAAGTCAAAAAAATTGCAGTATTCCTAATAGTTTTTGAATTATGTACTATTTTTTTCTTTTTATAAATTTTTGATTTTATATATTTTCTCCACTTACGGCTATACTATTCGAAACAGTGGAACTGTTCGGACCTTTGCCGATGCAAAATGATCCAGGCAATCGATTGGAGTCAAAAAAATCTCAGTATTCCTAATAGTTTTTGAATTATGAACTATTTTTTACTTTTTATAAATTTTTGATTTTATTTATTTTTTCCACTTACGGCTATACTATATTCGAAACAGTGGAACTATTTGGACTTTTGCCGATGCAAAATAATCCAGGCAATCGATTGAAGTCAAAAAAATCGCAGTATTCCTGATAGTTTTTGAATTATGTACTATTTTTTACTTTTTATAAATTTTTGATTTTATTTATTTTCTCCACTTACGGCTATACTATTCGAAACAGTGAAACTGTTTAAACCTTTGCCGATGCAAAATGATCCAGGCAATCGATTGAAGTCAAAAAAATCGCAGTATTCATAGTTTTTGAATTATGTACTATTTTTTACTTTTTATAAATTTTTGATTTTATTTATTTTCTCCACTTACGGCTATACTATTCGAAACAGTGGAACTGTTTCGAGCCTTGCCGATGCAAAATGATCCAGGCAATCGATTGAAGTCAAAAAAATCACAGTATTCCTAATAGTTTTTGAATTATGAACTATTTTTTACTTTTTATAAATTTTTGATTCTATTTATTTTCTCCACTTACGGCTATACTATTCGAAACAGTAGAATTGTTTCGACTCTTGCCGATGCAAAATGATCCAGGCAATCGATTGAAGTCAAAAAAATCACAGTATTCCTAATAGTTTTTAAATTATGAAATATTATTTACTTTTTATAAATTTTTGATTTTATTTATTTTTTCCACTTACGGCTATACTATATTCAAAACAGTGGAACTATTTGGACCTTTGCCGATGCAAAATGATTCAGACAATCGATTGAAGTTCAAAAAAATCGCAGTATTCCTAATAGTTTTTGAATTATGAACTATTTTTTACTTTTTATAAATTTTTGATTTTATTTATTTTCTCCACTTACGGCTATACTATTCGAAACAGTGGAACTGTTTCGACCCTTGCCTATGCAAAATGATCCAGGCAATCGATTGAAGTCAAAAAAATCACAGTATTCCTAATAGTTTTTGAATTATAAACTATTTTTTACTTTTTATAAATTTTTGATTTTATTTATTTTTTCCACTTACGGCTATACTATATTCAAAACAGTGGAACTATTTGGACCTTTGCCGATGCAAAATGATTCAGGCAATTGATTGAAGTTCAAAAAAATCGCAGTATTCCTAATAGTTTTTGAATTATGAACTATTTTTTACTTTTTATAAATTTTTGATTTTATTTATTTTCTCCACTTACGGCTATACTATTCGAAACAGTGGAACTGTTTGGACCTTTGCCGATGCAAAATGATCCAGGTAATCGATTGGAGTCAAAAAAATCGCAGTATTCCTAATAGTTTTTGAATTATGAACTATTTTTTACTTTTTATAAATTTTTGATTTTATTTATTTTTTCCACTTACGGCTATACTATATTCAAAACAGTGGAACTATTTGGACCTTTGCCGATGCAAAATGATTCAGACAATCGATTGACGTTCAAAAAAATCGCAGTATTCCTAATAGTTTTTGAATTATGAACTATTTTTTACTTTTTATAAATTTTTGATTTTATTTATTTTTTCCACTTACGGCTATACTATATTCAAAACAGTGGAACTATTTGGACCTTTGCCGATGCAAAATGATTCAGACAATCGATTGACGTTCAAAAAAATCTCAGTATTCCTAATAGTTTTTGAATTATGAACTATTTTTTACTTTTTATAAATTTTTGATTTTATTTATTTTCTCCACTTACGGCTATACTATTCGAAACAGTGGAACTGTTTCGACCCTCGCCGATGCAAAATGATCCAGGCAATCGATTGAAGTCAAAAAAATTTCAGTATTCCTAATAGTTTTTGAATTATGAACTATTTTTTACTTTTTATAAATTTTTGATTTTATTTATTTTCTCCACTTACGGCTATACTATTCGAAACACTGGAACTGTTTGGACTTTTGCCGAGGCAAAATGATCCAGGCAATCGATTGAAGTCAAAAAAATCTCAGTATTCGTAATAGTTTTTGAATTATGAACTATTTTTTACTTTTTATAAATTTTTGATTTTATTTATTTTCTACACTTACGGCTATACTATTCGAAACAGTGGAACTGTTTGGACACTTGCCGATGCAAAATGATCCAGGTAATCGATTGAAGTCAAAAAAATCTTTGTATTCCTAATAGTTTTTGAATTATGAACTATTTTTTACTTTTTATAAATTTTTGATTTTATTTATTTTCTCCACTTACGGCTATACTATTCGAAACAATGGGACTATTTCGAACCTTGCCGATGCAAAATGATCCAGGCAATCGATTGAAGTCAAAAAAATCTCAGTATTCCTAATAGTTTTTGAATTATGAACTATTTTTTACTTTTTATAAATTTTTGATTTTATTTATTTTCTCGACTTATTCTTCATCAAAAACACGACTAATGTCTCAGTTTGGAAAAAAACGCTTTATTTGGAGCCATTTTTTGCTTAACGAACCGAATATAATTTAGTAAATCAGACTGAGAATGCTTTAGTCTGGATCAAAGAACGATTTTTATTAAAATTTAAAAGAAAACGACTAATTTCGAAATATTATTTACACAGAAACGAGTCAAACACAAGTTAAACTTAAACAAAACAGACTGTAAACGTTTTATGTCGCTTCAAAAGAACGATTCATATTATAATTTGGAAGAAACCTGCTTATTTCGGCAGCTTTTTTGCTTAGAAACGAGTAAAACCTTACCAAACCAAACTAAAAACATCTTATTTCGCCTCAAAAACACCATTAATGTTACAGTTTAAAAAAAACACCTTATTTGGGTCTGCTTTTGCATAAAGAAACGTGTATAATTTAATAAAACAGACTGAGAACTTTCTAGATTAGTTTGAAGGAACGATTAAATTTATAATTTTGAAGAAAAGAACTCAATTCGATGGATTCGTCTTCTTCTTCTTCTTCTTCTTCTTCTTCTTCTTATTATTATTATTATTATTATTATTATTATTATTATTATTATTATTACTATTATTATTATTACTATTATTATTATTATTATTATTGTTATTATTATTATTATTATTATTATTATTATTAATATTATTATTATTATTATTATTACTATCATTATTATTATTACTATTATATATTTTTTTTTATTATTATTTTAATAATAATTTAAAACCAACTATAACTTTCGAATAGTGAACTGTTTATGCACCAGTTGGTAAGAACATTGTTAATTTTTGACAAATATTTGCTTAAAAACCTGAAGACTTACACAAATCAAATTGAAAACATCTTATTCAAGTTCAAAATAACAAATAATATTATAGTTTTGATAAAAAAAGATTATTTTGGACGTTTATTAGCTTTGAAACGAGCAATCGTTTACAAGACATACTGAAAACGCTTTAATCAGGCTCAAAAGTACGAATTATGCAATAGTTTCAACAGAAAGGGCTTATTCCGTACGATTGATTGCCTAAATAAACGAGTATATTTAATAAAACAGAGTGAAAACGCTTTATTCTGGCTCAAAAGAACGATTGATGCATGAATTTGGAAGCAAATGGCTTATTTCGAAATATTTTTTGCTTAGAATCCAGTAAAACTTACACAAATGGAGCCGAAAACGTCTTAGTTCACTTCAGAAAAGCGATATATATTATAATTCGAAAGAAAATGGCTTATTTCGAACGATTCTTATCTTTGAAACCAGCAAACATTTAAAAAGCATACTAAAAACGCTCTATTCAGGCTCAGAAGAACGAATTATGTTATAGTTTAAACAAAAACGGCAAATTTCAGACTATTTTTTGCTTAACGAAACGAGAATATTTAATAAAACACACTGAAAACGCTATATCCTTGCTCAAAAGAACGATTAATGCAATAATTTAGAAGGAAAGGGAAAATTTCGAAGGTTTTTTTTGCTTAGAATCCAGTAAAACTTATGCAAATCCCACCGAAAACGTCTAAGTTTCGCTTCAAAAAAAGCGATATATATTATAATTCGAAAGAAAACGGCTTATTTCGAACGACTCTTAGCTTCGAAACCAGCAAACGTTTACAAAACATACTGCAGACGCTTTATTCTGGCTCAAAAGAACGAATTATATTATAGTTTGAACAAAAACAGTGAATTTCAGACAATTTTTTGCTTAAAGAAACGAGTAATTTTAATAAAACAGACCAAAAACACTTTATTCTTGCTCAAAAAGAACGATTGATGCAATAATTTGAAAGCAAATGGTTAATTTCGAAAGATTATTTACTTAGAATCCAGTAAAACTTATGTAAATCGAGCCGAAAACGTCTTAGTTCGCTTCAAATAAGCGATACATATTATAATTCGAAAGAAAACGGCTTATTTCGAACGATTCTTAGCTTCGAAACCAGCAAACGTTTACAAAACATACTAAAAACGCTCAATTCAGGCTCAAAAGAACGAATTATGTTATAGTTTAAACTAAAACGGCAAATTTCAGACTATTTTTTGCTTAAAGAAACGAGTATATTTAATGAAACAGACTCAAAACTCTTTATTCTTGCTCAAAAAAACGAATTATGTTATAGATTAAAAGAAAACCGTTTATTTCGAACTACTCTTGGCTTCAAATTAAGAAAACTTTAATAAAGCAGAGTGAAAACATATTATTGTCACAAGAAAACAGTTCAAGCACTAATTAAAGCCAATCCTGGGCGATTTCTCGATTTTAAGAAAAGAAATTGTCTAAAATAAAGGTTTTTCTTTAAAATTTGTGCCTTTTCTCGTATCTAAGCAAAGAATCTACTGAGAGAAACCCTTTTTTCATTCAAACTATTGAATAATTTGTACTTTTCTGCTTAAATAATTCGCTTTTCTACAAACTGTAACATGGAACGTCTTTTTGAGGCATTTGCTGGTTTTGGAGCAAAGAATCTTTCGAAATAAGCCGTTTTCTTTCGAATTATAATATATATCGCTTTTTTGAAGCGAAATAAAACGTTTTCGGCGCGATTTGTATAAGTTTTGCTGGATTCTAAGCAAAAAAACCTTCGAAATATTCCCTTTGCTTCCAAATTATTGCATCAATCGTTCTGATGAGCTAGAATAAAGCGTTTTCTGTCTGCTTTATTAAATATACTCGATTCTTTAAGCAAAAAATTGTTTGAAATTCACTGTTTTTGATCAAACTATAACATAATTCGTTCCTTTGAGTCAGAATAAAGCGTATTCAGTATGTTCTGTAATCGTTTGCTGTTTTCAAAGCTCAGAATCGTTCGAAATAAGCCGCTTTCGTTCGAATTATAATTTATATCGCTTTGTTGAAGCGAAATAAAACGTTTTCGGCCCGATTTGTATAAGTTTTGCTGGATTCTAAGCAAAAAAACCTTCGAAATATTATTGCATCAATCGTTCTTTTGAGCAAGAATAAAGCGTTTTCAATCTGTTTTATTAAATATACTCGCTTCTATAAGCAAAAAATAGTCTGAAATGTGCCGTTTTTGTTTAAACTATAACATAATTCGATCTTCTGAGCCTGAATAGAGCGTTTTCAGTATGTTTTGTAAACGTTTGCTGTTTTCAAAGCTTAGAATCGTTCGAAATAAGCCGCTTTCTTTCGAATTATGATTTATATCGCTTTTTTGAAGCGAAATAAAACGTTTTCGACCCGATTTGTATAAGTTTTACTGGATTCTAAGCAAAAAAACCTTCAAAATATTCCCTTTGCTTCCAAATTATTGCATTAATCGTTCTTTTGAGCAAGAATAAAGCGTTTTCAGTCTGTTTTATTAAATACACCCATTTCTTTAAGCAAAAAATTGTCTGAAATTCACTGTTTTTGTACAAACTATAACATAGTTCGATTTTTTGGGCCAGATTAAAGCCTTATCAGTATGCTTTGTAAACGTTTGCTGGTTTCAAAGCTAAGAATCGTTCGAAATAAGCCGTTTTCTTTCGAATTATAATATATATCGCTTTTTTGAAGCTAACTAAGACGTTTGCGGCTCCATTTGTGTAAGTTTTAGTGGATTCTAAGCAAAAAATCTTTCGAAATAAGCCATTTGCTTCCAAATTATTGCATCAATCGTTCTTTTGAGCCTGAATAAAACGTTTTCAGTCTGTTTTATTAAATATACTCGTTTATTTAGGTAATCAATCGTACGGAATAAGCCCTTTTTGTTCAAACTATATCATAATTCGTTCTTTTGAGCCTGATTAAAGCATTTTCAGTATGTCTTGTAAACGTTTGCTCGTTTCAAAGCTAATAAACGTCTTATTTTGGACGTTGTATAGCCGTAAGTGGAAAAAATAAATAAAATCAAAAATTTATAAAAAGTAAAAAATAGTTCATAATTCAAAAACTATTAGGAATACTGAGATTTTTTTGACTTCAATCGATTGCCAGGATCATTTTGCATCGGCAAGGGTCGAAACAGTTCCACTGTTTCGAATAGTATAGCCGTAAGTGGAGAAAATAAATAAAATCAAAAATTTATAAAAAGTAAAAATAGTTCATAATTCAAAAACTATTAGGAATACTGCGATTTTTTTGACATCAATCGATTGCCTGGATCATTTTGCATCGGCAAAGGTCCAAATAGTTCCACTCTTTCGAATAGAGTACAGCCGTAAGTGGAAAAAATAAATAAAATCAAAAATTTATAAAAAGTAAAAAATTGTTCATAATTCAAAAACTATTAGGAATACTGAGATTTTTTTGACTTCAATCGATTACCTGAATCATTTTACATCGGCAAGTGTCCAAACAGTTCCACTGTTTCGAATAGTATAGCCGTAAGTGGAGAAAATAAATAAAATCAAAAATTTATAAAAAGTAAAAAATAGTTCATAATTCAAAAACTATTAGGAATACTGCGATTTTTTTTGACATCAATCGATTGCCTGGATCATTTTGCATCGGCAAAGGTCCAAATAGTTCCACTTTTTCGAATGTAGTATAGCCGTAAGTGGAAAAAATAAATAAAATCAAAAATTTATAAAAAGTAATAAATAGTTCATAATTCAAAAACTATTAAGAATACTGAGATTTTTTTGACATCAATCGATTGCCTGGATCATTTTGCCTCGGCAAAGGTCCAAACAGTTCCAGTGTTTCGAATAGTATAGCCGTAAGTGGAGAAAATATATAAAATCAAAAATTTATAAAAAGTAAAAAATTGTTCATAATTCAAAAACTATTAGGAATACTGAGATTTTTTTGACTTCAATCGATTGCCTGGATCATTTTGCATCGGCAAAGGTCCAAATAGTTCCACTTTTTCGAATGTAGTATAGCCGTAAGTGGAGAAAATAAATAAAATCAAAAATTTATAAAAAGTAAAAAATAGTTCATAATTCAAAAACTATTATGAATACTGCAATTTTTTTGAACTTCAATCGATTGCCTGGATCATTTTGCATCGGCAAAGGTCCAAATTGTTCCACTGTTTCGAATATAGTATAGCCGTAAGTGGAAAAAATAAATAAAATCAAAAATTTATAAAAAGTAAAAAATAGTTTATAATTCAAAAACTATTAGGAATACTGAGATTTTTTTGACTTCAATCGATTGCCAGGATCATTTTGCATCGGCAAAGGTCCAAATAGTTCCACTCTTTCGAATAGAGTATAGCCGTAAGTGGAAAAAATAAATAAAATCAAAAAATTGCCATTTTGCATCGGCAAGGGTCGAAACAGTTCCACTGTTTCGAATAGTATAGCCGTAAGTGGAGAAAATAAATAAAATCAAAAATTTATAAAAAGTAAAAATAGTTCATAATTCAAAAACCATTAGGAATACTGCGATTTTTTTGACATCAATCGATTGCCTGGATCATTTTGCATCGGCAAAGGTCCAAATAGCTCCACTCTTTCGAATAGAGTATAGCCGTAAGTGGAAAAAATAAATATAATCAAAAATTTATAAAAAGTAAAAAATAGTTCATAATTCAAAAACTATTAGGAATACTGCGATTTTTTTGACTTCAATCCATTGCCTGGATCATTTTGCATCGGCAAAGATCCAAACAGTTCCACTGTTTCGAATAGTATAGCCGTAAGTGGAGAAAATAAATAAAATTTAATATTTATAAAAAGTAAAAAATAGTTCATAATTCAAAAACTATTAGGAATACTGAGATTTTTTTGACTTCAATCGATTACCTGAATCATTTTACATCGGCAAGTGTCCAAATTGTTCCACTGTTTCGAATATAGTATAGCCGTAAGTGGAAAAAATAAATAAAATTAAAAATTTATAAAAAGTAAAAAATAGTTCATAATTCAATAACTATTAGGAATACTGAGATTTTTTTGACTGCAATCGATTGCCTGGATCATTTTGCATCGGCAAGGGTCGAAGGAGTTCAACTGTTTCGAATAGCATAGCCGTAAGTGGAGAAAATAAATAAAATCAAAAATTTATAAAAAGTAAAAAATAGTACATAATTCAATAACTATTAGGAATACTGCGATTTTTTTGACTTCAATCGATTGCCTGGATCATTTTGCATCGGCAAAGTTCCAAACAGTTCCACTGTTTCGAATAGTATAGCCGTAAGTGGAGAAAATATATAAAATCAAAAATTTATAAAAAGTAAAAAATAGTACATAATTCAAAAACTATTAGGAATACTGCGATTTTTTTGACTTCAATCGATTGCCTGGATCATTTTGCATCGGCAAAGGTCCAAACAGTTCCACTGTTTCGAATAGTATAGCCGTAAGTGGAAAAAATAAATAAAATCAAAAATTTATAAAAAGTAAATAATAGTTCATAATTCAAAAACTATTAGGAATACTGAGATTTTTTTGACTTCAGTCGATTGCCTGGATCATTTTGCATCGGCAAGGGTCGAAACAGTTCCACTGTTTCGAATAGTATAGCCGTAAGTGGAGAAATTAAATAAAATCAAAAATTTATAAAAAGTAAAAAATAGTTCATAATTCAAAAACTATTAGGAATACTGAGATTTTTTTGACTCCAGTCGATTGCCTGGATCATTTTGCATCGGCAAGGGTCGAAACAGTTCCACTGTTTCGAATAGTATAGCCGTAAGTGGAGAAATTAAATAAAATCAAAAATTTATAAAAAGTAAAAAATAGTTCATAATTCAAAAACTATTAGGAATACTGAGATTTTTTTGACTTCAGTCGATTGCCTGGATCATTTTGCATCGGCAAGGGTCGAAACAGTTCCACTGTTTCGAATAGTATAGCCGTAAGTGGAGAAATTAAATAAAATCAAATTTTATAAAAAGTAAAAATAGTTCATAATTCACAAACTATTAGGAATACTGAGATTTTTTTGACTTCAGTCGATTGCCTGGATCATTTTGCATCGGCAAGGGTCGAAACAGTTCCACTGTTTCGAATAGTATAGCCGTAAGTGGAGAAATTAAATAAAATCAAATTTATAAATAGTAAAAAATAGTTCATAATTCAAAAACTATTAGGAATACTGAGATTTTTTTGACTCCAATCGATTGCCTGGATCATTTTGCATCGGCAAAGGTCCAAAGAGTTCCACTGTTTCGAATAGTATAGCCGTAAGTGGAGAAAATATATAAAATCAAAAATTTATAAAAAGAAAAAAATTGTTCATAATTCAAAAATTATTATGAATACTGAGATTTTTTTGACTTCAATCGATTGCCTGGATCATTTTGCATGGGCAAGGGTCGAAACAGTTCCACTGTTTCGAATAGTATAGCCGTAAGTGGGGAAAATAAATAAAATCAAAAATTTATAAAAAGTAAATAATAGTTCATAATTCAAAAACTATTAGGAATACTGAGATTTTTTTGACATCAATCGATTGCCCGGATCATTTTGCATCGGCAAAGGTCTAAATAGTTCCACTGTTTCGAATATAGTATAGCCGTAAGTGGAAAAAATAAATAAAATCAAAAATTTATAAAAAGTAAAAAATAGTACATAATTCAAAAACTATTAGGAATACTGCGATTTTTTTGACTTCAATCGATTGCCTGGATCATTTTGCATCGGCAAGAGTCGAAACAGTTCCATTGTTTTGAAAAGTATAACCGTAAGTGGTGAAAATAAATAAAATCAAAAATTTATAAAAAGTAAAAAATAGTTCATAATTCAAAAACTATTAGGGATACTGCGATTTTTTTGACATCAATCGATTGCCCGGATCATTTTGCATCGGCAAAGGTCCAAATAGTTGCACTCTTTCGAATATAGTATAGCCGTAAGTGGAAAAAATAAATAAAATCAAAAATTTATAAAAAGTAAAAAATAGTTCATAATTCAAAAACTATTAGGAATACTGAGATTTTTTTGACTCCAATCGATTGCCTGGATCATTTTGCATCGGCAAAGGTCCAAATAGTTCCACTGTTTCGATGCAAAATAACCCAGGTAATCGATTAAAGTCACAAAAATCGCAGTATTCCTAATAGTTTTTGAATTATGAACTATTTTTTACATTCTATAAATTTTTGATTATATTTATTTTCTCTACTAACGGCTATACTATTCGAAACAGTGGAACTGTTTGGACCTTTGCCGATGCAAAATGATCCAGGTAATCGATTGAAGTCAAAAAAATCGCAGTATTCCTAATAGCTTTTGAATTATGAACAATTTTTTGCTTTTTATAAATTTTTAATTTTATTTATTTTCTCCACTTACGGCTATACTATTCGAAACAGTGTAACTGTTTGAACCTTTGCCGATGCAAAATGATCCAGGTAATCGATTGAAGTCAAAAAAATCGCAGTATTCCTAATAATTTTTAAATTATGAACTATTTTTTACTTTTTATAAATTTTTGATTTTATTTATTTTCTCCATTTACGGCTATACTATATTCGAAAAAGTGGAACTATTTGGACCTTTGCCGATAAAAAATGATCCAGGCAATCGATGGAAGTTCAAAAAAATCGCAGTATTCCTAATAGTTTTTGAATTATGAACTATTTTTTACTTTTTATAAATTTTTGATTTTATTTATTTTCTCCACTTACGGCTATACTATTCAAATATTCGAAACAGTGGAACTATTTGGACCTTTGCCGATGCAAGATGATTCAGGCAATCGATTTTAGTCAAAGAAATCGCAGTATTCCTAATAGTTTTTAAATTATGAACTATTTTTTACTTTTTATAAATTTTTGATTTTATTTATTTTCTCCACTTACGGCTATACTATTCGAAACAGCGGAACTGTTTGGACCTTTGCCGATGCAAAATGATCCAGGCAATCGATTGAAGTCAAAAAAATCTCAGTATTCCTAATAGTTTTTGAATTATGAACTATTTTTTACTTTTTATAAATTTTTGATTTTATTTATTTTTTCCACTTACGGCTATACTATATTCGAAAGAGTGGAAGTATTTGGACCTTTGCCGATGCAAAATGATCCGGGCAATCGATTGATGTCGAAAAAATTGCAGTATTCCTAATAGTTTTTGAATTATGAACTATTTTTTACTTTTTATGAATTTTTGATTTTATTTATTTTCTCCACTTACGGCTATACTATTCGACACGGTGGAACTATTTGGACCTTTGCCGATGCAAAATGATCCAGGCAATCGATTGAAGTTCAAAAAAATCGCAGTATTTCTAATAGTTTTTGAATTATGAACTATTTTTTACTTTTTATAAATTTTTGATTTTATTTATTTTCTCCACTTACGGCTATACTATTCGAAACAGTGGAACTGTTTCGACCCTTGCCGATGCAAAATGATCCAGGCAATCGATTGAAGTCAAAAAAATCTCAGTATTCCTAATAGTTTTTGAATTATGAACTATTTTTTACTTTTTATAAATTTTTGATTTTATTTATTTTTTCCACTTACGGCTATACTATATTGGAAACAGTGGAACAATTTGGGCACTTGTCGATGTAAAATAATTCAGGTAATCGATTGAAGTCAAAAAAATCTCAGTATTCCTAATAGTTTTTGAATTATGAACTATTTTTTACTTTTTATAAATTTTTAATTTTATTTATTTTCTCCACTTACGGCTATACTATTCGAAACAGTGGAACTGTTTGGATCTTTGCCGATGCAAAATGATCCAGGCAATCGATTAAAGTCAAAAAAATCTCAGGATTCCTAATAGTTTTTGAATTATGAACTATTTTTTACTTTTTATAAATTTTTGATTTTATTTATTTTTTCCACTTACGGCTATACTATTCGAAACAGTGGAACTGTTTGGACACTTGCCGATGTAAAATGATTCAGGTAATCGATTGAAGTCAAAAAAATCTCTGTATTCCTAATAGTTTTTGAATTATGAACTATTTTTTACTTTTTATAAATTTTTGATTTTATTTATTTTCTCCACTTACGGCTATACTATTCGAAACACTGGAACTGTTTGGACCTTTGCCGAGGCAAAATGATCCAGGCAATCGATTGAAGTCAAAAAAATCTCAGTATTCTTAATAGTTTTTGAATTATGAACTATTTATTACTTTTTATAAATTTTTGATTTTATTTATTTTCTCCACTTACGGCTATACTATTCGAAACAGTGGAACTGTTTGGACACTTGCCAATGCAAAATGATCCAGGTAATCGACTGAAGACAAAAAAATCTCTGTATTCCTAATAGTTTTTGAATTATGAACTATTTTTTACTTTTTATAAATTTTTGATTTTATTAATTTTCTCCACTTACGGCTATCCTATTTCGACCCTTGCCGATGCAAAATGATCCAGGCAATCGATTAAAGTTCAAAAAAATTCAGTATTCCTAATTGTTTTGGAATTATGAACTATTTTTTACTTTTTATAAATTTTTGATTTTGTATATTTTCTCCACTTATGGCTATACTATTCGAAACAGTGGAACTGTTTCGACCCTTGCCGATGCAAAATGATCCAGGCAATCGATTGCAGTCAAAAAAATCGCAGTATTCCTAATAGTTATTGAATTATGAACTATTTTTTACTTTTTATAAATTTTTAATTTTATTTATTTTCTCCACTCACGGCTTTACTATATTCGAAAGAGTGGAACTAATTGGACCTTTGCCGATGCAAAATGATCCGGGCAATTGATTGATGTCAAAAAAATTGCAGTATTCCTAATAGTTTTTGAATTATGAACTATTTTTTACTTTTTATAAATTTTTAATTTTATTTATTTTCTCCACTTACGGCTATACTATTCGACACGGTGGAACTATTTGGACCTTTGCCGATGCAAAATTATCCAGGCAATCGATTGAAGTTTAAAAAAATCGCAGTATTTCTAATAGTTTTTGAATTATGAACTATTTTTTACTTTTTATAAATTTTTGATTTTATTTATTTTTTCCACTTACGGCTATACTATATTGGAAACAGTGGAACAATTTGGACACTTGCCGATGTAAAATGATTCAGGTAATTGGTTGAAGTCAAAAAAATCTCAGTATTCTTAATAGTTTTTGAATTATGAAGTATTTTTTACTTTTTATAAATTTTTGATTTTATTTATTTTTTCCACTTACGGCTATACTATATTCGAAAGAGTGGAACTATTTGGACCTTTGCCGATGCAAAATGATCCAGGCAATCGATTGAAGTTCAAAAAAATCGCAGTATTTCTAATAGTTTTTGAATTATGAACTATTTTTTACTTTTTGTAAATTTTTAATTTTATTTATTTTCTCCACTTACGGCTATACTATTCGAAACAGTGGAACTGTTTGGATCTTTGCCGATGCAAAATGATCCAGGCAATCGATTGAAGTCAAAAAAATCGAAGTATTCCTAATAGTTTTTGAATTATGAACTATTTTTACTTTTTATAAATTTTTGATTTTATTTATTTTTTCCACTTACGGCTATACTATATTCGAAAGAGTGGAACTATTTGGACCTTTGCCGATGCAAAATGATCCAGGCAATCGATTGATGTCAAAAAAATCGCAGTATTCCTAATAGTTTTTGAATTATGAACTATTTTTTACTTTTTATAAATTTTTGATTTTATTTATTTTCTCCACTTACGGCTATACTATTCGAAACAGTGGAACTGTTTCGACCCTTGCCGATGCAAAATGATCCTGGCAATCGATTGAAGTCAAAAAAGTCTCAGTATTCCTAATAGTTTTTGAATTATGAACTATTTTTTACTTTTTATAAATTTTAGATTTTATTTATTTTTTCCACTTACGGCTATACTATATTTGAAACAGTGGAACAATTTGGACCTTTGCCGATGCAAAATAATCCAGGCAATCGATTGAAGTTCAAAAAAATCGCAGTATTCATAATAGTTTTTGAATTATGAACAATTTATTACTTTTTTTAATTTTTGATTTTATTTATTTTTTCCACTTACGGCTATACTATTCGAAACAGTGGAACTGTTTGGACACTTGCCAATGCAAAATGATCCAGGTAATCGATTGAAGTCAAAAAAGTCTCAGTATTCCTAATAGTTTTTGAATTATGAACTATTTTTTACTTTTTATAAATTTTTGATTTTATTTATTTTCTCCACTTACTGCTATCCTATTCGAAACAGTGGAACTGTTTGGACACTTGCCAATGCAAAATGATCCAGGTAATCGATTGAAGTCAAAAAAATCTCAGTATTCCTTATAATTTTTGAGTTATGAACTATTTTTTACTTTTTATAAATTTTTGATTTTATTTATTTTTTCCACTAACGGCTATACTATATTCGAAAGAGTGGAACTAATTGGACCTCTGCCGATTCAAAATGATCCAGGCAATCGATTGCAGTCAAAAAAATCGCAGTATTCCTATTAGTTATTGAATTATGAACTATTTTTTACTTTTTATAAATTTTTAATTTTATTTATATTCTCCACTCACGGCTTTACTATATTCGAAAGAGTGGAACTAATTGGACCTCTGCCGATGCAAAATGATCCGGGCAATCGATTGATGTCAAAAAAATTGCAGTATTCCTAATAGTTTTTGAATTATGAACTATTTTTTAATTTTTATAAATTTTTGATTTTATTTATTTTCTCCACTTACGGCTATACTATTCGACACGGTGGAACTATTTGGACCTTTGCCGATGCAAAATTATCCAGGCAATCGATTGAAGTTTAAAAAAATCGCAGTATTTCTAATAGTTTTTGAATTATGAACTATTTTTTACTTTTTATAAATTTTTGATTTTATTTATTTTTTCCACTTACGGCTATACTATATTTGAAACAGTGGAACAATTTGGACACTTGCCGATGTAAAATGATTCAGGTAATTGGTTGAAGTCAAAAAAATCTCAGTATTCCTAATAGTTTTTGAATTATGAACTATTTTTTACTTTTTATAAATTTTTGATTTTATTTATTTTTTCCACTAACGGCTATACTATTCGAAACAGTGGAACTGTTTAAACACTTGCCGATGTAAAATGATTCAGGAAATCGATTGAAGTCAAAAAAATCTCAGTATTCCTAATAGTTTTTGAATTATAAACTATTTTTTACTTTTTATAAATTTTTGATTTTATTTATTTTTTCCACTTACGGCTATACTATATTCGAAAGAGTGGAACTATTTGGACCTTTGCCGATGCAAAATGATCCAGGCAATCGATTGATGTCAAAAAAATCGCAGTATTCCTAATAGTTTTTTAATTATGTACTATTATTTACTTTATATAAATTTTTGATTTTATTTATTTTCTCCACTTACGGCTATACTATTCGAAACAGTGGAACTGTTTCGACCCTTGCCGATGCAAAATGATCCTGGCAATCGATTGAAGTCAAAAAAGTTTCAGTATTCCTAATAGTTTTTGAATTATGAACTATTTTTTACTTTTTATAAATTTTAGATTTTATTTATTTTTTCCACTTACGGCTATACTATATTTGAAACAGTGGAACAATTTGGACCTTTGCCGATGCAAAATGATCCAGGCAATCGATTGAAGTTCAAAAAAATCGCAGTATTCATAATAGTTTTTGAATTATGAACTATTTATTACTTTTTTTAATTTTTGATTTTATTTATTTTTTCCACTTACGGCTATACTATTCGAAACAGTGGAACTGTTTGGACACTTGCCAATGCAAAATGATCCAGGTAATCGATTGAAGTCAAAAAAATCTCAGTATTCCTAATAGTTTTTGAATTATGAACTATTTTTTACTTTTTATAAATTTTTGATTTTATTTATTTTCTCCACTTACTGCTATCCTATTCGAAACAGTGGAACTGTTTGGACACTTGCCAATGCAAAATGATCCAGGTAATCGATTGAAGTCAAAAAAATCTCAGTATTCCTAATAGTTTTTGAGTTATGAACTATTTTTTACTTTTTATAAATTTTTGATTTTATTTATTTTTTCCACTTACGGCTATACTATATTCGAAAGAGTGGAACTAATTTAACCTCTGCCGATGCAAAATGATCCAGGCAATTGATTGCAGTCAAAAAAATCGCAGTATTCCTATTAGTTATTGAATTATGAACTATTTTTTACTTTTTATAAATTTTTAATTTTATTTATATTCTCCACTCACGGCTTTACTATATACGAAAGAGTGGAACTAATTGGACCTTTGCCGATGCAAAATGATCCGGGCAATCGATTGATGTCAAAAAAATTGCAGTATTCCTAATAGTTTTTGAATTATGAACTATTTTTTACTTTTTATAAATTTTTGATTTTATTTATTTTCTCCACTTACGGCTATACTATTCGACACGGTGGAACTATTTGGACCTTTGCCGATGCAAAATGATCCAGGCAATCGATTGAAGTTCAAAAAAATCGCAGTATTTCTAATAGTTTTTGAATTATGAACTATTTTTTACTTTTTATAAATTTTTGATTTTATATATTTTCTCCACTTACGGCTATACTATTCGAAACAGTGGAACTGTTTCGACCCTTGCCGATGCAAAATGATCCAGGCAATCGATTGAAGTCAAAAAAATCTCAGTATTCCTAATAGTTTTTGAATTATGAACTATTTTTTACTTTTTATAAATTTTTGATTTTATTTATTTTTTCCACTTACGGCTATACTATATTGGAAACAGTAGAACAATTTGGACACTTGCCGATGTAAAATGATTCAGGTAATCGATTGAAGTCAAAAAAATCTCAATATTCCTAATAGTTTTTGAATTATGAAGTATTTTTTACTTTTTATAAATTTTTGATTTTATTTATTTTTTCTACTTACGGCTATACTATATTCGAAAGAGTGGAACTATTTGGACCTTTGCCGATACAAAATGATCCAGGCAATCGATTGAAGTTCAAAAAAATCGCAGTATTTCTAATAGTTTTTGAATTATGAACTATTTTTTACTTTTTGTAAATTTTTAATTTTATTTATTTTCTCCACTTACGGCTATACTATTCGAAACAGTGGAACTGTTTGGATCTTTGCCGATGCAAAATGATCCAGGCAATCGATTGAAGTCAAAAAAATCGAAGTATTCCTAATAGTTTTTGAATTATGAACTATTTTTTACTTTTTATAAATTTTTGATTTTATTTATTTTTTCCACTAACGGCTATACTATTCGAAACAGTGGAACTGTTTGAACACTTGCCGATGTAAAATGATTCAGGTAATCGATTGAAGCCAAAAAAATCTCAGTATACCTAATAGTTTTTGAATTATGAACTAGTGTTTACTTTTTATAAATTTTTGATTTTATATATTTTCTCCACTTACGGATATACTATTCGAAACACTGGAACTGTTTGGACCTTTGCCGAGGCAAAATAATCCAGGCAATCGATTGCAGTCAAAAAAATCGCAGTATTCCTAATAGTTATTGAATTATGAACTATTTTTTACTTTTTATAAATTTTTAATTTTATTTATATTCTCCACTCACGGCTTTACTATATACGAAAGAGTGGAACTAATTGGACCTTTGCCGATGCAAAATGATCCGGGCAATCGATTGATGTCAAAAAAATTGCAGTATTCCTAATAGTTTTTGAATTATGAACTATTTTTTACTTTTTATAAATTTTTGATTTTATTTATTTTCTCCACTTACGGATATACTATTCGAAACACTGGAACTGTTTGGACCTTTGCCGAGGCAAAATGATCCAGGCAATCGATTGAAGTCAAAAAAATCTCTGTATTCCTAATAATTTTTGAATTATGAACTATTTTTTACTTTTTATAAATTTTTGATTTTATTTATTTTCTCCACTTACGGCTATCCTATTTCGACACTTGCCGATGCAAAATGATCCAGGCAATCGATTAAAGTTTAAAAAAATCCAGTATTCCTAATAGTTTTTGAATTATGAACTATTTTTTACTTTTTATAAATTTTTGATTTTATTTATTTTCTCCACTTACGGCAATACTATTCGAAACAGTGGAACCGTTTCGACCCTTGCCGATGCAAAATGATCCTGGCAATCGATTGAAGTCAAAAAAGTCTCAGTATTCCTAATAGTTTTTGAATTATGCACTATTTTTTACTTTTTATAAATTTTAGATTTTATTTATTTTTTCCACTTACGGCTATACTATATTTGAAACAGTGGAACAATTTGGACCTTTGCCGATGCAAAATGATCCAGGCAATCGATTGAAGTTCAAAAAAATCGCAGTATTCATAATAGTTTTTGAATTATGAACTATTTTTTACTTTTTATAAATTTTTGATTTTATTTATTTTCTCCACTTACGGCTATACTATTCGAAACAGTGGAACTGTTTCGACCCTTGCCGATGCAAAATGATCCAGGCAATCGATTGAAGTTCAAAAAAATCGCAGTATTTCTAAGAGTTTTTGAATTATGAACTATTTTTTACTTATTATAAATTTTTGATTTTATTTATTTTCTCCACTTACGGCTATACTATTCGAAACAGTGGAACTGTTTCGACCCTTGCCGATGCAAAATGATCCAGGCAATCGATTGAAGTCAAAAAAATCTTAGTATTCCTAATAGTTTTTGAATTATAAACTATTTTTTACTTTTTATAAATTTTTGATTTTATTTATTTTTTCCACTTACGGCTATCATATTTCGACCCTTGCCGATGCAAAATGATCCAGGCAATCGATTAAAGTTCAAAAAAATTCAGTATTCCTAATAGTTTTTGAATTATGAACTATTTTTTACTTTTTATAAATTTTTGATTTTGTATATTTTCTCCACTTATGGCTATACTATTCGAAACAGTGGAACTGTTTCGACCCTTGCCGATGCAAAATGATCCAGGCAATCGATTGCAGTCAAAAAAATCGCAGTATTCCTATTAGTTATTGAATTATGAACTATTTTTTACTTTTTATAAATTTTTAATTTTATTTATATTCTCCACTCACGGCTTTACTATATTCGAAAGAGTGGAACTAATTGGACCTCTGCCGATGCAAAATGATCCGGGCAATCGATTGATGTCAAAAAAATTGCAGTATTCCTAATAGTTTTTGAATTATGAACTATTTTTTACTTTTTATAAATTTTTGATTTTATTTATTTTCTCCACTTACGGATATACTATTCGAAACACTGGAACTGTTTGGACCTTTGCCGAGGCAAAATGATCCAGGCAATCGATTGAAGTCAAAAAAATCTCAGTATTCTTAATAGTTTTTGAATTATGAACTATTTATTACTTTTTATAAATTTTTGATTTTATTTACTTTTCCCACTTACGGCTATACTATTCGAAACAGTGGAACTGTTTGGACACTTGCCGATGCAAAATGATCCAGGTAATCGATTGAAGTCAAAAAAATCTCAGTATTCCTAATAGTTTTTGAATTATGAACTATTTTTTACTTTTTATAAATTTTTGATTTTATTTATTTTCTCCACTTACGGCTATACTATTCGAAACACTGGAACTGTTTGGACTTTTGCCGAGGCAAAATGATCCAGGCAATCGATTGAAGTCAAAAAAATCTTAGTATTCTTAATAGTTTTTGAATTATGAACTATTTTTTACTTTTTATAAATTTTTGATTTTATTTATTTTCTCCACTTACGGCTATACTATTCGAAACGCTGGAACTGTTTGGACACTTGCCGATGCAAAATGATCCAGGTAATCGATTGAAGTCAAAAAAATCTCAGTATTCCTAATAGTTTTTGAATTATGAACTATTTTTTACTTTTTATAAATTTTTGATTTTATTTATTTTCTCCACTTACGGCTATACTATTCGAAACAATGGGACTATTTCGAACCTTGCCGATGCAAAATGATCCAGGCAATCGATTGAAGTCAAAAAAATCTCAGTATTCCTAATAGTTTTTGAATTATGAACTATTTTTTACTTTTTATAAATTTGTGATTTTATTTATTTTCTCGACTTATTCTTCATCAAAAACACGACTAATGTCTCAGTTTGGAAAAAAACGCTTTATTTGGAGCCATTTTTTTGCTTAACGAACCGAATATAATTTAGTAAATCAGACTGAGAATGCTTTAGTCTGGATCAAAAAAATCTTAGTATTCCTAATAGTTTTTGAATTATGAACTATTTTTTACTTTTTATAAATTTTTGATTTTATTTATTTTCTCCACTTACGGATATACTATTCGAAACACTGGAACTGTTTGGACCTTTGCCGAGGCAAAATGATCCAGGCAATCGATTGAAGTCAAAAAAATCTCAGTATTCTTAATAGTTTTTGAATTATGAACTATTTATTACTTTTTATAAATTTTTGATTTTATTTACTTTTTCCACTTACGGCTATACTATTCGAAACAGTGGAACTGTTTGGACACTTGCCGATGCAAAATGATCCAGGTAATCGATTGAAGTCAAAAAAATCTCAGTATTCCTAATAGTTTTTGAATTATGAACTATTTTTTACTTTTTATAAATTTTTGATTTTATTTATTTTCTCCACTTACGGCTTATACTATTCGAAACACTGGAACTGTTTGGACTTTTGCCGAGGCAAAATGATCGAGGCAATCGATTGAAGTCAAAAAAATCTCAGTATTCTTAATAGTTTTTGAATTATGAACTATTTATTACTTTTTATAAATTTTTGATTTTATTTACTTTTTCCACTTACGGCTATACTATTCGAAACAGTGGAAATGTTTGGACACTTGCCGATGCAAAATGATCCAGGCAATCGATTGCAGTCAAAAAAATCGCAGTATTCCTATTAGTTATTGAATTATGAACTATTTTTTACTTTTTATAAATTTTTAATTTTATTTATATTCTCCACTCACGGCTTTACTATATTCGAAAGAGTGGAACTAATTGGACCTCTGCCGATGCAAAATGATCCGGGCCATCGATTGATGTCAAAAAAATTGCAGTATTCCTAATAGTTTTTGAATTATGAACTATTTTTTACTTTTTATAAATTTTTGATTTTATTTATTTTCTCCACTTACGGCTATACTATTCGACACGGTGGAACTATTTGGACCTTTGCCGATGCAAAATGATCCAGGTAATCGATTGAAGTTCAAAAAAATCGCAGTATTTCTAATAGTTTTTGAATTATGAACTATTTTTTACTTTTTATAAATTTTTGATTTTATATATTTTCTCCACTTACGGCTATACTATTCGAAACAGAGGAACTGTTTCGACCCTTGCCGATGCAAAATGATCCAGGCAATCGATTGAAGTCAAAAAAATCTCAGTATTCCTAATAGTTTTTGAATTATGAACTATTTTTTACTTTTTATAAATTTTTGATTTTATTTATTTTTTCCACTTACGGCTATACTATATTGGAAACAGTAGAACAATTTGGACACTTGCCGATGTAAAATGATTCAGGTAATCGATTGAAGTGAAAAAAATCTCAATATTCCTAATAGTTTTTGAATTATGAAGTATTTTTTACTTTTTATAAATTTTTGATTTTATTTAATTTTTCCACTTACGGCTGTACTATATTCGAAACAGTGGAACTATTTGGACCTTTGCCGATGCAAAATGATCCAGGCAATCGATTGAAGTCAAAAAAATCTCAGTATTCCTAACAGTTTTTGAATTATGAACTATTTTTTACTTTTTATAAATTTTTGATTTTATTTATTTTCTCCACTTACGGATATACTATTCGAAACACTGGAACTGTTTGGACCTTTGCCGAGGCAAAATGATCCAGGCAATCGATTGAAGTCAAAAAAATCTCAGTATTCCTAATAGTTTTTGAGTTATGAACTATTTTTTACTTTTTATAAATTTTTGATTTTATTTATTTTTTCCACTAACGGCTATACTATTCGAAACAGTGGAACTGTTTGAACACTTGCCGATGTAAAATGATTCAGGTAATCGATTGAAGCCAAAAAAATCTCAGTATACCTAATAGTTTTTGAATTATGAACTATTTTTTACTTTTTATAAATTTTTGATTTTATTTATTTTTTCCACTTACGGCTATACTATATTCGAAAGAGTGGAACTATTTGGACCTTTGCCGATGCAAAATGATCCAGGCAATCGATTGATGTCAAAAAAATCGCAGTATTCCTAATAGTTTTTGAATTATGAACTATTTTTTACTTTTTATAAATTTTAGATTTTATTTATTTTATCCATTTACGGCTATACTATATTTGAAACAGTGGAACAATTTGGACCTTTGCCGATGCAAAATGATCCAGGCAATCGATTGAAGTTCAAAAAAATGGCAGTATTCATAATAGTTTTTGAATTATGAACTATTTCTTACTTTTTATAAATTTTTGATTTTATTTATTTTTTCCACTTACGGCTATACTATTCGAAACAGTGGAACTGTTTGGACACTTGCCAATGCAAAATGATCCAGGTAATCGATTGAAGTCAAAAAAATCTCAGTATTCCTAACAGTTTTTGAATTATGAACTATTTTTTACTTTTTATAAATTTTTGATTTTATTTATTTTCTCCACTTACTGCCATCCTATTCGAAACAGTGGAACTGTTTGGACACTTGCCAATGCAAAATGATCCAGGTAATCGATTGAAGTCAAAAAAATCTCAGTATTCCTAATAGTTTTTGAGTTATGAACTATTTTTTACTTTTTATAAATTTTTGATTTTATTTATTTTTTCCACTTACGGCTATACTATATTCGAAAGAGTGGAACTATTTGGACCTTTGCCGATGCAAAATGATCCGGGCAATCGATTGATGACAAAAAAATCGCAGTATTCCTAATAGTTTTTGAATTATGAACTATTTTTTTACCTATTATAAATTTTTGATTTTATTTATTTTCTCCACTTACGGCTATACTATTCGACACAGTGGAACTTTTTGGACCTTTGCCGATGCAAAATGATCCAGGCACTCGATTGAAGTTCAAAAAAATCGCAGTATTTCAAAGAGTTTTTGAATTATGAACTATTTTTTACTTTTTATAAATTTTTGATTTTATTTATTTTCTCCACTTACGGATATACTATTCGAAACACTGGAACTGTTTGGACCTTTGCCGAGGCAAAATGATCCAGGCAATCGATTGAAGTCAAAAAAATCTCAGTATTCTTAATAGTTTTTGAATTATGAACTATTTATTACTTTTTATAAATTTTTGATTTTATTTACTTTTCCCACTTACGGCTATACTATTCGAAACAGTGGAACTGTTTGGACACTTGCCGATGCAAAATGATCCAGGTAATCGATTGAAGTCAAAAAAATCTCAGTATTCCTAATAGTTTTTGAATTATGAACTATTTTTTACTTTTTATAAATTTTTGATTTTATTTATTTTCTCCACTTACGGCTATACTATTCGAAACGCTGGAACTGTTTGGACACTTGCCGATGCAAAATGATCCAGGTAATCGATTGAAGTCAAAAAAATCTCAGTATTCCTAATAGTTTTTGAATTATGAACTATTTTTTACTTTTTATAAATTTTTGATTTTATTTATTTTCTCCACTTACGGCTATACTATTCGAAACAATGGGACTATTTCGAACCTTGCCGATGCAAAATGATCCAGGCAATCGATTGAAGTCAAAAAAATCTCAGTATTCCTAATAGTTTTTGAATTATGAACTATTTTTTACTTTTTATAAATTTGTGATTTTATTTATTTTCTCGACTTATTCTTCATCAAAAACACGACTAATGTCTCAGTTTGGAAAAAAACGCTTTATTTGGAGCCATTTTTTTGCTTAACAAACCGAATATAATTTAGTAAATCAGACTGAGAATGCTTTAGTCTGGATCAAAAAAATCTTAGTATTCCTAATAGTTTTTGAATTATGAACTATTTTTTACTTTTTATAAATTTTTGATTTTATTTATTTTCTCCACTTACGGATATACTATTCGAAACACTGGAACTGTTTGGACCTTTGCCGAGGCAAAATGATCCAGGCAATCGATTGAAGTCAAAAAAATCTCAGTATTCTTAATAGTTTTTGAATTATGAACTATTTATTACTTTTTATAAATTTTTGATTTTATTTACTTTTTCCACTTACGGCTATACTATTCGAAACAGTGGAACTGTTTGGACACTTGCCGATGCAAAATGATCCAGGTAATCGATTGAAGTCAAAAAAATCTCAGTATTCCTAATAGTTTTTGAATTATGAACTATTTTTTACTTTTTATAAATTTTTGATTTTATTTATTTTCTCCACTTACGGCTTATACTATTCGAAACACTGGAACTGTTTGGACTTTTGCCGAGGCAAAATGATCGAGGCAATCGATTGAAGTCAAAAAAATCTCAGTATTCTTAATAGTTTTTGAATTATGAACTATTTATTACTTTTTATAAATTTTTGATTTTATTTACTTTTTCCACTTACGGCTATACTATTCGAAACAGTGGAACTGTTTGGACACTTGCCGATGCAAAATGATCCAGGCAATCGATTGCAGTCAAAAAAATCGCAGTATTCCTATTAGTTATTGAATTATGAACTATTTTTTACTTTTTATAAATTTTTAATTTTATTTATATTCTCCACTCACGGCTTTACTATATTCGAAAGAGTGGAACTAATTGGACCTCTGCCGATGCAAAATGATCCGGGCCATCGATTGATGTCAAAAAAATTGCAGTATTCCTAATAGTTTTTGAATTATGAACTATTTTTTACTTTTTATAAATTTTTGATTTTATTTATTTTCTCTACTTACGGCTATACTATTCGACACGGTGGAACTATTTGGACCTTTGCCGATGCAAAATGATCCAGGTAATCGATTGAAGTTCAAAAAAATCGCAGTATTTCTAATAGTTTTTGAATTATGAACTATTTTTTACTTTTTATAAATTTTTGATTTTATATATTTTCTCCACTTACGGCTATACTATTCGAAACAGAGGAACTGTTTCGACCCTTGCCGATGCAAAATGATCCAGGCAATCGATTGAAGTCAAAAAAATCTCAGTATTCCTAATAGTTTTTGAATTATGAACTATTTTTTACTTTTTATAAATTTTTGATTTTATTTATTTTTTCCACTTACGGCTATACTATATTGGAAACAGTAGAACAATTTGGACACTTGCCGATGTAAAATGATTCAGGTAATCGATTGAAGTGAAAAAAATCTCAATATTCCTAATAGTTTTTGAATTATGAAGTATTTTTTACTTTTTATAAATTTTTGATTTTATTTAATTTTTCCACTTACGGCTGTACTATATTCGAAACAGTGGAACTATTTGGACCTTTGCCGATGCAAAATGATCCAGGCAATCGATTGAAGTCAAAAAAATCGCAGTATTCCTAATAGTTTTTGAATTATGAACTATTTTTTACTTTTTATAAATTTTTAATTTTATTTAATTTTTCCACTTACGGCTGTACTATATTCGAAACAGTGGAACTATTTAGACCTTTGCCGATGCAAAATGATCCAGGCAATCGATTGAAGTCAAAAAAATCGCAGTATTCCTAATAGTTTTTGAATTATGAACTATTTTTTACTTTTTATAAATTTTTGATTTTATTTATTTTCTCCACTTACGGCTATACTATTCGAAACAATGGAACTGTTTCGACCCTTGCCGATGCAAAATGATCCAGGCAATCGATTGAAGTCAAAAAAATCACAGTATTCCTAATAGTTTTTGAATTATGAACTATTTTTTACTTTTTATAAATTTTTAATTTTATTTAATTTTTCCACTTACGGCTGTACTATATTCGAAACAGTGGAACTATTTGGACCTTTGCCGATGCAAAATGATCCAGGCAATCGATTGAAGTCAAAAAAATCGCAGTATTCCTAATAGTTTTTGAATTATGAACTATTTTTTACTTTTTATAAATTTTTGATTTTATTTAATTTTTCCACTTACGGCTGTACTATATTCGAAACAGTGGAACTATTTGGACTTTTGCCGATGCAAAATGATCCAGGCAATCGATTGAAGTCAAAAAAATCGCAGTATTCCTAATAGTTTTTGAATTATGAACTATTTTTTACTTTTTATAAATTTTTGATTTTATTTATTTTCTCCACTTATGGCTATACTATTCGAAACAATGGAACTGTTTCGACCCTTGCCGATGCAAAATGATCCAGGCAATCGATTGAAGTCAAAAAAATCACAGTATTCCTAATAGTTTTTGAATTATGAACTATTTTTTACTTTTTATAAATTTTTAATTTTATTTAATTTTTCCATTTACGGCTGTACTATATTCGAAACAGTGGAACTATTTGGACCTTTGCCGATGCAAAATGATCCAGGCAATCGATTGAAGTCAAAAAAATCGCAGTATTCCTAATAGTTTTTGAATTATGAACTATTTTTTACTTTTTATAAATTTTTGATTTTATATATTTTTTCCACTTACGGCTATACTATATTCGAAAGAGTGGAACTATTTGGACCTTTGCCGATGCAAAATGATCCAGGCAATCGATTGAAGTTCAAAAAAATCGCAGTATTTCTAATAGTTTTTGAATTATGAACTATTTTTTACTTTTTGTAAATTTTTAATTTTATTTATTTTCTCCACTTACGGCTATACTATTCGAAACAGTGGAACTGTTTCGACCCTTGCCGACGCAAAATGATCCTGGCAATCGATTGAAGTCAAAAAAATCTCAGTATTCCTAAAAGTTTTTGAATTATGAACTATTTTTTACTTTTTATAAATTTTAGATTTTATTTATTTTTTCCACTTACGGCTATACTATATTTGAAACAGTGGAACAATTTGGATCTTTGCCGATGCAAAATGATCCAGGCAATCGATTGAAGTTCAAAAAAATCGCAGTATTTCCAAGAGTTTTTGAATTATGAACTATTATTTACTTTTTATAAATTTTTGATTTTATTTATTTTCTCCACTTACGGCTATACTATTCGAAACAGTGGAACTGTTTCGACCCTTGCCGATGCAAAATGATCCAGGCAATCGATTGAAGTCAAAAAAATCTTAGTATTCCTAATAGTTTTTGAATTATAAACTATTTTTTACTTTTTATAAATTTTTGATTTTATTTATTTTCTCCACTTACGGATATACTATTCGAAACACTGGAACTGTTTGGACCTTTGCCGTGGCAAAATGATCCAGGCAATCGATTGAAGTCAAAAAAATCTCAGTATTCCTAATAGTTTTTGAATTATGAACTATTTTTTACTTTTTATAAATTTTTAATTTTATTTAATTTTTCCACTTACGGCTGTACTATATTCGAAACAGTGGAACTATTTGGACCTTTGCCGATGCAAAATGATCCAGGCAATCGATTGAAGTCAAAAAAATCGCAGTATTCCTAATAGTTTTTGAATTATGAACTATTTTTTACTTTTTATAAATTTTTGATTTTATTTAATTTTTCCACTTACGGCTGTACTATATTCGAAACAGTGGAACTATTTGGACTTTTGCCGATGCAAAATGATCCAGGCAATCGATTGAAGTCAAAAAAATCGCAGTATTCCTAATAGTTTTTGAATTATGAACTATTTTTTACTTTTTATAAATTTTTGATTTTATTTATTTTCTCCACTTATGGCTATACTATTCGAAACAATGGAACTGTTTCGACCCTTGCCGATGCAAAATGATCCAGGCAATCGATTGAAGTCAAAAAAATCACAGTATTCCTAATAGTTTTTGAATTATGAACTATTTTTTACTTTTTATAAATTTTTAATTTTATTTAATTTTTCCATTTACGGCTGTACTATATTCGAAACAGTGGAACTATTTGGACCTTTGCCGATGCAAAATGATCCAGGCAATCGATTGAAGTCAAAAAAATCGCAGTATTCCTAATAGTTTTTGAATTATGAACTATTTTTTACTTTTTATAAATTTTTGATTTTATATATTTTTTCCACTTACGGCTATACTATATTCGAAAGAGTGGAACTATTTGGACCTTTGCCGATGCAAAATGATCCAGGCAATCGATTGAAGTTCAAAAAAATCGCAGTATTTCTAATAGTTTTTGAATTATGAACTATTTTTTACTTTTTGTAAATTTTTAATTTTATTTATTTTCTCCACTTACGGCTATACTATTCGAAACAGTGGAACTGTTTCGACCCTTGCCGACGCAAAATGATCCTGGCAATCGATTGAAGTCAAAAAAATCTCAGTATTCCTAATAGTTTTTGAATTATGAACTATTTTTTACTTTTTATAAATTTTAGATTTTATTTATTTTTTCCACTTACGGCTATACTATATTTGAAACAGTGGAACAATTTGGATCTTTGCCGATGCAAAATGATCCAGGCAATCGATTGAAGTTCAAAAAAATCGCAGTATTTCCAAGAGTTTTTGAATTATGAACTATTATTTACTTTTTATAAATTTTTGATTTTATTTATTTTCTCCACTTACGGCTATACTATTCGAAACAGTGGAACTGTTTCGACCCTTGCCGATGCAAAATGATCCAGGCAATCGATTGAAGTCAAAAAAATCTTAGTATTCCTAATAGTTTTTGAATTATAAACTATTTTTTACTTTTTATAAATTTTTGATTTTATTTATTTTCTCCACTTACGGATATACTATTCGAAACACTGGAACTGTTTGGACCTTTGCCGTGGCAAAATGATCCAGGCAATCGATTGAAGTCAAAAAAATCTCAGTATTCCTAATAGTTTTTGAATTATGAACTATTTATTACTTTTTATAAATTTTTGATTTTATTTATTTTTTCCACTTACGGCTATACTATTCGAAACAGTGGAACTGTTTGGACACTTGCCAATGCAAAATGACCCAGGTAATCGATTGAAGTCAAAAAAATCTCAGTATTTCTAATAGTTTTTGAATTATGAACTATTTTTTACTTTTTATAAATTTTTGATTTTATTTATTTTCTCCACTTACTGCTATCCTATTCGAAACAGTTTAACTGTTTGGACACTTGCCAATGCAAAATGATCCAGGTAATCGATTGAAGTCAAAAAAATCTCAGTATTCCTAATAGTTTTTGAGTTATGAACTATTTTTTACTTTTTATAAATTTTTGATTTTATTTATTTTTTCCACTTACGGCTATACTATATTCGAAAGAGTGGAACTATTTGGACCTTTGCCGATGCAAAATGATCCGGGCAATCGATTGATGACAAAAAAATCGCAGTATTCCTAATAGTTTTTGAATTATGAACTATTTTTTACTTATTATAAATTTTTGATTTTATTTATTTTCTCCACTTACGGCTATACTATTCGACACAGTGGAACTTTTTGGACCTTTGCCGATGCAAAATGATCCAGGCACTCGATTGAAGTTCAAAAAAATCGCAGTATTTCTAAGAGTTTTTGAATTATGAACTATTTTTTACTTTTTATAAATTTTTGATTTTATTTATTTTCTCCAATTACGGCTATACTATTCGAAACAGTGGAACTGTTTCGACCCTTGCCGATGCAAAATGATCCAGGCAATCGATTGAAGTCAAAAAAATCTTAGTATTCCTAATAGTTTTTGAATTATGAACTATTTTTTACTTTTTATAAATTTTTGATTTTATTTATTTTCTCCACTTACGGATATACTATTCGAAACACTGGAACTGTTTGGACCTTTGCCGAGGCAAAATGATCCAGGCAATCGATTGAAGTCAAAAAAATCTCAGTATTCTTAATAGTTTTTGAATTATGAACTATTTATTACTTTTTATAAATTTTTGATTTTATTTATTTTTTTTACTTACGGCGATATTATTCGAAACAGTGGAACTGTTTGGACACTTGCCGATGCAAAATGATCCAGGTAATCTATTGAAGTCAAAAAAATCTCAGTATTCCTAATAGTTTTTGAATTATGAACTATTTTTTACTTTTTATAAATTTTTGATTTTATTTATTTTCTCCACTTACGGCTATACTATTCGAAACACTGGAACTGTTTGGACTTTTGCCGAGGCAAAATGATCCAGGCAATCGATTGAAGTCAAAAAAATCTCAGTATTCTTAATAGTTTTTGAATTATGAACTATTTTTTACTTTTTATAAATTTTTGATTTTATTTATTTTCTCGACTTATTCTTCATCAAAAACACGACTAATGTCTCAGTTTGGAAAAAAACGCTTTATTTGGAGCCATTTTTTGCTTAACGAACCGAATATAATTTAGTAAATCAGACTGAGAATGCTTTAGTCTGGATCAAAGAACGATTTTTATTAAAATTTAAAAGAAAACGACTAATTTCGAAATATTATTTACACAGAAACGAGTCAAACACGAGTTAAACTTAAACAAAACAGACTGTAAACGTTTTATGTCGCTTCAAAAGAACGATTCATATTATAATTTGGAAGAAACCTGCTTATTTCGGCAGCTTTTTTGCTTAGAAACTAGTAAAATCTTACCAAACCAAACTAAAAACATCTTATTTCGCCTCAAAAACACCATTAATGTTACAGTCTAAAAAAACAGCTTATTTGGGTCTGCTTTTGCATAAAGAAACGAGTATAATTTAATAAAACAGACTGAGAACTTTCTAGATTAGTTTGAAGGAACGATTAAATTTATAATTTTGAAGAAAAGAACTCAATTCGATGGATCCGTCTTCTTCTTCTTCTTCTTCTTCTTCTTATTATTATTATTATTATTATTATTATTATTATTATTATTATTTTAATAATAATTTAAAACCAACTATAACTTTCGAATAGTGAACGGTTTATGCACCTGTTGGTAAGAACATTGTTAATTTTTGACAAATATTTACTTAAAAACCTAAAGACTTACACAAATCAAATTGAAAACATCTTATTCAAGTTCAAAATAACAAATAATATTATAGTTTTGATAAAAAAAGATTATTTTGGACGTTTATTAGCTTTGAAACGAGCAATCGTTTACAAGACATACTGAAAACGCTTTAATCAGGCTCAAAAGTACGAATTATGCTATAGTTTGAACAGAAAGGGCTTATTCCGTACGATTGATTGCTTAAATAAACGAGTATATTTAATAAAACAGAGTGAAAACGCTTTATTCTGGCTCAAAAGAACGATTGATGCATGAATTTGGAAGCAAATGGCTTATTTCGAAATATTTTTTGCTTAGAATCCAGTAAAACTTACACAAATGGAGCCGCAAACGTCTTAGTTAGCTTCAAAAAAGCAATATATATTATAATTCGAAAGAAAACGGCTTATTTCGAACGACTCTTAGCTTCGAAACCAGCAAACGTTTACAAAACATACTGCAGACGCTTTATTCTGGCTCAAAAGAACGAATTATATTATAGTTTGAACAAAAACAGTGAATTTCAGACAATTTTTTGCTTAAAGAAACGAGTAATTTTAATATAACAGACCAAAAACGCTTTATTCTTGCTCAAAAGAACGATTGATGCAATAATTTGAAAGCAAATGGCTAATTTCGAAAGATTATTTACTTAGAATCCAGTAAAACTTATGTAAATCGAGCCGAAAACGTCTTAGTTCGCATCAAATAAGCGATACATATTATAATTCGAAAGAAAACGGCTTATTTCGAACGATTCTTAGCTTCGAAACCAGCAAACGTTTACAAAACATACTAAAAACGCTCAACTCACGCTCAAAAGAACGAATTATGTTATAGTTTAAACTAAAACGGCAAATTTCAGACTATTTTTTGCTTAAAGAAACGAGTATATTTAACGAAACAGACTCAAAACTCTTTATTCTTGCTCAAAAGAACGAATTATGTCATAGATTAAAAGAAAACGGTTTATTTCAAACTACTCTTGGCTTCAAATTAAGCAAACTTTAATAAAGCAGAGTGAAAACGTTTTATTGTCACAAGAAAACAGTTCAAGCACTAATTAAAGCCAATCCTGGGAGATTTCTCGATTTTAAGAAAAGAAATTGTCTAAAATAAAGGTTTATCTTTAAAATTTGTGCCTTTTCTCGTTTCTAAGCAAAGAATCTACTGAGAGAAACCCTTTTTTCATTCAAACTATTGAATAATTTGTACTTTTGTGCTTAAATAAGTCGCTTTTCTACAAACTGTAACATGGAACGTCTTTTTGAGGCGTTTGCTGGTTTTGGAGCTAAGAATCTTTCGAAATAAGCCGTTTTCTTTCGAATTATAATATATATCGCTTTTTTGAAGCGAAATAAAACGTTTTCGGCCCGATTTGTATAAGTTTTGCTGGATTCTAAGCAAAAAACCTTCGAAATATTCCCTTTGCTTCCAAATTAATGCATCAATCGTTCTGATGAGCTAGAATAAAGCGTTTTCTGTCTGCTTTATTAAATATACTCGATTCTTTAAGCAAAAAATTGTTTGAAATTCACTGTTTTTGATCAAACTATAACATAATTCGTTCCTTTGAGCCAGAATAAAGCGTTTTCAGTATGTTTTGTAAACGTTTGCTGTTTTCAAAGCTCAGAATCGTTCGAAATAAGCCGCTTTCTTTCGAATTATAATTTATATCGCTTTTTTGAAGCGAAATAAAACGTTTTCGGCCCGATTTGTATAAGTTTTGCTGGATTCTAAGCAAAAAAAACCTTCGAAATATTCCCTTTGCTTCCAAATTATTGCATCAATCGTTCTTTTGAGCAAGAATAAAGCGTTTTCAATCTGTTTTATTAAATATACTCGCTTCTATAAGCAAAAAATAGTCTGAAATGTGCCGTTTTTGTTTAAACTATAACGTAATTCGTTCTTCTGAGCCTGAATAGAGCGTTTTCAGTATGTTTTGTAAACGTTTGCTGTTTTCAAAGCTTAGAATCGTTCGAAATAAGCCGCTTTCTTTCGAATTATGATTTATATCGCTTTTTTGAAGCGAAATAAAACGTTTTCGACCCGATTTGTATAAGTTTTACTGGATTCTAAGCAAAAAAACCTTCAAAATATTCCCTTTGCTTCCAAATTATTGCATTAATCGTTCTTTTGAGCAAGAATAAAGCGTTTTCAGTCTGTTTTATTAAATACACCCGTTTCTTTAAGCAAAAAATTGTCTGAAATTCACTGTTTTTGTACAAACTATAACATAATTCGATTTTTTGGGCCAGATTAAAGCCTTTTCAGTATGCTTTGTAAACGTTTGCTGGTTTCAAAGCTAAAAATCGTTCGAAATAAGCCGTTTTCTTTCGAATTATAATATATATCGCTTTTTTGAAGCTAACTAAGACGTTTGCGGCTCCATTTGTGTAAGTTTTACTGGATTCTAAGCAAAAAATCTTTCAAAATAAGCCATTTGCTTCCAAATTATTGCATCAATCGTTCTTTTGAGCCTGAATAAAACGTTTTCAGTCTGTTTTATTAAATATACTCGTTTATTTAGGCAATCAATCGTACGGAATAAGCCCTTTTTGTTCAAATTGTTTCGAATAGTATAGCCGTAAGTGGAGAAAATAAATAAAATAAAAAATTTATAAAAAGTAAAAAATAGTTCATAATTCAAAAACTATTAGGAATACTGAGATTTTTTTGACTTCAATCGATTGCCTGGATCATTTTGCATCGGCAGGGGTCGAAACAGTTCAACTGTTTCGAATAGTATAGCCGTGAGTGGAGAAAATAAATTAAATCAAAAATTTATAAAAAGTAAAAAATAGTTCATAATTCAAAAACTATTAGGAATACTGCGATTTTTTTGACTTCAGTCGATTGCCTGGATCATTTTGCTTCGGCAAAAGTCCAAATAGTTCCACTGTTTCGAATAGTAGAGCCGTATGTGAAAAAAATAAATAAAATCAAAAATTTATAAAAAGTAAAAAATAGTTTATAATTCAAAAACTATTAGGAATACTGCGATTTTTTTGACATCAATCGATTGCCTGGATCATTTTGCATCGGCAAAGGTCCAAATAGTTCCACTCTTTCGAATATAGTATAGCCGTAAATAAAAAAAATAAATAAAATCAAAAATTTATAAAAAGTAAAAAATAGTTCATAATTCAAAAACTATTAGGAATACTGAGATTTTTTTGACTTCAATCGATTGCCAGTATTATTTTGCATCGGCAAGGGTCGAAACAGTTCCACTGTTTCGAATAGTATAGCCGTAAGAGGAGAAAATAATTAAAATCAAAAATTTATAAAAAGTAAAAAATAGTTCATAATTCAAAAACTATTAGGAATACTGCGATTTTTTTGACATCAATCGATTGCCTGGATCATTTTGCATCGGCAAAGGTCCAAATAGTTCCACTCTTTTGAATATAGTATAGCCGTAAGTGGAAAAAATAAATAAAATCAAAAATTTATAAAAAGTAAAAAATAGTTCATAATTCAAAAACTATTAGGAATACTGAGATTTTTTTGACTTCAATCGATTACCTGGATCATTTTGCATTGGCAAGTGTCCAAACAGTTCCACTGTTTCGAATAGGATAGCCGTAAGTGGAGAAAATAAATAAAATCAAAAATTTATAAAAAGTAAAAAATAGTTCATAATTCAAAAACTATTAGGAATACTGAGATTTTTTTGACTTCAATCGATTACCTGGATCATTTTGCATTGGCAAGTGTCCAAACAGCTCCACTGTTTCGAATAGTATAGCCGTAAGTGGAAAAAATAAATAAAATCAAAAATTTATAAAAAGTAATAAATACTTCATAATTCAAAAACTATTAAGAATACTGAGATTTTTTTGACTTCAATCGATTGCCTGGATCATTTTGCCTCGGCAAAGGTCCAAACAGTTCCAGTCTTTCGAATAGTATAGCCGTAAGTGGAGAAAATAAATAAAATCAAAAATTTATAAAAAGTAAAAAATAGTTCATAATTCAAAAACTATTAGGAATACTGAGATTTTTTTGACTTCAATCGATTGCCAGTATTATTTTGCATCGGCAAGGGTCGAAACAGTTCCACTGTTTCGAATAGTATAGCCGTAAGTGGAGAAAATAAATAAAAGCAAAAATTTATAAAAAGTAAAAAATAGTTCATAATTCAAAAACTATTATGAATACTGCGATTTTTTTGAACTTCAATCGATTGCCTGGATCATTTTGTATCGGCAAAGGTCCAAATTGTTCCACTGTTTCGAATATAGTATAGCCGTAAGTGGAAAAAATAAATAAAATCAAAAATTTATAAAAAGTAAAAAATAGTTCATAATTCAAAAACTATTAGGAATACTGAGATTTTTTTGACTTCAATCGATTGCCTGGATCATTCTGCATCGGCAAAGATCCAAACAGTTCCACTGTATCGAATAGTATAGCCATAAGTGGAGAAAATAAACAAAATCAAAAATTTTTAAAAAGTAAAATATAGTTCATAATTCAAAAACTATTAGGAATACTAGATTTTTTTGACTTCAAGCGATTGCCTGGATCATTTTGCATCGGCAAGGGTCGAAACAGTTCCACTGTTTCGAATGGTATAGCCGTAAGTGGAGAAAATAAATAAAATCAAAAATTTGTAAAAAGTAAAAAATAGTGCATAATTCAAAAACTATTAAAAATACTGCGATTTTTTTGAACTTCAATCGATTGCCTGGATCATTTTGCATCGGCAAAGGTCCAAATAGTTCCACCGTGTCGAATAGTATAGCCGTAAGTGGAGAAAATAAATAAAATCAAAATTTTATAAAAAGTAAAAAATAGTTCATAATTCAAAAACTATTAGGAATACTGCAATTTTTTTGACATCAATCGATTGCCCGGATCATTTTGCATCGGCAAAGGTCCAAATCGTTCCACTCTTTCGAATATAGTATAGCGCTAAGTGGAAAAAATAAATAAAATCAAAAATTTATAAAAAGTAAAAAATAGTTCATAATTCAAAAACTATTAGGAACACAGAGATTTTTTTGACTTTAATCGATTGCCTGGATCATTTTGCATCAGCAAAGATCCAAACAGTTCCACTGTTCCGAATAGTATAGCCGTAAGTGGAGAAAATAAATAAAACTAAAAATTTATAAAAAGTAAAAAATAGATCATAATTCAATAACTATTAGGAATACTGAGATTTTTTTGACTGCAATCGATTGCCTGGATCATTTTGCATCGGCAAGGGTCGAAACAGTTTCACTGTTTCGAATAGTATAGCCATAAGTGGAGGAAATAAACAAAATCAAAAATTTATAAAAAGTAAAATATAGTTCATAATTCAAAAACTATTAGGAATACTAGATTTTTTTGAACTTCAATCGATTGCCTGGATCATTTTGCATCGGCAAGGGTCGAAACAGTTCCACTGTTTCGAATAGTATAGCCGTAAGTGGAGAAAATAAATAAAATCAAAAATTTATAAAAAGTAAAAAATAGTTCACAATTCAAAAACTAATAGGAATACTGCGATTTTTTTGACTTCAATCGATTGCCTGGATCATTTTGTAACGGCAAGAGTCCAAACAGTTCCACTGTTTCGAATAGTATAGCCGTAAGTGGAGAAAATAAATAAAATCAAAAATTTACAAAAAGTAAAAAATAGTTCATATTTCAAAAACTATTAGGAATACTGCGATTTTTTTGACTTCAATCGATTGCCTGGATCATTTTGCCTCGGCCAGGGTCGAAGGAGTTCAACTGTTTCGAATAGCATAGCCGTAAGTGGAGAAAATAAATAAAATCAAAAATTTATAAAAAGTAAAAAATAGTACATAATTCAATAACTGTTAGGAATACTGCGATTTTTTTGACTTCAATCGATTGCCTGGATCATTTTGCATCGGCAAAATTCCAAACAGTTCCACTGTTTCGAATAGTATAGCCGTAAGTGGAGAAAATAAATAAAATCAAAAATTTATAAAAAGTAAAAAATAGTACATAATTCAAAAACTATTAGGAATACTGCGATTTTTTTGACTTCAGTCGATTGCCTGGATCATTTTGCATCGGCAAAGGTCCAAACAGTTCCACTGTTTCGAATAGTATAGCCGTAAGTGGAAAAAATAAATAAAATCAAAAATTTATAAAAAGTAAATAATAGTTCATAATTCAAAAACTACTAGGAATACTGAAATTTTTTTGACTTCAGTCGATTGCCTGGATCATTTTGCATCGGCAAGGGTCGAAACAGTTCCACTGTTTCGAATTGTATAGCCGTAAGTGGAGAAATTAAATAAAATCAAAAATTTATAAAAAGTAAAAAATAGTTCATAATTCAAAAACTATTAGGAATACTGCGATTTTTTTGACATCAATCGATTGCCCGGATCATTTTGCATCGGCAAAGGTCCAAATAGTTCCACTCTATCGAATATAGTATAGCCGTAAGTGGAAAAAATAAATAAAATCAAAAATTTATAAAAAGTAAAAAATAGTTCATAATTCAAAAACTATTAGGAATACTGAGATTTTTTTGACTCCAATCGATTGCCTGGATCATTTTGCATCGGCAAAGGTCCAAACAGTTCCACTGTTTCGAATAGTATAGCCGTAAGTGGAGAAAATATATAAAATCAAAAATTTATAAAAAGAAAAAAATAGTACATAATTCAAAAACTATTAGGAATACTGCAATTTTTTTGACTTCAATCGATTGCCTGGATCATTTTGCATCGGCAAAGGTCCAAATAGTTCCACTGTTTCGAATATAGTATAGCCGTAAGTGGAAAAAATAAATAAAATCAAAAATTTATAAAAAGTAAAAAATAGTTCATAATTCAAAAACTATTAGGAATACTGAGATTTTTTTGACTTCAATCGATTGCCTGAATTATTTTGCATCGGCAAAGGTCCAAAGAGTTCCACTGTTTCGAATAGTATAGCCGTAAGTGGAGAAAATATATAAAATCAAAAATTTATAAAAAGTAAAAAATTGTTCATAATTCAAAAATTATTAGGAATACTGAGATTTTTTTAACTTCAATCGATTGCCTGGATCATTTTGCATTGGCAAGGGTCGAAACAGTTCCACTGTTTCGAATAGTATAGCCGTAAGTGGAGAAAATAAATAAAATCAAAAATTTATAAAAAGTAAATAATAGTTCATAATTCAAAAACTATTAGGAATACTGAGATTTTTTTGACATCAATCGATTGCCCGGATCATTTTGCATCGGCAAAGGTCCAAATAGTTCCACTGTTTCGAATATAGTATAGCCGTAAGTGGAAAAAATAAATAAAATCAAAAATTTATAAAAAGTAAAAAATAGTACATAATTCAAAAACTATTAAGAATACTGCGATTTTTTTGACTTCAATCGATTGCCTGGATCATTTTGCATCGGCAAGGGTCGAAACAGTTCCATTGTTTTGAATAGTATAGCCGTAAGTGGTGAAAATAAATAAAATCAAAAATTTATAAAAAGTAAAAAATAGTTCATAATTCAAAAACTATTAGGAATACTGCGATTTTTTTGACATCAATCGATTGCCCGGATCATTTTGCATCGGCAAAGGTCCAAATAGTTGCACTCTTTCGAATATAGTATAGCCGTAAGTGGAAAAAATAAATAAAATCAAAAATTTATAAAAAGTAAAAAATAGTACATAATTCAAAAACTATTAAGAATACTGCGATTTTTTTGACTTCAATCGATTGCCTGGATCATTTTGCATCGGCAAGGGTCGAAACAGTTCCATTGTTTTGAATAGTATAGCCGTAAGTGGTGAAAATAAATAAAAGCAAAAATTTATAAAAAGTAAAAAATAGTTCATAATTCAAAAACTATTAGGACTACTGAGATTTTTTTGACTCCAATCGATTGCCTGGATCATTTTGCATCGGCAAAGGTCCAAATAGTTCCACTGTTTCGATGCAAAATAACCCAGGTAATCGATTGAAGTCACAAAAATCGCAGTATTCCTAATAGTTTTTGAATTATGAACTATTTTTTACATTCTATAAATTTTTGATTATATTTATTTTCTCCACTAACGGCTATACTATTCGAAACAGTGGAACTGTTTGGACCTTTGCCGATGCAAAATGATCCAGGTAATCGATTGAAGTCAAAAAAATCGCAGTATTCCTAATAGTTTTTGAATTATGAACTATTGTTTGCTTTTTATAAATTTTTGATTTTATTTATTTTCTCCACTTACGGCTATACTATTCGAAACAGTGTAACTGTTTGGACGTTTGCCGATGCAAAATGAACCAGGTAATCGATTGAAGTCAAAAAAATCGCAGTATTCCCAATAATTTTTGAATTATGAACTATTTTTTACTTTTTATAAATTTTTGATTTTATTTATTTTCTCCACTTACGGCTATACTATATTCGAAACAGTGGAACTATTTGGACCCTTGCCTATAAAAAATGATCCAGGCAATCGATGGAAGTTCAAAAAAATCGCAGTATTCCTAATAGTTTTTGAATTATGAACTATTTTTTACTTCTTATAAATTTTTGATTTTATTTATTTTCTCCACTTACGGCTATACTATTCGAATATTCGAAACAGTGGAACTATTTGGACCTTTGCCGATGCAAAATGATTCAGGCAATCGATTTTAGTCAAAGAAATCGCAGTATTCCTAATAGTTTTTAAATTATGAACTATTTTTTACTTTTTATAAATTTTTGATTTTATTTATTTTCTCCACTTACGGCTATACTATTCGAAACAGTGGAACTGTTTGGACCTTTGCCGATGCAAAATGATCCAGGCAATCGATTGAAGTCAAAAAAATCTCAGTATTCCTAATAGTTTTTGAATTATGAACTATTTTTTACTTTTTATAAATTTTTGATTTTATTTATTTTCTCCACTTACGGCTATACTATTCGACACGGTGGAACTATTTGGACCTTTGCCGATGCAAAATGATCCAGGCAATCGATTGAAGTTCAAAAAAATCGCAGTATTTCTAATAGTTTTTGAATTATGAACTATTTTTTACTTTTTATAAATTTTTGATTTTATTTATTTTTTCCACTTACGGCTATACTATATTGGAAACAGTGGAACAATTTGGACACTTGCCGATGTAAAATGATTCAGGTAATCGATTGAAGTCAAAAAAATCTCAGTATTCCTAATAGTTTTTGAATTATGAACTATTTTTTACTTTTTATAAATTTTTGATTTTATTTATTTTTTCCACTTACGGCTATACTATATTCGAAAGAGTGGAACTATTTGGACCTTTGCCGATGCAAAATGATCCAGGCGATCGATTGAAGTTCAAAAAAATCGCTGTATTTCTAATGGTTTTTGAATTATGAACTATTTTTTACTTTTTGTAAATTTTTAATTTTATTTATTTTCTCCACTTACGGCTATACTATTCGAAACAGTGGAACTGTTTCGACCCTTCCCGACGCAAAATGATCCTGGCAATCGATTGAAGTCAAAAAAATCTCAGTATTCCTAATAGTTTTTGAATTATGAACTATTTTTTACTTTTTATAAATTTTAGATTTTATTTATTTTTTCCACTTACGGCTATACTATAGTTGAAACAGTGGAACAATTTGGACCTTTGCCGATGCAAAATGATCCAGGCAATCGATTGAAGTTCAAAAAAATCGCAGTATTCATAATAGTTTTTGAATTATGAACTATTTATTACTTTTTATAAATTTTTGATTTTATTTATTTTTTCCACTTACGGCTGTACTATTCGAAACAGTGGAACTGTTTGGACACTTGCCAATGCAAAATGACCCAGGTAATCGATTGAAGTCAAAAAAATCTCAGTATTTCTAATAGTTTTTGAATTATGAACTATTTTTTACTTTTTATAAATTTTTGATTTTATTTATTTTCTCCACTTACTGCTATCCTATTCGAAACAGTGGAACTGTTTGGACACTTGCCAATGCAAAATGATCCAGGCAATCGATTGAAGTCAAAAAAATCTCAGTAATCCTAATAGTTTTTGAGTTATGAACTATTTTTTACTTTTTATAAATTTTTGATTTTATTTATTTTTTCCACTTACGGCTATACTATATTCGAAAGAGTAGAACTATTTGGACCTTTGCCGATGCAAAATGATCCGGGCAATCGATTGATGACAAAAAAATCGCAGTATTCCTAATAGTTTTTGAATTATGAACTATTTTTTACTTATTATAAATTTTTGATTTTATTTATTTTCTCCACTTACGGGTATACTATTCGACACAGTGGAACTTTTTAGACCTTTGCCGATGCAAAATGATCCAGGCACTCGATTGAAGTTCAAAAAAATCGCAGTATTTCTAAGAGTTTTTGAATTATGAACTATTTTTTACTTTTTATAAATTTTTGATTTTATTTATTTTCTCCACTTATGGCTATACTATTCGAAACAGTGGAACTGTTTCGACCCTTGCCGATGCAAAATGATCCAAGCAATCGATTGAAGTCAAAAAAATCTCAGTATTCTTAATAGTTTTTGAATTATGAACTATTTATTACTTTTTATAAATTTTTGATTTTATTTTTTTTTTTCCACTTACGGCTATACTATTCGAAACAGTGGAACTGTTTGGACACTTGCCGATGCAAAATGATCCAGGTAATCGATTGAAGTCAAAAAATCTCAGTATTCCTAATAGTTTTTGAATTATAAACTATTTTTTACTTTTCATAAATTTTTGATTTTATTTATTTTCTCCACTTACGGCTATACTATTCGAAACACTGGAACTGTTTGGACTTTTGCCGAGGTAAAATGATCCAGGCAATCGATTGAAGTCAAAAAAATCTCAGTATTCTTAATAGTTTTTGAATTATGAACTATTTTTTACTTTTTATAAATTTTTTATTTTATTTATTTTCTCCACTTACGGCTATACTATTCGAAACAGTGGAACTGTTTGGACACTTGCCGATGCAAAATGATCCAGGTAATCGATTGAAGTCAAAAAAATCTCAGTATTCCTAATAGTTTTTGAATTATGAACTATTTTTTACTTTTTATAAATTTTTGATTTTATTTATTTTCTCCACTTACGGCTATACTATTCGAAACAATGGGACTATTTCGAACCTTGCCGATGCAAAATGATCCAGGCAATCGATTGAAGTTAAAAAAATCTCAGTATTCCTAATAGTTTTTGAATTATGAACTATTTTTTACTTTTTATAAATTTTTGATTTTATTTATTTTCTCCACTTACGGCTATACTATTCGAAACAATGGGACTATTTCGAACCTTGCCGATGCAAAATGATCCAGGTAATCGATTGAAGTCAAAAAAATCGCAGTATTCCCAATAATTTTTGAATTATGAACTATTTTTTACTTTTTATAAATTTTTGATTTTATTTATTTTCTCCACTTACGGCTATACTATATTCGAAACAGTGGAACTATTTGGACCCTTGCCTATAAAAAATGATCCAGGCAATCGATGGAAGTTCAAAAAAATCGCAGTATTCCTAATAGTTTTTGAATTATGAACTATTTTTTACTTTTTATAAATTTTTGATTTTATTTATTTTCTCCACTTACGGCTATACTATTCGAATATTCGAAACAGTGGAACTATTTGGACCTTTGCCGATGCAAAATGATTCAGGCAATCGATTTTAGTCAAAGAAATCGCAGTATTCCTAATAGTTTTTTAATTATGAACTATTTTTTACTTTTTATAAATTTTTGATTTTATTTATTTTCTCCACTTACGGCTATACTATTCGAAACAGTGGAACTGTTTGGACCTTTGCCGATGCAAAATGATCCAGGCAATCGATTGAAGTCAAAAAAATCTCAGTATTCCTAATAGTTTTTGAATTATGAACTATTTTTTACTTTTTATAAATTTTTGATTTTATTTATTTTCTCCACTTACGGCTATACTATTCGACACGGTGGAACTATTTGGACCTTTGCCGATGCAAAATGATCCAGGCAATCGATTGAAGTTCAAAAAAATCGCAGTATTTCTAATAGTTTTTGAATTATGAACTATTTTTTACTTTTTATAAATTTTTGATTTTATTTATTTTTTCCACTTACGGCTATACTATATTGGAAACAGTGGAACAATTTGGACACTTGCCGATGTAAAATGATTCAGGTAATCGATTGAAGTCAAAAAAATCTCAGTATTCCTAATAGTTTTTGAATTATGAACTATTTTTTACTTTTTGTAAATTTTTAATTTTATTTATTTTCTCCACTTACGGGTATACTATATTCGAAAGAGTGGAACTATTTGGACCTTTGCCGATGCAAAATGATCCAGGCAATCGATTGAAGTTCAAAAAAATCGCAGTATTTCTAATGGTTTTTGAATTATGAACTATTTTTTACTTTTTGTAAATTTTTAATTTTATTTATTTTCTCCACTTACGGCTATACTATAGTTGAAACAGTGGAACAATTTGGACCTTTGCCGATGCAAAATGATCCAGGCAATCGATTGAAGTTCAAAAAAATCGCAGTATTCATAATAGTTTTTGAATTATGAACTATTTATTACTTTTTATAAATTTTTGATTTTATTTATTTTTTCCACTTACGGCTGTACTATTCGAAACAGTGGAACTGTTTGGACACTTGCCAATGCAAAATGACCCAGGTAATCGATTGAAGTCAAAAAAATCTCAGTATTTCTAATAGTTTTTGAATTATGAACTATTTTTTACTTTTTATAAATTTTTGATTTTATTTATTTTCTCCACTTACTGCTATCCTATTCGAAACAGTGGAACTGTTTGGACACTTGCCAATGCAAAATGATCCAGGTAATCGATTGAAGTCAAAAAAATCTCAGTAATCCTAATAGTTTTTGAGTTATGAACTATTTTTTACTTTTTATAAATTTTTGATTTTATTTATTTTTTCCACTTACGGCTATACTATATTCGAAAGAGTAGAACTATTTGGACCTTTGCCGATGCAAAATGATCCGGGCAATCGATTGATGACAAAAAAATCGCAGTATTCCTAATAGTTTTTGAATTATGAACTATTTTTTACTTATTATAAATTTTTGATTTTATTTATTTTCTCCACTTACGGGTATACTATTCGACACAGTGGAACTTTTTAGACCTTTGCCGATGCAAAATGATCCAGGCACTCGATTGAAGTTCAAAAAAAATCGCAGTATTTCTAAGAGTTTTTGAATTATGAACTATTTTTTACTTTTTATAAATTTTTGATTTTATTTATTTTCTCCACTTATGGCTATACTATTCGAAACAGTGGAACTGTTTCGACCCTTGCCGATGCAAAATGATCCAAGCAATCGATTGAAGTCAAAAAAATCTCAGTATTCTTAATAGTTTTTGAATTATGAACTATTTATTACTTTTTATAAATTTTTGATTTTATTTTTTTTTTCCACTTACGGCTATACTATTCGAAACAGTGGAACTGTTTGGACACTTGCCGATGCAAAATGATCCAGGTAATCGATTGAAATCAAAAAAATCTCAGTATTCCTAATAGTTTTTGAATTATAAACTATTTTTTACTTTTCATAAATTTTTGATTTTATTTATTTTCTCCACTTACGGCTATACTATTCGAAACACTGGAACTGTTTGGACTTTTGCCGAGGTAAAATGATCCAGGCAATCGATTGAAGTCAAAAAAATCTCAGTATTCTTAATAGTTTTTGAATTATGAACTATTTTTTACTTTTTATAAATTTTTTATTTTATTTATTTTCTCCACTTACGGCTATACTATTCGAAACAGTGGAACTGTTTGGACACTTGCCGATGCAAAATGATCCAGGTAATCGATTGAAGTCAAAAAAATCTCAGTATTCCTAATAGTTTTTGAATTATGAACTATTTTTTACTTTTTATAAATTTTTGATTTTATTTATTTTCTCCACTTACGGCTATACTATTCGAAACAATGGGACTATTTCGAACCTTGCCGATGCAAAATGATCCAGGCAATCGATTGAAGTCAAAAAAATCTCAGTATTCCTAATAGTTTTTGAATTATGAACTATTTTTTACTTTTTATAAATTTTTGATTTTATTTATTTTCTCGACTTATTCTTTATCAAAAACACGACTAATGTCTCAGTTTGGAAAAAAACGCTTTATTTGGAGCCATTTTTTGCTTAACGAACCGAATATAATTTAGTAAATCAGACTGAGAATGCTTTAGTCTGGACCAAAAGAACGATTTTTATTAAAATTTAAAAGAAAACGACTAATTTCGAAATATTATTTACACAGAAACGAGTCAAACACGAGTTAAACTTAAACAAAACAGACTGTAAACGTTTTATGTCGCTTCAAAAGAACGATTCATATTATAATTTGGAAGAAACCTGCTTATTTCGGCAGCTTTTTTGCTTAGAAACGAGTAAAATCTTACCAAACCAAACTAAAAACATCTTATTTCGCCTCAAAAACACCATTAATGTTACAGTTTAAAAAAAACACCTTATTTGGGTCTGCTTTTGCATAAAGAAACGAGTATAATTTAATAAAACAGACTGAGAACTTTCTAGATTAGTTTGAAGGAACGATTAAATTTATAATTTTGAAGAAAAGAACTCAATTCGATGGATCTGTCTTCTTCTTCTTCTTCTTCTTCTTCTTCTTCTTCTTCTTATTATTATTATTATTATTATTATTATTATTATTATTATTATTATTATTATTATTATTGTTATTATTATTATTATTATTATTATTATTATTATTATTATTATTATTATTATTATTATTATTATTATTATTATTATTATTACTATCATTATTATTATTACTATTATATATTTTTTTTTATTATTATTTTAATAATAATTTAAAACCAACTATAACTTTAGAATAGTGAACGGTTTATGCACCAGTTGGTAAGAACATTGTTAATTTTTGACAAATATTTGCTTAAAAACCTGAAGACTTACACAAATCAAATTGAAAACATCTTATTCAAGTTCAAAATAACAAATAATATTATAGTTTTGATAAAAAAAGATTATTTTGGACGTTGGAAAATGGCTTATTTCGAACGATTCTTATCTTTGAAACCAGCAAACATTTAAAAAGCATAATAAAAACGCTCTATTCAGGCTCAGAAGAACGAATTATGTTATAGTTTAAACAAAAACGGCAAATTTCACACTATTTTTTGCTTAACGAAACGAGAATATTTAATAAAACACACTGAAAACGCTATATCCTTGCTCAAAAGAACGATTAATGCAATAATTTAGAAGCAAAGGGAAAATTTCGAAGGTTTTTTTTGCTTAGAATCCAGTAAAACTTATGCAAATCCCACCGAAAACGTCTAAGTTCGCTTCAAAAAAGCGATATATATTATAATTCGAAAGAAAACGGCTTATTTCGAACGACTCTTATCTTTGAAACCAGCAAAGGTTTACAAAACATACTGCAGACGCTTTATTCTGGCTCAAAAGAACGAATTATATTATAGTTTGAACAAAAACAGTGAATTTCAGACAATTGTTTGCTTAAAGAAACGAGTAATTTTAATAAAACAGACCAAAAACGCTTTATTCTTGCTCAAAAGAACGATTGATGCAATAATTTGAAAGCAAATGGCTAATTTCGAAAGATTATTTACTTAGAATCCAGTAAAACTTATGTAAATCGAGCCGAAAACGTCTTAGTTCGCTTCAAGTAAGCGATACATATTATAATTCGAAAGAAAACGGCTTATTTCGAACGATTCTTAGCTTCGAAACCAGCAAACGTTTACAAAACATACTAAAAACGCTCAATTCACGCTCAAAAGAACGAATTATGTTATAGTTTAAACTAAAACGGCAAATTTCAGACTATTTTTTGCTTAAAGAAACGAGTATATTTAATGAAACAGACTCAAAACTCTTTATTCTTGCTCAAAAGAACGAATTATGTTATAGATTAAAAGAAAACGGTTTATTTAGAACTACTCTTGGCTTCAAATTAAGCAAACTTTAATAAAGCAGAGTGAAAACGTTTTATTGTCACAAGAAAACAGTTCAAGCACTAATTAAAGCCAATCCTGGGAGATTTCTCGATTTTAAGAAAAGAAATTGTCTAAAATAAAGGTTTTTCTTTAAAATTTGTGCCTTTTCTCGTTTCTAAGCAAAGAATCTACTGAGAGAAACCCTTTTTTCATTCAAACTATTGAATGAAAAAATTGTGCTTAAATAAGTCGCTTTTCTACAAACTGTAACATGGAACGTCTTTTTGAGGCGTTTGCTGGTTTTGGAGCTAAGAATCTTTCGAAATAAGCCGTTTTCTTTCGAATTATAATATATATCGCTTTTTTGAAGCGAAATAAAACGTTTTCGGCCCGATTTGTATAAGCTTTGCTGGATTCTAAGCAAAAAAACCTTCGAAATATTCCCTTTGCTTCCAAATTATTGCATCAATCGTTCTGATGAGCTAGAATAAAGCGTTTTCTGTCTGCTTTATTAAATATACTCGATTCTTTAAGCAAAAAATTGTTTGAAATTCACTGTTTTTGATCAAACTATAACATAATTCGTTCCTTTGAGCCAGAATAAAGCGTTTTCAGTATGTTTTGTAAACGTTTGCTGTTTTCAAAGCTCAGAATCGTTCGAAATAAGCCGCTTTCTTTCGAATTATAATTTATATCGTTTTTTTGAAGCGAAATAAAACGTTTTCGGCCCGATTTGTATAAGTTTTGCTGGATTCTAAGCAAAAAAAACCTTCGAAATATTCCCTTTGCTTCCAAATTATTGCATCAATCGTTCTTTTGAGCAAGAATAAAGCGTTTTCAATCTGTTTTATTAAATATACTCGCTTCTATAAGCAAAAAATAGTCTGAAATGTGCCGTTTTTGTTTAAACTATAACGTAATTCGTTCTTCTGAGCCTGAATAGAGCGTTTTCAGTATGTTTTGTAAACGTTTGCTGTTTTCAAAGCTTAGAATCGTTCGAAATAAGCCGCTTTCTTTCGAATTATGATTTATATCGCTTTTTTGAAGCGAAATAAAACGTTTTCGACCCGATTTGTATAAGTTTTACTGGATTCTAAGCAAAAAAACCTTCAAAATATTCCCTTTGCTTCCAAATTATTGCATTAATCGTTCTTTTGAGCAAGAATGAAGCGTTTTCAGTCTGTTTTATTAAATACACCCGTTTCTTTAAGCAAAAAATTGTCTGAAATTCACTGTTTTTATACAAACTATAACATAATTCGATTTTTTGGGCCAGATTAAAGCCTTTTCAGTATGCTTTGTAAACGTTTGCTGGTTTCAAAGCTAAGAATCGTTCGAAATAAGCCGTTTTCTTTCGAATTATAATATATATCGCTTTTTTGAAGCTAACTAAGACGTTTGCGGCTTCATTTGTGTAAGTTTTACTGGATTCTAAGCAAAAAATCTTTCGAAATAAGCCATTTGCTTCCAAAATATTGCATCAATCGTTCTTTTGAGCCTGAATAAAACGTTTTCAGTCTGTTTTATTAAATATACTCGTTTATTTAGGTAATCAATCGTACGGAATAAGCCCTTTTTGTTCAAACTATATCATAATTCGTTCTTTTGAGCCTGATTAAAGCATTTTCAGTATGTCTTGTAAACGTTTGCTCGTTTCAAAGCTAATAAACGTCCAAAATAAGCTGTTTTTATCGAAACCATAACATAATTAGTTATTTTGAACTAGAACAAGATTTGCACACAATTTGCTTTGTGTAAGTCTTCAGGTTTTTAAGCAAATATTTGTCAAAAATTAACCATGTTCTTACAAACTGGTGTATAAACCGTTCACTATTCGAAGTTATAGTTGGTTTTAAATTATTAAAATAATAATAAAAAAAATATATAATAATAATAATAATAATAAAAATAATAATAATAATAATAATAATAATAATAATAATAATAATAATAATAATAATAATAATAATAAGAAGAAGAAGAAGAAGAAGAAGAAGAAGAAGAAGACGAATCCTTCGAATTGAGTTCTTTTCTTCAAAATTATAAATTTAATCGTTCCTTCAAACTAATCTAGAAAGTTCTCAGTCTGTTTTATTAAATTATACTCGTTTCTTTATGCAAAAGCAGACCTAAATAAGGTGTTTGTTTTAAACTGTAACATTAATGGTGTTTTTGAGGCGAAATAAGATGTTTTTAGTTTGGTTTGGTAAGGTTTTACTCGTTTCTAAGTAAAAAAGCTGCCGAAATAAGCAGGTTTCTTCCAAATTATAATATGAATCGTTCTTTTGAAGCGACATAAAACGTTTACAGTCTGTTTTGTTTAAGTTTAACTCGTGTTTGACTCGTTTCTGTTCAAATAATATTTCGAAATTAGTCGTTTTCTTTTAAATTTTAATAAAAATCGTTCTTTTGGTCCAGACTAAAGCATTCTCAGTCTGATTTACTAAATTATATTCGGTTCGTTAAGCAAAAAATGGCTCCAAATAAAGCGTTTTTATCCAAACTGAGACATTAGTCGTGTTTTTGGTGAAGAATAATTCGAGAAAATAAATAAAATCAAAAATTTGTAAAAAGTAAAAAATAGTTCATAATTCAAAAACTATTAGGAATACTGAGATTTTTTTGACTTCAATCGATTGCCTGGATCATTTTGCATCGGCAAGGGTCGAAACAGTTCCATTGTTTCGAATAGTATAGCCGTAAGTGGAGAAAATATATAAAATAAAAAATTTATAAAAAGTAAAAAATACTTCATAATTCAAAAACTATTAGGAATGCTGCGAAGTTTTTGACTTCAGTCGATTGCCTGGATCATTTTGCATCGGCAAGGGTCAAAACAGTTCAACTGTTTCGAATAGTATAGCCGTGAGTGGAGAAAATAAATAAATCAAAAATTTATAAAAAGTAAAAAATAGTTCATAATTCAAAAACTATTAGGAATACTGCGATTTTTTTAACTTCAGTCGATTGCCTGGATCAATTTGCTTCGGCAAAAGTCCAAATAGTTCCACTGTTTCGAATAGTGGAGCCGTAAGTGGAAAAAATAAATAAAATCAAAAATTTATAAAATGTAAAAAATAGTTTATAATTCAAAAACTATTATGAATACTGCGATTTTTTTGAACTTCAATCGATTGCCTGGATCATTTTGCATCGGCAAAGGTCCAAATCGTTCCACTGTTTCGAATATAGTATAGCCGTAAGTGGAAAAAATAAATAAAATCAAAAATTTATAAAAAGTAAAAAATAGTTCATAATTCAAAAACTGTTAGGAATACTAAGATTTTTTTGACTTCAATCGATTGCCAGGATCATTTTGCATCGGCAAGGGTCGAAACAGTTCCACTGTTTCGAATAGTATAGCCGTAAGTGGAGAAAATAAATAAAATCAAAAATATATAAAAAGTAAAAAATAGTTCATAATTCAAAAACTATTAGGAATACTGCGATTGTTTTGACATCAATCGATTGCCTGGATCATTTTGCATCGGCAAAGGTCCAAATAGTTCCACTCTTTCAAATGTAGTATAACCGTAAGTGGAAAAAATAAATAAAATCAAAAATTTATAAAAAGTAAAAAATAGTTCATAATTCAAAAACTATTAGGAATACTGAGATTTTTTTGACTTCAATCGATTACCTGGATCATTTTGCATTGGCAAGTGTCCAAACAGTTCCACTGTTTCTAATAGTATAGCCGTAAGTGGAAAAAATAAATAAAATCAAAAATTTATAAAAAGTAATAAATTGTTCATAATTCAAAAACTATTAAGAATACTGAGATTTTTTTGACATCAATTGATTGCCTGGATCATTTTGCCTCGGCAAAGGTCCAAACAGTTCCAGTGTTTCGAATAGTATAGCCGTAAGTGGAGAAAATATATAAAATCAAAAATTTATAAAAAGTAAAAAATTGTTTATAATTCAAAAACTATTAGGAATACTGAGATTTTTTTGACTTCAATCGATTGCCTGGATCATTTTGCATCGGCAAGGGTCGAAACAGTTCCACTGTTTCGAATAGTATAGCCGTAAGTGGAGAAAATAAATAAAATCAAAAATTTATAAAAAGTAAAAAATAGTTCCTAATTCAAAAACTATTATGAATACTGCGATTTTTTTGAACTTCAATCGATTGCCTGGATCATTTTGCATCGGCAAAGGTCCAAATTGTTCCACTGTTTCGAATATAGTATAGCCGTAAGTGGAAAAAATAAATAAAATCAAAAATTTGTAAAAAGTAAAAAATAGTTCATAATTCAAAAACTATTAGGAATACTGAGATTTTTTTGACTTCAATCGATTGCCAGGATCATTTTGCATCGGCAAGGGTCGAAACAGTTCCACTGTTTCGAATAGTATAGCCGTAAGTGGAGAAAATAAATAAAATCAAAAATTTATAAAAAGTAAAAAATAGTTCATAATTCAAAAACTATTAAGAATACTGCGATTTTTTTGACATCAATCGATTACCTGGATCATTTTGCATCGGCAAAGGTCCAAATAGTTCCACTCTTTCGAATATAGTATAGCCGTAAGTGGAAAAAATAAATAAAATCAAAAATTTATAAAAAGTAAAAAATAGTTCATAATTCAAAAACTATTAGGAATACTGAGATTTTTTTGACTTCAATCGATTACCTGAATCATTTTACATCGGCAAGTGTCCAAACAGTTCCACTGTTTCGAATAGTATAGCCGTAAGTGGAAAAAATAAATAAAATCAAAAATTTATAAAAAGTAAAAAATAGTTCATAATTCAAAAACTATTAGGAATACTGCGATTTTTTTGACTTAAATCGATTGCCTGGATCATTTTGCATCGGCAAAGATACAAACAGTTCCACTGTTTCGAATAGTATAGCCGTAAGTGGAGAAAATATATAAAATTTAATATTTATAAAAAGTAAAAAATAGTTCATAATTCAAGAACTATTAGGAATACTGAGATTTTTTTGACTTCAATCGATTACCTGAATCATTTTACATCGGCAAGTGTCCAAATTGTTCCACTGTTTCGAATATAGTATAGCCGTAAGTGGAAAAAATAAATAAAATCAAAAATTTATAAAAAGTAAAAAATAGTTCATAATTCAAAAACTATTAGGAATACTGAGATTTTTTTGACTTCAATCGATTGCCTGGATCATTTTGCATCGGCAAAGATCCAAACAGTTCCACTGTTTAGAATAGTATAGCCGTAAGTGGAGTAAATAAATAAAATTAAAAATTTATAAAAAGTAAAAAATAGTTCATAATTCAATAACTATTAGGAATACTGAGATTTTTTTGACTGCAATCGATTGCCTGGATCATTTTCCATCGGCAAGGGTCGAAACAGTGAAACTGTTTTAGTTTTTAGTTTCACTGTTTCGAATAGTATAGCCATAAGTGGAGAAAATAAACAAAATCAAAAATTTATAAAAAGTAAAAAATAGTTCATAATTCAAAAACTATTAGGAATACTCTATTTTTTTGAACTTCAATCGATTGCCTGGATCATTTTGCATCGGCAAGGGTCGAAGGAGTTCAACTGTTTCGAATAGCGTAGCCGTAAGTGGAGAAAATAAATAAAATCAAAAATTTATAAAAAGTAAAAAATAGTACATAATTCAATAACTATTAGGAGTACTGCGATTTTTTTGACTTCAATCGATTGCCTGGATCATTTTGCATCGGCAAAGTTTCAAACAGTTCCACTGTTTCGAATAGTATAGCCGTAAGTGGAGAAAATATATAAAATCAAAAATTTATAAATAGTAAAAAATAGTACATAATTCAAAAACTATTAGGAATACTGCGATTTTTTTGACTTCAATCGATTGCCTGGATCATTTTGCATCGGCAAAGGTCCAAACAGTTCCACTGTTTCGAATAGTATAGCCGTAAGTGGAAAAAATAAATAAAATCAAAAATTTATAAAAAGTAAATAATAGTTCATAATTCAAAAACTATTAGGAATACTGAGATTTTTTTGACTTCAGTCGATTGCCTGGATCATTTTGCATCGGCGAGGGTCGAAACAGTTCCACTGTTTCGAATAGTATAGCCGTAAGTGGAGAAATTAAATAAAATCAAAAATTTATAAAAAGTAAAAAATAGTTCATAATTCAAAAACTATTAGGAATACTGAGATTTTTTTGACTTCAGTCGATTGCCTGGATCATTTTGCATCGGCAAGGGTCGAAACAGTTCCACTGTTTCGAATAGTATAGCCGTAAGTGGAGAAATTAAATAAAATCAAAAATTTATAAAAAGTAAAAAATAGTTCATAATTCAAAAACTATTAGGAATACTGAGATTTTTTTGACTTCAGTCGATTGCCTGGATCATTTTGCATCGGCAAGGGTCGAAACAGTTCCACTGTTTCGAATAGTATAGCCGTAAGTGGAGAAATTAAATAAAATCAAAAATTTATAAAAAGTAAAAAATAGTTCATAATTCAAAAACTATTAGGAATACTGAGATTTTTTTGACTCCAATCGATTGCCTGGATCATTTTGCATCGGCAAAGGTCCAAACAGTTCCACTGTTTCGAATAGTATAGCCGTAAGTGGAGAAAATATATAAAATCAAAAATTTATAAAAAGAAAAGAATAGTACATAATTCAAAGACTATTAGGAATACTGCGATTTTTTTGACTTCAATCGATTGCCTGGATCATTTTGCATCGGCAAAGGTCCAAACAGTTCCACTGTTTCGAATAGTATAGCCGTAAGTGGAGAAAATATATAAAATCAAAAATTTATAAAAAGTAAAAAATAGTACATAATTCAAAAACTATTAGGAATACTGCAATTTTTTTGACTTCAATCAATTGCCTGGATCATTTTGCATCGGCAAAGGTCCAAATAGTTCCACTGTTTCGAATATAGTATAGCCGTAAGTGGAAAAAATAAATAAAATCAAAAATTTATAAAAAGTAAATAATAGTTCATAATTCAAAAACTATTAGGAATACTGAGATTTTTTTGACATCAATCGATTGCCCGGATCATTTTGCATCGGCAAAGGTCCAAATAGTTCCACTGTTTCGAATATAGTATAGCCGTAAGTGGAAAAAATTAATAAAATCAAAAATTTATAAAAAGTAAAAAATAGTACATAATTCAAAAACTATTAGGAATATTGCGATTTTTTTGACTTCAATCGATTGCCTGGATCATTTTGCATCGGCAAGAGTCGAAACAGTTCCAATGTTTTGAATAGTATAGCCGTAAGTGGTGAAAATAAATAAAATCAAAAATTTATAAAAAGTAAAAAGTAGTTCATAATTCAAAAACTATTAGGCATACTGCGATTTTTTTGACATCAATCGATTGCCCGGATCATTTTGCATCGGCAAAGGTCCAAATAGTTGCACTCTTTCGAATATAGTATAGCCGTAAGTGGAAAAAATAAATAAAATCAAAAATTTATAAAAAGTAAAAAATAGTTCATAATTCAAAAACTATTAGGAATACTGAGATTTTTTTGACTCCAATCGGTTGCCTGGATCATTTTGCATCGGCAGAGGTCCAAATAGTTCCACTGTTTCGATGCAAAATAACCCAGGTAATCGATTTAAGTCACAAAAATCGCAGTATTCCTAATGGTTTTTGAATTATGAACTATTTTTTACATTCTATAAATTTTTGATTATATTTATTTTCTCCACTAACGGCTATACTATTCGAAACAGTGGAACTGTCTGGACCTTTGCCGATGCAAAATGATCCAGGTAATCGATTGAAGTCAAAAAAATTGCAGTATTCCTAATAGTTTTTGAATTATGAACAATTTTTTGCTTTTTATAAATTTTTGATTTTATTTATTTTCTCCACTTACGGCTATACTATTCGAATATTCGAAACAGTGGAACTATTTGGACCTTTGCCGATGCAAGATGATTCAGGCAATCGATTTTAGTCAAAGAAATCGCAGTATTCCTAATAGTTTTTAAATTATGAACTATTTTTACTTTTTATAAATTTTTGATTTTATTTATTTTCTCCACTTACGGCTATACTATTCGAAACAGTGGAACTGTTTGGACCTTTGCCTATGCAAAATGATCCAGGCAATCGATAGAAGTCAAAAAAATCTCAGTATTCCTAATAGTTTTTGAATTATGAACTATTTTTTACTTTTTATAAATTTTTGATTTTATTTATTTTTTCCACTTACCGCTATACTATATTCGAAACAGTGGAACAATTTGGACACTTGCCGATGTAAAATGATTCAGGTAATCGATTGAAGTCAAAAAAATTTCAGTATTCCTAATAGTTTTTGAATTATGAACTATTTTTTACTTTTTATAAATTTTTAATTTTATTTATTTTCTCCACTTACGGCTATACTATTCGAAACAGTGGAACTGTTTGGATCTTTGCCGATGCAAAATGATCCAGGCAATCGATTGAAGTCAAAAAAATCGCAGTATTCCTAATAGTTTTTGAATTATGAACTATTTTTTACTTTTTATAAATTTTTGATTTTATTTATTTTCTCCACTTACGGCTATACTATTCGAAATAGTGGAACAATTTGGACACTTGCCGATGTAAAATGATTCAGGTAATCGATTGAAGTCAAAAAAATCGCAGTATTCCTAATAGTTTTTGTATTATGAACTATTTTTTACTTTTTATAAATTTTTGATTTTATTTATTTTCTCCACTTACGGCTATACTATTCGAAACAGTGGAACTGTTTGGATCTTTGCCGATGCAAAATGATCCAGGCAATCGATTGAAGTCAAAAAAATCGCAGTATTCCTAATAGTTTTTGTATTATGAACTATTTTTTACTTTTTATAAATTTTTGATTTTATTTATTTTCTCCACTTACGGCTATACTATTCGAAATAGTGGAACTGTTTCGACCCTTGCCGATGCAAAATGATCCAGGCAATCGATTGAAGTCAAAAAAATCTCAGTATTCCTAATAGTTTTTGAATTATGAACTATTTTTTACTTTTTATAAATTTTTGATTTTATTTATTTTTTCCACTTACGGCTATACTATATTCGAAACAGTGGAACAATTTGGACACTTGCCGATGTAAAATGATTCAGGTAATCGATTGAAGTCAAAAAAATTTCAGTATTCCTAATAGTTTTTGAATTATGAACTATTTTTTACTTTTTATAAATTTTTAATTTTATTTATTTTCTCCACTTACGGCTATACTATTCGAAACAGTGGAACTGTTTGGATCTTTGCCGATGCAAAATGATCCAGGCAATCGATTGAAGTCAAAAAAATCGCAGTATTCCTAATAGTTTTTGAATTATGAACTATTTTTTACTTTTTATAAATTTTTGATTTTATTTATTTTTTCCACTTACGGCTATACTATTCGAAACAGTGGAACTGTTTGGACACTTGCCGATGTAAAATGATTCAGGTAATCGATTGAAGTCAAAAAAATCTCAGTATTCTTAATTGTTTTTGAATTATGAACTATTTATTACTTTTTATAAATTTTTGATTTTATTTATTTTTTCCACTTACGGCTATACTATTCGAAACAGTGGAACTGTTTGGACACTTGCCAATGCAAAATGATTCAGGTAATCGATTGAAGTCAAAAAAATCTCTGTATTCCTAATAGTTTTTGAATTATGAACTATTTTTTACTTTTTATATATTTTTGATTTTATTTATTTTTTCCACTTACGGCTATACTATTCGAAACAGTGGAACTGTTTGGACACTTGCCGATGTAAAATGATTCAGGTAATCGATTGAAGTCAAAAAAATCTCAGTATTCTTAATAGTTTTTGAATTATGAACTATTTATTACTTTTTATAAATTTTTGATTTTATTTATTTTTTCCACTTACGGCTATACTATTCGAAACAGTGGAACTGTTTGGACACTTGCCAATGCAAAATGATTCAGGTAATCGATTGAAGTCAAAAAAATCTCTGTATTCCTAATAGTTTTTGAATTATGAACTATTTTTTACTTTTTATAAATTTTTGATTTTATTTATTTTTTCCACTTACGGCTATACTATTCGAAACAGTGGAACTGTTTGGACACTTGCCGATGCAGAATGATCCAGGCAATCGATTAAAGTTCAAAAAAATCCAGTATTCCTAATAGTTTTTGAATTATGAACTATTTTTTACTTTTTATAAATTTTTGATTTTGTTTATTTTCTCCACTTATGGCTATACTATTCGAAACAGTGGAACTGTTTCGACCCTTGCCGATGCAAAATGATCCAGGCAATCGATTGCAGTCAAGAAAATCGCAGTATTCCTAATAGTTATTGAATTATGAACTATTTTTTACTTTTTATAAATTTTTAATTTTATTTATTTTCTCCACTCACGGCTTTACTATATTCGAAAGAGTGGAACTAATTGGACCTTTGCCGATGCAAAATGATCCGGGCACTCGATTGATGTCAAAAAAATTGCAGTATTCCTAATAGTTTTTGAATTATGAACTATTTTTTACTTTTTATAAATTTTTGATTTTATATATTTTCTCCACTTACGGCTATACTATTCGACACGGTGGAACTATTTGGACTTTTGCCGATGCAAAATGATCCTGGCAATCGATTGAAGTTCAAAAAAATCGCAGTATTTCTAATAGTTTTTGAATTATGAACTATTTTTTACTTTTTATAAATTTTTGATTTTATATATTTTCTCCACTTACGGCTATACTATTCGAAACAGTAGAACTGTTTCGACCCTTGCCGATGCAAAATGATCCAGGCAATCGATTGAAGTCAAAAAAATCTCAGTATTCCTAATAGTTTTTGAATTTTGAACTATTTTTTACTTTTTATAAATTTTTGATTTTATTTATTTTTTCCACTTACGGCTATACTATATTGGAAACAGTGGAACAATTTGGACACTTGCCGATGTAAAATGATTCAGGTAATCGATTGAAGTCAAAAAAATCTCAGTATTCCTAATAGTTTTTGAATTATGAAGTATTTTTTACTTTTTATAAATTTTTGATTTTATTTATTTTTTCCACTTACGGCTATACTATATTCGAAAGAGTGGAACTATTTGGACCTTTGACGATGCAAAATGATCCAGGCAATCTATTGAAGTTCAAAAAAATCGCAGTATTTCTAATAGTTTTTGAATTATGAACTATTTTTTACTTTTTGTAAATTTTTAATTTTATTTATTTTCTCCACTTACGGCTATACTATTCAAAACAGTGGAACTGTTTGGATCTTTGCCGATGCAAAATGATCCAGGCAATCGATTGAAGTCAAAAAAATCGAAGTATTCCTAATAGTTTTTGAATTATGAACTATTTTTTACTTTTTATAAATTTTTGATTTTATTTATTTTTTCCACTAACGGCTATACTATTCGAAACAGTGGAACTGTTTGAACACTTGCCGATGTAAAATGAATCAGGTAATCGATTGAAGTCAAAAAAATCTCAGTATTCCTAATAGTTTTTGAATTATGAACTATTTTTTACTTTTTATAAATTTTTGATTTTATTTATTTTTTCCACTTACGGCTATACTATATTCAAAAAAGTGGAACTATTTGGACCTTTGCCGATGCAAAATGATCCAGGCAATCGATTGATGTCAAAAAAATCGCAGTATTCCTAATAGTTTTTGAATTATGAACTATTTTTTACTTTTTATAAATTTTTGATTTTATTTATTTTCTCCACTTACGGCTATACTATTCGAAACAGTGGAACTGTTTCGACCCTTGCCAATGCAAAATGATCCTGGCAATCGATTGAAGTCAAAAAAGTCTCAGTATTCCTAATAGTTTTTGAATTATGAACTATTTTTTACTTTTTATAAATTTTAGATTTTATTTATTTTTTCCACTTACTGCTATCCTATTCGAAACAGTGGAACTGTTTGGACACTTGCCGATGCAAAATGATCCAGGCAATCGATTAAAGTTCAAAAAAATCCAGTATTCCTAATAGTTTTTGAATTATGAACTATTTTTTACTTTTTATAAATTTTTGATTTTGTTTATTTTCTCCACTTATGGCTATACTATTCGAAACAGTGGAACTGTTTCGACCCTTGCCGATGCAAAATGATCCAGGCAATCGATTGCAGTCAAAAAAATCGCAGTATTCCTAATAGTTTTTGAATTATGAACTATTTTTTACTTTTTATAAATTTTTGATTTTGTTTATTTTCTCCACTTATGGCTATACTATTCGAAACAGTGGAACTGTTTCGACCCTTGCCGATGCAAAATGATCCAGGCAATCGATTGCAGTCAAGAAAATCGCAGTATTCCTAATAGTTATTGAATTATGAACTATTTTTTACTTTTTATAAATTTTTAATTTTATTTATTTTCTCCACTCACGGCTTTACTATATTCGAAAGAGTGGAACTAATTGGACCTTTGCCGATGCAAAATGATCCGGGCACTCGATTGATGTCAAAAAAATTGCAGTATTCCTAATAGTTTTTGAATTATGAACTATTTTTTACTTTTTATAAATTTTTGATTTTATATATTTTCTCCACTTACGGCTATACTATTCGACACGGTGGAACTATTTGGACTTTTGCCGATGCAAAATGATCCTGGCAATCGATTGAAGTTCAAAAAAATCGCAGTATTTCTAATAGTTTTTGAATTATGAACTATATTTTACTTTTTATAAATTTTTGATTTTATATATTTTCTCCACTTACGGCTATACTATTCGAAACAGTGGAACTGTTTCGACCCTTGCCGATGCAAAATGATCCAGGCAATCGATTGAAGTCAAAAAAATCTCAGTATTCCTAATAGTTTTTGAATTTTGAACTATTTTTTACTTTTTATAAATTTTTGATTTTATTTATTTTTTCCACTTACGGCTATACTATATTGGAAACAGTGGAACAATTTGGACACTTGCCGATGTAAAATGATTCAGGTAATCGATTGAAGTCAAAAAAATCTTAGTATTCCTAATAGTTTTTGAATTATGAAGTATTTTTTACTTTTTATAAATTTTTGATTTTATTTATTTTTTCCACTTACGGCTATACTATATTCGAAAGAGTGGAACTATTTGGACCTTTGCCGATGCAAAATGATCCAGGCAATCTATTGAAGTTCAAAAAAATCGCAGTATTTCTAATAGTTTTTGAATTATGAACTATTTTTTACTTTTCGTAAATTTTTAATTTTATTTATTTTCTCCACTTACGGCTATACTATTCGAAACAGTGGAACTGTTTGGATCTTTGCCGATGCAAAATGATCCAGGCAATCGATTGAATTCAAAAAAATCGAAGTATTCCTAATAGTTTTTGAATTATGAACTATTTTTTACTTTTTATAAATTTTTGATTTTATTTATTTTTTCCACTAACGGCTATACTATTCGAAACACTGGACCTGTTTGGACCTTTGCCGAGGCAAAATGATCCAGGCAATCGATTGAAGTCAAAAAAATCTCAGTATTCTTAATAGTTTTTGAATTATGAACTATTTATTACTTTTTATAAATTTTTGATTTTATTTACTTTTTCCACTTACGGCTATACTATTCGAAACAGTGGAACTGTTTGGACACTTGCCGATGCAAAATGATCCAGGTAATCGATTGAAGTCAAAAAAATCTCAGTATTCCTAATAGTTTTTGAATTATGAACTATTTTTTACTTTTTATAAATTTTTGATTTTATTTATTTTTTCCACTTAGGGCTATACTATATTGGAAACAGTGGAACAATTTGGACACTTGCCGATGTAAAATGATTCAGGTAATCGATTGAAGTCAAAAAAATCTCAGTATTCCTAATAGTTTTTGAATTATGAAGTATTTTTTACTTTTTATAAATTTTTGATTTTATTTATTTTCTCCACTTACGAATATACTATTCGAAACACTGGAACTGTTTGGACCTTTGCCGAGGCAAAATGATCCAGGCAATCGATTGAAGTCAAAAAAATCTCAGTATTCTTAATAGTTTTTGAATTATGAACTATTTATTACTTTTTATAAATTTTTGATTTTATTTACTTTTTCCACTTACGGCTATACTATTCGAAACAGTGGAACTGTTTGGACACTTGCCGATGCAAAATGATCCAGGTAATCGATTGAAGTCAAAAAAATCTTAGTATTCCTAATAGTTTTTGAATTATGAACTATTTTTTACTTTTTATAAATTTTTGATTTTATTTATTTTCTCCACTTACGGCTATACTATTCGAAACAATGGGACTATTTCGAACCTTGCCGATGCAAAATGATCCAGGCAATCGATTGAAGTCAAAAAAATCTCAGTATTCCTAATAGTTTTTGAATTATGAACTATTTTTTACTTTTTATAATTTTTGATTTTATTTACTTTCTCCACTTACGAATATACTATTCGAAACACTGGAACTGTTTGGACCTTTGCCGAGGCAAAATGATCCAGGCAATCGATTGAAGTCAAAAAAATCTCAGTATTCTTAATAGTTTTTGAATTATGAACTATTTATTACTTTTTATAAATTTTTGATTTTATTTACTTTTTCCACTTACGGCTATACTATTCGAAACAGTGGAACTGTTTGGACACTTGCCGATGCAAAATGATCCAGGTAATCGATTGAAGTCAAAAAAATCTCAGTATTCCTAATAGTTTTTGAATTATGAACTATTTTTTACTTTTTATAAATTTTTGATTTTATTTATTTTCTCCACTTACGGCTATACTATTCGAAACAATGGGACTATTTCGAACCTTGCCGATGCAAAATGATCCAGGCAATCGATTGAAGTCAAAAAAATCTCAGTATTCCTAATAGTTTTTGAATTATGAACTATTTTTTACTTTTTATAATTTTTGATTTTATTTATTTTCTCGACTTATTCTTCATCAAAAACACGACTAATGTCTCAGTTAGGAAGAAAACGCTTTATTTGGAGCCATTTGTTGCTTAACGAACCGAATATAATTTAGTAAATCAGACTGAGAATGCTTTAGTCTGGATCAAAGGACAATTTTTATTAAAATTTAAAAGAAAACGACTAATTTCGAAATATTATTTACACAGAAACGAGTCAAACACGGGTTAAACTTAAACAAAACAGACTGTAAACGTTTTATGTCGCTTCAAAAGAACGATTCATATTATAATTTGGAAAAAACCTGCTTATTTCGGCAGCTTTTTTGCTTAGAAACGAGTAAAACCTTACCAAACCAAACTAAAAACATCTTATTTCGCCTCAAAAACACCATTAATGTTACAGTTTAAAAAAAACACCTTATTTGGGTCTGCTTTTGCATAAAGAAACGAGTATAATTTAATAAAACAGACTGAGAACTTTCTAGATTAGTTTGAAGGAACGATTAAATTTATAATTTTGAAGAAAAGAACTCAATTCGATGGATTCGTCTTCTTCTTCTTCTTCTTCTTCTTCTTCTTCTTCTTCTTCTTATTATTATTATTATTATTATTATTATTATTATTATTATTACTATTATTATTATTATTATTATTGTTATTATTATTATTATTATTATTATTATTATTATTATTATTATTATTATTATTACTATTATATATATTTTTTTATTATTATTTTAATAATAATTTAAAACCAACTATAACTTTCGAATAGTGAACGGTTTATGCACCAGTTGGTAAGAACATTGTTAATTTTTGACAAATATTTGCTTAAAAACCTGAAGACTTACACAAATCAAATTGAAAACATCTTATTCAAGTTCAAAATAACAAATAATATTATAGTTTTGATAAAAAAAGATTATTTTGGACGTTTATTAGCTTTGAAACGAGCAATCGTTTACAAGACATACTGAAAACGCTTTAATCAGGCTCAAAAGTACGAATTATGCTATAGTTTGAACAGAAAGGGCTTATTCCGTACGATTGATTGCCTAAATAAACGAGTATATTTCATAAAACAGAGTGAAAACGCTTTATTCTGGCTCAAAAGAACGATTGATGCATGAATTTGGAAGCAAATGGCTTATTTCGAAATATTTTTTGCTTAGAATCCAGTAAAACTTACACAAATGGAGCCGAAAACGTCTTAGTTCGCTTCAGAAAAGCGATATATATTATAATTCGAAAGAAAATGGCTTATTTCGAACGATTCTTATCTTTGAAACCAGCAAACATTTAAAAAGCATACTAAAAACGCTCTATTCAGGCTCAGAAGAACGAATTATGTTATAGTTTAAACAAAAACGGCAAATTTCAGACTATTTTTTGCTTAACGAAACGAGAATATTTAATAAAACACACTGAAAATGCTATATCCTTGCTCAAAAGAACGATTAATGCAATAATTTAGAAGGAAAGGGAAAATTTCGAAGGTTTTTTTGCTTAGAATCCAGTAAAACTTATGCAAATCCCACCGAAAACGTCTAAGTTCGCTTCAAAAAAGCGATATATATTATAATTCGAAAGAAAACGGCTTATTTCGAACGACTCTTACTGCAGACGCTTTATTCTGGCTCAAAAGAACGAATTATATTATAGTTTGAACAAAAACAGTGAATTTCAGACAATTTTTTGCTTAAAGAAGCGAGTACTTTTAATAAAACAGACCAAAATCACTTTATTCTTGCTCAAAAGAACGATTGATGCAATAATTTGAAAGCAAATGGCTAATTTCGAAAGATTATTTACTTAGAATCCAGTAAAACTTATGTAAATCGAGCCGAAAACGTCTTAGTTCGCTTCAAATAAGCGATACATATTATAATTCGAAAGAAAACGGCTTATTTCGAACGATTCTTAGCTTCGAAACCAGCAAACGTTTACAAAACATACTAAAAACGCTCAATTCAGGCTCAAAAGAACGAATTATGTTATAGTTTAAACTAAAACGGCAAATTTCAGACTATTTTTTGCTTAAAGAAACGAGTATATTTAATGAAACAGACTCAAAACTCTTTATTCTTGCTCAAAAGAACGAATTATGTTATAGATTAAAAGAAAACGGTTTATTTAGAACTACTCTTGGCTTCAAATTAAGCAAACTTTAATAAAGCAGAGTGAAAACGTTTTATTGTCACAAGAAAACAGTTCAAGCACTAATTAAAGCCAATCCTGGGAGATTTCTCGATTTTAAGAAAAGAAATTGTCTAAAATAAAGGTTTTTCTTTAAAATTTGTGCCTTTTCTCGTTTCTAAGCAAAGAATCTACTGAGAGAAACCCTTTTTTCATTCAAACTATTGAATAATTTGTACTTTTGTGCTTAAATAAGTCGCTTTTCTACAAACTGTAACATGGAACGTCTTTTTGAGGCGTTTGCTGGTTTTGGAGCTAAGAATCTTTCGAAATAAGCCGTTTTCTTTCGAATTATAATATATATCGCTTTTTTGAAGCGAAATAAAACGTTTTCGGCCCGATTTGTATAAGTTTTGCTGGATTCTAAGCAAAAAACCTTCGAAATATTCCTTTTGCTTCCAAATTATTGCATCAATCGTTCTGATGAGCTAGAATAAAGCGTTTTCTGTCTGCTTTATTAAATATACTCGATTTTTTAAGCAAAAAATTGTTTGAAATTTACTGTTTTTGATCAAACTATAACATAATTCGTTCCTTTGAGCCAGCATAAAGCGTTTTCAGTATGTTTTGTAAACGTTTGCTGTTTTCAAAGCTCAGAATCGTTCGAAATAAGCCGCTTTCTTTCGAATTATAATTTATATCGCTTTTTTGAAGCGAAATAAAACGTTTTCGGCCCGATTTGTATAAGTTTTGCTGGATTCTAAGCAAAAAAAACCTTCAAAATATTTCCTTTGCTTCCAAATTATTGCATCAATCGTTCTTTTGAGCAAGAATAAAGCGTTTTCAATCTGTTTTATTAAATATACTCGCTTCTATAAGCAAAAAATAGTCTGAAATGTGCCGTTTTTGTTTAAACTATAACATAATTCGTTCTTCTGAGCCTGAATAGAGCGTTTTCAGTATGTTTTGTAAACGTTTGCTGTTTTCAAAGCTTAGAATCGTTCGAAATAAGCCGCTTTCTTTCGCATTATGATTTATATCGCTTTTTTGAAGCGAAATAAAACGTTTTCGGCCCGATTTATATAAGTTTTGCTGGATTCTAAGCAAAAAAACCTTCGAAATATTTCCTTTGCTTCCAAATTATTGCATTAATCGTTCTTTTGAGCAAGAATAAAGCGTTTTCAGTCTGTTTTATTAAATACACCCGTTTCTTTAAGCAAAAAATTGTCTGAAATTCACTGTTTTTGTACAAACTATAACATAATTCGATTTTTTGGGCCAGATTAAAGCCTTTTCAGTATGCTTTGTAAACGTTTGCTGGTTTCAAAGCTAAGAATCGTTCGAAATAAGCCGTTTTCTTTCGAATTATAATATATATCGCTTTTTTGAAGCTAACTAAGACGTTTGCGGCTCCATTTGTGTAAGTTTTAGTGGATTCTAAGCAAAAAATCTTTCGAAATAAGCCATTTGCTTCCAAATTATTGCATCAATCGTTCTTTTGAGCCTGAATAAAACGTTTTCAGTCTGTTTTATTAAATATACTCGTTTATTTAGGTAATCAATCGTACGGAATAAGCCCTTTTTGTTCAAACTATATCATAATTCGTTCTTTTGAGCCTGATTAAAGCATTTTCAGTATGTCTTGTAAACGTTTGCTCGTTTCAAAGCTAATAAACGTCCAAAATAAGCTGTTTTTATCGAAACCATAACATAATTAGTTATTTTGAACTAGAACAAGATTTGCACACAATTTGCTTTGTGTAAGTCTTAAGTTTTTTAAGCAAATATTTGTCAATAATTAACCATGTTCTTACAAACTGGTGTATAAACCGTTCACTATTCGAAGTTATAGTTGGTTTTAAATTATTAAAATAATAATAAAAAAAAAATATATAATAATAATAATAATAATAATAATAATAATAATAATAATAATAATAATAATAATAATAATAATAATAATAATAATAATAATAAGAAGAAGAAGAAGAAGAAGAAGAAGAAGACGAATCCTTCGAATTGAGTTCTTTTCTTCAAAATTATAAATTTAATCGTTCCTTCAAACTAATCTAGAAAGTTCTCAGTCTGTTTTATTAAATTATACTCGTTTCTTTATGCAAAAGCAGACAGAAATTCAAAAACTATTAGGAATACTGCAATTTTTTTGACTTCAATCGATTGCCTGGATCATTCTGCACCGGCAAAGGTCCAAATAGTTCCACTGTTTCGAATATAGTATAGCCGTAAGTGGAAAAAATAAATAAAATCAAAAATTTATAAAAAGTAAAAAATAGTTCATAATTCAAAAACTATTAGGAATCCTGAGATTTTTTTGACTTCAATCGATTGACTGGATTATTTTGCATCGGCAAAGGTCCAAAGAGTTCCACTGTTTCGAATAGTATAGCCGTAAGTGGAGAAAATATATTAAATCAAAAATTTATAAAAAGTAAAAAATTGTTCATAATTCAAAAATTATTAGGAATACTGAGATTTTTTTGACTTCAATCGATTGCCTGGATCATTTTGCATTGGCAAGGGTCGAAACAGTTCCACTGTTTCGAATAGTATAGCCGTAATTGGAGAAAATAAATAAAATCAAAAATTTATAAAAAGTAAAAAATAGTTCATAATTCAAAAACTATTAGGAATACTGAAATTTTTTTGACATCAATCGATTGCCCGGATCATTCTGCATCGGCAAAGGTCCAGATAGTTCCACTGTTTCGAATATAGTATAGCCGTAAGTGGAAAAAATAAATAAAATCAAAAATTTATAAAAAGTAAAAAATAGTACATAATTCAAAAACTATTAGGAATACTGCGATTTTTTTGACATCAATCGATTTCCCGGATCATTTTGCATCGGCAAAGGTCCAAATAGTTGCACTCTTTCGAATATAGTATAGCCGTAAGTGGAAAAAATAAATAAAATCAAAAATTTATAAAAAGTAAAAAATAGTTCATAATTCAAAAACTATTAGGAATACTGAGATTTTTTTGACTCCAATCGATTGCCTGGATCATTTTGCATCGGCAAAGGTCTAAATAGTTTCACTGTTTCGATGCAAAATAACCCAGGTAATCGATTGAAGTCACAAAAATCGCAGTATTCCTAATAGTTTTTGAATTATGAACTATTTTTTACATTCTATAAATTTTTGATTATATTTATTTTCTCCACTAACGGCTATACTATTCGAAACAGTGGAACTGTTTGGACCTTTGCCGATGCAAAATGATCCAAGTAATCGATTGAAGTCAAAAAAATCGCAGTATTCCTAATAGTTTTTGAATTATGAACAATTCTTTGCTTTTTATAAATTTTTGATTTTATTTATTTTCTCCACTTACGGCTATACTATATTCGAAACAGTGGAACTATTTGGACCTTTGCCGATAAAAAATGATCCAGGCAATCGATGGAAGTTCAAAAAAATCGCAGTATTCCTAATAGTTTTTGAATTATGAACTATTTTTTACTTTTTATAAATTTTTGATTTTATTTATTTTCTCCACTTACGGCTATACTATTCGAATATTCGAAACAGTGGAACTATTTGGACCTTTGCCGATGCAAAATGATATAGGCAATCGATTGAAGTCAAAAAAATCTCAGTATTCCTAATAGTTTTTGAATTATGAACTATTTTTTACTTTTTGCAAATTTTTGATTTTATTTATTTTTTCCACTTACGGCTATACTATATTCGAAAGAGTGGAACTATTTGGACCTTTGCCGATACAAAATGATCCGGGCAATCGATTGATGTCAAAAAAATCGCAGTATTCCTAATAGTTTTTGAATTATGAACTATTTTTTACTTTTTATAAATTTTTGATTTTATTTATTTTCTCCACTTACGGCAATACTATTCGAAACAATGAAACTGTTTCGACCCTTGCCGATGCAAAATGATCCGGGCAATCTATTGAAGTTAAAAAAAAATTCAGTATTCCTTATAGTTTTTGAATTATGAACTATTTTTTACTTTTTATAAATTTTTGATTTTATTTATTTTTTCCACTTACGGCTATACTATATTCGAAACAGTGGAACTATTTGGACCTTTGCCGATGCAAAATGATCCAGGTAATCGATTGGAGTCAAAAAAATCGCAGTATTCCTAATAATTTTTGAATTATGAACTATTTTTTACTTTTTATAAATTTTTGATTTTATTTATTTTCTTCACTTACGGCTATACTATTCGAAACAGTGGAACTGTTTCGACCCTTGCCTATGCAAAATGATCCAGGCAATCGATTGAAGTCAAAAAAATCTCATTATTCCTAATAGTTTTTGAATTATGAACTACTTTTTACTTTTTATAAATTTTTGATTTTATTTATTTTTTCCACTTACGGCTATACTATATTCGAAACAGTGGAACTATTTGGACCTTTGCCGATGCAAAATGATCCGGGCAATCGATTGATGTCAAAAAAATCGCAGTATTCTTAATAGTTTTTAAATTATGAACTATTTTTTACTTTTTACAAATTTTTGATTTTATATATTTTCTCTACTTACGGCTATACTATTCGACACATTGGAACTATTTGGACCTTTGCCGATGCAAAATGATCCAGGCAACCGATTGAAGTTCAAAAAAATTGCAGTATTTCTAATAGTTTTTGAATTATGAACTATTTTTTACTTTTTATAAATTTTTGATTTTATTTACTTTCTCCACTTACGGCTATACTATTCGAATAAGTGGAACTGTTTCGGCCCTTGCCGATGCAAAATGATCCAGGCAATCGATTGAAGTCAAAAAAATCGCAGCATTCCTAATAGTTTTTGAATTATGTACTATTTTTTACTTTTTATAAATTTTTGATTTTATTTATTTTCTCCACTTACGGCTATACTATTCGAAACAGTGGAACTGTTTCGACCCTTGCCTATGCAAAATAATCCAGGCAATCGATTGAAGTCAAAAAAATCACAGTATTCCTAATAGTTTTTGAATTATGAAATATTATTTACTTTTTATAAATTTTTGATTTTATTTATTTTTTCCACTTACGGCTATACTATATTCAAAACAGTGGAACTATTTGGACCTTTGCCGATGCAAAATGATCCAGGTAATCGATTGGAGTCAAAAAAATCGCAGTATTCCTAATAGTTTTTGAATTATGAACTATTTTTTTACTTTTTATAAATTTTTGATTTTATTTATTTTCTCCACTTACGGCTATACTATTCGAAACAGTGGAACTGTTTCGACCCTTGCCTATGCAAAATGATCCAGGCAATCGATTGAAGTCAAAAAAATCGCAGTATTCCTAATAGTTTTTGAATTATGTACTATTTTTTACTTTTTATAAATTTTTGATTTTATTTATTTTCTCCACTTACGGCTATACTATTCGAAACAGTGGAACTGTTTCGACCCTTGCCTATGCAAAATGATCCAGGCAATCGATTGAAGTCAAAAAAATCGCAGTATTCCTAATAGTTTTGGAATTATGTACTATTTTTTACTTTTTATAAATTTTTGATTTTATTTATTTTCTCCACTTACGGCTATACTATTCGACCCTTGCCTATGCAAAATGATCCAGGCAATTGATTGAAGTTCAAAAAAATCGCCGTATTTCTAATAGTTTTTGAATTATGAACTATTTTTTACTTTTTATAAATTTTTGATTTTATTTATTTTCTCCACTTACGGCTATACTATTCGAATAAGTGGAACTGTTTCGGCCTTTGCCGATGCAAAATGATCCAGGCAATCGATTGAAGTCAAAAAAATCGCAGTATTCCTAATAGTTTTTGAATTATGAACTATTTTTTTACTTTTTATAAATTTTTGATTTTATTAATTTTTTCCACTTACGGCTATACAATATTCGAAACAGTGGAACTATTTGGACCTTTGCCGATGCAGAATGATCCAGGCAATCGATTGAAGTTCAAAAAAATCGCAGTATTCCTAATAATTTTTGAATTATGAACTATTTTTTACTTTTTATAAATTTTTGATTTTATTTATTTTCTTCACTTACGGCTATACTATTCGAAACAGTGGAACTGTTTCGACCCTTGCCTATGCAAAATGATCCAGGCAATCGATTGAAGTCAAAAAAATCTCATTATTCCTAATAGTTTTTGAATTATGAACTACTTTTTACTTTTTATAAATTTTTGATTTTATTTATTTTTTCCACTTACGGCTATACTATATTCGAAACAGTGGAACTATTTGGACCTTTGCCGATGCAAAATGATCCGGGCAATCGATTGATGTCAAAAAAATCGCAGTATTCTTAATAGTTTTTAAATTATGAACTATTTTTTACTTTTTACAAATTTTTGATTTTATATATTTTCTCTACTTACGGCTATACTATTCGACACATTGGAACTATTTGGACCTTTGCCGATGCAAAATGATCCAGGCAACCGATTGAAGTTCAAAAAAATTGCAGTATTTCTAATAGTTTTTGAATTATGAACTATTTTTTACTTTTTATAAATTTTTGATTTTATTTACTTTCTCCACTTACGGCTATACTATTCGAATAAGTGGAACTGTTTCGGCCCTTGCCGATGCAAAATGATCCAGGCAATCGATTGAAGTCAAAAAAATCGCAGCATTCCTAATAGTTTTTGAATTATGTACTATTTTTTACTTTTTATAAATTTTTGATTTTATTTATTTTCTCCACTTACGGCTATACTATTCGAAACAGTGGAACTGTTTCGACCCTTGCCTATGCAAAATAATCCAGGCAATCGATTGAAGTCAAAAAAATCACAGTATTCCTAATAGTTTTTGAATTATGAACTATTTTTTACTTTTTATAAATTTTTGATTTTATTTATTTTTTCCACTTACGGCTATACAATATTCGAAACAGTGGAATTATTTGGACCTTTGCCGATGCAAAATGATCCAGGCAATCGATTGACGTTCAAAAAAATCGCCGTATTTCTAATAGTTTTTGAATTATGAACTATTTTTTAATTTATATAAATTTTTGATTTTATTTATTTTCTCTACTTACGGCTATACTATTCGAAACAGTGGAACTGTTTCGACCCTCGCCGATGCAAAATGATCCAGGCAATCGATTGAAGTCAAAAAAGTCTCAGTATCCCTAATAGTTTTTGAATTATAAACTATTATTTACTTTTTATAAATTTTTGATTTTATTCATTTTTTCCACTTACGGCTATACTATATTCGAAACAGTTGAACTATTTGGACCTTTGCCGATGCAAAATGATCCAGGCAATCGATTGAAGTTCAAAAAAATCGCAGTATTCCTAATAGTTTTTGAATTATGAACTATTTTTTAGTTTTTATAAATTTTTGATTTTATTTATTTTCTCCACTTACGGCTATACTATTCGAAACAGTGGAACTGTTTGGACCTTTGCCGATGCAAAATGATCCAGGTCATCGATTGAAGTCAAAAAAATCGCAGTATTCCTAATAATTTTTGAATTATGAACTATTTTTTACTTTTTATAAATTTTTGATTTTATTTATTTTCTCCACTTACGGCTATACTATATTCGAAACAGTGGAACTATTTGGACCTTTGCCGATAAAAAATGATCCAGGCAATCGATGGAAGTTCAAAAAAATCGCAGTATTCCTAATAGTTTTTGAATTATGAACTATTTTTTACTTTTTATAAATTTTTGATTTTATTTATTTTTTCAACTTACGGCTATACAATATTCGAAACAGTGGAACTATTTGGACCTTTGCCGATGCAAAATGATCCAGGCAATCGATTGAAGTTCAAAAAAATCGCAGTATTCCTAATAATTTTTGAATTATGAACTATTTTTTACTTTTTATAAATTTTTGATTTTATTTATTTTCTCCACTTACGGCTATACTATATTCGAAACAGTGGAACTATTTGGACCTTTGCCAATAAAAAATGATCCAGGCAATCGATGGAAGTTCAAAAAAATCGCAGTATTCCTAATAGTTTTTGAATTATGAACTATTTTATACTTTTTATAAATTTTTGATTTTATTTATTTTCTCCACTTACGGCTATACTATTCGAAACACTGGAACTATTTCGGCCCTTGCCGATGCAAAATGATCCAGGCAATCGATTGAAGTCAAAAAAATCTCAGTATTAATAATAGTTTTTGAATTATGAACTACTTTTTACTTTTTATAAATTTTTGATTTTATTTATTTTTTCCACTTACGGCTATACTATATTCGAAACAGTGGAACAATTTGGACCTTTGCCGATGCAAAATGATCCAAGCAATCGATTGAAGTTCAAAAAAATCGCAGTATTCCTAATAGTTTTTGAATTATGAACTATTTTTTACTTTTTATAAATTTTTGATTTTATTTATTTTTTCCACTTACGGCTATACAATATTCGAAACAGTGGAACTATTTGGACCTTTGCCGATGCAAAATAATCCAGGCAATCTATTGAAGTTCAAAAAAATCGCAGTATTCCTAATAATTTTTGAATTATGAACTATTTTTTACTTTTTATAAATTTTTGATTTTATTTATTTTCTTCACTTACGGCTATACTATTCGAAACAGTGGAACTGTTTCGACCCTTGCCTATGCAAAATGATCCAGGCAATCGATTGAAGTCAAAAAAATCTCAGTATTAATAATAGTTTTTGAATTATGAACTACTTTTTACTTTTTATAAATTTTTGATTTTATTTATTTTTTCCACTTACGGCTATACTATATTCGAAACAGTGGAACAATTTGGACCTTTGCCGATGCAAAATGATCCAAGCAATCGATTGAAGTTCAAAAAAATCGCAGTATTCCTAATAGTTTTTGAATTATGAACTATTTTTTACTTTTTATAAATTTTTGATTTTATTTATTTTCTCCACTTACGGCTATACTATTCGAAACAGTGGAACTGTTTGGACCTTTGCCGATGCAAAATGATCCAGGTCATCGATTGAAGTCAAAAAAATCGCAGTATTCCTAATAATTTTTGAATTATGAACTATTTTTTACTTTTTATAAATTTTTGATTTTATTTATTTTTTCCACTTACGGCTATACAATATTCGAAACAGTGGAACTATTTGGACCTTTGCCGATGCAAAATAATCCAGGCAATCTATTGAAGTTCAAAAAAATCGCAGTATTCCTAATAATTTTTGAATTATGAACTATTTTTTACTTTTTATAAATTTTTGATTTTATTTATTTTCTTCACTTACGGCTATACTATTCGAAACAGTGGAACTGTTTCGACCCTTGCCTATGCAAAATGATCCAGGCAATCGATTGAAGTCAAAAAAATCTCAGTATTAATAATAGTTTTTGAATTATGAACTACTTTTTACTTTTTATAAATTTTTGATTTTATTTATTTTTTCCACTTACGGCTATACTATATTCAAAACAGTGGAACAATTTGGACCTTTGCCGATGCAAAATGATCCAAGCAAACGATTGAAGTCAAAAAAGTCTCAGTATTCCTAATAGTTTTTGAATTATGAACTATTTTTTACTTTTTATAAATTTTTGATTTTATATATTTTCTCCACTTACGGCTATACTATTCGAATAAGTGGAATTGTTTCGGCCCTTGCCGATGCAAAATGATCCAGGCAATCGATTGAAGTCAAAAAAATCGCAGTATTCCTAATAGTTTTTGAATTATGAACTATTTTTTACTTTTTATAAATTTTTGATTTTATTTATTTTTTCCACTTACGGCTATACAATATTCGAAACAGTGGAACTATTTGGACCTTTGCCGATGCAAAATAATCCAAGTAATCGATTGGAGTTCAAAAAAATCGCAGTGTTTCTAATAGTTTTTGAATTATGAAATATTATTTACTTTTTATAAATTTATGATTTTATTTATTTTCTCTACTTACGGCTATACTATTCGAAACAGTGGAAATCTTTGGACCTTTGCCGATGCAAAATAATCCAGGTAATCGATTGGAGTCAAAAAAATCGCAGTATTCCTAATAGTTTTTGAATTATGAACTATTTTTTACTTTTTATAAATTTTTGATTTTATTTATTTTTTCCACTTACGGCTATACAATATTCGAAACAGTAGAACTATTTGGACCTTTGCCGATGCAAAATGATCCAGGTAATCGATTGGAGTCAAAAAATCGCAGTATTCCTAATAGTTTTTGAATTATGAACTATTCTTTACTTTTTATAAATTTTTGATTTTATTTATTATTTCCATTTACGGCTATACAATATTCGAAAGAGTGGAACTATTTGGACCTTTGCCGATGCAAAATAATCCAGGCAATCGATTGAAGTCAAAAAAATCGCAGTATTCCTAATAGTTTTTGAATTATGTACTATTTTTTACTTTTTATAAATTCTTGATTTTATTTATTTTCTCCACTTACGGCTATACTATTCGAAACAGTGGAACTGTTTCGACCCTTGCCTATGCAAAATGATCCAAGCAATCGATTGAAGTCAAAAAAATCACAGTATTCCTAATAGTTTTTGAATTATGAACTATTTTTTACTTTTTATAAATTTTTGATTTTATTTATTTTTTCCACTTACGGCTATACAATATTCGAAACAGTGGAATTATTTGGACCTTTGCCGATGCAAAATGATCCAGGCAATCGATTGACGTTCAAAAAAATCGCCGTATTTCTAATAGTTTTTGAATTATGAACTATTTTTTACTTTTTATAAATTTTTGATTTTATTTATTTTCTCCACTTACGGCTATACTATTCGAAACAGTGGAACTGTTTCGACCCTCGCCGATGCAAAATGATCCAGGCAATCGATTGAAGTCAAAAAAGTCTCAGTATACCTAATAGTTTTTGAATTATAAACTATTATTTACTTTTTATAAATTTTTGATTTTATTCATTTTTTCCACTTACGGCTATACTATATTCGAAACAGTGGAACTATTTGGACCTTTGCCGATGCAAAATGATCCAGGCAATCGATTGATGTCAAAAAAATCGCAGTAATCCTAATAATTTTTGAATTATGAACTATTTTTTACTTTTTATAAATTTTTGATTTTATTTATTTTCTTCACTTACGGCTATACTATTCGAAACAGTGGAACTGTTTCGACCCTTGCCGATGCAAAATGATCCAGGCAATCGATTGAAGTCAAAAAAATTTCAGTATTCCTAATAGTTTTTGAATTATGAACTACTTTTTACTTTTTATAAATTTTTGATTTTATTTATTTTTTCCACTTACGGCTATACTATATTCGAAACAGTGGAACAATTTGGACCTTTGCCGATGCAAAATGATCCAGGCAATCGATTGAAGTTCAAAAAAATCGCAGTATTCTTAATAGTTTATGAATTATGAACTATTTTTTACTTTTTATAAATTTTTGATTTTATTTATTTTCTCCACTTACGGCTATACTATTCGAAACAGTGGAACTGTTTGGACCTTTGCCGATTCAAAATGATCCAGGTAATCGATTGGAGTCAAAAAAATCGCAGTATTCCTAATAGTTTTTGAATTATGAACTATTTTTTACTTTTTATAAATTTTTGATTTTATTTATTTTCTCCACTTACGGCTATACTATTCGAAACAGTGGAACTGTTTGGACCTTTGCCGATGCAAAATGATTCAGGTAATCGATTGAAGTCAAAAAAATCGCAGTATTCCTAATAATTTTTGAATTATGAACTATTTTTTACTTTTTATAAATTTTTGATTTTATTTATTTTCTCCACTTACGGCTATACTATATTCGAAACAGTAGAACTATTTGGACCTTTGCCGATAAAAAATGATCCAGGCAATCGATGGAAGTTCAAAAAAATCGCAGTATTCCTAATAGTTTTTGAATTATGAACTATTTTTTACTTTTTATACATTTTTGATTTTATTTATTTTCTCCACTTACGGCTATACTATTCGAAAGAGTGGAACTATTTGGACCTTTGCCGATGCAAAATGATCCAGGTAATCGATTGAAGTCAAAAAAATCTCAGCATTCCTAATAGTTTTTGAATTATGAACTATTTTTTACTTTTTATAAATTTTTGATTTTATTTATTTTTTCTACTTACGGCTATACTATATTCGAAACAGTGGAACTATTTGGACCTTTGCCGATGCAAAATGATTAAGGTAATCGATTGAAGTCACAAAAATCGCAGTATTCCTAATAGTTTTTGAATTATGTACTATTTTTTACTTTTTATAAATTTTTGATTTTATATATTTTCTCCACTTACGGTTATACTATTCGAAAAATTGGAACTGTTTGGACCTTTTCCGGTGCAAAATGATCCAGACAATCGATTGAAGTCAAAAAAATCTCAGTATTCCTAATAGTTTTTGAATTATGAACCATTTTTTACTTTTTATAAATTTTTGATGTTATTTATTTTCTCCACTTACGGCTATACTATATTCGAAACAGTGGAACTATTTGGACCTTTGCCGATGCAAAATGATCCGGGCAATCGATTGATATCAAAAAAATCGCAGTATTCCTAATAGTTTTTGAATTATGAACTCTTCTTTACTTTTTATAAATTTTTGATTTTATATATTTTTTCCACTTACGGCTATACTATATTCGAAAGAGTGGAACTATTTAGACGTTTGCCGATGCAAAATGATCCGGGCAATCGATTGAAGTTCAAAAAAATAGCTGTATTTCTAATAGTTTTTTAATTATGAACTATTTTTTACTTTTTATAAATTTTTGATTTTATTTATTTTTTCCACTTACGGCTATACTATTCGAAACAGTGGAACTATTTGGACCTTTGCCGATGCAAAATGATTAAGGTAATCGATTGAAGTCACAAAAATCGCAGTATTCCTAATAGTTTTTGAATTATGAACTATTTTTTACTTTTTATAAATTTTTGATTTTATATATTTTCTCCACTTACGGCTATACTATTCGAAACAGTGGAACTGTTTCGACCCTTGCCGATGCAAAATGATCCAGGCAATCGATTGAAGTCAAAAAAATCTCAGTATTCCTAATAGTTTTTGAATTATGAACTATTTTTTACTTTTTATAAAATTTTGATTTTATTTATTTTTTCCACTTACGGCTATACAATATTCGAAACAGTGGAACTACTTGGACCTTTGCCGATGCAAAATGATCCAGGCAATCGATTGAAGTTCAAAAAAATCGCTGTATTCCTAATAGTTTTTGAATTATGAACTATTTTTTACTTTTTATAAATTTTTGATTTTATTTATTTTCTCCACTTACGGCTATACTATATTCGAAACAGTGGAACTATTTGGACCTATGCCGATAAAAAATGATCCAGGCAATCGATGGAAGTTCAAAAAAAATCGCAGTATTCCTAATAGTTTTTGAATTATGAACTATTTTTTACTTTTTATACATTTTTGATTTTATTTATTTTCTCCACTTACGGCTATACTATTCGAAAAAGTGGAACTGTTTGGACCTTTGCCGGTGCAAAATGATCCAGGCAATCGATTGAAGTCAAAAAAATCTCAGTATTCCTAATAGTTTTTGAATTATGAACCATTTTTTACTTTTTATAAATTTTTGATGTTATTTATTTTTTCCACTTACGGCTATACTATATTCGAAATAGTGGAACTATTTGGACCTTTGCCAATGCAAAATGATCCAGGTAATCGATTGAAGTCAGAAAAATCTCAGCATTCCTAATAGTTTTTGAATTATGAACTATTTTTTACTTTTTATAAATTTTTGATTTTATTTATTTTTTCTACTTACGGCTATACTATATCCGAAAGAGTGGAACTATTTAGACCTTTGCCGATGCAAAATGATCCGGGCAATCGATTGATGTCAAAAAAATCGCAGTATTCCTAATAGTTTTTGAATTATGTACTATTTTTTACTTTTTATAAATTTTTGATTTTATATATTTTCTCCACTTACGGCTATACTATTCGAAAAATTGGAACTGTTTGGACCTTTTCCGGTGCAAAATGATCCAGACAATCGATTGAAGTCAAAAAAGTCTCAGTATTCCTAATAGTTTTTGAATTATGAACCATTTTTTACTTTTTATAAATTTTTGATGTTATTTATTTTCTCCACTTACGGCTATACTATATTCGAAACAGTGGAACTATTTGGACCTTTGCCGATGCAAAATGATCCGGGCAATCGATTGATATCAAAAAAATCGCAGTATTCCTAATAGTTTTTGAATTATGAACTCTCCTTTACTTTTTATAAATTTTTGATTTTATATATTTTTTCCACTTACGGCTATACTATATTCGAAAAAGTGGAACTATTTAGACGTTTGCCGATGCAAAATGATCCGGGCAATCGATTGAAGTTCAAAAAAATCGCTGTATTCCTAATAGTTTTTGAATTATGAACTATTTTTTACTTTTTATAAATTTTTGATTTTATTTATTTTTTCCACTTACGGCTATACTATTCGAAACAGTGGAACTGTTTGGACACTTGCCGATGCAAAATGATCCAGGTAATCGATTGAAGTCAAAAAAATCTCAGTATTCCTAATAGTTTTTGAATTATGAACTATTTTTTACTTTTTATAAATTTTTGATTTTATATATTTTCTCCACTTACGGCTATACTATTCGAAACAGTGGAACTGTTTCGACCCTTGCCGATGCAAAATGATCCAGGCAATCGATTGAAGTCAAAAAAATCTCAGTATTCCTAATAGTTTTTGAATTATGAACTATTTTTTACTTTTTATAAATTTTTGATTTTATTTATTTTTTCCACTTACGGCTATACTATTCGAAACAGTGGAACTATTTGGAACTTTGCCGATGCAAAATGATTAAGGTAATCGATTGAAGTCACAAAAATCGCAGTATTCCTAATAGTTTTTGAATTATGAACTATTTTTTACTTTTTATAAATTTTTGATTTTATATATTTTCTCCACTTACGGCTATACTATTCGAAACAGTGGAACTGTTTCGACCCTTGCCGATGCAAAATGATCCAGGCAATCGATTGAAGTCAAAAAAATCTCAGTATTCCTAATAGTTTTTGAATTATGAACTATTTTTTACTTTTTATAAATTTTTGATTTTATTTATTTTCTCCACTTACGGCTATACTATTCGACACAGTGGAACTATTTGGACCTTTGCCGATGCAAAATGATCCAGGCAATCGATTGAAGTTCAAAAAAAATCGCTGTATTCCTAATAGTTTTTGAATTATGAACTATTTTTTACTTTTTATAAATTTTTGATTTTATTTATTTTTTCCACTTACGGCTATACTATTCGAAACAGTGGAACTATTTGGACCTTTGCCGATGCAAAATGATTAAGGTAATCGATTGAAGTCACAAAAATCGCAGTATTCCTAATAGTTTTTGAATTATGAACTATTTTTTACTTTTTATAAATTTTTGATTTTATATATTTTCTCCACTTACGGCTATACTATTCGAAACAGTGGAACTGTTTCGACCCTTGCCGATGCAAAATGATCCAGGCAATCGATTGAAGTCAAAAAAATCTCAGTATTCCTAATAGTTTTTGAATTATGAACTATTTTTTACTTTTTATAAAATTTTGATTTTATTTATTTTTTCCACTTACGGCTATACAATATTCGAAACAGTGGAACTATTTGGACCTTTGCCGATGCAAAATGATCCAGGCAATCGATTGAAGTCAAAAAAATCTCAGTATTCCTAATAGTTTTTGAATTATGAACTATTTTTTACTTTTTATAAATTTTTGATTTTATTTATTTTTTCCACTTACGGCTATACTATTCGAAACAGTGGAACTATTTGGACTTTTACCGATGCAAAATGATTAAGGTAATCGATTGAAGTCACAAAAATCGCAGTATTCCTAATAGTTTTTGAATTATGAACTATTTTTTACTTTTTGTAAATTTTTGATTTTATTTATTTTTTTTACTTACGGCTATACTATATCCGAAAGAGTGGAACTATTTAGACCTTTGCCGATGCAAAATGATCCGGGCAATCGATTGATGTCAAAAAAATCGCAGTATTCCTAATAGTTTTTGAATTATGTACTATTTTTTACTTTTTATAAATTTTTGATTTTATATATTTTCTCCACTTACGGCTATACTATTCGAAAAATTGGAACTGTTTGGACCTTTTCCGGTGCAAAATGATCCAGACAATCGATTGAAGTCAAAAAAATCTCAGTATTCCTAATAGTTTTTGAATTATGAACCATTTTTTACTTTTTATAAATTTTTGATGTTATTTATTTTCTCCACTTACGGCTATACTATATTCGAAACAGTGGAACTATTTGGACCTTTGCCGATGCAAAATGATCCGGGCAATCGATTGATATCAAAAAAATCGCAGTATTCCTAATAGTTTTTGAATTATGAACTCTTCTTTACTTTTTATAAATTTTTGATTTTATATATTTTTTCCACTTACGGCTATACTATATTCGAAAAAGTGGAACTATTTAGACGTTTGCCGATGCAAAATGATCCGGGCAATCGATTGAAGTTCAAAAAAATCGCTGTATTCCTAATAGTTTTTGAATTATGAACTATTTTTTACTTTTTATAAATTTTTGATTTTACTTATTTTTTCCACTTACGGCTATACTATTCGAAACAGTGGAACTATTTGGACCTTTGCCGATGCAAAATGATTAAGGTAATCGATTGAAGTCACAAAAATCGCAGTATTCCTAATAGTTTTTGAATTATGAACTATTTTTTACTTTTTATAAATTTTTGATTTTATATATTTTCTCCACTTACGGCTATACTATTCGAAACAGTGGAACTGTTTCGACCCTTGCCGATGCAAAATGATCCAGGCAATCGATTGAAGTCAAAAAAATCTCAGTATTCCTAATAGTTTTTGAATTATGAACTATTTTTTACTTTTTATAAAATTTTGATTTTATTTATTTTTTCCACTTACGGCTATACAATATTCGAAACAGTGGAACTATTTGGACCTTTGCCGATGCAAAATGATCCAGGCAATCGATTGAAGTTCAAAAAAATCGCTGTATTCCTAATAGTTTTTGAATTATGAACTATTTTTTACTTTTTATAAATTTTTGATTTTATTTATTTTTTCCACTTACGGCTATACTATTCGAAACAGTGGAACTATTTGGACCTTTGCCGATGCAAAATGATTAAGGTAATCGATTGAAGTCACAAAAATCGCAGTATTCCTAATAGTTTTTGAATTATGAACTATTTTTTACTTTTTATAAATTTTTGATTTTATTTATTTTTTCCACTTACGGCTATACTATATTCGAAAGAGTGGAACTATTTGGACGTTTGCCGATGCCAAATGATCCGGGCAATCGATTGATGTCAAAAAAATCGCAGTATTCCTAATAGTTTTTGAATTATGAACTATTTTTTACTTTTTATAAATTTTTGATTTTATTTATTTTCTCCACTTACGGCTATACTATTCGACACAGTGGAACTATTTGGACCTTTGCCGATGCAAAATAATCCAGGCAATCGATTGAAGTTCAAAAAAATCGCAGTATTTCTAAGAGTTTTTGAATTATGAACTATTTTTTACTTTTTATAAATTTTTGATTTTATATATTTTCTCCACTTACGGCTATACTATTCGAAACAGTGGAACTGTTTGGACAGTTGCCCATGTAAAATGATTCAGGTAATCGATTGAAGTCAAAAAAATCTCAGTATTCCTAATAGTTTTTGAATTATAAACTATTTTTTACTTTTTATAAATTTTTGATTTTATTTATTTTTTCCACTTACGGCTATACTATATTCGAAAGAGTGGAACTATTTCGACCTTTGCCGATGCAAAATGATCCAGGCAATCGACTGATGTCAAAAAAATCGCAGTATTCCTAATAGTTTTTGAATTATGAACTATTTTTTACTTTTTATAAATTTTTGATTTTATTTATTTTCTCCACTTACGGCTATACTATTCGAAACAGTGGAACTGTTTCGACCCTTGCCGATGCAAAATGATCCAGGCAATCGATTGAAATCAAAAAAATCTCAGTATTCCTAATAGTTTTTAAATTATGAACTATTTTTTACTTTTTATAAATTTTTGATTTTATTTATTTTTTCCACTTACGGCTATACAATATTCGAAACAGTGGAACTATTTGGACCTTTGCCGATGCAAAATGATCCAGGCAATCGATTGAAGTTCAAAACAATCGCAGTATTCCTAATAGTTTTTGAATTATGAACTATTTTTTACTTTTTATAAATTTTTGATTTTGTTTATTTTCTCCACTTATGGCTATACTATATTCGAAAGAGTGGAACTATTTCGACCTTTGCCGATGCAAAATGATCCAGGCAATCGATTGAAGTCAAAAAAATCTCAGTATTCCTAATAGTTTTTGAATTATGAACTATTTTTTACTTTTTATAAAATTTTGATTTTATTTATTTGTTCCACTTACGGCTATACTATTCGACACAGTGGAACTATTTGGACCTTTGCCGATGCAAAATGATCCAGGCAATCGATTGAAGTTCAAAAAAATCGCAGTATTTCTAAGAGTTTTTGAATTATGAACTATTTTTTACTTTTTATAAATTTTTGATTTTATATATTTTATCCACTTACGGCTATACTATTCGAAACAGTGGAACTGTTTGGACACTTGCCCATGTAAAATGATTCAGGTAATCGATTGAAGTCAAAAAAATCTCAGTATTCCTAATAGTTTTTGAATTATAAACTATTTTTTACTTTTTATAAATTTTTGATTTTATTTATTTTTTCCACTTACGGCTATACTATATTCGAAAGAGTGGAACTATTTCGACCTTTGCCGATGCAAAATGATCCAGGCAATCGATTGAAGTTCAAAAAAATCGCAGTATTTCTAAGAGTTTTTGAATTATGAACAATTTTTTACTTTTTATAAATTTTTGATTTTATTTATTTTCTCCACTTACGGCTATACTATTCGAAACAGTGGAACTGTTTGGACCTTTGCCGATGCAAAATGATCCAGGCAATCGATTGAAGTCAAAAAAGTCTCAGTATTCCTAATAGTTTTTGAATTATGATCTATTTTTTACTTTTTATAAATTTTTAATATTATTTATTTTCTCAAATCAAAAATTTATAATAAGTAAAAAATAGTTCATAATTCAAAAACTATTAGGAATATTGCGATTTTTTTTGTCATCAATCGATTGCCCGGATCATTTTGCATCGGCAAAGGTCCAAATAGTTCCACTCTTTCGAATATTGTATAGCCGTAAGTGGAAAAAATAAATAAAATCAAAAATTTATAAAAAGTAAAAAATAGTTCATAATTCAAAAACTATTAGGAAGACTGAGATTTTTTTGACTTCAATGGATTGCCTGGATCATTTTGCATCGGCAAAGGTCCAAACAGTTCCACTGTTTCGAATAGTATAGCCGTAAGTGGAAAAAATAAATAAAATTAAAAATTTATAAAAAGTAAAAAATAGTTCATAATTCAAAAACTATTAGGAATACTGAGATTTTTTTGACTGCAATCGATTGCCTGGATCATTTTGCATCGGCAAGGGTCGAAACAGTTCCACTGTTTCGAATAGTATAGCCGTAAGTGGAGAAAATAAATAAAATCAAAAATTTATAAAAAGTAAAAAATAGTTCATAATCCAAAAACTATTAAGAATACTGCGATTTTTTTGACATCAATCGATTGCCTGGATCATTTTGCATCGGCGAAGGTCGAAATAGTTCCACTCTTTCGAATATAGTATAGCCGTAAGTGGAAAAAATAAATAAAATCAAAAATTTATAAAAAGTAAAAAATAGTCTATAATTCAAAAACTATTAAGAATACTGAGATTTTTTTGACTTCAATCGATTACCTGAATCATTTTACATCGGCAAGTGTCCAAACGGTTCCACTGTTTCGAATAGTATAGCCGTAAGTGGAGAAAATACATAAAATCAAAAATTTATAAAAAGTAAAAAATAGTTCATAATTCAAAAACTATTAGGAATACTGAGATTTTTTTGAATTCAATCTATTGCCTGGATCATTTTGCATCGGCAAAGGTCTAAATAGTTCCACTCTTTCGGATATAGTATAGCCGTAAGTGGAAAAAATAAATAAAATCAAAAATTTATAAAAAGTAAAAAATAGTTCATAATTCAAAAACTATTAGGAATACTGAAATTTTTTTGACATCAATCGATTGCCCGGATCATTTGGCATCGGCAAACGTCCAAATAGTTCCACTCTTTCGAATATAGTATAGCCGTAAGTGGAAAAAATAAATAAAATCAAAAATTTATAAAAAGTAAAAAATAGTTCATAATTCAAAAACTATTAGGAATACTGCGATTTTTGTGACTTCAATCGATTACCTTAATCATTTTGCATCGGCAAAGGTCCAAATAGTTCCACTGTTTCAAATAGTATAGCCGTAAGTGGAAAAAATAAATAAAATCAAATATTTATAAAAAGTAAAAAATAGTTCATAATTCAAAAACTATTAGGAATATTATACTATTAGGAATATTAGGAATACAGGAATGGAACTGTTTCGACCCTTGCCGATGCAAAATGATCCAGGCAATCGATTGAAGTCAAAAAAATCTCAGTATTCCTAATAGTTTTTGAATTATGAACTATTTTTTACTTTTTACAAATTTTTGATTTTATTTATTTTCTCGAATTATTCTTCACCAAAAACACGACTAATGTCTCAGTTTGGATAAAACGCTTTATTTGGAGCCATTTTTTGCTTAACGAACCGAATATAATTTAGTAAATCAGACTGAGAATGCTTTAGTCTGGACCAAAAGAACGATTTTTATTAAAATTTAAAAGAAAACGACTAATTTCGAAATATTATTTAAACAGAAACGAGTCAAACACGAGTTAAACTTAAACAAAACAGACTGTAAACGTTTTATGTCGCTTCAAAAGAACGATTCATATTATAATTTGGAAGAAACCTGCTTATTTCGGCAGCTTTTTTACTTAGAAACGAGTAAAACCTTATCAAACCAAACTAAAAACATCTTATTTCGCCTCAAAAACACCATTAATGTTACAGTTTAAAACAAACACCTTATTTAGGTCTGCTTTTGCATAAAGAAACGAGTATAATTTAATAAAACAGACTGAGAACTTTCTAGATTAGTTTGAAGGAACGATTACATTTATAATTTT